>CM035110.1:31891920-33271466 GCA_020205505.1 Panax japonicus | reverse complement strand
ATTTTAAAGGCAACCTCGAACATTTTTTCAAATTTAAATTGTATTACATATGAGTATTTAGTTTTTCAAGGCTTGAGATGCCATGTTATGTTTCATTATGTCACTAAACATAGGTCTTATATGTTAAACATAATGGAAGTAACCCGGCATGAGGTTAAAGTATGTTTTAAAGTGTGAAACGATGATTGCTATAAATATGTACGAACATGTGTAGTAAAGATTGTGTGACCTCTTTTTGAGAACATAAGGCTAATTAGTACACCTAGTGATTTCATAACCCAATTTGGTTTTGATTCGTGGAAATCCTAAACTAAAGTCCCTAACATATAAGGTTGAACTTGAAATGGTCATACAAGTATGTAAAGAACTCTAGCGTTTATGCATGTTAAGTGTAAGTGTGTATGTGATAACCTAATATTTTAGATACAAATAAATCATAAATTTTGCGTATAATTTTTTTTTATTCAAGGATGAGGATTTGTACAAGATAATGAGTATATGTATTTATGTGGTAAATAAAAATATATTTATTACATGATTATTTACAAGTAAATTTAATTTAGAATTATCGATTATTAAAAAGTATATTTTTAATAATAATTAATTCCTTATTGAGAATGTTTTATTAATTATTTTCTATGAAAGTATAAGTATATATTATTTAAATAATATATAAAATGATTTTAGAATAATTATAATGATTATTTCATTATACGAATTTTGTTCAGGTTATTAAGTAAATTTTACCTTAATTATTAAAGTTAAATAGAAAGAATAAATCAGATATGGAATCCAAACCATAATTTTTGATTATTGTCAAGGTACGAGGATAATAATATAATATTAATTATATTTTGATTTTTTAGTGTTATAAATATGTACTGTAAAAATTGTACTGTTGATGGTTGGTCAATTATGGTATATTGACCAAACCCTAGCATTAATTGATTTAACTCTATTTATCAATTTAAATGGGAAATGTAAGATTATTAAATATATGTGTTATATGATATATGGTTACGTATTACTTCATGGAGCGCTAATTAGGAGAAACCATAATTTTGTCGCGATACCCTAATTTTGTCGCGAAACCCTAATTTTGTCGCGAAACCCTAATTGTGAAATCGAAACCCTAATCGATATTTTTTGTGAACCCTAATTATTAATTTTAAGCACTAATTATTCAAGTGGTAAAGTTAATTACGATATAATACCCTAATGTCCATATATAAATAAAGAATTTAATTTATATCAAGAACCCTAATTTAATTAATATAAACTCTAATTATATATTTTAGTAGTCCTAATTATTTAAAATTGTGAACACTAATTGCCAAATTGGTAAGGGTAATTATGATTAGGGGTACTAAACCCTAACATTCATGTATAACGTAATTAGTAAACCTAATCTAATTAACAATCTTAATTTTTAAATTTTAGAAACTAAAATAATTTTATTTATTTATTTTATTTTGTTGGCACAAACCCTAATTGCTAAATTCTACAAATACTATGTAATAAACCTTAGGGTTAAACTCTAAGGGTCAAACCCTAAGGGTTTGTTAAATGCCAAGAATACCATTAAATTAATTTATTAAATGACCAAATTGCCCCTTATGCATTAATTGAAGCTACAAACTAGGTTTTGACAATAGGTTGGGTGGGTGACCAACTTATTTGACAAATGAGGCACAAATTGACAGCACAAGGGGTTCTAGATCAGCCATACATGCATCTTGTTGGATTATAAATTGATTTAAGGAGAGAGAAAATCATTTTTTGTACACTAACTTGTTCAACTCTCATACTTGACTCTCTCACACTAGAACCAACAAATTTGTTAAGCTTTATAGACCCATTATCAAGCCCCACTAACGCAATAACCAAATCAGCAACACAAAATCAGAAACCAAACCAAGAAAGGTATAAAACCCTATCTCAATTTCTGTCCAAAAATATGTTGTTAGCTCCTGTATTTATGTGTTAGGATATGTTGTTTATAAGTTATTATGATGATCTGAGTTGGTATTTATCAATCCATAACATCAAAGTGCTCGAATTTGCATTTTTAAAAAAATCTGGAAAATTTTTCTTGTTGTCTGACAAGCAAATGTCAGGTCTCTTTAATCTTTGTTTGTTACAGTTTTTAGTTGTTTAAGGCTTGAATCTTGTAGCCTGTTATGGTCTCTGTAATCTGAAATTTTCATATAACTCAGATCATGCTCAGAATGAAAGTTATGGGTGGTCAAACCTCATTGACCGACCATGACTTTCAAATTCTGGAAAAACCCAGAACGTGCCCAGAAGCCTCTGGTAAGATCTTCGTGGCCTTAGATCTGACTGTGTTATGATTTTTTGTAATGATCTTGGTATCTAGGGTATACTCTGTTGTTTGGACTACAATATTATTGCACTATATTACTAATATATTGAACAGGTAGATCTCAGTGGGCAGTCAAACTAGGTCGGACGTTCATGAAATGCATTTTCTGGGTAACCTAGAAAACGCATCATCATGACGTCTGACGAGGTTTGACCGGTCTAGATCTGTCGATTGTGTTGTTATTTTGTTGATGTTTTGGGACAGATATACTCTCTTACATGCTGGCTACACACTGCACCCATTAAATCACAAAAATGTCTCACGATCAACAAGTTATGGAAGCCCAAAACGAGCCAGTCAAACTGTTCTTCATTTCTGGGTAACCCAGAAAATGAAGAACAGCTTTGACAGCTTGCTCGTGGCTCCAGATCTGGTTTGTTATGGGTTGTATGGTCATGTTAGTTGCTGGATCGTGTAGTCGTGCATTAGTACTACAATATCTGACTTATAACATGCCCAGTAACATCAAGATCTGACCGAAAATCTTGGTCAAAATCGATACCTTGTTCACCGTCTATGAAGGCTCAAGAACATGAAGAACACCTATAGCGACGGTTCTGTCGCTATAGGTGGTCTTTAGCGACAGATTTTTTTTAAATTTCTGGAAATTATTAAATAAATAGAAAAATATATTTTTTAATTATTAAAAATACAAAATAAATTATTAAAAATTATTTTAAATTCTGAAAATTAGTTTTTAATTATTTTAAATATATTTCATAAATATTTAATATTTTTGGAATATTAAAAGTATTTAATTTATTTAATTATAATATTAAATAAATTATTTAAAAATGATTTTAATATTTGAAAAATCATTTAAAATTATATTATGGTATAAGAAAATAATTTAAGTTATTTTTGATAACTTTTAATATTATGCAATAATTTTCATTAATAAATTAATATTAATGATAATTAAGTTATTTATTAAATGAATTAAGTAAATGAATTAAAAATGATTTTATTAAATTAAAAATCATTTTAAATAAGAATAAGGTATTTAAAAATATTTTAAGTTATAAAATATAAATTTTAATATTTAAAGGTAAATTTCATTAATTAATTATTATTAATGATATTAAAGTTATTTAATAATTATATTAAATAATTTAATTTAAAAATGATTTTTATATTATAATAATCATTTTAAATGAAAATAAAGTATTTAAAGATATTTTAAGTTATAAACTATAACTTTTAATATTTAAAGGATAATTTCATTAATAATTAAATATTAACGATATTTATTTAATGATTAATGATATTAAATTTATTAAATAATTATATTAAATAAATATTTTAAAAATGGTTTTATTTATTTAAAAATCATTTAAAAAGGATATAAGTAAATTAAAAATATTTTAAGTTGTAATTAATAACTTTTAATATTTGGATAATGATAAATTAATATTAATGGTAAGTATTTAATAATGATTTTAATTGTTTTAAAAATCATTTAAGGGTAATATAAATGTTTTAAAAATATTTTAAGTTATTATTAATGACTTTAATATTTTGGCAATGATTTTCTTAAAAGTTAAATATTAATTAAATAATAATGATAATAGAATTGTTTGATATTTAAATCATTTAACAATGATTCTGATATTCCAAAAATTATGGTAAATGGTAATAATTATTTTATAATTATTATAAGGTAATGAAAAATGTTATTAACAGTTGTTTAAGATATCTAAGTGGATATTGTATAACTGTATAGAGTCTTAGACTCGATATTACCCGATAAAGTTGTCGGTAGACCGACATGTTTCAGAAATTGATCTGGACTTAGATAGATTGACTTGATAAGTGAATTATTTGTGATTTAATGGTGTTAAAGTTACGTGACAATGTGATTAGGAATGTGTTGACTGCAATAAACAATATTATATGATATGATATATTATTTTAATCAGACAATGATCTATTTAATGATAGGACTTGATAGAAAAGATATATCTAAGTTGTGTAAGCAGCAGCCAAGGCAAGTATCTAACCCTTTGCATTTACTTTATGCTAATGACATGCGTAAGATAACATCTGAACTGTTCAAATATTTCAACCTTTGTATATACTTATGCAATGATTCTGTATAAACAAACTATTAAGCAATAATTGTTGTACAATTTCCTTTATCCTGTTAATATTGATCAAGTTATTTATTCTGTTCGTTAATTTCTATAACATGGTTATACAAGTGTCCCCACTTGGATAATCATTATATTTTATCACATGTTGATACATACTTATAGTTGCTCAGTATGTATACCTTGAAATAAAAGTCGTCTACGCTATTTGATCCAGCTAGACATATATTTAAAGTTGTTATTAAAGATAAAACTTATCCAACTGAATTGTTTTGGTATGGATTCAAGACTGTTATGAACATCCCAATCATGGGAAATTTTTATGCGCTACGACGGACAAAGGATGAACGAAAATATCGTTCTAGCAATGTAGTATTGATCAATACAGGGCATAACGGGCTGATCACCCCCGTGCCCGTAAGTAATGACCGTTTACAGATGAAGTTCTGTTTAAACCTTTTCAAAAATATAAAACAATGTTCAAATTCTGTCAACTGATCATCATTTATAGTCTGTACGTAGTTTCAAAAATTTGAAATTAAAATGACATGTTGTTGTTTATTGGTTCAGCTTACTTCACAACTGTTGATCCGTTGTAGAAGTATCTTTCAAAGAAAACATTTAATCCTTTTAGTTAACTATCATTGTTGCTATTACTTGCTGGGCACTCGAATGCTCATTCTTGCTTAATTTTAAATGTTTTCAGCTAAGTGTGAACAAACTAAAGGATATGCCAAGAACAAGGGGAAATGGAAAGTTGCTGACTAAATGTTTAAGCTATTCTATGTAATAGTCTGACTTTATGATAAGGTTATAAATATTATTATTGTGATCATGTAATGAATGTTAAAGGTTTCGTACTTGGGAACTAAGCTCTGATAATATGTAAATTAAGTTTGAAAATATATATTATTGTTATTATTATTAGTATTATTCCGCTCATAGAAATGGTATCGTGAAGCACCGAGTTCGGGTTTCAAGTACCTGGATTCGGGGGCGTCACAGAATGGTATCAGAGCTATAGGGTTAGAAACCTTAGGTGGGATAAACCTTAGGCTATAACCTTAGAACAGAGGGAAACGTTGAAAATATAAATAACTCATATAGAGTTTAAAGGTAGATGAATCGGATAAATTCATCATCAAACAAATTCAAAGATAACTTATATAAAACCTTTATGTGTTATGTGTATATATTCTATGCTAATCAGGATAATTTGTGTGTGTAGATGTCAGGTGAAAAAGGATTAGGATACCCTTGGATCGTAAAGAAGAAGCCGATATCAAAGCCAATAGCTGAAATAGAGGCTCAAAGTGAAAGCAACCTCGATGAGGTGGTTATTGTGGAGAATATCGTACCAGATCCAGAAATGGTGGAACTAACCGACAGTAATTCAGACACTGAAGTTGGAGCTGACCAAGCATCAACTGAAGTGCAGAATCTGCGGGACCAGGTTTCCTCTTTGGAACGGTTGTGGGAAATAGAAAAATTACTAAATAGCCAACTGAGGAAAGCATTAATTGAAACAATGGAAGAACAAGATAAGCTTAAAATCCAAATTGACCAAATAGGAGCTAAAAGCAACAAGTCAAGTGCAGCTCCGAACCAGAAGGAAAAAAGAAAAATGAATGATCGTGATCCTGATAACAACCAAAGGAACTTTAAACACATAGAAAAGTGTACCAAATGTGACAAGAAGCATGAAGGCGTGTGCAGGAAAGGGGAAAATGTTTGCTATAATTGCGGACATGGGTGACATTTTTCTCCTCAGTGTCCCAATCCTAAGCAGTGTGTTTGTTTTATCTGTGGAATAGAAGGTCATCAAGCAAAAAGTTGTCCTCGATCAAGGAAAAGGCGTAGTGAATAGGTAGTATAGGTTCTGTGGTGTTGGTTTGTTTAATATATTATGTGTAATATGTATGTTTGTAATGTAATATTTTAAACTTTTGTATGGGTCAAAACTCTGAATCCCGACTTTTGTAGTCACAAAGGGATAGTAGTATGGACTATGCTATGTAAATTACTTTGAATTAATGAAAATTGACTTATGTGTGGATAATGAAACAAGTTTAATATATTAGACTTATGTAATAAGGTTTAGAATGTAAGTTAAATTATGTTTTATTTAATCAGATAATGCCGCCTCGACGACAAAACCGAAATCAAAGGGCAGAAGAATCTGTCAACAACGTTGAAGGACAACCACAACCAGATCCAATGCAGCAATTCGCAAATATGATAGCTCAGGCCATACAACAAGGATTACCAGCCGCAGGGAATCTGCAGGACAACCATTTGGTGAACTTTAAGGACTTCAAAGCTGTAGGGCCGCCCGAATTTAGAGGTAGAACTGACCCTATAGAAGCCCAAACTTGGGTTAAAGAAATCGAAAAAGCGTTTGTAATAGCTAGGGTAGCTGAGGGGCAAAAGACCTCTTTTGCAACCTATATGATGAAGGGTGAAGCAAATTTTTGGTGGGAAGCTAATCAGGCAAGGGCTGGGGAAGGTGTAGTTGATTGGGAAAGGTTTAAAACTCTATTTTTCGAAAACTATTTTTCATCTAGTATGCAGGCTAGAATGGAAGTCAATTTTTTTGAATTAAAACAAGAGAATATGTCTGTTGCGAAATATGCCACAAAATTTAATGAATTGGCTAGGTTCGCTCCGCATCAGGTCGATACGGAGGCTAGAAAAATGAGAAGGTTTGAGCTGGGATTAAAACCCTGGCTCTACAACAAGATGGCAGTGTTGCAAATCCCTACATTTGCAGCACTCATGGAGAAAGCACTTATTGCTGAGGAGGGAAGTGAGGCTATGAGCCTTTACAACAAAGAAAGGAGGAACAAGGGAAAAGTTGAGGGAACTGGGAAGGTGGAAGCAAATACTGGGAATAGGAGGGATAAGAGGAAGGTGAACAACTTTGATGGGGTGCAAGTAAAACAAAAAGGTGCAAATAAGAAGCCGTTGGTGCAATGTGGGAATTGTGGGAAAAATCATTTAGGAGAATGTTTAAAGGGAAAATTTGCATGTTTCAAGTGCGGGTAGGAGGGCCATATCTCTCCCAACTGCCCCAATTCTAAGACAATTGGTGGGTGTTTTCTATGCGGATCAAAGGATCATAGGGTGAAAGACTGTCCAAAAAGGAAAGCGGAGGCAACAAGTGTGAACTTGGGGAAAAGCGGCGGAACTTTGGCAATCACGGGACCAACTTCATCCAGCAAGCCGACAAAATCTACCGCACGAGTCTTCAACATGACAGTCCAAGACACGGTGGCAGCTGACAATGGAACTCCAGGTACTTTTCTTATAATTTTTATTTTTCTTATATATGATTTTCCTATTTATAGTAAATTATTTTATAAGAAAATTTTGAGGGAGGAATTTGAGTTTCTTTAGAAATCAAAATTCTGTATAATCAGAAAGACAAGCTTTTAATAAAAAGTTAAAGATCAGTCTGATCAAAGTGATTAAAATCTACTTGCAACGATTATGAATGTCATGTACCCTAGTAGGTATATGTTTTAAAGTGGTGATTCCGGGGACAGAATCTTTATAAGGGAGGGTGAATGTGACAACCTGATATTTTAGATACAAATAAATCATAAATTTTGCGTATAATTTTTTTATTATTCAAGGATGAGGATTTGTACAAGATAATGAGTATATGTATTTATGTGGTAAATAAAAATATATTTATTACATGATTATTTACAAGTAAATTTAATTTAGAATTATCGATTATTAAAAAGTATATTTTTAATAATAATTAATTCCTTATTGAGAATGTTTTATTAATTATTTTCTATGAAAGTATAAGTATATATTATTTAAATAATATATAAAATGATTTTAGAATAATTATAATGATTATTTCATTATATGAATTTTGTTCAGGTTATTAAGTAAATTTTACCTTAATTATTAAAGTTAAATAGAAAGAATAAATCAGATATGGAATCCAAACCTTAATTTTGGATTATTGTCAAGGTATGAGGATAATAATATAATATTAATTATATTTTGATTTTTTAGTGCTATAAATATGTACTGTAAAAATTGTACTGTTGATGGTTGGTCAATTATGGTATATTGACCAAACCCTAGCATTAATTGATTTAACTCTATTTATCAATTTAAATGGGAAATGTAAGATTATTAAATATCTGTGTTATATGATATATGGTTACGTATTACTTCATGGAGCGCTAATTAGGAGAAACCCTAATTTTGTCGCGAAACCCTAATTTTGTCGTGAAACCCTAATTTTGTCGCGAAACCCTAATTGTGAAATCGAAACCCTAATTGATATTTCTGTGAACCCTAATTGTTAATTTTAAGCACTAATTATTCAAGTGGTAAATTTAATTACAATATAATACCCTAATGTCCATATATAAATAAAGAATTTAATTTATATCAAGAACCCTAATTTAATTAATATAAACTCTAATTATATATTTTAGTAGCCCTAATTATTAAAAATTGTGAACACTAATTGCCAAAATGGCAAGGGTAATTATGATTAGGGGTACTAAACCCTAACATTCATGTATAACGTAATTAGTAAACCTAATCTAATTAACAATATTAATTTTTAAATTTTAGAAACTAAAATAATTTTATTATTTATTTTATTTTTTTGGCACAAACCCTAATTACTAAATTCTACAAATACTATGTAATAAACCTTAGGGTTAAACCCTAAGGGTCAAACCCTAAAGGTTTGTTAAATGCCAAGAATACTATTAAATTGATTTATTAAATGACCAAATTGCCCCTTATACATTAATTGAAGCTACAAATTAGGTTTTGACAATAGGTTGGGTGGGTGACCAACTTATTTGACAAATGAGGCACAAATTGATAGCACAAGGGTTCTAGATCAGCCATACATGCATCTCGTGGGATTATAAATTGATTTAAGGAGAGAGAAAATCATTTTTGTACACTAACTTGTTCAACTCTCATACTTGACTCTCTCACACTAGAACCAACAAATTTGTTAAGCTTTATAGACCCATTATCAAGCCCTACTAACGCAATAACCAAATCAGCAACACAAAATCAGAAACCAAACCAAGAAAGGTGTAAAACCCTATCTCAATTTCTGTCCAAAAATCCGTTGTTAGATCCTGTATTTATGTGTTAGGATATGTTGTTTATAAGTTATTATGATGATCTGAGTTGGTATTTATCAAATCCATAACATCAAAGTGCTCGAATTTGCATTTTTAAAAAAATCTGGAAAATTTTTCTTGTTGTCTGACAAGCAAATGTCAGGTCTCTTTAATCTTTGTTTGTTACAGTTTTTAGTTGTTTAAGGCTTGAATCTTGTAGCCTGTTATGGTCTCTATAATCTGAAATTTTCATATAACTCAGATCATGCTCAGAATGAAAGTTATCGGTGGTAAAACCTCATTGACCGACCATGACTTTCAAATTCTGGAAAAACCCAGAACGTGCCCATAAGCCTCTGGCAAGATCTTCGTGGCCTTAGATCTGACTGTGTTATGATTTTTTGTAATGATCTTGGTATCTAGGGTATAGTCTGTTGTTTGGACAACAATATTATTGCACTATATTACTAATATATTGAACAGGTAGATCTCAGTGGGCGGTCAAACTAGGCCGGACGTTCATGAAATGCATTTTCTGGGGAACCCAGAAAACGCATGATCATGACGTCTGACGAGGTTTGACCGGTCTAGATCTGTCGATTGTGTTGTTATTTTGTTGATGTTTTGGGATAGATATACTCTCTTACATGCTGGCTACACACTGTACCCATTAAATCACAAAAATGTCTCACGATCAACAAGTTATGGAAGCCCAAAACGAGCCAGTCAAACTGTTCTTCATTTCTGGGTAACCCAGAAAATGAAGAACAGCTCTGACAGCTTGTTCGTGGCTCCAGATCTGCTTTGTTATGGGTGTATGGTCATGTTAGTTGCTGGATCGTGTAGTCGTGCATTGGTACTACAATATCTGACTAATAACATGCCCAGTAACATTAAGATCTGACCAAAAATCTTGGTCAAAATCGATACCTTGTTCACTGTCTATGAAGGCTCAAGAACATGAAGAACACCTATAGCAACGGTTCTGTCGCTATAGGTGGTCTTTAGCGACAGATTTTTTTAAAATTTCTGGAAATTATTAAATAAATAGAAAAAAATAGTTTTTAATTATTAAAAATATAAAATAAATTATTAATACAACCCGGAACTAAGTCCGTAAGCCCGATATTACTTACGAGCACTTCTAGGTGATCAGCCTATTTTACTCTATGTTGATCAACACTACATCCATTAAACGTATGTACATTTAATCATTTGGCAACCTCATGTGCCTGTCGTTTTACCGACAAAACTTTTGTTTAACATTTCAATCTTCTTTTGAAAACCATATCAAGTAGTTGACAAAAGATAATCACATTTGATAATAGATGAATAGATTATCAACAATCCACTCAATATGTCAAGTCTAGCCAAAATAACTGTCTTTAACTTCATTGTACTTCAATTCATACGCAAGGATACATGAACTTCAAAAACTTGTTCAGATTGAACTGAGACAAAAGTTATAATACTTGCCTTCAGCGTCTTCTATAGTATAATTACTTTACGATTGAATCTTTCAAGTCTCTACAACACATGATCACATAATGCCTCACATTAAGTCACGTAATCCAGTGTGTATATGACTATATCTTACCCTTCATCTCAATCTAATCATATATTAGTTTTGTTTACTATCAATTCTCATTTATTATTCTATTTGCATTCATAATTGGATAAGTTATTATCAACCTTTACACATTACTCTTTAAGGTTTAACAATGTTTTACCAATGTTACTTCCGTACAAGTTTATTTTGAATTCATTCCTTTCTGTTTTTCATACTCTTAATCATTTTTACTATCACTTGTCTAGGGCTGGCACTTCGGCACTGACTTGCCCTCTCTATGCCGCGCTGCGGCACGAGTTGACAGTGAAGAGGTCTCGGACTTGGTGATGCAGCGCGAGTCCTTACTCAGTGGGTCGCGTTGTGGCGCCACTCTCCAGTATGTCATAGTCCTAAACATGGTGATGTGGCGTGACCAATTTTGTCCAAGGTTGGCGCCGCGGCGCCAACTTTTTGCACCAGAAAAAAATTCAGTCTTTGACATTTTACGAACTTTCCAGACGCATAACTCCTTCATTATAAGTCCGAATTGGCCCGTTCAAAAGCCTACGGTTCACAAATTACGTAATCTATGCGTTCGTGCATGAATTTCATCTATTTGACTTTGTTTGCTAAAAATTTACCTATTGGTTTATTTTTAACGAAAACGATAAACGTTTATGAACGTTCAACGCTTGTTTCTTCATTCTAAGTCAGAATACAGTCATTTTCGAGTCTGCAACTCTTAAATGACGAATATGACTTGTCTCCCATGGAAAATAACATTTCTGAGTTCAAACTCAAAATTTGACTTCTAATCCGGGAATTTTACGAATTCGACGATTATCGTCTAATCGTGCGATTTTCGGTAAATCTTCATTCTTATGATTTGTTAAACATTACAAATGAATTCCATTCATCATATGGACATCTTAATATACTTATATCAACAACTTATACACATGGTTTGATTTTAACTTTATTTCTTCATAAGCTCATAACTTGATAAATTATAACCTACTTATGAACTTATCATTCATGACTTATGATAATTAAAGTTTCTCAAGCATCATACCTATATATTCTCAACATATAGCTTTACTTATGTACACTTGATACATATGATCATACTAGTTTTTTTTCTTCCATATTACTTCACTAATAAACTTATTACAAGTTCATAATACTTTCACATAAGTTTATAACTTATGCTAGCTTAAATGACTTATTACCAACTTATATGGCTTAAGCTCATTACTTACACATACTTCTTACTTTTTATCATTCATGTTCCTTAATCCAAACTTTTCTTATTAACCTATCATAATAGAGATAGAAGATAATTAGAGAAGGAGTCTTACATTTGAAGTCTTTGGTAAATAGTCTTCTTATTCTTATATAAGTAGTTATTTGCAACTTAATCTTCCTAACAATTAAGCACTTTGAGAGAGAGTGTTTGGATTATTTGAACAACAATTAAATAACTTGCCAACCTTCACTATTTATAGAATTCCTGAGATTAGGGCAATTTAGTCAATTCCATCATCCCACCTCCTTTTGCACCTCGATACTATTCATTACTTGCAAGGCACAAAACCTATCCCTTGCTTGGTCATTACTCATTTAACTTGGTTACCTCTTAACTTGGTCACCACTTTTAATACTTGATAACCACACATTTACCACATTAATATGGTTTACCCCATTGGTTTGCCAACTCATGGGTTCTAGCTTGGGCTTGGATTACATAAATTGTAACGACCGAGAAATTCGGATCTTATGTAAAATGATTTTATTAAATTAAATAATAATAAAATCATATTATGTGGATATCCTGATGGTTTTCGTTCTATAACCTATTGATGTTGGAATGTCGTAGTATTTGAACTACGTGAAAGATTTAAAGTGTTTGAATTTCCAAGACGAAAATAAAAGTTTTCCGAGAAATTTTCCGAAAAACACTATTCATCGGTATTTGCTCGGGATTTATTTTTAAATTTCCGAGAAATACGTAATGATAGAATATTAAAGTAAGATGGATTATGTAATAATAATCTAGTTATGGAAAACGTAATATTTCGCTTGCGGACTTAATGCAAGAATATTAAGGAAAGCGAAGTATTAATAAGGAAGTATTAATCGTATGATACGCAAGCATTATACGAGGAAAGAAAACAAGTATAATATGAAGTATTATACGAGTTTGTAAGAAGAATGAAATATCGTATATACCAAAGTTATATACGAATTTTAATACGAGGATAATACATAAACATTATGTATATGTATTAAGTAATGTTAATGGACTTGGAAGATTGGTTAATAATTGGTACAAGCCCAATTAAATTAAATGTTAAGGCCCAATGATGATTAATAAACAAGTTAATGTTTATTAATGCAAAGCCCAAAGGTTAAGATAACTAAGTCCAAGCTAGAAGCCCAATAGTTGTATGATCCATGTAACACAACCATATTAAAAGTGGTGACCAAGTTAAGTGGTAACCAAGTTAAAAGAGTAATGACCAAGCAAAAGATAGATTTTTGTGTTAGCCAAGTAATGAATAGTAAGGAGGTGCATAAGGAGGTGGGATTGGTTTATTGTCCAATTTGCCCTAACCTTGGGAATTCTATAAATAGAGAATGAAGGTTGGTCAATTGTTAGTTGTTCAAACAATCCACACTCTCTCAAAGTGCTTAATTGTTAGGAAGATTAAGTTGCAAATAAGCTACTTCCATAAGTCAAGAAGAAGATTACTTATCAAGAACTTCTAAAGTAAGACTTCTTCTCCAATTATCTTCTATCTCTATTCATGATAGGTTGATAAGCAAAGATAAATTAAGGAATATGAATGTTAAGAAGAAGAATGTGTAAGCAATGAACTTAAGCCAAATAAGTTGGTAATAAGTCAGTTAAGCTAGCACAAGTTATAAACTTATGTGAAGGTATTAAAAACTTGAAATGAGTTTATTAATGGAAGTAAAAGAAATTGTATGATTATATGTATCTATTCTACATGAGCAAAGTTATATGCTAATAACATATATGGATGATAAAGGAGAAACTTTGATGATCATAAGGTCTAAAATGATAAGTTTATAAGTAGTTTATAAATTGACAAGTTATAAGCTTATGAAAGAAATAAGGTAAAATCCAACTTGAACTATAAGTTGTTGGAATTAGCATGTTAAGATGTTAACATTATGAATGAAATTCATTTGTAATATTGAACATATCATAAGAAGGAAGATTTGCCGGAAATTGTACGATTAGACGATAATCGTCGAATTCGTATTCCCGGAATGGAAGTCAAATTTTGAGCTTAAGTTTGGAAATGTTATTTTCCCATGGAGATAAGTCATGTTTGTCATTTAAGAGTTGCGGACTCGAAAATGGACGAATTCTGACTTAGAACGAAGAAACGAGCGTTTAACGTTCACGAACGTTTATCGTTTTCGTTAAAAATGAACCAATAGGTGAATTTTTAGCAAACGAAGTCAAATAGATAAAATTCTTGCATGAAAGCGTAGATTACGTAATTTGTGAACCGTAGGCTTTTGAACGAGCCAATTCGGACTTAAAACGAAGAAGTTATGCGTCCGGGAAGTTCACAAAAATTAAAAGTTAGAAAAATTTTCTGGTGCACAGAGTTGGCGCCGCGGCGCCAACCCTAAGCCATTTTGTCGCGCCGCAGCGCCACATCTGGGGCTCAGGTACTGCTAACTCGCGCCGCAACGCGAGATGTAAGTGTAATGCCCGCGCCGCGGCGCCAGGCACAGAGCTTGGACAGTGAAGAATAAAAATGAAGAGAAAGGATGGGGATGGTAGTAGATTGAACTAAACCTACCTCAACCAACTTAAAGTAACAATGTTGGGACATTGTTAAGACTTAAAAGTAATGAAGAATGGTTAATATACCAAGTCAAATGAATGTAAAGCGAACGATAAATCGGAATGCATAAGAATGAAATTTAATCTATAATTAGATTGAAATGAAAGGTAAGATATATTCAGATACATACTTGATTATATGTGACCTAACTTAAGGCATTATGTGATCATGTATTGTAGAGACTTGAAAGACTTGAACGTAAAGTAAAATACACAGTAGCAGACGCTAAAGGCAAGTATTCTAACTCTTGTTTCAGTTCAATCTGAACAAGTTTATGATGTTCATGTATCCTTTCGCATGAATTAAAGTATAATGAAGTTAAAGCCAGTTTCTTTGGCTAGACTTAACATATTGAGTGGATTATTGATAATCTGTTCATCTGTTATCGAATGCTAGTATCTTTTGTCAACTACTTATAGTTTTCAAAAGAAGACTGAATTGTTAAACAAATGTTTTGTCGGTAAAACGACAGGCACGCGAGGTTGCCAAATGATTAAACGTACATACGTTTAATGGATGTAGTATTGATCAATACAGAGTACAATAGGCTGATCACCTAGAAGTGCTCGTAAGTAATATCGGGCTTACGGACTTAGGTCCGGGTTGTCCTTTTTAAAGAAAGAATGAATGCTTAAGGTCTTTGACCGGAGTAAATGTTTTACTGAATTTATTCGTTGTGAAACATTTTGAAAGTAAAGATGAATTGCTATTTTTGAATCATCAATAAGTACTTCATAGCTATTGTTCAGTTATCGAAGATATATGATTCATATGTAACAAGCATGTTGTTATTGAAATTGTTATACTTGCTGAGCTAGTCATGCTCACTCTTGCTTGAATCATATGAATGCAGCTAAGACTGAACGTCCTGAAAGATCGAATAAAGATAAAGGAAAAGCTAAGGCAGATTGTTAAGCTGTCATGTAATAGTATAGGTCTATTGTTGTATTGTAATGAATATTATGACAAGAGAACCTTTGTAATTGGTTTAGAACCTGGGAAATGTAAATATTGAATTAAATATATATAAGTTATGTTCATTCTTTGAGACTTTCAATTGAATGAATGTATGAATGTTTGTACAGTATAGCACCATCTGTCGGGTTGTAAGATACCCGGATTTGGGGGCGCTACAAGTTGGTATCAAAGCCTAGGTTATAAAACTTAAAGGGAATTAGAACCTTAAGTCATAACCTTAATAAAGAAGTAAAAGAGGAAAGATAACCTTATAAAAATGCATTATAGTATGTTATGTGTTTTTATTTATGTTACTGACATATACTAATCAAACTGTATTGTTTTATTGTAGATGTCAGGAGAAAATGATATGTATAGAAATATACATGTAGTAAGTGAGGATTCGGTTAATCGGGTGGAGATATTACCAAATCCCGTTGAGATAGAGCCAGAAGTGGTAGTAATAGAGTCTGGAGACTCGGATAATTTAGACTATATGACTATTTTCGATGGCATGCTAGAGGAGGAGGTGGACGTTATGTCCTTTGACCAAGTTCCACCTGCAGAGGAGGTATCTACGGGGGATTCGATGAAAACATTGTTTATGGCGGTATTGGATAGGAATGTCCATTATTGCCAGGAGGTAAAGGAGTTGAAAGAGGAACTCCAAGCTGTCCGTGAAGATAAGCTTAGCATGGAGGGAATGTGGGAGGAGGAACACGATGATCGTGTTTTAGCTAAGGACAAGGTCCGAGAGCTGAAATGTGAAGTCTTTGAGCTCAAGCAAGAGCTAAAGACTAAACATAGGAGATTGGAGAGAATGTCCTATATACATAGGAGTTCTCATGTGGATTTCCAGCAGCAAGTGGCTGGGTATCCGGTAGAGGCGGGACAGACACGACATACCATTAGTCGGGATGTTATTGCCGGACTGGCCAGCAAAGATTTTGAGAATGCCTTACGGCAGATGTAATCTAGCAATAGCTAGAGTAGAATAGATATGTAAATATTATGTATCCAGTAGTGACGTAAAACCCTCTTTTGTATAAACAAGGGTAGTCTTTTGTAAATCCCAATTTTTGGAAAGTAATTGCGGGATGGTAATGTAATCAGCTAAGGCTGAATGATGTAAACAATGTAGTGTTATACTACAAGTTATTAATCAATATAAACCTCTTTTATGGAATATATTGGGTAATGAGTATTAGTTATTGTTTTATCACAAATAATAACTAACTCACAAGAAGAAAGTAATAATGAGGTGTTGTTTTCTTAACAGCGAAATGCCGCCAAGAAGGGGACAACGAAATCAAGAAGCTAATGTTAACCAACCGGAAGGTGGTCCAGTTAATCCAATGCAAGAGTTCGTTAATCTTTTAACGGCTGCATTTAATAGAACAGGGGCTAATGTACCCGTAATTCCTGGAGTAGTACGAGCTACTACTTTTAAGGACTTTAAAAGTGTAGGTCCGCCGGAGTTCAAGGGAACTACGGACCCTATAGAAGCCCAAACTTGGGTGAAAGAAATCGAGAAAGCATTTGTAATTACAAATGTGGAGGAGGGTCAAAAGGTTGCCTTTGCAACCTATTTGATGAAAGGAGAGGCCAACTTCTGGTGGGAGGCAAACCAGGCTAGGGCCGATATAGGAAACCTAACGTGGGAAAGGTTTAAGGAGATTTTCTTCGAGAATTATTTTCCCACGAGTATGCAAGGGAGAATGGAAATGAGGTTTCTGGAATTGAAACAAGGGGATATGACAGTTCCCCAGTATGCTGCCAAGTTTAATGAACTGGCACGATTTGCTCCACATCAAGTGGACACTGAGGTGAGAAAGGCTAGAAGATTCGAGCAGGGCTTAAAACCCTGGCTCTATAGCCGAATCTCTGTGTTCCAAAGTACTTCCTTTGGAACCATATTAGAAAAGGCAATAATAGCCGAAGGTGGGAATGAGGCGTTAAGCCAGTACCATAAAGATAAGAAAAATAAAGGAAGAGTTGATGGGGGAATTAAGACCGAAGGAGCCAGTGGTAGTGGCAACGGTCAGAAAAGAAAGAGTTTTAACTCAGGGAATACCGGAGTGAAACAAGGCGATTCAAAGAGGAGGGTGGAGGCCTGTAAAACCTGTGGGAAGACTCACTTGGGAGTCTGTCTCAAAGGAAAGGCCGTATGTTATAATTGTGGACAAGACGGGCATATTTCGCCTAACTGTCCAAATCCGAAGAAAAATCACGGATGTTTTGTATGTGGATCAACTGACCACATAGCAAAGAATTGCCCAAAGAAGGGTATGGAAGGAAATAAGGGCACTAATAGTGGAAAGTTAGCTATTAGTGGTCCAGCTCAGCCGGGTAGACCAATGGCCCGCACTTTTAATATGACAGTCCAAGATGCGGTGGCATCCGGGGACGTAGTTGCAGGTATTATCCCAATCAATAACATTAATGCATATGTGCTATTTGATTCGGGTGCTACTTGTTCTTTTGTAGCATGCGATTTTGCTAGACGATTAGAATTATTTCCCGAAAAATTGCCTATACCTGTGATCATTAAGGTAGCAAATGAAGAGATAATTTCTGTGGATAGTATTCATAGGAGTTGTTGCGTAGATATACGTGGATGTAAGTTATCGGTAGATTTAATACCGATAAGGTTGGGAGAATTTGATGTAATTCTCGGAATGGATTGGTTGATTAACCATGGAGCAATTATAGATTGCCAAAAGAAACGTGTGAGTATCAGGACGTTGAAGCAACCTCCTGTAGTATTCTACGGTAATAAATCACCGGGGAGATCATGTTGTCTTACGATGACACAAACTAGAAAACTTTTAAGAAAAGGATGTGTAGGTTACTTGTGCCATGTTGTTGATACCCAGCGAGTGGGAACAACCATGGAACAAATACCTATAGTAAGTGAATTCTTGGATGTATTTCCAAGTGAGTTACCGGGTTTACCACCGGATAGAGAGATCGAATTTGTAATAGACATTGTGCCAGGAACGGCACCAGTGTCAAGGGCACCGTACCGTATGGCGCCGGTGGAAATGAAAGAGCTAATGGTTCAATTACAGGAACTGTTGGATAGGAAGTACATTCAACCAAGTGTTTCCCCGTGGGGTGCACCAGTGTTGTTTGTCAAGAAGAAAGATGGATCGTTAAGACTTTGTATCGACTATCGAGAGTTGAACAAATTAACGATAAAGAATAAATACCCATTGCCCAGGATTGATGATCTCTTTGATCAGTTAAAAGGGGCAAAGTATTTTTCTAAAATAGATTGACGGACGGGGTATCACCAGTTGAAAGTGAGGAAGGAGGATATACCAAAGACGGCATTCAGGACTCGCTATGGTCATTACGAGTTTCTGGTAATGTCATTTGGGTTGACGAATGCACCAGCTGCATTTATGGACATGATGAACAGAGTGTTCAAATCATATTTGGACA
The DNA here is from genome assembly GCA_020205505.1 of Panax japonicus. Classification (NCBI taxonomy): domain Eukaryota; kingdom Viridiplantae; phylum Streptophyta; class Magnoliopsida; order Apiales; family Araliaceae; genus Panax; species Panax japonicus. The sequence goes on along the minus strand of CM035110.1, from coordinate 33,252,036 downwards.
AGTTCGTGGTGGTGTTTATTGATGATATTCTAGTCTATTCAAAGACGCCAGAAGATCATGCTGAACACTTAAGATTAGTGTTGGAAACACTAAGAAAGGAGAAGTTATATGCGAAATTCACTAAGTGTGAATTTTGGCTGGAGAAAGTACAGTTTTTAGGTCATGTCATTGATCAGGAAGGGATTTCAGTGGATCCAGCAAAGGTAGAAGCAGTGATGAACTGGGAACAACCGAAAACACCGACTGAGGTGAGGAGTTTCCTAGGGTTAGCGGGTTACTATCGAAGATTTATCCAAGATTTTTCGAAGATAGCTACCCCGTTGACTAATTTAACAAGGAAGACGATGAAATACGTATGGACGGATAAATGTGAAGACAGTTTTCAAGAACTGAAGAAAAGATTAAGTAAAGCACCTGTTTTGTCATTACCAGATGACACAGGAAATTTTGTAGTATATAGTGATGCTTCGCATAGAGGGCTTGGTTGCGTGCTCATGCAGCATGGCAAAGTCATCGCGTATGCATCCCGGCAGTTGAAGGATTATGAGAAAGTTTACCCTACTCATGATCTGGAACTGGCCGCAGTAGTATTTGCCCTAAAGATATGGAGGCATTATCTTTATGGGGAGAAATGTGAGATATATACAGACCATAAGAGTCTAAAGTATATCTTCACTCAGAAGGAGTTGAATATGAGACAGAGGAGATGGCTGGAGTTGATAAAGGATTATGACTGTGAAATCCTGTATCACCCTGGGAAAGCCAATGTAGTTGCCGACGCCTTAAGTAGGAAGGGTCGGGAAAAGTTGTCTGTGTTAACAGCTCAAAATGAGTTAATAACAGAGATGGCTAGGATGGAAATAGAAGTGAAGATGCCGAGTGAATCGGGGCAAATACTTTTTACCACGGAGAGTCAATTTACCATTTTAGAGAGGGTCAAGGAGGTACAACTCAAGACTGATGAGTGTAACCAAATGAAGAAGCGGTTATCCGATAAAGGAGATGATAAATATAGTCTTGATAATGAAGGATTATTAAGATTTGAAGGAAGAATTTGGATTCCGAATGAGACGGAATTAAAGGAGCAAGTATTACAAGAAGCTCATAGTTCAAGGTACTCGATACATCCTGGTAGCACTAAGATGTATCAAGACCTTCGACAGAGTTTTTGGTGGCTAAACATGAAAAGGGAAATAGCAGAGTATGTAAGTAGGTGTTTGACTTGTCAAAAAGTTAAGGCTGAACATCAACGACCCAGTGGCTTGCTACAACCATTGGAGATTCCAGAATGGAAATGGGAGCATATCTCGATGGATTTCGTGGTAGGACTTCCAACAACGTCAAAAGGGTACGATTCTATTTGGGTAATAGTCGACCGATTGACGAAATCGGCTCACTTCTTACCAATTAGGGTCAAGTATAACTTAGACCAGTTAGCTAAACTGTATGTCAAGGAAGTTATTTCCAGACATGGAGTACCGATATCGATTGTGTCAGATCGTGATCCGCGATTCACATCGAACTTCTGGAGAAGTTTGCAAGAACAGCTGGGTACACAGTTAAAGTTAAGCACAGCTTATCATCCACAAACTGATGGGCAGAGTGAGAGAACAATTCAGACGTTAGAAGACATGCTGAGGTCTTGCGTCATGGATTTTAAGGGTAGTTGGGATGATCACCTACCATTGGTAGAATTTGCTTATAACAATAGTTATCATGCAAGCATAGGTATGCCGCCTTATGAAGCTCTGTATGGAAGAAGATGCAGAACACCATTGTGTTGGGATGAGGTGGGAGAACGCCGTATGCTAGGACCAGAATTGGTGCAGCAAACAGCGGATATAGTAAGGTTAATTCGGATGCGTCTCGTCACGGCTCAAGACAGACAGAAGAAGTATGCGGACTCACATCGATTAATTCGAGAGTTTGAAGTAGGTTCGTATGTGTTTCTGAAGGTATCTCCCTGGAAAGGAAAGATACGCTTTGGAAAGAAAGGAAAGTTAAGTCCAAGGTTTATAGGACCTTTTGAAATATTAAACCGGGTGGGAGAGGTAGCTTATAAGATAGCATTACCTCCAGACTTGGAAAGAATACATAATGTGTTTCACGTATCTGTATTACGTCCGTATAAGCCGGACTATAAGCACGTAATCAAGTATGAGCCGATTCATATCGAAAAGGATTTAACATATGAAGAATCGCCAATTCAAATCATCGATAGAAAGGAACAAGTTCTGAGGAACAAAGTAATATCATCAGTAAAGGTATTATGGAAGAACCACGATGCCGAAGAAGCAACGTGGGAGTTAGAAGAAAAGATGAAGAAAAATTTTCCTCATTTATTTGAGTAAAGAAAGATGAGATTCTGGGGACAGAATCTTTATAAGGGGGGAAGAATGTAACGACCGAGAAATTCGGATCTTATGTAAAATGATTTTATTAAATTAAATAATAATAAAATCATATTATGTGGATATCCTGATGGTTTTCGTTCTATAACCTATTGATGTTGGAATGTCGTAGTATTTGAACTACGTGAAAGATTTAAAGTGTTTGAATTTCCAAGACGAAAATAAAAGTTTTCCGAGAAATTTTCCGAAAAACACTATTCATCGGTATTTGCTCGGGATTTATTTTTGAATTTCCGAGAAATACGTAATGATAGAATATTAAAGTAAGATGGATTATGTAATAATAATCTAGTTATGGAAAACGTAATATTTCGCTTGCGGACTTAATGCAAGAATATTAAGGAAAGCGAAGTATTAATAAGGAAGTATTAATCGTATGATACGCAAGCATTATACGAGGAAAGAAAACAAGTATAATATGAAGTATTATACGAGTTTGTAAGAAGAATGAAATATCGTATATACCAAAGTTATATACGAATTTTAATACGAGGATAATACATAAACATTATGTATATGTATTAAGTAATGTTAATGGACTTGGAAGATTGGTTAATAATTGGTACAAGCCCAATTAAATTAAATGTTAAGGCCCAATGATGATTAATAAACAAGTTAATGTTTATTAATGCAAAGCCCAAAGGTTAAGATAACTAAGTCCAAGCTAGAAGCCCAATAGTTGTATGATCCATGTAACACAACCATATTAAAAGTGGTGACCAAGTTAAGTGGTAACCAAGTTAAAAGAGTAATGACCAAGCAAAAGATAGATTTTTGTGTTAGCCAAGTAATGAATAGTAAGGAGGTGCATAAGGAGGTGGGATTGGTTTATTGTCCAATTTGCCCTAACCTTGGGAATTCTATAAATAGAGAATGAAGGTTGGTCAATTGTTAGTTGTTCAAACAATCCACACTCTCTCAAAGTGCTTAATTGTTAGGAAGATTAAGTTGCAAATAAGCTACTTCCATAAGTCAAGAAGAAGATTACTTATCAAGAACTTCTAAAGTAAGACTTCTTCTCCAATTATCTTCTATCTCTATTCATGATAGGTTGATAAGCAAAGATAAATTAAGGAATATGAATGTTAAGAAGAAGAATGTGTAAGCAATGAACTTAAGCCAAATAAGTTGGTAATAAGTCAGTTAAGCTAGCACAAGTTATAAACTTATGTGAAGGTATTAAAAACTTGAAATGAGTTTATTAATGGAAGTAAAAGAAATTGTATGATTATATGTATCTATTCTACATGAGCAAAGTTATATGCTAATAACATATATGGATGATAAAGGAGAAACTTTGATGATCATAAGGTCTAAAATGATAAGTTTATAAGTAGTTTATAAATTGACAAGTTATAAGCTTATGAAAGAAATAAGGTAAAATCCAACTTGAACTATAAGTTGTTGGAATTAGCATGTTAAGATGTTAACATTATGAATGAAATTCATTTGTAATATTGAACATATCATAAGAAGGAAGATTTGCCGGAAATTGTACGATTAGACGATAATCGTCGAATTCGTAAATTCCCGGAATGGAAGTCAAATTTTGAGCTTAAGTTTGGAAATGTTATTTTCCCATGGAGATAAGTCATGTTTGTCATTTAAGAGTTGCGGACTCGAAAATGGACGAATTCTGACTTAGAACGAAGAAACGAGCGTTTAACGTTCACGAACGTTTATCGTTTTCGTTAAAAATGAACCAATAGGTGAATTTTTAGCAAACGAAGTCAAATAGATAAAATTCTTGCATGAAAGCGTAGATTACGTAATTTGTGAACCGTAGGCTTTTGAACGAGCCAATTCGGACTTAAAACGAAGAAGTTATGCGTCCGGGAAGTTCACAAAAATTAAAAGTTAGAAAAATTTTCTGGTGCACAGAGTTGGCGCCGCGGCGCCAACCCTAAGCCATTTTGTCGCGCCGGAGCGCCACATCTGGGGCTCAGGTACTGCTAACTCGCGCCGCAGCGCGAGATGTAAGTGTAATGCCCGCGCCGCGGTGCCAGGCACAGAGCTTGGACAGTGAAGAATAAAAATGAAGAGAAAGGATGGGGATGGTAGTAGATTGAACTAAACCTACCTCAACCAACTTAAAGTAACAATGTTGGGACATTGTTAAGACTTAAAAGTAATGAAGAATGGTTAATATACCAAGTCAAATGAATGTAAAGCGAACGATAAATCGGAATGCATAAGAATGAAATTTAATCTATAATTAGATTGAAATGAAAGGTAAGATATATTCAGATACATACTTGATTATATGTGACCTAACTTAAGGCATTATGTGATCATGTATTGTAGAGACTTGAAAGACTTGAACGTAAAGTAAAATACACAGTAGCAGACGCTAAAGGCAAGTATTCTAACTCTTGTTTCAGTTCAATCTGAACAAGTTTATGATGTTCATGTATCCTTTCGCATGAATTAAAGTATAATGAAGTTAAAGCCAGTTTCTTTGGCTAGACTTAACATATTGAGTGGATTATTGATAATCTGTTCATCTGTTATCGAATGCTAGTATCTTTTGTCAACTACTTATAGTTTTCAAAAGAAGACTGAATTGTTAAACAAATGTTTTGTCGGTAAAACGACAGGCACGCGAGGTTGCCAAATGATTAAACGTACATACGTTTAATGGATGTAGTATTGATCAATACAGAGTACAATAGGCTGATCACCTAGAAGTGCTCGTAAGTAATATCGGGCTTACGGACTTAGGTCCGGGTTGTCCTTTTTAAAGAAAGAATGAATGCTTAAGGTCTTTGACCGGAGTAAATGTTTTACTGAATTTATTCGTTGTGAAACATTTTGAAAGTAAAGATGAATTGCTATTTTTGAATCATCAATAAGTACTTCATAGCTATTGTTCAGTTATCGAAGATATATGATTCATATGTAACAAGCATGTTGTTATTGAAATTGTTATACTTGCTGAGCTAGTCATGCTCACTCTTGCTTGAATCATATGAATGCAGCTAAGACTGAACGTCCTGAAAGATCGAATAAAGATAAAGGAAAAGCTAAGGCAGATTGTTAAGCTGTCATGTAATAGTATAGGTCTATTGTTGTATTGTAATGAATATTATGACAAGAGAACCTTTGTAATTGGTTTAGAACCTGGGAAATGTAAATATTGAATTAAATATATATAAGTTATGTTCATTCTTTGAGACTTTCAATTGAATGAATGTATGAATGTTTGTACAGTATAGCACCATCTGTCGGGTTGTAAGATACCCGGATTTGGGGGCGCTACATAAATCATTGGGCTATGCTTTAACAAACACTCACTGGCTTTTTAATTCAATAATTGGGCGTTAACCTTAATTGACTTGGGCTTGTACAAAATCCTAACCAATCTTTACAAGTCCATTAATATTACATAATACATACACAAATAGTTTATGTATCATTCTCATATTCTATTTCATATAAAATTTATATACAATAATTCATCATTTATACAAACTCGTATAATACTTCGTATTACACTAGTTTTCATCCCTTTGCACAATACCAAAGTATTATACAATTATTACTTTACTCATTCCTACTTCGCTTTTCTTAACGTTTATAACTTAAGTTCGCAAGCGAAATATTACATTTTCCATAACTAGATTATTATTACATAATCCATCTTACCTTAATATTCTATCATTACTTATTTCTCAGAAATTCAAAAATAACTCCCGAGCAAATACCGATGAATAGTATTTTTAAGAAAATTTCTCGAAAAACTATCTTTTTTGTCTTTGAAATTCAAACATTTTAATTCCTTCACGTAGCTCAAATACTACGACATTCCAATATCAATAAGTTATAGATTGACAACCATCTTGATAACACATAGAATATAATTTTATTATTATTTTTTAACTTAATAAAATCATTTTACAATAAGATCCGAATTCCTCGGTCGTTACAAGGTACGTATGTTTGATACATTTATCAAGTCTAAAAGTACCATCTACATGTTCATAAAAGTCAGATTCTAACTCTCAATTAGCGTGCTCAAAGTTCGTATTTTCATTTGTAAAGTGTACTAATTAGTCCAACATGTTCATGTTTGCATACTAATCACATAAACACAAGCTAATGGTTTATTCATGCATTTCTAAACCATACCTTCATACTTGCAAGGTCATAATATAAATCATGTAGTAGTTAGCTAACTATACTAAGCTTTTTCTTGAAAACTTCTTTAACAAAAATCCTAATAAAGCGGTCGTGAACAAAGGAACTAAGAATCATACATCATGAATTTCAAAATTATACCAACATGCTTGCTAGTCAGTACATAAACATGGCACTCATACACATCAAGTTCATTTCTAAAGTTTTTAAATTCATTTCAACTACACACTTTCATTATTAATGAATCCTAATCTATTAAAACATGCTCACATTAAGTTAATATGCTTGTATATACCCCTTACACATGCTTGCATGCTAGTTTAAGTCATAATAGTTGATCATCAGTTAGCAATTTATAAAATAGAAGGCTCAACTGATCTTAGAGGCCGGCGCAGCTGCGCTACGCCTTAGTACAATTATGGCACAGCTGTGCCATGTTTGTTTCAGGAGCAGAAGCTGACTCTGTCCTGCAGAGTGTTACCCAACTCCATTTCCCTTGACTCACACATGTTCCAAACCATTATCAAAAGGTTCATACATGCTAGTAAACTTCTTAAACACATTATAACATGTTAATACATCTTGTTTGATATAGAATTTCAAGATATTACAAGAATCAAACAAGACCCATCTCAAGAACATAATTTGAAATTATACCTCCTTGAGCTTGAATTGAACTTCCTACACACTGAATATGCTTCTACAATTACTCAGCCACTTGAACTCTTCACTTAGAATCACCAGACAAATTTCAAACAACATAAATACAAAAACTAGGATTGTATTTATAGAAGAGGTATGGACTAGACATTAGCATTACACAATCTTGGTGTCCATGGTATAATGGAAGGATACATAGGTTCCTAGAGGGTTGTTTAACAACTTCCTACCAGTCACTTAGCTAGCAATGATCACCTAGAATTCGCAGCTTGAAAGTTACGTAAAGAGAGTTTAGGACATTGTTCATTATACTTGGTGACACTCAATTTGGGGCAAGAGAGAAAAATCTCAGCATTTGGTCAAATAAAACTTGGTTTGGTCGTTTTAATTCCCATAATGTAGTATTAAGGTACAATTGTTACCGCATTAGGAATTTAGGGATTAAACATATACTCACCTCATATAATACATGTAATAAAATAACGTAGTTAAATATTATTGTCTGGGTAGTTCCATAAATATCTGTAGTACTCATATAACCACATTATAACCATATTTAATATTAATGTTTATTTAAACATTTAATTACTCTCTCAGTTTCTAGAATACGAAGATAATTAACCATCTATACATTACAACTTCTTATGATGTCATGGTGCTAATAGGTACCTCATTTCAATTCAATATACTCCTATCATATGATTTTATTAATGTCACACATATCACATAATTATTCAATTTAATTTCTGAAGTAGAAAATTAATTTTTTTCTCTAATTGACCACTGGCACTGCTACGCCAGGTTATACTGCTGGGACGGCACAGCTGCGCCGTACCCTGATAGTGCTAAGACTGGTTTGGCTTCAAGCCAGTGTCAACCTTTATCACCATATTTGTTTTTCATGACACGTATTACTGCCCACGTGAATGATATTGCTAATCTAAGAGTGTGTTCATTACTTATATGAAATCACATGCTCTACCACGATTAATCTTCCTAATTCCCTTTTTAACTCATTTAGTGAATTTCCTCATTTCACATTATGTCATACAAAGCATTTCACAATTCTTATTGTCAATTCACACTTCTCAATACGTATTAATCTAATATGAATCAATTGAATTCTTCCACTTTCAAAACATTATTATTTATATTAACATAAATATTATTTCCATTAATATATTCATTTAATATTACGTGGAAATTCTCGGGTATTACATCCTCTCCCCATATAAAAATTCCGTCCCAAAATTGCAATAAGGTTACACAAATAGATGGGGATAGTCACTCATCATCCTATCTTCTAACTCCCACGTTGCCTCCTCGACATCGTGGTTACTCCAAAGTAACTTTACAGAAGAAATAACTTTGTTCCTTAAAGTTTGCTCTTTCCTATCTAGAATTTGGACAGGAATTTCTTCGTATGCTATGTTCTTCTCCACTTGAATGGGTTCATAAGAAATCACATGTTTGTACTCAGGCTTGTACAGACGTAACACAAATATGTGAAACACGTTATGGACGTGCACCAACTCAGGTGGTAGTGAAACTTTGTACGCTACTTCGCCCACTCACTTTAGTATCTCGAACGGTCCTATAAATCTTGGACTTAGTTTTCCTTTCTTGCCGAAACGGATCTTTCCTTTACATTGAGATACCTTCAAGAATACAAAACTGTCGACTTTAAAATCTCGATCTTGTCGATGCAAGTGTACGTACTTCTTCTGGCGATCTTGAACTGCTACTAGTCTGGCTCTTATCACTGTCACCACATCCGCGATTTGTTATACTAACCCTGGTCCGAGTATTCAACGTTCTCCGACTTCATCCCAACATAATGGTGTTCTGCAGTTCCTTCTATAAAGAGATTCGTATGGTGGCATGTCGATGCTCGCATGGTAACTATTATTATATTAAAATTCGACTAAGGATAGGTGGTCGTACCAATTTCCCTTGAATTCCATCACGCAAGTCCTAAGCATATCCTCTAGTGTTTATATTGTTCACTCACTTTGTCCGTCTATCTGAGGGTGATATGCGGTACTCAACTTCAACTGTGTTCCCATTCTCTCCTGCAAGCTTTTCCAGAATTTTGACGTGAAGCGCGAATCTAGGTCAGAAAAAATTGATACCGACACTCCATGTCGTGAAATAATTTCCTTTACGTACAAATTTGCTAACTGATTTAAACTGTAGCGGATCTTGATTGATAGAAAATGTGCAGTCTTTGTAAGTCAATCCACGATAACGCAAATGGCATCCAAACCTTTATGCGTGACTGGAAGTCCTACCACAAAATCCATCATAATATGCTCCCATTTCAAATCTGGTATTTCTCTCTCTATTCTCTCAAGTCTCTCTGAAAACTTCTCCTCTTTTATCTAACTAGGCTTAAACCATATGTTTTTCACGTAAGATAAAATATAACTCCAGCTTCCAGCCAACACACAAACTTTTAAATGTCTAAAAACCGACGTTCTACTAATGATCCTATTAAATCATCAGCTACCTTAATTTAATATATATATTATTTATATTTTATTTATATTATAATTATAATTCAAAATTTAAAAGTTATAGCTATGTTTGGCAAATATTAATTAAAAGAAAACTTAATACCTTTAAGCCTTATTTGGTAACCAATTTAAAACTCCTTTAATTTATTTTAAAAAAAAATTAAGTTTATAATTTATAATCACATATTATTTATTTGGATTTCCATATCCAAAATTAATCAAATAAATTAATTACACATACTATATTTTTAAATAAATTTTCCACTTTAAAAAAATCACCAACATTATAATCTGATTATAATTTCATTTAATAATTTAACATACCATTTTTAAATTATTAAATTAATACAATAATATAACATCTCATGTTATCTTAAAACTTTCTAAATTATAAATTAAATTAATTTAAAATATTATCTAATAAATTTCATTCACAATATTTACTTATAACAACCACAATAATAAAATATTCAATAAAATATTTATTTAATTTAATAAATATTTTATTTTAAAAATAATAAAATCTTGGATTGTTACATCCTTCCCTCCTTACAAGGATTATATCCCCAGAATCATGACTTAGACAATTCATTCATCACATTCTTCCCTCCTTACAAAGATTTTGTCCCCAAAATTGAAGACACGGACTAAACAAATTACTCAGGATAATTCTTCATCATTTCAGCTTCGAGTTCCCACGTAGCCTCTTCGACATTGTGGTTTCTCCATATTACCTTCATAGAAGGTATCACCTTATTCCCGAGCACTTGTTATTTTCTGTCGACTATCTTGATAGGAACCTCTTCATAAGAGAAATCTTTACTGAATTGTAACGGTTCATATTCGATCACGTGTTTATAATCGGGTTTATACGGTCGCAATACCGAAACATGAAAAATATTATGCACATGTTCTAATTCTGGAGGTAAAGCTACCTCATAAGCCACTTCTCCCACTCTTCGCTGTATCTCGAAAGGTCCAATAAACCTTGGGCTGAGCTTTTATTTCTTGCCAAAATGAATTTTCCCCTTCCAAGGAGAAACTTTCAGGAAAACAAATGTTCCTACTTCAAATTTGTGATTCTACCTATGTTGATCAGCATACTTCTTCTGTCTATCTTGAGCAGCTACGAATCTTGCTCTGATGATTTTAACAACGGCAGCGGTCTGCTATACCAGTTTCAGTCCTAATAGTTGGTGTTCACCGACTTCATCCCATTATAGTGGAGTTCTGCATTTCCTACCGTATAATTCCTCGTATGGCGGCATGCCAATGCTTGCGTAATAACTGTTGTTGTATGCAAATTCCACCATTGATAGATGATCATCTCAGTTTCCTTTGAAATCCATGATGCACGCTCTAAGCATATCCTTTAATGTCTGGATTGTTCATTCGTTTTGACCATCCATTTGCGGATGATGTGCCGCACTCATCTTCAATTGTGTTCCCATGCATTCTTATAATTTCTTCCAGAAGTTTGATGTGAACCTCAGATCTCTGTCTGATATAATTGATATTGGAACTCCATGTCTTGAGACGATCTCCTTGATGTATAGATTTGCCATCTGATTAAGATTAAATTTAATCTTTATTGGCAAAATGTGAGCTGATTTCGTTAATCAATCCACTACCACCCAAATCACATTGTATCCTTTCTGAGTCGTTGGAAGACCTACCACAAAATCCATTGTGATATGCTCCCACTTTTGTTCCGGTATCTCCAACGGTTGAAGTAATCCGCTTGGTCTTTGATGCTCGGCTTTCACTTTCTGATATGTCAAGCATTTCGCAACATATTCTACCACATCCCTTTTCATATTTGGCCACCAAAAGTGTCGACGGAAATCTTGATACATTTTCGTACTTCTCGGATGAATAGAATATCTTGAGCTATGAGCTTCTGTCAAGATTTCTTCTTTAATATCCGGTACTGCTGGAACCCAAATTCATCCCTGGAATCTTAGCATTTCTTCAGTATTAACCTTATACTTCACCTCTTTACCTTCAACAACACTTTCCTTTATTTTTCTGCATTCTTCGTATTGTAGTGGAGCATTCTTCACCCCGCCCACCAAAGTTGAACTAGCTTCCATTTCATATAACTTTTCATCGGTTTCTTTTGGAAATTTGATTTCCAACTATAGTCTTGACATTGCTGAAATGAGCTCCTCCTGGTTGGTTAACAACATTAACTTCTCACAACCCTTCATACTCAAAGCATCTACCATCACGTTTACTTTTTCTAGATGATAAAAGATTTCACAATCATAATCTTTTATTAATTCCATCAATCTCCTTTGATGCATGTTTAAGTCCTTCTGTGTGAAAATATATTTTAGTCTCTTATGGTCTGTGTAGATCTCACACTTCTCTCTATAGAGATAGTGTCTCCATATTTTTAGAGCAAACACCACCGCTGCTAATTCTAAGTCATGAGTCGGATACCCTTACTCATAATCTTTCAATTTCCTTGATGCATACGTAATAACTTTGTCATTCTGCATAAGAACACAACTCAATCCTTTGTTTGAAGCATCACTATACACCGCAAAATTTCCTATATTATCTGGTAATGACAAGACAGGTGCCACACGAAGCCTCTTCTTCAATTCCTTAAAACTTTCTTCACAATTTTCCATCCAAAGAAATTTTATAGAATTTCTTGTCAAATTTGTCAACAGAGTGGCAATCTTGGAAAAATCATGAATAAATCGTCTGTAATAACATGTCAATCCCAAGAAACTTCTAAATTCTGATGGAGTTCTTGGTTGTACCCAATTTATCACAGCTTCAACTTTTGATGGATCCACTGAAATTCCATCCTTTTCAATTACATGTCCGATAAATTGTACACGTTATAGCCAAAATTCGCATTTAGAGAATTTCGAGTATAACATTTCTTTCCTTAGTGTCTCCAGCGTCAAACGTAAATGTTCCACGTGTTCTTCCTGAGATTTAGATTACACCAAAATATCATCGATAAATACCACCACAAACTTTTCTAAAAATGGTTTAAACACCCTGTTCATTAAATCCATGAACGTTGTTGGGGCGTTTGTCAAACCAAAATACATCACCAAAAATTAATAATGTCCTACCGAGTTCAGCATGTCATCTTCGGTACATCCTCCTTCCTTACTTTTAATTGGTGATACCCACTTCTCAAATCTATTTTCGAGAAATATCTAGCACCCTTCAATTGATCAAACAAGTCAACTATTCTTAGGAATGGATATTTGTTTTTAATAGTGACTCTGTTTAACTCCCTATAATCAATGCAAAGATGCATTGACCAATCCTTCTTTTTCACAAATAACTTCAACGCTCCCCACGGTGATACGCTAGATTGAATATACTTCTTATCTAACAGTTCTTGAAGTTGTACCATCAGTTCCTTCATCTCTACTAGAGCCATTCTGTACGGGGCCTTCGATATTGGAGCAGTTTATGGTGCATAGTTGATCACAAACTCGTTCTCTCAGTCAGGCGGAAGTCCTGGCAAATCCATTGGAAACACATCTACAAAATCCCCAACCACTGGTATCTCCTCCAATTTCATTTCCTTCTTCTTTTGAGCATTGACTATGTAGGTGAGGTACCCTACACAGCCCTGACTCAATAACTTCTTGGCCTGCATAACCGTCAGACACCTTGCTTTTCTAGACAATTTGCTAGCATAGAAAAAAACCTTTGATGGAGTCATAAGGTTTACACACTTCTTTTGGTAATAAATTATCGCTCCATAATTGAATAGCCAATCTATTCCCAATATAACATCAAACTCTCTATGTTTTATTGGAATTAAACTACTATCATAACATTCCCCTTAATAATCACCCTACAGTTATTGATTACAAATTTAGCAGGAATTACCTCCTTATTCGTACTTTCTATGTGTAAAGGGAAATTCAACTCTTCACTAGGTATTTCTAACCTCTTAGCAAATTCATCAGATATAATTGAGCAAATAGCACCTGAATTAAATAATACATATGTATTTATATTATTGATTTAGATAATACCTGACACGACATCTTTTGATTGCACCGTATCTTGCACCGTCATGTTGAAGGTTCTGGCTGTGGGTTTATTTGATGACGTTGGTCCAACAATAGTCAGTGTACCTCCACCACCACTTCCCTTAATTCCAGTTATCTCACCAGATTTCTTCTTTGGATACTCGCGAGCAAAATGATGCTTCGACCCGTAGGTGTAGCAAGAATTCTTCTTGGGTTGACTGCAATTTGGGGTAATGTGACCCTCTTGGCCACTGTTAAAGCACACACACTTTCCTCTTAAGCACATACCCATGTGAAACCTCCCATAGGTAGCACACGCATCAATCTTCTTCTTCTGCTGGTTACCTTGCTGATTTCCAACTCCCACATTTGTACTCCACTTTCTTTTCAGGTTATTGTTACCATTTCCACTGTTACTACCACCATTCTTAACTTCTCCATCACTCTTCTTCTTTCCCTGCTCTTTATTGTGCTTTGTTATAGCCTCACCTCCACTCTCATCGAGAATTGCCTTCTCCAGCACTGCTGTAAATGTCTTCAGTTGAAACATGGAGACCCTACTGTACAACCAGGGTTTCAGTCCTTTGTCAAACCTCCTAGCCTTGCGCTCATCCGTGTTGACTTGATATGGCACAAACCTCGTTAACTCGTTGAATTTTCTTGCATACTCCAACACCGTCATTGATCCCTACTTCAGTTCTAGAAACTGTACCTCCATCTAATTCTTTGAACTCTCTGGAAAATAAGTCTAAAAGAATATTTCCTTAAACATATCCCAAGTCGACACTCCTTAACCTCCTCGAGTCTTGTTGTCTTGCCACCAATAATTAGCCTCTACTTTCAACATGAATTTTACAAAAGTAGTCTTCTGATTATCCCCTACTCTAGAAACATCGAAAACTTTCTCTATCTCCATGATCCAAGTCTGTGCCTCAACTGTATTCATGGACCCACAGAATTTTGGTGGTCCAACCGCCTTAAAATTCTTAAAAGTTGTAGCTTGATTCTGCGGTCGATTCTGTAATGCACCCGTCAGCAACGTCACTAACTGCTGAACTGAATTAGCCTCAAAATTGTTGTTATTGGTAGATCCCTATCGTGTTTGATGTCTAGGAGGAATTTTCTATTAAAACACACTCATTAGATTCTATTCAATCTTCTAGGTATTATGTACTTAATTTGTACATCACAAAATTACTACATAGCACACAATATCTTTAATAAATAGTAACTTATACTTATTCATCATCTTTAAAAAGAACACAACCATGATAGAGTAACTGCTATCTACATTACTTTCCTAAACTACAAAAGTTTCAAGACAACTTCATCATCATCATATCCCATTGGTTATATCATACCCGGGATTTACATCTTATTTACTCATCAATCACATAGTAATTAAATTTATGATGATCTATTGAAATACTGCATAACCTTATGACGCACCTCTTCCATAATATGAAACATTATTCGGTGATCTAATATGTACGATGGTAGCGTCTCGAACGGAATAGGATAACACATGACCCAATCTTGAGCTCGATTGATCACGGTGTTGAAAACACTATTCATTTCTTCCATCTTGATCCTTTTTACTTATACCTCTCTCTCCGCTACCCCAGCTCGTTGTGAAGCTTGTTCATACGCGTCTTCATCTCTTGCCCTCTTTGTAGATGATAAGTAGGTTTTATACCTACTTATTGGATATCAATTCACGAGAGTTTAGCTCATCTCAAGTAGATTTTAGTATATTTTTAGTTTCATTTTATGTTTATTTTGCAGTACTCATAATTAGAACTCCTATGGTATGGAAATGCAGGAAATGGCATAGTTCGACATTGGCAAGGTGGTATGAGACTAGCAAAGGCATAGAAAGTGGAACGTATATAGACAAGGAACTGAGCATTGTTGAAGGACAACAAAATAAGCAGCAGAACAACAAGCAACAGCATCAAAACATCAGTATGCAGAACACAGAAGCAGTACGGCCGCGCAGCTGATCAAGCTAATTTTCGCGCACCCGCGCCATCAGCCTGCAGAAGCTAAAATCACGTATACGTGCGCCCGTGCCCATTTTGTAGTGGGATCTCATGCGGCCGTACGAGCCCTCTGAAGTTGTTTATTGACTTATTTTTAAATTTGAAATTTGATCGTTTGGTCTTATCTAAAACTATTCTAGTTGGCACCAGACATGAGATTATGGTTGTTTTTATCAGTATTCATTATAGTAATTAGGTACCTAAGATTTTGAACTAGTTCTAGAGAGGGTTTGAGCATAGTTTTAAGAGTATCTACATCTTTTCTTGAATTTAGTCATTGAATAATTAATCATTTCATTTTCCTAGAAATTATTGGCGATTTAGACAACACTTTGGAACAAATTCTGCATTTGGGTTTGATAAATTCTATATTTTCTCTCAATTGTGATATTTACTTTCCATGTGTTACTATAATCCCATAATGATTTTTGATTCAGAAATGAACTAAATCTCCATTATGGGATTCTAACGGATTTTTATATGTAGTCTATAATTATTTGCCTAATTATTTGATTCGGTGTTTATCTTTGGATTATCTATTATGATTAAGCGTATTGTATGAATGTTTGATCACCATTCACCATGTGTACTTATATGGAATTAAAAAAGGCCATATAAGTATGATTATAATCATGATAGTTTGCGTTTATGAGGCTGAAATGTTTAACTTTATATTTGGTGAACCAGATAGAAATATACCATTTCACCGTGTGTAGTAATTTAAGAGCATGTGCTTCAAATCATTATTGCTATAATTTCAAATAGAAATATAATGATTTTGATAATATTGTCGATTACATGATTTCTATCACATGCGGAGGTTATGTAAACAGGTCATAATTCATTGAAAAATGGTTATGTCTACTTTTGTGCTCTTGGCTAATTTTCCATGACAAATGTAAAATTTTGCATAGAAGAGCAAAGAGAGGAGCATAGAGCTTGGAGAGATTATTCGATGCCAAATATTAATGGATTGCAGTCAAGTATAATCAGACCAGCGATAGTAGCTAACACTTTCGCGATAAAGCTGGGCACTATTCAAATGGTGCAAAATTAGGTATAGTTTGGGAGTGCTGCTACAGATGATCCTAATGAGCATTTATTGAGTTTCATTGAAATATGTGACACCTTCAGATACAACGAGGTGACAGAGGATGCAATCAGACTTTGACTATTTCCATTTTCATTGCGGGATAAAGCTAGAAGTTGGCTTCACTCTTTACCTTTAGGATCTATCACCACATGGGAGGACCTAACAAATAAATTCTTAGCCAACTTTTTCCCAATGGCTAAGACTGCAAAGATGAGGACAACGATTTCCCAGTTTGAGCAGTAAGGAGGTGAATCTATATATGAAGCCTGGGAGAGATATAAGGAGATGCTAAGGAAGTGTCCACACCATGGCATGCCGAATTGGATGGTTATTAACACATTTTATAATGTAGTGGGATGGCAGTCAAGGCCTATTGTAGATGCAGCTGCAGTAGGAGCTTTATGGGTGAAGAGCTATGAAGAGGCCTATAATCTCATTAAGACGACGATGGCTAATGATTTCCAAAATCCTTCAGCCAGGATGCCACAGCCCAAAGTTGCAGGTTTGTTAGAGGTGGATGCTATTACTCAATTGTCAGCACAGATGGCATCCATGGCGAAGAAAATTGATTTATTAGCAGAGACTAAGGCGAAGACAGTTGCCTTTGTGTGTGAGATATGTTTAGGGTCACATTCAACTGACCAATGTGCTATCCATCCAGAGTATGTACAATATAAACGCAACTATCGGATGGATCAATGTCAATTTCAGAACATATACAACTCCAACAACCACAACAATCCAAATTTCAGTTGGTCAAATAACAAAAGCAATCAATAAAGTCATTTTCAACCACAAAATCAATTTCAGTCACAGTCAGCTCAGCAATAGTTTGTACAAAGACCACCCTATCCACCTGGATTTTCTCAACAACATCATCATACACCACCTGCACCTCAAAAAGAAAAGAAGTCAGAGATGGAAGAGATGATGATGAAGAACATGGCAAATACAGAATTGATGATTAAAAGCCAAGCAATGGCTATCAAAAATCTAGAAACTCAAATCGGTCAGATGTCTAGAATGCTTAACAACAGACCACATGGTTCATTGCCAAGTACCACAAAGGCCAATCCAAGAAGAGAATGGAAGGAACAATGTCAAGCAATTACACTTAGGTCTGGGAAACAAGTTGCAGAAAATCAGCAAGGCGCGCCCGCGCCACTTTTGCAAAGGGAGGATGCGGGCCGCGCGGTAAAGAAATTTTATCTAATGAGAAATTAAATAATGAAGGTTCTGAACAACAACAAGAAGAGAAGAATAAAGAAGGTTCATTTGAGAAGCCCGTGAATAAAATACCAATAGTTCACCCTCATGTTCCTTATCCATAGAGATTACATAAGCAGAGGGAAGACAAGAAATTTAGTAAATTCTTGGAGGTATTTAAAAAGCTATAAATTAACATACCCTTCGCTGAGGCATTGGAATAGATCCCTAGTTATGTAAAGTTTATGAAGGGTATCTTATCAAGGAAGAAGAGATTAGAATGACTTTGAAACAGTGGCCTTGACGGAGGAATGCAGAACAGTGCTTTAACGTAAATTACCTCCTAAGCTGAAGGACCCGGGCAGTTTCACAATTCCATGCACAATTGGAAAGATGAGTTTTAGCAAATCTTTATGTGATCTTGGGGAAAGTATCAATTTCATGCCCTTGTTAGTATTCAATCAGGTGGGATTTTCGGCTCCAAGGTCGATAAATATTTCTTTACAGCTACCTGACAGGTCTATCACTTATCCACGGGGAATTGTTGAAGATGTTTTGGTAAAAGTGGATAAATTCATCTTTCCGTCTGATTTCATCATACTAGACCATGAAGAAGATAGAAGTATACCAATCATACTTGGAAGACCATTCCTAGCTATATGAAGAACTTTGATAGAAATTTAGAAAGGGGAACTCACAATGCGAATTCATGCTCAAGAAGTTACTTTCAACGTAATTAAGGCAATATTGAAATTTTCGACAGATGATGAGGAATGCTTCATGGTTGATTTGGTGGAAAAGGTCTTAAGTGATGAAGTACTGAGCTAGGTGAATCATGAACCATTGAGAAGTGATATTGCTGGAAATTTAGAATTAGATGATCAGGAGACTGAAGAACTTATGCATTTTCTTGATACAAAGACACCTCCAGAACGTGAGTTAAAACCACTTCTAGACCATTTGAGGTATGCATTTTTAAATGAAAATTCTAAATTACCTGTGATTTTTTTTTTCACTAACATCTTTTTAGGAATAAAAATTTCTAAGAGTTCCCAGAGAGTTCAAGTCAGCTATTGGATGGACTATAACACATATAAAAGGGATCATCCCATCTTTCTGTATGCATAAGATCCTACTAGAAGATGATAGCAAGCCTTCAGTGGAATAACAAAGAAGACTTAATCCAATCATGAAGAAAGTGGTCAAGAAGGAAGTATTGAAATGGTTGGATGCTGGCATTATTTATCTAATTTCAGATAAATCATGGGTGAGCCCAGTACAATGTGTACCGAAGAAGGGTGGTATGGTCGTTTTCTCTAAAAAGAACAATGAGTTGATTCCAACAAGAACAATAACAAAGTGGAGAGTCTGCATGGACTACCGCAGGCTTAACAAAGCTACAAGGAAAGATCACTTCCCTCTTCCATTTATCGATCAGATGTTGGATAGACTAGCAGGTTATGAGTTTTATTGCCTTCTGGATGGATATTCGGGCTACAATCAGATTGTTATAGCTCTAGAGGACCAAAAAAAGACAAACTTTACATGTCTGTATGGTACTTTTGCTTTTAGAAGGATGTCTTTTGGGTTATGCAATTTCCCAACCACCTTTCAGAGATGTATGATGGCTATTTTTTTTGATATAGTGGAGCAAAATATGGAGGTATTTATGGATGATTTTTTAGTATTTGGGGATTCTTATGATTTATGTCTTGATAATTTGGTGATGGTTTTGAGAAGATGTGTTGTGATGAACTTGGTATTGAATTGGGAAAAGTTCCATTTTATGGTACAAGATGGAATAATTTTGGGACATAAGGTATCAAAGAAGGGACTTGAGGTTGACAGAGCTAAATTAGAGACTATTAAAAATTTACCACCACCAACTTCAGTAAAAGGTGTTTGATGTTTTCTAGGACATGCAAGCTTTTACAGCAGATTCATAAAAGATTTCTCCAAGATAACAAAACCACTTTGCAGTTTATTGGAGAAGGATGCACAATTCAAGTTTGATGAGGATTGCGTGTCTGCATTTGAAGAGAAGGTTACCTTCAGCATCAGTAATTACAACACCGGATTGGGACCTGCCATTCGAATTGATGTGTGATGTCAATGATTATGCTGTGGGGACTGTTTTGGGTTAGTGAAGGGAAAAGATTTTTCATGTGATATATTATGCGAGCAAGACCCTTACCGATGCACAGTTGAATTATACTGTGAAAGCCCCGAATCTGGGCCCCAAGACACCACGGATCCGGTACAATCATTATATCACTATTACGGAAGATATAAACATAAATTGTTTATACACAAAACGTACACATTATTTTCCCAAGGTCGAGTAACCTTAACTTATTACACAATTCATAACATGTCTAACATATAACAATATTATCATACTATACTATTACAATTAAGTTGCACATAAAATCCAAAGCTGGACTTGTCTTTATCTTTTCCTTGTATCTAGTGCATTCATCTTAATCTGCAATGTTTATCATGATATAGTAAGGGTGAGCATAAGTTTGCTCAGCAAGTAAAAGTTTATTTGAGGATATATCATGATTGAAAGAATTTAATAATAAGCTGACTAAAATTCAACAATAATACATTGCGAACTAGCATGAACAAATTTTCATAGCTAAACGAACATTCAGTATGAATATATTAATTATATCTAGACCGAATGGTAATGAAGGTGATCAGACTTTCATACCTGATGAATACTTGCAATATGCACAGAGTGCGAATAAATAATTCATAGACATGGAAATCAGTAATGATTAACCACAAGTATATTTGAATGAAACAACTCGAGGTCGAGTTAAGAAAAACTTGCATGTACCATTGATTACCGCTAAGCAATTTAATAAGCTTCATCTGAAGACCTAATATTAATAATATTAATTTCTAAGTTAAAATAATATCATCACAGTATTTAAATAACCTAAACACATTAACACATAACCCTATTCATCTATACAGCACATAAAACCTAATCTCACGTTAAACTATTTCAGTCCGAGTTGAGTTTGGCACTATTCTGACATCTCGACGGCTTTAGTCGAATAAATAACGAGTTTAAGTTCAATTAAACTCTGCTTGACACTTAACAATTATCTTAGATAATTTTCTTATCAGTCAAAACATTTTTCATAAGCTCGTAATAATTTTCACATACTTATTATAATTTAAATTGATTTTTCGATCATTAATATTGTATTTAAATGAATTAAATTCCATATATTTCCTTTATCATTAATATTTATTTAATACCAAATATTAATAAAATACATGTCATAATATTATAATATATTTATAATATATCAAAGTATTTTTAATACCTTAAAATCACATTTATATGATTTTTAAACCTTTAAATCCACTATCCGTTAATTAAAATATTAATATTTTTATGACAAAATATCAAAAGTTATATTTTATAACTTAAAATATTTTTATAACACATAAATAATTTTTATATGATTTTAAAATCGTTAATCCTATTTTTCTATAATTTATTTAATATTGTTATTAAATAAATTAATTACCATTAATAATAAATTATTAATGAAATTTTAATATAATATATTAAAATTCATCAAAAATAACTTACAATATTTTCTAACACAATAATATAATTTTTCATGATTTTTCAAGTATAACAAAAATCATTTTTAACTAATTTATTTAATATTATAATTAAATAAATTAAATACCATTAATATTTCAAAAATATTAAATATTTATGAAATATACTCCAAATAATTTAAGACTAATTTTCGGACTCTAAAATAATTTTTAGAAAATTATTTTGTATTTTTAACCTTTAAAAACCATGTTTTCTATTTATTAAATAAAATAATTGATTTTCGAAAAATAAATGTCGTTAAAAGGCCCTATAGCGACGGAACTGTCGCTATTGGTGTTCTTGAGTTGTTCTTGGCCAAACCCAGAAATGCATAGGCAGTGGACAACTGGGTAGGTTTGACCGGTTCTAAATCTTTGATCACAATGGTCCTGGGCAGCCTGATGGGTTAGGATTGTAGTATAAGTGTAATACTACAACTATAAACTAACATCATGACTGAGTTAGAACAAATAAGAGAGTTATTGGCCATAACAAATCATGTCAGGATTGTTCTTCCATTTATGGGTTTCCCAGAAATGAAGAACAGTCAAGGTACCTATATTGCAAGCCTTGAATCTTGAGTTCTGGGCTTTACTAATGTAATATGAGGGTTCAATAATGTAGTATTCATGACAAGGTAAAATAATATAACACTGGATTAATATTACAACATCATATGTGATGGATCAAGGCTGGTCAAACCTTGTCAGAAAGTTTGGCCGATGAAGATCTGGGTTTTCCAGAAAAGGATTTCGTGGAAAAACCAGTCAACTTTGACCGTTCATTAAATGAATCCTGTTTGTTGTTTAAGTGACATAAAGGAACTAATCTGTAGTTCCTAGACCATATTACAAAATAGATATATTAACACCATTAAATCATAAAACACAAGTCAGATCTTGGTTCATGAATATGTTGTCAGAGCGATCTAGGAAAAATCTGGGTTACCCAGATTTGTTCTTAAAGCAGATTGGTCAACGTAGGTTTAACCATGATTAATTGTCATCCTGGTCATGATCTTAGTAATCTAAAAGCATAGAACTGTAGTTCTCATGTCAGGCTACAACAACAAAACAATAACTTTACCAAACTCTTTAAATACAACAAGATCTAGGGTCATGAATATCACTATCAGACTTTTCTTGGTAATATGGGTTACCCAGAAACAATCGATCGTTGTCGGTTAACTCAGTTTGACTACTTATAACTTTCAATCTACACATTATCTGACCCTGTTTCTAGTTTCAGAACACAGACCACATGGCATAGAACAAATCCAAAACATAAATCACACCTAACAACTAACAGGTAAAGATCTAGAGGCCCTGACATATGACTGTCAGGCCACAATTTTTTCTTTTTCCAGATTTCTAAAAACCTCAAAATCGTGCATCTAAATGTTATGGATCCATGATCCAACAACCCAGATCATTAAAAGACACCCTATAACACATATCTAGCTAATCATTAACAACATTTAATATCAAATCAAAGATTTTCAAGATTTAGGGTTTTTACCACTTTATAGCTTTTATCTAGATTCTGACTTCTTGATCATGTTATTGAAAGGCAATGAACTGAGCATGGCTTTGTTTTATGTCTTGTTTACTATCAACTTTCGAAAATGAGAGAGAGTGTGAGAGAGAATGTCTTGGCAAGTTTGCTTAGGAAAAATAAGTAATTTTACTTACTTTAATCTTTGATTGCTTTGATTCAATGTATCTAGTTGGTATAGGTGGCACAAATATCAGATTTGAGATAGATTTGAGCACATGGTAATATCAAATGGGTGAATCACTAAAGATTTGCCATATCTTTTACTTAACTATTAAGAAAAGGGCACTTTAGTCTTTTTTTTCCTTTTCATTTTAAGGGCATACTTGTCATTTGCCCTAACCATTAGGGTTTAGGGTTTAACCCCAAAATTTTTGAAATTTAATTTCTAAGATTTCTAAATTTTGGTTTTCAAAATGGATAATTTATATTTCTAAATTATAATTAGGATTTTCTAATTATATTAAAATTTCTCAATCATAATTCAATCTTGCTAATTAGGATTAATATCTCCTGATTAATTTTTTTAATAATAATTAGGTTTTTCCCCAAAATGGGTATTAGGGTTTATAACCCAAGAATCAGGGTTTCCAAATTATTAGAAAATTTAATTAATCATTAGGGTTATCCCTAATTAGGTTTGTAATTAAAATACAAAACCTTATACATAGCATTTAAATTACTAAATTAGGATTTTCATATCAGAATTAGGGTTTCAAATTCCCAGAACCGATATTTAGGGTTTCTTATAAATCGTAAGAATTTTCTAACTGAACGTTGACGTTATAAATATATATTTATGGTTTGGACACTAATAAATTTATTTGGTCAACCGTTGACCCATAACCACATTCTGTACATATATAATACCATATTCACATAACATTTTCACGTATACCCTTAATCCTAAATAATTCACCATAAAAATTTTAAATTCACAAAATTCATTCTCAGAAATCTAAAATCCATTCACTTATTTTTTGTCTAGGTTTATTATTTAACCTTAATTCAATATTTAAGTTTTAAATAATTTTCTAAATTCTCGGGTCGTCACATTCACCCCTTCTTATATGAATTTCGTCCCCAAAATTTAACTTACACCGTATACCATACAGCTTACACCATTCATACACAGCATCACATGCTACCCAATACATTCCTCACAATAGTAAAATTTTCAAATTGTGCTTAGGAATCATATAGACTATAAGTTTTAAATTTTCGCAAAGGTTTTATGGAAATTAATCCGCAAACCGTTTTATCTTATATAAATAATGGGTAATTAGTCCAGTATGCCTTATTCTGACCCAGTAATACTGGTTTTATCTGTTTCTCGTATCCGCCTAAGGCGCATAAACTTACCTCAGTCTTTATCAGAATCCGCACCAAAATAATTTGATTAGGGAAAATTTTCGAAGAACGCTTAGTGTTTTTCATAAAAGTTGGTCTAGCTGAATCGAATAGCTTGGACTCACATCAATAATTTATTTCAATCAAATTATTTAGGTATAGCCAAACCCCGTTGGAAAATTAATTTTTTTTTAAATTGTAGTTTGAAAATGACGTCATGATGTCGTACTATATTAACAGCCCGTTTGAAGATGTCGTCATCGGGTGATTTTGTCATAACACATCACACTATAGTGGAATAACGATTTTAGATCAAATTCAACATTAAGTATTCCTGCATTTACAACTCTATCAACTTTTTATCATCTCTGCACCAGGTTACATGGTTCATAACTGATAAATAAAAATATATTTTGATATTTCAAATCATTATTGTCTAGCCAAAATAATTAGCAGAGACTGTACTTTAAATCATTCAAAAATCCTTTCAAATCTGTTTTATCATCTCAAAAAGTAACTAGATGTAGGTGGCCCGAAGTCCAGGCATACACAATAGTCACCAAGAGTTGAGAATAAAAATTTATTTTCAAAAGGGGACATAGTGCATATTTAGCTTGATGTCAAAATTTAGAAGTCTAGCGTAGCTAGGAGTTTTGGAAAACCTATGTCTCCACTAATAATCATTTGCTTAAACAGTCTATCTATTGCTATTATCCTCGATACTCCATTCACACATAACTATTCCCAATTCATCAAACTTACCACACGATTTCAGGAACTTGCCACAATCATATGAGTTTAAGAACTTGTCATAGTCAGACCTTTCGCATCCATTCGCTGAGAGGTTCATAAACATTTCGTATAATCATGAGTCACAAACGTACCATAAGTATGAGTTTTAAGAACTCGTACTTAACTTGATATTCTCTACTTATAACCTATCTATCTGTTATACACATGAGAAAGGAATCACCCTTTTTAACATACATATAGCAAATAACACGACACAGACATTTCAATGATTATCAGTGCCAGAACTAAGTGGTTATTACACCAAGTACAATTCAACTCCCATACGAAGAATCATACAACTTAGCTACTGACATGAGTTCTCAATTGAAATTCCCACCTAATCTTAACTTCATTCTCAATACGAATTTCATTTAACTCGTATACATAATCCTTTCCTAAATCTGTACCAATTCATAGCACAACTGTCACAGAACATTCTTGCCGTAAACTTGTCAATCATTTTCTGGATCCATATCAGATCACGCGGTGATTTCATCGTATATATTACGATTCATTTCTATACTATGATCGTTTTTTTTACGATCTTCTATCCCTACACTTTTAGTCTTTTAGACTCGATCAACTTATCACTACTGTTCACTTTTATTATCAGATTTATGAAACTCTGTATCTTATAACTCGCCAAGATTCGTCTTTGAATCTTATCGACACACTAACTTTAGTTGAGTTAGTACTTATGCTAATCACTGCGGTTATTAGACTAAGGAATCACTACCCTAGGTTTATAACCAACAGCTTTGATACCAACTGTAGCACTCATTGTACTTCCAACCATAGCACCCCACAATGATACTTATCAACTTGCTACCAACTGGCTCGGCGTCCCCTAAGGATAGTCTGGCTTCGGTGCCTTCCCTTAAAGGGATGTCACCAACAAAAGGCTCGGGGCTCTTTGCAAATTCATGCTTATAGCCTTGATACCAACTGTGAAAGCCCCGAATCCGGGTCCCAAGTCCCCACGAATTCGGTACAATCATTCTATCACTATTGCGGAAGATATAATCATAAATTGTGACAACCCGATATTTTCTATAAAAAATAAATCATAAATTTTGCGTATAATTTTTTTTTTTAAATATAGGGATGATATGTGTCAAGGTAATATGTATATATTTAATTGTGTGATAAATTAAAAATATTTATTAAATGAATTATTACAGATAATTTTATTTTAAGAGTTATTGATTATTATCAATTATATTTTTATAATAATTAATTCCTTATCGGAAATGTTTTATTAATTATTTTTCAAGGAAAATATAATCTTATATTATTTAAATAATATGTGAAATGATTTTAAAATAATTATAATGATTATTTCATTATATGTATTTTGTTCAAGATATTAAGTTAATTATTTTGACTTAATTTATAATGTTAAATATGAAGAATAAATCAGATATGGAATCCAAACCCTAATTTCAGGTTTTGATCAAGGAATGAGAATAATAATATTATATTATTATTTGTCAGTACTATAGATATGTATAGTTATGAGTGTAATGTTAATTTGTGGAACAGTTTTATTATATTATGACCAAACCCTAATAATATTTTTATAAACCCTATTTCTTGTTCTGGAATAAGGAATGGTGATAATAATATAATATTATTTATGTTTTGATTTTTCAGTGCTATAAATATGTATGTTATGCTTGTAAGGTTAATCTGGAAAGCAATTCCTTTATGATCTAATAAAACCCTAATTATATAATTTTGAAAACTAAAATTTACATTTATTTATTTTGTGCAAACCTTAATTGCTAAACCTTGAAATTGCTATGTGTTGAACCTTAGGGTTAAACCCTAAGGGTTTGTCTAGATTACCAAGATAGACATTAAAGTTTCAAGCCTAATGATAATTTTGCCCTTTATGTATTATTTATTAGGAAACTTGCATAATTGGGCAACACTTTAGTTGGTAACCTACCTTACCAAACCTAACTACTCCACATGCTCAATAATGACAGCACACAAGCCTCTAATCAGCCAATACATGCATCAAGTTACCTATAAATAGATTTAAGGAGAGAGAAAAATCATTTGTTACACTAAGTTTTGTTCAACTCTCATCCATGACCCTCTCTCTCTAGAACTAACGAAATTTCTGAGCTTTATAGTTCCATTATCAAGCCATGCTAACACCATAACCAAATCAGAAACATAGAAATCATAAATCGTTCATCAAAGGTATAAACCCTAGCTATTAATTTTGTCCAATGATCTGTCGTTAGATCTTGTGATTTGTTGTTAAAATATGTCTTTTATAGGTCTAACATGATGATCTGGTTTGGTATAGTACAAGCCCATAACATCTAGATACGTAAATCAATGATTTTCAAAAATCTGGAAAATTTTCATTTTAAGGCCTGACAACAAATGTCCGACCCTGTAGATCCATTTCTGTAATTGGTTTTTGTGTTGTAAAGGTTGATACTTGTAGTATGTTATGTTGTCTGTAATCTGGAACTGTTAGTTAACTCAAATCATGCTAGAAATGAAAGTTATGGGCGGTCAAACCTCGTTGACCGACCATGACTTTCAAAATCTGGAAAACACCCAGAACAGGCCCAGAAGCCTCTGACAAGTTCTTTGCCGGCTTAGATCTAACTGCTTGATGATGTTATGTGTTTGTTTGTGTAACCAGGTTATAGACTGGTATTAGTAATTTAATTTTATGCCTTAAACTTTCCTTGAAAGTAAGCGAGTCGATCGTAGTGGCCAGTCAAAGTGGTCTGCTCGAACACAGTTCATGTTTTCTGGGCAACCTAGAAAACAGATGAATCTGTGTTCTGACATGTGTTGACCGGCTATTTCCGACTAGATCTGTTATTGTTATGGTTATGTTTTGTAATGGATCTGTAGTATTACGTGTTGGCTAGACACTAAAGCTCTTAAATCTGAAAAACCGTTCATATGTTGCAAGATGTTGGCGATCAAAAGTGAGCAGTCGGTCTGTTCTTCAATTCTGGAAACCCAAAAAATGAAGAATAGCCTCTGACAGAAAGTTTTGGCGATCATATCTGTTTTGTGTTATGTGATTTGTTCATGTTAATTGTTGGATCTTGTAGTCTTGTATTTGTACTACATGATCTAACTAAAATCGAGTCCTGAAACGTTTTGGATTAAGATTAATTGTCGGTCAAAGATGCTAGCCGGATTCTGATAGAATTTCTGGGTTTGGCTTGAAGAACACCAACAGCGACACTTTCTGTCGCTAAAGCCCTATAGCGACAGTTTATTTTATTTTTAATTTCTGTAATTTCCGGAAATTGATTAAAAATAGAAAATAAATTATAAAAAATTACAAAATTAGTTTTAAAAATTATTTTAAATTATAAAAAATAACTTTTAATTATTTGGGATATTTTTCATTCATGTTTATAGTTATTTGAATATTAATGATATTTAATTTATTTAATTAGTGTATTAAATAAATTAGAGAAAAATGATTTTAATTATATAAAAATCATTTTAAATATGAATAAAGTGTTTAAAAATATTTTGGGTTAATTTTTGATAACTTTTAATATTTTGTGATGAATTTCACTAATTAATTAATATTAATGATATTTTATTTATTTAATAAGTGAAAAATAGAATTTAATGATTTAAAAATCATATAAAAATGATTTAAAGTATTATAAAAATATTTTAAGGTATAAAATATAACTTTTGATATTTTGACATGAAAAATATTAATATTTTAATATTAATGATATTAGATTTATTTAATGCTTATATTAAATAAATTAGTTTAAAAAATGATTTTAATATTATAAAAATCATTTTAAATGAAAATATGGTGTTTATGAATATTTTAAGTTATAAAATATAACTTTTAATATTTAACGGATAATTTCATTAATGATTTAATATTAATGATATTTATTTAATGATTAATGATATTAAGTCTATTTAATAATTATATTAAATAAATAGTTTAAAAATGGTTTTATTTATTTAAAAAAATCATTTAAAAAGGATATAAATGAATTAAAAATATTTTAAGTTATAATTAATGACTTTTAATATTTAGATAATAGTTCATTAATATTTAAATATTAATGGTAAGTATTTAAAGATGATTTTAATTGTTTTAAAAATCATTTAAGGATAATGTAAATGTTTTAAAAATATTTTGAGTTATTATAAATAACTTTAATATTTTGGCAATGGTTTTATTAATAGTTTGATGTTAATTGAATAGAATTATTTGGTATTTAGATCATTTAATAATGATTCTGATATTTCAAAAATTATGATAAAAGATAATAATTGTTTTAAAATTATTATAAGGTCATGAAAAATAGTACGACTGTTGTTTAAGTTAACTATTTGGATATTGAACTTTTAGATAGAGTCTTAGACTCGATATTTAATCGATAAAGCCGTCGGTAGACCGACATGTTTCAGAAATTGATCTGGACTTAGGTAATCTAGTTAATTAACTATTTATTTTTGATTCAATGGTGGTTAAAGTTGTGTGACAATGTGATTAGGAATGAGTTGATGTTTGTTTGTGATGCCATGATTGTTGAACATGTGTGATAAGGTGATTAGGTTATGTGCTGACTGCGAAATACAGTACTATGTGTTAAGGTATATTGTCCTAATCAAACGAATGATTTGATTAATGATAGGTCGTGATAGAAAAGATAAAACTAAGTTGAGAATTGTAAGCAGCGAATCAGGCAAATATCTTACCGTTGCATATTCTTTATGCAATGGACATGTGTGAGAATGTTTCAGAATTATATTATTATTGTACAAATTGTTAAACCTATATTATATATGCCTATTGATTATCAACATGTTAGTATAAGGTAATTCAAATATATATTCTGTTCGTTAATTTCTATAAATGATTATACAAGTGTCCCCACTTGGATAATCATTGTATTTAATCACATGTTGATACACCTTTGTTATACGTATATGTTGAATTATAGATTATTGTTGGATAAAATAAAACCTTTTGTCTGGAACCCTGACAAGTATGAACATCCCGTTCACGGGAAAACTTTTATGCGCCCAAGGCGGACCAAGTAAATGATAACATCGTTCTTGTAATGTAGTATTGATCAATGCAGGGCACAACGGGCTGATCACCCCCGTGTCCGTAAGTTATGACGGTTTGCAGATGAAGTTCTGCTAAACCTTTTCGAAAATAAAAATAATGTTCATAGAATGTCACTTAAACCCTATTTATAGCCAGTACGTAGTTTCAAAAATTTGAAGAGGGTTGTTATGTTATTAATATCGGTTCAGAATACTTCACAACTATTGACTTGTTGTAGATAGATATTATAAAGAAAACATTTAAATTCTTTCAGCTTATATATATCGTATTTAAATGAATTAAATACCACATAATTCCTTTATCATTAATATTTATTTAATACCAAATATTAATAAAATACATGTCATAGTATTATAATATATTTATAATATATCAAAGTATTTTTAATACCGTAAAATCACATTTATATGATTTTTAAACCTTTAAATCCATTATAAGTTAATTAAAATATTAATATTTTCATGAAAAAATATCAAAAGTTATATTTTATAACTTAAAATATTTTTATAACACTTAAATTATTTTTATATGATTTTTAAATCATTAATCCTATTTTTCTATAATTTATTTAATATAGTTATTAAATAAATTAATTACCATTAATAATAAATTATTAATGAAATTTTAAAATAAAATATTAAAAGTTATCAAAAATAACTTAAAATATTTTCTAACACCATAATATAATTTTTATGATTTTTTAAGTATAAAAAAATTCATTTTTAACTAATTTATTTAATATTATAATTAAATAAATTAAATACCATTACTATTCCAAAAATATTAAATATTTATGAAATATACTCCAAATAAATAAAAACTAATTTTCGGACTCTAAAATAATTTATTGAAATTTATTTTGTATTTTTAACATTTAAAAACCATTTTTTCTATTTATTAAATAAAATAATTGATTTTAGAAAAATAACTTTCGCTAAAGGGATCTATAGCGACGAAATAGTCGCTATAGGTGTTCTTGGCAAAACCCAAAATGCATAGGCAGTGGACAAGTGGGTAGGTTTGACCGGTTCTAGATCTTTGATCACAAGGTTCCATGGCAGCCTGATGGGTTAGGATTGTAGTATAAGTGTAATATTACAACTATAAACTAAGATCATGACTGAGTTACAACAAATCAGAGAGTTATTAGCCATATCAAATCATGTCAGGACTGTTCTTCCATTTCTGGGTTTCCCAGAAATGAAGAACAGTCAAGGTACCTATATTGCAAGCCTTGAATCTTGAGTTATGGGCTTTACCAATGTAATATGAGGGTTCAATAATGTAGTATTCATGACAGGGTAAAATAATATAACACTAGATTAATATTACAACATCATATGTGACGAATCAAGGCTAATCAAACCTTGTCAGAAAGTTTGGCTGATGAAGATCTGGGTTTTCCAGAAAAGGATTTCGTGACTGAGCAGTCAACTTTGACCGTTCATTAAATGAATTCTGTTTGTTGTTTAAGTGACATAAAGGAACTAATCTTTAGTTCCTAGACCATATTACAACATAGATATATTAACACCATCAAATCATCAAACACAAGTCAGATCTGGGTTCATGAATATGTTGTCAGAGCGATCTGGAAAAAATCTGGGTTACCAAGATTTGGTCTTCAGGCAGATTGGTAAACGCAGGTTTAATCGTGATTAATTGTCATTCTGGTCATGATCTGAGTAATCTAAAAGCATAGAGCTATAGTTCTCAGGTCAAGCTACAACAAAAAAAAATAACTTGACCAAACTCTTTAAATACAGCAAGATCTAGGGTCATGAATATCACTGTAAGACTTTTCTGGGTAATCTGGGTTACCCAGAAACAATCGGTCGTGGCCGGTCAACTCAGTTTGACTACTTATATCTTTCAATCTACATATGATCTGACCCTATTTCCAGTTTCAGAACACAGACCCCATAGCATAGAACAAATCCAAAACATAAATCACACCTAACAACTAACAGGTAAAGATCTAGAGGCCCTGACATATGACTGTCAGGCCATAATTTCAACTTTTTCCAAATTTCTAAAAACCTCAAAATTGTGCATCTAAATGTTATGGATCCATGATCCAACAACCCAGATCATTAGAAGACACCCTATAACACATATCTTGCCAATCGTTAACAACAGTTAACATCAAATCAAAGATTTTCAAGATTTAGGATTTTTACCACTTTCTAGCTTTGATCTAGATTCTGACTTCTTGATCCTGTTATTCAAAGGTAATGAACTGATCATGGCTTCGTTTTATGTCTTAGTTACTCTCAACTTTTGAAAATGAAGAGAGAGAGAATGGCTTGGCATGTTTTCTTAGGAAAAATAAGTAATTTACTTACTTTAATCTTTGATTGCTTTGATTCAATGTATCTAGTTGGTATAGGTGGCACAAATATCAAATTTGAGATAGATTTGAGCACATGGTAATATCAAATGGGTAAATCACTAAAGATTTGCCGTATCTTTTACTTAACTATTAAGAAAAGGGTACTTTAGTCTTTTTTCCTTTTCATTTTAATGGCATACTTGTCATTTGCCCTAACCCTTAGGATTTAGGGTCTAACCTTTAGGGTTTAGGGTTTAACCCAAAAAATTTTGAAATTTATTTTTAGGATTTCTAAATTTCAATTTTCAAAATAGATATTTTGTGATGCCCCCAAGTTCGGGTATCTTCCGACCTGACATATGGTGCTACACAGTACTCATAACTATACAATCATTCCATTGAAAACACAATATAATGAATGTAAATACTATCTTCTTATTACAATCAACGTGAAATCCTTTCCTAGGTTCATAAAACCGATTACATCATTCGTTGTTCGTAAGTATAATACATATAATCATACTAATCTATTACAAGTTGGTTAACAATCCATCTTAGCCTTGCCCTTATTTCTCTTAGCATTCTCAGTATGCTCGGCTTTAACTGCAAGCATATAATTCACGCAAGAAGTGAGCATTGCAAGGAATATGCGTGAATGATATTCCTATTTACATATGATTTGATTATGATATGTATATATATGAATGAATATGCAAGTATGCTTGCATTAAGAAAATCTATAAAGTCCTTTGATAGATAATAGAAACATATGTACAAGGACTTAGAATGAATTGATCAAATGTGTTAGGTTAATCATACATAAGCAAAACAGCTTTGTAAAGTCCTTTAAAAGAAATGATGTACAATGACTATAAATATAGTAAGATCAAGTGTGTTAGGTTGATCTTATGATGTAATAGATAGGCTTATCTGATCGTTGAGCACTGTACCAGAAATCGTAGTCTGCCAGGAGAGTCAAAGAAAACTCGAGAGCTATCGAGGCAGAATCGTAGTTTGCAAGATAGTAGATCTCGGACTTCGTAGACTTCCATGAGAGACGAGGAAGGATCATAGTGTGTCGAGGAGAACTTCCTCAGGGCCATAGTCTGCTGAAGAAGTCAAGTTTAGAATTGTAGAGACAGCCTGCCTACGAGCTGACCTAGAATCTGCCAAAACCAGTCAAGAATCATAGACTACACTCGTAGTCATAGAGTCTACTAAAGTCAAAGCCAATTCAAGAATCGTAGATTGCAGTCAGAATCGTAGAGTCTACTGATCGTATCAAAGGCAGAGATCGTAGTCGAGTAAGATCAGATGAAGACAATAAGCACAATGACAGAAATTGTAGTATCAAGATCTGATTTCAACGTCGTAGTGTTTGCACAGGCGAAGCTGAATCGTAGAGTGCAGAGCTAAGACCTTTAGAGATGTGCTCACAAGGACACAATAGAATCGTAGAGCAAACACGATTCTCAACAATTGAGCACTCCCATAATATCCAAAGGAATGAAGCCTCTGGTTGGTAATGCAAAGACACATCTCACATTAAGGAAGCTAGAGAGCACTCAACGAATGACATGCAAGCTAATAGAAAATCTAAGCATCAACTCAATTAGCAACTAGAATGACTTGAGAAGCCATTCAAGGTAAAGTCTTCCACAAGATGATCATAAGAAGCTTTCAGTAGCTAACTAAGGAAAGTCAGCATATGAAGTGGCTGTCTATAAGAAAGATGACAACGATCCTGAAAGTAACCAGAATCGTAGTGTTTGCCAAATAAAGAAGAAACTGATGGATTATACACAAAGATACTGGTCATCCTCTGAATAACAATGCTAAAGTGATTAAGCATTGGGTCAGTCCATTGATGATAAGTGAACGAGAGATCACAATGAGAAAGCGAGCTGGACACCCCACAAATCTGAAGTATCTTGTTATTCAGAAGGGGCCAAAGCAAGGAGTCAAGCCATCAGTATCTAAGAACAGTCAAGGTAAACAGAAGTGTTGAAACATTGCAAAATAGTAGAAAGAGGTGTTCTACGTCATAGTTCAAGTGAACACTCTTTTCGATCGTAGTTTTAACTTTACATATCAATACGACACTACGATCAGGTCCAAAGAAAAGTGTATCAGAAAATTGTAGAGTTCGAACAACTGAGGATTGAAGCATTGGCAACGGTTCAATCTGAAGAATTATATTTGGACAAAAGCTTATTGAGAGCATCGATGCAAGGACAACCTCTGATCGAGAAATCAGAAGGGTGAAATAAAGTCGTCGACCTGCCCAAGTTATCAAAGTGATATATCTGACAGGTTAGGTGAAACAGTAGACTGCAGTGTCAGGAAGTCAGAAAAAGATGTCATGTCACATCTGCAGTCTGCACCAAATAACTCGAGATCTGTGAGGCAATTTGAATAGCTTTCAACGGCTACTTTCCAACAAGAAGATTGGGAAATAGTATAAATCAACAGAGCTTCAAAGATCAAGAGTTGCTGATGATTATGAAGCTGTAGAACCATTGAGTTGGTGAATGCTATTGTTGACTCTACGAGTTCCACCAAAGATCAATAGAACAAGTCTCAGTGACAGTAAGACTAACGAGGTAGAAGTGAAGCAGCTTTGAAGAAAAACTCATATAGATCAAGACTTCACTCAACAAAGATGAGAATACCACTAAAGATGGCAGCCAAGTTGAGAGTCGAGAAAACCAAAAAGATAGCATTCAGGAAAGTGGCTGAGTACAAAGATCAAGAGAGCCACTCTATGTGACGCCCCCAAAATTAGGTATACATCACCCATCTTGAGTCGCCAGACACATGGTACAGAATTCAAATACAACTTACTAATACAACTGTCGTGTACAATATGACAAAACATAACTGTGAGTTTGAATACAATTATTGTCTACTAGAGATCATACAAACTCAAAAGGTGTCCTCAATACAATTATTGTCACACTATTTAACAGAATAATGAGGACTACTAATACTATTCTCTGGTCCATCACTCCGTTCCCCGACTCGTCCCAGCTATATTCTCATTTCCTGAAGAGAACAGTGAAAGAAAGGGTGAGCTCAACTAGCCCAGTAAGAAATATTATGACTAAGATAATGCAGAATAAATTATCATTAGCCTTCAACAGTGTTAAACTGATAAAATATAATAAACATCAAGTTTAACAGCAGCGGAACCAGCAATCCATTAAAAGAGTCAAGTAGAAAATAAAAACTACTATCTTTTATGATTTAAAAGGTTTTTCATCATCGTTATGGCTGAGACTCAGCTTAATAAATATTCCACATCATCGAATCACCCCCGCACTACGGCCAAGGATATTCTTTAGTATCACGACCACAATTATTCATGCACTACGGCCAAGAATATTTGTGTATTCATTAGTGGTCATGATCATGCCAACAACTGTCCATCAATGCACTACGGGCCAATGAGGATTTTTAATTTTTACATCACTTGTAATATTACGGTCATGATTACACCGAATAATCTCTGGTCATAATCATACCAAGTTCATCTATGCACTACAGGCCACAGATGACTTTCAACAAAATATAAACATGAGGATGATGACAATGATATAATAATTCAATAAAACAAGTTCAAGAATTATTTTATCCAGAAATTATTAACGTCCAAATTGTCAACACGATACTGTTTTGTGGTGTAAAATTCAAGAATGATCAGAAGAATATTTCATGAAAAGATACTGGATGAAGCGCAAATATCAAGGATATTCCACTAATTTCATGGAGTATAGAAGTTAAAGTTTTATCCAACTGAGTATAATAAAGAATGGAATAACAAAAGAAATCACCATGCATGCGATAGACCGCACAGACAGGTTATTCCAGCAGAATAACAATAACGGAACCAGGTCAGGTGAAATTCACACCGACAGGATGTTCCAACAGAATAATAAATAACGGAACCAGGTCCGGCGTAAAACGCACAGACAGGATATTCCAACAGAATAATAAAGACGGAACCAGGTCCGGTGTAAAACACACAGACAGGATATTCCAACAGAATAATAAAGACGGAACCAGGTCCGGTGTAAAACACACAAACATGATGTTCCAACAGAATAATAGAAGAATGTCACCAAGTATAGGGTAAACCGCGTATACAGGTTATTCCGACAGAATAATAGGAAATGGAATAACATAAGGATTTCACCAAGTATAGGGTACACCGCGTATACAGGTCATGTATAGGGTATGCCACTTTTACAGGTTATTCCAATAGAATAACAAAGAATGGAATAACATAAGTTCTCTTCAAGAAGAAAGAATAACACCCCTTACCGTATTAGGAGATTGAATACTGCAGTAGTGTAGTAACCGAAAACTCTTATTCTTTCTCTCTTATTCTCTCTATACTTTCTCTCTCTATAGCTTGAGCGAATTCGTGAAAAATAATGAAGCCCTAGGCCTCTATTTATAGAAGATTTATTACTATTTACGAAAGTATTTACTATTTACGAAGGTAATTACTATTGACGATGGTAATTACTATTTACGAAGGTAATTACTATTTACGAAGGTAATTATTATTTACGAAGGTAATTACTATTTACAAAGGTAATTACTATTTACGAAGGTAATTACTATTTATGAAAAAGACTCTTAGATGATGACATATGGCCCCCCGATAAATAATTAAACTTAACACAAATGTCTAATAATAGACTCTTTATATACATCAAGGATTGAATAAAAATTACCAGAAATCATTTTATTTTTAATCAACACATATTTAATCCTTCAACAATTATTAATCATTTATAACTTGTCGTCTCAATTATTGTTTAAATAATATAACATATTATACAGATGATACTATGACAATAATTGAATCAATAATATAAGAGATATGATGCAGCAATTACTGTAGCAATAATTAAGTATAGCTGAGTAACTTCTCACGTAAACATCAATAATCAATACCGTGTGCTACTATGCAACAACGCGTATTACTGTACTTTTACTACCGAGTAGTTCAACAGTTTTAACGGTAACACCTCCGCCGTTATTTTATAGAAAGATAATTTTGTCGTTTTCTAACTACAACAATACTTCTGTTGTGGGGTCCACCAATGATTGTGCCGTCGTACGAATATTTCCCGACAAAAAGAATATTCCCCGACCAAACGAATATTTTATAACAACTTGCGTACTTTGCAAAATTTATAAATATTACCCACAACTATATATTTTATCAAATTTATTCCATAATATTCAAAAATAATAATTATGAAAATTCATCTTTATTTATAAAAATTGGGGTCTTACAACCTCCCCTTCTTATAAAATTTCGCCCTCGAAATTAGGGTACGTACCTGGTATGTCAAAGAGGTAAGGATACCTTGATTTCATTTCAGATTCTAACTTTCAAGTCATTTCCTCAACATCGTGGTTTCTCCACAAAACTTTGACTTAAGGTATAACCTTGGAGCGTAGAATATGTTCCTTCTTATGCAAGATTTGAACAGGAATCTCTTCATACGTCAAACCTTTCGCTATTTCGTCCGGTTCTAACTCAATAATGTGATTCGGGTCTTTCACATAATTCCGTAACATGGATATGTGAAAAACGTTATGAACACGAGACATACTTGGCGGTAGAGCGAGTCTATAGGCCACAGTTCCTATTCGATCGAGGATTAAAAATGGACCGATGAATCGAGGATTGAGTTTTCCTCTCTTTCCAAATCTTGTAACTCCTTTCCATGGAGTAACACGTAACAACACATGATCTCCTATATTGAATTCCACGTCCTTTCGATGAAGATCAACATAACTCTTTTGTCGACTTTGTGAGGTTTTTATACGTTGTCGGATCGTTTGAATCTTTTCCGTAGTCATACGTACCAACTCTGGTCCCAACAACGGTACTTCACCCACCTCATCCCGGCATACTGGAGAACGACACTTTCTTCCATACAACGCTTCGAATGGAGCCATGCCAATACTTGCTTGATAACTGTTGTTGTAGGAAAACTCCACCAATGGTAAGAACTTGTCCCAACTTCCCTTGAAATCAAGGACACAGAGTCTTAATAGATCTTCAAGAGTTTGAATAGTTCTCTCCGACTGTCCGTCCGTCGTAGGATGATATGCCGA
This sequence comes from Panax japonicus, assembly GCA_020205505.1. NCBI lineage: Eukaryota > Viridiplantae > Streptophyta > Magnoliopsida > Apiales > Araliaceae > Panax > Panax japonicus. The sequence goes on along the minus strand of CM035110.1, from coordinate 33,213,048 downwards.
GCTAAATCGTAAGTCTGTGCCCATAGCTTTTTGCAAACTAACCCAAAATCGTGAAGTAAATCTTGGGTCTCGATCAGAAACTATGGATACCGGCATACCATGCAGTCTTATAATCTCATTTATATACATACGAGCAAGACGTTCAAGTGTATAAGTTTCTCGTATCGGTAAGAAATGAGCAGACTTGGTCAATTTATCAACAATAACCCAAATCGCATCTATGCCTTGAGAAACCTTAGGAAGACCGGTAACGAAATCCATGGTAATGTGCTCCCACTTCCATTCTGGAATTTCAAGTGGTTGCAATGGACCTTTTGGTACTTGATGCTCCTCTTTAACTCGTTGACAAATTAGACACCTTGAGGTAAACAACGCTATCTCTCTCTTCATATTGCTCCACCAAAATGTATGACGAATATCATGATACATTTTGGTACTCCCAGGATGGATTGCAAACGGTGTTTTGTGCGCCTCCATCATGATTTTATACTTTAAAACAGGGTCATTAGGAACACAAAGTCTGGAGTTGACTCGAAGTATTCCTTCTTCATCGATTCTTGCTTCCGGCATAGCACCTTCTTGCACTTTCTTCCTCATAAGCATCAGCTCCAGGTCTGTAGCTTGAGCAACTTTAACTTTATCGATTAAAGTCGGTTCTACTCGTATATTTACCATGGTCACATGCGTCCCTGGAGTCTTTAACTCTATCTCCATCCTTTGCAAGTAACACAAAATGGGCCCTTGCGTTGACAATATCGCACTCGTACTTGCATGTGATCTTCTACTCAATGCGTCAGCTACCACGTTTGCTTTTCCAGTATGGTATTGGATGGTATGATCATAATCTTTCAACAGTTCAAGCCAACGTCGTTGTCGCATGTTGAGTTCCTTTTGAGTGAAGAAATATTTGAGGCTTTTATGATCCGTAAAGATCTCCACTTTCTCCCCATACAAGTAATGCCTCCAAATTTTAAGTGCAAAGACAACAGCTGCCAACTCTAGATCATGAGTAGGATAATTCTTCTCATATTCTTTGAGTTGTCGCGAGGCATAGGCTATGACTTTTCCATGTTGCATGAGAACACATCCCAGCCCTTTGCCCGAAGCATCACTGTAGATGACAAAACCCTCCGAGCCAGATGGTATTGTCAGAACAGGTGCTGAAATGAGTCTCCTCTTGAGTTCTTGAAAACTCTTCTCACATTCTTTGCTCCAATCGAACTTTGTATCTTTTTGAGTCAGCTGAGTCAATGGAGTAGCGATTCGAGAAAATCCTTCCACGAATCTCCGATAATAACCAGCTAAACCGAGAAAGCTACGTACTTCGGTCACTGATTTAGGTTGCTCCCAGCTTTGAATAGATTCAATCTTTGTTGGGTCAACAGATATTCCATGACTTGATACCACGTGCCCAAGGAATGCTACTTCCTCAAGCCAGAACTCTCATTTCTTTAACTTGGCATAAAGCTTATATTCACGAAGCTTTTGGAGTGTCAGCCTCAAGTGTTGCTCATGATCTTCACGGATTTTGGAATAAATAAGGATGTCATCAATAAAGACGACCACAAAGTGATCCAAATATTCCTTGAATACTCGGTTCATCATATCCATGAAGGCAGCAGGAGCACTAGTCAATCCAAAGGACATGACTAGGAATTCATAATGCCCGTACCGAGTTCTGAAAGCCGTTTTTGGAATGTCATCGGTTCTAATCTTCAATTGGTGATACCCGGAACGAAGATCGATCTTTGAAAAGAATTTGGCTCCTTGCAACTGGTCAAACAAGTCATCAATACGTGGCAATGGATACCTATTTTTGATGGTGATATGATTTAACTCCCGATAATCAATACAAAGTCGCATACTCCCATCTTTCTTCTTCATGAATAGAACAGGAGCACCCCAAGGAGAAGTACTAGGACGAATAAAGCCAATGTCTAACAATTCCTGCAGTTGGGTTTTTAACTCCTGAAGTTCAATAGGAGCCATTCGATACGGGGCTTTAAAAATGGGTTTTCTACCGGGTTCAAGGTCGATACAAAATTCAATCTCACGCTCTGGGGGTAGACCAGGAAGTTCTTCGGGGAATACGTCAGGAAATTTATTAAAAATAGAAATATCGTTCAAAACTGACGTATTTTTGTTTAAATCTGTGACATGAGCTAAGAAAGCTTGACATCCGTTTTTCAATAAAGGAATAGCTTTATGGCTTGAGATGACCGTGATTGATTTTAATGGTTTGGTTGCTTGAATTCGCATAATAGGTTGATTAGGAATATGAAAGCTAACAACCTTATGGAAACAATCAATTTTTTGCATGATGAGTAGTTAACCAATCAATCCCTAGAATCACGTCAAATGCAAGTATTTTCAATGAAATAATATCTACAGGTAATGTGAGGGTACCGATTTGAACCAAACAAGACTTATAAACAGTGGATGTAATGAAAGTTTCTCCCAACGGAGTTTCCACAGATAAGTCAAAGTCTAATTTCTCTGGAGTCAAATTTAATCGATGAGCGCAAGTAGGAGAAATAAAAGAATGGGTAGAACCGGTATCAAATAAAGTATAGACTTCGTTAGAGTTTATGATAAGCTTACCCGTGATGACCTCATTCGGGTTCCTTGCTTTTTGGGAGGTCACAACAAACGCTCTCCCTTGCACTACCGGCTTTGACCTTTCTGGGACGGCCTTTGGTGCCTCCATCCTAGCTGAATTTGTCTTTGGTAAACGACAAAATCGGGCTAAGTGACCTTCTCTTCCACAATTATAACATGCTTTGGACGGCATCGCGCAATTTGGACTGATGTGTCCCTCCCCTCCGCATTTGAAGTATATGATATGTGGTCTTTCTCCTTCCTTAACAACGGGTGTTGGTGCTGACGTCTTTCCATCATTGTTGAATCTCCTCTTTTTGAAATGTCCATTCTTATTGTTTTGGCCCTGATTACCACCGAAGTGGTAACCATTTCTGGCCTGCTGATTCCCTCCACGCTTGTTGTCACCGCTTCGATGACCACTCTCGCTGGTATTATAATTTTGCCGGTTGCTCTCTTTTAGTTGAGTTGACTCGTTATCGCGCTCCACTAACTGAGCCCTATTTACAACATCTGAATACAAACACAGTTTATGAGAAATAAGATGTTGACGTATCTCCGGCTTCAAACCTCTTAAAAACATTCGCGCCATTCTCTCTTCATTATCCACCAAGTGGGACGCAAACCGTGATAATTCTGTAAATTTTGCCTCGTATTGCGACACGGTCATATTATTTTGTTCCAACTTAATAAACTCCACCTCCTTCATGTGGCGAATACTTTCGGGAAAGTATTTGTCATTGAACAGCTCCTGGAACTTCTCCCAAGATATCTTCAGTACAGCAGGTTGAGTACGTTTTACCAATTCCCACCAATAATCTGCCTCTCCGCGCAACATAAAGGCAGCAAAGGGAACCTTTTGCTCCTCGGAGCATCCCAAGACATCAAATATATTGGTCATCTGCTTTATCCATGTTTCCGCCATAAGTGGTTTTGGCTCTCCCTTAAACTCCGGTGGTCCCAGCTCCTTGAACTGTTTAGCGGTGACCGCCCGAGAGTTTCCCATGTTTCTTTCGACGTTTTGGACTGGAGTTGCTCTCGCCTGCTGTTGCATGAATTGCATAAAACCTCTAAACATTTGATCATTCGTCATTTGGTCAGTGTTGTTGTTTGCATGAGGATTTTCGCCTTCCTGATGCACATTATCCTGATTATTGATATGTGGTGAATCAACGATCGCCTGTGCTCCATTGTCATTCTCAACATTCTCAGATGTCATTTTCAGATACTGCCACAAAACAAAAGGTTAATTGACATGTAACATATTATCCCTATATTCTGACCGACCAATAAAACAGCACATAAACTTAGGTAGGTCATACTAGCGAAGGAATTCTCCGTCTCTCCCCTCCTAGTACTATTCTCACATCTTAGCCAGGGATCATATCCCTATGCTCTGATACCAACTGTGACACCCCCAAAATTAGGTATACATCACCCATCTTGAGTCGCCAGACACATGGTACAGAATTCAAATACAACTTACTAATACAACTGTCGTGTACAATACGAAAAAACATAACTGTGGGTTTGAATACAATTATTGTCTATTAGAGATCATACAAACTCAAAAGGTGTCCTCAATACAATTATTGTCACACTATTTAACAGAATAGTGAGGACTACTAATACTATTCTCTGGTCCATCACTCCGTTCCCCGACTCGTCCCAGCTATATTCTCATTTCCTGAAGAGAACAGTGAAAGAAAGGGTGAGCTCAACTAGCCCAGTAAGAAATATTATGACTAAGATAATGCAGAATAAATTATCATTAGCCTTCAACAGTGTTAAACTGATAAAATATAATAAACATCAAGTTTAACTGCAGCGGAACCATCAATCCATTAAAAGAGTCAAGTAGAAAATAAAACTACTATCTTTTATGATTTAAAAGGTTTTTCATCATTGTTATGGCTGAGACTCAGCTTAATAAATATTCCACATCATCGAATCACCCCCGCACTACGGCCAAGGATATTCTTTAGTATCACGACCACAATTATTCATGCACTACGGCCAAGAATATTTGTGTATTCATTAGTGGTCATGATCATGCCAACAACTGTCCATCAATGCACTACGGGCCAATGAGGATTTTTAATTTTTACATCACTTGTAATATTACGGTCATGATTACACCGAATAATCCCTGGTCATAATCATACCAAGTCCATCTATGCACTACAGGCCACAGATGACTTTCAACAAAATATAAACATGAGGATGATGACAATGATATAATAATTCAATAAAACAAGTTCAAGAATTATTTTATCCACAAATTATTAACGTCCAAATTGTCAACACGATACTGTTTTGTGGTGTAAAATTCAAGAATGATCAGAAGAATATTTTCATGAAAAGATACTGGATGAAGCGCAAATATCAAGGATATTCCACTAATTTCATGGAGTATAGAAGTTAAAGTTTTATCCAACTGAGTATAATAAAGAATGGAATAACAAAAGAAATCACCATGCATGCGATAGACCGCACAGACAGGTTATTCCAGCAGAATAACAATAACGGAACCAGGTCAGGTGAAATTCACACCGACAGGATGTTCCAACAGAATAATAAATAACGGAACCAGGTCCGGCGTAAAACGCACAGACAGGATATTCCAACAGAATAATAAAGACGGAACCAGGTCCGGTGTAAAACACACAGACAGGATATTCCGACAGAATAACAAAGACGGAACCAGGTCCGGTGTAAAACACACAGACAGGATGTTCCAACAGAATAATAGAAGAATGTCACCAAGTATAGGTTAAACCGCGTATACAGGTTATTCCGACAGAATAATAGGAAATGGAATAACATAAGGATTTCACCAAGTATAGGGTACACCGCGTATACAGGTCATGTATAGGGTATGCCACTTTTACAGGTTATTCCAACAGAATAACAAAGAATGGAATAACATAAGTTCTCTTCAAGAAGAAAGAATAACACCCCTTACCGTATTAGGAGATTGAATACTGCAGTAGTGTAGTAACCGAAAACTCTTCTTCTTTCTCTCTTATTCTCTCTATACTTTCTCTCTCTATAGCTTGAGCGAATTCGTGGAAAATAATGAAGCCCTAGGCCTCTATTTATAGAAGATTTATTACTATTTACGAAAGTATTTACTATTTACGAAGGTAATTACTATTGACGAAGGTAATTACTATTTACGAAGGTAATTACTATTTACGAAGGTAATTATTATTTACGAAGGTAATTACTATTTACAAAGGTAATTACTATTTACGAAGGTAATTACTATTTATGAAAAAGACTCTTAGATGATGACATATGGCCCCCCATAAATAATTAAACTTACCACAAACGTCTAATAATAGACTCTTTATATACATCAAGGATTGAATAAAAATTACCAGAAATCATTTTATTTTTAATCAACACATATTTAATCCTTCAACAATTATTAATCATTTATAACTTGTCGTCTCAATTATTGTTTAAATAATATAACATATTATACAGATGATACTATGACAATAATTGAATCAATAATATAAGAGATATGATGCAGCAATTACTGTAGCAATAATTGAGTATAGCTGAGTAACTTCTCACGTAAGCATCAATAATCAATACCGTGTGCTACTATGCAACAACGCGTATTACTGTACTTTTACTACCGAATAGTTCAACAGTTTTAACGGTAACACCTCCACTGTTATTTTATAGAAAGATAATTATGTCGTTTTCTAACTACAACAATACTTCTGTTGTGGGGTCCACCAATGATTGTGCCGTCGTACGAATATTCCCCGACAAAAAAAATATTCCCCGACCAAACGAATATTTTATAATAACTTGCGTACTTTGCAAAATTTATAAATATTACCCACAACTATATATTTTATCAAATTTATTCCATAATATTCAAAAATAATAATTATGAAAATTAATCTTTATTTATAAAAACTGGGGTCTTACACTCTACATATCACCATGAACCTAAAGATAAAACTGAACAAGTGCAGAACCATGTCTATAAAACATTCAAGAAGGGTTCAGGGATTACTAAGTCCTAGAAGAAGTCTACCAAAAGCTCAGTGACTTAGCAAATCCAGATAGTGATGGTGCACAACTGACATCAAATGAAGATGAGCTGAAGAGAGTAAACATCAGCTGCACCAAAGAACATGTGGTCCAGACTCGAAGCAGAATGCAAAGAGGACTACACCAAGCTGCTAAGTATAAAATATGTTCAGGGCTTAATGACATCTTAGCAACTCAACACCAACAACATCAACATATACAACAACAAGAAGACAGGGCCTGAGGGGTCCTTATCTAAAGGGAAACAACAAGAAGCCAGGGCCTGAGGGGTCCTTGTCTATAGGGACTAAATGAAGATTTCAAGCTTGCTGGGCTTGAAGAGTTCCTAGGGAACTAGAGAAGTTCCAAGGCTGCTGGCCTTAAAGAGTTCTTAGTGAACTGAAGTCCCAAGGTTACTGGCCTTGAAGGAATCTTGGTGATTCAGGTTGCTGCCCTTCCTTAGTGGAAATCTTGCTAGTTAAAAGTAGAAGAGTGGATTAGGAACTTGAGTTTCTGAACAACTTAAAACCCTTTGTGTCTTTTACTTTATGTCATTTACATTATGTACATTAACTACTATATTTGCTATGTATGTTTTAATTGCTTACCACTAAACTAACTCTACGAATAATGTATGTATGATTATGAATATATCAATGAAGGGGATCTTTTACTTAATCCGTTGTGCTTGAAAAGATTCTTATGTCTGTCACATGCTAAATTATTAGCAATACAAAATAAACTAGAAAAGTATTTGAAATAAAAAGGATCTATTCAACCCCCCCTTCTAGATCTATTGTGCCTACTAGGAACTAACAATTGGTATCAAAGCAGGTTCTCATGCTATATTCAAAATCTAATCGCTTTGAGTCTGATCCTAGGCACAAACATTATTCTAAACTTATTTTAGTAGTAAGTCACTTGTGATATGCAGATAAGCTCACACATTAGAAATTTTGTGTACAGGTAAATGTGCATATACACCTGAAGCTTCTCAAACTGGTTCATGTTCTTGATTTCCATATCAACAAGAACAATCCTTGCTAGTTGTCAATCCTGTTGTCTGAAGACCAGGCTAGAAAGCTCAAGAGACATCAACAGAAAATATTCAAACATCCAGCAGCCTGAAAAGATGAAAAGGCCGTACATGCTAAGTAATGCTTATCTAGAGAAGAAAGAAGAACTTCTCAAACATGTGTTTGGCCAACCTGCAGCTGGATGTAAACCTTGTGAACTCAAGGATGTCAAAGAATTAGAAATGCTGACAATCTCTTAGCTTGTATCTTCAAGACCACAACTGATTGACTGAAGATCAACTGGAGCAACTAGCTGTCAGAAGCAAATGAGAAAACATGCACATTAATGCCTAAACTAAGAATATCTAAGATAAATGACTGTTAAGAAACTGACAGCAAAAAGGTACGGTTCCTCACTAATATAGATATGAACATCACATTTTCATCTTACTTATGAACTATAACAGTTTTCCTTCAAGTATTCATAATCTATCTAAAAAGGTGAAGAGAGAAAGTACACTGATAATGGAAACTCAAATGTCTATAAACTTTCTCTCCATCCAAGTTTTAGGTTGAAGATGATAACTTGAAATAGATCTGAAATGGTTTTAAGAGCCTCACAGATCGATTGAATGTGAAGTAATCCTTGCTGATGAGTAAATGTGCTTTGTACATCCTATGATCTAAGTGTTTAATGACACACAGTATGATCCGATCTACAAGAAAATATTGAAGATTCATAGAAACTGATCACCTCCATGAATCAACCGGATGCTAATAAATCGTAGAATTGATTCTTACTCTATGAACATTTAAACTCTGTGAACATAAATTAGCAAAAGATGAAACCATTAAGGAAAAGAGTGTTTTATTAAAATGACAGTTTTCTCTCACACTCACCACCATGCATCTCAAAATGTTTTTATCTAAATAAAGTATATACAAGAATACGACTGATGGTGGTCAATATGATGTTTATCCAAATATATGAGGAACAAGGGTTTAGTAAACTAATCTAGCAGGACCAATCTAACCATAGGTATCAAAAATTAGAAATGTATAACCTACAGATACTTGGTCTATCTGACCACATTAAGGAATGCTAAAGCAAAAGACGTCACTCAAGAAGAGTCAACTAGTAGAAGTCTTAGGATTGTTCAGAAATAACTCTGACAAAACTCCTACATTTCAAAGCCTATCCTTGAAGACCTGCTTAACTAATCTAAATAAAGCTCAAATGGCTGCAAACCTTTATATGAAAGTAGGCCACTCAACTAGAGATGAAAGAGGTCTTAGGTGCTCAAGCATGCAACTTGTTCTCAATGAAGCTCATATTAGAGGACTATTGAGCATCAATCATTAGGAACTTAGTACGTAAGCAGAAATCCACGAGAACAAGCTGATAAGAAAGACTAAATTCATAGTTCTATCAAAGGAGCGTAGAATGATCAACCCTGAAGATACTCATTTCTACGATACAAGAAAATTTGATGACTTTAGTCAGAAGGAGATATGCAGGGATGCTTTCTTATGTACATAAGGAAAAAGGAATCACACATCACTAAAAAGACAGCATCAACCATGGCGGAGCAGTGATCCGTTGAGGAACAATAGTACTGAAATGTTTTATAATGAAATGTACCAGCTACAGAGTCCCAAAACCTTGTGGTGATGAAACAAATAAAGATCCATAGTTAGTAGAAACGTCTAAAAATGTACTATTGATAACCTATCAGCAACCCAATTCAAAATCATGAAGTGCCTACAATCAAACACATGATCGTAGTGTAAAAGCAAGAAGACACCACGATCACAACAAATGCGATTGTCTAAATATGATAAAGAACCTCCTAACCAGAAAAGATCAAAAGAGATAATTGTGCAAATTACTCCTAAAGCAAATTCATCTTGAAAGCGCCTCAGGGACAAACCTGACCTTTAGCTCACTCTAAGAGGTTGGCCCTTCCTGAGCTACCTTACCTAGAAGAATTGCTTAATCAAGTTAATCTAAAGAATCAAGACAGTCCACGATCGCAGAGTAGAGTTTGAGAGAACTTAACGATAGTGATGTAACCTCAACGATCACAGTGCAACCTCAGCAATCGTAGAAATAGACTCGACGATTGTAGTCTTACAAAAGGCTACTTTTAACTCATGAGGAGCTGAGAGAATAGGACAATTTCTCAAGCATTCAAATAATGGGAGACAAGTTCGAAGAACAAGTGGAAAGATGTCTTGCCAAAGAAAAGTCCCCAAGCCTTCAGGAAGCAAATCAATGGCTGAATCATGAAGATTCAAAATGAGAAGAATTTCCAAAACCATTCACTGCAACATCTTTCAGAAAGTTGATCGTTGAGTCAACAAAGAAAAATGTAAGAGTCAATAGTTGTCCTATCATGCTACTCTACAAACTCAAGAGGTCAACGGTCACTCCAAGTTAATCAAACTTCCACTCTTCTAAAAGAGACAGCTAACTGACAAGTTACTGGGAGTTACAGCTTGTTACGGGGTATCGTGTAACCAATAACTGGGTGGCACATCACCGCATTTGTTGGGATAGAACAAACTGCTTAAAGACAAATTCAAAATCTACAAACAGTTGTTCGAAACTATCAACTTCTCTCCTCTCATTTTCAAACCCTAAAAGCATGTTTACTTCCTGAATCCATTAACCCTCAAAATTCTTACCTAAATCACAGTCAACTATCTCTCAGAAGACTTCCTAAAGCCAACACCGATATTCCTCGAACTCTTCAAATGGCAGATTGGTGAGTAATCACTGGCATTCAGCTAGGAACCAAGACGTTTGAAAAATCCGAGAATAAGTTCAGGGATATTTTTGAACTTGTGAGGAAGGCCGGGCTCTAAGAATATCTTGAGGAAAACTCACGAATATATGGTGACCTGGTCAAGGAGTTTCATTCAAATGCAACCATAAATTATGGAATCCTCTCCACCAAGGTTAAGGGTCAGATTCTGAAGCTAAACTCTTCTAACATCAAGCAATGCTTAGACCTTCCTGACCGAAATCTAAAAAGCTTGGAAGAGATCAACACAGAAAAAGCTAAGAAGATTATGCAGTACAAAAGAAACCCTAGTCTGAAGGACATGAAGAGAAAGGAGTTTCCTGAAGAATTCGAGTTCCTTGCTAAAATCGTGGGCAAATATATCTTATGCAAATACACTGCACATGATAATGTGATTGACCAACAGTTGAAGATCATGTCTGCCATAGTCCTGAAGGAACATTTCAACTTTGGAGCTGTCCTGCTCGATCATATGTCTAAGTGGCTGGATAAGGAAGAAAAGAAAAGATTAACTGAAAAACTACTCACAAAGGTTTTTCATCGGAGATTCTTAAGTATCATCACGAAGGAAAAGTTGAAGAATAAAATCAAGGATGATGATGGCGAAATTCTTAATGTTCACAAGATAATGTCTCCACAACTGTTCATAAGTTGGAAGAAAAACCCAAAGTAGAATAGAAGGTTAACTACAGCAGGAAGCAGTAGAAAGATCTCTACAAAGAAGAGAAAGGCAACTGAGGAAGAAAGCTCTGAGTCTGGAGACTCGACATAAGATACTGCCACACCAGCAAGCAAGAAGCCTAAGAATATGAAGAATGCTAAGGCTTCGTCAAGCTATGTCCCCACTGATAAGAAAATACAAGAAGCAAATGAAAAACCAGCATCAACTGCTGTAAACCCAAAAAGAAGAAGAAACAACAGACTACTTCAAGAACCACCCAAGAAGAAAGCAAAAGGGATGAAAAAATCAGTTCCAGTTCCACAAGGAAGCACATCTAACGAAGAAGAAAACATAGAGTCAAAAGAAGAAAAGGAAACTGATGATCTCAAGACTGAATCCCCGGAGATCAAATCCAGCAATGAATGTGGAGCTGGATCCATGAAAGAAGGTGTAAACTCTACTGATGAAGAAGAATATTCAAGTCCTATGGCTAATTCTTAGAGTACTCACTTTGAAGTTGAAGAGAAGCTGAAAAATGACCTATTTGGATCTCTAAATGCAAATGTTCAAATAAGCTCTCGTTATGGATTAAAAGATGATGAAATCGAGAAAGAAATACATGCCCCTACAAATGATGAATATCAAAAAAGCTTGCCTGATAACTCAAAGGCCTTAGAGTCTGAAGAAGAAGAAGAGCCTGATTCTCCCATAGATGAACCTCCAAGTAGAAGGAAGAGTTACATACTGATTGCTCAATTTGCCTCCAAAAAGAAAACTAACAATTCTACTGAATTCATTGAATTAAGTGATGAGGAATATGAGTCATAGGAGGAAAGTGCTGAAGATGAGACCAACTTCAGAAAAGATAATTTCGAGAAAGACATTATTGAAGAAGGCTCTGAAAATAAAGATAAACAAGAAGAATTCACTGATATATCTGATGAAGGGAATCAACAAGATTCAGGCTCAACAAGGGAAAAGATAGAGAAAGATTCTGATTCTGCACATCAGGAATCAGAGGAACCAAAATACTATCATGTTCTCTCTCCATCCAGAATTAGCAGAAGAATTGTAGTAGAAGTCTTTGATGAGCCACCAGCCGAGCCAGCAGCAAGATGGATAAATATTGGAAATGAACAACTTCGAGTTGTAAGGAAGACTACAGATGAAGTGCTTCATAACTGAAAAAATATGGAGTTAGATTGCACAACTATACTGTACAATTATGAAGACCTTCTGATGAGGTGGTTCTTCCCATGGATGCCATGGTTAAAGGCACATACTGAGAGAGATGAAAGTTACTTCAGTTGGTGCTACTCTTAGTTTCCAAATTTGGAACTGGTGTCACAAAACTTCCCTAGGGTTAAGAAGTTTGCAACCATGATGATCAACGACAAGCCCCACTACAAGATATACTGTAATGCTAAAAATCACTATATTCCTTATGATCGTACAGTGGACTCTGATGAAAAAAGGAATATGGCAAAGACATTGATAGTAGAGTCTGTTCACTCTACCACTGATGATGATTAAGTCCAGATTCAAATGTCTCTATCTGCCCAAGCACAACTATCTGACATTCCTACATCCTCCCACGATTGGTATTCAATGATTTCTCAGATTCTCAATACCTTCAAAAATTTGTCCAAGGATGAGAATCGAAGAGTCCAATCTATTGTCCCCCAAGAGGCTGCCCAACCAGATGATCAAATTTCCATAGAGCAAAAATTATTAAAGAATTCTGATAACCTGATTGAGAAGATGGCTCAAAACAATGAAAAGTCAAAGATGCTGACCACAACAAAAGATAATTCAGCTCAAAATAGACTTCAGGCTACTATGGCGAATATATCTCTCAAAATCAAAGAGAGAGATCACATCTATTTAAAGGCTATACATGATCAAAAGGCTGAATCTCTGCGAGAACAAAAAGTAAATGAAGGACAACTAAAAGTCCTCTATGACAAGATTGACAACATGAATCAATCCTTCTCTATGCAAGTTGAGTTGAGCCAATAAGAACTTAAGTTTGAAGTTGATAACTCATCTTATCTAATGGAGCAGCTTATGTCCAACATGGAGCAGCTCTTTCAAGTAATTAATGACAAAAAGGGGGAGAAAAAGAGGCATAGAAAAAGGTAAAGTAAGAGGCATTCAACAAAAGGCAAGGAGAGCAGGAGCAAAAAAGAACGGAAGATAAAGAAGAAGTAAGCAGAACAAGAAGATAGTTCATAATCCGAGGGGGAGCCAAAGGATGATAATCCCAGGCTGAAGGGGAGCCAGAGCAAGAACCAGAAAAAGAAGAAAGGAATAACTCCAGATCCCAGGAGAAGCAGGAGCAATGGAATCAAACAGATGAATAGCTGATCAACAGACATCCTAGAAATATACATGGAGCCAAAGAGGTACATCTCTAACTAGTTAGGTATGTTCTGGATCTAGGATGTAAATTGTCATAGTATATTAAATTCCATATTATTATAAATGACATTCATGATTATCTATTTTAGAAATATAGCAGCTCACTATATATAAGATTCATTCATAACATGCATAAGCACTTATTGTTTTTGTCATAATCAAATAGGGGAGATTGTCAGGAATATGCATGTGAATGATATTCCTATTTATATATGATTTGATTATGATATTAATATATATGAATAAGTAAGCAAGTATGATTGCAATAAGAAAAGTTGTAAAGTCCTTTGATAGATAATAGAAACATATATACAAGGACTTAGAATGAATTGATCAAATGTGTTAGGTTGATCCTATATAAGCAAAACAGCTTTGTAAAGTCCTTAAAAAGAAATGATGTACAAGGACTATAAATATAGTAAGATCAAGTATGTTAGGTTGATCTTATGATGTAATAGATAGGCTTGTCTGATCGTTGAGCACTGCACTAGAAATCATAGTCTGTCAGGAGAGTCAAGGAAAACTCGAGAGCTATCGAGGCAGAATCGTAGTTTGCAAGATAGTAGATCTCGGAGTTCGTAGACATCCATGAGAGACGAGGAAGGATCATAGTGTGTCAAGGAGAACTTCCTCAGGGCTGTAGTCTGCTGAGGAAGTCATGTTTAGAATCGTAGAGATAGCCTGCCTACAAGCCGACCGAGCATCTGCAAAAGCCTGTCAAGAATCGTAGACTACACTCGGAGTCATAGAGTCTACTAAAGTCAAAGCCAATTCAAGAATCATAGAATGCACTCAGAATCGTAGAGTCTACTGATCGTATCAAAGGCAGAGATTATAGTCGAGCAAAATCAGATGAAGACAACAAGCACAACGACAGAAATCATTGTATCAAGATCTGATTTCAAAGTTATAGTGTTTGCACAGCCGAAGCTGAATCGTAGAGTGCAGAGCTAAGACTTTAACAGATGTGCTCACAAGGCCACAATAGAATCGTAGAGCAAACATGATTCTCAACAATTGAGCACTCCCAAAATATCCAAAGCAATGAAGCCTCTGGTTGGTAATGCAAAGATACATCTCACAGGAAGGAAGCCAGAGAGCACTCAACGAATGGCATGCAAGCTAATAGAAGATCTAAGAATCAACTCAATCAGCATCCAGATTGAGTTGAGAAGCCATTCAAGGTAAAGTATTCTACAAGATGATCATAAAAAGACTTCAGTAGCTAACTAAGGAAAGTCAGCATATGCAGTGGCTGTCAATAAAAAAGATGACAACGATCCTAAAACAAACTAGAATCGTAGTGTTTGCCAAATAAAGAAGAAACTGAAAAAGTATACACAAAGATACTGGTTAGCCTCTGAATAACAAAGCTAATGTGATTAAGCATTGGGTCAGTCCATTGATAATAAGTTAACGGGAGATCACAACGAGAAAGCGAGCTGGACACGCCATAAATTTGAAGTGTCTTGTTATTTAGAAGGGGCCAAACCAAGGAATCAATCCATTAGTATCTAAGAACAGTCAAGGCAAACAGAAGTGTTGAAACACTGCACAATAGTAGAAAGAGGTGTTCTACATCATAGTTCAAGTGAACACTCTTCTCGATCGTAGTGTTAACTTTACATGTCAATATGACACTACGATCAGGTCCAAAGAAAAGTGTATCAGAAAATTGTAGAGTTCGAACAACTGAGGATTGAAGCATTGGCAACGGTTCAATCTGAAGAATGGTATTCAGACAAAAGCTTATTTAGAGCATCGATTCAAGGACAACCTCTGATTGAGATATCAGAAGGGTGAAATAAAGTCGTCAACCTGCCCAAGATATCAAAGTGATATATCTGACAGGGTAGGTAAAATAGTAGACTGCAGTGTCAGGAAGTCAGAAAAAGATGTCATGTCATATCTGCAGTCTACACCATATAACTCGAGATCTGCGAGGCAATTTGAATAGTTTTCAACGGCTACTTTCCAATTGGAAGATTGGGAAGTGGTATAAATCAATAGAGCTTCAAAGATCAAGAGTTGTTGATGATTGTGAAGTTGCAGAATCATTGAGTTAGTGAATGCTATTGTTGACTCTACGAGTTCCACCAAAGATTAATAGAACAAGTCTCAATGACAGTGAGACTACCAAGGTGGAAGTGAAGTAGCTTTGAAGAAGGACTCATATAGATCAAGACTTCACTCAACAAAGATTTGAATGTCACTAAGGATGGCAACCAAGCTGAGTGCCGAGAAGGCCAAAAAGATAGAATTCAGGAAAGTGGCTTAGTACAAAGAAGATCAAGAGAGCTACTCTACAGATCACCATGAACCTAAATATGAAACTAAACAAGTGTAGAACCATGTCTGCAAAATATTCAAGAAGGGTTCGGGGATTACTAAGTCTTAGAAGAAGTCTACCAAAAGCTCAGGGACTTATCAAATCCAGATGGCGATGGTGCACAACTGACATCAAATGAAGATGAGCTGAAGAGAGTAAAGATGAGCTGCACCAAAGAACACGTGGTCCAGACTCGAAGCAGAATGTAAAGAGGACCACACCAAGCTACTAAGTACAAAATATGTTCAGAGCTTATTGACATCTTAGCAGCTC
This sequence comes from Panax japonicus, assembly GCA_020205505.1. Taxonomy (NCBI): domain Eukaryota; kingdom Viridiplantae; phylum Streptophyta; class Magnoliopsida; order Apiales; family Araliaceae; genus Panax; species Panax japonicus. Next base: position 33,196,887 of record CM035110.1, on the reverse strand, counting down.
AGCACCACCAACAACAACAAGAAGCCAGGGCCTGAGGGGTCCTTGTCTAGAGGGACTGAATGATAATTCCAAGCCTGATGGGCTTGAAGAGTTCCTAGGGAACTAGAGAAGTTCCAAGGCTACTGGCCTTTAAGAGTTCTTAGTGAACTGAAGTCCCAAGGCTGCTGGCCTTAAAGGAATCTTAGTGATTCAGGGTATTGCCATTCCTTAGTGGAAATCTTGCTAATTGAAAGCAGAAGAGTGGATTAGGAACTTGAGTCTCTGTACCACTTAAAACCCTTTGTGTCTTTTACTTTATGTCATTTACATTATGTACATTAACTGTTATAACTATTATGTATGTTTTAACTGCTTACCACTAAACTAAATCTATTAACAATGTATGTATGATTATGAATATATCAATGAAGGAGATCTTTTACTTATTTCGATGTGTTTGAAAAGATTTTTATGTTTGTCACAAGCTAAATTATTAGCAATACAAAATAAACTAGAAAAGTATTTGAAATAAAAAGGATCTATTCAAACCCCCCCCCCCCCCTTCTAGATCTATTGTGCCTACTAGGAACTAACAATAACAAGCTCAACAAGTTTAACAAAAAACAGTCTCAATACTACATTGTGAATTATATGAAAATCTTCCATAACTGAATAAATAGTCATAAAGTATTATAAAACAATAATACTTAACAATTCATAACATCAATTCCCAAAGTATATAATAGTTTAGAAATTCTAAACCGGTCATAAGACCTTGAATAGTAGCTTTCTATTTTTATACTTGAAAATGACATCACAGCACTAAGGCTGTACATCCAACATTACTTATGAGCACTTCTAGGGTGATCAGCCTATAGTACTCTACGTTGATCAACATTCATCCGTTAAACGTATTTACGTTTAAGTTTTGGCAAACTCGTGTGCCCATCGAATAATCGATGAAAAATAATTTTGTTTGTTCATAGACAAACCTTACCTTCAAATCCATACCAATTACTTGGCATATGATAGCGTTATCATTTCTATATAGAAATATATGTATTCAAATCAATCTATATCTTATGAATAGTCTAGCCAAGTTAAAACTAGCATTGACCCTTTCTTTGAAATCATTCATGCAACTCATTACAATGAATCACAAAAAATTTGGCTAACATGAAGGTTAGACAAGCGTTAAGAAAACTTTCCTTCAAGCGTCTTCAAATAATTTATTTGACTGTTCTCAGGCTTTATAGAATCTACATGATATATTCACATAGCACACTGTAATTAGCTACCAAACAATCAATCACATTGCTTATACCAACTTTTTTCTCTTCTATGATTTATTTGACTTTATTTCATTAATAATGTCAATTCAACTTATTACCCTTCATCCCATATTTTTAACGATATTAGGTTATTAATCGAATTCAATCATCATTGGTGAAGTACCAACGTCGATTATCGTTCACAGTTTATTTATTAACTCTTTATGTTCTTTGCTACTATACAATCAACTCGCATTCAATTCCTAAGTTCATTACCATATACACAAATATAGGTACATAGGAATAGCTTTAGTATATTCTTTGAGTACATAAACTTAATTCATGTATGTCTCAGAACAATTTAAGTTCAAAACCTAGCTTCTCTAACAAAACCCTGCTTCGACGCCGCGATGTGGCCTATATACCTAGCACTTGCGTTGAGGTGCTAGTTTGCAGTAACTGAGTCCCTGTTCTGGCGCTGTGGCGCGAATCTTCTTCACATTAGCGGCGCTGCGGTGCCACTCTCCAGCATGTTATAACACTGTACCGGCGCTTTGATGCAACACATTGAGCCTTGTCTGGCGCCGCGGCGCCAGACCTCAGCTTTAGAAAATTTTGACAGTTACAAATGTTGGTGAGCTTCCCGGATTCATAACTTCTTCGTTATAAATTACATATTTTATGTGTTCATATAAAAAGTTTTCAATTTCGAACCCGTTAACTCAAAATTCACTATTAAGTTCATTTTCGTGCATTCGTTAATCGTTAATGAGCGTTCAATACTCATTTTCTTCATTTTAAGTCAGAATTTGACGATTTTTTAGTTCTCGACTCATAAATACTATAACTCACGTGTTGACATTGAAAACAAACATTTTTAAGTCTCACAGCAACTTTTGACTACTAATATGGAATTCTAGGTTTTCGACGTTTAACGTCTAATTCCGTAAAATTCGCCATAACTTCGTTACTAGTGTTCTATAAGCCAAATCACATGGAATACTCCATTGATTTCATATCTACATCCTAACCAAGCAAGATGCAATATATTCTAATAGTGATAGTTTTCAATTTGTCCATCAACAACAATGTTCCTTAATCAATAATTTCTACAGTTTATACTTACGTAAACCCTTACGATTCTTACTTGCACATGACTTATAATTGTTTTATATATCACAAGCCATCCTTATTCTTACATAGGAGACATGCTCCACCAATTTATGATTCTTCATAATAGAGAAATCAAAAGGGATGGAAAACCAATATTAATGAAATATTACCTTTCTCAACTTTACATTCTTGCTAAACTTCTAAAGAAAAAGCTTCAAGGTAGAAGAATGGTTAAAGTCTAGTTCTTTCTCTCTCTCAAAATATGTTGGATGAGTCTTGGAAAAATACCAAATGGCGAACATATGCATCTTATTTATTGGAAAATAAGAGGGAGGGCTTTTTGGTTAATTGTCCCACCTTTTAACTATTCACTACTTCATCACCGAGTAAAATACATTGGTGATCAAGTAGTTTACCTAGCTTGCACTCCAAGTGGCCGGCCCACCGTGCCCATGGTTCATCCCCATGGGTTTTACCCATTCGGTGATCCATCAGTTCAATCCACGGTTCGGTTTCTTGGATCAGGCCTAATTAAACATAACGTTAGGGCTTAGCTTGGGCTTAAACACTTAATTCATTGGGCTTGATTATTCAATCATTTGGGCTTGATATAAACCAAATCAAATTGGATTATACTAATTCTTTATAATATAAATCCAATAATACCAAACGTATTCCACACGTATAAATCATGTATTCTCTTCGCAAAATACTCGTACAATATTTGTATTAAATCTTTTTATTATACTCGTATACTAAATTGTATCATACTCATATAATATACACATAATCATTATCGTAATTCATTACACGCCTCACATTTCCTTCTGGGAAATCATTCTTCCCAACCCTTAGGTTTTAAGTCCGCAGGCGAAAAATTCATTTGCCATAAATGAAATATTATTAGATATTCCATCTCGTCTTAATGTAGTAGCCCCGAATCCAGGCCCCAAATCGCCGCGGATTCGGTACACTAATTCTTTCACTAATTGCGGAAGATATAAACATAAATTGTTTATACAATACATTACACACTATTCCCCAAGGTCGAATAACCTTAACTTAATACACAATTCATAAACTATATAAAATACAACACATTTATCAAACTATACGCTATTACAAACTAACTGCACATTATATCCCAAGCTGAACTTGGCTTTAACCGTTTCCTGTATCCGAACGCATTCGCCTTATCTGCAATGTTTTATCATGATAAGCAAGGGTGAGCATGAAAGTTGCCCAACAAGTTTATATACAATAATATAACGATATATCATGATTGAAGAGTATGAATAATGGGCTTGCTATAATTCATCAATATAATTGAGAACTAGCACGAATAAATTTTTGACTGAACAAGTATTATACATGAACAAACATTTCTGAACCAACTGGTAATGAAGGTGATCAGCCTTTCATACCTGACTTATACATGCAAGATGTACAGAATACAATTTTTATGGCAATCAGCAATGATTAACCATAAGCTTGAAGAAACTACTCTTATAAGAGTTAAGTACAAAGAAACTTGCCTGAACCGTTGATTACCGCAACACAATTTAATAACGCTTTACCCCGAAGACCTAATATTAGTAATATAGATCTCCAATAATTAGAATAATATCATCACAGTATAATACTGTTATATTTATATCCACAGAATAACCTAAACACATAACACATAAGCCTATCAGTCTATAATTCACATAAGACTTAGTATCAGATCAAACTATTTCAGTCTGAGTTGAACCTGACACAATTCTAACATCCCGACAGTCTAGTCAGACAATACTCGAGTTTAATTTCAATTAAACTCTGCCTAAACACTTAAAAATTACTTAGAATCACATTTATATAATTTAACATTCGCTTTTTCATTTCATAAGTTATTCGTTAACACCTAGTAAGTCAAATACTAATCCAGCAACCTGGATTCCATTTCAGCAACCTGAATTCACTATTCTTCTTCACGAAAATTCCAAATCAACTTATTATTTTTCTATCCTTTGGTCAAACATATATACATGTATTTCATACAAAAAAATTATTTTTCCATAATTTTCCAACTTACTTTGATATTTTTCAAAAATTAATTTCTAGTGTGTAGCTTAAGAAAATAGCTACCTCGTGCTTAACTCCAAACATTTCCATCTCTTGGGATAACCTTATATATGTTAACTTGATGCTCCATTTTAAATTTTGTAGCAATCAGAGTTGTAGAACTCCGTTTATAGCGATTTCTGTCGGAAAATCACAAAAATTGTAATGGTCATAACTTGGTCGTTTTAACTCGGAATTAACTCATTTTTGGACACGAGCTACATAATACCATATATTTTCATTTCCCAAAAGCCTAGAATTTTTCTCATTAAATAAATGTCCGAAACAGCCCCCGAAAAAGTTTAGGCAGCAACTTTTTGCACTTTGGTAGTTTTGGAGTCCTTTACCAAAACTTAAATAGAATGAAATCTATAACTCCGATTAATGATCCGTCAATTTTTTTGGGTTTATATCTTTCCGAGATACAGTTTTCATCTATCACAATCCATATTTGGACATGTTAATCTCCCGGAATTTAGCCCGAAAATGGCTGTTAAAAACTGTCCTTCTAACAGTTTTTCTTATCTTTGAATAGTTTGGGAGAAATCCCATAACTTGTTCAATATTCAGCCTAATTAAGTAATTCCAAAGGGATTTTATCCCTAACACATATATCTAGCTCCACAAACTGACCATAGTCGAAAATTCAAAGTAGAATGAGAGATAAGATCATTTCTATATCATGCTTGGTTTCTCCAAAAATTTTGTTTTTCGCAGTTTTGATCATGCTTCTTCCGAACGTCATAACTACTTCATCCGTATTCGGAATTAGTCCGTTCCGGAGTCTATGAAATCTTATATAGTGTACTAGAACATATCACAAGTCCAGAATTTTTAGAGCACCCTAACAAATCCGGAATTTTCCTTTTAAAGACAGCAGTCCATTAGATTTTTTTTCCTTTAAGGTTTGAAAACTGTTTTGCTTTTCTTGTTTCGATTAAACTTTTAATACTCAAAATAGTTAGATCTAAGAATAACACACTATTTAACAAGTAGATCTATAGTTCTCATGTTCAAGATCATAAACTTCATGGTTCAAAATAACCAAAAATCAAATACATAAACTAGTTAGGATTTTATACCTTTTGTGATAATCCTCTTGATTTTGATTTCTGATCCGCATGATCTGCTATTGATGTGTTTTTACACGATCCTAACTTGGTTTCTCACAATTTCACACTCCAAGATCCAAAATATAAAGAGAGATGGGACTTGGTTGTTTTACAAAATAAAATGGAGCTTTTCTCTCTCTTTCTAGTCTTTTAAATTGATACAATGTATCTATACATTGCAAGGTGGCATGCTAGATATAAAAATCACATGCCAAGGTAGGTTTAGGTTTAGGGTTGGTGAACAACCAAAGGTAATGCAAGATTTGCACTCCAACTTAATTAAATACAAGAGGGTCATTTTGGACTTTTCCTTTAATTTCTAGAAATTCCATTTGTTGCAAACCCTTAGGGTATAGGTTTTTAGCAATCTAGGATTTAGGATTTGAAAAACTCTTAGGGTTTAGGTTCGGGTTAGGGTTAGTTCACCCACCCAAGATCATGACAAGATCTACACTCAACTTATTAAAAAATGTGACAAAATGGTATAAATGACATTTCCTTTTATTTCTAGTCTTGCCACTTGACCCAATATCTTCCAATATCTCTTAGATTGTTTGAAATCTTGGTGAAATAAGGTGGCTTCTTTATGCATTTGACACCTAGAATTCTTGTACATATCTTTACAAATTGTGGCTCAATTTATTACATTCCACCCTCTCTTTTCTTCCCTTCCATAACCGGCCATGTAGCATTACTAGATCCCACTAATTCTTGCTCTTTCTCTCCCACACTAACCACTAAAGCTTTGCTTGCAAGAATGTCCTTAAGTATTGGCAAAATAATAAGATGACACATAAGACGAGTAGGTGGGAGTTGGTGGATAGTTGGTGGAGAGTTGGTGGAAGAGTTGGTAACCAACTTTAGACAAATAAAATACCAAAATAAATCTTAGTCACATGCTCAATCTTTCCTCCTTTTTCCTTCTCTATCCACCGACCATGTAAATCAATCATAGTCCAACACTTTTACTAATATCAGATTTCCATCATGCCCTTCCTTCAATTCGGCATATCAATAACAATATTCGAGCTACTCAATTAATGTATTGCTTGGGCCTCTAACTAATTTCATTGGCCAACACTTAGGCTATAAAATATATATAATCCAATACCTTAAATTCTTATCCAACCCAAATAATTTAATTAGGGTTTTTACTTCCTCAATTATAATACAAATCCTTACTCATGCACACTTATTTTCTTAACCCAATTAGACATGCTATAATTAGGTTATAAAATTAATCATTTGAGATATATATAAAATAAATCTCCTAGAATTAGTAAGTATCTTAAATACCACAATACTCGTTTTCCATAACCCTTAAGTTATTTAATCCTTCATTCATAATATATAATTAGGGTTACACTAATTTCTTTTGTTTGTTTATATAATAAACAAATATAAACCATCACATAATGTTCATATTCCTTACACACAACTTTTTAACCCTTAGGGTTTAATACTCTATATTAGGATTCCCAAATTAGGGGTTTAAATTCTAGATACTAAAATTAGGGTTTCTGAACATATCGCTAGAGTTTTCTAACTTAATCACCATATTCATATCATGAATTTAGGGTTTCGGATTCCCGGAACAGAAACTAAGGTTTCCGGAATCGATTTCTAGAGTTTCTTATTAGACGTTAGGGTTTTCGAACTGAACGTTGTCGTTCTTAATATACGATTAGGGTTTGACACATATATAATTAATCTGGTCAGCCCTTGACCCTTAACCACTATTCTGAACACATACACAACCATAAACACAAAACATATTCTCATAAATCCTTAATCCTGAATATCTCACCTATATCCTTCACCGAATTTTGAAATCCTCAAAATTCAATCCCAATAACATCAAACACATACACTCATTTCTTGTCTAGGTCTATTATTTAACCTTAAATCAATCATTTAAGATTTTCATAAATTGTCTAATTTCTCGAGTTGTCACACTTAATATCCTATCATTACGCGTTTCTCGGAATCTTAAACTAAATTCCCGAACAGAAATGGATGAATAGTGTTTTTATAGAAATTTCTCAGAAAACTTTTATTTTCGTCTTGGAAATTCCAAACAATTAATTCTAGCACATAGCCAGATTACTAACCACATTCACACATTCTAGGTCATAGAATGACCTTCACATAGCTTACTCACATAAATAATCAATTAAATTCGTTTAATTCACATAATCCAATAAAAATTTAATTCTCATATAAATCTGATTGTCTCGAGCGTTACATTCTCCCCCCCTATAAGGATTTTGTCCCCAGAATCTCGGTTATAATTACATAAACAAATGAGGAAAAGTATCCTTCATTTTACTTTCGAGTTCCCACGTTGCTTCTTCAGCATTGTGGTTTCTCCATATCACCTTTACTGAAGGTATTATCTTATTTCTCAAAACTTGTTCCTTCTTATCAAAAATTTAAATTGGAAGTTACTCATACTATATATCTTTCTCTATGTGAATAGATTCATACTCTATCACGTGCTTATAGTCTAGCTTATAGGGATGCAACATAGACACGTGAAACTGTGAGGTCCCCAAACCCGGATACTTGAAACCCGAACTCGGTACTTCACGATACCATTTCTATGAGCGGAATAATACTAATAATAGTAACAATAATATAAAACTTAAACTTAAATTTATAATTTCATCAGAGTCTTTCTCCCAAGTACGTAACCTTTAAACATTCATTACATGTCATAACATATATAATTATATATATCATAGTCTTCATAATCTAAAACTATTACAAACAATAGCATAAAGAGTCATTCAGCAACTTTCCCATTTCCCTTGTTCTTGACAGTTCCTTCTGATCCTTCATACTTAGCTGAAAACATTTAAATTAAGCAAGAATGAGCATTTGAGTGCCCAGCAAGTATTATATATATATAGGCTGAAGGAATTTAAATGTTTTCTTTATAATATTCTTTTACAACTAGTAAGTAGTTGTGAAGTAATCTGTACCAATAATAATAACATAACAACCCTCTTTCAAATTTTTGAAACTACGTATTGACTATACATGGGGTTTCTGTGAAATACTATGAACATTGTTTTTCATTTTCGAAAAGGTTTGAACAGAAATTCATCTGTAATCCGTCATGACTTACGGGCACAGAGGGTGATCAGCCCTATTGTACCCTGTATTGATCAATACTACATGTATAAGAACGATGTTATCGTTCACTCTGTCCGCCTTGGGCGCATAAAATTTTTCCATTATCGGGATGTTCATACCTGTCGGGTTTCCATAACAAAGGTCTTATATAATTCAACATATATGTATATCAACATGCGATTAAATACAATGATTTTCCAAGTGGGGACACTTGTATGATCATTTATAGAAATTAACGAACAGAATATATATAACTGAATTATCATATACTAGCATGTTGATAGTCAATGGGCTTATATAATATAAGTTTAACAATCTGTACAATAATAATAATAATTCTGAATTTCTCACTTCTATCCATTGCATAAAGAAAATGCAAAGTTAGGTTACTTGCCTGATGCGCTGCTTACACTTTGCAACTTAGTTTTATCTTTTATGAAATCACCTAACATTAATCAGATTATTTTATTGATTAGTACAACATAACGTACAAATAACACTGCATATTGCAGTCAGCACATTCCCTATTCACATTATCACACATGTTCAACAATCGTTGACTCATAATCAAACATCAACACCTTCCTAATCACATTGTCATACAACCTTGATAACCATTGAATCACAAATAAACATTTAACTAACTAAAATATCTAAATCCAGATCAATTTCTGATCTATGTCGGTCTACCGACAGCTTTATCGGGTAAATATCGAGTCTAAGACTCTAAACCGTAGTTCAATATCCATTTGGATAACTTAAACATTCAGTCGCACTATTTTTCATGACCTTATAATAATTATTAAATAATTATTATCATTTATTATAATTTTTGAAATATCAAAATCATTATTAAATTCTATATCATTAATATTTAATTAATATTAAACTATTAATGAAACCATTGCCAAAATATTAAAGTTATGTATAATAACTCAAAATATTTTTAAAATATTTATATTACCCTTAAATGATTTTTAAAACATTTAAAATCATTATTAAATAATTACCATTAATATTTAAATATTAATGAACTATTTATCCAAATATTAAAAGTCATAATTATAACTTAAAATATTTTTTTAAATCATTAACATCCTTTTTAAATGATTTTTACATAAATAAAACCATTTTTAAACTATTTATTTAATATAATTATTAAATAAATTTAATATCATTAATAATAATTTAATAATCATTAATATTAAATTATTAAAGAAATTATCCTTTAAATATTAAAATTTATATTTTATAACTTAAAATATCTTTAAACACTTTATTTTTATTTAAAATGATTATTATAATAATAGAATCATTTTTAAACTAAATTATTTAATATAATTATTAAATAACTTTATTATCATTAATCATAATTAATTAATGAAATTTACCTTTAAATATTAAAAGTTATATTTTATAACCTAAAATATTATTAAATACCTTATTATTATTTAAAATAATTTTTAATATAATAAAATCATCTTTAATTCATTTATTTAATTCATTTAATAACTAACTTAATTATCATTAATATTAATTTATTAATGAAAATTATCACATAATATTAAAAGTTTTCAAAAAATAACTTTAATTATTTTCTTATACCATAATATAATTTTAAATGATTTTTCAAATATTAAAATCATTTTTAAATAATTTATTTAATATTATAATTAAATAAATTATTTAATTTTAATATTCCAAAAATATTAAATATATGTGAATTATATTTAAAATAATTAAAAACTAATTTTCAGAATTTAAAATAATTTTTAATAATTTATTTTGTATTTTTAATAACAAAAAAACTATTTTTTTCTATTTTTTATTAATTTCCGAAAATATTAATTAAATCTGTCGCTAAAAGCCTATAGCGACGCTTTCTGTCGCTATAGGTGTTCTTGAGCAACTCCAGAATTTTCCGGCAGCTACAAGGTCTCTAGTTTGACCGACTTTATCTCACGATCTGGGCATGATCTGGGCTATCTAAAAATTTGGGCGTGTATACAATATGTCACACTACAACATCCAACCAACACGTTGGTTAAACAACATCACAACAAGGAGATCAAAGCCTCCAAAGTTGCTGCCAAACCGTTTCTGGGCAGAAACAGACCCGAGGGGTCACTTTCAAGTTCGATCTAAGCTATGTTCTGGCCATTATTTACGTGATCTATCAACTCTAGGTTGTAGAAAACATGTAGTACTACAACTAGAAAGCATAATAACACACAAACATCAAACCATTAACTAGATATACTCGATCAAACTTGAACACGGACGCTGGCTCAAATTTTTCTGGGAAAGTGTTCTTGACAGATTCGGTCAACGGGTTTTGACCTTGAATAACTTTTGATCTATAATAGATATGGCTTTCATTCTTTTTGTAACTTAAAGACCTCATATCAGGATACATGTTAAAACTTTTATACATCAAAAACACGTAACACACACGGAGTTATAAGATCTGACATTTGACTGAAAATCACAGATTTCCAGTTTTCCAGATTTTGAAAAACACTAAATTCGTGCACTTTGATGTTATGGGTTCATGATTTATCAACCCAGATCATCAATTGACACCTTATTACACATATTTGAACAATCAATTGCAACAAATAACAAGGAATCGAAGGATTTCAAAATTTAGGGTTTATACCTCTTTTGATTCTGATTTTTGATTTCTGCCCTATGATGTTGTTATGATCAATGTAGGGCTGGATTTTGGGACTGATTCACTTCTAATTTTCGGAGGTGGAGAGAGATATAAGAGTTGGTGAGAGCTTGGTTGCTAAATGGCTAACTTTATGAACTTTCTCTCTCTAAATCTTATATATAACCTCAAGTGCAATGAATTTGATGAGTTGGCTGGCTATATAGGCTGATGAGCTGTGTTTTTAGACTCAACAAGTCAAGTGTTAGGTTAACCACTAAATTTGCTAGCCAAATTTGCAAGCAATCAATTAAAAATCCCATAAAGGGCATTATGGACATTTCCAATTTCTTCTAGAATTTGAACTTGATGAAACCCTTGGGGTTTAAGGTTTTGACAATCTAGGGTTTAGGTTTTAACATTTAACCCTTAAAGATTTAGCAACTAGGATTTCAAAATTTTCCAATTTTAGGATTTAGCAATTAGGGTTTATTACAAAAATAATAACTAAATTTTAGTTTCTAATATTTTGAAAAATTAACTTTGTTAATTAAAATAAGTTTGTAATTATCTAACACATGGGCATTAGGGTTTAAAACATATAATTATTGTAGACTTTGCTAATTTAGCAATTAGGGTTTACTCTTTTGGTAATTAGGTTACCAAATTACAAGTAGGGTTTTTAAATTACTAAATTAGGGTTTTAGTAATTTAGGGTTGCTAAAATTAACAATTATAATCTTAATACTTGATAAAACACCGTAATTTAGGGTTGCTAAAACAATCTCACACTCTAATTTGAATTTCAAATTAGGGTTTAACATTATTACTAGGGTTTGGTCAAAATACACCGTAATTGACCAACCATTATCAATACGGATATACCGTACATATTCATAGCACTGAAAAATCAAAATATAAGTAATATTATATTATTATTCTCATACCTTGACAATAATCCAAAATTAGAATTTGGATTCCATATCTGATTATTCTTTCATATTTAACCTTGATAATTAAGGTAAAATATTTAACTTAATAATCTGTACAAAAAAAATTCATATAATAAAATAATTATTATATTTATTCTAAAAATCACTTCATATATTATTTAAATAATATATGATTATATATTCATGGAAAATAATTAATAAAAACATTTCTATCTTAAAATTAGTTATTATAAAAATATATTTTATAATAATCAATAATTCTAAAATAAATTTACTTGTAAATATTCAAGTAATAAATATATTTTTATTTACCACATAAATACATATACACATAATCTTGTACAAATCCTCATCCTTAAAATAATAATAATAAAAAAAATTATACGCAAAATTTATGATTATTTATATAGAAAATATCGGGTTGTCACAGAAACGCATTGTGTATACGGTCCAATTCTAGAGGTAAGGCTACTTTATAAGCCACCTCTCCTACCCTTCTTTAGATCTCAGAAGGTCCTACAAACCTTGGACTTAACTTTCCTTTCTTCCAAAAATGTATCTTCCCTTTCTAAGGCTATACTTTCAGAAAAACATAAGACCCTACATCGAATTTTCTCGTTTCTCTATGAGGATTGGCAACTTATTTTGCCTATCTTGTGCTGCAACCAATCGAGCACATATCAACTTTATCATGTCCGCCGTTTGTTGTACTAACTCAGGTCCCAACATCCAACGTTCACCCACTTCATCCCAACAAAGTGGAGTTCCACACTTTCTCCCATACAACGCTTCGTAAGGCGGCATGCCTACACTAGCGTGAAAACTATTGGTGTACGTAAATTCCATCAACGGTAAATAATTGTCCCAACTCTCTTTGAAATCCATAACACAAGATCTTAACATATCTTAAAGCATTTGATTTGTTCATTCACTTTGTCCATCCGTCTGAGGATGATACACAGTACTCAAACTCAATTACATTCCAATTTGCTATTGTAAACTCCTCCAAAAGTTCGATGTGAATTGTGGATCATGATCTGACACAATCAAAACAGGAACTCCATGTCTTAAAATAATTTCTTTGACATAAAGCTTAGCTAATTGCTCTAGGTTATACCTAACTCCTATTGGTAGAAAATGAACCGATTTCGTCAATCGATCTACTATTACCCAAATAACGTCGTATCCTTTCCTTGTCATTGGAAGTCCCACCATAAAATCCATTATGATGTGCTCCCATTTCCACTCTGGAATTTCTAAAGATTGCAGCAACCCACTTGGTCGTTGATGTTCAGCCTTAACTTTCGGACAAGTTAAGCACCTACTAACATACTCTGCTTTATCCCTTTTAATGTTCGGCCACCAAAAGTTCTGACGAAGGTCTTGATACATCTTTTTACTACCGAGATGTATCGAGTACCTCGAACTATGTGCCTCACTCATTATCTCCTCCTTCAATTCAGAATTAATTGGAACCCAAATTCCTCCTTCAAAACGAAGTAATCGCTCCTTATCGAGGTTATACTTAGTCTTTTCTTGTGACACCCCCAAATCCGGGTTACCTGACCCCCGAGTTTGGTGTTCACGATCCACAATATAAATAACATTTAACTACCCATAACATTTAACCCACTTGGTCGTTGGTGTTCAGCCTTAACTTTCGGACAAGTTAAGCACCTACTAACATACTCTGCTTTATCCCTTTTCATGTTCGGCCACCAAAAGTTCTGACGAAGGTCTTGATACATCTTTTTACTACCGAGATGTATCGAGTACCTCGAACTATGTGCCTCACTCATTATCTCCTCCTTCAATTCAGAATTATTTGGAACCCAAATTCCTCCTTCAAAACGAAGTAATCGCTCCTTATCGAGGTTATACTTAGTCTTTTCTTGTGACACCCCCAAATCCGGGTTACCTGACCCCCGAGTTTGGTGTTCACGATCCACAATATAAATAACATTTAACTACCCATAATATATATAGATAGTAACTTTCATAAGTTTTTATTAGAGTTTAATAATACATCACCCAGGTTTTCTAACCTTAACTTTACAAATATACCCTTTAGATATACAAAAAGGGTTTACAATACAACATAATAAATATGTTAATTATAACTAGTTAATAACTATGCCTTTGCATTTATCCCTCGCAGCAGCTCCTGCAACTTCGTCCCTAACTGAAAAGTTTTATTTAGCAAGGGTGAGCAACTAATTTGCCCCGCAAGTTAAGACATACAATAAATGTATAAGAATTCAAAACAACAGACTATCTATTTTGATAGGATGAAACCAAAGTTCGGGGAACTTTGAAATAGCTGAACAAATCGTTATTCAATAACAAGTCTTCTCATATTCTATACAACACAATAATTCAATATTGAAAGAGTACAACGCTTTCAAAGTTTCTACGATATTCTAATGAATAATCAAGAATCAATTCTACGAAATAGCAAAGTGGAATGTTTTCCAGATTTAATACTGAGCGATCACACAAGATCTTGAACTTATTTTCTCGGGTAGATATCGAAGATTTACTTTGATATATACTCAGGTGTATCAGATAACCATAAAGATTAAATCATACCCCTCTGCAAGTATAACAAGTGATCAGCTTATTATACCCTATATTATGCATAATACTTAAAACGCGCGCAAGGGTCGAATTCACGACCAATAAAATGTTCCCTTTATATAAAAGGTTGTTCTTCTCAGTCTTAGAATAAAGATTTTGATTTTACAACGAAATACTGGGATTTCAAATTCTATTTACTTCTCGGTCGAGCCGGAATAATTGGCATCGATCTGTCAATAATAATTGAATTTATTTTCTCGAATCTATCAAGTTCTAACAATTTTTCGTCTAGCCAGAATAATTAGCTAAGACATTTCTCATTATAATTTGACAATAAACATGAATTATCTATACTGTCAATTCTAACTTCTACAGATATGAATATCCAACAACAGTAATTCTACGAATATATATATTCTAATTCAATAATTTAATTTCAACAATAAATCCCTGGACGTGGTATAATTAGCAATAATTATCCACCAATAATAATTGAATGAAATAACTCAAGGTTGAGTTAGGAAACTTGCCTCTTCCGCTGATTACAACTACACAAAATATTTATCTGCTTTCGAAAGACCTATAACCAATAATATCGGTCTAACAATTAGCACAATAATTCACATAACACACAACACTGTAATTCACAGTCAAACTTCTCCTAGACACATTACCACATAGCCACATTAGTGTTTATAACGTATATAAACACTTATCAAGTCTAACTATTTCGGTCTGGTTGAACTTCAGTCCATTCTCAGTGTTCTGTCACCCTATCCGACAATTAACACAGTTATTGTCAATTAAACTTGGTCTCTAAGCTTCAATATTAATTTAGATAAGTCAATTATCAATTATAATATTTTTCGGAAGCTTTTAATAATTATCAAGCAATTATTATAATTTATAATAATTTTTCAAATATCAGAATCATTTTTTAAATGATTTAATTATCAATTAATCGTATCATTATTAATATTTAATAATATCAAAATATTAATAACATACTTGTCAAAATATTAAAGTTATTATTAATACCTTAAAATATTTTTAAATCAACAATATTCCACTTAAATGATTTTTAAAGTAATTAAAATCATTTTTAAATCATCACCACTAATATATAAATATTAATGAAATTATCATCTAAATATTAAAAGTCATTAATTATAACTTAAAATATTTTTAAATCATTTTTCTCATTTTTAAATGATTTTTAATTTAATAAAACCATTTTTAATTCATTTATTTAATATAATAATTAAATAAATCTAATATCATTAATACAAATTTATTAATGAGAATTATCCAAAAATATTGAAAATTATATTTTATAATTAAAAATATTTTCTAACACTTTATTCTTAATTAAAATGATTTTTATATCATTAAAATCATCTGTATCTTATTTATTTAATTTAATAATCAAATAAATCTAATATCATTAATATTAAATTATTAATGAAAATTCTCAAAAAAATATTAAAAGTGACATTTTATAACTCAAAATATTTTTAAATACATTATTCTTATTTAAATTGATTTTTCATAATATTAAACCATTTTTCTCTAATTTATTTAATACACTAATTAAATAAATTAAATACCATTAATATTCAAATAAATATAAATATTAATGGGAAATATCCCAAATAGTCAGAAATTATTTTTTATAATTTAAAATAATTTTTTAAATCATTTTTGTTAATTTTTAGAATTTATTTTCTATTTTTAATTATTATCCTGAAAATCAGAAAATAAAATAATTAACAACTGTCGCTAAAACCTTTAGCGACACAAAACTGTTGCCTTTGGTGTTCTTGAGCTTGCCAGGCCAGTTCTCGAGGGTCCACGTTTGACCACTTGTGATTCTCAATTCTTGCAAACTCTGGGCTAACTTAAACATTGATATTGTAGTAGAAATGCAATACTAAAATAATCAATCACCAACTGGGTCATATTACATCACAACAAGGAGATCAAAGCCTCCAAAATTGCTGTCAGACGGTTTCTGGGTTTTCCAGAAACCCAGGCAGTTCAACTACCTACTTTCTAGTCCAAATTAATCTTGGTTCTGACCTATATTTTTGTAGTTTGATGGTTCATACATGTAGTCCTTATGTCAAGGAACAATGGCATAACAATATCTGAGTCCAACAACAACATATTAACAAGATATGCTCCGGTCAAAACTGGTCAGAAACTAAGTTCATAAATTTCTGGAAATTTCCACAAACTCCCATCCGTGGCCAAGTGACCTACTTTGACCATCGATTACAACCAATATGTTGGTTTTTTAGGGTATCTAAATACATAAACGTATAGTCCATATACTAGGCTACAATATTCATATAACAAAAACATTATAACAACTAACGTCTGACAGATCAGTAGGCTTCAAAAGGTTGTCATACATTGCATAAACTTTCTGGGCTTGCCCAGAAAGTCCCGTCATGCTCAGTCAACGCTGTTTGACCAAGAATAACATGAAATCTAGATATCAAATTGCTATGCTACCACTTGCAGCTTAAAGACAACATACAAGAATACAAATTAAAACTTTATAATAACAAAAACAACAAACGAACTAAGATGTGTGGCTCCTGAAATTAGCTTGTCAGACCATAAAACTTGTTCATGGACAGATTTGAAAAGCAACACTTTTAAAGCCATTTGATGCTATGGATCCATCATGGATCATTATAGATCAACTAAAAACACCTTATAACACAATAATAAACACTTAAACACAAAAATTTCTTAAGCAACAAAGATCAAAATTGTAATTTTCGGTTATACCTTCAAACTTTGATTCTTGATCTTAATCCTCCAATTTGTTTATGGTTGATCTATGGAAGGTTTTTGGGACTGATACATCTCTATTTTTCGTGGGTTTGAGAGAGAATGGGAGTTGGTGAGAGCAACATAGAAATTAGCTAAGTTTTGTGCACTTTCTCTCTCTAAATCTCTTAAATAATGACCTTAGTTGTTAGATCTGATGTGTTGGACGAGTTTGGCTAGATTTTGCTGAGATTTCAGTCACACAAGTCAATGTAGTTGGTAACCTAACACAAATTTGCCAAGATTTGCAAGCTAGCTAACTAATTTACACTAAAGGGCATTTTGGTTATTTCTAAAATACAATTAATGGCATTCTTGTCCAATACACATACCCTTAGCGTTTAGGGTTTAGATTAGGGTTTGAACACATTAGGGTTCAGGGTTTAAACCCTTTAGGTTTGTAATTTAATTTCCAAGATTTTTGAATTTCAATTTTTAAAATAGAAAATTAATACTCCAAAATTATAATTAGGATTCAATAATTGTATTAATATTTCCTAATCATAAAATTCAATCTTGCTAATTAGGATTATATTCCTAATTAAAATGGCTTAATTTAGCAATTATGGTCAAAATGGTCATTAGGGTTTATAACCCACGAATTAGGGTTTTAATTAGAAAAATAAATTTTCTAAATTATAATTAGGGTTTCTAATCACATTTATGTTTAATTAAACACATTAGGCTTGCCAATAAAATTAGAGTTGCCTAATTAGGGTTTAGGAAATCCAAGATTTGAAATTAGGGTTCCTTAACGTACAATTAGGGTTTTTAACTGTACAATTTATTTTCTAAATTTAAGATTAGGGTTTTAAATCCCTTATTAAGGTTTATTAATTATAAACCCCATCCAGTCAACCATTGGTCAACATTTCTATACAGTCCAAACACATCATCAACAATACAATTATTTTAATTGTATTTTCTATCGAATCCCTATCCGAAAATTAGGCTTAGGGTTTTCTAAAGTTGTTAAGCACAACTCTACTCTAAATTTATTAGTCAATACACAAATTAACTTTCTCGAGACTCGTATCACAGATACTTGTCACAAAATTGATAATTAATATTAATATTAATTAAAAAAAAAATTATTCGAAAATTTTGGATTATTCGAAATCCTGGGTTATTACATTTCTTCATCTTATATCCTCTTCTTTATCTGCCCGCATTTCTCATAGCTCAATTGCACTTCCTTAACATGTTCCACTATGGTCAGTTGAGTCTCCATGGAGAATAACATCTCCACTACTTCACCCGTAAATTTAACTTCTAATTCTATTCTCGCCATCGTTGTTACCAACTCATTTTGAGCAGTTAACATTGACAGTTTCTCTCCACCTTTCCTACTTAGCGCATCGGCTACTACATTTGCTTTCCCTGGATGATATAAGATATCGCAATCCTAATCTTTTATTATTTCTAACCACCTTCTTTGCCTCATATTCAACTCCTTCTATGTGAAGATATATTTCAGACTCTTATAGTCTGTATATATCTCACACTTCTCACCGTATAGATAATGCCTCCATATTTTTAAGGCAAAAACTACAGCTGCCAATTCTAGATCACGAGTAGGATAGGCCTTCTCATAATCCTTTAATTGACGTGACGCATACGCAATGACCTTGCCATACTGCATGAGCACGCAACCCAGTCCTCTATGCGAAGCATCGCTATACACTACAAAAATCCATGTATCATCTGGCAAAGATAATACAGGTTCCTCACTTAACCTCTTCTTTAGTTCCTGAAAACTGTTCTCACATTTTTCAGTCCACACATACTTCACCGACTTCCTAGTCAAATTTGTCAGCGGAGTAGCTATTTTAGAAAAGTCTTGATTGAACCTTCTATAGTATCCCGCCAATCCCAAAAAATTCTGAACCTCAGTTGGTGTTTTTGGTTGTTCCACTCATTAACTGCTTCAACTTTTGCTGGATCCACCAAAATGCCATCTTTGTCAATAACATGTCCTAGAAACTGCACTCATTCAAGCCAAAATTCACACTTTGTGAATTTTGCATACAATTTCTCCTTTCATAGTGTCTCCAACACTATCCTTAATAAATCACATAATCTTCTAACGTCTTTATAATGCCCCGAAATCCAGTCTATTTTCACATCCAGATTTCGTACGTCACGATCCCATCTTCTTCCAAACATACATCATTATATAGCTAAATATAACAACATACATCCTCAAATCCCAAGTTCTAAAACCTTAAGACCTTTTTCATTCCAAATAATGATAATTACATTATTTTTTACATCTTGCACAAGTGACTTTTATTCGCCACCAAGGATACATAATCGTTCATTAAACTATTCTATAGTTTAATTCTATCATTCTATATTACAAGTCTTCGCTTGATCTTCATGCACATTTATATAATGAATGACACTTCTTCTAGATACAGATCAGCTTAATCTTTTTGGGATCCTTCAGTTCTTTCTAAAATCGTTCGCCGAAATTTTTTTTATTTAAAATAAGTGTGAGCATTCAATTGCTCAACAAGTCAAAGTAGTTGAACAAACAACTTCAAGAATTTAAACATTCTTTTAAGACTTCAATAACCGAACAAAGGTTATGAAGCAACTTGAATAATAGGAATAATCTCGATTCCTATCATTTTAAAACATTAGATACATTAACTTTGAAATACTTTCATTCTCTATTCTCTTTCATACACATTCTGTCTGGCTAAAATCAATAGCACAGACTTAACAATAACGGTTCATGTATAAACAGAACATGCTCTTATTGAACAGTTCAATCACAGAACAGTTCATATCATAGAAATACCGAAGTATTCACATTGTGGCACAAGGGCTCATGTATTCTAACACCTTGTACAAATATCAAATATTTGCACATAGACAAAACTTCTCAAGTTCAACATCTGAGAATTTTAGAAACTAGCATTCATTTAAAATATGAATGAAATTAGGAAACTTGCCTTACGCACAGCTCAAGCTTATAGTTTAAGCTAAACTGCTCATTCCAATTCCTATGTAGCACACAAGGAAATAACACATATACTAATTAGTCATATACTTGACTTACGCATTGGTTTACTTTACTTTACTTCTTAGGGTTCACATTCTTACAAACTAATTTTACGCGACCAACTTCCTTTACCGGTTAACGGCTTCATGACATACGGAGATGTTTTACTTAATACGTTCATCATCTTTGATGATATACATTCTTATCTTCTTCTTATAACTCTCATAGAACTCAGCACACATCGTGTCTCTGCTAGTATTCCATATGCTACTCTGAGTGGTTTCCCACAAACAACCAACAAACAAGTTCCCGTCTCATCCACACTGCCCATAACAGTTAGTTAGATCGGTTGCCAGTTTTGTATATACCTTCGCTCTCTGAAGGAATTGTTTAGCCCAGCTCCCATATGTCAACCATCAAAGCTTACGATTGTAATAAAACCTAAATTCATCTTAACTTACCCGAACTGTTAAACTATAATGTTCTTTAAGTCAAATTCTTATTCCTTATGGCTTTTTGGAACCTAAATGCCATACCTCAGGATTCATTCTTTATTATCTAAGTCATACAATATTTTGTATACTCAGGATGGTCATTCAATATTCATTTTACGCATTTATAGCATTAAGCATTTTACGTTACCTTATTCTTATCTTACAACGTCCGATTCATTCGACTCGGAACGTCATCCAAGTTATAAACATTAACTCGACCTCTTTTACGTTATGCGTACTTGTCTTTAATTAATCTTCTCCACTACTCACAGGTTTAATCATTGATCTTTTTTACCTTACGGTTAAACCAAGCACGGAGTGTAGGTCCTACCCGTTTAATATTCGCGTACACTCAACCTTCACGTCCGTTAAAGTGTTCAACGCTTACATTTCATTCTAACATTCTCTTCCGACTCACATTCGACTTTCATTAATCTTATTATCGTTCGCTACGGCTTTCTTGATAATTCATATACTTACTACTTCCGTCAACGTCTAAATCATAAAACCAATGTATACTTAGAACGTTCGCTCAACGTGAATATGATTCACGAGGATTGTTTACGTATTCAACATTTACGTTACTTGCCTCTTAATTCTATTCAACCTTCATCCAAGGTTTTAATTACTTTCATTCATTACTCGTCACCTGAACCCCATGTTCATCGCAACAATGTTGCGTTCACAGCGTCTAATTGCTTTACATTCATTTCTCATGACCATGACATAACATCTAAATGTTATTCATTACCCTAGTCAATCAACGTTTAAGGAATCACAATTAAAGCAATTCCTCACGTTCGTTTCATTGTGACTACAGTTTGCCGGACATTTGTTCCGTAACCCGCATCTAAATTCTTTATCTTTTAATCTCATTTAATCTTTTTGTTCAACCATTATCAAACGTTTAATACACTTGATTAAGGTTAAATGAGTTGAATTACATATTCATATTTCTTTCTTGTACACCCTCCTAGAAAATGAGCAGTTAAAATATCATTTATGGGTATTTCCATACACTGGCGCTGTGGCGCCGTGCCCTTCACTTTCAGTTGTGCTGCGGTACTAATTAGTAGTAGCTAATGGCCCAAGATCGCACTGCAGCGCTGGCCCTCAAGGCACGACTCGCGTTTCGGCGCCAAGCATGAAACCTAGAAAAAATTTCTAAGTCTTTTACAAGCTTGAGACGCTAACTTTGAAATCACATATCTTATTCGTTATAACTCAGAACGAGGTCGTTCCAAATCCATTTTCTTCCTTATCTTATGTAATTGGATTACCCTCAGACAGAACTTCATTTTGAATCTGTTAACATGCCATTCAATTGGCTCAATCTTCGTTCATTTTACGTTATTAACGTTCTTCGTTTGTTCGTTCGTAATTCGATCATCCGATCTCGGAACTCCTTTTTTTTTGAGTCCATGACTCGCGTTTTATACGTTCTCTTATATTCTTATGAAACACTACACGTTCAGGTTCATTTACTAACTTTCTAATTCTCGTTCTTCTTTTATGAAATTTTCGCCATAACTTCGTTATAGCTTAATTTTAATCCATTCTTCATGAATGTTTCTAATGTTCCTAACCAAGCAATAAGCAACTAACATATACACGATGGTCTTAAACTTGTCCATCAACAACAATTATCGTATGATGGTTTTAAATTTGTCCATCAACAACGTTCTTCGCGTTCTTCTCATGTTCTTCATTTTTAATTGATATTTTGGATTACAATTTTACTTGTTCTTCGAATTTGATGTTATAAAACATCATTCCTTACTTATTTGACCTACTCATTCATAAGATTCATTCGGATCGCTCAAAATCCTTACGAATCTTATACTTCCTTAAGAAATTTATAAAGTAAATTCTAAATTCTAATTTCTTAATTTTCTAATGATTTCAACCATATGAAATCATTCTTAACTTCATCTATCTCTTATCTTCATTAAGTTATGTTTTTGAACATATTAAACTTAAAGAAAATTAGAAGAAACTAGGGTTCGACTTACCGTTCTTCTTTAATCTCCTTCAGTCGGACAAAGCGTGCACTCGTGCTAGCTTTTCATCTTCATTTTCCTCTCTTCTCCCATCCGAACCCTCTCTCTCTCTCAAAGAGTAGGATTTTAAAAAGCTCAAAATAATGAACTTAAGCTTTCTATTTATAGAAAACCAAGGCTTATGGTAAATTGGTCATTTAACCCCCACCTCCTTACTATTCATGGCATAGCCACCAAGTTTACTTGGCCACCACCCTTAAATGGTGGCCAAGTGACCGCCCCACATGCCCATGGGTCCCTCCATGGGATTCCCCATGGGTTTTACCCATCCGGTGACCCGTCGATTCGATCCGCAGTTTATTTTCTTGGATCGGGCTTAAATAAATCTAACATTGGGCCTTACATTAATACTTACTGGGCCTACCCTAGGCTTGATTACACATTACATTAAGCTTGATATAATCCAAGTCCAATTGGATTATTCAAAGTCCATGAACTCAGAGTCCATTTAGACTAATCGTATTCTATGCATTCCATTCTCGTATTCTTGTATTCTCGTATTCTCTTCGTATATCGTTTGTACGATATTCATATTATACGTTGTACTAATCTTCGTACTATACTCATATAATAAATATTATTACACTCGTATTTCTCATGCATAATAACTCTAATTATTATACAAAATCATAAAATTCTCGGAACTCACTTTTCCTAACCCTTAGGTTTTATGTCTGCAGGCGAAAACCTCATTTAGGTCATAACTGAAATATTACTGAATATTCCATCTCGTCGCAGAAATCTATCATTACGCGTTTCTCAGAAATTCAAAATAAATCTTCGAGCATAAATGGATGAATAGTGTCTACTTCATCTTTTTCCCCGAAAAGTATTTTGTTCCCGGAAAACTTTCATTTTCATCTTGAAAATTCTTACTTGTTCAGTCTAGCTCGTAGCCAGAATCCTCTCGATTTATAATCATTCTAGGTTATAGAACGATTAATTAACACATAACACAAAATAGTATTAATAAAAATTCATTTTATTAATAACTAATTCTTTAAACTTAAATTCTGGACAATCCAATTTTCCGGGTTGTCACATTCTTCCCTCCTTAAAAAAATTCTGTCCTCGGAATTTCTTAAAACCAAACCCTTACCCGAGTCCTCACATTCTCCCCTTCATCAAAGAATTTCGTCCTCGAAATTTTATCTTACTCATCTTCTCAACTTCTCTTCAAAGAAGTTGTTATCTTTCATACATTCCCTACCCTTCATAATTTACCCAGAATCATGAAGTGAAAGGAATAACTAGGAATATAAGGATTCCTTTAAAACATTTCATACTTTTGCTGAGGGGTCAAATCGACCATGAACTCTTACTACGTTTAACAGTATTTCACCATAAACCTTTCTTACACGGTAAGTTTACAATCGCAAAGAAGGTAAACCACCTCTTCCATACGTAAGTGATCAACCTATCGTATAACCCCATTTCAGGGTATGTTCACCTCAGACTTAATCTTTGGATTCCGCACCAAAATAATTTGGTTTGACATAGCTCTTCAAAGAAAGCTTGATTTTCTTTTAATCATAACATACCATTTGTCTTAGCCGAATCAAGTAGCTTAGACCATACCAATATATTGGACATCAACTTAAAACATTCATCTAGTCAACTCACTTGACATCGACCAAATCTTTAAATTCTTTTGCAATACACCAAAACGTTTCATGACGTCATTATACCGCACTTTTTATAGTACATTGAGGACTTCGTCAGTTTATGACTTCATCATTATACATCATACCGTAGCGGGTTGTTGATCCTAAGATCACTTCCAAAACTAGGTTCAATTGCATTAATAACATCATCATTTCACTATCTTTGCATCAAATGAACTGATGATATAAAATTCATTTTGATATTTTAAATCAATTTCTGTCTAGCCGAATCAACTAGAATAGACATATCAAGAATAGTTCTTTAAAAATCCATTGGTTCCAAAAATTAAACCAATTCTTTCATTTTTAAAACGCGCACTTCAGCACGAATTCCAAAAACTTCAAAATCTAGCATAGCTAGATGACTTGGAATATATTATCCTCAATCTTCCTTCATTATCATACTTGTGACAATACTTAATCTTCTCTAGCACCTTCAATGCTAAGTCTACTGAAAATAACTTATTTTCAGTCTACACATTCATATACCTTAGTACAGTCCATCAACTTACCCCACATTATGAGTCCAGGAACTTTCCACAATAATATGAGTTTAAGAACTATCCTAGACAGACCATAGGCTTCCAGTCGTTGAGGAGTTCGAAAACATACCATATAATTATGAGTCACAAACTTACCATAAGTATGAGTTTCAAGAACTTGCACCTACCTTATCGTTCTCTATCTATCAAGTATATACATGAGAAAAGATTCACCTTCTCGTCATATACATCTTGATAGTGCGACCAATTTCAATGATTATCACTGTAATAAATTGAGTAGTTGTTACACCAAGCACAAACCTCTGCCCATACAAAGGTTCATACAACTCAGCTATCACATGAGTCCTCAATTGAAATTTTACAACTTCTAACTTTCTCTTTACTTAATACGAATTTTCTTTAATTCGTATATTATCCTTTACAACTCAATCTGAGTTCTTCCTCCCGAACTACTTTGTAGTACCATTCATTCAAAGCATTAGCTATAAATCAATCATCATTTAATAGCTCATCTGTTACTACGATTTATTATGATCACGTGGTGATCTTCTTATCCTTCTTTGTACGATTTTAGTCTTAGGTACTCATACCTAAGATTTATAACCTATCAGCTCTGATACTAACCTGTAACTCCCCGAAATTCGGTCTATTTTCACATCCAGATTCCGTACGTCACGATCCCATATTCTTCCAAACATACATCATTATATAGCTAAATATAACAACATACATCCTCAAATCCCGAGTTCTAAAACATTAAAACCTTTTTCATTCCAGATAATGATAATTACATTATTCTTTACCTCTTGTATAAGTGCTTTTTATCTGCCACCAAGGATACATAATCGTTCATTTAACTATTCTATAGTTTAATTCTATCATTCTATATTACAAGTCTTCGCTTGATCTTCATGCACATTTATATAATGAATGGCACTTCTTCTAGATACTGATCAACTTAATCTTTTTGGGATCCTTAAGTTCTTTCTAACATCATTCGCTGAAAATGTTTTTATTTAAAGCAAGTGTGAGCATTCAATTGCTCAGCAAGTTAAAGCAGTTGAACAAACAACTTCAAGAATTTAAACATTCTTTTAAGACTTCAATAACCAAACAAAGGTTATAAAGCAGCTTGAGTATTAGGAATAATCTCGATTCCTATAATTTTAAAACATTAAATACATTCACTTTGAAATAATTTCATTCTCTATTCTCTTTCATACACATTCTGTCTGGCTAGAATCAATAGCACAGACTTAACAATAACGGTTCATGTATAAACAGAACATGCTCATATTGAATAGTTCAATCACATAATAATTCATATCATAGAAACATCGAAGTGTTCACATTGGGGCACGAGGCCTCATGTATTCTAACACCTTGTACAAATATCACACATTTTCACACAGATAAAACTTCTCAAGTTCAACATCTTAGAAGTTTAGAAACTAGTATTCATTTAAAATATGAAAGAAGTTAGGAAACTTGCCTTACGCACAGCTACAACTTATAGTTTACGCTAAACTACTCATTCCAATTCCTATGTAGCACATAAGGAAATAACACATATACAAATTAGTCATATACTTGACTTACACATTGGTTTACTTTACTTAAGTTCTTAGGGTTCACATTTTTACAAACTAAGTTTACGCGACCAACTTCCTTTACCGGTTAACGACTTCATGATATACAGAGATGAATTACTTAATACGTTCATAATCTTTGATGATTTACATTCTTATCTTCTTCTTATAACTCTCCTAGAACTCAGCACACATCGTTTCTCTGCTAGTAGTCCATATGGTACTCTGAGTGGTTTTCCACAAACAACCAACAAATAAGTTCCCGTCTCATCTACACTGCCCATAACAGTGAGTTAGATCGGTTGCCAATTTTTTATATACCTTCACTCTCTGAAAGAATTGTTTAGCCCAGCTCCAATATGTCAACCATCAAAGGTTACGATTGTACCAGAACCTAAATTCATCTTAACTTACCCGAACTATTAAACTATAATGTTCGGCGCTGTGCCTTTCTAATTCTGTCATGCTGCGGTGCCAATTAGCAGTAGCAAATGGCCCAAGGTAGAGCTGCGGTGCCGGTCTCCAAGGCACAACTAGCGCTGTGGTGCCAAGCATGAAACCTAGAAAACATTTCTAAGTCTTTTACAAGCTTGAGACGCTAACTTTGAAATCTCATATCTTATTCGTTATAACTTGGAATGAGGTCTTTCCAAAGCCATTTTCTTCCTTATCTTACGTACTTCGATTAACCTTGGATAGAACTTCATTCTGAATCCGTTAACATGCCATTCAATTGGCTTAATCTTCGCTCTTTGTTCATTTTACGTTATTGACGTTCTTCGTTCGTTCGTCCGTAATTCGGTCATCCGAACTCGGAACTCATTCAGTCTAGAGTCCACAACTCATGTTGTATACATTCTCTTACATTCTTATGAAACCCTACACGTTCGGGTTCATTTACTAACTTTCTAATTCTCTTTCTTCTTTTACGAAATTTTTGCCACAACTTCGTTATAGCTTAATTTTAATCAATTCTTCAGGAATGTTTCTAGCATTCCTAACCAAGCAATAAGCAACTAACTTATACGAAATGGTTTTAAACTTGTCCATCAATAATAATTATCCTACGATGATTTTAAATTTTTTCATCAACAACATTCTTCGCGTGTTCTTCGTTTTTAATCGATATTTTGGATTACGATTTTACTTTTTCTTAGAATTTGATGTTATAGAAAATCATTCATTACTTATTTGACCTACTCATTCATAAGATTCATTCGGATCACTCAAAATCCTTACGAATCTTATATTTCCTTAAGAAATTTATAAACTAAATTCCAAATTCTTATTTCTTCATTTTCTCATGATTTCAACCATATGAAATTATTCTTAACTTCATCTATATCTTATCTTCATTAAGTTATATTTTTGAACATATTAAACTTGAAGAAAATTAGGAGAAACTAGGGTTCGAATTACCGTTCTTCTTTAATCTCATTCCGTCGGACAAAGTGTGCACTCGGGCTAGGTTTTCCTCTTCCTTTTCCTCTTTTCTCCCATCCGAACGCTCTCTCTCTCTCTCTCAAAGAGAAGGATTTTCAAAAGCTCAAAATAATTAACTTAAGCTTTCTATTTATAGAAAACCAAGGCTTAGGGTAAATTGGTCATTTCACCCCCACCTCCTTACTATTCATGGCTTAGCCACCAAGTTTACTTGGCCACCACCCTTAATTGGTGGCCAAGTGGCTGCCCCACATGCCCATGGGTTTCACCACGGGTTTTACCCATCCGGTGACCCATCGGTTCGATTAGCGGTTTATTTTCTTTGATCGAGCTTAATTAAATCTAACACTGGGCCTTACATTAATACTTACTGGGCCTAACCTAGACCTGATTACACATTCCTTTGGGCTTGATATAATCCAAGTCCAATTGGATTCTTCAAAGTCCATGTACTCAAAGTCCATTTAGACTAATCGTATTCTAAGCATTCCATTCTCGTATTCTAGTATTCTCTTCGTATATCATTTGTACGATATTCGTATTATACATCGTACTAATATTTGTACTATACTCGTATAATAACTAGTATTATACTCATATTTCTCATGCATAATAACTCTTACTCATATTATACATCGTACTAATCTTTTATTTTTGTCTTGAAAATTCTTACTTGTTAAGTCTAGCTCGTAGCCAGAATCCTCCCGATTAATAATCATTCTAGGTTATAGAATGATTAATAAACACATAGCACAGAATAGTATAAATAAAAATTCATTTTATTAATAACTAATTCTTTAAACTTAAATTCTGGACAATCCGATTTTCCAGGTTGTCACAGTCTTAGAATAGACTAGAATATCATCAATGAACACTACTGCGAACTTTTCCAAACACTGTTTAAACACTCTGTTCATCATATCCATAAATGCGGCTGGCACATTAGTCAACCCAAACGACATAAACAGGAACTCGTAATGACCATAACGAGTTCTGAACGTCGTCTTAGGTACATCTTCCTTCCTTACTTTTAACTGATGATACCCCGTACGCAAATCTATTTTAGAAAAATACTTTGCCCCTTTCAACTAATCAAATAGATCATGGATCTTGGGTAACGGGTATTTACTCTAAATCGTTAGCTTGTTCAACTCTGTATAGTCGATACAAAGTCATTACGACCCATCCTTTTTCTTTACAAATAATACTGGTGCTCCCCAAGGAGACACACTCAGTTGAATGTACTTCCTGTCTAATATTTCTTGTAATTAAACCATTAACTTCTTCATCTCAACTGGCGTCATCCGGTATGGTGCCCTTGAAACTGGTGCCGTACACGGTAACAGATCAACCACGAACTCAACCTCACTATCCGGTGGAATACCCGGTAATTCCTCCAGAAATACATTCACTAACTCTTGAACTATAGGTATTTGGTCCAAGGATGCTCCCACTCTTTGGGTATCCACAACATGGCACAGATAACCTATACAACCCTTTCTCAAAATCATTTTAGCTTGTGTCATCGATAGACAACAAGAGCGTCTCGGTGATTTACTACCGAAGAACACTACCTTGTTTTTCTTAGAAAGCCGAAGGTTCACACTTTTCCTATGGAAATCTATTATAGCCTTATGGTTAATACACCAATCCATACCAAGAATTACATTTAATTTTTTTAACCTTATCGGTACCAAATCTATCGATAACTTATTCCCTCTAATATTTATGCAACAATCCTTATGAATATGTTCAATGGGGATTATTTCTTCATTTGCTACCTTAACATCTAAAGGTATTGCTAACTTTTCAGGGATTAAACCTAATCGCTTAGTAAATCCACATGCTATAAAAGAACAAGTAGCACCCGAGCCAAATAACACATAAGCATTTATTTCATTGACTGGAATGATACATGCTACTACATCTGATGATGCAACCGCATCTTGGACATTCATATTAAATATACGGTCTACCCACCGATGGTGTTGGTCCAGTAATGGCTAGCTTACCACTACCGGAACCCTTATTTCCCTCTAACCCTTTCTTCGGGCAATTTCTTGCCATGTGGTCCAATTATCCACAAACAAAACACCCATGATTTTTCTTAGGGTTAGGACAGTTGGGTGATAAATGTCCTTGCCCACAGTTGTAGTAAACTGATTTGCCCTTTAAAAGACTCCCAAATGAGTCTTCCCGCATGTCTTTCATGCCTCCATCCTATGCTTAGGATCTCCTTATTTTACCCCAGTATTCCCAGGGTTAAAACTCTTCCTCTTTGGCATAGTGCCACAACTGCTGGTAACTTCTGCCTTATTTCCTCCCACTCATATTCTTATTCTTCCTTTCCTTGTGGTACTAAGACAACGCCTCACCACCACCTTCGTCTATAATAGCCTTTTCCAGAATGGTCCCGTAGGAAGCACTTTGAAACACTGAAATCCTACTATAGAGTCAGGGTTTCAGGCCCTACTCAAACCTACGAGCCTTCCTCTCTTCTATGTCCACCTGATGTGGAGCAAATCTTGCCAATTCATTGAATTTAGCGGCGTACTGGGGAACTGTCATATCCCCTTGCTTAAGTTCCAAGAACTTAACCTCCACCCTCCCTTGCATACTAGTAGGGAAGTAGTTCTCGAAGAATACCTTCTTGAACTGTTCCCATGTAACTTCCTCCATTCTAGCCCCACCCTGGTGAGCTTCCCACTAGTAGTTGGCTTCCCCTTTCATCATGTAAGTCGCAAAAGAAGTCTTTTATGCCTCACTCATGTTTGTAATAACAAACGCCTTCTCTATCTCTTTTACCCATGTCTGGGCCTCTAAGGGGTCCTTCGTTCCTCGGAACTCCGGAGGACGCACACTTTTGAATTCCTTAAAGGTAGTTGTTCTTGCTATCCTACGTGCTACGGGAATTCCTCCCCCAACTTGGTTAAATGCTGCCGTTAATAAATTAAAGAACTCTTTCATACGGTTATTAGGACCCCCTGGATTTTCATTATGAGACTCAGCCTCTTGATTACGTTGTCTCCTTCTTGGCGGCATAATTCTGATTTAAAAAATAAAGTTTCATTATTATTTATTTAACTACTTTGTTATCATTCTCAAATAACAACCCATACCATAACAAGCACATTAAATAAAAACTTTATTATATTAATATGCCTTCATAGTCAAAACTATTTACACTTTGCTTTCATAGCCAAAAAGCTAATACATTACTATCCCGCGATTGACTTCTACAAAAATTGGGATTTACAAAAAGACTACCCTTTAATTATACAAAAAAAGGTTTTACGTCAGCACACATATACCAAAAAGATCTAACGATCTACTAACTATGCCTTACGACATTCTCATGTTTCTGATTCGCTAGAATTGAAACAATATCTCTACTAATCGTATGTCGAGTCTGCCCTGACTTAATAGAATAACAAGCAATTTTTAGCTTGAAATCCTCATGAGCACATTCGTGCATGTATGACATCCTTGCAATCTTCTGGTCTTTTTTAACCAGTTTCTTTCGAAGCTCTATGGCCTCTTCCTTATAATCTCTAGCTTTATCTATCATGAGAACTTTCTCATCGTGCTCCGACTCAAAATCTGACTCTACAGACTCCTTCGCCTTATACAAGGCGGTAATCTCCTCATTTTTTCTCTACACCACCGTGCGCAGATGCACATTCCTATCCAACACAGCCAAGTACAATGATCTCATTGCCTCTGGAGGTGTTGACTCCTGAGTAGGTACCGCCGTGTTAATCAATGTTACCTCCATATCCTCCTCCACATCTATCATCATATTTAGATATGATGGTATTCCCATCATTTCCTCAGAGTAATCCTCCCCAGAAATATACTCTTCTGGATCAGAATCTTTTAGAACCACTATCGGTACCTCCGCCACGGGCATCGGTATTACTTCCACTTCGTTCACTGACTCTTCACTCACAACGTGAATGTCTTTATACATCATGCTATAGACCAACATCTACAATAGCACATAACAAATTTATTAGTACATAATACATAATAGTATAATCACATTTAATTTATTTAAGGTTACTTTTCATCTTTTAAACCTTTTAGTACTGAGTTTTCTCAATACTTTATTAATTCATTTGACTCGAATATCTTTCTTCCCCCCCCTTAAGTTTAATAACCTAAT
Source organism: Panax japonicus (assembly GCA_020205505.1). Taxonomy (NCBI): domain Eukaryota; kingdom Viridiplantae; phylum Streptophyta; class Magnoliopsida; order Apiales; family Araliaceae; genus Panax; species Panax japonicus. Next base: position 33,164,219 of record CM035110.1, on the reverse strand, counting down.
GCTTTGATACCAACCTGTGATGCCCCCAAATTCGGGTATCTTCTAACCTGACATATGGTGCTACACGGTACTCATAACTATACAATCATTCCATTGAAAACACAACATAATGGATGTAAATATTATCTTCTTATTAAAATCAAAGTGAAATCCTTTCCCAGGTTCATAAACCGATTACATCATTCATTGTTCGTAAGTATAATACATATATTCATATTAATCTATTACAAGATGGTTAACTATCCATCTTAGCCTTGCCCTTATTTCAATTAGCATTCTCAGTATGCTCGGCTTTAACTGCAATCATATAATTCACGTAAGAATTGAGCATAACAAGCTCAACAAGTTTAACAAAGAATAATCTCAATACTACATTATGAATTATATGAAAATCTTCCATAACTAAATAAATAGTCATGAAGTATTATGAAACAATAATACTTAACAATTTATAACATCAATTCCTAAAGTATATAATAGTTTAGAAATTCTGAACCGGTCATAAAACCTTGAACAGTAGCTTTCTGTTTTCATACTTGAAAAGGACATCACAACACTAAGGATGTACATCCGACATTACTTAACAAGAACTTCTAGGTGATCAGCCTATAGTACTCTATGATGATCAACATTCATCTGTTAAACGTATTTACGTTTAAGTTTTGGCAAACTCGTGTGCCCATCGAATAATCCATGAAAAATAATTTTGTTTGGTCATAGACAAACCTTACCTTCAAATCCGTACCAATTACTTGGCATAAGATAGCGTTATCATATTTATATAGAAAGATATGTATTTAAATCAATCTATTTCTTACGAATAGTCTAGCCTAGTTAAAACTTGCATTGACCCTTTCCTTGAAATCATTCATGCATCTCATTACAATGAATCACAAAAAACTTGGCTAACATGAAGGTTAGACAAGCGTTAAGAAAACTTGCCTTCAAGCGTCTTCAAATAATTTATTCGACTGTTCTCAGGCTTTACAGAATCTACATGATATATTCACATAGCACACTGTAATTAGCTACCAAACAATCAATCACATTGCTTATACCAACTTATTTCTCTTCTATGTTTTATTTGACTTTATTTCATTAATAAGGTCAATTCAACTAATTACTCTTCATCCCGGATTGTTAACGATCTTACGTTATTAATCGAATTTAATCATCATTGGTGAAGTACCAACGTCGATTATCGTTCACAGTTTATTTATTAACTCTTTATGTTCTTTGTTACTATAAAATCAACTCGCGTTCAATTCCTAAGTTCATTACCATATACACTAATATAGGTACATAGGAATAGATTTAGTATATTCATTGAGTACATAAACTCAATTCATGTAGGTCTCAGAACAATTGAAGTTCAAAATCTAGCTTCTCTAACAAAACCCTGCTTCGGCGCCATGGCGTGGCCTATATACCTAGCACTAGCGTTGCGACGCCAGTCTGCAGTAACTGAATCCCGGTTCTAGCTTTGCGGCGTGAATCTTCTTCACATGAGTGGCACTGCGACGCCACTCTCCAGCAGGTTATAACACTATACCCGTGCTGCGGCGCGACATATTGAGCCATGTCTGGCGCCGCGGCGCCAGACCTCAGCACCAGAAAATTTTGACAGTTACAAATTTTTCTGAGCTTCTTATATTCATAACTTCTTTGTTATAATTCCGATTTGGTCCGTTAAAAAGCCTACAACTCATAAATTACATACTCTATGCCTTCATATACGAATTTTTCAATTTAAAACCAGTTAACTAGAAATTCACTATTATGTTCATTTTTTTGCGTTCCTTAATCGTTAATGAGCGTTCAATACTCAATTTCTTCGTTTTAAGTCCGAATCCAACGATTCTTGAGTCCACGACTCATAAATACCATAACTCACATGTTGAAATTGAAAACCAATGTTTTCAAGTCTCACCACAACTTTTAACATCTAATCCGGAATTCTACGTTTTCGACGTTTAACGTCTAATTCCCTAAAATTCTCCATAACTTCGTTACTAGTGTTCTATAAGCTAAATCACATGGAATACTCCATTGATTTCATATCTACATCCTAACCAAGCAAGATACAATATATTCTAATAGTGATTGTTTTCAATTTGTCAATCAACAACAATGTTCCTTAATCAATAATTTCTACGGTTTATACTTATATAAACCCTTATGATTCTTTCTTGCACATGACTTATAAATGTTTTATATATTCACAAGCCATCCTTATTCAGACATAGGAGACATGTTCCACCAATTTATGATTCTTCATAATAAAGAAATCAAAAGGGATGGAAAACCAATATTAATGAAATATTACCTTTCTGAACTTTACGTTCTTACTAAACTTCTAAAGAAAAAGCTTCAAGGTAGAAGAATGGTTAATGTCTAGTTTTTTTCTCTCTAAAAATATGTTGGATGAGTCTTGGAAAAACACCAAATGGCCAACATATGCATCTTATTTATAGGAAAACAAAAGGGAGGGCTTTTTGGTCAATTGTCCCACCTCCTTACTATTCACTACTTCATCACCAAGTAAAATACTTGGCGATCAAGTAGTTTACCTAGCTTGTACTCCAAGTGGCCAGCCAACCATGCCCATGGGTCATCCCAATGGGTTGCTCCATGGGTTTTACCCATTCGGTGATCCATCGGTTCGATCCACGAGTCGGTTTCTTGGATTGGAACTAATTAAACTTAACGTTGGGCCTTGGCTTGGGCTTAAATTTTAATTTATTGGGCTTGATTATTCAATCATTTGGACTTGATATAAACCAAAACCAATTGGATTATACTAATTCATTATACTATAAATCCAATAATACCAAACATATTCCACACGTATAAATCACGTATTCTCTTCGTATAATACTCGTACGATATTCGTATTGTACTTTGTATTAAATATTCGTATTATATTCATATACTAAATTGTATCATACTCGTATAATATACGCATAATCATTATCCTAATTCATTAAATGCCTCATATTTCCTTCTTAGAAATCATTCTTCCTAACCCTTAGGTTTTAAGTCCGCAGGCGAAAACTTCGTTTTCCATAAATGAAATATTATTAGATATTCCATCTCGTCTTAATATCCTATCATTACACATTTCTCGGAATCTCAAACTAAATTCCCGAACAGAAATGGATGAATAGTGTTTTTACAGAAATTTCTTAGAAAACTTTTATTTTCGTCTTGGAAATTCCAAAAAATTAATTCTAGCACATAGCCATATTACTAACCACATTCGCACATTCTAGGTCATAGAACGATATTCACATAGCTTACTCACATAAATAATCAATTAAATTCATTTAATTCACATAATCAAATAAAAATTTAATTCTCATATAAATCCGATTTTCTCGGGCGTTACATATTTAATATTTCTAAATTATAATTAGGATTTTCTAATTATATTAAAATTTTCCAATCACAATTCAATCTTTCTAATTAGGATTAATATATCTTCATTATTTTTTTTTAATAATAATTAGGTTTTTTCCCAAAATGGGCATTAGGGTTTATAACCAACGAATTAGGGTTTTCAAATTATTAGAAATTTAATTAATCATTAGGGTTATCCCTAATTAGGTTTGTAATTAAAATACAAAACCTTATATATAGCATTTAAATTCCCAAATTTGGATTTTTATATCCGAATTACGATTTCAAATTCTTGGAATCGAAATTAGGGTTTTGAAAACCGATTTCTAGGGTTTCTTATAAATCGTAAGAATTTTCTAACTAAACATTGATATTCTAAATATATACTTAGGTTTTGGATACTGATAAAATTTATTTGGTCAACCCTTGACCCTTAACCACATTCTGTACCCATATAATACAATATTCACATAACATTTTCACGTATACCCTTAATCCTAAATAATTCACCATAAAAAATTTAAATTCACCAAATTCCTTCTCAGAAATCTAAAATCCATTCACTTATTTTCTGTCTAGGTTTATTATTTAACCTTAATTTAATATTTAAGATTTAAATAATTTTGAAATTCTCGGGTCGTCACATATACCACCATAGAGAATAATTTTCTTAATTGTAGTTTTGTATGCTTTTGATAAGTTTCGAGCGTATCTGGTTGGTATGAGGGTGATAGTGTCAGATCATGCCACAATTCAACACTTACTGCAAAGAAGGATGCAAAGCCTCGTTTGATCTGATGGATACTTCTATTGCAAGAATTTGATTTAGAGATTAAGAATAGAAAGGGAACTGAGAACCAAGTGACGGACCACTTATCTCGACTAGAGAATCCGGGAAGGGAGGTAGATTACAAGATTGAGATTAATGAATCCTTTCCAGATGACCAGTTAACTGTGGTAAAAAGGGAAGTGCCATGGTTTGTAGACTATGCAAACTACTTGGTGAGTAGGATGATCCCTTCTGACTTAGTTGGTCATCAAAAGAAGAAATTCTTGCATGATGTTAAGTGGTTTATATGGGATGAACCATATTTGTTCAAACAATGTGCTGATTGATGAGTGGGATTTAAACCTGCGAATCGGATACTTTCTGCCTTAATTACTTGCCTGGATTCATAGTTTTTATATAGTTTTATTGGGATTATAGTGTTTTTGTATTTAATCGTTGCATTGCAGAGCTTCGCAGTGTTTTTGCTGCTTTGAAGGGGCAAAACTGTCATTTTTAGCCTTCTCGCGCCGCGGCGCCAAAGCCAGAGTCATTGGCCGCGCCGCAGCGCCACATGCTGTTCCATACTGACAAAAAGCCGCGCCGCGGCGCCACTTACAATATACTGGCTCGCGCTGCAGCGCGAGCTCCGTGTCCAAATTCCTTAGGCCGCGCCGCAGCGCGACTCAAAGGCTTCGTGGCCCGCGCCGCGGCGCCACCTCCGGTTCCCAGGCAGACAGGAAGTGTTTTACCTAGCAAATGTTAGAGGATAAGGAGGGGGGCGGCGGCTGTTAGAAGGAATGAGAGCATAGAGCAGAAAAGATAACAAGAGCTAGAAAATAGAAAAGAGGAGAAGAGATAGCTGGACCAAAAGAGATCCGTTGCTCTCCATTTTCTCAGATCGTGCAAGTGAAGAGATTGTTTGGCTGAAGAGTACTCCTTTCTTTAGGGGTTTTTCTTATTTCAAATCTTCTATTTATTGTATTTGTCTGAAATGGGTGGTGTATTAGAACTATGTGTTAGTCTCATAGTTATGAACTAACTCCATTGTTAGGATTGCAATGTAACTTTTTGAATAGCTTAATCGACTTTCTCTCTCGTTTTATATAATGAAGCATTTTGGAATGGGTTGTTGTATTTTGCTTATAATGTCTTATTTCTTGATAAAGAAATAGGTTTTGATAGTAGTGGAAATTGATAAATGGATATTACTGTCTTCCTTGAAATACAATGACACTTGTTTTGTCCTGACATTTAATTGTGGGCTCATTGTGCTTGTTGGATAGACATATCCTCACTTGCCTTGTGTGACCTTGGAGTTGTGCATAATGACCTTGGTCAGATTAGTTTCACCAATAGACATATTGTGTTCTAGTTTGTCAAGGATTAGCATTTGACCTTCGACAGAAGCTTATGCTTACTTTAATCTCGGTTGACCATTCCTTGATTTGTTTATATACGGAGAGTTAGAAGATTAGGCGAAGCATTAGGGGAGTTGTAATCCTATCTTTATTTCTTAGAACTGTTTCTTCTCCAACTTGATTGTCCTATAGAATTTGTTTAACCAACCATCTATTTCTTGTGTTTAGATAAGAATAGTAACGACTTTACCTTAGTAGTTGTTTCCTGTTAAGTCTTTGTCCTCGTGGGTTCGACACCCTCTTATCACTGTATTACTTGTTAGACCGCGTATGCTTGCGCGTGTTTATCGGTTGCGAAATCGACCAACAAGTTTTTGGCGCCGTTGCCGGGGACTTAAGAATTAATTGTTTTACATTATTAAATCTATGTCATTACAATCTTACTTTAAACCGATTTATTTACCTCTCTCTTCAGGTAGTCTTCATTGTGTATGCCACCTCGGAAAGGGCTGATTACAATACCTCTTGATCCCGAGGTTGAAAGGACCTTCAGACGACTGTTGAGAAAGAAATTTGTGGACACACCCGAGGACATACCTGTGCCCGTCATAATGGCTGAGGAGCTTCAGAAGTCTCTGAGGGATTATGCAATGCCTCGTGTTGATGATCTCCAAGCGAGCATTGTAAGGCCCGCCATTCAGGCTAATAATTTCGAGATAAAGCCGGGCACAATTCAAATGTGCACAAACATTCAGTTTGGGGGAATGCCTAATGACGACCCCAATGATCACCTGATTAATTTTGTGGAAATCTGTGACACCTTCAAATGCAACGGAGTGTCTGACGATGCCATCAGGCTCCGGCTGTTCCCGTTTACATTAAGGGACAAAGCCAAGAGCTGGCTACATTCACTGCCGACTGGCTCCATTACAACATGGGCTGACTTGGCGCAGAAATTCATGGCGAAGTTCTTTCCGCCTGCCAAAACAGCTAGGCTCAGGCACGAAATCACATCCTTTGTGCAATTTGAATCTGAATCCTTATACGACTCATGGGAGCGATTTAAGGATCTCCTGAGAAAATGCCCGCACCATGGTCTGCCGGAATGGCTTCCCATCCAGACCTTTTATAATGGATTATCCGGATCTACTCGTTCGAGTATTGATGCCGCATCTGGAGGGGCATTCATGTCCAAACATCACACAGCGGGGTATGAGCTGGTGGAGACAATGGCGGCCAACAATTACCAGTGGCCTAATGATAGGCAAACTCCGAGAAGAGCAGCGGGGGTTTATGAAGTGGACTCGGTCACATCGCTAGCAGCTCAGGTAGCGACGCTAACAAAAAGGCTTGACACCTTGGGACCTTCTGCAGTTCAAAATGTGCAGAGTGTCATGGTCCAGTGTGAATTATGTCAAGGAAGCCACCCGACCGATCTGTGTGCTATAAGCCCTGAATCGGTGCAATTTGTTTCTAACTACGGGTGGCAACAGAACTCAAACCTTCCCACTCATTACCATCCGGGGTTGCGAAATCATCCAAATTTTTCATGGAGTAATAACAACAACAACAACAGCAATAACCCCAACCAACCACAACTTCCTTCTACCAGGCAGAGTTATGCTAACCCTCCTGGATTCCAACCTACAACTCAGTTCAACCAACAACCTCAGAGCATTCAGAATCAGTCTCACCATCCTCCCCCTCAACAGGAGAGAAAACCAAGTTTAGAAGATCTGCTTTCTAGGTACATAGCCCAGAACGAAACCAGAAGTAACAATCAAGAGGCCTCCATTAGGAATCTTGAAGTACAAATGGGTCAGTTGGCTACTGCATTAAACAGTCGGCCACAAGGCGCACTGCCTAGTGACACTGATGTAAACCCTAAACGGGAAGGCAAGGAAAAGTGTAAAGCAGTAACCCTCAGAAGTGGGAGAACCACTCAAGTACAAAGTGGTGAGGAAATTCCTGTGAACGACAATGGGGCGGCTGACGAGGCAATTCCTGAAACGGAGACTGTTGAGAAAGATGGGGGTGACGCAAGTGGTCAAGACAGACCCCCGACACCATCTCCTCCTATCACTGCAATACATCGGCCTCTCCCTCAATTACCCTTCCCCCAACGGATGCAAAAGCAGAAACTAGATAAGCAATTTTCCAAATTCTTAGAGGTCTTCAAAAGATTGCACATTAACATTCCATTTGCAGAGGCGTTGGAAGGAATGCCCAGTTACGTAAAGTTCATGAAGGACATTTTGTCCAAGAAGCGGAAATTGGGAGACTATGAGACGGTGGCTTTGACTGAAGAAAGTAGTGCAATCCTCCAAAACAAACTTCCGCCTAAGCTCAAAGATCCGGGAAGTTTTACAATCCCGTGCACAATTGGGGACCAATTCATTGGAAAGGCTCTGTGTGACCTAGGGGCCAGCATAAACTTGATACCCCTTTCCATTTACAAAAAATTGGGTCTTAATGAAGCCAAGCCGACTAGCATCACCCTGCAATTGGCTGACAGATCTTTAACTTATCCGAAGGGAATTGTGGAGGATGTGCTAGTGAAGGTGGACAAGTTCATATTTCCGGCAGATTTCATAGTTCTTGATTTTGAGGAAGATAGAGAAATCCCGATAATATTGGGAAGGCCATTTTTGGCAACTGGGAGGACCCTGATTGACGTCCAAAAAGGGGAGCTAACAATGAGAGTTCAAGACCAAGAGGTGACCTTCAATGTTTTCCGTGCTCTGAAATATCCTAACAACCCTGAGGATTGCTTCCAGATCACTACGATTGCTGAAGCAGTGAATGGGGTATTCTCTGAAACATGCATTAAAGATTCTCTAGAAGCTACACTAACAGGGGCGAGTACTACGGAAGAGCCATCGCATATTGAATGTGCCATGTGGCTTGATGATCCGCTAAGATCAAGGCATTCGCACCGCCAATTCGAGTCTCTTAAAGATGATGAGGCATCAACTTCCAAGGGTGTGCCGTCAATCATTGAGCCTCCAGCTCTTGAGCTAAAACCGTTGCCTAACCATTTAAGGTATGCATATTTGGGAAATTCTCTTTCATTACCTGTGATAATTTCTGCTTCTCTAACCAAGTGTCAGGAAGAGAAGTTGCTCATTGTGCTAAAGAAGTACAAAACGGCGTTGGGATGGTCGATTGCAGACATAAAAGGGGTCAGTCCAACCATTTGCATGCACAAGATCCTATTGGAGGAAGGCTCAAAACCTTCTATAGAGCACCAGAGGCGGCTAAATTCGATAATGAAAGAGGTTGTCAGGAAGGAAATCATTAAATTGCTTGATGCGGGCATTATCTACCCCATCTCCGATAGTCCGTGGGTTAGTCCGATCCAGTGTGTGCCCAAGAAAGGAGGCATGACAGTTGTGCCCAATGAGAATAATGAGCTTATTCCCACCAGGACGGTGACTGGGTGGAGAGTGTGCATGGATTACAGGAAACTGAACAAAGCTACCTGTAAGGATCACTTTCCTCTTCCTTTCATTGATCAAATGCTCGATCGGTTGGCGGGACATGAATACTACTGTTTACTGGATGGATACTCGGGGTACAATCAGATTTCTATTGCCCCGGAAGATCAGGAGAAGACGACATTCACATGTCCATATGGGACTTTTGCCTTTCGGAAGATGTCTTTCGGGTTGTGCAATGCCCCCGCTACGTTTCAGCGGTGTATGATGTCAATCTTCTCTGACATGGTTGAAAAGACCCTGGAGGTCTTCATGGACGACTTCTCTGTGTTTGGGAGCTCGTTTGATAACTGCCTAACGAATCTGACTGCAGTTCTCCATCGCTGCGCCGAAACAAACCTTGTGCTAAATTGGGAGAAGTGTCACTTCATGGTTGAAGAGGGCATTATTTTGGGTCATCGGATTTCTGCTGGAGGTATTGAGGTTGATAAGGCCAAGATAGTTGTTATCAACAACCTTCCCCCGCCCACTTCAGTAAAAGGGGTAAGGAGTTTTCTCGGGCACGCCGGATTTTACAGAAGGTTCATCCAGGACTTTTCGCGCATTACCAAACCGTTGTGCACCCTGCTGGAAAAAGATCAGCCTTTCCACTTTAATGCCGCCTGCTTGGACGCTTTTGAATCCTTAAAGACAAGACTTGTCACAGCACCTATTGTGGTAGCTCCTGACTGGACCTACCCTTTTGAGCTTATGTGCGATGCTAGTGATTTTGCTATAGGGGCAGTTTTAGGCCAGCGAAGGGAGAAGGTCTTCCACACTATCTACTATGCCAGCAAGACACTGACAGACGCGCAGTTAAACTATACTACCACTGAGAAGGAGTTGTTGGCAGTAGTGTATGCTTTCGATAAGTTCCGTTCCTACCTCATCGGGACGAAAGTGATCGTATACACCGATCACTCGGCAATCAAGTATTTGATTGAAAAGAAGGATGCTAAGCCGAGATTGATACGGTGGGTTTTGCTCCTACAAGAATTTGACTTAGAAATCAGAGACAAGAAGGGAACTGAGAATCAAGTTGCCGACCATTTAAGTAGATTGGAAAACACTACATCGTCTACTGAAGCCGACAGAGCTATAAATGAATTCTTTCCAGACGAGCAGCTTTTATTGGTACATGGCAAAGCCCCGTGGTATGCGGACTTCGCCAATTACGTCGCATGCCAAGTTATCCCTCAAGGCCTGAGTTTCCAACAAAGGAAGAAATTACTTAAAGATACTAAGCAATATTTTTGGAATGAGCCTTTCCTATTCAAACAGTGTTCGGATCAGATCTTGCGTAGATGTTTGCCTGAAGAAGAAATTGAAGACGTGTTGCATCATTGCCATTCATCTAATTATGGAGGTCATTTCGGAGGCCAGCGAACTGCCGCTAAAGTGCTACAGTCAGGATTCTATTGGCCCACCCTTTTTAAAGATGCTCACGCATTTGTGATGCATTGTGACAGATGCCAAAGGGTGGGCACTATTTCGAAGCGGCATGAACTACCGCTGCAAAATATTCTGGAAGTAGAGTTGTTTGATGTCTGGGGCATTGATTTTATGGGACCTTTCCCTTCCTCGTTCAACAATCTCTACATACTGGTGGCAGTTGACTATGTCTCAAAGTGGGTGGAAGCAGTTGCCTTGCCGACAAATGATGCGAAGGTGGTGCTTCAGTTCCTCAAAAAGAATATTTTCACCCGTTTTGGCACACCTCGGGCCATAATAAGCGATGAAGGGTCGCACTTCTACAATAAGTATTTTGAGGCACTTCTCGCCAAGTATGGGGTAACTCATAAAATAGCCACTGCTTACCACCCTCAGACCAGCGGCCAAGTTGAAATTTCAAACCGAGAGGTTAAACGAATCCTGGAAAAGATCGTTAACCCAAACCGTAAGGATTGGTCGAAGAAGCTTGATGATGCATTATGGGCCTACCGCACAGCGTATAAAACGCCCATCGGAATGTCCCCTTACCGACTAGTATATGGAAAAGCTTGTCATCTCCCGGTCGAATTGGAGCACAGCGCTTACTGGGCGATTCAAAAGCTTAACTTTGATCTTGACGCAGCCGGCGAAAAACGGCTGTTACAACTGAATGAAGCAGATGAATTTCGTCTGCAGGCATATGAAAACGCCAAGTTGTACAAGGAAAAGACCAAGAAGTGGCACGACAAGAAGATCCTTGACAGGCATTTTGAACCGGGTCAGCAAGTTCTTCTGTTTAACTCCCGGCTAAAATTGTTTCCCGGGAAGCTAAAGTCCCGATGGTCGGGCCCCTTCACTATAGCTAAGGTTTATAATCATGGAGCAATTGAGCTTATGGATCCAAATTCCGATTCCACATTCAAGGTGAATGGGCAACGTTTAAAGCACTACTGGGGCGGCGAGGTTGACCGTCAAAATACCTCCATTACACTTGGAGACCCGACCTAAGTCGGGATGAATAGTCAAGCTGACGACTATAAAACACGCGCTTGGTGGGGAGGCACCCCCATCTCGGTATAAATATTATTTGTTTCTTCACTGATTTCCAGTTTTCAGTGATTGTTAATTTTATCAAATAGCATAGTTGATAGCTTTTATGTTTTGTGTTTAGCGTGTTGGCATTAGAGTTTGTTGTGTTTTTAATAATATATGATTGCTTGTATAGTGTAGTTGTTATGCGTGTTTTGGTCTGTGCAGATAACAGATAAAAAAAAAGGGGGGCTCAGACTGCAGGAACCCGCGCCGCGGCGCCATCCACCAAAGGGGATTTCGCGCCGCGGCGCCACAAGAAGTACCCGGTTACTGCTAAATCGCGCCGCGGCGCCATTTATCAAAGGAAAAGCTCGCGCCGCGGCGCCACCAAATGTACATAGTTACTGCAAACTCGCGCAGCAGCGCCATTTATCAAAGGTTATCCCGCGCCGCGGCGCCACAAGAAGTGGCCAGTTACTGCAAACTCGCGCCGCGGCGCCAATCATTGTACAATAGCTCGCGCCGCGGCGCCACTAGCGAGATTTTGTTCTCCCAGTGCGTTATAAAGCAAACTGATCGGCAAGTCTCCTCCTCTTCTCAAACAATCTCTGCAGTCTCCCTCTTGGCATCCTGCACCTGCGATCCATCAGCCTTATAACTGTCTTCATCGGTCGTATCTCTACTCAGCCTCTAACAAATCTGATTTGTTCATCACGTCATCAAAGGCTCCCCTCACTCAAGTGCTAGGTTTCCTTCCAAAGGTAATTTTGACAGTTTTCTTTGGATCCGAGATTTTGTTCAGTTATTTTCCGTGCTCTTCTTCTAGTGTGATTTGGGGCGATTTCCACTGACGGAAATCGGGTTAGAGCTAGTTCAATCAAGGGCTGTCCAGGTTTTGTTTGGACATCGCACGCAAGGTGTTCGATAAATTGCCTGAACCAAAAGTGTAGGCCAATTGGGGTTGTCTTGGTTTAATTTTCGTTGGGTTTGCTTTGGGGTTGAGGTTGGCCGTGCTTCTAGGGTCGTTCTGCTCAAATTTGATTCAAGCATACTGTTACCATGGCACCAAAAAGGCAGCGTCTTAGTGTCGGCGGATCTTCGTCTTCTGCCCCGGCACCGCCACAGGCTTGGGACCCTGCCAAGTTTGTTAGTGAGGCAACGTGGAAGCGATACAGAGACTCCTTTGGCAAGCGCAATTTGCTTCCTCAGCGGGGGTTGAGGCCCGATAGAAAGGACGGGGAGCTCATGAATATGATTATCGAGCGGAAGTGGGTAAACTTCACCAAGCCGCCCGTATCTGCTGTTGTGCCTGTGGTTCGAGAATTCTATGCCAACGCCAGTCCTGATGGTCCTGCTGTGGTTATAGTCAGGGGTAGACCGGTGTCATTTGACAGTATAGCAATCAATGCACTGTTCGACGCACCCAACTACGCGGGTAATGATTATTTGCAGCTGGGGCTCCGCAGTTATGACCAGGAGGATGTTATCAGAAGGCTCTGCAAGCCTGGCACGGCGTGGAAGAAAAATGATTATACCGGTGAGAAGACCAGCTTCCCGACTGCTGCGCTCAGTCGCTACGGGAAGGCGTGGTACAGCTTCATTTGCGCCTCCATGCTACCAACCCGTCACCTAAGCGATGTGACTAAAGACAGGGCGATTCTGCTTTTCGCCATTGTCACGGGCTTGAACGTGGATATAGGAGTTCTCATCCACGACTCGATCATTAAGGCAATCAAGAGTACGGTCGTTTCGGGACTTCCCCATCCATCTGTGATCACAACATTGTGCAAGCATGCAGGGGTACAGTGGGGGCTTGATGAGACAGTTTCGCCGCCCATGACTATAATTGACCATCTGACGATCAAACGCTTCACTGTTTGGGACGGGGCAGAATCTCATGTCAGGGGCGAAGGGTATGGACCGCCTACAGCACCGCCTCTTTCCGCCGAACCAGAGCCTCCTCAAGCACCTGAGTCAGAACCGGCTAGTCAGGGTCTTTTGACAGACATCATGGCATCCCTTACCCTGCTGCATCAGAAGCAGGACGCCGAAGCACAGAGGCAGCGGAGGCATATCGCTGCTGTGGCTCAAAGGCAGGAGATAGCGATGCAGTACCAGGCTGAGCTGGTTAATATTATGCAGGGGATCTACACCGATTATTGTGGCGAGGGCATTGACTTCACGCCTTACCAGTTTCCCGATCCTCCCATCTTTCCACCTTACCCTCCTCCATCACCGCCCGCCGAAGCTGACGGCGCTGATGAAGATGAGGCTGATCCTGCTGCGGAGTGAGCGATCTCCAGGGAAGCCCTCTTGTGTATTCAACTGCTTTACGTTTTAGCAATGGGGGCATTGCTCTCCTTAAGTTTGGGGGTGTTGCTTTTAATTTTTATCTGTTTATCTTAGTGCTACCATATTAGGACTACTGTCTGACGTTATTTCAGTATTATGTTTTGGTGCAGTCTTTTGAACTGCGGGATTTGGTTTATTATCTTTATCATTATGGATGCTTTATCATTATGGATGCCTGAGCCGTTTTTGGGTTTTATTTTAATTTTATTTAGCATGATTGTGGTTTCTAGCCATCTTTTTGGGGCTTTTACAGATTTGGATGTTTGTGCCATGTTAATGGCCTTTTCACCCTATTTTGAGCTGCTATTTAGCAAGGGTGTTATATTTATCATTGCTAATTTTTGTTGGATTGATCGGGGAATATTCATTTTAACAGGGAATATTTGTACGATGGCACAATTATTGGTGGACCCCACAACGGAACTATTGTCGTAGTTAAAAAATGACATAATTATATTTTTATAAAATTAACAGCGAAAGTTTTATCGTTAAACTGTTGAGCTACCTGATAGTAAAAGTACAGTAATACGCGTGATTGCATAGTAGTATACGGTATTGATTATTGATGCTTACATGAGAAGTCACTCAGTTATACTCAATTATTGCTACAGTAATTGCCGCATCATATCTCCCAAATTATTGATTCAATTATTGTCACAGTATCATCTGTATAATATTTTATATTACTAAATCAATAATTGAGACCACAAAGTTATTCATATTATTATTTTCAATATAGACAATGTCTAGAAGTTCTATCAAGGAGAGGTTTGGTCACCTAATTGCGCGCCAATAAGGAGAAATCCTTATCGGAAAGCCACCTCTTTCCTGGGAATGACCTGGTTGTTAAATATTATAAGTTATAATATTAATGATGAATAAGTTCGTGTTGATTAAAGATGAAATTGATAGTTCCATTGTGGAGGAATAATTAGTGTTAGTGGAAATCGACATTTATTTCGATAATAATTGATGTCTGGAGGTTATATTGACCAATTGGGTAATTCACCAGATAAATGAGCAATTAATTGCTATTAATTCACATGCTTATAACTATGTGTTCACATGTGTGTACTATTGATTCACATGATTTACTATTAGGGGAGTTGGTGCATGATTGATAATACTTACATGACTAAATTAAAAATAGAGGTATAGATGAAAGTACTATACTGTAATTAGTTTTTTCACATGATTATACTATTGAGTCACATGAATGAACTATTAATTCCCATGATTTAATATTAGGGGAGGTGGTGCAAGTTTGATAATACTTTCAAGACTAAATTAAAAATGAATAAAAAGAGGAAGGTATTATACTGTAATATTTCGAGCCCCAAAACGTACAATTATCTAAACTATATTTTCCTATAAATAGAAGTTCATTCTTCTTTCATTCTCACCAATTCACTAAGTCTCACAAGAGCAATTATTATAGAGAGAAAGAAGAAGAGAAGTCTGCTACCTCACTATTCCAGTATCCAGTTTTCTTCTAATGTAAGGGGTATTATTTCTTTCGTATTCATGAAGAGAGTTATTTTATTTCAATACTCGTAAGGGTTGTTATTCAATTCTTTATTATTTTGTTGGAATAACCTGTCTACGCGGACTACCGCATGCATGGTGAATTATTTTGTTATTTCATTCTTTATTATTCTGTTAGAATAACTTGTCTACATGAACTACCGCATGCATGATGAATTCTTCTATTATTCTATTTTTTATTATTTTGTTGGAATAACCTGTCTACGTGGACTACCACAAACATGGTGAATTCTTTTGTCATTCTATTATTTATTATTATGTTGGAATAACCTGTCTATGCGGACTACCGCATGCATGGTGAATTACCCTTCGTATTCATTCCTTATTAAATTGTGGAAATGATCTGTCTACGTGGATTACCGAATGGCGGGTGAAAATCCATTTGCAGTTTCATATATTCTATTATACTCAGTTGGTTAAAGTTTTGGCTTCTATACTCCATGAAATTAGTGGAATATCCTTGATATGTGCGCTTCATCCAGTATCTTTTCATGGAAGTATTCTTCTGAGCATTCTTGAATTTTACTCCATAAAGCAGTATCATGTTGACAATTTGGACGTTATTGATTTCTGGACAAATTAAATTATAAATCTATAAAATTTATCCTTGAACTTGTTTTATTGAATTATTATGTAATGGTCATCATCCTCATGCTTATATTGTGATGAAAGTCATCTTTAGCTTACGTGCATAGATGGACTTCATATGATTATGACCAGGAATTATTCGGTACAATCATGATCGTAATGTAACGAATGATGTGGTAAAAGTCCTCATTGGCCTATAGTTTTTTGATGGACAGTTGTTGTTATGATTATGACCAGGGATTAATCGGTATAATCATGATCATTGATGATTACATGAATATCCTTGTCTGTGGTGCAGGGATGATTCAATTTTTATTTATTAAGCTAAGTCTCAGTGATAAAGTTGATGAAAAACTTTTTAAATCATAAAAGATAGTAGATTTTATGCTCTACTTGACTCTTCTAATGGATTTCTTATTTCGCTGTAGTTAAACTTGTTGTCTATTATATTCTATCAGTTTTAACATTTTTGAAGTCTAATGATAACTTATTCTGCATTATCTTAGTCATAATATTTCTTACTAGGCTAGTTGAGCTCACCCTTTGCTTTCATTGTTCTCTTCAAGAAATGAGAATATAGCTGGGACTAGTCGGGGAACGGAGTGACGGTCCAGATGATAGCATTAGTAGTCCTCACTATTCTGTTAAATAGTGTGACAATAAATGTAATGAGGACTCCATTTGAGTTTGAATACTATCTAGAAGACAATATTCGTATTAAAACTCTCAGTTTATGTTTTATCTTATTTTACACGATAGTTGTATTATTAAGTTGTATTTGAATTTTGTACCATGTATTTGGCGACTGAAGATGGGTGATTTATACCTATTTTGGGGGCGTCACACTAATGGCTAAGAAGAGGTTTCAAATCATGAAGTTAAGAGAATTCTGGAGAAAGTTGTGAATCCCACAAGAAAGGATTGGTCATTAAAGCTTGATGATGTTGTATAGGCATATAGGACTACTTATAAAACTCCATTGGGTATGTCACCTTTTCAGCTGGTTTATGGCAAAGCCCGTCACCTTCCTATGGAGCTTGAGCATAAGGCATATTGGGTAATTTAGAAGCTCAATTTTGATTTGAAAACTGCAGGAGAAAAACGCCTACTCCAACTCAATGAGTTGGATGAATTCAGATTACAGGCATATGAAAACTCAAAGCTATACAAGGAAAAGGTGAAGAAATGGCATGATCGCAAGATCATAAGAGAGTATTTTAGCCAGGACAAAGAGTTTTGTTGTTTAATTCAAGACTTAAACTTTTTTATGGGAAGCTCAAATCAAGGTGGTCAAGGCCATTCACAGTAAAGACAGTTTTTCCACATGGTGCTGTGGAGGTATTCGATAAATTCTAGGACAAGCCTTTCAAAGGGAATGGACAGCGGCTAAAACATTATTTTGGTGGCGAGGTTGACAGAAAAAAAGTAACCTCAATTCTTTCTTCAACATGAAATGTCAGAGATAGTCAAGCTAATTGACTATAACTTAGAGCTTGATGGGAGGCAACCCATTATTTCTATCTTTATCTCTTTTTTATTCTGTTTAGATTATTTTTGTTAGTTCAATTTCATACTTAGTTATGATAGTTTGATTTGTTTTGCATAAGTACAGTGGGAGCTGAATTTGTATATGATTATGTTTGAGCAAAGCATAGAAAGTATGGTGTTAAGATAGTCATTCTTGCATATTCAGTAGTTAATGCTTTGATATTGTTAATTGTTGTTTATGTAGCTGTATTGGAATGGATTCATCACTGTTTTGGTGTATTAAGGATGTAAAATGGCAATGCAAAATACAGGGAAACGCGTCCGCGCCATGAATGCCTTAAAAAACCGCACGCCCGCGCTACAAGTCTGTGCAGAAAGAGCAGTCGCGCGCCCGTGCCATGTCCCCATTCAGAACACGCGCACACCCCCTGACACTGGTTTTTGAAAAAATTTTAGCATTTTAAAGACGTGTTTGCCCCATATCTCATATCATTTGAAATAGCAGAGTGCATATCTCAATCTTCTCCACAATACACAGAACTCTTCCTTCCCAAATCGTTCCAATTCAAAAGTGTAACGTCTCATCCCACTATGTGTTTATCGCATCCGTTTCCTACCCACTTTCAAAATCTTCACTGATAAAACTATGGTTTTTCGGTGGGTGTGTGAAATACAAGTTTGGGAGTTCTCTGTTCATCAGATATTTCACTCACGATTCCATCAAGCAAGTTTTCTTCTTCAATAAATCAAATGCGTCCAAAGTGTGCTCGTTCTTGCACTCCAGAATCATCCTCTAACAGTAGCCAAAGTGGAGATAATGCTGATTTTTCTAAGTTTGTCAACTTGAATGCTCAGATAAAGTACTATCACATTGTGGGTAATTCATTTGTTCGCGAGTGAGGATTCAAAACAAATGCGCAAGATGGACAGTTAGAGCAGATGATTACGAAAAAGTGTTGGCATGACGTGTGCTCTACACCACTGGTTGCACCTATGGCCATTGTGCAGGAGTTTTATACAAATGCACGAGAGAAGATGAATGGTTTTTCTTTCGTTTGGGGGATTCAAGTGGATTATAGACCGAGAGCTATTCGTGGAGTGTTCAACTTACCCGACCCTCCAGCCGGACGAATGAATTGGGTGGAGGCAGAAAGTGTGGAGACAAACTTGGACGTTGTTATTACTTATTTATGTATTCCAGGGACTCAGTGGACATGCACTCCTGGCACTAATCAACCCAAGACTTTTTCGGCTTCAACTCTCAACCGCTATCCAAGGCTTGTAATCTCTTTGTGTGTGCCAAACTCAAGCCATCATCTTATCAGCATGATATTACAGTTGAAAGAGCAATTATATTATGGGGGAATATTGTGGGAAAAGATATCGACGTTGGTCGCTTAATTAATCAGAATATGATGAGATACATTGGGGGAAGTACTACGAGAAGTATACCACATGCATCAATCGTGACTCATTTATGTGCTAAAGCAGGCATTAGGTGGACGGACAAAAATTTTAGTACCCAAGCCAGGACATTTCTCATACTACAATAGCGAGATTCGATGATTGGAAAGGGGGTACCCTGCACCCAAGAGGAAAGGGTTTCATCCTTCGTCCCGCATCGTCTATGCCATCATTGTAGCCCTCCAAGACGGATGAAGCAGGAACGTCAACTCAAGCCACTGCTGCTACTGGAGATCGACAGCTCCGAAGGTTGGAGCGGAAGGTCGACGATATGTATGACAATTTTATAGCGTTTGTTATGGGTTTAACAAGGTTGCTAGCGGAGGCATTTGCACAACAGGGGACTATGTTCTAGTGGCCACAATTTGGGACAACCGTGCCATTTCCACCACCAGATTCACCGCCCGAAGAGGATGGTGCAACTGATCAGTAGGGGAGTTCTTCTAGGCCTATACCTTCATTCATTATGACAATGAATATTTTAAGTTTGGGGGTATTGGGTAGTAGGGTATTTGCATTTAGTGTTTACATGTTAGTTTAAATTTTGCATGTTTATGTGTTAATTAATAATTACAGATTTTTTTTTCTATTTTTAGTCATTATTATATGTGTTATTATATGTTTAGTTGCATTATATGTTTAGTTTCATGTCACGTATTTCTAGCTTTGTGGAGTTTAAGTCTAGCCAATGATGAAACTAAATTTTGAAGGATTGTTGAGTTTAATGGATAACATGAGCTTAGATATAATGTTTTACATGATATAATCCATGGATGTTGTTTAGATGCTTTCGATTTGCACTGACGTGTTCACAAATTCTTGTAGGTATAAGAGTTATGTATTTTATTGCTTGATAGGAAATGTGATTTTAAAAAATAGAATTATGTGGAAAATGAACTTAGGCTATGATAGCATTTTACGCTCCATCTCACCGTTTCGATTTACATTTGTATGCTTATTGTATATATATAAAAAAAGGAAAATCGATCTTGAAACCTTCTTGAGCTGAATTATTGACTCCTTGGAAACGGTGAGATGGTGCGTAAAATGCACTCGCAGTATAAAAAAAAAAAAAATAGCAATAAACATTGCGGGAAAGAGCGAAAATCGCCCTCGTGAGTAAAAATAAAACAGTTTAAACCCATTGTTGAACCTTAGTTTGTATTGATGTGTTAGAGTATTTTTTGTTACATTAGTAAACATGAATCTTGATTTAGATTGAAATTTTCTGTTTTGAGCAGTTTAACATGTGTATTCTTTGCCGAAATCAAGTTTTGGTGAACACAACACACACACACACACAACATATTTAGAGCAAGTATGGGTTATTTGATTGTATGATATTATGTCTATAGCTTAGTTTGAATTTTTATTCTTGAAACTGGATAATTCGCTGAGGCATATTGGATTGGAATTCTATTTAAGCTGGAAAATGTGGGACTCATTTGCATCATAATCTAGTTGCATAGCATGTAGTTGTATTTCATTGTTTAATGTCGTATGCATTGCTTGAGGGAAAACAATAGTTCATGTTTGGGGATATTTGATAAGTAGGTTTTATACCTACTTATTGGATATCAATTCACGAGAATTATGCTCATCTCAAGTAGATTTTAGTATGTTTTTAGTTGCATTTTATGTTTATTTTGCATTACACATAATTAGAACTCCTATGGTATGGAAATCCAGGAAATGGCATAGTTCGGGATTGGCAAGGTGGTATGAGACTAGCAAAGGCATGACAAGTCGAACATGTGTAAACAAAGAACTAAGCATTGATGACGGACAAACAATAAGCAGTAGAACAACAAGCAATAACAGCAGAACATCAGTATGCAGAACGCAGAAGCAGCGCAGCCGCGCAACTGAACAAGCTAATTTTCGCGCGCCCGCACCATCAGCCTACAGAAGCTAAAATCGTATACACGCACGCCCACGCCCGTTTTGTACTGGGATCTCGCACGGCCGCGCGAGTCCTCTGAAGCTGTTTGTTGACTTATTTTTAAATTTGATATTTGAGCGCTTGGTCTTATCTAAAACTATTTTGGTTGGCACCAAACGTGGGATTATGGTTGTTTTTATCAGTATTCATTAAAGTAATTAGGTAGCTAAGCTTTTGAACTAGTTTTAGAGAGGGTTTGAGCATAGTTTTAAGATTTTCTACACGTATCCCTTTTTTTGAATCAAACCAACGACACTTGAACAAGTGAATATGACCCCCGTACGTGCCCTTGTACGACAACTCTATGATTTCCTCCAACTCCCCATAAAAGGCACAACCAAGCTCATTGTAACAATCTCTTTAGACACACACTCCAGAGTTTGTTTTTCTTTTACCGCGCCCATATGCCTTTGTATGAAATTCATAACCATTTATTTTTAACCATTGCGGCTTACTTGGTCCTTGTTTGGTCCCATAGCTAGGACTTGTACATTAGCCAGAATCGTTGATCCCTCAATCAAAGCCTATAAAAACTCCATCTTATTAAATGAAGTCATAGTTAATATAGAGTGTGTGTGTGTGTGTGTGTGTATATATATATATATATATATATATATATATATATATCGCGCTTAAGAAATTGAACTTACTTTGTCCTTTAGCCAAAGTACAAATTTTTTATCACGATTGATTTGAATATCTTTATCAGTTATGCCGGGATGCTTCACTTTTAACTCGTCATCATACAATCTAAACATTAACATATAGGAATAAATGACAATGTTATAAACATTAATTTATTGGAATAAATTTTCAACTTAAAAGATAAATTATCAAGTTTACATGTGTACCTCACAAATTTGTCAATCTCCTCGCAATTGAGAAGAGTGTAAGTATGTGCAGCATGTAATTCTTGCTCAAAGAGGAATTTGTGCTTCCCTTTTCTATAAGTGAGGCCCGATAAACCAAATACAGAGAGCCAAACATTTAGTTCAACATTTCCCCCATCATCATGTCTCGATACTCGATTAGCCTTTGTCAAGACTTAGTCCGAAAAATAGTTTATTCTTCACCTTCCTCGCAAACGTAGATATCTCATCGAAACTATATGCCTCACATATCGACCCCTCGACATAAGCTCTATTCTTCGTCTTCCTCTTAAGGTTTCCCATCACCCTCTCAAAAGGGTACATCCATCTATATTGAACTGGACCCCCAACACGAGCTTTAGAGGGAAGATGGATTTTCAAATGCTCCAAGGAGTCAAAAAAACTAGGTGGGAATATTTTTTCCAGTTTACACATGATCTCTATGATGTTCTTCTCAAGTACAGACATGTCCTTCTCATTTAATGATTTTGAACATAAGTCTTTGAAGAAACGACTAAGATCTTTCAAAGAATCCAATATTAGTTTATCAAGTAGATCCCGAAATGCTATAGGCATCAATCTCTCCATGAATACATGACAGTCATGACTCTTCATCCCTTGAATATATTAAATGTTATTAAATTTAGTATGAGAAACAAAGTAAATGCTACTTAGTTTAATTGTTATTTATTTCATGTTATTTTATTTTAATTTGTTTTAAATTTATTTTTATTGTTTATCGTAAGTGAATATGTAAGGTATTTCATTCATGCTAGCTTTGTATCAGAGTTTTCTAACTCATTTATACAACTTTTTAGTATCTTGGAGATTCATTCATATCAACTAGTGTGTCAAGGCGGCTAACATGTTTTAAGATTATACCCCTCACGGTCCCTTTCTATAATCTTTAATGTTTTGGAATAGTCACAACTTGGTTGAGCAATTTATAGCTTCTATAACATTTTGTAGCTTTATTCTTGTATACAAAAGTGTTAAATACCCTTGTTTTTCTTTTATAGCCAAAACAATCTCTTTATTGACCAAGTGTGTCTAGTTACCTTCTATGTTGCACTAACAGTTCCCTAGCACTACCTATTTTGTCTTAAAAACCCCCAATAGCTTACCATGCTGACAACCAAGCTTGGCTTGACCCCATGAGGCTTGGCTAAGCTTGGTGTGGCCTCGTGTGGCCTCGCAGCCCTAAACCCAGCCCATCAGCTCTAACAGCCGCTTAATAGGCTCTTATGGATCAACAATATATTTATATTCAATTGATAAGCAGCGCCCAGGCTATCTATATAAAAAGAACCTAATTTACTGAGAATTACTAAAATTAAGCTACTCACATATTCAAACAATTCAAATCTAATTTTATTTCAATAATGGGCATAACTTTCCTATAACCAAAAGCTATTATATATTTTAACCCTAAAATTGTTCACAATAAAAGAGGTAAAAAAAATTCAACTACAAACTTATACTTATAACAACTGACCATGTCGAAACAAAGGTAATTTTCACGTATACAACTAGTAATCAAAGAAAGTCAATAAGTATGTGGCCCAATTCCAAATGTCGATAATAAGCTTATTCATATTCAACATAAACTTTTATTTCAGTATACAACAATCCATTCAATCATTCAAACATTTGAACCACATAAATTAACAAAATCAAATTATCCAAACTGCATATTACCCAAATAAATTTTACTTTAATCAAAACTTATAAACCAAACATAACCATATTACCCAAATCGACTTCAAATACTAATAAAATTATAATCATATTACCCAAACATAATCAAATCCATATATATCAATCTAATGCATATATAATCAGATTCATATTCAATATTAAAACATTATTCATTGAAATAAATACCTGAAGGCGGTGGGTGGTGGCGGTGGGCGGCGATTGAGGCAGTGGGCAGCAGTTACAGCAATGGCGGTGGTGGCATCTGATGGCGACGTGACCTTCTCCCTCTTCTTCCCCTTCTCCCTCTTCTCCCTTTTCTTTCTCCCTCTTTTTTTTCTCTTCTGGTTCAGCCACTGTCAAGCGAGGAGCGCCTGATAGATTAAAAGAATCAGCGGTAGTTAATAGCGACCGCATGCGGTCGCTAACTATTTAATGATGTGGAAGTATTATCGACCGTATGCGGTGGCTGATAGTGATCGGACGCAAAAAATTAGGGCGCCAACATTTTCAGCCAATTTTTAGGCGGTAAAATTGTAGTAGCGACCACTAAAACATAACAGCGACTACATTCAATTGTGGTCACCACTGGCGGTCGCTATTACTAGTATCTGCGACCGGAGGTGCGGTCGCTGATATTGTTGGTCGTTGATAGAGAATTTTCTTATAATAAATTGAGCAGATAAGTAGAATAACTTGAATTCAATATATGGATCATAGGAAATTCAAGAACTTGCACAACATCCAAAGTTGTGTAAGTTAGGATACTCACACAATAAAAGGATAGTTTAGATACTTGCTCAATATAAATTTGAGTAAGGTTAGAGAACTTGTTTACGATATGCATTGAATAAAGTAATGCAAGGGTTTAGGATACTTGCCTTAAGCATAGTTTATCCACTTTAAGAAATCAATACTATCGAATCCTATTAATTACAATGTATTATATGTATAGGATGTCCATTAGTTAAGACATTCATTAATCAAGCTTGACGTGATTCAAGTATGCACATATGGTACAAAATCAGATTATAGATTCATCATGAATCAAATACCTAGTTATTTCACAAGTAAATTAAGAATACTTAAGGTTAAGTTTCATTTTTACCCATGAACCTTCCTATTACGAGGTAAACACTAACTGATTACTTAGTCCTCACATATATACAAGCATCAATAGGTTTTAAACCACTTTTAGCAATATAGGCATCATATAAGTTACTGTCCAAAAATTAGAATTCACTATCTCAGATTCCAGACTGGCGCAACTGTGACATGGCTAAGCTTAGGACCAGCGCAGCTGCGCCGTCATGTGGCCAAACCAAGCCTCAGCTGCTGCCTTGTGGTCTCTGTCCGACTTGAACACAACATTTCTAAATACTATGTTTTGTCATGGTAAAGGTCTGGTTATGCTTCTCACACTACTACAAAACAGTAAATAGACAACGCAGAAAAAAAGTTGTGGTTTCAGTCAGAAAAATGTCGTGGTTAAGGGTGTTATCTATTTGACACCCTTACACAATGTTTTTAAAACGTTGTAGTTAAGCACATTACACAACATTTTTTAAGAAAAAATGTTGTAGATTTGTTTTCCATAAATTAGCAGATGCTTAAAAATGTTGTAGACAGTATTATTCCACAACGTTTTCTGGATAAAAATTTTGTTTAATATATCAAACAACGTTTAGGAATATTTACACAACGTTTTTAAAATGTTGTAGATTAAACAAAAAAGAAAAAAAATGTTGTGGTTCACCTATATTACCAATGCATCTACAATATCCTAATGCTTGAAAGATTAACATATTGTAGCCTGAACGATTAAAAGAGTTGTAACTTCAATCATTTATCAAAGATTCCAAGTAATCCAACCACACACAATTCTACAGTTTTGACAAACATTCTTATCTTCAAAGTATATGACAAAGACATTAGCAAATAGAGGAAATATGACCCCAACTACTATACTGACAACTCGCGTGTACAATATAAGTATGAGAATATTCAAATTCATGAACCAAACAAAGTTACTGATTCTCATTAGTATAATAAAACCATTCACTTGATTTTCATCAAATGCCAAGAAGTGTTATAGAATCCAAAACAATCTTTGATTTTCAATCCCAATGAACCAACATAACAACTTTCACTTACACATGAACAAGGTTTTATCTGGACCTACAGCAGTGGCAAGGGTGGAGTGTAAGACATGACCAAGTAAACACTGTTGTAAGAATCCACACAGCAACGGTACGAGCCTCTTGTTGAGCTTCTCCACTATATGAGCTTGAAACGGCACGACCAATTTCCCCTCCACAAAATGATCCACTCAATGTAACCCCAGGAAAATTCTCCAACAAAGGAGAGCTATCAATATTCAGTTTTCCAAAAAAAGGCTCTCCGCGACCACAACAAGAGAATATAATTCCCCCAAAGACTTTCTTCTTGTCACTATTAGCAGGACTCAAACGATGAGAACTTTCGACATCACATTCTTCCTTTAAACGTCTCAATTTGTCGGAGACATTTCTAAGAGAAGACGATGCCATTTATTAATCTGAATTAAAGACACAGAAGAAATCACCAGTTTTAATACCACCACCGCCAACATATAGGTACTCCTCACCTCCTCTGCAAAACAAAAGTAACTTTGACTACTCTTGTTCTAATTAAATAAACATGAAATAATACGGTTATAAAAAACTCAAGCAACAAAGGCACGCACACATTTATTATGTTAATACAAAAAACTAGGAAAATTTTCAACTTAAAGATATAACACAATATGAAATAAAAAAGGATAATCAAAAAGTTAGCTATGAGCTGTAAACATTTATTAGATGTTTCAAGTAAAAGTACTACACTTTTCTTACAATATATATTTCTCCCCACAATTTGTACCAATCATTCAGTCAGATGCATAGCCTATTAAATTATGAAACTACGTGTTCAATTAACTAAAATCAGAGTTTTAAGTAAAATCAACATCAGCGCAAAATGCAGCAGAAACGGTCTTTTTTAAATTAATGAAAAAAAGACAACATTAGAAAAGACGAGTGAAGAGAACTGAAACGACTCTTAGTATTCTCGAAATCTTCCCAAAGATAAAATAGGTACCAAGTTAGTTTTTCCCTTAGACTCATTGCAACATTGTTTAATAGCTAACATATATATATATATATATATATATATATATATAAATTAGAGAGTTTTACAAATTACCCATAAATATCACAGAAAACTTGGGATGTTATGCATCTCACTTTATCCCTCCCTACTGAGCATTTTCTTATTTTTACAACACCAATGTAGAAAGCAGGATAGTGTATACGATCTCCCATCTACCAAAAATTATGCATGCTTAAGATCAAAGAGCATTAAGACAACAAAACAAAACTCGAATATATATACCATCCAATACTTCAACTCACAAACACAAACCAAATGTTTCTAATTTGTGTATTGAATGCGAGCTAGAAACTGAAACTGAACTAAAACTATGATTATCACAATAACAGGTTCAAATTGATTTTTTGATGACAAAATATAGTATGTCCCAACTACTAATTGAAAGAATTCTAAGAGCATAGATATAAATAGTACTGACGAGCGTACTACATTGGCCATATTGTAGTAGTAATTGTACGACCTGATTCAAATTGCTAAAATGGAATATACCAATAATTTTTTTTGGCTAAAATGGAAGAAGGAGATTTATTACCTTGACAGTGCAGTCACATACTAAGCAAGACCACCAACCGAGACTGATTGACCTGAATATTCAGATTCTTTCCATTTGCCCAACAGATTTATCGAGAAATTTCCACTGTACTTCCTATACAGCAACTGTAAATAAAAAAATGGTATTAAACAATTTCATATACCATGAGAAAGTAAAATACTTCAGCTACACCAACACATGTAAGGACCAGTACCTAGGTGCAAATCTAGTAAACCTAATATAGTCCAACAAGGAGCTGAACAATGTTATGTCACATCAGACCCAAAGATTAAGAAACTATTAAACATTTCAGCTTATCCATAGTGCAACATTATATCAAGACCTATAAGACATTGGCATTCTTTCTTTATAAACTTCTAGTTATTTAAAACATCTGGCATTGCAAATGGTACACAACATAACTGTAAGACCCCAGATTTTATGAAATAAAAGTATTCAATTTTTCTTATAATTATTATTCAGTAAATGGTTAAATTGATAAAAGTTTAAAGTTAAGGGTGATATATATAAAATTTTCAAAATATGCAAGCGGTTATAAAATACTCATTTCTATCAGGGAATATTCGTTTGGTCGTGGAATATTCTTATTATCGGGGAATATTCATACGACGACGCAATCATTTGTGGGCCCCATAACAGCATAGCTATTGGATGAAGAAAATGACAAGTTTGAGTTTTTATAAATAACGACGTAGTTGTTACCGTTAACACTGTTGGAATACCTGGTGGTTAAAATACAGTAATATGTGTGGTTGCACAGTAGCACACAATATTGCACATTATATTTGAATTATTGATTCTTACGTAAGAAGGCATTACTCAATAATTGTTACAGTAATTACTATTCAATATTTTATTTTATTGATTCAATAATTGCTGTGTTGATATTTTATATTATTGTTGTTTCAATAATTGTCACGACATAGTATTTTCCATTATCAGATCAATAATTCATATTATTTGAATAATATTATTAGATAGCATTATTGGCAATGTCTAAAAAGTTCTATCAAGGAGATGTTTGGTCACCTAATTGCGTACCAGTAAGGAGAAATCCTTATCGAAAAGCCCCCTCTTTCCTAGGAACGGCCTGGTTGTCACAATTGTTATTCTATAATATTATTTATGAATTCTTAATTATTTATTTATATGATAAGGAAAAAATTTATTTGATGCAGATATAAATGATGGATTTATTTATGTGGATATAAATGAAGGAATTAATGTTGAGGTGTTTTATTAGTATTTTGTCGGAAAGGAGGTATTAAAAATCAAACCAATGTTCTTGTGATATATTACGTGAGTTATAATTTTTAATCCGACCGTTGGCTCGTTGTGATTTTTGGATATGTTATACATATATAAGTTGAGTATATATCCATAAATTTTGAACCATTAAAAACGAACGTATGATTTGTTATGAATTTTAAGAGATGACTGGTTCAAAAATTGTTGAAGTTTGGGAATTTATCATTTTGGTGGAAAATTCTATAATATGTGGGCCCCACCTATGATTGGTGAAGAAATGTGCTGAAATTCTAATTCAAATGTGGTGAGTGGCAATAGTAGTAAGTAAAGCCGTCAGGTAGCAGGTCAAGTCTGCTACGGCGTGCTAACATTTTCCTATAAATACAGGGCTAAGTTAGAATTGAAAATCACACCAGAAACATAAGATTTCTCTCTTTCTCTCTCTAAATTATCAAGCATATTTTGTGAGTATTTAGATACTTTGAGAGTTTCTATTCAGTACAAGGTTCCTTCGGCTTTACATTCTAGTCAGAAATAATGCTTTTTCAGGGTAAGGGAATGTAAGGGATTTTAAGGGTTGTTATGTTTTTCATGTTTCGTAATTTTTCCGACCTTCAAAAATTCTGGAAAAATTTAAAATAATAATTTGATGAGTTTTATTGATTGTGTCCAAAAATGGAAATTTTTGGAGGTATAAATTAGGAGTTATGGATTTTATGAAAAAAAGACTATTTTAAAAGTAAACCCGTATAACTCCTTGTGGTTAACTCCAAAATTAATAAAATTTTTATTGGGAGTACATCTATATAACATTAGTATATCCTATAAATTTTGGAATTTTTGGATAAAAGTACAATTTATGATAAATCTCTAAATATTCGACAGTTTTGGCCATATGAAAAATAGTAAATGAATTTTAAAAATTCCAAGAAAAATATATGTTCAGTATGGGACTATGTTCTGCTAAATCCCATAAAAGAAAATTTGTTTGTAATGATTTGGTGTTTTTCATGAAAATGTTCTAGTTATGAGTAAATAAATTAAATATGTTATGTGAAGTAACAAAATTGAAAAATATGATTTTATGGCTTGGGAATCCTATATATGGTATATGCAGATTTTTGATGAGGTTGTTGGTTATTGGTGATAAAACCTTATGAGTTTGGCATTTTAGTATGATTAAATGCATTAATTAGTAAAGTGTAAACAACTAAAATAAATTGTTTATAAGTTTAAGAAATGATTAAAATATTGTGGTAATATTAACAATATTAGATTAAGAGATTATTAAGTGATTTATAACATTTGGATTAAGGTTATATAAAATCATTGATTTATGAATCTTACTCTTGAAATTAAATGCAGTTGTTGATCATATTGTTTTTATATATTATCATATATAACAGTTTTATAATCTCGGTGATGAAATTTCTCTTTGACTTAAGTATAAAGATGAGTAGATTATTGGTATGATTGTGACTATGGGTTCTCTTTGGCCAATAGTGCAAAGATGAATTGTTGACTGGTATGATCATGACCATTAGATTTACAATTGAATATTTTTAGCTTAAGTGCAAAGGTGAATTGATCAACATGATTATAATTATGGTCTATATAAATTCTGAAATGATTGTATATTTATTTGAGATATGAATATCTTTAGCTGTAAGTGCAAAGACGACCAGTTGTTTAATATCTTTGGCCCGTAGTGCAAAGATGTTATGTTGTTGAATATCTTTGGCATGTAGTGCTAAGATGAACTGTTGATGAATATCTTTGGCCTGTAGTACAAAGATGAATTTATTAGTATGATTATGAACAAGAACTGTGATTTGGTATAACCATGATCTTTGATGTTTCAGGTAAAGACATGTAATGAAAATTATCTTCGTCCTGGATGAGAAGAGGAATTTAGAATTACAAATATAATTATGAGTTATTCAAATGACTGTTAACAAGATCTGTTGATTAATATTACAGGGTTAAAACATTGTTGGTGGACTTTTAACATGGAGAAGATAATAGACTTTATGGTCTATTTGACTCTTCTAATGGATTGCTCGTTCCGCTGCAACTATGGTTGAAAAGTTTTTTCATCTACCATATGTTCTAAATCTCTTATTTATTACTGATGAAGGCTATTGATAATTTAATTATCTTTAGTTATGATATTCTTTACTGGGCTAGTTATGCTAACCCCTTTTGCTTCACAAATCCTTTCAGGTAATAAAAGAGTAGCTGGGTCGAGCGGGGATAACAGGGGAATAGTGTGGTGGTCCGAGATTATCTAAGTTTCTCAACACATTATAAAACGGCATGACATAAAATATATAATTTTATTGAGGACCTAAGATGTGTGTGTCGTATATTATACGTCACTTAATAATTGATTTTGGTGAACAACAATAGGGTAAGGGGAACCAAACTTTGGAAGGGTGTTTTGCCACTATCATACAAGATGTGTAATAACATACAATCTCGTGTTATCATAAGAAAAGGGTTGTGCACATCCACTTTCTGAGTATATCTACGAGAACTACCTATATGATCTTGGAGTTGGGTTGAAACATAATGTTCAATCGCAGACGGTGGAGATAGTTATATATCAAGAGAAGACTCACCATTGGAAGGAACATGATAGTAACCTTCTCGTTTTTCTTTGGGGTCTATTGGATCAACAAAGGATAATTCTCTGGACATATGATATCTATCATAACTTAGATTAATGGCCTCCTATGTACGAAGGTTTCCTTGAACACTTCCCAAAGATTTTAATTTCTGAAACAGTTCTAGATTGTACCTTTATGTAAGGTATCACTGTGAGGTGCTGTCCATAGTTGGGACATGAGTCACAGTTGGTATTAAAACTCACAGTATATGTGTTGTTGTATTTTGCACGACAATTGTAGTAATAAAGTTGTAGTTATTTTATGTACCATGTATTTGGCGACTCAGGATAGTTTGGATGGATTGGACCTATTTTGGGGGTGTCACAATAATTGATCTAATAAATTTAATAAGACAAGGTAGCCAAACTGGGAACCTGAGTGGAAATTATAGTTGATCTAATAAATTTACATTTAACATCTTTATTGAGTTAAAATGCAGAGAGCGAAAACAATTGTTAATTTACTGTGAGAAGTAGAAATGCAGTTCAGCATAAGGCATCAGACTACTCTAGCAGCACAAAACAATCTACTATTAACAAAGTGACAACAATCAGGTTTAGAGTTGCCTTTTCTATTTAGCTGCCACAATTTTGTGACGACAAAATTATCGCAAAAAATTACCCAATAGACCACAAACAAATCCCGTTACTCTTAATTTCTTCCAACTCTTAAAATAAAGAATATTCAAACAAATATAAAAAAGCAGTTGGTAGGCCTTTTGCAAATCTTATGGAACTAAAATAGTTTCTAAGACAAATGACCAATATCATCAGGAAACCAAGAGTATAAAGAAGATTCTATTACTTGTGTGTTGTTTTATCAATAATGACAACAAAAGGTATAACAATTAAGCACCTATTTGTCTTGAAACTCTCGAAGCCATAAATATCAAGCACCCCAATTAAGAATTTTGAGTCTAGATCTTGACCAATTGAACTATTAATATTATCCACAAGTCTGCAAATGTGTTTGCAATAATATTAATATTACTAAAAATTAAGTTTCTGTTTAAAAAACTAATGAAGGTACATGAGTAAGAAAAATATATGTTAAATAGTCAGTGTAGCACACAACTCCTCAAAGCATAAAAAAGAACCTCACCGGTCAAATAATCGTGAGTACACAATTTTTGCTCATGCATATCTACTTGTAACTGCAGATTCTGGGTCCAGCCATTTGGTGATAGTTTCATCACGGGTTACAATCACACATTTTAAGAGGGAATCCTCTAACGTCTTTGGGTCACACCTGAACAACACTTTTACAATTAAAAAGTTGCATTTCCTTCTTTAAAGTCATTTATAAGTACAGACATTTGAGATCAAATTATGTTTCATGAGGCACCTGAAAGAGCCAGAGGGAAGTCGTACTGGCAGCGACGCCCCACATGACGGCCGCCTGAACGTCGATGGGTTTGGGGCGCATCCTTGGCGTGAACAAGTCAGCAGCCACCAGAAGACTATTAAGAAGGGATTTAGGAATCGAAAGATTTGATTCAAGAATACTCATAGAGGTAAGGGTTTTACCCTTTGATGTTTTCCCTCTATGTTTCATGCTTTGAGAAAAACCCCAAAATCAGCACCCAATCTCTAGCGAAGCCGATTCGAACGACGGTTAGGCTTGGGATCCACTATCGATCCTTCTTCCCTTTGAACTTGTAATAACCCAATATTTTTCAATAAGAAATTTTGCAAATAATTTTTTATATATATAGATAAGGGTGGGAATATGTTCAAAGTAAAGTATATGTATATATCTAATAAATAAAATTATTTATTAGATGTAACTAAGTTCTTTTTTTTGAATTATTGATCATAGTAGATTATATTTTTATAATAAATTAATCTTGTAATAAAATATTATTATTTATTTTCTATGAAAACATGATTATGGTATATATGATATATATTTTATGATATGTATTTATTATATTAATTAAGTTAATTATTTTAACTTAATTAATAATGGTATCTATGAAAGTTATGTCAAATATGAATTCAAAACCCTAAGTCTGGATTTTGAATAAGGAATGATAATAATAATATCATATTAATTATATTTTAGTCTGATATGTGTGTAATGTTAATGTGTGAAACTGTTATAGAAAAACAATACAAAATCCTAGCATTACTGATAAACTATAGTAAATAAGTCAACTATGACTGAAGAGTTTGTTAAGTTATGTGTTATATAATTAATGACCACTATAAATTTAGTTGGTGACCAACTCTAGCTAGCCATGTGGTCTAGTAATAGCCTTTCATCAATTAAAATTTGATAGACATGATAAACCATGAGCATTGCACCTTGTTAGATAAGATTAAGGAGAGAGAAATGTTACTAACTTGCTCATTTATACACCAATAGTCAACCAAGACTCTCTCATCTTCAAACCTCCAAAATTACCTTGCTAGACCAATCACCAAGCAAGCCCCACATCTACCACTAACAGATTAAGAGGTCAGAATCAAAAATCAAAGCTCAAAGGTAAACCCTAAGCCAATAAGATTTAATCTAGTATGCTATGATGGATTTGTTGTTTTTGTGTTTAAACATGTTATATGTGGAGTTAATCCATGATCTCGGTTGGTATTTAGTGAATCCATAACATTTAAATGTTCAAAATTTGTGTTTTCAAATTTTTGGAAATATTTTAACTTGAGTCTGACAACCGAATGTTAGACCATGTAAATCTCAGCATGTTATGTTTTGTTGTTGTTTAAGTGTTTGATCTTGTAGTATGTTATGCTAGCTTTGATATAGAACTTGATTTGGAGTCAGATATGTTGTAGATTTGAATTTATTCTTGGTCAAAACCCGTTGACCGGGCATGACCAGAGGAAATCTGGTTAACCGAGATAGTAGTTTGCAGCGTCTGACAAGATTTGTTAAGCATTAGATTTGACAGTACTTTGAAGTTCTGTTATGGATCTTGAGTCTGCGTTGTAGTATGTTATGTTAACTATATACTCATGCTTTTAGAACCTCTATATATCAAATATATTGTATTCAACGACCGGTCAAACCAGCTCAGTTGATCACAGTTCACGTTTTCTGGGTAACCTAGAAAACGTTTAGATGTGTCCTTTGACATGCTTTGACCGGACTATATCTTCTTGATCTGTTGATGTTTTGTTGATGTTTTGTGTTGAATCTCTTCATTTACATACTAGCTACACACTGCAACTTATAGATCACTAAAACATTGCACGATCAACATATAGTGGGAGCCCAAAGGTGTATGCTCGAACTGTTCTTCATTTCTGGGCTACCCAGAAATGAAGAACAGCCTCTGATAGCTACTTTAGGCTCTTAGATCTCTGTTGTTATTCATGTTATGGTTATGTTTGTTGTTGGATATTGTACTCTTGCACTAGTACTACAAGATCCAAGTCATAGTTTGTCCAGAAATTTTTTTGTTAAGATTTGATCTTGGTCAAAGTTGCTTACTCGAAACTGTGTATGAAGATCTGGGTTTTCATGATGAACATGAAGAACACCTATAGCGACGGTTCTGTCGCTATAGGTGGTCTTTAACGATAAATTATTTATAAATAATATATTTATATTAAATAATTATAAAAAATTAGTTTTTAATTATTAAAAAAAATTAATTATTAAAAATTATTTTAAAGTCTGAAAAATAGTTTTTAATTATTTTTAATATATTTCATAATTAATTAATATTTTTGAAATATTAAAGATATTTAATTTATTTAATTATTATATTAAATAAATTATTTAAAAATGATTTTAATATTTGAAAAATCATTTAAAATTATATAATGATATAATAAAATATTTTAATGACTTTTAATATTACGAGGAATAGTACATTAATATTTTTAATATTAATGATAGTTATTTATAAATGATTTTAAAGGTTTTAGAAATCATTTAAGGGTAATATTAATACTTTGAAAATATTTTGAGTTATTATAAAATAACTTTAATATTTTGGCAATGGTTTCATTAATAGTTTAATATTAATTAAATGTTAATGATAATAGAATTATGTAGTATTTAAATCATTTAATAATGATTTTAGAGTTTGAAAAATTATGATAAATTATAATAATTAATTAAAAATCATTATAAGTCCTATGATTGATATTTAAAGTATCCAGAATAATATTTAAGATACAGATTAGAGATTTAAACTTGATAATTTTCTGATAAAGCTGTCGGTACACCAAAATGTTATCGAAATTGATCCAAACCTTTATAGGTTGACTGTATAAGTGTCTGTTTGCGTCTTAATGACTGATATAACTATGTGACAATGTGATTAGGTTATGTGTTGGCTGTAAATAACAGTACGATGTGTTATGATATGATTTTCTAATCAATAGAACTATCTTATAAATGATAGGTCATTGAATTAAAGGTAGAACTGAGTTGTGTAAACAGCAGACTAGACAAGCTTCCTATACTTACTCTAATTATTATTGAGCAAGTATCTTTACCTTTGTATTTTCTTTATGCAATGGACATGAGTAAGAAAGTTCAAAATTATATTATTATTGTATCAGATTATTAACCCTATTGTTATATATGTTATATCCGATCATTGATTATCAACATGGTACTATATTGTGATTCAGATATATATATTATGTTCATTAATGTCTAAACATGGTTACTCAAGTGTCCCCATTGGATAATCATTATATTTAAACATATGTTGATATATATATATATATATATATATATATATATATATATATATATATATATATATATCTATTGACCCCGATATGTATACGATAACAAATAGTTGTCTAAGCTATTTGACCAACTAGACACAGATTTCGAAATGTTGTTGAATATGATAAAACCTTTTTGTATCTAGGCAAATTGTTTTGGTTTTTATTCCAGACTAAGTATGAACATTCCGAACATGGGAAAATTTTAATGTGCCCAAGGGGAACAGTGTCAACGATAATATCGTTCTTGCATGTAGTATTGATCAATACAGGGCATAACGGGCTGATCTCCCCCCGTGCCCATAAGTTATGACGGTTTGCGGATGAAGTTCTGTTAAACCTATTCAAAAATTGAGAATAATGTTCATAGTATGTCACCTTAACCCTATTTATAGTCAGTACGTAGTTTCAAAAATTTGATAGAGAGTTGTTATGTTATTTTTATCGGTTCAGATTACTTCACAACTTTTGATTTGTTGTAGAAGGGTAGTACAAAGAAAATATTTAATCCTTTCAGCTAATATTTATAATTGTTAATAGTTTTTGGGCACTCAAATGCTCATCCTTGCTTAAATTAAATGTTTTCAGTTAAGTATGACCAGCTAGAGGGCTCTGCCAGGAATAAATGGAAAGGAAAGTTGTTCGAATAAGTTTGTGTTATCTTATGTAATAGTTAAACTTAAATAAGATGATGTTATTTATTATCTATCAGGTAATGACATGTTTTAAGGTTGCGTACCTAGGATTTAGAAAACTCTAATATGTAAATTAAGTTTGAAATTTATGACATTATTATTATTATTCTGCTAAAAAAAATGGTATCGTGAAGCACTGAATTCGGATTTCAAGTACCTGAATTTGGGGGCGTCATAGGTTTGTATCAGAGCTTTAGGGTTAGAAACCATAGGCGGGAGTAGACCTTATGCTATAACCTTAGAGCAGAGGAAAATGTTGAAAGTACAAATAACTCATATAGAGTTTAAAAGGAGATGAATCGAATAAATTCATCGTCAAACAAAAATAAAAGATAACTTATATAAAACTTTTACTTGTTGTGTGTATATATTATATGCTAATCAAGATAATTTATGTGTAGATGTAAGGAGGAAAAGGATTAGGATACCCTATGATCGTAAAGAATGTGCCAATATTAAAGCCAATAGCTGAAGTAGAGGCTCACGTTGAAGATAACCTTGATGAGGTGATCATTTTGGAAAATATAGTACCAGACCTAGAAACGTTTGAACTAACAGATAGTGATTCAGACACCAAAGTTGGAGTTGATCAAGCAT
This sequence comes from Panax japonicus, assembly GCA_020205505.1. NCBI lineage: Eukaryota > Viridiplantae > Streptophyta > Magnoliopsida > Apiales > Araliaceae > Panax > Panax japonicus. The sequence continues at coordinate 33,127,154 of CM035110.1, read as the reverse complement.
CAACTGAAGTGCAGAATCTGAGGAACAAGGTTTTTTTTCTGGAAAACTTGTGGGAGATAGAAAAGATACTAAATTGTTAATTGCGAAAAACCTTACTAGAAACAATGGAAGAACAAGATAAGCTTAAGATCCAAATTAATCAAATGGGAGCCACAAACAACATATCGTGTGCAGCTCCAAGCAAGAAGGGGAAAAGAAAGATAGAAGGCTACGACTTAGGAAAATTTGATAAGAAGAAATGGAAAAAGATATGTTATCTTTGCGGTTATGAGGGACATACCACTCTGTATTGTCCCGACTACAAACTAGGTGCATGTTTTATTTGTGGATTGGAAAGTCATCGGGCGAAGGGTTGTCCAGAATCAGGAAGAAGGTGTAGGAAATAGGTAGAATTAGTATTCGATTATGTATATTTGGTAATGTACGTGTGTATTATAATAATCCCAACTTTGGTGTAAGTTGTAGTAGCGATTCCCGACTTTTGTGGTCATAAAGGGATATCGGATGTTTAAAGCAGTATGTGCTATGTACTATGAATTAGTTGAATGAATATGAATCTATGTTTGATTAATGTAATAAGTTTGAAATATTAAACTTATACGATGAGGTTTAGAATGTAAGTTAATAAAATATATATTTTGTTTTATTTAACTAGAAAATGCCACCAAGACGTCAAACTCGAAACCAAAGGGCAGAAGAATCTGTCAACAATGCTGGAGGACAACAACCAGACCTGATGCAGAATTTCTCATACATGGTAGTTCAGGCCATGCATAATGGAATGCCAGTGGTGGGAAATCAGCCAAACAACCGATTTGCGAACTTCAAAGATTTTAAGGATGTAGGATCGCGTAAATTTAGAGGTACCATTGACCCGATAGAAGCCCAAACTTGGGTTAAGGAAATAGAAAAAGCATTTGTAGTCACTAGGGTAGATGAGGGGCAAAAGATAGCTTTTTCCACCTATATGATGAGAGGAGAAGCAATTTTCTGGTGGGAGGTAAATCAAGCTAGGGCAGGAGAAGGAGTGGTAACATGGACTAGGTTTAAGGCGCTGTTCTTTAAGAACTATTTCTCGGCTAGTGTACATGCTAGGATGGAGGTGAAGTTTCTAGAATTGAAGCAGGAGAACTTGACAGTTGCAGAGTATGCCACAAAGTTCAATGAATTAACTAGGTTCGCTCCGCATAAAGTTGATATGGAAGCAAGGAAGGGAAGGAGGTTTGACCTAGGCCTAAAACTCTGGCTCTACAATAAGGTGTCGGTGTTGCAGATCAATACGGTGAAGGACTGTTCAAAAAGGAGAATGGATATACAGAGTGTGAATGCAAGAAAAGGCAGTGGAACAATGGCGATAATGGAACCAACTTTGACGAAATCAACCACAAGAGTCTTCAACATGACAATGCAGGATACCGTAGCAGCCGGGGATGGAACTTCAGGTATTATTCATATGAATTATAATTTTGTATATATGATTTTTCTTAAATATAAGTAAATTATGTTATAAAGAAATTTTGAAGGAGAAATTTGAGTTCTGTTAGAAATCAAATTTCCGTAGAATTAGATAGAAAAGCTTTATGTTGTGTAGTTAAAGATCATTTCGATCAAATCTGATCGAGTTCTACTTGAAATGACTACGTATGCTATTTGCCCTAGTGTCTATAGGTTTTTAAAGCGGTGATTCCGGGGACGGAATCCTTATAAGGGAGGATGGATGTAATAACCCAATATTTTTTAATAATAAATTTGCGAATAATTTTTTTTTATATTTGGATAAGGGTGGGAATATGTGCAAAGTAAAGTATATGTATATATCAGATAAATAAAATTATTTATTAGATGTAACTAAGTTCTTTTTTTTGAATTATTGATCATAGTAGATTATATTTTTATAATAAATTAATCTTGTAATAAAATATTTATTATTTATTTTTCATAAAAATATGATTATTGTATACATGATATGGATTTTATGATATGTATTTATTATATTAATTAAGTTAATTATTTTTAATTAATTAATAATGGTATCTATGAAGGTTATGTCAGATACGAATTCAAAACCTTAAGTCTGGATTTTGAATAAAGAATTATAATAATAATATAATATTAATTATATTTTAGTCTGATATGTGTGTAATATTTATGTGTGGAACAGTTATAGTAAAACAGTACAAAATCCTAGCATTACTAATAAACTATAGTACATAAGTCAATTATGACTGAAAAGTTTGTTAAGTTATGTGTTACATAATTAATGACCATTATTATGTTTAATGTTAATTAGGTAAACCCTAATTGATATTTAGAAACCCTAATTGCTAAGTAATAAACCCTAATTATTAATTTAGTAAGCTTAATAGTAATTAGTAGATTATAAAGCCTAAATTGCAAGTCTAAAGTGATTAGGGAACTTAATTTCATTAAGGAACCCTAATTCACCTTTTTAGAAACTAAGATTCCTATTTTTCCCATAATACACAATTCTAGATTTAGAGCTTAGGAAACCTTAGGGTTAAACCCTAAAGGATAGAATGAATTGTCAACCTTGCCACTAAAAGTAAAGACCAAATGACCAAATTGCCCTTCTTGCATTATTTAATAGATAACTTGTAAAACTTGCCATAACTTTAGTTGGTGACAAACTCTAGCTAGCCATGTGGTCTAGTAATATCCTTAAATCAGTAAAAATTTGATAGACATGATCAACCATGAGCATTGCACCATGTTATATAAGATCAAGGAGAGAGAAATGTTACTAACTTGCTCATTTATACACCAATACTCAACCAAGACTCTCTCATCTTCAAACCTCCGAAATTACCTTGCTAGACTAGTCCCCAATCAAGCCCCACATCTACCACTAATAGATCAGGAGGTCAGAATCAAAAATCAAAGCTCAAAGGTAAACCTTAAGCCAATAAGATTTGATCTAGTATGCTATGATGGATTTGTTTTTTTTTATGTTTAAACATGTTATATGTGTTGTTAATCCATGATCTTGGTTGGTATTTAGTGAATCCATAACATTTAATTGCTCAAAATTGGTGTTTTTAAAATTCTAGAAATTTTTTAACATGAGTCTGACAACCGAATGTCAGACCCTGTAAATCTAAGCCTGTTATGTTTTGTTGTTGTTTAAATGTTTGATCTTGTAGTATGCTATGCTAGCTTTGATATAGAACTTTATTTGGAGTCAGATATGTTGTAGATTTAAAGTTATTCTTGGTCAAAACCCGTTGACCGGGCATGACCAGAGGAAATCTGGTTAACCTAGAAAGTAGTTTGTAGCGTCTGACAAGATTTGTTAAGCATTAGATGTGACAATACTTTGATGTTCTGTTATAGATCTTGAGTCTACGTTGTAGTATGTTATGTTACCTATATACTCATGCTTTTAGAACCTCTATATATAAAATATATTGGATTTAGTGACCGGTCAAACCAGCTCAGTTGATCACAATTCTTATTTTCTTGGTAACCTAGAAAACGTTTAAATGTGTCCACTGACATGATTTGACCGGGCTATATCTTCTTGAGTTGTTGATGTTTGTTGATGTTTGTGTTGAATCCCTTCATTTACATACTAGCTACACACTGCAGCTTATAGATCACTAAAACATTGCACGATCAGCATGTAGTGGGAGCCCAAAGGTGCATGCTCGAACTGTTCTTCATTTCTAGGCTACCCAGAAATGAAGAACAGCCTCTGGCAGCTAATTTAGCCTCTTAGACCGTTGTTATGCATGTTATGGTTATGTTTGTTGTTCGATATTGTAGTCTTGCACTAGTACTACAAGATCCAAGTCATAGTTTGTCCATAAATATTTTTTCTTAAGATTTGATCATGGTCAAAATTGTTTACTCGAAACTGTGTATGAACATCTGGATTTTCATGATGAACATAAAGAACACCTATAGCGACGGTTCTGTCTCTATAGGTGGTCTTTAGCGACAAATTATTTATAAAAATTATATTTATTTTAAATAATTATAGAAAATTAGTTTTTAATTATTAAAAATACAAAATAAATTATTAAAAATTATTTTAAAGTTTGAAAAATATTTTTTTAATTATTTTTAATATATTTCATAATTAATTAATATTTTTGAAATATTAAAGATATTTAATTTACTTAATTATTATATTAAATTAATTATTTAAAAATGATTTTAATATTTGAAAAATCATTTAAAATTATATAATGATATAATAAAATATTTTAAGTTATTTTTAATGATTTTTAATATTATGAGGAATAGTACATTAATATTTTAATATTAATGGTAATTATTTATAAATGATTTTAAAGGTTTTAAATATCATTTAAGGGTAATATTAATACTTTAAAAATATTTTGAGTTATTATAAAATAACTTTAATATTTTGGTAATGGTTTCATTAATAGTTTAATATTAAATAAATGTTAATGATAATAGAATTATGTAGTATTTAAATCATTTAATAATGATTCTATAGTTTGAAAAATTATGATAAATTATAATATTTAATTAAAAATTATTATAAGTTCTGTGATTGATATTTAAAGTATCCAGAATAATATTTAAGATACAGATTAGAGATTTAAACTCGATACTTTTTCGATAAAGCCGTCGGTACATCGAAATGTTACCGAAATTGATCCAAACCATTATAGGTTTACTGTATAAGTGTCTGTTTGCGTCTTAATGACTGATATAACTATGTGACAATGTGATTAGGTTATGTGTTGACTGTAAATAACAGTATGATGTGTTATGATATGATTTTCTAATCAATAGAACCATCTTATAAATGATAGGTCGTTGAATTAAAGGTAGAACTAAGTTGTGTAAACAACAGACCAGGAAAATTTCCTATACTTACTTCAATTATTATTGATCAAGTATCTTTACCTTTGCATTTTCTTTACGCAATGGACATGAGTAAGAAAGTTCAAAATTATATTATTATTCTATCAAATTATTAACCCTATTGTTATATATGTTATATCCGATCATTGATTATCAACATTGTACTATATTGTAATTCAAGTATATATATTCTGTTCGTTAATGTCTAAACATGGTTATTCAAGTGTCCCCACTTGGATAATCATTGTATTTAAACACATGTTGATATATATATATATATATATATATATATATATATATATATATATATATATATATATATATACACACACACACCTATTGACCATAGTATGTATACTATAACAAAGAGTCGTCTAAGCTATTTGACCAGCTAGACACAAATTTAGAAATGTTGTTGAATATGCTAAAACCTTTTTGTATCCAGCCAAATTATTTTGGTTCGTATACCAGACTAACTATGAATATCCCGAATATAGGAAAATTTTTATGCGCCCAAGGCGCACAGAGTGAATGATAATATCATTCTTGCATGTAGTCTATATCAATACAGGGTATAACGGGCTGATCACCCCCATGCCCGAAAGTTATAACAGTTTGCGGATGAAGTTATGTTAAACCTATTCAAAAATTAAGAATAATGTTCATAGTATGTCACCTAAACCCTATTTATAGTCAGTACGTAGTTTTAAAAATTTAATAGAGAGTTGTTATGTTATTATTTTCGGTTTATATTACTTCACAACTTTTGATTTGTTGTAGAAAGGTAGTACAAAGAAAACATCTAATCCTTTCATCTAATATTTATAATTGTTAATACTTGCTGGGCACTAAAATGTTCATCCTTGCTTAAATTAAATGTTTTTAGTTAAGTATGACCAGCCAGAGGGCTCTGCCACGAATAAAGGGAAAGAAAAGTTGCCCGAATAAGTTTGTGTTATCTTATGTAATAGCTAGACTTAAATAAGATGATGTTATTTATTATCTATCATGTAATGAAATGTTTTAAGGTCGCGTACCTGGGATTTAGAAAACTGTGATATGTAAATTAAGTTTGATATTTATGACATTATTATTATTATTCTGCTCAAAGAAATGGTATCGTGAAGCACTGAATTCAGGTTTCAAGTACCAGAATTTGGGGGCGTCACAGAATTGGTTGACGATCGATACTGAATCCCCTCTAGTTTTGGCCATTTGAACAGGAGAGAGAATTGTAATTTTAAGTTTTTACTTTCGCCTAAATTATTGTAAGCTCTGTGTTTTTGACCTACACAATGTTTTTTAAAAATACATTATCTATTTAAAACCAAAAAAATGCCCTTTTAAATAGATAACGTTTTTCGTATGTATCTACAACGTTTTGTTAAAAAACATTGTGAAAAAAAATACCACAACGTTTTTTTTATAAAAACGTTATGGTTTAAGTGTTGTCTATTTACTACTTTGTACTGGTGTCAAGTCAATCTAGGTTCCTTCTTTCATAATATAATTCTAAATTGATCATTTCAACAAGTTAAGGCCATTCAAGGTCATGAAACCACAAATTCCAACATGTTAGCCTTTTAAACACATAAGGTAGTCATATAACTCATATTAGACATGCTTGTGTGTATTCATCTTTCATACATGTAATCTTTCCACTTATTATTTTGAAGATATGCTTTGTTAAGTTTAACTTGATTTCACAATTCTTAACATAGTAGGTACGTATGTATTATACATTTAGCAAGTCTAAAAGTACCACTTACATGTTCATAAAAGTCAGATTCTAACTCTCAATTAACATGCTCAAAGTTTGTATTTTCATTTGTAAAGTGTACTAATTAGTCCAACATGTTCATGCTTACTTACTAATCACATAAACACAAGTTAATGCTTATTCAAGCATTTCTAGACCATACCTTCATACTTGCAAGGTCAGAATATAAATCATGTAGTAGTTAGCTCACTATACTAAGCTTTTTCTTGAAAACTTCTTTAACACAAATCCTAATAAAGCGGTCATGAACAAAGTAACTAAAAATCATACATCATGCATTTCTAAATTATAGCAACATGCTTGCTAGTCAGTACATAAACATGGCACTCATACTAATCAAGTTCATTTCTAAAGTTTTTAAATTCATTTCAACTACACACTTTCATTATTCATGAATGCTAATCTATTAAAACATGCCCACATTAAGTTAATATGCTTGTATATACCCCCTACACATGCTAGCATAAGTCATAATAGTTTATCATCACTTAGCAGGTTATAAAATAGAAGGCTCAACTGATCTCAGAGGCCGATGCAGCTGCGTTGCGCCTTAGTACAATTATCGCGTAGCTGCGCCATGTCTGTTTCAGGAGTAGAAGTAGACTCTGTTTTGCAGAGTGTTACCCAACTCCATTTCCCTTGACTCAAACATGTTCCAAACCATTACCAAAGGGTTCATACATGCTAGTAAACTTTTTAAAAACATTATAACATGTTAATACATCATGTTTGATATAGAATTTTAAGAAATTACAAGAATCAAACAAGACCCATCTCAAGAACATAATTATAAATTATACCTCCTTAAGCTTGAATTGAACTTCCTACACACTGAATATGCTTCTACAATTGCTCAGCCACTTGAACTCTTCACTTAGAATCGCCAAACAAATTTTAAGCAACACAAAAACTAAAACTAAGCTTGTATTTATAGAAGAGGCATGGACTAGACATTATCATTACACAATCTTGGATTCCATGGTACAATGGAAGGATAAATTAGTTCCTAGAGGGTGGTTTAACAACTCCCTACCACCCACATAGCTAGCAATGATCACCTAGAATTATCAGCTTGAAAGTTACGTGAAGAGAGTTTAGGACACTATTCATTGTACTTGGTGACACTCAATTTGTGATAAGAGAGAAAAATCCAAGCATTCGATCATGTAAAGCTTGGTTTGGTCCTTTTAATTCCAATAATGTAGTATTAAGGTACAATTATTACCATATTAAGAATTTAGGGATTAAACATATACTCACCTAATATAATCCATGTACATTAAATACACGTAATAAAATAACGCAGTTAAATATTATTGTCCGGGTAGTTCCATAATTATCTCTATTACTCACAGAACCACATTATAACCTTATTTAATATTAATATTTATTTAAACATTTAATTACTCTCTCAGTTTCTAGAATACCTAGATAATTAACCATTTATGCATTACAACTTCTTATGATTTTATGGTGCTACTAGGTAACTCATTTCATTTTAATATACTCCTATCATATGGTTTTATTAATGTCACACATATCACATAATCGTTCCATTTAATTTCTAAAGTAGAAAGTTCATTTTTTTTCTCCAACTGACCACTGCCGTAGTTGCGCCATTTTGTACTGCTGGGACGGCGCAGCTGTGCTGTACCCTGACAGTGCCAAGACAAGTTTATCTTCAAGCCAGTGTCAACCATTATCGCCATATTTGTTTTTCATGACACGTATTACTGCCCACATGAGTGATATTGCTAATCTAAGAGTTTGGTCATTACTTATATGAAATCACATGCTCAACAATGATTAATCTTCCTAATTCCCTTTTTAACTCACTTAGTGAATTTCCTAATTTCACATTAAGCCACACAAGGAATTTCACAATTCTTATTATGAATTCACACTTCTCAATACGTATTAATCTAACACGAATCAATTGAATTCTTCCACTTTCATAACATCATTATATATATTCACATAAATATTATTTCCATTAATATATTCATTTAATAATACGTGGAAATTCTCAGGTATTACAGCCATCATCAGTTTTTCTATCTGAAGATGCCTGCGAGGACCATTTTCTGGCGGCTTGCCACACCCATCTCTCATATTTGGGTTATGCAGGCAGGCTGGAGTTAGGTGGTCCTATGATGAGACCACCTAGAAGCCATTACAGACTTTGGACATGAGGATGATTACACGGTATTCAGTGTGGCCCGGGGGAGAGTCACACCCAAGAAGAGTTGGGTTCATATTTCCATCAGCTTATGAGGATGAGGCTGATGCTGAGGAAACCTCAGATGATGATGAGTTCCAGGTGGTGAGACGATGGGAGAGCAAGGAACTGAGGAGATGCAGTAAATCGATGATATATTTAGCCCTCAATTTTAGAGCCTCCAGAGATTAGTGTATGAGTACAACAAAGAAGCCAGAAGACAAATTAGGAGACTCGCGGCCAGACAAGGCCATATGTTCGAAGTCATGAATATGTCCTTTGCCTCATTGAATGCGACGCTCCAGAGTTTATACCCCAACGCTCAGTTCCCATACCAGCAGCCTGCCTTGATGCCAAGGTTCCCACCCTCTGATTCAGATAATGAAGAGCAACAGCCACCACCACCGCAAGCTTAGGTGATTACATGGAAGTCCTCGTTTATTTAATGAATTATCTTTATAATGAGGACATTGTGATTTTTAAGTTTGGGGAGTTCATTTAATTTTTATGTTTGCATGATTAATTTTAAATAGTTAGATTTGCATATGTTAGTTTCATGTTTAGTTTTAAGCTCATTAGATGTTTGCATTCATGTAGTGTAGAAGTTGCATAATAGAGTTATATTGTAAATAGTTTTTATTATTTTTTAATCATGTTATGTTTATTATGTGTGTATATATATATACACATATATATATAATAAATAAATAAAAATTATAAGTTAAGTATTGTGTTATCTTGCATAAGTCCATTAGTTTGATATAGTTCAGTTTATTATAGCCAATGATGAGATTGGGATTAAGTAGATAAGTACGGTACTGACTATTAGAACTTTGACGCAATTTTCTGTTATGAATTAGATCTTTTTCCTGTTTGAAACTGGTATAATAAGGTTAGCACGTTAATAACACCTATGTGGACTGATTTAGTTCAAATTGATACATAAGGGACCTCTAAAGGATAATGCTAGTTTAAATGAAAGAATAACAAGGATAGGTAGTGAAGGTGAAAAATTAGGCAAGAACCTAAGTTTGGGGGAAAAAGTGGGGTATGTAAGCTTCATATCTGTATATATATATATACATATATACATATATATATATATATATATATATATATATATATATAAATATAAACACCGTGGTATGCTTGTCTAGTTTTGTGGACTTTGTTACTTAAGTAAGTAAGCCCGAGGGGATTGTGTTTACACCTAGCACCCTAAGGTCTTCATGGTCTGTGAGTCGCTGGTCGAAAGCTCGTTAAGGTAGCACTGAAAAGCCTAAGGGAATAAGACATTGCATAGCCGTGTGTATAAAACAATTGAATAAAATGGGAAATAAGAGCAAAAAGCCCCCGTAATTGAAAAATAAAGCATAAGTACCATATTTCGACCCTTAATATTGGTAATTATTTGATTTTAGTTGGATCTCATCTGTTTTTGAAATTCTTGAGTTTACACTATATGATGCCTTCTAAGACACTTGTTATGTATTAAATTTGTATTTGCATCAGCTAGCATGGATGTTGAGCACACACACACTATACTAGTAATAACAATTTAAGAATTTATGAATGATATGAATTATTGATTGGTTTTGATATGAAGTATTATTGTGTTTGCTTGATTTCTCGGAGGCCGGTTGAATAGATTTGATTTTATAATTACTGCTGGATTTGTATGCATATAGATTAGTTGCATTACATTCTATTGCATTGCATTGCATATCATAGCATGTTTGTTTTGTTTTTTGCTCGAGGACTAGCACGTGATTAAATTTGGGGGAGTTTGATGATTGGGGTTTTATACCTACGAATCGGCTTCTAATTCAAGCTTAAACTGTGTTAATTCTATATTTTTATGTTTTGTTTTACTTTTTTATTGTTGTTTTATGTTTAGGTGTGGTGGCATAGTATTTGGACTTAAAAGGTGGATTCATGGCAAAACTTGGCATAGTATTTGGACTTAAAAGGTGAATGGACTCTTGTCGGGGAGTGCATTATAAAGGCAAAACCTGCTGGGGCGGGGGTACTTAATCAATGAACAGAAGCATGGCCCGCTGGGGTGGACATTATAGAGTAAAAAAACCCCGTTGGGGCGAGGGTAAGGGAAGAGGCCAGAGTCCTGTTTTGATAGTGTTGCTGCAGTGGCGTGAAGGATAGTGGTTGACAAGGAATGGAACTCAATTGGGTGTCCAATTATGGTCAAAATATAGGTCCTAGGCTGGTTATTAACAACAACAACAACAAGGGAGCTAACAACGAACACTCAATTGACAAATGGAAGACTTATTTTTTAGCACAAACATTGGATGCAGGATTTGAAGGAGAATTCAAGATAATTGCATATTGAAGCTAAAGTGAAGGGTGGTTTTGGATTCATTCTTTTTCTGTAGTTCAATAATTATAATTGGGATGATGTTTACTTTGATGATGTCGACGTCGGGATTTTTATGTGTCCCTTTTCTGTTCTTATTCTTTGGTGTTCTCATGTTAGGTGAGATTTGTTTAAAAAAACAAGTGAAAAAGGTCTGACATGTATATGTCGATAATTTGACTGTAAGAGTCGCCAGTTGGTGTTTTTAACTGGTTGCACCAACGCAACCGAGAAGAGGTTTGCACATTGACCCAGTGACGTGACACTGCTAAACGACTCCGTGAAACCGAGATTCATTTAGGTTCGGGGGTTTGATTATGCGGAAGGAAGGTGTTAGGCACCCCCTCGACATCCGTGTTGCCACGGTGATCGCCACTTTTCAAGAAACCGTTATATGAATGCGTGTGTGTGTGTGTGTGGGTCAATTTGCTATTATTTGGAAGTAGTGTGAGGCCTCGTTCGCACATATATGCAAAGGGTTTGAATTTGTATGAAAAAAAATCAGTTTTAAACAAGATATAGCAATGAGGTTTTGTAAAAGAGGTTTTTCAAACTTTGTGCTCAATAGTAATTGAGACCTTTAATAATTCCATTTTATTATTAAATTTTCAGCTTGGTTGCTTTTATTTTCGAGATGCGAAGCATCTTCGAGAAAATAATATATAGCAGTGCCGAATTCCGCATGAGCATGAAAACCATCTAAGGAAATTCAAAGAGCGTGAATAATTTAAAAGCTGCTTACAGCTGAAAATGTCCATCATGGGAACTGAATCTTGATTCAATAGACTGAATATGTGATCACATGATTCTTAGGCTCATATGGTACGACAATTTATATGAAAAGTAGTAAGTAGTTATATATATAAAAGTTGTAAGTATATATATATATATATATATACAGACATGATCAACCACCATGAAGCACCTACATGGGTGATCGAAAATGTAAATATATAAAAGCGGTAAATATATATAGAGAGACGTGATCAACCACTATGAAGCACCTCCATGGGGGATCAAAAATGTAAATAAAGCAGTAAAAACAAGATCCACCACCACGAAGCACCTCCATGGGGTATCGAAAATGTAAATAAAGTTGTAAAAGACAATCAACCACCACGAAGTAAACTCCAGGCGAGACTAAATGTAAAGAAAATAGTAAAAACAATCAACCACCATGAAGTAAAATCCATGTCCAAAGTAATATGCCTCTAATAATCTTCAATGAAAGAGTTGAGCCTGTTAGCTTCCAAGCCCATGAGGTGTGCAACACTCATTATCAACCTATCGGGGCTCAAACTTTGAAACCAAGAGTTTTTGCCGAAGTAATGTCGGCCATTCAAGAAATGATATCCTTAGGTTTCCAACCTGGACACGGGTTAAGGAAAAATCAGCAAGGAATTAAAAGCCCAATTCAAATTCCTAGCCAGACAGGGAAGGCTAAATTAGGCTATTCCTCTAGAATAAGTCACAAGAACCCGCACAAGCATACACCGGTTCCTTCATATACAATTCTATTGCCTAACCCTAAAGATACAGATTGTAAGACCCCAACTCTTTTTAATAAAGATGATTTTTCTATAAATATCATTTTTGAATATTATGGAATGAATTTGATATAATGTTATACTTGTGGGTAATATTTATAAATTTTGCAAAGTATGCAAGTTGTTATATAATATTCGATTGTTCGGGGAATATTCATTTTAACAGGGAATATTCATACAACGACACAATCATTGGTGTACCCCATAACAGAATTGTTGTCGAATTGAGAAAACGAAAAAAATATTTTATGAAAATAAATGGAAGTTTTACCGTTAATTGTTGAAACACCCGGTGTTAAAAGTATAGTAATACGCGTGGTTGCATAGTAGCACACGGTATTGATGCTTATGTGAGAAGTTACTCAATTTTGTTCAATTATTGCAACAGTAATTGCTGCATAGTATCTAACATTATTTGATCAATTATTGTTGATATTTTATATATTATTAAATCAATAATTGAGACGATGAAGTTATTAATATTAACGAGAGATTTTGTCACCTAATTGTGCGCTAATAGGGAGAAATCCTTATTGGAAAGCCCCCTCTTTCCTGGGAACGACCTGGTCGATTAATATTGTGAATTATAATAATGATGATAAATGTTGTTAAAAATATTGATGAGATTTTTATGAAGTATTTGTTATATTTATGGACCCCCATTTACCTATTTTTCAAAATAATCGGTAGAAAGTTATTTAGTATATATATTAAAAGATGGGGCCACTTGTAATGTTGATGTCTTGTGTTGGGGAGGGGGGAATTTGCTTTGTCGGGAGAGAGATGGTGCAAAATGGGTGGGAGGTTACATAATTGATGTGTATATGATTTATATATATATAACATGTGATTAATTATATATATATATATATAACTTACGTGTGAGAAAGAGAAGAAGATGGCAAATTCAAAACATCCGTGACTCCTTCAGTTGTTCGTCCATGAGACGGAAGAAAAAAATAAATATACTGTTCACCCGTGATTTATTTTTTTTCTAAATAATATCCTTCCATTCACCTATAAATAGTAGCTCATTCCTTCATTATTTCTACAAATTCACTAAAACTCTAGATAGAGAAACTATAGAGAGAAAGAAGAAAAGTTACTTGCTACATCACTACTCCTATATCGAGTTCTTATAAGGTAAGGGGTATTATTTCTTTCTTTCGTCTTCATGAAGAAAACTTCTGTTATTCCATTCTTTATTATTATGTTGGAGTAACCTGTCTATGCGAAGTACTGCATACATGGTGAAATTCTTCTGTTATTCCATTCTTTATTATTCTGTTGGACATCCTGTCTGTGCGTTACGCATGACCTGGTTCCGTTATTTATTATTTTGTTGGAACATCATGTCTGTGCGTTTACGCATGACCTGGTTTTGTTGTTTATTATTCTATTGGAACATCCTGTCTGTGCGTTACGAATGACTTGGTTCCGTTATTTATTATTCTATTGGAATATCATGTCTGTGCATTTACGCATGACCTAGTTCCGTTATTTATTATTCTATTGGAATAACCTATCTGTGCAGTCTATCGCATGCCTGGTGATTTCTTTTGTTATTCCATTCTTTATTATACTCAGTTGGTTAAAGTTTTGACTTCTATACTCCATGAAATTAGTAGAATATCCTTGATATTTGCGCTTCATCCATTATCTTTTCATGGAAATATTCTTCTGAGCATTCTTGAGTTTTACTCTATAAAGAAATATCATGTTGGCAATTTAGACATTATTAGTTCCTGGATAAATTAATTCTTGAACTTGTTTTATTGAATTCTTATATCATTGTCATCATCCACATGTTTATATTATGTTGAAAGTCATCTATGGCCTGTAGTGCATAGATGCACTTGGTATGATTATGACCAAGGATTATTTGGTGTAATCATGACCGTAATGTTACAAATGATGTGGAAAAAGTCCTCATTGACCTGTAGTGCACTGAAGCACAGTTATTGGCATGATCATGACCATCAATGAATACACGAATATCCTTGGCCCGTAGTGCATGGATAATTTTAAGTTGTGATACTAATGTATATCCTTGGCCGTAGTGCAGAGAAGATGTGAATTATTTATTAAGCTGAGTCTCAGCAATAAAAGTGATGAAAAACCTTTTAAATCATAAAAGATAGTAGATTTTATTCTTTACTTGACTCTTTTAATGGATTGCTTGTTCCGCTGCAGTTAAACTTGATGTCTATTGTATTTTATCAGTTTAATATTGTTGAAGGCAAATGATAATTTATTATGCATTATCATAGTCATAATATTTCTTACTGGGCTAGTTGAGCTCACCCTTTTACTCTAATTGTTCTCTTTATGAAGTGGGAACGTAGCAGGGACTAGTCGAGGAACGGAGTAACGGTCCAAATGATAGCATTAGTAGTCCTCACTATTCCATGAAATAGTGTGTTAATAAATGTATTGAGGACTTATTTTGAGTTTTAATACTGTCTTGAAGACAATATTTGTATTAAAACTCATAGCTCATGTTGTATATTTAAGATTGTATTTGTATTATCTACCATGTATTTTGTGACTTAGAATAAGTGATGTATACCTATTTTGGGGGCTTCACAGTTGTTATCAAAGCTTAGGGATATGATCCATGGCTAAGATGTGAGACAAGAACTAGGAGGGGAGAGAAGGGGAATTCCTTCGCTAGTATGACCCACCTAAGTTTATTTGCTATTTAATTGGTCGGTCAGAGTATAGGGATAATATATGATATGTTAATTAACCCTTATTCTGTGGCAGTATTTGAAAATGACATCCGAGAATGTTGAGAACATCAATGGAGCACAGGAGACCGTTGAGTCTCCACAGATCAATAATCAGGATAATGTTCAAAGGCTTTATGAAATTCATGCAACATCAGGCAAGAGCGGCTCCTGTCCAAAATGCAGGTGGAAACACTGACAACTCTCAGACGGTCACCGCTAAGCAGTTCAAGGAACTGGGACCACCAGAGTTTTTTGGAGAGCCAAAACCACTTAAGGCGAAGACGTGGATTAAGCAGATCAACAAGATATTTGATGTCTTTGGATGCTCCGAGTAGCAAAAGGTTCCCTTTGCCACCTTCATGTTGCGGGCAGAGGCAGATTACTGGTGGGAATCTGTAAAGCGTACTCAACTTGTCACACTGAAGATGTCTTGGGGGAAGTTCCAAGAACTTTTCAATGACAAGTACTTTCCTGAAAGTATTCGTCACATGAAAGAGGTAGAGTTCATCAAGCTGGAGCAAAACAACATGACTGTGTCACAGTACGAAGCCAAGTTTGCCGAGTTGTCCCGATTTGCATCCCATTTGGTTGATAATGAGGAGAGAATGACGCAAATGTTTCTAAGAGGTTTGAAACCTGAGATACGTCAATATCTTATCTCTCATAAACTGTGTTTGTATTCAGATGTTGTTAATAGGGCTCAGTTATTGGAGCACGATAATGAATCAACCCAACCAAAAGAGAGTAGCCGACAAAATAATAATACCAGTGATAACAATCATCGAAGCGGTGACAACAAGCGTGGAGGGAATCAACATGCCAGATATGGTAACCACTTTGGTGGTAATCATGGTCAAAATAATAAGAATGGACATTTCAAGAAGAGGAGATTCAACAATGATGGAAAGACGTCAACATCAGCACCTGTCGTTAAGGAAGGAGAACGGCCACCTATCATATGCTTCAAATGTGGAGGGGATGGACACATCAGTCCAAACTGCTCGATACCATCCAAAGCATGGTATAATTATGGAAGAAAAGGTCACCTAGCCGGATTTTGTTTTGCACCAAAGTCAAGTCCAGCTGGGATGGAGGCATCAAAGGCCGTCCCAGACAAGACAAAACCTGTAGTTCAAGGGAGAGCGTTTGTCGTGACCTCCTACAAAGAAAGAAACCCGAACGAGGTCATCACGGGTAAACTTATCATAAACTTTAGTGAAGTATATACCTTATTTGATACCGGTTCTACCCATTCCTTTATTTCTCCTACTTGAGCTCAACGTTTAAATTTGACTCCACAGAAATTAAACTTTGTCTTATCTGTTGAAACTCTGTTGGGAGAAACCTTCATTACATCCAGGTTTATAAGTCTTATGTGATTCAAATCGGTACTCGTACGTTACCTGTCGATCTTATTTCTTTGATAATACTTACATTTGATGTGATTATAGGGATTGATTGGTTAACTACTCATCATGCAAAAATTGATTATTTTTATAAGGTGGTTAGCTTTTATATTCCTAACCAACCTATTATGTGAATTCAATAAACCAAACCATTAAAATCAATCATTGTTATCTCAAGCCATAAAAATATTCATTTATTGAAAAACGGATGTCAAGCTTTCTTAGCTCATGTCACGGATCTAACCAAAAATACGTCAGTTTTGAATGATATTTCTATTGTTAATAAATTTCCTGACGTATTCCCTGAAGAATTTCCTGGCCTAACCCAGAGCGTGAAATTGAATTTTGAATCAACCTTGAAACCCGTACAAAACCCATTTCTAAAGCCCCATATAAAATGGCTCCTATTAAACTTCAGGAGTTAAAGACCCAACTGCAGGAATTGTTAGACATCGGCTTTATTCGTCCTAGTACTTCTCCTTGGGGTGCTCCTGTTCTATTCGTGAAAAAGAAAGACGGGAGTATGCGACTTTGTATTGATTATCGGGAGTTGAATCATGTCACAATAAAAAATAGGTAGCCATTGCCACCTATTGATGACCTATTTGACCAGTTACAAGGAGCCAAATTCTTTTCAAAGATTGATCTTTGTTCCAGATATCACCAATTAAAGATTAAAACCGATGACATTCCAAAAGACGTCTTTCAGAACTCGGTACGAGCATTATGAATTCCTAGTCATGTCTTTTGGATTGACTAATTCTCCTACTGCCTTCGTGGAGATGAAGAACGGAGTATTCAAGGAATAATTGGATAACTTTTTGGTCGTCTTTATTGATGACATCCTTATTTATTCCAAAAGCCATGAAGATCATGAGCAACACTTGAGGCTGATACTCTAAAAGCTTCGTGAATATAAGCTTTACGCCAAGTTGAAGAAATGCGAGTTCTGGCTTGAGGAACTAGCATTCCTTGGGCACGTAGTATCAAGTCATGGAATATCTGTTGACCCAACAAAGATTGAAGCTATTCAAAGCTGGGAGCAACCTAAATCAATGACCGAAGTACGTAGCTTTCTCGGCTTAGCTGGTTATTATCGAAGATTCGTAGAAGGGTTTTTTGAATCGTTACTCCATTAACTCAGCTGACTTAGAAAGATACAAAATTCAGTTGGAATGAGGAATGTGAGAAGAGTTTTTAAGAACTCAAGAGGAGACTCATTTCAGCACCTGTTCTGACAATACCATCTGGCTCGGAGGGATTTTTCATCTACAGTGATGTTTTGGGCAAAGGGTTAGGATCTATTCTCATGCAACATGGGAAAGTCATAGCCTATGCCTCTCGATAACTCAAAGAATATTAGAGCAATTATCCTACTCATGATCTAGAGTTGGCAGCTGTTGTTTTCGCACTTAAAATTTGGAGGCATTACTTGTATGGGAGAAAGTGGAGATCTTTACGGATCATAAAAGCCTCAATCATTTCTTCACTCAAAAGGAACTCAACATGAGACAATGACGTTGGCTTGAACTGTTGAAAGATTATGATCATACCATTCAATACCATCTTGGAAAAATGAATGTGGTAGTTGACGTATTAAGTAGAAGATCATATGCGGGTACGAGTACGATATTGACAACACAAAGGCCCATTTTGTGTGACTTGCAAAGGATGGAGATAGAGTTAAAGACTCCAGGGACCCATGTGATGTTGGCGAATATACGAGTAGAACTTACTTTAATTGATAAAGTTAAAGTTGCTCAAGTTATAGATCTAGAGCTGATGCGTATGAAGAAGAAAGTTCATGAAGGTGTTATGTCGGAAGAAAGAATCGATGAAGAAGGAATACTTTGAGTCAACTCCAGACTTTGTGTTCCTAACGACCCTGATTTAAAGTATAAAATCATAATTGAGGCACACAATACACCCTTTGTAATCTATCATGGGAGTACCAAAATGTATCGTGATCTTCGTTATACATTTTGGTGGAGCAATATGAAGAGAGAGATAATGTTGTTTATCTCAAGTTGTCTAACTGGTCAACGAGTCAAAGCGGAGCATCAGGTACCAAAAGGTCCATTGCAACCACTTGAAATTTTAGAATGGAAGTGAGAGCACATTACCATGGATTTTGTTACCGGTCTTCCCAAGGTTTCTCAAGGCATAGATGTAATTTGGGTCATTGTTGATAGATTGACCAAGTCTGCTCATTTCTTACCAATACGAAAAACTTATACACTTGAACGTCTTGCTCGTATGTACATAAACGAGATTTTAAGACTGCATGGTATGCCAGTATCCATAGTTTCTGACCGAGACCCAAGATTTACTTCATGATTTTGTGTTAGTTTGCAAAAAGCTATGGGCACGGATTTACGATTTAGTTCGGCATATCATCCTCAGACAGACGGACGATCAGAGAGGACTATTCAAACTCTTGAAGATTTATTAAGACTTTGTGTCCTTGACTTCAAGGGAAGTTGGGACAAGTTCTTACCATTGGTGGAGTTTTCCTACAACAACATTTATCAAGCAAGTATTGGCAGGCTCCATTTGAGGCGTTGTATGGAAGAAAGTGTCATTCTCTAGTATACTGAGATGAGGTGGGTGAAGCAACGCTGTTGGGACCGGAGTTGGTACGTCTGACTACGAAAAAGATTCAAATGATCTGACAACGTATAAAAATCTCACAAGATCGACAAAAGAGTTATGCTGATCTTCATTGAAATGACAGAGAATTCGATATTGGAGATCATGTGTTGTTACGTGTTGCTCCATGGAAAGGATTTATGAGATTTGAAAAGTGAGAAAATCTCAATCCTCGATTCATCGGCCCATTTTTAATCCTCGATCGAGTAGGAACTATGGCCTATAAACTCGCTTTACCACCAAGTATGTCTCGTGTTCATAACATTTTTCACATATCCATGTTACGTAAATATTTGGAAGACCTGAACCACATTATTGAGTTAGAACCGAACGAAATAGCGGAAGATTTGACGTATGAAGAGGTTCCTGTTCAAATCGCGGATAAGAAGGAACATATTCTACGCTCCAAGGTTATACCTCAAGTCAAAGTTTTGTGTAGAAACCACGATGTTGAGGAAATGACCTGGGAGTTAAAAACTGAAATAAAATCAAGGTATCATTACCTCTTCGACATACCACGTACGTGTCCTAATTTTGAGGGCGAAATTTCATAAGAAGGGGAGGTTGTAAGACCAAAACTTTTTTTAATAAAGATGATTTTTTTATAAATATCATTTTTGAATATTATGGAATGAATTTGATATAATGTTATAGTTGTGAGTAATATTTATAAATTTTACAAAGTTTGCAAGTTGTTATATAATATTCGATTGGTCGGGGAATATACATTTTAACAAGGAATATTCGTACAACGGCAGGATCATTGGTGGACCTCACAACAGAATTATTGTCAGATTGAGAAAAGGACAAAAAAATTTTATGAAAATAATGGCGGAAGTTTTATCGTTAACTATTGAAACACCCGGTGTTAAAAGTACAGTAATACGCGTGTTTGCATAGTAGCACACGGTATTGATGCTTACGTGAGAAGTCACTCAGTTTTGTTCAATTACTGCTACAGTAATTGTTGCATAGTATCTCACGTTATTTGATTCAATTATTGTCGATATTTTATATATTATTAAATCAATAATTGAGACGACGAAGTTATTAATATTATTATTTGCAATATTAACGATGTCTAGAAGTTATGTCAAGGAGAGGTTTGGTCACCTAACTACGCGCCAATGGGGAGAAATCCTTATTGGAAAGCCCCCTCTTTCCTGAGAACGACCTGGTCGATTAATATTGTAAATTATAATAATGATGATAAATGTTGTTAAAAATATTGATGAGATTTTTATGAAGTATTTGTTGTATTTATGGACCCTCATTTACCTATTTTTCAAAATAATCGGTAGAAAGTTATTTAGTTTATATATTAAATATATGGGGCCACTTGTAATGTTGATGTCTTGTGTGGGGGAGGGGGAATTTGCTTTGTCGGGAGGAAGTGGTGTAAAATGGGTGGGTGGTTACATAATTGATGTGTGTATGATATATATATATATATATAACTTACGTTTGTGAAAGGGAAGAAGATGGAAAATTCAAAACATCCGTGACTCCTTCAGTTGTTCGTCCGTGAGACGAAAGTAAAAATAAATATATTATTCACCCGTGATTTATTTTTTTTCTAAATAGTATCCTTCCATTCTCCTATAAATAGAAGCTCATTCCTTCATTATTTCTTATGAATTCACTGAAACTCTAGAGAGAGAAACTATAGAGGGAAATAAAAAAAGTATTCTGCTACTTCACTACTCCTATATCCTGTTCTTATAAGGTAAGGGTTATTATTTCTTTCTTTCGTATTCATGAAGAGAACTTCTGTTATTCCATTCTTTATTATTATGTTGGAATAACCTGTCTATGTGAAGTACCGCATACATGGTGAAATTCTTCTGTTATTCTATTCTTTATTATTCTGTTGGAACATCCTGTCTGTGCGCTACCCATGACCTAGTTTCATTATTTATTATTCAGTTGGAACATCATGTCTGTGCGTTTACGCATGACCTGGTTCCGTTGTTTATTATTCTATTGGAACATCCTGTCTGTGCGTTACGCATGACCTGGTTCCGTTATTTATTATTCTGTTGGAATATCATGTTTGTGCGTTTACGCATGAGCTGGTTCTGTTATTTATTATTTTATTGGAATAACCTTTTTGTACGGTCTATCGCATGCCTGATGATTTCTTTTGTTATTCCATTCTTTATTATAATCAGTTGGTTAAAGTTTTGACTTCTATACTACATGAAATTAGTTGAATATCCTTGATATTTGTGTTTCATCCAGTATCTTTTCATGGAAATATTCTTTTGAGCATTCTTGAGTTTTACTCTATAAAGAAATATAATGTTGACAATTTGGACATTATCAGTTCCTGTATAAATTAATTTTTGAACTTTTTTTATTGAATTCTTATATCATTGTCATCATCCTCATGTTTATATTGTGTTGAAAGTCATCTGTGGCTTATAGTGCATAGATGGACTTGGTATGATTATGACCAGGGATTATTCGATGTAATCATGACCCTAAGGTTACAAATGATGTGGAAAAAGTCCTCATTGGCCCGTAGTGCATTGATGGACAGTTATTGGCATGATCATGACCATTGATGAATACACGAAAAAATTTGGCCCGTAGTGTATGGATAATTTTTGGTGTGATACTAATGAATATCCTTGGTCGTAGTTCAGGGAAGATGTAGATTATTTATTAAGCTGAGTCTCAGTGATAAAAGTGATTAAAAACCTTTTAAATCATAAAAGATACTAGATTTTATTCTCTACTTGAGTCTTTTAATGGATTGCTTGTTCTGCTGTATTTAAACTTGATGACTATGTTATTTTATCAGTTTAACATTGTCGAAGGCTAATGATAATTTATTATGCATTATCTTAGTCATAATATTTCTTACTAGGCTAGTTGAGCTCACCCTTTTACTTTCCTTGTTCTCTTCAGGAAATGAGAACGTAGCAGGGACTAGTCGGGGAACGGAGTGACGGTCCAAACAATAGCATTAGTAGTCCTCACTATTCTATGAAATAGTGTGTTAATAAATGTATTGAGGACTTATTTTGAGTTTTAATATTTTCTTGAAGACAATATTTTTATTAAAACTCACAGCTCATGTTGTATATTTAAGATTGTATTTGTATTCTGTACCATATATTTCACGACTCATAATATGTGATGTATACCTATTTTGGGGGCGTCACACAGATTCTATAAGTCCTTTGAGGAAAATTCCTGTTTCCGTGGTGGGTATGCTATTTCCTAAGCCTAGACCGGCTAGTGGGAAAGAAGTCCTAATTCCAAACCCAGACATTGAGGAATGGAATCAGAGATTCAAACAAGACGGGAAGTGATGGTTATCAAAGATGTACTTCCTAGTACATACCGAGGGTATGAAAGAGGATATCCTAGATGATGATTGCTTAGAAGATCAGATCCTGATCCCTCGCATCAATAGGGCTAAGGAGAACCGATTAAAGAAAAACATTGACCCTGATGTGAACTCAGTCATGGTCATCATTAAAGAGGAATAGGATGACAACCTGCCCTTCATCATAGCTTTCCACCAGGACTTGACCCTAGGCAATTGGAGTAACACACCTTGTATTTGTCAAAAAGGGTAAAAAGGGTAGAACATCCCTATGCCCTATAGATACATTAACTGCTTACTTTTGTTGCATATTACTAGCATTTACTTTTTCCATGCTAACACTTTGTATGATCAAATAGTTTCATATATTAAGTGAAAGCATTTTGTTTTCAAGACTCCAGAGTTGGTTTGTCTAAACTTGCTGATGGAATGCCAAATCTTCACAATGACTACAACTTTGATGTAAAGTTGGACTTTGGCTTGGTGGAGATTAATCAAGAGGACTATGATGTGCTTGAGGAGATCAAAGAATGAGTCGAAGATAAACCCAAACCAAAACTTGATCAAACAACCTCTGTAAACATTAGAACATCAGAAAACTCAAAACAAATCTAGATTGGCATGGACCTTACCCTAAGCCAAAGGAAAGACTTGGTTACTCTATTGACCCGGTTCCAAGATGTGTTTGTATGGCCTTATAATGGTATGATCATTTTGTTTAATGATATCATCTTTCATCGCATGTCCATTAAAAAGGGATTCAAGCTAGTCAAACTGAAGCTCAGGCGATTGAAATCTGAGTGGAGTTTGAAAGTTAAAGAAGAAATTGTTAAAAAAATTCAAAGCCGACATCATCATGGTATTGACCTAGACTGAGTGACTATCCAACATAGTTCTCATACCTAAACTCAGAGGGAAGGTGCGAGTATGCGTGGATTACAGGGATTTGAACAAAGCTTGTCTCAAAGATAATTTTCTTGTACCATTTATCCACATACTCACATACAACACCACTTAGTATGACATGTTCACTTTTGTTGACTTCTTTGCTGGGTACCATCAGATCATGTTTGTTGAAGAGGACCGGGTGAAGATAACATTCATCACTCCTTGTGGAACCTTTTTCTAAAGACGGTTGTCATTCGGCCTCATCAATGTCGGTGCTACCTACCAGCGAGCCATGATGGCTCTTTTCCATGATTTAATGCATAAAGAAATAGAAATCTATGTGGACTATATCATCATCAAATACTGGAGGGAAGAGGATCACATACACCATCTCAAAAAGCTTTTCAACCGATTACGCAAATATAACTTGAAGCTGAATCCGGCCAAGTGTGCCTTTGGCATCAAGTTAGGCAAGTTGTTTGGATTTTTAGTAAGCCATAAAGGCATTGAGCTGGATCCTGTCAAAATTTAAACCATCACTGAGATGTCCGTGCCCCAGAGAGAGTAGGAAATTCGGGGATTTTTGGGGAGAATCAATTTCATCAGCAAATTCATCTCCCAACTCATAGTAATGTGTGAACCCATATTCAAGATGTTAAGGAAGAACTACTCCAAGAAGTTGAATGAAGAGTGTCAAAAAGCCCTCATTTCCATAAAGAGCAATTGGTCAAAGCTTCTATCTTGGTACCTCTAAGGGATAACGTTCCCCTGTTTATGTACCTTTCAATCAATGACAATGCCATGGGCTGCATTCTGGGGCAAAAAGACGATAGAGGCAAGGAAAGGGCTATCTATTACCTCTGTGACAACCCGAGAATTTCGATAATTTATTAAAATCTTAAATGATTGATTTAAGGTCAAATATTAGACCTAGACAGAATATAAGTGTATGCGTTTAATGTTATTGGGATTGAATTTTTAAGATTTCAAAATTCGGTGAAGGATATAGGTGAATTATTCAGGATTAAGGAATTATATGAATATGCTCTTATATATGGTTAACGATGTGTTCAGAATGTGGTTAAAGGTCATGAGTTGATCAGATAAATTACATCTGTGATAAACCCTAAGTATATATTAAGAACGTCAACGTTCGGTTAGAAAATCATAGCGTTTAACAAGAAACCCTAGAAATCGGTTCCGGAAACCCTAGTTTCAGTTCCGGGAGTCCGAAATCTTAAATCGAATATTGAAAACCCTAGATTGGGAATGCAATGATATGTACAAGGTTAAACGTAATTAATTAACAAATCCTAATTTCCAATTTTTGGAACCCTAATTGTTCCGTCAGAAACCCTATTTGTTCAGTGGTGGAAATTAATGGCTAAAATTAGCTATGCTAATTAGGAAACCGTAATCCTAATTATTTTAATTTTTGAGTAATTAGAAAACTCTAATCTAATTACGAGATTTAATTTCTAAAATTATAAAATTATTTTCTATTAGAAAACCCTAATTTGTGGGTTATAAACCCTAATGACCATTTTGACCCTAATTGCTAAATTAGCAACGTGAATTAGGAAATATTAATCCTAATTTGTTAAAGTCCTAATGTAATTAGGAAATTATGATATAATTAGAATCCCTAATTATATTTTTTTTAAATCATGATTTTCTATTTTAAATTCTAATTAGAAAATCTTAAAAATCCAAGTTGCTAAATATTTAAGGGTTAAAACCTAAACCCTAAAATGCTAAATCCTAAACCCTAAACCCTAATGGTTTGTATCAAAAATAGCATTCTAGAAATTAAATTTGCATGAAAAGACTAATATGTCCTTAGTGCATTATGGTGACTTAACTTGCAAGAATGGGTCTAGAGAGTTGTTCACCAAACCCTAGCCTAGGTTATGACTTTTATGTCCAGCAATCCAGCAAAAATCAGCAACATGCATTGAATCACATCATTTAATTGGATTAAAAGTGAGAGAAATGACTACTTTCATTTTCATTTTTCTCCAAGCCATTCTCTCTCTTCAACTTCGAAATTGAGAGTGATAGAGAGAGAAAAGATGAACCTTGATCAGTTCCTAACAAGCCAATAACCGATCCATAGACCAGAAATCAAAAATCAAGCATGAATGAGGTATAAACCATAAATTTCGAAATCTATGATTTTGATGTTAAATGTTGTTGTTTGTTGGTTAAATATGTGTAATAGGGTGTCATTTAGTGATCTGGGTTGTCAAAACCCAGATCCATAACATCAAAGTGCTCGGATCTAATTTTTTTGAAATCTGGAAAAATGGGAAAATAGTGGCCTGACAACCATATATCAGGGCCCATAGATCGTTGTATGTTTTTGATCTGTTAAATTTTAAGTTATATATGTGTTCTATGTAATATTGACTGTTCTCTGAAACAAGAAACACGGCCCGATCATGAATGGACTAAGAGATATGACCGGTTAAAGACCGTTTACCATTCACGGAATCTGGTTTCTGGGTAATCCAGAAACAAAGATCTTGTCTGACAATCAATTTGTAGGGTCTTGATCTTGCTGTGTATTAGAAGTTAGGCCATGTTGTTGGTAGATCTTTATAGCCTGACATGAATACTACATGTTAAAGGCTTTAGATCACTTCGATCCGTAACCAAACCGTATAAAATAAGTAGTAAAATGTGGGATGAAAAACTGCTCAAGAACATTTCTGGGTAACCCAGAAATGTTCAAGAACAGTTTTTCTTGTCTACTTTGACCGACCCAGATTTTCCTTTAATAATGTTAATATGTTGATCTTATGAAATAGAAATGTACACTGACATGTATTCTACAAGATTCAACCTTTATATTATACAAACCAAGTACAGAAACCAAGATATAAGGATCGAGAACTAGTACCTCGGTTGTTCTTCATTTTCTGGAAAACCCAGAAAATGAAGAACATAGTTGTCAGATATTTTAGAAGCCCATATCTTAATGTTATGAAAAATCATGAAAAATTATTTTATGGTATAAGGAAATATTTTAAGTTATTTTTGATAATTTTTGATATTTTGTGAGGAAATTCATTAATTAATCAATATTAATGATAATTAGTTTATTTAATAGATATATTAAATAAATTATGGAAAAATAGAATCAATGCTTTATAAATCATATAAAAATGATTTAAGTGCTATAAAAATATTTTAAGTTATAAATTATAACTTTTGATATTTTGGCATGAAAATATTAATATTCTAAATATTAATAGCAATTATCGGATAATGGATTTAAAGATTTAAAAATCATATAATTATGATTTTAAGGTATTAAAAATACTTTGATATATTATAATTATATTATAATATTATGTTATGATTTTCATTAATATTTTATATTAAATAAATATTAATGATTAAGGTATTAAGTGGTATTTAATTCATTTAAATATGGTACTAATGATTGAAAAATATTGATAAATGGCAATAATTATCCGAAAATTATTACGAGCCTAGAAAAAATGTTTTGTCTGATAAGAAATTATCTGTGATAATTGTTAAGTGTTTAGGAAGAGTTTAATTGAACTTAAACTCGATAAAAGTCCGACTAGACTGTCGGGATGATTGAATTATATCGGGTTCAACTCAGACTGCAATAGTTTGACTTGATACCTAGTCTTATGTACTGTAAAGACTGATAGGGTTATGTGGTAATGTGTTTAGGTTATTCTGTGGATATAAATATAAAAGTATTATATTGTGATGATATTATTCTAATATTGGAGATCTATATTATTAATATTAGGTCTTCGGGGTAAAGCGTTATTAAATTGCGTGCGGTAATCAACGGTTCAGGCAAGTTTTCTTTTACTTAACTCTAATAAGAGTAGTTTCTTCAAGCTTATGGTTAATCATTGTTGATTGCCATAAAAATTGTACTCTGTACATCTTGCATGTATAAGTCAGTTATGAAAGGCTGATCACCTTCATTACCAGTTGGTTCAGAAATGTTTGTTCATGTTTAAAACTTGTTCAGTCAAAAGTTTGTTCGTGATAATTCTCAACTATATTGATGAATTATAGCCAGCTTATTATTCATACTCTTCAATCATGATATATTGTTATATTGTTGTATTTAAACTTGCTGGGCAACTTTTATGCTCACTCATCCTATATCATGATAAAACATTGCAGATAAGGCGAACGTGTTCGGATATAGGAAAAAGGTTAAGGCCAAGTTCTACTTGGGTTAAAAGTGCGGCTAGTTTGTAAATAGTGTATTTGATAAATATTGTTGTATAATAGATATTATATGAATGGTGTTTAAGTTAAGGTTACTCGACTTGGGTAAAATAGTGTGTAATGTATTGTATAAACAATTTATGTTTATATCTTCCGCAAACAGTGAAAGAATTAGTGTACCGAGTCCGCGGCGATTCGGGGCCCGGATTCGGGGATGCTACAGTTGGTATCAGAGCTGTTGGTTATGAAGCTTAGGTAGGAATACCTAAGACTAATAACCGCAGTGATTAGGATTAAGTACTAACTTAAATCGAGTTAGTTGGTCAGTAAGATTCAAAGATGAATCTCGGCGAGTGTAAAGACACGGAGTTCCCTAACTCTGATAATAAAGTTGAACAGTAATGGTGAATAGATCGAGTCTAAAAGACTGAAAGTGCAGGGATAGGAGATCGTAAAACAAAACGATCATATAGTGCATGGAATTGAATCGTAATATATACGATAAGATCACACCATGATCTGATAAAGGTTATGATATGGGAAATGAATCAATCTACTGATTGAAAAGTTTACAGCAAGATGCTATGTGAAAGTTGTACTATGAAATGGTACTATGAAAACTCATAAAAGAGTTATGGATTATGAATACAAATTGAATTTGTATTGAAAAAAAGGGGTTAAGATTAGGTGGGGATTTCAATGAGGACTCGTGCCAGCAACAGAGTTGTACGATTCCTTGTATGGGTGGGGAATTGTACTTGGTGTAAAAACTACTCAGTTGGTGGCATTGGTAATAATTGAAATGTTGTGTCACGCTAGTTATTATATATAGATAAATAGGTCATAGGTAAAGAATATAGGATTAAGCACGAGTTCTTAGAACTCATACTTATGTGACATTCTTGACGCATAGTTATATGAAATGTTTATGAGCCCCTCAGCGAATGGACGCCAAAGGTCAGACTAGGGTCAGTTTGTAAACTCATATAATTGTGGCCAAGTTATGAACTCATAAGTGTGGTTTTATGAATTGGGTATAGTTGTGTGTGAATGGAGTGTTAAGGATTATAGGAACAGATAGATTGTTAAGCAAATGATCATTAGTGGAGACTTAGGTTTTCCTAAACTCCTAGCTTTGTTAAACTTCGAAATTTTTGACATCAAACTAAATACGCACTATGTGCCTTTTAAAAAAAATGTAGACTCGTAATCATTTTTGAAATGGTTTAAAGTATAGTCTATGCTACTTATTTCGGCTAGACGCAAATGTTTTGAAATATCAAAAATTGATTTTATTTATCACTTATGTACCATGTAACCTGGTGCAGAGATGATAAAAATGATGGAGTCATCAATGCATTATTACTTAGTGTGAATTTGACCTGAAGTCACTATTCTACTATGGTATGATGTAGTATGATAAAATTACCAACGACGAAATCCTCAACGGACTGTTAATACAGTGCGACATCATGACGTCATTCTCGAAAATGTTTTCAAAAATTTTAATTTTCCAACGCGGTTTGGCTACACCTAAATAATTCGATTGAATTGAATTATTTATATGGGTCTATGCTATTTGATTCAGCTAGACTAATGTTATAAAAACTCCAAGTGTTTATTGAAAGAATTTCCCGAACCAAATTATTTTGGTGCGGAATCCAATGATAAGACTGAGGTGAACGATAATGTTTGGATAAATAATCCAATCTAGTAGCATAAATATTCGCTAAAAATGATTAATACGTTATGCATGACGTAACTATACAATGGGATGATCACCTAAAGTACTAATAATTGTAGTTTACCTTCTTTGTGATTGTAAACAGACCAAGTAATGTATTGTTTTGCGGTATGATCACTACCGTTAAAACTAAATGTTTTCATGGTCTATATGACCCATCAGAACAATTTCAAAACTTTTACTCTGGTGAGAGGTGTATTGGGTATCATGTAATAATATGTGTGAATGGTTTAAGGTGCAAGGTGTAAGGTGTAAGGTTCATGTGTGAATGGTGTAAGGTGCACGGTGTAAGGTGTAAGGTTCATGTGTGCATGGTGTAAGGTGCATGGTGTAAGGTGTAAGGTGAATTTCGGGGACAAAATTCTTATAAGGAGGGGTGAATGTGACAACCCGAGAATTTGGGCAAATTATTAAAATCTTAAATGATTGATTTAAGGTCAAATATTAAACCTAGGCAGAAAATAAGTGTATACGTTTAATGTTATTGGAATTGAATTTTTATGATTTTAAAATTCGGTGAAGGATATAGGTGAATTATTCAGGATTAAGGAATTATATGAATATGCTCTGTATATATATGGTTAATGATGTGTTCAGAATGTGGTTAAAGGTCATGGGTTGATCAGATAAATTACATCTGTGATAAACCCTAAGTATATATTAAGAACGTCAACGTTCGGTTAGAAAATCCTAGCGTTTAACAAGAAACCCTAGAAATCGGTTCTGGAAACCCTAGTTTCAGTTCCGGGAGTCCGAAATCTTAAATCGAATATTGAAAACCCTAGATTGGGAATGCAATGATATGTACAAGGTTAAACGTAATTAATTAAGGAAAACTCTAATTAATTATTTCAAATCTTAATTGATTATTTGAAAACCCTAATACCAGATCTAAAAACCCTAACTTCAGATTCTGATAAAATGAAACCTAATCTGGGAATATAACGGGTAATTTTAATGCTTAAGTGCTATTAATTAAGTAATAATTAGGGTAGAGGTTAATTAATTAACAAACCCTAATTTCCAATTTTTGGAACCCTAATTATTCCGTCAGAAACCCTATTTGTTCAGTGGTGGAAATTAATGGCTAAAATTAGCAATGCTAATTAGGAAACCCTAATCCTAATTATTTTAATTTTTGAGTAATTAGAAAACTCTAATCTAATTACGAGATTTAATTTCTAAAATTATAAAATTATTTTCTATTAGAAAACCCTAATTTATGGGTTATAAACCCTAATGACCATTTTGACCCTAATTGCTAAATTAGCAACGTTAATTAGGAAATATTAATCCTAATTTGTTAAAGTCCTAATGTAATTAGGAAATTATGATATAATTAGAATCCTTAATTATATATTTTTTTTAAATCATGATTTTCTATTTTAAATTCTAATTAGAAAATCTTAGAAATCCAAGTTGCAAAATATTTAAGGGTTAAAACCTAAACCATAAAATGCTAAATCCTAAACCCTAAAATCAAAACCCTAAGCCCTAAGGGTTTGTATCAAAAATAGCATTCTAGAAATTAAATTTGCATGAAAAGACTAATATGTCCTTAGTTCATTATGGTGACTTAACTTGCAAGAATGGGTCTACAGAGTTGTTCACCAAACCCTAGCCTAGGTTATGACTTTTATGTCCATCAATCCAGCAAAAATCAGCAACATGCATTGAATCACATCATTTAATTGGATTAAAAGTGAGAGAAATGACTACTTTCATTTTCATTTTTCTCCAAGCCATTCTCTCTCTTCAACTTCGAAATTGAGAGTGATAGAGAGAGAAAAGATGAACCTTGATCAGTTCCTAGCAAGCCAATAACCGATCCATAAACCAGAAATCAAAAATCAAGCATGAATGAGGTATAAACCCTAAATTTCGAAATCTATGATTTTGATGTTAAATGTTGTTGTTTGTTTGTTAAATATGTGTAATAGGGTGTCATTTAGTGATCTGGGTTGTCAAAACCCAGATCCATAACATCAAAGTGCTCGGATCTAATTTTTTTGAAATCTGGAAAAATGGGAAAATAGTGGCCTGACAGCCATATGTCAGGGCCCATAGATCGTTGTATGTTTTTGATATGTTATGTTTTAAGTTATATATGTGTTCTATGTAATATTGATTGTGCTCTGAAACAAGAAACACGACCCGATCATGAATGGACTAAGAGATATGACCAGTCAAAGACTGTTGACCGTTCACGGAATCTGGTTTCTGGGTAACCCAGAAACCCATATCTTGTCTGACAATCAGTTTGCAGGGTCTTGATCTTGCTGTGTATTAGTAGTTAGGCCATGTTGTTGGTAGATCTTTGTAGCCTGACATGAATACTACATGTTAAAGGCTTTAGATCACTTCGATCCGTAACCAAACCGTATAAAATAAGTGGTAAAACGTTGGATGAAAAACTGCTCAAGAACATTTCTAGGTAACCCAGAAATGTTCAAGAACAGTTTTTCTTGTCTACTTTGACCGACCCAGATTTTCCTTTAATAATGTTAATATGTTGATCTTATGAAATAGAAATGTACACTGACATGTATTCTACAATATTCAACCTTTATATTATACAAACCAAGTACAGAAACCAAGATATAAGGATCGAGAACTAGTACCTCGGTTGTTCTTCATTTTCTGGAAAACCGAAAAAATGAAGAACATAGTTGTCAGATATTTTAGAAGCCCAGATCTTACTGCTATGTTGTTGTTTGGTCATGAAATGGGTTTGTAGTTGTAGTACTACACGAGTACTATAATAGTAACCTCATAAGTTACCCAAAACGTATCAAGAACACGACTTTAATGCTGGTCAAACCAAGCAACCCGATCACTGTCATGAAGGCACCAAGAACACCTATAGCGACGATTCTGTCGCTATAGGGCCCTTTAGCGACACTTATTTTCAGAAAATGCAGAAAATTAATTAAAAATAGAAAAAATGGTTTTTAATTATTAAAAATACAAATTAAATTATAAAAATTATTTTAAAGTTTGAAAAATAATTTTTAACTATTTTGAGTATATTTTGAAAATATTTAATATTTTTGGAATATAAATGATATTTATTTATTTAATTATAATATTAAATAGATTATTTAAAAATAATTTTAATTCATGAAAAATTATGAAAAATTATTTTATGGAATAAGGAAATATTTTAAGTTATTTTTGATAATTTTTGATATTTTTTGAGGAAATTCATTAATTAATCAATATAATGATAATTAGTTTATTTAATAGATATATTAAATAAATTATAGAAAAATAGAATTAATGCTTTATAAATCATATAAAAATGATTTAAGTGTTATAAAAATATTTTAAGTTATAAATTATAACTTTTGATATTTTGGCATGAAAATATTAATATTCTAAATATTAATAGCAATTATCGGATAATGGATTTAATGATTTAAAAATCATATAATTATGATTTTAAGGTATTAAAAATACTTTGATATATTATAATTATATTATAATATTATGTTATGATTTTCATTAATATTTTATATTAAATGAATATTAGTGATTAAGGTATTAAGTGCTATTTAATTCATTTAAATACGGTACTAATGATTGAAAAATATTGATAAATGGTAATAATTATCCGAAAATTATTACTAGCCTAGGAAAAATGTTTTGTCTAATAAGAAATTATCTGTGATAATTGTTAAGTGTTTAGGAAGAGTTTAATTGAACTTAAACTCGATAAAAGTCCGACTAGACCGTCGGGATGATTGAATTATATCGGGTTCAACTCAGACTGCAATAGTTTGACTTGATACCTAGTCTTATGTGCTGTAAAGACTGATATGGTTATATGGTAATGTGTTTAGGTTATTCTATGGATATAAATATAACAGTATTATACTGTGATGATATTATTCTAATATTGGAGATCTATATTATTAATATTAGGTCTTCGGGGTAAAGCGTTATTAAATTGGGTGCGGTAATCAACGGTTCAGGCAAGTTTTCTTTTACTTAACTCTAATAAGAGTAGTTTCTTCAAGCTTATAGTTAATCATTGTTGATTGCCATGAAAATTGTACTTTGTACATCTTGCATGTATAAGTCAGGTAAGAAAGGCTGATCACCTTCATTACCAGTTGGTTCAGAAATATTTGTTCATGTTTAAAACTTGTTCAGTCAAAAGTTTGTTCGTGATAATTCTCAACTATATTGATGAATTATAGCCAGCTTATTATTCATACTCTTCAATCATGATATATTTTTATATTGTTGTATTTAAACTTGCTGAGAAACTTTTATGCTCACCCTTGCTATATCATGATAAAATATTGCAGATAAGGCGAACGTGTTCGGATACAGGAAAAAGGTTAAGGCCAAGTTCTACTTGGGTTAAAAGTGCGGCTAGTTTGTAAATAGTGTATTTGATAAATATTGTTGTGTAATAGATATTATATGAATGGTGTTTAAGTTAAGGTTACTCGACTTGGGTAAAATAGTGTGTAATGTATTGTATAAATAATTTATGTTTATATCTTCCGCAAACAGTGAAAGAATTAGTGTACCGAGTCTGCGGCGATTCGGGGCTCGGATTCGGGGATGCTACAACCTCAATAAGAGATTCAGCCGCAGCGAGAACAAGTATAACTTGATTGAAAAGATTTGTTATGAATTAGCATGGGCCTACATAAGTTTAAAACATTATCTCTATGGTCACACAACCCATCTCATATCCCACACGGATGCTCTAAAGTACATATTCAACAAACCAATGTTGAATTATCGACTATCCAAATGACAGTTGATCCTCTTACAATTCAGTATTATCTACGTGACCTAAAAGTCTATCACGGGTTAAGAAATTGAGGATCAACTGGCCACAACATTGTCAGGGGATTTCAAACCCTTGGAAACGTATTTCCTCGATTAAAGGGTAATGACAATTAAACAAAACTATCAAGAGGATACAGTTCAAGTCATGGAAAATGTATTTTGATGGAGTTGCAAACCTGGAAGGTACCGGAGTAGGGGCTGTTCTGGTATCTACATTGGGAGAACAATATCCCATTGCTATCAAATTGCAGTTTGTCAGCACCAACAACACAACTGAGTATGAAGGCTGTATAATGGGGTTGAAACTGGCTCAATCCATGCATGTTAAATAGTTAACTGTCTTTGGAGATTTAAAGTTGGTAATCAAACAAACCACTGGGGTCTAGCACACCAAAGAATTGCATTTGCTGCCTTACCATCAACAAGTTAACAATATGGTTATGGAGTTTGAAGAAATATCCTTCCTCCATATTCCTCGAAACGGGAATAACTTCATAGCATTCCATCTAGGAATATCTGCGAGATGGATCTACGCCCACTGGGCGAGTCTGATGAAATAATGTAGATCTATAGAATGACCATAAAATTCTATCTAAGAGGAGACGCACTCTACAAAAGGGATACATGACTAGGCCTTCTAAGATGCCTAGACAAAGACCAAGCCTAAAGACTCATGGATGAAACCCATGATAGAGTATGCATCCAACACATGAAAGGTCCTCTACTAGTCAAGAAGGTCTTAAGAATGGGGCATTACTGGATCTCTCTCAAAGTTGACCGTGACAATCACTTCAGGAGATGTTATTAATGCCAAATTCATGGAAATTCCATCCATGCTTCTCCAAGGGAACTCCACAATATGAGTTCATCATATTATTTTTCATTGTGGGGAATGGATACGATCGGGTCAATCGAGCCCAAAGCCAGCAATGGTCATCAATTTATCTTCACCATGATCGAGTACTTCACCAAGTGGGTAGAAGCGGCCTCTTTTCCCAAATTCACCAAAGAGGTGACCATTGGTTTCATTAGAAACATTGTCATTTGTCGATATAGACAACTAGAGGTAATCATATCAGACAATGCCAAAAACTTCAAAAACCAGATGATGGAGAAATTATGGAGTAAAATCCACATCAAGCATCTCAACTATGTCATTTATCATCCAAAGATGAATGGTACTGTTGAAGCGGCTAATAAAAACATCAAGAAGATCATGAAAAAAATGTCTGCCAATCACAAAAGATGGCCTGACTTGTTGCCTCTGACTCTGTTAGCCTTGTCGACATCCGGATTTGTATTTGTCCTTTTTCGTTACTTGTTCTTTGGTGTTCTCATGTTATGTTAGATTTGTTTGAAAAAACAAGTGAAAAAGTTCTGACCTGTGTAATGTCGACGATTTGACTTTAAGAGTCGCCAGTTGGGGTTTTTAACTGGTTGCACCAACACAACCAAAAAAGGTTTGCACATTGACCAAGTGATGTGACACTACTAAATGAGTCTGTGAAACCGAGATTAATTTGGGTTCGACCGCTTGATTATGCGGAGAGAAGGTGTTAGGCACCCCCCGACATCCGTGTTACCACGGTGACCGCCACTTTTCAAGAAACTATTATACAAATTTGTGTGTGTGTGTGGATCAATGTGCAATTATTTGGAAGTAGTGTGAGGCCTCGTTTGCACCAATATACAAATGGTTTGAATTTATAGAAAAAATCAGTTTTAAACATGATATAGTAGTGAAGTTTTGTAAAAAGAGGTTTTTCAAATCCTGTGCTCAATAGTAATTGATACCTTTTCATATCTCCATTTTTATTTTTAAATGTTCGGCTTAATTGCTTTTATTTTTGAGATGCAAAGCATCCT
Organism: Panax japonicus; assembly: GCA_020205505.1. Taxonomy (NCBI): domain Eukaryota; kingdom Viridiplantae; phylum Streptophyta; class Magnoliopsida; order Apiales; family Araliaceae; genus Panax; species Panax japonicus. The sequence continues at coordinate 33,090,720 of CM035110.1, read as the reverse complement.
CGAGAAAATAATATACAGTAGTATCGAACTCCTTATGGGCATGACAGCTATCCAAGGAAATTCAAACACTGTAAATAATGTACAAGCTGCTTACAGCTGAAAAATGTCCATCACGGGAACCAAATCTAGATTCAGTAGCCTGAATCTGTGATCATATGATTCCTAGGCTCACATGATGTCGTAGTTTATATGAAAAGTAGTAAGCAGTTATATATATAAAAGTTGTAAATATATATACAGACATGATCAACCACCACGAACCAACTCCATGGGGATCAGAAATGTAAATATATAAAAGCGGTATATATATATGGACATGATCAATCACCACGAAGAATCTCCATGGGGGATCAGGAAAGTAAATAAAGCAGTAAATGCGATCAACCGCAATGAAATAAACTCCAGGCGGGACTAAATGTAAATAAAGCGGTAAAAGGCCTCGAAGTAAACTCCAGGCCTGACAGAAATGTATATATATATATATATATATATATATATATATATATATATATATATATATATATATATAAAAGCATGTAAACGCCCCGGATGTAAAATCCAGGCTCATCAGATATGTCTAACAACAATTATATATATAAATATATATATATAAGCAAGTAAACGCTCCATACATAAGTCTAGGCTCAATCGAGGTATAACTCGATAATGTTAGTCCATATATAAATATATACATATATAGGTAAATATATAGAGACATAAATGAAAAACACGAACTGAAGTCCGGGTAAACACACACAACACGACTCTCAATGTGTAAAATAGTGTGTGCAATGATGAAGAGAAAGGCTTTATAGAATGTGAGAAGGCTTACAGTGGGTTGCCGCCGGTAAAAATATATTTATATGTGAGTTAACAAATGTTTAAAATGAGGAAATACTCAATATGGGGTGTGTATAGAGCAAATTGGACAAGGCTTCCTCGCCTCTCTTTTATTTTAAATGGCCACTCCAAGCCCTTTATTTATAGAGGGGGGAGCCGCAGGTGCACCTGCGGCTACCCAAGGTGCCTCAGGTTCTGCGGGTTCTGTCATCTCGAAGTACGTACACTCGTTCACTGTAATGTCCACTCGAACTTGCAGGACATCAATCTGAGCATCCAAACGAAGTATATAAGACCTTCTTCAGACCGCTTATGTCTAGAGTTACACAATGACATGGGATTAAAGGTTGTACGAAGTCAAAATGAGGGAACCATGCCCATGGTCTTCAAGCCTCAAATTCTATCTGGTGTGTTGCCACGCGTAATAGTCAACCGGAAATGGAACTCCTTGGTTCTTATAGGACATTGTCGTATGTATGTATGTTTGAAGCGTTGAGACGATGCGCAGGTGTTGAGGTGGCAAGATGACTTTTGACTCCTCACCGGGGTTATCTCCGATTTGAGTTGAAAGCAGACGTTGCTCAGGGTTACATCTGAGATTGGACTGCTACAAGTATTTGAGTGTCGTAAGGTCATCTGTAAATGTGCCTGTCTGCCCGGTGTTAGCTCCGGGTCTTAGGTATGAGTGCCTCGGTAGGAGGTCTAAGATTGAGGCTGATAGTATGCATTTGAAACAAGCATTTCCGGAGTTATCGCCGGAACTGTAACATCATTCCTTGGGGTTATTGCCATGGATGAATCTCGGGGTTATCTCCGAGGTTGGAAAAGATACTCCCAGTGTGTGTTCCGAGGTTGATACTAAACTTTCGGTAGTATCTGGAATGGATGTGAGCTATCTTCCAAGGTTATCTCCAAAAGACGAATCTGCCCTCCTGCAATGTTAGTAACAGGTGTGCAAAAAATTTTGAGTGTCTACAGATGCCCCTCTTTATCATATTCATGCAATGCAAGGCATGGATATGATAAAGAATCCTAGACACTTGAAATGCAACAAGATAAACATGATGCTATGTGCAGCAATATGATGCAAATGTATGATGCATGATGAAAATGATTGTCGGTTCCCTGTTAATCCAGTTAAGATGACAATCAGTAATGTCTTGGACATACGATCCAAGTCTTCAAGGATGTTGACGTTGGGGCTATCACCAAAGTCTTGAATCCTAGACATAGACTTCTATTCCATAGAGGTGCTTTTTGTGTACAATAGATATGTGGGGTGTAAAGCTTTGTCAGTTTGAGGATGTGTATAACATATCCCATCATCCTGTTGGAGTTACTGCCAATAGTCTGTATTATCATTGCTTCCTGACCTCTGCTGATGTGCGTATCATCGGATAGATCCCTGCTGGGTGCATTGTCAAGGCTACTTGACCTTCATTGATGTATGTGTCAATGGTTGCATTGCGTTGTGACCCCCGCCATGGATACTTGGATAAGTTTGACTTCGATGGGTTTACTTGCCACCGGCTGATATAACGTCAAGGTTGCTTGACCTTCATTGATGTGTGTATCAATGGTCAAAAATGCGCTGTAACCCCCGCCAGGGATACGTGGATTCTTGAAAGTCTTGCATTGTGACCCCCACCGGGGATACTTTGTCAACTTATAACTTCGGCGTTGTAACCCTCGTCGGGGATACATCATCATTTCGTAACTTCGGCGTTGTAACCCCCATAGGGGATACGTGTTAGGGCTGTAACCCTGCGCTGACGGCATCGGACCTTTGAGAGGTATTGCCGAGCATGATTTGTAAAAGTTAAGCTCATCGGTATAGTATACCCTGCATTCAGGTGAATACCAATGAGAGACGTAGGGAGCCAGATTCTGACTCGTGAAAACCAGGATTCCAGGCTATTCTGCTCAATCGCGTAGCATTTTTATTCCTGATTTGGCCTTTCCAGCTTGTGAGACCTCCTTTGCAACTCTAACTGGAGTGATCTGGAGGTGTATAAGAGTGCCGCAGATACACCTGCAGCAGCCGCAAGTACACCTGCAGCAGCCGCAGGTGGACTTGCGGCCAACCGTGGCTTTGTAAAGCCTGCAGGTTGTCTTCATAAGTCATTTTCAAACTGCACCGCGAAGGAAATCTGAGAGCTCTTCTTCAGACCTGATGAGTTTGAGCAACTTTCTACATATTCTACCACTGTACAAGCATTCTTCACTGTCCTGGTAACATATGCATGTATTCTTTTCCAGTTTCTATCCGTTGGAAAATGACTTATCACATGAAATGCATTTAGACACATAGTAGTGAATATGCATGCTAATATGACGTGATAAAAAATATTCAACATAGCAAATGTTAGTATTAAACCATGCTGAACATAATGATGTGAAAAAATTTGATTTTTGACAGTCAAATTGGCACCTTTTACTGTCATTTCTTATCATATTTGAGGACAAATGAGTAAAGGTAGAAAAGCAAAATAATCCTGGTAATTAGACTACACTTACAAATTTTTTACTGTGATATATTAATGCATGTAGTATGTATATGACTTTAGATAGGTGTGCTACTGAATGGCCACCTAGTCATGCCTATGTGCATGTGGATAGTCTCATTTACAAAGGGGCTATGGCAGAATTTTCTAAAACGTAGGCATTGGGTAGTCATGCATTTTTAACTCTACTGTAGATGTATAATAAAACAATGCATGCATGCATGTAATCATAAAATGCATTTTGAAAAGCTCCAGGTAAGAATTTACCACACAATTTCTTAAGTGATTTGGAGATTTGTTTTCCAGATATTATGGATCTGGATCAGCCGAGTAGTTCCCGTAGGACCACTTCTAGTGTACGGAGGAGGGCTTTTGAAGTGCCTCAATCCCGTTTTGTTAGACATCCTCATCGTTTGGTGGAGGCGGTGATACGTCCTATCCGGGTTGAAGGGCCGGATGTCGAGAGGAGGAGGATGTACTGATTGAAATTCCTGCTACTGTTGCATGTGTTCCCCATTAGGATTTTCCAGGTATTCAAGTGGCAAACCCAGATCTTCTGGGTGACTTGATTCGGCATCCTTCAATCTACCTGCACGTAAACGAGGTATGAAGTTAGATCTTTAATCTTCCTTATTTCCTATTAATGAGGAACAAAGGGTTCCGATCTTGATCTGTATTTGATGTAGGTCCCCGACTTTACACAGCCTCGAGGGAACTGGTTAAACATCCACTCTATATATCAGGCTTTGCACGATGACTATAGAGCGATTGTACATGGCTAGGGATTTGGGATGTTCTTTTCCATTCTTCCCTGACGTTGTCCCTAGGGTTACCTCAGAGCATTGTCTGAGCGCTGGTTTCACCAGACTCAGTCACTCCATTTGCTGGACTGCGAGGTAATGATGATGGATTGGCTAGCCTGTGTCAGAGATCCGACTCATGTGACACATATTGACAGTTTGATCCGGCAGTTGGACCGGGCACATTTCTTTATCCGGCACTTGGGTAGAGATCCTTCAGAGGAAGATACTTTTGATCCTTCTAGCTCTGGCGCTGGCCCCTCAGGTGACCCATGTGGCTTTTCTGGTGCAGATCCTCCTTTGTATAGGCCTGACATCCCTGTAGATAGAGATCTAGTGACTTAGGAGGAGTTACATCAGGTGGACAGGATTGATGATGTAGACATCGATACCATTGACTTCTTCTGATGTATATTTCTCGTTATCTCTTTTGATAGGCCTCTGTTAGACATTGGGTAGCTTCGCCCCATTCTCGCTATATATTTTGATAGGCCTCTGTCAGTTTTTGGGTAGCTTCGCCCCATTTACCTGTATTTTAGCTGTACAGAGATGTATTAGATGATGATATACTTAGGAATGTATGTACAGTTTTTCATTCCCTATATCATATTACCATTTATTGTATCATGAATGTTATTATGTTATGCGTATGTATGTATATCCAGAGATATTCAGCATTGACCCCTACATGGTTTTATGACATAGCCCGTATAGATGTCTTGATTATACCCCACCATTTTTTGTCGCATCGGGTATGCGATCGTGGTATGATAGCATGTCACCATCAGATAGGGTGGTTGAAGAACATTTGTTACAGCATACTATGACCCTGTTGATGTTTCAGGTTCCCACTGGATTTGTGGAGGGTATCCTAATTATAATTTAGAAATCTTAATTTTCTATTTTTAAAAACTTAATTAGAAAAGCCTAGAATATAAATTTGTGTAACCTTAGGGTAAAACCCTAAGGGTTAACACCTAATAATTGCGAGAAGTTACTGTGATAACCCTGGATTTCGAATAATCCAAAATTTGAGAATAAATTTTTTTTTAATTAATATTAATATTAATTATCAATTTTGTGACAAGTATCTGTGATACGAGTCTCGAGAAAGTCAATTTGTGTATTGACAAATAAATTTAGAGTAGAGTTGTGCTTAACAACTTTAGAAAATCCTAACCCTAATTTTTGGATAGGGATTCGATAGAAAATACAATTAAAATAATTGTATTGTTGATTATGTGTTTGTACGATTTAGAAGTGTTGACTAATGGTTGACTGGATAGGGTTTAATATTATTAAACCCTAATAAGGGGTTAGAAACCCTAATCTCAAATTTAGAAAATAAATTGTACAATTAAAATTCTAATTGTACGCCGGGAAACCCTAATTTCAAAATCGGGAATTTTAAACCCTAGTTAGGCAACCCTAATTTTTATTAGCATGCCTAAAGTGTTTGTTAAACTTAAATATGATTAGAAAGCTCTAATTATATTTTTGTATGTTAAATTTCTATTTTAGAAACCCTAATTTTTATTTTAGAAAATTTATTTTTCTAATTAAACCCTAAATTTGAAAATTGTGGGAACTAGAAATTTTTGATAACTAATGGGTTCAAATCTTAAACTCTAATACAAGCCCCAAACCCTAAGGGTTTGTGAATTGGACAAGTTTTCCATAAAAATTAATTTACAAATGACCATAATACCCTTTTTACATTTTTATTTAGTTAATTTGCAAAAGTGGGTAAAGCTTTAGTTTGTGACCAACTCCATTGACTTTGTGGCCTTAAAAATCCCAGCAAATCAGCTCCATGTGCCAGCAATATCATATCTATCAACTAAATATGCTATATAAAGAATTAAGAGAGAGAAAATGCATAGAAATTGCCATTTTACCTACAAGCTCTCACCAACTCTTATATCTCTCTCAACCTCCGAATTTGCTTACTAAATCAGTCATAATACCAGCCCTAGATCAAACAATAACAGATTGGGGAGCATAGATCAAGAATTGGAACAAGAAGGTATAAACCCTAAAATCTAATTTGATCATGTATGCTTAGACAACTTTTGTGTTTATGTGTTTAGATTAGTGCTAGATGATGTTTTATGATGATCTATGTTGATATAACATAGATCCATAGCATCAAAGTTGATAAAAATCAAAGTTTTTGAAAACTGTTCTTGAGCAGTTTTTGTGGTCTGACAAGTAATGTCAGTCGCCACAGATCCTTGCTCGTTTAAGCATTTTGCTGTCTTAAGTTTTGATTTTGTATATTGGTATGCATTCTTTAGTTTGCAAAAGAAATCAGAGCTATTTGATGTCAGGATCAGTAGTTATTAACGGTCAAAACCCGTTGACCGGGCTTGACCGAGTAAAAATCTGGGTAACCCAGAAAGTGAAAAACCGAACCTGACAAGTATTTTGAAGGCCTTTATCTGACAGAATTTACATGATATGTTAGTGTTATTATAACCATGTTGTAGAATGTACACTGGACTATAGACCTGGATCTTTAGGTATTTTAAAACATCAACAGACCAAACATAAAAGATGGTCAAACTAGACCATCCGTTCACGGGAATAGTTTCTGGAAAACCCAGAAACGGTAGAATCAGCTTTTCTGACAGCCTTTGACCATGTGATAAGTTATTGATATGTTGTTTTTAGACTGAAATATTGTTATCTCGTTGTTCCTTGTCATGATTACTATAGTTATGGACCAAATATTGAGCCATTGGATAAAGGGAACATAGAATAATTTGAGCATGAAAGTGCTTACTCGCACTGTCTGGGTTTCTGGAAAACCCAGAAATCGTCTGACAGGATGTTTGACAGCCCAGATCATCTTTTTGTGTTGTTGTTTGATCTAAGTGTGAGTTGCATGTTGTAGTGTTACATTTTGGCTACACGATCACACTTAAAACAAGTCCAGAAACCATTTTGGCTGATAATTAAAGGCAGTCAAAGTAGCACGTTGAAGCTGCCGGCTGTCAGTGTTCTTGAGCTCAAGAACACCAACAGCGACGCTTTGTGTCGCTAAAGGCCTATAGCGACGGTTTTAATTAATTTTATTTTCAGAATTTCCGGTAATTAATTAAAAAATAGAAATAAATTCTAAAAATTACCAAAAATGGTTTTAAAAATTATTTTAAATTATGAAAAATAATTTTTGACCAATTGGAATATTTTTCTTTAATATTTATAATTATTTAAATATTAAAGGTATTTAATTTATTTAATTAGTGTATTAAATAAATTAGAGAAAAATGATTTAATATTATGAAAAATCATTTTAAATAAGAATAATGTATTTAAAAATATTTTGAGTTATAAAATATAACTTTTAATATTTTTGGAGAATTTTCAATAATAATTTAATATTAATGATATTAGATTTATTTGATTATTAAATTAAATAAATAAGATAAAAATGATTTTAATGATGTAAAAATCATTTTAATTGAGAATAAAGTGTTAGAAAATATTTTAAATTATAAAATATAATTTTCAATATTTTTGGAGAATTTTCCTTAATAAATTAATATTAATGATGTTGGATTTGTTTAATTATTATATTAAATAAAGGAATTAAAAATGATTTTATTGATTTAAAAATCATTTAAAATTGAGAAAAAAATAGTTTAAAAATATTTTAAGTTATAAATTATGACTTTTAATATTTAGATAATAATTTCATTAATATTTATATATTAATGGTGATGATTTAAAAAACGATTTTAATTATTTTAAAATCATTTAAGTAGAATATGGATGATTTAAAAATATTTTAAGTTATTGGTAATAACTTTAATATTTTGAAAAGTATGTTATTAATATTTTGATATTATTAAATATTAATTATGGTACGATTAATTGATAATTGAATCATTTGAAAATAATTTTGATATTTGAAAAATTATTATAAATTATAATAATTGCTTGATAATTATTAAAAGCTTCCAAAAAATATTATTAATGATAATTGACTTATCTAAATTAATATTGAAGCTTAGAGACCACGTGTAAATGACAATCAATGTGTTAATTGTCGGATAGGGTGACCAGAACACCGAGAATGGACCGAAGTCCAACCAAACTAAGTTTGTTTGACTTGTTAAGTGTTTATATAGGTTATAAACACTAATGTGGCTATGTGGTAATGTGTCTAGGAGAAGTTTGACTGTGAATTACAGTGCTATGTGTTATGAAATATTGTGTTAATTGTTAGACTGATATTATTGGTTATAGGTCTTTCGAAAGCAGATAAGTATTTTGTGTAGCTGTAATCAGCGGAAGAGGAAAGTTCCTTAACTCAACCTTGAGTTATTTCATTCAAATATTATTGGTGGATAATTATTGCTAATTATGCCACGTCCAGGGATTTATTGTTGAAATTAAATTATTGAATTAAAAAATGTATATTCGTAGAATTACTGTTGTTGGATATTCATATCTGTAGAAGTTAGAATTGACAGTACAGATAATTCCTGTTGATTGTCAAATTATGTTGAGAAATGTCTTAACCAATTATTCTGGTTAGACAAACATTTGTAAAAACTTGTTAGGTTTGAGAAGAGAAGCTAATAGAATTTGAAATCCCAGTATTTCGTTGTAAAATCAAAATTTTGAATCTAAGACTGAGAAGAACAACCTTTTATATAAAGGGAACATTTTGTTGGTCGTGAATTTGACCTTTGCGCGCGTTTTGAGTATTATGCATAATATAGGGTACAAAGAGTTAGCCGGCTCTGAGTACTTGTAGAGGGGTATGATTTAATCTTTATGGTTATCTGATACACCTGAGTATTTATCAAAGTAAATATTTGATATCTACCAGAGAAAATTAAGTTCAAGATCTTGTGTGATCACTCAGTATAAATCTGGAGAAATATTTCATTCGTAGAATTAATTCTAGATTATTCACTAGAATACCGTAGAAACTTTGAAAGGGTTGTACTTTTTCATTAGTGAATTATTATGTTGTATAGAATACGAGAAAACTTGTTATCTAATAACGATTTGGCCAACTATTTCAAAGTTCCCCGAACTTAACTTTGGTTTCATTCTATCAAAATAGATAGTCTGTTGTTTTGAATCCTTATACATTTATTGTATGTATTAACTTGCGGGGCAAATTAGTTGCTCACCCTTGCTAAATAAAACTTTTCAGCTAGGGACGAAGTGGCAGGAGGTGCTGTGAAGGATAAAGGCAAAGGCGTTGTAATAAATTAATTATGTTGAACATATTTATTATGTTGTATTGTAAACCCTTTTTGTATAACTAAAGGGTATGTTTGTAAAGTTAAGGTTAGAAAACCTGGGTGATGTAATATGAAACTCTGATAAAAACTTATGTAAGATACTATCTATATATAATATGGGTAGTTAAATGTTATTTATATTGTGGATCGTGAACACCAAACTCAGGAGTCAGGTAACCCGGATTTGGGGGTGTCACAGTTGCCAAGTTGTCGTTCACTTTATAAGCCAAATGACCAAACTACCCTTTTTATTATTTTAATAAGGTGGAGTGTAGATCTAGCCATAGTAAGGTGTTGGTGACCAACCTTAGGCTAGCCATGTGGTCGAGAAAACAACTTTAATCAGCCAACAACTGATAACATGATCAGCCATTGCATTTTATCATTTTATATATAGATCAAAGAGAGGGAAAGTCACCCAACCAAGCTCATTTGCATCCTTACACTCAACCAAAATTTTCTCTCGCCTTAGCCACGAAAATATTAAGTGAATTAGTCACTAGTGTGATCATTAGCAAGCCAGGATCAAGATCATAGATCAGAAATCAAGTATGGAAGCATAATAGAGGTATAAACCCTAATTCTAGAAATCCTTAGATCTGATGTTTGATGTTGTGATTTGTTGTTTAAAAATGTGTAATGAGGTGTCATTTAGTGATATGGGTTGTTAAATCCCAGATACATAACATCAAAGTGCACAAAATAGCATTTTTTTGAAATTTGGAAAACTAGAATTTTTTGGCCTGACAGTCATATGTCAGAGCCTCTAGATTCTTCTGTGTTAGATGTTTATGGTGTTTTATATTATGAATCTGTAGTATGTCATGTGATCTTTATTCGAAAACTTGAATCAGGGTCATAACATGTCTAGATCGTAAGTTATGCACGGTCAAACCTAGTTGACCGATCGCTAAGCTGTTTTCTGGGGAGCCTAGAATTTCCAGTTTCCGTTTGACAAGTTTTTGTAGGCTCTAGATCTTGTTGATTTTTATGTTTTTGGTCATGTTGTTGATAGAAGGTTGTAATCTGGTATGAATACTACCCAATCATGCTTCTAGGTTACACAGATCCATAACAGAACCCAAGAGTTTATTGGTCAAACAACCGTTGACCAAACTGCTTAAGATTATTTCTGGGTTTTTCCAGAAATGTTCAAGAACAGTCTTTCTGTCCTACTTTAACCGGCTCATATTGTACTTATGTGATGTTTTAAAGTTGATCTAGTGATTTTTTATTGTACCTTGACATAACGACTATAGATTTGAACATTAACATCACATTAAACATAACCAGAACGTATATAAAATCGAGCCACAAGATGGTCACTCGAAGCTGACTTGGTTTCTGGGAAACCTAGAAATCCCGGCAAGCCTCTTATATGCTTTTGTAAGGCTTATAATGATCAGATCTGATATAGTTTGGCTAGGGAATTAGTTTCTAAGTTGTAGTATTACATACATACTACATCATCCATGTCTTAGAAAGCCCATAAACGTTATAACCAAGAAATTAGAACCGGTCAAACCCACTAACTTGAACACTATCTTACATTTTTGGGCAGCTCAAGAACACCTATAGCGGCGGTTCTGTTGCTATAGGGCCCTTTTTGCGACAGTTTAATTAGAGAATTAATTTTTTTAATAAATAATTATAGAAAAATAGTTTTAAATTATTAAAAATACATAATAAATTCGTAAAAATTATTTTAAAGCCTGAAAATTAGTTTTAATTATTTTGAGTATATTTCTTAAATATATAATATTTTTGGAATATAAGTTGTATTTAATTTATTTAATTATAATATTAAATAAATTATTTAAAAATGATTTCAATACTTTAAAAATCATGAAAAATTATATTATGGTATAAGAAAATATTTAACTAATTTTTAATGACTTTTGATATTTTATGATGAATTTAATTAATAAATTATTATTAATGGTGATTAATTTATTTAATAAATGTATTAAATAAATTATGGAAAAATAGAATTAATGCTTTAAAAATTATATAAAAATAATTTAAGTGTTTTAAAAATATTTTAAGTTATAAAATATAACTTTTGATATTTTTCATGAAATATATTAATATTTTAATATTAATGGCAATTAGTTAATAAAGGTTTTAATTAATTTAAAATCATTTAAAGGTGATAATAAGGTATTAAAAATACTTTGAGATATTATAAATATATTATAATATTATGTTAAGGATTTCATTAATGTTTAATATTAAATAAATATTAATGATAATAGAATTAAGTGGTGTTTATATGATATCAATGATTTAAAAATTATGATAAATGATAATAATTATCTGAAAATTATTATGGGCCTATACAAATCATGTTGACTAATTTATAAATTACCTAAGATAATTGTTAAGTGTTTAGGCAGAGTTTAATTGAACTTAAACTCGATAATTTCCGACTAGGCTGTCGGGATGTAATAATAGTATCGAACTCAACTCAGACTACAATAGTTTGACTTGATATTAGGTCTTATGTGCTGAATAGACTGATAGAATTATGTGATAATGTGTTTAGGTTATTTTATACTATGATGATATTATTCTAATATTAAGAGATCAGTATTATCTATATTAGGTCTTCGGATAAAGCTAAGTTATATTTCGTAACGGTAATCAACAGTACATGCAAGTTTTTCTTAACTCTACTAAGAGTTGTTTCATTCAGTTATGCTTATGGTTAATCATTGTTGATTGCCATTATAGAATTGTACTCTGTACATATTGCATGTATAAGTCAGGTATGAAAGGCTGAGTACCTTCATTGTCGTTCGGTTCAATTATATATTTTCATATTTAATACTTTTTCAGTCAAAAGTTTGTTCGTGTTAATTCACAACTACATTGTTGAATTATAGCCAGCTTATTATTTAGACTCTTTCAATCACGATATATCCTTAAATAAAATTTAAACTTGATGGGCAACCTTCATGTTCACCCTTGCTATATCATGATAAAACATTTCAGATTAAGGCGAATATGTGGGATACAAGGAAAGGTTAAGGACAGTTCCAGCTTTAGTTTACACGTGCAAATAGATTGGTAACAATAATGTATGATAAAATCTTTGAATGTCAGATAGGATGATGAATTGTGTATAAGTTATGGTTACTCGACCTTGGGGATAGTGTATAATGTTTAATGTATAAACAATTTATATTTATATCTTCCACAATAGTAAGAACTAGTGTACCAGATCCGTGATGATTTAGGACCCGGATTTGGGGGCGCTACATTTGGTATCAAAGATGTTGGTTATAAACCTAGGGTAGAGTTACCTTAAACTAAAAACCACAGTGATTAGGATAAGATCTAACTCACATAGAGTTAGTATGTCAGTAAGATTTAAAGACGAATCTTGACAAGTTATAAAGATATGGAGTTCCCTAACTCTGATAATAAAGGTGAACAATAGTATTGAATAGATAAAGTCTAAAAGACTAGAACTGCAAGGATAGGAGATCATAAAACAAAACGATCAAGATATAGAAATGAATCGTAATATATACGAAGAGATCACCCCGTGATCTAATAAGTTGATAGCAGGGAGAAGAATCAATCTGTTGATTGGAAAGTTTACAACAAAGATTGTTGTGTTTGTTGTACTATGAATTGGTACAGATACAAGAAAGGATTATGAATACGGATTAAATGAAATTCGTATTGAGAATGGAGTTAGTATTAGGTGCAGATTTCAATTGAGGACTCATGTCGGCAGCTGAGTTCTATGATTCCTTGTATGGGCATGGAATTATACTTGATGTAAAAACCACTTAGTTTCTAGCACTGATAATCATTGAAATGTTTGTGTCGCGCTATTTGATATATGTATGTTAAGAGGGTGATTCCTTTCTCATGTGTTATAATAGATAGGTATGTCTGAATAGGACAAGTTTTTAAACTCATATGATTGTGGAAAGTTCTTAAACTAATGAGTGTGGTTTGACGAACTGAGTATAGTTGTTCGTAAATGGAGAACTGAGGATTATAGGAAAATATAGATTGTTAAGCAAATGATTATTAGTAGAGACATAAGTTTTCCAAAACTCATTGCTATGCTAGACTTCGAAAGTTTGACATCAAGCTAAATACGCACTATGTGTTTTTAAAAAAATGTAGACTAGTAATCATTTTTGAAACTGTTTAAAGTATAGTCTATGCTACTTATTTCAGCTAGACGCAAATGATTTGAAATATCAAATATATTTTATTTATCACATATATACCATGTAACCTGGTGTAGAGATGATAAAAAGTTGACAGAGTTGTAAATACATGAATACTTAGTGTGAATTCGATCTAAAAATCATTGTTCCACTATTGTATGATGTGTTATGACAAAGTCATACAATGACGGCTTCCACAAATGGAATTTTAATACAGTACAACATCATGACGTCATTCTCAAAAATATTTTCAAAAATTTTAATTTGCCAACGGGGTTTGGCTATACTTAAATAATTCGATTTAATTAAATTATTGATATGAGTCTATGCTAATCAATTCAGCTAGACTAAAGTTATGAAAACTCTAAGTGTCCATTGAAAGAAATTTCCTGAACCAAATTGTTTTGGTCCAGAATCCAATAAGACTGAGGTAAAAAATTTTGTGCGCCTAAGGCAGATAAGATGAACAAATTGTTCCGACCAGTAGTCCTTGGCCAGTACAAGTTGTATCGGGCTAATCACCCTTTGTGTCCATAAGTTATGACGGTTTGCTGATGAATTTCCATAAAACCTTTGCAAAAATGACAAATAAATTGTTTATTTGACTTCTCAACAGAATTTGAAATTTTTTACTCTTGTGAGTGGTGTATTGGGTAGAATGTAATGATGTGTGTGAATGGTATAATCAGTATGGTTTGAGGTGTAAGTTGAATTTCGGGGACGAAATTCTTGGAAGAATGGGTGAATGTGACAACCCTAGAATTTAGACAATTTTATAATACCTTAAAAGACTAGATAGAGGTTAAATAAAAAACCTAGATAAAATATAAGTGTATGTATTTGACATTTTTGGGAATGAATTTTGTGAATTTAAAAACTCTTGGTGATTGTTTACAGTGTTAAGAGTATTTGTGTATATGGTCATATGTGTGTACAGTATGTGGTTAAAGGTCAAGGGTTTACCGGATAAATTATATCAGTCATAAACCCTAATAATATTTTTGAACCTTGACGTTCAGTTATAAAACCCTAACAATTGATAAGAAAACCTTGTTACCGGCTATGGAAACCCTAATTTTAGTTTCGGGAGTTCGTAACCCTAATTCGGAATATTAAAACCCTAATTGGGAAGCTTAAAGATAAGTATGAAGTTTTTATGTTATTTATTTATTTAGGGATAACCCTAATTGAATATTAGAAAACCATAATTGTTTAACTAGAGACCCTAACGTACAATTATGGAACATAAATGTTAAATTAGCAATTTTAATTAAGGAAATATTAACCTTAATTGGCAAGCTTGAATGTGATTAGAAAATGTTAATGTAATTAGAAAATCATAATTATATTTTAGAAATCTTAATTTTCTATTTTTAAAAACATAATTAGTAAAGCCTAGAATATAAATTTGTGCAACCTTAGGGTCAAACCCTAAGGGTCAAAACCTAATGATTGCGAGAAGTTACCAAGTTGTCGTTCACTTAGTAAGCCAAATGACGAAACTACCCTTTTTATTATTTTAATAAGGTGGAGTGTAGATCTAGCCCTAGTAAGGTGTTGGTGACCAACCTTAGGCTGGCCATGTGGTCTAGAAAGCAACTTTAATTAGCCAACAACTGATCACATGATCAGCCATTGCATTTTATAATTTTATATATAGATCAAAGAGAGGGAAAGTCACCCAACCAAGCTCATTTGCATCCATACACTCAACAAAACTTTTCTCTCTCCTTAGCCACGAAAATATTAAGTCAATTAGTCACTAGTGTGATCATTAGCAAACCAGGATCAAGATCATGGATCAGAAATCAAGTATTGAAGCATAATAGAGGTATAAATCCTAATTCTAGAAATCCTTAGATCTGATGTTTGATGTTGTGATTTTTTGTTTAGAAATGTGTAATGAGGTGTCATTTAGTGATCTGGGTTGTTAAATCCCAGATACATAACATCAAAGTGAACAAAATAGCATTTTTTGAAATCTAGAAAACTGGAATTTTTTGGCCTGGCAGTCATATGTCAGAGCCTCTAAATTCTTCCGTGTTAGATGTTTATGATGTTTTATATTATGAATCTGTAGTATGTCATGTGATCTTTATTCGGAAACTTGAATCAGGGTCATAGCATGTCTAGATCGTAAGTTATGCACGGTCAACCTAGTTGACCGATCGCGATACTATTTTCTGGGGAGCCTAGAATTTCCAGTTTCCGTCAGACAAGTTTTTGTAGGCTCTAGATCTTGTTGATTTTTATGTTTTTGGTCATGTTGTTGATTGAAGGTTGTAGACCGGTATGAATACTACCCAATCATGCTTCTAAGTTATACAGATCCATAACAGAACCCAAGTGTTTATTGGTCAAACAACCGTTAACCAAACTGCTCAAAAACATTTCTGGGTTTTTCCAGAAATGTTCAAGAACAGTCTTTCTGTCCAACTTTGACCGGCTCAGATTGTACTTATGTGATGTTGTAAAGTTGATCTATTGATTTTTTGTTGTACCTTGGCATAAGGACTATATATCTGAACCTTAACATCACATTAAACATAACCAGAACGTATATAAAATCGAGCCACAAGGTGGTCACTCGAAGGTGACTGGGTTTCTGGGAAACCCAGAAATCCCAACAAGCCTCTTACATGCTTTTGTAAGGCTCATAATGATCAAATCTGATATAGTTTGGCTAGGGAATTTGTAACGCCCCAGAAAATTTAACATTGTGTAATTTCTTTTAATAATGAATAAAATAATATTATTAATTATTATTGTGTGTTGAGAAGATGGATGTCGTTCTATAACCTAGAAACGTCGTAATATCGTAGTACTTTATCTACGTGGGAGAATTAAAGTGTTTGAATTTCTAAAACGAAAATAAAAGTTTTCTGAGAAATTTTCCGAAAAACACTATTCATCAATTTCTGCTCGGAAATTATTTTTGAACTTCCGAGAAATACGTAATGTTATAATATCGAGATGATATCGATTATGTAATAATAATCTAAGTATGGAAAATGAAATATTTCGCATGCGTACCTAATTTGAGATAGTTAGGTTATTAAGCGTTAAAAGAATGAAGTTGTGATCATATAATGTGTAAACATTATATGGAGTAAGGAATGGAGGTATAATACGACGTATTGTATTATTATGTACGAAGAGCGAAATATCGTATATTTCAATTTAATATACGAGATAGCATATGAGAATTATACGTAGGATATGTATGTTAGGTTATTGAATTTAAGATAATGGACTTGTGGGATTTCTAGTTTATTGATACAAGCCCAAAAGTATGATTATCACAAGTCCAATCTATTGTAACTCAAGCCCAATAGGAAAGTAGTTGGATTAATTAACCAAGCCCAAGGTGAAGCCTTGACCCATGGGTCAAACCAAGTGAGGAAGTGGGTAGTCTTGATGGGCAAGGATTAAGTGTGATGACCAAGTGTTGTGGTGATCAAGTAAAAGAAGTGGCTAGCAAGAAGACTTGAAGGTTAAGTTGTGAATAGTAAGGAGGTGGAATGAGGAGGTGGGATTGATTATTGTCCATTTTGCCCCAAGCTTTGGTGGCCTATAAATACCAAGTTCATTTCATTTTGTTGGTTGTTTTGTTATCATCCAACACTTTCCTCTGAAGCATATAAGCTACTTATTTGGTAGAGAGAATAAGTTACTTATAAGCCACTTTAACCTTTGATAGTTTCCAAAGCAAATAGAAGTCTTCAAGGGTAAGACTCATTTTTCTTTTATCTATATCTTTTCTATGATAGGATTGATAGAGAAGGGGGATTGCTTGAGGATAACATGTAATAAGTTATAAGGAATGAACTTAAGCTGAATAAGTTGAATAAGCAACTTGAACCCTAATAAGTTGTTAGGATCATGAAAGACTTGTCATATGATGGTAGTATGTTGTTTATAACATGAGAACATTGATTGAAGGACTTAAATTATTGGTAAGTCATGAGTATGAAGATTTCTAGTTCATAAGTTAAGAAAGTCAATGACTTATGGAAATAAGTCAAAACCTACTTTGATTATAAGTTGGTGTAGTAAATAACTTTAAATGATGATAGGTTGGTTAAAATCCACTTAGAACGCTTAGTATGGTTGATTTGACGAACTTCGCACGATTAGACGATTAACGTCGAATTCGTGAAAGTCTCGGAATAGAAGTCATATTTCGTATTGAAAGTCGAAAACGTTGGTTTTTGATGGAGACAAGTCATTGTAGTCATTATAGAGTTGCGGACTCAAAAATGACCGGATTCCGACTTAGAACGAAGAAATGAGCGTTGAACGTTCACGAACGTTTATCGTTTTCGTTAAAATGGACTAATAGGTCAAATTTTAGCAAATGAAGTCAAATAGATAAAATTCTTGCATTGAACGGATAGATTATGAAATTTGTGAACCGTAGGCTTTTGAACGGACCAATTCGGAGTTAAAACGAAGAAGATATGCGTCCGGGAAGTTAGCAAAATTTTCAAAAAACTGCAAAATTTTCTGAGGACCAGAGTCCGCGCCGCGGCGCAACTCTAAGCCTTATTGGCCGCGCCGCAGCGCGAGGCCGGATGATGGCACACTGCTAACTCGCGCCGCAGCGCGAGTCACAGACCAATTAGTGGCGCCGCGGCGCCAGTGCAAGGAAAAAGATAGAGAAGAAAGTGTAGAATGAAAGAGGGATTAATAGTAATGAATTGTGATGTAATCACAACATAACTAAGACATTGTAAGGTGATTGTAATACACTAATGCATGTTTATAATCAATCAAAGATGAGCGGGATATGAATGACGTAATGAAAGCCGAAGCCTTAATAACGAAACTAAGTTAGAATTACATTGAGATAAAGGGTAAAGTATAATAGAAAACATACCTGGTTAATTATGATCTAATATGGTACGTTATATGATTATGAATTGTAGAATCATAGAGACTTAAAGTGTACGTGTATTAACCAGTAAGCAGAAACAAAAGGCAAGTATTCTAACCCTTGTTCCAGTTCAGTCTGGACAAGCTTTGTAATTCATGTTCTCTTTCACATGAAATCTAGAATGATGAAGTCTTAAGCCAATTCTTCCTGGCTAGACTTATATTATGATTCTTTCAAGCATGATTTGTAAATTACCGAGTTATATTGGTATGGTTTTCAATCGAAGAACACGCATGTTCAAATGTTTTTGTCGTTTAACGACAGGCACGTGAGGTTGCCACAATTAAACGTATACACGTTTAAAGGATGTAGTGTTGATCAACATAGAGTACTATGAGCTGATCACTCAGAAGTGCTCGTAAGTTATGCCGGACTTACGGACTTAGTGCCGGGATGTCCTTTTTAAAAGAACTTATGTGTACTCATAATCTTGAGCCATAATTGTCATTCTACTGTATGTTGATGAAAAAACGTTTTGAAGGAAATGAAGTGCTATTTTGAATCATCGATAGTACTTCGTAACTATTGTTCAGTTACTGGAGTTATATTAGTTCTATGTTTCAATCATGTTGTTTATTAGAATTATAGTACTTGCTGAGCTAGCCATGCTCACTCTTGCTTGAACCATATAAACACAGCTAAGATCGAGCGGACTGAAGGATCCGGCAAGGATAAAGGCAAGGCGAAGACGAAACCGTAGCATACTTATGTAATAGTATAGGAAGAATGTCTGTAATATATTGATATTATGACAAGAACAAATGAAAAGGGTTACAAAGAACCTGGGTAATGTAATATTATTTTGATTTATATATGGAGTTATATTAGTCCTCTTGTGACTATTTGAGGAAATGTGTGAATGAATGGTAGTACCGTGTAGCACCATTTGTCGGGTTGGAAGAGACCCGGATTTGGGGGCGTCACAGGTTGGTATCAGAGCAAGAGGTTATAAAACTTAAGGGGGGAATTAAAATCTTAAGCCATAACCTTAGGAAGAATCAAAGAAATATAAGAAGAAAATAACCTTATAAAAATGCATTATGATTATGATATGTATTTTTATTATTTTACTGACGTGTACTAATCAACTCATTTGTTTTATGTAGATGTCAGGAGTAAACGGGATGTTTGTTTATGAACAGACCATAAGTGAAGAGTTGGTGAACCAAGTAGAGGTTGTACCGAACCCTATAGCAGCAGAGCCAGAAGTAGTAATCATTGAGTCTGAAGACTCAGAAGAAGCTGACTACATGTCAGTATTTGACGGGATGATAGAGGAGGAGGTAGAGACAGTCTCCTTTAACCCAGTGGCTATAGCAGCAGAGATAGCTCCTGTGGGGTCGATGATGTCTCTGTTTATGTCAGTGTTGGATAGAAATATCCATTACTGTCAGGAGGTTAAGGAGCTGAAGACAGAGCTTCAAATGCTTATAGAGGACAAGACTGATGTCGAGTCCATGTGGGAGCAGGAGCATGACGAGAGGATTTTGGCTAAGGACAAAGTCCAGGATTTAAAGCACGAGGTTTTGGAGCTCAAGGAGGAGCTCAAGACAAAAGTGCAGAAAATAGGGAGGATGTCCTATATCTATAGGAGTTCTCACACGGATTTTCAGCAGCAGGTAGCTGGATATCCGGTGGAGGTCGGGCAAACGCGGCATACTATTAGCCGTGATATCATTGCCGGTCTGGCCAAGGCAGATTTCAATAATGCCTTGAGGCAGATGTAGTTTAGTGGTGGTTAGAGTAGTTTGTAGATATTTTTGTAAGTAGTAGTGATGTAAAACCCTTTTTGTATAGTAAAGGGTAGTCTTTTGTAAATCCCAATTTTTGGAAAGTGATAGCGGGAAAGTAATGTAATCAGCTTAGGCTGAGTATGTAACCGATGTAGTATTATACTACAAAGAATGTATATAAAGATCGTTTTATGAAAAGCAATGAGTTATGAATGTTTGGAGTTATTATTTTATATTAATGATAACTAATAAAGAAAGGAATAATAACGTAATGTGTTATTATATCAGGCAAAATGCCGCCGAGAAGAGTGCAACATAATCAAGGTGCGAACGTAAATCAACCGGAGGGAGGTCCGGTTAACGCGATGCAGGAGTTTGTTAATTTATTAACAGCCGCCTTTAATAGAACAGGGGCTAATATCCCCGTAAATCCAGGAGTAGCACGAGCTACTACCTTTAAGGATTTTAAGAGTGTAGGTCCGCCGAAGTTCAAAGGAACTACGGACCCAATCGAAGCCCAAACGTGGGTTAAGGAGATAGAGAAGGCATTCGTAATTGCAAATGTTGATGAGGCCCAAAAGGTTGCCTTTGCAACCTATATGATGAAGGGAGAGGCCAATTTTTGGTGGGAAGCCAATCAGGCTAGGGTCGGGATAACGACTTTAACATGGGATAGATTCAAGGAGATATTCTTCGAGAACTATTTTCCCACGAGCATGCAGGGAAGGATGGAGATGCGGTTTTTAGAGCTGAAACAAGGGGAAATGACGGTTCCCCAATACGCTGCCAAGTTCAATGAACTGGCTTGGTTCGCTCCACACCAAGTGGATACCGAGGTGAGGAAGGCGCGACGGTTCGAGCAGGGCTTGAAACCCTGGCTCTATAATCGTATATCTGTATTCCAAAGTACTTCTTTTGGGATCGTTTTAGAGAAGGCGATAATCGCCGAAGGTGGTAGTGAGGCGTTGAGCCAATACCACAAGGAAAAGAGGAATAATGGGAAGGTTGACGGGAGAGTCAAGATTGAGGGAGCCAGTGGGAGTGGCGAGGGTCAAAAGAGGAAGGTAATTAACTCTGGGAATACCGGAGTGAAGCAAGGAGACCCAAAGAGAAGAATGGAGGCCTGCAAGACCTGTGGAAAGACTCATTTAGGAGTTCGTCTCAAGGGGAAGGCCGTCTGTTACAACTGCGGACAGGAGGGGCATATTGCACCAAATTGTCCGAGTCCGAAAAAGAATCATGGATGCTTTGTGTGTGGGTCAACCGACCACATGGCAAAGAACTGCCCGAAGAAGGGGATGGACGAGAATCGGGGCACTAATAGCGGCAAGTTAGCTATTGGGGGTCCAGCTCAGCAGGGTAGGCCGATGGGTCGTACCTTTAACATGACAGTCCAGGATGCGGTTGCATCAGGGGACGTCGTTGCAGGTATTATCCCGATCAACGATATCAATGCGTACGTGCTGTTTGATTCGGGTGCTACTTGTTCATTTATAGCATGCGGTTTTGCTAGACGATTAGGACTACTTCCCAAAAAGTTACCTATACCTGTAAATATTAAGGTAGCAAACGAAGATATAATTCCTATTGAAGATGTTCATAAGAGTTGTTGTGTAGATATACGGGGTTGTAAATTATCGGTAGATTTATTACCAATAAAGTTAGAAGAATTCGATGTAATTCTTGGAATGGATTGGTTGGTAAACCATGGGGCAATAATAGATTGTCAAAAGAAGTGTGTGAACATAAAGACGTTAGAACAACCTCGGGTAGTATTTTATGGGAATAGACCGCCGTGACGTTCGTGTTGTCTAACCATGACACAAACTAGAAAATTACTGAGGAAGGGATGCGTAGGATATCTGTGCCATGTTGTTGATACCGAAAGAGTGGTAGCAACCATGGAACAAATACCTATAGTGAGGGAATTCGCCGATGTATTTCCTAGTGAATTACCTGGTCTTCCGCCAGATAGGGAGACAAAATTTGTGATAGACATTGTGCCAGGAGCGGCACCAGTTTCCAGGGCACCGTACCGTATGGCGCCAGTAGAGATGAAGGAGTTGATGGTGCAGTTACAAGAACTGTTGGATAAGAAGTACATTCAGCCGAGTGTGTCACCGTGGGGAGCACCGGTACTGTTTGTCAAGAAGAAGGACGGATCGTTAAGACTTTGTATCGACTACAGAGAGTTGAACAAGTTAACGATAAAGAATAAATACCCATTGCCCAGGATCGATGATCTCTTTGATCAGCTAAAAGGGGCTAATTATTTTTCTAAAATAGATTTATTAACGGGGTATCATCAGTTGAAGGTTAGGAAGGAGGACGTGCCAAAGACAGCATTCAGGACTCGTTATGGTCATTACGAGTTTTTAGTGATGTCATTTGGGTTGACAAATGCACCAGCTGCGTTCATGGATATGATGAACAGAGTGTTCAAACAATATTTGGACAAGTTCGTCGTGGTGTTTATAGATGATATTCTAGTCTATTCTAAGACGCCAGAAGATCATGTTGAACACCTTAGATTAGTGTTGGAGACATTAAGGAAGGAGAAGTTGTATGCGAAATTCACAAAGTGTGAATTTTGGTTAGAGAAGGTGCAATTTTTAGGTCATGTCATTGACCATGAGGGGATTTCAGTGGATCCAGCGAAGGTAGAAGCCGTGATGAATTGGGAACAACCGAAAACGCCGACTGAGGTGCGGAGTTTCCTAGGGTTAGCGGGTTACTATCGGAGATTTATCCAGGATTTTTCAAAGATAGCTGCTCCGTTGACTAATTTGACGAGGAAAACGGTGAAATACACTTGGACTGACAAGTGTGAGAATAGTTTCCAAGAACTAAAGAAGAGGTTGAGTGAAGCACCTGTGTTGTCATTACCCGATGACACGGGAAATTTTGTAGTTTATAGTGATGCTTCGCATAGAGGACTTGGTTGCGTGCTCATGCAGCATGGCAAGGTCATTGCATATGCATCTAGGCAGTTGAAGGATTATGAGAAAGTTTACCCTACTCATGATCTAGAACTAGCCGCAGTAGTTTTTGCTCTAAAGATATGGAGAAATTATCTTTATGGAGAAAAATGTGAGATATACACGGACCATAAAAGTCTAAAATATATCTTCACACAGAAGGAGTTGAATATGAGGCAGAGAAGATGGCTGGAGTTGATAAAGGATTACGACTGTGAAATCCTGTATCACCCTGGAAAAGCCAATGTAGTTACCGATGCCTTAAGTAGAAAGGGTCGGGAAAAGTTGTCTTTGTTAACGGCTCAAACTGAGTTAATATCAGAGATGGCTAGGATGGAGTTAGAGGTGAAGCTGCCCAGTGAAGAAGAAGGACCAATGTTGTTTGCAATGGAGATGCAACCAACCATCGTAGAGAGAGTTAAGGAGGTGCAACTCAAAACTGATGAGTGTGACCGGATGAAGGAACGGCTGACCAACGAAAAAGATGCTAAATATAGTCTTGATAACGAGGGATTGTTGAGATTTGACGGAAGAATTTGGGTTCCGGATGAGACGGAATTAAAGGAGCAGGTTCTACAAGAGGCTCATAGTTCAAGGTTTTCGATTCATCCTGGTAGCACTAAGATGTATCAAGACCTTCGACAGAGTTTCTGGTGGCCGAACATGAAGAGAGAGATTGCTGAGTATGTTAGTAAGTGCTTAACTTGTCAGAGAGTTAAGGCTGAACATCAACGACCTAGTGGCTTGTTACAGTCATTAGAGATTCCGGAGTGGAAATGGGAGAATATCACAATGGATTTTGTGGTGGGACTTCCGACTACTCATAAGGGGTATGATGCGATTTGGGTAATAGTGGACCGATTGACGAAATCAGCTCACTTTTTACCAATTAGAGTTAAGTATAACTTAGACCAGTTAGCTAGACTTTATATTAAGGAAATAATCTCTAGACATGGAGTGCCAGTATCGATTGTGTCAGATCGTGATCCACGATTCACGTCGAACTTTTGGAGAAGTCTGCAAGAGCAGTTGGGAACGCAGTTGAAGCTAAGTACGGCGTATCATCCACAAACGGATGGACAAAGCGAGAGGACAATTCAGACATTAGAAGATATGCTAAGAACTTGCGTTATGGATTTCAAGGGTAGTTGGGATGATCATCTACCATTAGTGGAGTTTGCATATAACAATAGTTATCATGCAAGCATAGGTATGCCGCCTTACGAAGCTTTGTATGGTAGGAAATGCAGAACGCCACTGTATTGGGATGAGGTAGGAGAACGCCGAATGTTGGGACCGGAATTGGTGCAACAGACAGCGGATATTGTTAAAAAGATTCAGATGCGTCTCTTAGCAGCTCAAGACAGACAGAAGAAGTTTACAGATCTGCATAGAGAAAATCGAGAGTTTGAAGTGGGTTCATACGTATTCCTAAAAGTATCTCCCTGGAAAGGAAAGATACGTTTTGGGAAGAAAGGAAAGTTAAATCCGAGATTTATAGGACCTTTTGAGGTTTTAAAACGGGTAGGTGAGGTAGCTTACATGGTTGCGTTACCTCCAGACCTAGAACGAATACATAATCTATTTCACGTTTCGGTATTGCGTCCTTATAAGCCGGATTATAAGCACGTGATAGAATACGAGCCTATTCATGTCGAGAAGGACTTAACATATGAGGAAACGCCAATTCAAATTGTCGATAGGAAAGAACAAGTTCTGCGGAACAAAAGTATAGTTTCAGTAAAGGTGATATGGAAGAACCACGATGCAGAAGAAGCAACGTGGGAGTTGGAAGAAATGATGAAAAAGAATTACCCGAATTTATTTGTGTAATTTTTTTTTTTATATAGCGAGATTCTGGGGACAGAATCCTTATAAGGGGGAGAGAGTGTAACGCCCCAGAAAATTTAACATTGTGTAATTTCTTTTAATAATGAATAAAATAATATTATTTATTATTATTGTGTGTTGAGAAGATGGATGTCGTTCTATAACCTAGAAACGTCGTAATATCGTAGTACTTTATCTACATGGGAGAATTAAAGTGTTTGAATTTCTAAAACGAAAATAAAAGTTTTCTGAGAAATTTTCCGAAAAACACTCTTCATCAATTTCTGCTCGGAAATTATTTTTGAACTTCCGAGAAATACGTAATGTTATAATATCGAGATGATATCGATTATGTAATAATAATCTAAGTATGGAAAATGAAATATTTCGCATGCGTACCTAATTTGAGATAGTTAGGTTATTAAGCGTTAAAAGAATGAAGTTGTGATCATATAATGTGTAAACATTATATGGAGTAAGGAATGGAGGTATAATACGACGTATTGTATTATTATGTACGAAGAGCGAAATATCGTATATTTCAATTTAATATACGAGATAGCATATGAGAATTATACGTAGGATATGTATGTTAGGTTATTGAATTTAAGATAATGGACTTGTGGGATTTCTAGTTTATTGATACAAGCCCAAGTGTATGATTATCACAAGTCCAATCTATTGTAACTCAAGCCCAATAGGAAAGTAGTTGGATTAATTAACCAAGCCCAAGGTGAAGCCTTGACCCATGGGTCAAACCAAGTGAGGAAGTGGGTAGTCTTGATGGGCAAGGATTAAGTGTGATGACCAAGTGTTGTGGTGAGCAAGTAAAAGAAGTGGCTAGCAAGAAGACTTGAAGGTTAAGTTGTGAATAGTAAGGAGGTGGAATGAGGAGGTGGGATTGATTATTGTCCATTTTGCCCCAAGCTTTGGTGGCCTATAAATACCAAGTTCATTTCATTTTGTTGGTTGTTTTGTTATCATCCAACACTTTCCTCTCAAGCATATAAGCTACTTATTTGGTAGAGAGAATAAGTTACTTATAAGCCACTTCAACCTTTGATAGTTTCCAAAGCAAATAGAAGTCTTCAAGGGTAAGACTCATTTTTCTTTTATCTATATCTTTTCTATGATAGGATTGATAGAGAAGGGGGATTGCTTTAGGATAACATGTAATAAGTTATAAGGAATGAACTTAAGCCGAATAAGTTGAATAAGCAACTTGAACCCTAATAAGTTGTTAGGATTATGAAAGACTTGTCATATGATGGTAGTATGTTGTTTATAACATGAGAACATTGATTGAAGGACTTAAATTTTTGGTAAGTCATGAGTATGAAGATTTCTAGTTCATAAGTTAAGAAAGTCAATGACTTATGGAAATAAGTCAAAACCTACTTTGATTATAAGTTGGTGTAGTAAATAACTTGAAATGATGATAGGTTGGTTAAAATTCACTTAGAACACTTAGTATGGTTGATTTGACGAACTTCGCACGATTAGACGATTAACGTCGAATTCGTGAAAGTCTCGGAATAGAAGTCATATTTCGTATTGAAAGTCGAAAACGTTGGTTTTTGATGGAGACAAGTCATTGTAGTCATTATAGAGTTGCGGACTCAAAAATGACCGGATTCCGACTTAGAACGAAGAAATGAGCGTTGAACGTTCACGAACGTTTATCGTTTTCGTTAAAATGGACTAATAGGTCAAATTTTAGCAAATGAAGTCAAATAGATAAAATTCTTGCATGAACGCATAGATTATGAAATTTGTGAACCGTAGGCTTTTGAACGGACCAATTCGGAGTTAAAACGAAGAAGATATGCGTCCGGGAAGTTAGCAAAATTTTCAAAAAACTGCAAAATTTTCTGAGGACCAGAGTCCGCGCCGCGGCGCGACTCTAAGCCTTATTGGCCGCGCCGCAGCGCGAGGCCGGATGATGGCACACTGCTAACTCGCGCCGCAGCGCGAGTCACAGAGCAATTAGTGGCGCCGCGGCGCCAGTGCAAGGAAAAAGATAGAGAAGAAAGGTTCCAAGTGTAGAATGAAAGAGGGATTAATAGTAATGAATTGTGATGTAATCACAACATAACTAAGACATTGTAAGGTGATTGTAATACACTAATGCATGTTTATAATCAATCAAAGATGAGCGGGATATGAATGACGTAATGAAAGCCGAAGCCTTAATAACGAAACTAAGTTAGAATTACATTGAGATAAAGGGTAAAGTATAATAGAAAACATACCTGGTTAATTATGATCTAATATGGTACGTTATATGATTATTAATTGTAGAATCATAGAGACTTAAAGTGTACGTGTATTAACTAGTAAGCAGACACCAAAGGCAAGTATTCTAACCCTTGTTCCAGTTCAGTCTGGACAAGCTTTGTAATTTATGTTCTCTTTCACATGAAATCTAGAATGATGAAGTCTTAAGCCAATTCTTCCGGCTAGACTTATATTATGATTCTGTCAAGCATGATTTGTAAATTACCGAGTTATATTGGTATGGTTTTCAATCGAAGACCACGCATGTTCAAATGTTTTTGTCGTTTAACGACAGGCACGTGAGGTTGCCACAATTAAACGTATACACGTTTAAAGGATGTAGTGTTGATCAACATAGAGTACTATGAGCTGATCACTCAGAAGTGCTCGTAAGTTATGCCGGACTTACGGACTTAGTGCCGGGATGTCCTTTTTAAAAGAACTTATGTGTACTCATAATCTTGAGCCATAATTGTCATTCTACTGTATGTTGATGGAAAAACGTTTTGAAGGAAATGAAGTGCTATTTTGAATCATCGATAGTACTTCGTAACTATTGTTCAGTTACTGGAGATATATTAGTTCTATGTTTCAAGCATGTTGTTTATTAGAATTATAGTACTTGCTGAGCTAGCCATGCTCACTCTTGCTTGAACCATATAAACACAGCTAAGATCGAGCGGACTGAAGGATCCGGCAAGGATAAAGGCAAGGCGAAGACGAAACCGTAGCATACTTATGTAATAGTATAGGAAGAATGTCTGTAATATATTGATATTATGACACGAACAAATGAAAAGGGTTACAAAGAACCTGGGTAATGTAATATTATTTTGATTTATATATGGAGTTATATTAGTCCTCTTGTGACTATTTGAGGAAATGTGTGAATGAATGGTAGTACCGTGTAGCACCATTTGTCGGGTTGGAAGAGACCCGGATTTGGGGGCGTCACAGAATTAGTTTCTAAGTTGTAGTATTACATGCATACTACATCATCCATGTTTTAGAAAGCTTAGAAACGTTATAACCAAGAAATTAGAACTGGTCAAACCCACTAACTTGAACACTGTCTTGCATTTCTGGGCAGCTCAAGAACATGCTCAAGAACACCTATAGTGACAGTTCTGTCGCTATAGGGCCTTTTTACCGGAAGTTTAATTAGAGAATAAATTATTTTAATAAATAATTATAGAAAAATAGTTTTTAATTATTAAAAATACATAATAAATTCCTAAAAATTATTTTAAAGCTTGGAAATTAGTTTTAATTATTTTGAGTATATTTCTTAAATATTTAATATTTTTGGAATATAAGTTGTATTTAATTTATTTAATTATATTATTAAATAAATTATTTAAAAATGATTTTAATACTTTAAAAATCATGAAAAATTATATTATGGTATAAGAAAATATTTTAAGTTATTTTTAATAACTTTTGATATTTTGTGATGAATTTAATTAATAAATTATTATTAATGGTGATTAATTTATTTAATAAATGTATTAAATAAAGTATGGGAAAATAGAATTAATGCTTTAAAAATTATATCAAAATAATTTAAGTGTAATAAAAATATTTTAAGTTATAAAATATAACTTTTGATATTTTCAAGAAATATATTAATATTTTTATATTAATGGCAATTAGTTAATAAAGGTTTTAATTAATTTAAAATCACTTAATGGTGATAATAAGGTATTAAAAATACTTTGAGATATTATAAATATATTATAATATTATGTTAAGGATTTCATTAATGTTTAATATTAAATAAATATTAATGATAATAGAATTAAGTGGTATTTATATGATATTAATGATTTAAAAATCATGATAAATGATAATAATTATCTGAAAATTATTATGGGCCTATACAAATCATGTTGACTAATTTATAAATTACCTAAGATAATTTTTAAGTGTTTAGGTAGAGTTTAATTGAACTTATACTCGATAATTATCCGACTAGGCTGCCGGGATGTAATAATAGTACCGATCTCAACTCAGACTGCAATAGTTTGGCTTGATACTAGGTTTTGTGTGTTGAATAGACTGATATGATTACGTGGTAATGTGTTTAGGTTATTTTATACTGTGATGATATTGTTCTAATATTTGGAGATCGGTATTATCTATATTAGGCCTTCGGATAAAGCTAAGTTATATTTTGTAACGGTAATCAACGGTACATGCAAGTTTTTCTTAACTCTACTAAGAGTTGTTTCATTCAGTTATGCTTATGGTTAATCATTATTGATTGCCATTATAGAATTGTACTCTGTACATATTGCATGTATAAGTCAGGTATGAAAGGCTAATCGCCTTCATTATCGTTCGGTTCAGATATATTTGTTCATGTTTAATACTTGTTCAGTCAAAAGTTTGTTCGTGCTAATTCACAACTACATTGTTGAATTATAGCCACCTTATTATTTAGACTCTTTCAATCATGATATATCCTTAAATAAAATTTAAACTTGATGGATAACCTTCATGCTCTCCCTTGCTATATCATGACAAAACATTTCAGATTAAGGCGAATGCGTCGGATACAAGAAAGGTTAAGGACAGTTCCAGCTTTAGTTTACACGTGCAAATAGATTGGTATCAATAATGTATGATAAAATCTTTGTATGTCAGATAGGATAAGGAATTGTGTATAAGTTATGGTTACTCGACCTTGGGGATAGTGTATAATGTTTAATGTATAAACAATTTATATTTATATCTTCCACAATAGTTAGAACTAGTGTACCATTTCCGTGGTGATTTAGGACCCGGATTTGGGGGCGCTACATTTGGTATCGAAGATGTTGGTTATAAACCTAGGGTAGAGTTACCTTAGACTAATAACCACAGTGATTAGGATAAGATCTAACTCACATAGAGTTAGTGTGTTAGTAAGATTTAAAGACGAATCTCGACAAGTTATAAAGATATGGAGTTTCATAACTCTGATAATAAAGGTGAACAGTAGTAATGAATAGATAGAGTCTAAAAGACTAGAAGTGCAGGGATAGGAGATCATAAAACAAAACGATCAAGATATAGAAATGAATCGTAATATATACGATGAGATCACCTCGTGATCTGATAAGGTGATAGCAGGGAGAAGAATCAATCTGTTGATTGGAAAGTTTACAGCAAAGATTGTTGTGTTTGTTGTACTATGAATTGGTACAGATACAAGAAAGGATTATGAATACGGATTAAATGAAATTCGTATTGAGAATGGAGTTAGTATTAGGTGCAGATTTCAATTGAGGACTCATGTCGGCAGCTGAGTTGTATGATTCCTTGTATGGGCGGAGAATTATACTTGGTGTAAAAACCACTTAGTTTCTAGCACTTATAATCATTGAAATGTTTGTGTCGCGCTATTTGATATATGCATGTTAAGAGGGTGATCCTTTTATCATGTGTTATAATAGATAATTATGTCTGACTAGGACAAGTTTTTAAACTCATATGATTGTGGAAAGTTCTTGAACTCATGAGTGTGGTTTGACGAACTGGGTATAGTTGTGCGTAAATGGAGAATTGAGGATTATAGGAACATATAGATTGTTAAGCAAATGATTATTAGTGGAGACATAAGTTTTCCAAAACTCATTGTTATGCTAGACTTCAAAAGTTTGACATCAAGCTAAATACGCACTATGTGCTTTTTTAAAAAATGTAGACTAGTACTCATTTTTGATACGGTTTAAAGTATAGTCTATGCTACTTATTTCAGCTAGACTCAAATGATTTGAATTAAAAAATATATTTTATTTATCACTTATATACCATGTAACCTGGTGTATAGATGATAAAAAGTTGACATAGTTGTAAATACAGTAATACTTAGTGTGAATTCGATCTAAAAATCATTCCACTATTGTATGATGTGTTATGACAAAGTCATACAACGACGGCTTCCTCAAACGGACTTTTAATACAGTACAACATCATGACGTCATTCTCAAAAATATTTTTAAAATTTTTTAATTTTCCAACGGGGTTTGGCTATACTTAAATAATTCGATTGAATTAAATTATTGATATGAGTCTATGCTAATCAATTCAGCTAGACTAAAGTTATGAAAACTCTAAGGTTCATTGAAAGAAATTTCCTGAACCAAATTGTTTTTATCCAAATCCAATAAGACTGAGGTAAAAAATTTTGTGCGCCTAAGGCAGATAAGAGGAACAAATTATTCCGACCAATAGTACTTGGCCAGTACAGGTTGTATCGGGCTAATCACCCTTTGTGTCCATAAGTTATGACGGTTTGCTGATGAATTTCCATAAAACCTTTGCAAAAATGACAGATAAATTGTTTATATGACTTCTCAACACAATTTAAAAAATTTTACTCTTGTGAGTGGTGTATTGGGTAGAATGTAATGATGTGTGTGAATGGTGTAATTTGTATGGTGTGAGGTGGAAGTTGAATTTCGGGGATGAAATTCTTAGAAGAATGGGTGAATGTGACAACCCTAGAATTTAGACAATTTTATAATACCTTAAAAGATTAAATAGATGTTAAATAAAAAGCCTAGATAGAAAATAAGTGTATGTATTTGACATTTTTGAGAATGTATTTTGTGAATTTAAAAACTTTTGGTGAAGGTTTACAATGTTAAGAGTATTTGTGTATATGGTCATATGTGTGTACAGTATGTGGTTAAGGGTCAAGGGTTAACCGGATAAATTATATCAGTCATAAACCCTAATAATATTTTTGAACCTTGACGTTCAGTTATAAAACCCTAACAATTGATAAGAAACCTTGTTACCGGCTATGGAAACCCTAATTTTAGTTTCGGGAGTTCGTAACCCTAATTCGGAATATTAAAACTCTAATTGGGAAGCTTAAAGATAAGTATAAAGTTTTTATGTTATTTATTTAATTAGGGATAACCCTAATTGAATATTAGAAAACCCTAATTGTTTAACTGGAAACCCCTAACGTACAATTATGGAACCTAAATGTTAAATTAGCAATTTTAATTAAGGAAATATTAACTTTAATTGGCAAGCGTAAATGTGATTAGGAAATGTTAATGTAATTAGAAAATCCTAATTATAATTTAGAAATCTTAATTTTCTATTTTTAAAAACTTAATAATTAAAGCCTAGAATATTAATTTGTGCAACCTTAGGGTCAAACCCTAAGGGTCAAAACCTAATGATTGCGAGAAGTTACCAAGTTGTCGTTCACTTTATAAACCAAATGATGAAACTACCCTTTTTATTATTTTAATAAGGTGGAGTGTAGATCTAGCCCTAGTAAGGTGTTGGTGACAAACCTTAGGCTGGCCATGTGGTCTAGAAAGCAACTTTAATTAGCCAACAACTGATCACATGATCAGCCATTGCATTTTATAATTTTATATATAGATCAAAGAGAGGGAAAGTCACCCAACCAAGCTCATTTGCATCCATTCACTCAACCAAACTTTTCTCTCTCCTTAGCCACGAAAATATTAAGTGAATTAGTCACTAGTGTGATCATTAGCAAACCAGGATCAAGATCATGGATCAGAAATCAAGTATGGAAGCATAATAGAGGTATAAATCCTAATTCTAGAAATCCTTAGATCTGATGTTTGATGTTGTGATTTTTTATTTAGAAATGTGTAATGAGGTGTCATTTAGTGATCTGGGTTGTTAAATCCCAGATACATAACATCAAAGTGCGCAAAATAGCATTTTTTGAAATCTGGAAAACTGGAATTTTTTGGCCTGGCAGTCATATGTCAGAGCCTCTAGATTCTTCTGTGTTAGATGTTTATGGTGTTTTATATTATGAATCTGTAGTATGTCACGTGATCTTTATTCGGAAACTTGAATCAGGGTCATAGCATGTCTAGATCGTAAGTTATGCACGGTCAACCTAGTTGACCGATCGCGAAACTATTTTCTGCGGAGCCTAGAATTTCCAGTTTCCGTCAGACAAGTTTTTGCAGGCTCTAGATCTTGTTGATTTTTATGTTTTTGGTCATGTTGTTGATTGAAGGTTGTAGACTGGTATGAATACTACCCAATCTTGCGTCTAGGTTATACAGATCCATAACAGAACCCAAGAGTTTATTGGTCAAACAACCGTTAATCAAACTGCTCAAGAACATTTCTGGGTTTTTCTAGAAATGTTCAAGAACAGTCTTTCTATCCTACTTTGACCGGCTCAGATTGTACTTATGTGATGTTGTAAAGTTGATCTATTGATTTTTTGTTGTACCTTGGCATAAGGACTATATATCTGAACCTTAACATCACATTAAACATAACCAGAACGTATTTAAAATCGAGCCACAAGGTGGTCACTCGAAAGTGACTGGGTTTCTGGGAAACCCAGAAATCCCAACAAGCCTCTTACATGCTTTTGTAAGGCTCATAATGATCAAATCTGATATAGTTTGGCTAGGGAATTAGTTTCTAAGTTGTAGTATTACATGCATACTACATCATCCATGTTTTAGAAAGCTTAGAAACATTATAACCAAGAAATTAGAACTGGTCAAACCCACTAACTTGAACACTGTCTTGCATTTCTGGGCAGCTCAAGAACATGCTCAAGAACACCTATAGTGACAGTTCTGTCGCTATAGGGCCTTTTTACCGGAAGTTTAATTAGAGAATAAATTATTTTAATAAATAATTATAGAAAAATAGTTTTTAATTATTAAAAATACATAATAAATTCCTAAAAATTATTTTAAAGCCTGGAAATTAGTTTTAATTATTTTGAGTATATTTCTTAAATATTTAATATTTTTGGAATATAAGTTGTATTTAATTTATTTAATTATAATATTAAATAAATTATTTAAAAATGATTTTAATACTTTAAAAATCATGAAAAATTATATTATGGCATAAGAAAATATTTTAAGTTATTTTTAATGACTTTTGATATTTTGTGATGAATTTAATTAATAAATTATTATTAATGGTGATTAATTTATTTAATAAATGTATTAAATAAAGTATGGAAAAATATAATTAATGCTTTAAAAATTATATAAAAATAATTTAAGTGTAATAAAAATATTTTAAATTATAAAATATAACTTTTGATATTTTCAAGAAATATATTAATATTTTTATATTAATGACAATTAGTTAATAAAGGTTTTAATTAATTTAAAATCATTTAATGGTGATAATAAGGTATTAAAAATACTTTGAGATATTATAAATATATTATAATATTATGTTAAGGATTTCATTAATGTTTAATATTAAATAAATATTAATGATAATAGAATTAAGTGGTATTTATATGATATTAATGATTTAAAAATCATGATAAATGATAATAATTATCTGAAAATTATTATGGGCCTATACAAATCATGTTGACTAATTTATAAATTACCTAAGATAATTTTTAAGTGTTTAGGTAGAGTTTAATTAAACTTAAACTCGATAATTATCCGACTAGGCTGCCGGGATGTAATAATAGTACCGATCTCAACTCAGACTGCAATAGTTTGGCTTGATACTAGGTTTTGTGTGCTGAATAGACTGATATGATTACGTGGTAATGTGTTTAGGTTATTTTATACTGTGATGATATTGTTCTAATATTTGGAGATCGGTATTATCTATATTAGGCCTTCGGATAAAGCTAAGTTATATTTTGTAACGGTAATCAACGGTACATGCAAGTTTTTCTTAACTCTACTAAGAGTTGTTTCATTCAGTTATGCTTATGGTTAATCATTATTGATTGCCATTATAGAATTGTACTCTGTACATATTGCATGTATAAGTCAGGTATGAAAGGCTAATCACCTTCATTATCGTTCGGTTCAGATATATTTGTTCATGTTTAATACTTGTTCAGTCAAAAGTTTATTCGTGCTAATTTAAAACTACATTGTTGAATTATAGCCAGCTTATTATTTAGACTCTTTCAATCATGATATATCCTTAAATAAAATTTAAACTTGATGGATAACCTTCATGTTCACCCTTGATATATCATGATAAAACATTTCAGATTAAGGCGAATGCGTCGGATACAAGGAAAGGTTAAGGACAGTTCCAGCATTAGTTTACACGTACAAATAGATTGGTATCAATAATGTATGATAAAATCTTTGTATGTCAGATAGGATAATGAATTGTGTATAAGTTATGGTTACTCGACCTTGGGGATAATGTATAATGTTTAATGTATAAATAATTTATATTTATATCTTCCACAATAGTTAGAACTAGTGTACCAGATCCGTGGTGATTTAGGACCCGAATTTGGTGGAGCTACATTTGGTATCGAAGATGTTGGTTATAAACCTATGGTAGAGTTACCTTAGACTAATAACCACACTGATTATGATAAGATCTAACTCACATAGAGTTAGTGTATCAGTAAGATTTAAGGACGAATCTCGACAAGCTATAAAGATATGGAGTTTCCTAACTCTGATAATAAAGGTGAACAGTAGTAATGAATAGATAGAGT
The DNA here is from genome assembly GCA_020205505.1 of Panax japonicus. Lineage (NCBI taxonomy): Eukaryota > Viridiplantae > Streptophyta > Magnoliopsida > Apiales > Araliaceae > Panax > Panax japonicus. The sequence continues at coordinate 33,054,898 of CM035110.1, read as the reverse complement.
CTAAAAGACTAGAAGTGCAGGAATAGGAAATTATAAAACAAAACGATCAAGATATAGAAATGAATCGTAATATATACGATGAGATCACCCCGTGATCTGATAAGGTGATAGCAGAGAGAAGAATCAATCTGTTGATTGGAAAGTTTATAACAAAGATTGTTGTGTTTGTTGTACTATGAATTGGTACAGATACAATAAAAAATTATGAATACGGATTAAATGAAATTCGTATTGAGAATGGAGTTAGTATTAGGTGCAGATTTCAATTGAGGACTCATGTCGGCAGCTGAGTTGTATGATTCCTTGTATGGGCGGGGAATTATACTTGATGTAAAAACCACTAAGTTTCTAGCACTGATAATCATTGAAATGTTTGTGTCGCGCTATTTGATATATGCATGTTAAGAGGGTGATTCTTTTCTCATGTATTATAATAGATAATTATGTCTGACTAGGACAAGTTTTTAAACTCATATGATTGTGGAAAGTTCTTGAACTCATGAGTGTGGTTTGACGAACTGGGTATAATTGTGCGTAAATGGAGAATTGAGGATTATAGGAACATATAGATTGTTAAGCAAATGATTATTAGTGGAGACATAAGTTTTCCAAAACTCATTGCTATGCTAGACTTCAAAAGTTTGACATCAAGCTAAATACGCACTATGTGCTTTTAAAAAAAATGTAGACTAGTAATCATTTTTGATACGGTTTAAAGTATAGTCTATGCTACTTATTACAGCTAGACGCAAATGATTTGAAATATCAAATATATTTTATTTATCACTTATATACCATGTAAACTGGTGCAGAGATAATAAAAAGTTGACAGAGTTGTAAATACAGGAATACTTAGTGTGAATTCGATCTAAAAATCTTTATTCCATTATTGTATGATGTGTTATGACAAAGTCATACAATGACGGCTTCCTCAAACAAACTTTTAATACAGTACAACATCATGACGTCATTCTCAAAAATTTTAATTTGCCAACGGGGTTTGGCTATACTTAAATAATTCGATTGAATTAAATTATTGATATGAGTCTATGCTAATCAATTCAGCTAGACTAAACTTATGAAAACTCTAAGTGTTCATTCAAAGAAATTTCCTGAACCAAATTGTTTTGGTCCAGAATCCAATAAGACTGAGGTAAGAAATTTTGTGCGCCTAAGGCAGATAAGAGGAACAATTGTTCCGACCAGTAGTACTTGGCCAGTACAGGGTGTATCGGGCTAATCACCCTTTGTGTCCATAAGTTTTGACGGTTTGCTGATGAATTTCCATAAAATCTTTGCAAAAATGACAGATAAATTGTTTATATGACTTCTCAACACAATTTGAAATTTTTTACTCTTGTGAGTGGTGTATTGGGTAGAATGTAATGATGTGTGTGAATGGTGTAATCATTATGGTGTGAGGTGTAAGTTGAATTTTGGGGACGAAATTCTTAGAAGAAGGGGTGAATGTGACAACCCTAGAATTTAGACAATTTTATAATACCTTAAAAGATTAAATAGAGGTTAAATAAAAAACCTAGATAGAAAATAAGTGTATGTATTTGACATTTTTGGCAATGAATTTTGTGAATTTAAAAACTCTTGGTGAAGGTTTACAGTGTTAAGAGTATTTGTGTATATGGTCATATGTGTGTACAGTATGTGGTCAAGGGTCAAGTGTTGACCGGATAAATTATATCAGTCATAAACCCTAATAATATTTTTAAACCTTGACGTTCAGTTATAAAACCCTAACAATTGATAAGAAACCTTGTTACCGGCTATAGAAACCATAATTTTAGTTTCGGGAGTTCGTAACCCTAATTCGGAATATTAAAACCCTAATTGGGAAGCTTAAAGATAAGTATAAAGTTTTTATGTTATTAATTTAACTTGGGATAACCCTAATTGAATATTAGAAAACCCTAATTGTTTAACTGGAAACCCTAACGTACAATTATGGAACCTAAATGTTAAATTAGCAATTTTAATTAAGGAAATATTAACCTTAATTGGCAAGCTTGAATGTGATTAGAAAATGTTAATGTAATTAGAAAATCCTAATTATAATTTAGAAATCTTAATTTTCTATTTTTAAAAACTTAATTAGTAAAGCCTATAATATAAATTTATGCAACCTTAGGGTAAAATCCTAAGGGTCAAAACCTAATGATTGCGAGAAGTTACCAAGTTGTCGTTCACTTTATAAGCCAAATGGCGAAACTACCCTTTTTATTATTTTAATAAGGTGGAGTGTAGATCTAGCCCTAGTAAGGTGTTGGTGACCAACCTTAGGCTGGCCATGTGGTCTAGAAAGCAACTTTAATCTGCCAACAACAGATCACATGATCAGCCATTGCATTTTATCATTTTATATATAGATCAAAGAGAGGGAAAGTCACCCAACCAAGCTCATTTGCATCCAAACTTTTCTCTCTCCTTAGCCACGAAAATATTAAGTGAATTAGTCACTAGTGTGATCATTAGCAAACCAGGATCAAGATCATGGATCAGAAATCAAGTATGGAAGCATAATAGAGGTATAAATCCTAATTCTAGAAATCCTTAGATCTGATGTTTGATGTTGTGATTTTTTATTTAGAAATGTGGAATGAGGTGTCATTTAGTGATCTGGGTTGTTAAATCCCAGATACATAACATCAAAGTGCGCAAAATAGCATTTTTTGAAATCTGGAAAACTGGAATTTTTTGGCCTGGCAGTCATATGTCAGAGCCTCTAGATTCTTCTGTGTTAGATGTTTATGGTGTTTTATATTATGAATCTGTAGTATGTCACGTGATCTTTATTCGGAAACTTGAATCAGGGTCATAGCATGTCTAGATCGTAAGTTATGCACGGTCAACCTAGTTGACCGATCGCGAAACTATTTTCTGAGGAGCCTAGAATTTCCAGTTTCCGTCAGACAAGTTTTTGCAGGCTCTAGATCTTGTTGATTTTTATGTTTTTGGTCATGTTGTTGATTGAAGGTTGTAGACTGGTATGAATACTACCCAATCTTGCGTCTAGGTTATACAGATCCATAACAGAACCCAAGAGTTTATTGGTCAAACAACCGTTAATCAAACTGCTCAAGAACATTTCTGGGTTTTTCTAGAAATGTTCAAGAACAGTCTTTCTATCCTACTTTGACCGGCTCAGATTGTACTTATGTGATGTTGTAAAGTTGATCTATTGATTTTTTGTTGTACCTTGGCATAACGACTATAGATCTGAACCTTAACATCACATTAAACATAACCAGAACGTATATAAAATTGAGCCACAAGGTAGTCACTCGAAGGTGACTGGGTTTCTGGGAAACCCAGAAATCCCAGCAAGCCTCTTACATGCTTTTGTAAGGCTCATAATGATCAAATCTGATATAGTTTGGCTAGGGAATTTGTTTCTAAGTTGTAGTATAACATGCATACTACATCATCCATGTTTTAGAAAACTTAGAAACGTTATAACCAAGAAATTAGAACTGGTCAAACCCACTAACTTGAACATTGTCTTGCATTTCTGGGCAGCTCAAGAACATGCTTAAGAACACCTATAGTGACAGTTCTGTCGCTATAGGGCCTTTTTACCGGCAGTTTAATTAGAGAATAAATTATTTTAATAAATAATTATAGAAAAATAGTTTTTAATTATTAAAAATATATAATAAATTCCTAAAAATTATTTTAAAGCCTGAAAATTAGTTTTAATTATTTTGAGTATATTTCTTAAATATTTAATATTTTTGGAATATAAGTGGTATTTAATTTATTTAATTATAATATTAAATAAATTATTTTAAAATGATTTTAATACTTTAAAAATCATGAAAAATTATATTATGGTATAAGAAAATATTTTAAGTTATTTTTAATGACTATTGATATTTTGTGATGAATTTAATTAATAAATTATTATTAATGGTGATTAATTTATTTAATATATGTATTAAATAAATTATGGAAAAATAGAACTAATGCTTTAAAAATTATATAAAAATAATTTAAGTGTAATAAAAATAATTTAAGTTATATAATATAACTTTTGATATTTTTCAAGAAATATATTAATATTTTAATATTAATGGCAATTAGTTAACAAAGGTTTTAATTAATTTAAAATCATTTAATGGTGATAATAAGGTATTAAAAATACTTTGAGATATTATAAATATATTATAATATTATGTTAAGGATTTCATTAATGTTTAATATTAAATAAATATTAATGATAATAGAATTAAGTGGTATTTATATGATATCAATGATTTAAAAATCATGATAAACGATAATAATTATCCGAAAATTATTATGGGCCTATACAAATCATGTTGACTAATTTATAAATTACCTAAGATAATTTTTAAGTGTTTAGGTAGAGTTTAATTGAACTTAAACTCGATAATTATCCGACTAGGCTGTATGGATGTAATAATAGTACCGATCTCAACTCAGACTGCAATAGTTTGACTGGATACTAGGTCTTGTGTGCTGAATAAACTGATAGGATTATGTGGTAATGTGTTTAGGTTATTTTATACTGTGATGATATTGTCCTAATATTTGGAGATCGGTATTATCTATATTAGGTCTTCGGATAAAGTTAAGTTATATTTTGTAACGGTAATCAACGGTACATGCAAGTTTTTCTTAACTCTACTAAGAGTTGTTTCATTCAGATATGCTTATGGTTAATTATTGTTGATTGTCATTGTAGAATTGTACTATGTACATATTTTATGTATAAGTCAAGTATGAAAGGCTGATCACCTTCATTACCATTCAGTTCAGATATATTTGTTTATGTTTAATACTTGTTCATTCAAAAGTTTATTTGTGCTAATTCACAACTACATTATTGAATTATAGCCGGCTTATTATTCAGATTATTTCAATCATGATATATCCTTAAATAAAATTTAAACTTGCTGGGAAACCTTCAACCTCCCCTTTACTATATCATGATAAAACATTGCATATTAAGGCGAATGCGTTAGATACAAGAAAAGGTTAAGGATAGTTCCAGCTTTAGTTTACATGTGCAAATAGATTGGTAACAATAATGTATGATAAAATCTTTGTATGTCAGATAGTATAATAAATTGTGTATAAGTTATTGTTACTCGACCTTGGGGATAGTGTATAATGTTTAATGTATAAATAATTTATGTTTATATCTTCTGTAATAGTTAGAACTAGTGTACCAGATCCATGGTGATTTAGGACCCGGATTTGGGGGCGCTATAGATGATCACTTTCCACCAACTGGCCGTGATGTGTCAGTTTGACCAATTTCAGGATTTCCATCCATTTGAGGGGGCAGTGAGTCAGTGCTTTGATTCACACTGTTTATCAGCAGAGGACATATTCAGGTTGTATGCCTATCGGGATCAGCGAGAGCAGACTGAGTTTTGTATCAGTCATCCGGGTTATTCTACAGAGTATTCAGCATGGATGGAGACAGAAACTGCATCGACTATGGTAGTATCCACAGTGCGGGGTATTGATTCCAACGTTGAGGAGCCTATAGAGGAGGTTGCTATTCTCATCGATGGGGATTTACCGTCTAGGTTGCCAGCATTGGTGATGGATTCTCCCACCCCGAGTGCCACTGTTATTCAATATTCAGCACATCATTTGGTGCAGAGCCTACATCTGATGACCTATGAGAGAGATCAGGATAGGGCCTCTATGTTGACAACTCTTGATGGGAGAGATGTCGCTCATTTAAAGAGGGATGAGGCTTGATAAGCCAGAGATGCATTGATTATGGAGAGGGATGTGGCCATTACAGACAGTACTTTAGTGAGATCCCATACGACAGGCATCCTTGCCGATATGAGTGAATACATCGATGAACATCATGCCACCATGCAGTTAGCCTCTGATTTGCTAGCTCATGTAGATACCATTGGACAGGAGGTTGTTGCTTTACCTCTTTCTTCAAGTAGGGATGCCATGTTAGATCTGATAGTCCATATACATACATATCCGTAGAGAGCTTTGTATTTTCTTACACGGACTAGCTTAGCCATTTTGTCATGTATAACACATATGTATATATCAAACAGTATTATGTATGGCAGGGAAATATTGTTTGATTCACTTTTCTTTTAGTTCTGCCATGAATCTTGCTTTATATTTGCCTGTTTCTTTAGGGCTTGTGATATTGATGCATTTTGAACTTATCCTTGATAGGTGGACATTGAGACGTCACAGGATCTCTTAGAACGGATCATGGATCTCTATGTATCCCTACCATCTTTGGTGTCTTGGGACTGATATCTGTATGGAAAAGTGGAAAGGATGGTGGTTTTTCCAATCTGAGATTGACCGCACCACAGATGGTGTCCAGTACTTCTATTTATGAGAAGCCTAGTTAATTCTATCTCTTATGGATTGGTGTTGCTCTTTGAAGCACGACCACAACCTAGATGGTCAGTGAATCTCCTATTTATGAGAAGAAGTTGGGTAATTCCATCCTTTTGGTCTAAAATCGATGAAATGTGGTGGATTGAAGTTTGATCCCAGTACCGTGTGACAAGTCTTTTTATTTTGGTAGGGGTTAGACTGAACCATTAATGGCTGCCTACATACTCCTATTGAAGAGGAGACCAAGTCTGCATAGTTCAAACCTGGTGTAAGAGGTTCAACGTTGAATGTGAAAAGTAGAAGCTTTATTGATGAAGAAGGGTGTAGAAGTGTTTTGTGGTTTTTGTTTTTGTAGAGAAAGGGAAAAAATGTTTTTGCTATTTTTTTTATTGCGATTGGGCCATATAACATATGTTTACTTACGTACTCCCGGGTAACAGAGAGATCAGGTCGACGTAGTTTGCCCCTCAGGATGAATTGCAGCCAAAGATAAGTGTGAATCCCATGTGCAAGCTATACTACTGGGAAATGAAATTTTGATCCCATGATTGCGATAAATTGCATGTGTGAAAAAAGTTTAATCACGTCTTCAGGACAAACCTGCAAGCGTAGAAAAGTTTAATCCCATCTTCAGGATAAAACTGCAAGTTTGAAAGGTTTAATCCCATCTTCAGGATAATCGAAATTGTGTGAAAGATTGAACGGAGGTGAAACCAGACTACTGGTTTGAAGTGTATGTTTCCCTGAGGGGCAAAAGAGTATGTAGAAAAGAAGGGGTTCAAAACCAGAATGACTGGTGATTGGATGATCCATAACAAGATGTTTTCTTGATGATATCATCAGACATAGTACCATTTCTTGGTGTCCCATTTGATAAGCTATGGAAATTCATCGTCATCCATTTCCTGTAGTCTGAGAGCACCCCCTGTCAATACCTCCTTGACAACAAATGGGCCGTCCCAGTATTTTTTTGGTTTGATAGATTCATGTGGATTATGTAATTACCAACTCTGAATCCCCAAAGATAGTTAACCATCTGATGCCCATTGAATGGGCAAGTTTTAGCCCCATGATATAGCCTTCATACTCAGCTATGTTGTTGGTGCTGACAAACTGCAATTTGACGGCGACGGGATACTGCTCCCCCATACCGTACATTAGAACTGCTCCAGCTCCAGAACCTTCTGTGTTAACAGCTCCATCAAAATACATTTTTCATGTGTGGCATGCATCGAACTGATGGTATTGCTGAACTGTCATTACCCCTTCATCGGGGAAGTATGTTTCTAAGGGTTTGTAATCCCCTGCAGGTGCGGTGACCAGTTGATCCACAATTCCTTAACCTTTGACAGACTTTTGCATCATATATACGATGCCAAATTGCTGTAGGATCAACTGCCATCTGGACAGTTGAAAATTCAGTATGGGCTTACTGAACACATACATGAGAGGATCCACGCGGGATATGAGATGGGTTGTGTGACAATGGAGGTAATGTTATAACCTCATGGAAGCCCATGCTAAAGCACAACAAGTTTTCTCAATCAGAGTGTACTTATGTTCATTGATGTTGAATCTTTTGCTGAGGTAATAGATATCTCGTTCTTTGCCTCTATCGTCTTTTTACCCCAGCATACAGCTCATGGTATTATCATTAATGGATAGGTACATAAATATGGGAACATCATCCCTGGGTGGTACTAGAATAAGAGCGTTAAGCAGCTCCTCTTTAATGATAAGGAAGGCTTTCTGACACTCATCGTTCCATTTCATGTAGGAGTTCTTCCTTAACAGCTTGAAGATGGGCTCACAGGTTGCAGTGAGTTGAGAAATGAACCTATTAATGAAGTTGATTCTTCCCAAAAATCCCCGTATTTCCTTCTCTATCGAAGGAATGGGCATTTCCTTGATGGCCTAGATTTTGGTAGGATCTAGTTCAATCAATTTGTGGCTGACTAGGAAACCTAGCAACTTGCCTAATTTGACACCAAAGGTGCACTTAGCTGGATTCAACTTCAAGTTGTACATGTCGTATTGAGCAGTATTGTCAATAAAAATATGGATAAAAGAAACGGGAAAGATATCTTTAAGGCAAGCTTTGTTCAAATCCTGGTAATCTACGCAAACTTGCACCTTTCCTCCGGGTTTAGGTACAAGAACAATATTGGACATCCACTCCGGATATGTAGACACCATGATAATGACATCTTGAAATTGTTTCACAATTTCTTCTTTAACCTTTAAACTCCACTCAGGCTTAAAACGCCTGAGCTTCTACCTGACTGGCTTGAATACTTCTTTAATGGGAAGGCGATGAAGAACAATGTCAGTGGACAAACACACAATGTCATCATGAGATCATGCAAACACATCATATTATTGGGTTAATAGTGTAACCATGTCATTCAGTTGGTTTGGGGTGAGGTCTGAACCAATCTGGATTAGCTTAGGGATTTCTAAGGTTCCAAGATTGAAAGAAGTGGTTTGTTCAAGGTTGGGTTCAGGTTTGTCTATGACCCATTCCTTAATCTCCTGAGGTGTCTCAATGTTCTCTTGTATTTCCATCTTTGCATCAAAGTTACAGCCCTTATTCAGAGAAGGCACCTCATCAGCAAGAACAGGTACATCAAAATTCAGAGTCCTGAAACAAAATATGCTTTCACTTAATATATGCAACTGTTTAATCATAAAAAAGTGTTAGCATGTACTGATAAAATAACTGCTAATATTGTATAGAAAAGTAATCAATTAAAGTTATTTATAGGGTAGAGGGATTTTCTGCCCATTTTACCCTCGTCGACCAATGCATGGAGTGCAGATCCAATTGTCGAAGGCAAAGTCATGATGGAATGCAGTGATGGAGAGATTGTCATTGTCCTCCTTCTCCCTAATGATAACCATGTCATCTGGTCAATCATCGTTTAGGGTGTATCTGTTTGTATGTTCATCATGGACAATGATGTGTATGCCTGACATCATCAAGGCGATGTCATGTTTACATTTCTGTTCCTTTTCTTCCACTTTGGGATCAGGAATCAGCACATCTTTTGCTTTGATTGGCATTGGTTTAGGAAACAATATGGGCACAACATGGGTCGATACCTTTACTGGAGACTGTATCAACTCATGAGGTAAAGGTAGAGAAAATCGTCATGTGGTGGAAGCTTGAGGAACATGTTTATGCTTATATGGATTCCTATGACTGGAACTGGCAGAATAGTCTAGTTCGACTGTTCCAATTTGACTAGACACTTGAACAGGGTGCTTAATACCCTTCTTATCTTTACCAAGCCCTTGTCTATGCTGATGACCCAATGACATCATTTTTTGAGTGGCTGACATAATCTAGGTGGAAATCTTGGGTACGGGAAGTGGCGCTCCAATAGGATGGTATTGCGTGTTACTCACTTCCAGAGCATGAAAACTGGCCAGCTCAACTTCTAAATTGAAGCTGATGATTAGTAGAGTTCCTTGTTCATGACATTCCTAGGCTCAGCGTTGACAATGACTAGACTGTTATTGACAATGTATTTGAGTTGTTGATGTAGTGTGGAGGGAACAACTCCCGCCATGTGTATCCAAGGTCTCCCCAATAGCAGGTTGTATCCTGAATCTATCCTGAGGACGTGGAAGGATACATTGAATGTATTTGGACCAATCTCAATTGGCAGCTCAATATTTCTGATGGAAATTCGTCAGGATCCATCAAAAGCTTTGATAACCATATGGCTGCTTTGGATCCATTTGAGATTGACATTCATCTTCACCACGGTGGAATAAGGATAGATATTTAGAGACGAGCCTCCATCTATCAAAACTCCTACTAGCATATACTCGGAGGACAAAACTGTAATGTGCAACGGCTTGCAATGATCGGTCCCTTCGAGCGGTATGTTGTCATCAGTGAAGGATGTCACATTGTTGTTGAAAATGTGATCAACCAAATGTTAAAATTTTTCCACATCCACTAATTTTGGAAAGTAGGTTTCTTCCAAAACCTTCAATAAGATCTTCCAATGATCCTCAGAAGAGAAAACCAAGTCCATTATTGATATCTGATGTGGAGCTTCTCTTAAGCTTAGAACCACCTTGGCTTTATTATGACCCATAGTGCTGAGGAATTTTTCAATATTCTCCATGGGCATCTTCCCCTTTGTTTTGAAGGTGGGCTTCATAACCCGCTGAGGAAGATACAATAGATTTTTCTTTGACACTGTAGTATGAAACATGGATCCTTTATCTTCTCCATAATTCCATGAAACCTTGTGTAAACTAACAACAGGATATTGTGTTCTGAAGGGTAAATAAATTGGCTCTAGTGCGACCACTTTAAAGAATTGTCAGCTCCTTTGAGTTGAATTGCTTGTATGAGAAATGCTTTGACAGTCTCATCATCAACTTTAGATATAACTGCTATTGATCCCTTTCGTTTGGTAGGATAGGTATTCCCACTCTCGAGTTGCACAGTGTCATCATCTGCCAGCTGCAGGACACCGCTACCAATAAGATTTTGAATGAGATGGCGGAGTGCCCAACATTTTTCTATGCTGTGACCGTGAGAATGTGAATGATATTGACATACTCCATTGGAGTTGAACCTTCTTGAGCAGGGATTGATTGGAGGCAGAAGGGAGATAATTCTTCCTTTATTGATCAACATTTGAAATATCTTTTCCATAGATTGGCCCAGATAGGTAAATTCCCTCTAATTGGCAAAATCTCGACGAGCTTTAGCATTTGCTCTCTTCGCAACCTTATCCTCCATAGCTTCTCTTTCTGAAGGTGACGATGGAGCATTCATAACAAAAGGAAGGAGATATGCACTGCTCCTGTCTGATTAATTGGCGTGTGACTTGATGCTGGTGGTTCATCAGTTCTGCCAATTGCTCAAATTTCTTGCAAAGAGCTTTCAACTTTTGTTTAATAGTAAATTGGAACGTTGTGTAATCCCATCTATCAATACCGTCTTTGAGGATCTGGGATGATTCACCATTAAAACTGGAACTCTGTCCAATGCTCCAACTAATCATGTTGATCTCTTCTTCTTTGTGTTGAGGAAGAGGGTTATCTTGCACATGAGGTTGATTTGGCTTGGTGATCAAAATCTCACCCTTGTCTATTAAATCTTAGATCTTGTGTTTCAAAGCCCAACAATCTTGAGTATCAAGTCCAGGTGCTCCGGCATGATAGACATACTTTTGAGTAGCATTCAAACCCCTCCTCTAAGGGTTGGCTAGTGGAAGAAGACATGTGATTTTCTTCTGAGTGGTCAGAAGAGCAAGAATATTCTCGAGCGAGTCCCCTACAGGTGTGAACATCTGAGGGCACTTTGCATCTCCACCTTTAGGCAATGGAGGGTTTGAAGATTGTGCTTGAAAAGGGGAGTAATTTCTCCTCTGTATAAGCATATTCTGATTGCCTTTTTGACCTTGTAGTATCAAGGAAACATCATCCTCTTTCTTTTTATGGACCCTCCGGGGGTTGTTTCAATAAGATCCGGACTGGATGTGCTCAGCAACTGCTTTAAGAGCGGCTAAGTCTTGAATTTTATCGGACTTCAATCCCATCTCAGCCATTTCTCCGTGTTTGATCATTTCAAAAAATGGTTTGCCAATACCAGCTAAGACTCTCTCATAGAAAGGAGCTTCATGTACGTCTATGAAAGTCATTACCATTTCTGATTCCATTATGGAAGGAATAACTTGACCAGCAAGGCGCCTTCACCTTTGAGTATACTCTTTGAAAGACTCATTAGACTGTTTCTTGACCTTGGTAATTTGGTACCGGTCAAGAACCATCTGAGATTGAAAACTGTATTAAGTGAGGAAGTAGTGAGTTAGCTCTTTCCAGCTATGGATCTTTGAGTTGTCTAATCTGGTATACCATGAACGGGCTTCTCTAGTCAGACTTTTCTAAAATAGCTGCATTTTTAGCTTTTCGTTTTCTGCGTAAGATCCAAGTTCTCCAATGAACACTTTTAAATGTGTGTAAGGATCCCCTAATCCATCATACTTTTCAAAATCAGGTGTTTTAAATTTCTCTAGATAATGAACATCAGGGAATATGCAAAGGTCAGCATATGAAACACTTCCATGTGTTCCAATCCCTTTGAGAGCACGTATATTTTCTTCCATTTGGAGTACCTTCTTCCTGATATCACCGGTGTTTGGATCTCCTTTGAGATTGGTGTTTTCAGGGTCTTTATTGGTCGTATAAATCTGAGGTTCCGGATTTGTTTTATCCAAACTTTGTGTTCCTCATTGTGTAGAAGATTCTGTATGTTGAGGTATCTTTGTACCCTGAGTGGACTGATGCAATTCTTTATATAAGACAACCAAATTTGTAATTTGCTTACTTAATCCATCAAATTCTTCTCGAGAAACAAGATTAGACTGGTCAGAAGAAGACATGATTAGCTGTAGGCTCGTGGCCTTTTTGGATTTTGAGCTGGTAATAGGCCCAACGATTTCCCTACAAAATACTTATGTAGTTTATTCTTAGGGATAATGTAAATATTATTTATAATGCGCCCATTTTAGGAATATTATCCTACAAAAACAGGTGTTATTTGATAACATGTATGCACAAAGTATTCTTAATATTTTCCATTACATAAAGATGAACATGGAATAAAATTATAATTAAATGCTTGTACAAGTAATTTAAAATGGAAAGCATGAAGAAAATTTCCTCCGTGTTTGGTTTATCAGAGGTTGACCAATCTTAGGGTTACTCTCGCGGCTTTTTGGCATGAAGGTTCCCAGACCATCGTAATCTACTTGACAGGAAGTTAATCCGGTCTTTCAAATGGAGTGAATCTGGGTGGTTCCTTTCCTCACCCTCGTTACAATTATTCTTCCTACCAGTGCAGTAATTAAACACCGACAGGATAGCCTGCTGATGGAGGAACCACACAACATACATCCACATACAACCTGTCTCACCGTTTATGCAAATGATGACATGTGCGAAGAACTAATGTCACAAATAGATATAGTACAGTGAAGTAAGTAAAATGCATTCATACACATTCATCATAAATGTAAATGTAACATTCACACACAAGCATATAACAGTTTTGAAAAGCTTGTAATAGAGGCTTAAGCCCTCTTACTGGAGTCCCAAGAAGAGTCGCCACCTGTCGACGTCGGGATTTTTATTTGTCCCTTTTTGTTACTTGTTCTTTGGTGTTCTCATGTTATTTGAAATTTGTTTGAAAACAAAAAGTGAAAAAGGTCTGACATGTGTAATGTCGACGATTTGACTTTAAGAGTTACTAGTTAGTGTTTTGAACTGGTTGCACCAACGCAACCAAAAAAGGTTTGTACATTGACCTACTGATGTGACACTGCTAAACGAATCTATGAAACTGAGATTTATTTGGGTTCGAGGGCTTGATTATGCAGAGGGAAAGGGTTAGGCACCCCTCGACATCCGTGTTACCACGGTGACCGCCACTTTTCAAGAAACTGTTATATGAATGTGTGTGTGTGTGTGGATCAATGTGCAATTATTTGGAAGTATAGGCCAAGTATCACGTCGTTCAATCGAACACCCCAACTAATTTGTTCTAATAAGAAGGAAGTCAAAACTTATGCCAAGCCTGTTTTATTGAAGTTAGACCCTATTTAACTTGAATCAAATGGTAGCACCAGCACGATTAAATCTCAGGGCATCCAAGTATCATGCCTATTTCTGGTAACAGAATATTTATAAAGCCCGAATTCCTAATTTTATAACAGTTTGCATAAGACTTTAATAAATTTGGTAGATTAAGGCCAGTTTGGATTTAACATAATAGGTAAATTAGGTAGAAGAACATAGGAACAATTAAGGTGTAAAATTAAACTGCAAAAATACCAAATCGCAAGCCCTTACCGAATCGAACTGATGAGATGAAGGAAATCACGAATCCAATTCTAGGGCACGTCGAGATTTCAAGGCTATAGGGCTCTCTATTCTGAAGACTATAGGGGCTCGATTACTCTAAAGAACTTGTTCCCTCATTCGAACTCGTTCTTCGATTCCAATTCGGAGAAGTTTTGCTTCCACAGAGGAACTAGTTTGATATTTTAGTATTGAGGAGAGAGAATGATAAAACACGGGAGTGAGGTTTTAAATTGGAGTGCTCTTTAAGGGGTATAAACGTCCTGAATTTAGGATTACCACGTTCGCTAGTAATGCTAGCGAACGGCGTGTTTCTAAATCTAATCACAGCCGTTCATTAATTACACGGACGGTATAGATGCTATATGCCAATTTTTATTCCATAGCATAAAGATGTTATGGATCATTCCCATATATATATATATATATATATATATATATATATATAAGCAAGTAAACACTCCAGGCATAAGTCTAGGCTCAATCGACGCATAACTCGATAATGTTAGTCCATATATATATATAAGTATATATATATACAGAAAAAAATGAAAATCACGGACCGAAGTCTGGGCAAACGCACACAACACGACTTTCAATGTGTAGAATTATGTGTGCAATGATGAAGAGAAAGGCTTTATTGAGTGTGAGAAGGCTTTAAGTGGGCTACCAATGCAGGCTTCTACGACTCTATATGGATAAACACTCAGCTCTTGCTGGAAAAAATATAGTTATATGTGGGCTAACAGATGATTAAAATGAGGAAACACTCAATATGGGGTGTGTACAGAGCAAATTGGAATGGGCTTCCTCATCTCTATTTTTTTCTAAATGGCTAATCCAAGCCCTCTATTTATAGAGGGGGGAGCCACAGGTGTACCTGTGGTAGCCGCAGATGCACGAGCTGCTGCCCGGGGTGCCGCGAGTTCTGTGGGTTCTGTCGTCTCAAAGTACGTATACTCGTGCACTGTAATGTCCGCTCGAACTTGCAGAACTTCAATTCGAGCATCCGAACGAGGTATGTAAGACCTTCTTCGGACCTCTTGTATCGAGAGTTACGCATTGACATGGGATTAGAGGTTGTATGAAGTCAGGAAGAGGGGACCATGCCCATGGTCTTCAAGCTTCAAATTCTATCCGGTGTGCTGCCACGCGTAATAGTCACTCGGGATTGGAACTCCTTGGTTCTTGTAAGACATTGTCGTATGTATGTATGTATGTATGTATGTATGAAGATTTCAGACGACACGCAGGTTTTGAGGTGGCAAGATGACGTTTGACTCCTCTTCAGGGTTATCTCCGGTTTGAGTTGAAAGTAGACGTTACTCAGGGTTACATCTGAGATTGGACTGCTGCAAGTGTTTGAATGCCGCAAGGTCATCTATAAATGTGCCTATCTGCCTGGTGTTAGCTCCGGGTCTGAGGTATGAGTGCCTCGGCAGGAGGTCTGAGATTGAAGCTGATAGCATGCATTTGAAACAAGTATTTTCGGTTATCTCCAAGAACGAAACTCGGGGTTATCTCCGAGGTTGGAAAAGATACTCCGAGTGTGTGTTCCAGGGTTGAGACTAAACTTTTAGTAGTATCCGGAATGGGTGTGATCCGTCTTCCAGGGTTATCTCCAAAAGACAAATCTGCCCTCCTGCAATGTTAGTAACAGGTGTGCAAAAAATTTCGAGTGTCTACAAGCCTATAGAACGTCAATACGAACTTCTACTGGGTCAACCCCCTACTCATTAACCTATGGCATGGAGGCTGTACTCCCCATAGAGGTAGAAATGAAATCACTAAGAGTGTTGATAGATGTTCAAATGGAGGAAGACCAATGGTTATAAGATCGGTACCACCAATTATCTCGGATAAATGAGAGGAGGGCCACATCCATTTTCCATTGTCAATTATATTAACAAAGGATCGCTCGATCCTACAACAAAAAAATTTGGCTACGGTAGTTTAAAGAAAATTACTTGGTCTTGAAGAAGGTCCTTGTCAATCAAGATCAATCTAAAGGAAAGTTTAGCCCAAACTGGGACGACCCTTTCATTGTCAAGGAGGTATTGAGAGGAGGAGCCCTCAAATTGTAAGAAATAGACGGCGAAGAATTTCCCCAGCTTATGAACTCAGACACTGTGAAAAGGAATTATGTCTGAAGTTACCTGCAAACCAACATCATGGTTCTGGATCATCAATCCATTAATCAAGTCAATTTAGGTTTTTAAAATATTTTCAACCACATCAGTTAGACATAAGGCTAGTGTGACACCCTCAAATCTAGGTACTTCATTCTCACAAGACTTGGTGTTCACGATCCATTCATTCATATTATCTACCCAAATATAATAAAAATGAAATCATAAATCCTCCCTTTAAATAAGTTTACATCAATAAATCCAAAATATCCCAGGTTGTCTAACCTTAACATCATATAAGTGCGGAAATAAAATTATTACACCAAATCACTAAATAAAGTCTATTATCATAACAATAAATGAAAATTACAAGTCTTCATCACTTGAACATTTTTTCCTTTCCTTTGCTAGTTGTAGGTTCATCTACCTTCTCAACGTTAGCTGCATTATTAATATTTATGCAAGAGTAAGCAAAACAATTTCTCACTAGATATAGCAATGAATCAAAAAGATAATAGTAACTGCCAATGAATAGGCTCATCAAAACTTAATAGTACTATATCAATGATAACCAAAGAATTTAATCAAAATATGGAAATATATATATGAGGTTCATAAGACCACGAACTATGTCAATAGTTGCAAGTAATCTTTCAACTTCAACTTTAACAGTCATAATACTATAAGGACTCATAATACTTAGGGAGAACAACCCTTCGTACAATGTATTGTGCACAAAAATTTCAATGCTAAGTGTAAATTATCCCCTAATAATAGGGTTGTTCATTTCAGTATTTAGAGTACAAGTCCTCACCAAAGAAAGTTTGATTTTGATAAGCTTTCAAGGATAATTTGAAGTTTAACGATCATTAACTAGAGGACTAGTTGAATCAATAGTGTTTGATAACACATCAATTGATCAATAATAACATAATATAGAACAATGAATAAGTGTAAGCGAACTAACTATATCTTGAGCTCATGCTTTGAAACAACTACAAAGCATAAGTATTGAATGAAAATAAACTTTGCTTGAATAATATTAAGGTAGGACTATGAATGATTGAATATACCTTAAGTAATAGCAAGCTAAAAATAAAGCTTGCTCATTATAAGAATAGCTTGTGTCAAGTAAATGAGATAAGATAATTCAACATTAGAAATTAGAATTCAAGAAAATTGAATTCATAATACACGGATGACAATAAAGAAACTTGTCTAACAATAAACAAGTTAGAATACATCAATAAATATTGGAATTCAAAACTTATTCGAATAAAGTTAAAGTCATAACAAACTTGCTCAAATAATGATTAGGAATACAAGAGTTCGCATAATGAGAGTTTAAAGTAAGAAACTTGCTTAATGTAAAAAGATAAGGTTAACATCACAACACTTATCTAACATTCATTGTATAAACTAAGTTATAACATAACACGTTCACAACTTATAATCATTTGAAACTTTGAACTACTAACCACCTAACAAGATTCTATTTTAACCTTGTTGTTACGTGTTTATCCCACTAACACATCATTGGACCAAGGTATGTTGATATCCCATAACTACAGCAGCAGAAAAAATCATTTTCCCAAACCAGGGTATGGCGCAGCTGCGCCATACACAGGCCTAGGACCGGTGTAGCTGCGCAGTTTTTTTGCCTTGGCACCGTTGCAGCTGCGCCAAAGCACAAATAGAAGCAGAAACAGCTATGAACAATAGCCAACTTTAGCCCAACAAACATGAATTTCACCAACAAAATAATAGTATTAACACGTAGAATTGATACAAAACCACCATAAACATGTTTGCCAACATATTCCTCAATATAGAACAATTTAACAATAATTTTACTAGTTTAATTTCCTAAAATACCATATTTTCATATAAAACTTCATTTTTGAGTTCTTTCCCAAAAATCAACACTGTAAACACAATTCTTGTCCAAATTGCTTCATTCAAATTACGTTATCTTCGTTTCTTAATGAACTAGCATAATCAAGACTCAATTTAGAATTTCACATACAATTTGACCACTAAAAATTGTACTTACATAAGCCACATAAGAAAATATATATTGTCATTATTTTCTTCTACTTCTAAATTGTAATTAGCATGCAATTTCATGTTTATATACAAACTAAAACCTCACCAACATGAATAATCACCACAATTCATTTGTATAGCAACAATTCACAAATATGGAATTCACAGAGTATGTAAAATTTTGTCGTAACCCATATATATATATATATATATATATATATTATAGAGATTATGGAAAATACCTTTTGTTGCTTTAAAATCCTTGCTAACACCACTAAATTTGCTTTAAAAACTCAAACTTCCTCTCAATTCTCTCAAGCTCTCCCTCAAGTTCTCTCTCAATTCTCTTTATTCTCTAGGCTTTGCAAATAAGGCGTAAGACCAACTGATAACAAATGCGTAAAAAAAATAAAACTGCTAAACCTTAATATGCCATACTTAATAAAATGCCAGTTACAAAATAAACGTATATATTATAAATATATTATATTTATTATTTTAATTTATTTACTTTATTTATAATTCAAAATTCAAAAATTAATAATCCAAAAGTCATAAGGCTTTGTTTGGCAAAACCCGTTAAAATTTAAAGACTTAATATACTTAAGCCTTGTTCGGCAAAACCACATTAAACTCCATTAATCTATTTTTTATAACCAGTTTAGTTTATAATTTATAATTACATCTTAATTATTTGGATTTCTATATCCAACATTAATCAAATAGATTAATTATATACATTATATTTTAAATAAATATATCATTTAAACAATTAACACAAAATTATAATTTTATTTAATAATTTAATATACCATTTAAATTATTAAATTAACACAACAATATAACATCTCATGTTATATTACAACTCTCTAAATTATAAATTAATTTAATTTAGAACACTATCTAATAAGTTTAGATTCATAAATATTTATTAATAATCATCACATCAACAAATATTTAATAAACAATAAACACCTCAAATAAATATTTATATAATTTAATTAATATTTAAAATTATAATTTGAAATTCTGGATTGTTACATCCTTCCCTCCCTACAAGGATTTTGTCCCCAGAATCACAACTCAAACAATCAAATCGTCACATTCTTCCCTCCTTACAAAGATTCTGTCCCCAGAATCGAAGACAAAGACTAAACAAATAACTCAGGGTAATTCTTCATCATTTCCGCTTCGAGTTCTCACGTAGCCTCTTCGACATTGTGGTTCCTCTATATCACCTTCACACAAGGTATCACTTTATTCCTGATCACTTGTTCTTTCTTGTCGACTATCTGGATAGGAATCTCTTCATAAGACAAATCTTTAATGAACTTCAACGGTTCATACTCGATCACATGCTTGTAATCAGGTTTATACGGTCTCAACCTCGTTACATGAAAAACGTTGTGAATGTGTTATAATTCTAGAGGTAAAGTTACTTCACAGAATCTCAAAAGGTCCAATAAACCTAGGACTTAGCTTTCTCTTCTTACCAAAATGAATTTTCCCCTTCCAAGGAAAAACTTTCTATAACACAAAATTTTCTACTTCAAATTCACGATTCTGCTTGTGTTGATCAGCATACTTCTTCTGTCGATCTTGAGCAGCTACCAATCTTACTCTGATGAGTTTGATAATATCAATGGTCTGCTGTACCAGTTCTAGTCCTAGTAGTTGACATTCACCAACTTCATCCCAGCATAATGGAGTTCTGCATTTCCTGTCGTATAACGCCTCATATGGAGGCATACCAATGCTTGCATGGTAACTGTTGTTCTATGCAAATTCCACCAACGGTAGATGATCATCCTAGTTTCCTTTAAAATCCATGATGCATGCTCTAAGCATATATTCAAGCGTTTAGATTGTTCGTTTACTTTATCCATCAGTTTGCGGATGATATGTTGTACTCATCTTCAGTTGTGTTCCCATGCATTCTTGTAGTTTCTTCTAGAAATTTGAAGTGAACCTCGGATCTTTGTGTGATACAATTAACACTGGAACTCCATATCTCGTCACGATCTCTTTAACGTATAGCTTTGCCAACTGATCAAGATTAAATTTAATCTTTATTGGCAAAAAGTGTGCAGATTTTGTTAGTCTTCCCACTATCACCCATATCGCATCGTATCCTTTCTGAGTCGTTGGAAGACCTACTACAAAATCCATTGTGATATGCTCCCACTTCCATTCTGGTATCTCTAATGGTTGAAGTAATCCGTTTGGCCTTTGATGTTCTATCTTCAATCTCTGACACGTCAAGCACTTTGTAATGCATTTTGCAATGTCTCTTTTCATATTTGGCCACCAAAAATGTCGCCGCAAATCTTGATACATCTTCGTACTTCCTAGATGAATCGAATATCTTGAGCTATGAGCTTCCGTCAAGATTTCTTCTTTAATATCCTGTACTATTGGAACCCAAATTCGTCCCTTGAATCTTAACATTCCTTCAGTATCGACCTTGTACTTTACTTCTTTACCCTCGACCATACCTTCCATTATTTTTTTGCATTCCTCATCTTGTAGTTGATCATTCTTCACCTTGTCCACCAAAATTGGACTAGCTTCCATCTGGTATAATCTTTCATCGGATACTTTTAGAAATTTGATTTCCAACTCTAGCCTTGCCATTGCTGAAATAAGCTCCTCGTTATCGGTTAACAACATCAACTTTTCTTTGCCTTTGCTACTCAGGGCATCTGCAACCACATTAGCTTTGCCCGAGTGATAAAAAAATTTGCAATCATAATATTTTATCAATTCCATCCATCTCCTTTGACACATGTTCAGGTCCTTTTGTGTGCAAATATACTTCAGACTCTTATGATATGCGTAGATCTCACATTTTTCTCCATAGAAATAGTGTCTCCATATCTTCAGAGAAAACACAACCGCCACCAACTCTAAATCATGAGTCGGATACCCTTTCTCGTAGTCTTTCAATTTCCTTGATGCATATGCTCTTAACTTGTCGTTTTGCATAAGGACACAATCTAATCCTTTGTGTGAAGCGTCAATATATACCACAAAGTTTCCTGTATTATCTGGTAATGACAACACAGGTGCCACACTTAACATCTTTTTCAATTCTTAAAAACTTTCTTAACATTTCTTCGTTCAAACAAATTTTACAGCTTTTGTTATCAAATTTATCAACGGAGTGCCAATCTTGAATAAATCATCTGTAATAGCTTGTTAATCCCAAGAAACTTCTCACTTCTGATGGAGTTCTTGGTTGTTCCCAATTTATCACAGCTTCGACTTTTGATGGATCTATAAAAATCACATCCTTATCAATTACATGCCCAAGAAATTGTACACGTTCTAGCAAAAATTCACATTTAGAGAATTTCGCGTACAACTTTTATCTTCTTAGCGTCTTCAGCGTCAGACATAAGTGTTCCACGTGTTCTTCTTGAGTTTTGGAGTACACCAAAATATCATCGATAAATACCACCACAAACTTGTCTAAAAAGGGTTTGAACACCCTGTTCATTAAATCCATGAACGTTGCAGGGGCGTTTGTCAAACCAAAAGGCATCACTAAAAATTTGTAATGTCCGTAGCGAGTTCGGAATGCCGTCTTCGGTACATCCTCCTTGCTTACTTTCAGTAGGTGATACCCACTGTGACAATCCGAGAAATTAGACAATTTATACAAATCATAATTGATTGATTTAAGGTTCAATATTAGGACCTTGACAGGAAATAAGTGTATGGATTTGTCAGTTATGTAATGAAATTTTAAAAATTTCAAAAGTTTTGGACAAGACTTGAATTATGTGATAGACTGTAAGTGATAGTCTAGTAATGAGGTATAAGATTATGATAGGTTTAAAATTCTTTTGAAGAATTATCAGTGATAAGTATCGAAGTGAATACTAGTCGGTATATTTGGTTACATATGTGAACCGTAATGATTTGAGATCAAGGATTGATCAGATAAGTTATAACTTTAGAAAACCCTAAAGTTATGTTAATCATACGTTTATTAAGTTAGAAAAATCTAACGAATTGTTAGAAACCCTAACGGTACGCTCAGAAACTTTAATTTTAGTTCTGGGAATCCGAAACCCTAAATTCATGATATGAATATTGTGATTAAGTTAGAAAACCGTAACGATATATTCAGAAACTCTAATTTTAGTTTGGAGAATTTAAAACCCTAATTTGGGAATCCTAATGCGAAGTATTATACCCTAAGGGTTAAAAAGTTATGTGTAAGGAATATGAACATTATGTGATGGTTTATATTTGTTTATTATATAAACAAACAAAAGAAACTAGTGTAACCCTAATTATATATATTAGGAATGAAGGATTTAATAACTTAAGGGTTATGAAAAAAGAGAATTGTGGTATTTAGAATACTTACTAATTCTAGGAGATTTATTTTATACATCTCAAATGATTAATTTTATAACCTAATTATAGCAAGTCTAATTGGGTTAAGGAAATAAATGTTCATGAGCAAGGATTGGTGTTTTAATGGAGAAGTAAAAACCCTAATTAAATGATTTGGGTTGGATAAGAATTAAAGGAATTGGACTATGTATATGTATAGCCCAAATGTTGGCCAATGAAATTGGTTAGAGGATCAAGCAAAACATTAAAGGAATGGCTCAACTTTTTGCCAATTGAGAGAGGGAATTATTGGACTTTAAGTATGCTAGATAAGAGATCAATTTTTATGGATTAGAAGGCCACTTGGCCGGCCATACAAGAGGTTAAAGGAGGGGAATAAATGTGGATTATTTACTTTAGTAGTTGAACAACTCTTACCAACTCTCCATATGTGTCACTTGTTTATTTATCCAACATTCTTGAGCATTCTTGCAAGCAACATTAAATGATTGAGTGGGAGAGTGAAAAACTAAGAGATATTGGGAGAAATAGAGAAAAGATGAGGATAAGAAGAAATTGGAAGATAAGAAAGAAAAGAAAGAGAAAGAGAAAGAAGTAAGAAAGAGAGAAAGAGAGGAATGGGAGAGAGAAAGAGGGAACCATATGGTTTGGTAGAGGAGGAGAAGGAGAGAAGATTTTGATTTTTCATTCCATCCAAGCTCCATGATTAAACTAAGAAGAAGGAGAAGAAGAAAAGCTAAGGTATAGAAAAATAATTTCTACTTATGTAGTCTATTTCCTTTGTGTTTTGATTTGATTTTTTTGACAACTTGAAGTTCTGATCTTGAGGCTTAAAACCTTAGATCTATGTGTATATAAGTGTTTAATATGTAGATCCAACTCTTTTGTAGATCAAAAGTTAGATCTAAAGTGTGGAATGGAAGCTAGGTTTTTCAAAAGATAGAAAACATGATTTTTTTTCTCTTAGCTTTGATTTTGTTTGATGCTTGTTTGAGGAAATAAGAAACTTTGTTTATAAACTCAAAAGCCATGTATATACATGTTAATGAGTGTTTTGTGTTTGGTATTACCTATATTGGGTGTTGATTTTGGTTGGAATCAAAGGAAGAGAAAAATGGAATTTTTCTGGAAAAGTTTAAACTTTTAAAGTATGAGCTAGGTTTTGATTTTTCTTGAAATCTATGATGAATATATATGATTTATGTTCTTGTGTTGCTAGATATATGTGTTAAGAGTAAAATCCCTTTGGAATTACTCAACTAGGTTGAATATTAAACAAGATATGGGGTTTCTCTCAAACTACACAAAGTTAAGAAAACTTTTAGAATGACAGTTTTGTAATAGTCACTTCCGGGCTAAATTTCGGGAGCTTAACATGTCCAAATATGGATTTTGATAGATGAAAACTGTAGTTCGGAAAGATAAAAGTCCAAAAAAAGTGACGGATCATTAATCGGAGTTATAAACGAGCAAGTAGCACCCAAATCAAATAATACATATGCATTTATATAATTGATTTAGATAATACATGACAGGACATCTTTTGATTGCACTGCATCCTGTACCGTCATGTTGAAGGTTCTAGCTATTAGTTTATTTGTTGACGTTGGCCCAGCAATAGTCAGCGTACCTCCACTAGCATTTCACTGGCTTCCATTTGTCTCACCAGATTTCTTCTTTGGACACTCGCGAGCAAAATGATCTTTCGACCCGCAGGTGTAGCAAGCATTCTTCTTGGGTTGAGTGCAATTTTGTGCAATGTGACCGTCCTGACCACAGTTAAAGCATGCCTGCTTCCCCGTTAAGCACATACCCGTGTGAAACTTTTCGTATGTAGCACATGCGTCCACCTTCTTCTTCTGCTAGTTACCTTGCTAATTTCTAGCTCCCACATTTGCATTCCATTTTTCCATTTCTACCATTACTACCACCACCATTTTTAGCTTCACCTTCATTCTTCTTTGTCCTCTACTCTTGGTTGTGCTTTGTTACAACCTCGCCTCCACTTTCAGCGAGAATTGCTTTTTCAAACACCATTGCAAACCTCTTTAGCTAGAACAGGGAAACCCTGCTGTACAATTGGGGCTTTAGTCCCTACTCGAATCTTCTTTCTTTGCACTCATCTATATTTCACTTGATATGGCTCAAACCTTGCTAACTCGTTGAATTTCGCTGCATACTCCGACATTGTCATGGTGCCCTGCTTCAGTTCCATAAATTGTACCTCCATCTGATTCTTTGAACTTTTTGGGAAATAGGTCTCAAAGAATATTTCCTTGAACATTTCCCAAGACATCACCCATTGACCTCCTCGGGTTTTATTGGTTTGCCACCAATAACTAGCCTCTTTTTTGAACATGAATGTTGCAAGAGCGGTCTTCTGGTTATCCGATACCCTAGCAAAATCGAAAACTTTATCTATTTCCATGATCCAGGTCTGTGCCTCAACCAAATTCATGGACCCATAGAATTCTGGTGGCCTAACCGCCTTAAAGTCCTTAAATGTCACAATTTGATTCTGTGGCTGATTCTGTAATGCTCCCGCCAGTAGCGTTACGATTTACTGAACTGGATTATTCTAAACATTGTTGTTATTCTCAGGAGTCCTTTGTCGTGGTTTGCGTCTTGGAGGCATTTTCTATTAAAATACACCCATTAGATTCTATCCAACCTTTTAAGTAATACGTACTTAGGTTGCACATCATAAAACATTATCACATAACACATAACACTTTGAATAAAACAATAACTTTTATTCATTCATAATCTTTTAAAAACATCAAAACAATAGCATCGCTGCTATTTACATTACTTTCCTGAACTACAAAAGTTATAAGATTACTTAATCATCATCACATCCCATTGGTTATATCATACCCGTGATTTACTTCTTATTTACTCACTAATCACATAATAATTACATTTATGACGTTCTATTAAAATTGGGCATAGCCTTACGACGCTCCTCTTTCATAATTTGGAACATTGTTTGGCGATCTAATATGTACGATGGCAGCGTCTCAAACTGAATTGGATAACATATGACCCGATCTTGATCTCGATTGATCACGATGTTTAATACGTTATTCATCTCTTCCATCTTCATCCTCTTTACTTTTGTATCCCTCTCTGCTATTCCGGCTCAATGGTAAGCTTCCTCGTACGCCTCTTCGGCTTTTGCCCTCTTCGTAGCTTCTTCTTTCAACTTGTTCTTTAACTCTGCAATCTCTGCTATCAATCGCTTGTTCTCTCCTTCACTGTGAACCAGCTTTTCTCCAACGTTATTCAGACATTCCTCTCGATCCTTGATCTCTTCGTCTTTTTGTGCCATCGAGGTCTGTTGTTCAGCTACTATCTCTTGCAACTCCTCGACGATAGCTTGAAGTTCCACATTGCGGTCATACACCTCGTCGTACATACGTGCAACAATTAAATTAAGTTGAATCTCTTCCTCCTCGTTCTCCTCATCCTCTGACTATGGCAGCTCAACGGGGTCCTCCTCATCCATCTCTATCTCATCATCCTCATCCAGTATTCTCTCTTGCTCAACTACTGTGACCAACGGAGTTTCTTCCTGTGGCAGTAGTTGTTCCCACACCACCTGAATATCTCGAGCCTCCTCCTCTCTAGGCATCTGGGATCCTTCATCCCTAGCCTGACCAGATCCTCTATATTACCCATCCCGTCAACCAAATTTTATGTTTTAATTACTAATCATTATTACTCGACACTCACGAGCACATAAGTTATAATCACATAAGCACATAAGTATTTTATTACTTCTTCCTTAAAACTTGATAAGAGTTTATCATTACTATCTTTTCAAAGATTATTTCCTAAGGCTTTTCCCCACCTAAGGTTCATAACCTAAAGGTAAGATACCAACCTGTGACACCCCCAAATCTAGGTACTTCATTCCCACAAGACTTGGTGTTCACGATCCATTCATTCATATTATCTACGCAAATATAATAAAAATTAAATCATAAATCCTCCCTTTAAATAGGGTTACATCAATAAATCCAAAATATCCCAGGTTGTCTAACCTTAACATCATATAATTATGGAAATAAAATTATTACATCATATCACTAAATCAAAGTCTATCATCATAACAATAAATGAAAATTACAAGTCTTCATCACTTGTACATTTTTCCCTTTCATTTGCTAGTTGTAGGTTCATCTACCTTCTCAACTTTAGCTACAATAATACTATTTATGCAAGAGTGAGCAAAACAATTGCTCAATAGATATAGCAATAAATCAACAAAATAATAGTAACTACCAATAAATAGGCTCATCAAAACTGAATAGTACTTTGCCAATGATAACCAAAGAATGGAATCAAAACATGGAATATATATACTTGAGGGTTATAAGACCACGAACTATGTCCATAGTTGCAAGTAATCTTTCAACTTCAACTTTAACAGTCATAAGAATATAAGGACTCCTCATACTTAGGGAGATCATCCCTTTGTACAATGTATTGTGCACAAATATTTCAACGTTAAGCGTAAATTATCCCTTAATAATAGGGTAGTTCATCTCAGTATTTAGAGTACAAGTCCACACCAAAGAAAGTTTGGTTTAGAGAAGCTTTCTAGGGTAATTTGAAGTTTAACGATCATCAACTAGAGGACTAGTTGAATCAATAGTGTTTGATAACACAACAATTGATCAATAATAACATAATATAGAACAATGAATAAGTGTAAGCGAACTAACTATATCTTGAGCTCATGCTTTGAAACAACTACAAAGCATAAGTATTGAATGACAATAAACCTTTCTTGAATAATATTAAGCTAGGACTATGAATTATTGAATATATACCTTAAGTAATAGCAAGCTGAAAATAAAGCTTTCTCATTATGAGAATAGCTTGTGCCAAGTAAATGAGATAAGATAATTCAACATTAGAAATTAGAATTCATGAAAATTTCATTCATAATACACGAATGACAATAAAGAAACTTGTCTGACAATAAACAAGTTAGAATACATCAATAAATATTGGAATTCAAAACTTGTTCGAATAAAGTTAAAGTCATAGCTAACTTGCTCAAATAATGACTAGGAATACAAGAGTTTACTTAATGAGGGTCTAAAGTAAGAAACTTGCTTAATGTAAAAAGATAAGGCCTAGAAACTTGCCTCGAGCGTAAGCTATAATATTAAACTCACGTTCACCTACACATAGGTTTAGAACCATAATATCTCTTAGACATACTAAAATACCATAACATATGCAATTCTAATTAGAGTTGTTATTTCTGTATAAGTCTTATACTACCATATACATTTAAGAATTCCCAAGTGTTAACATCACAACACTTATCTAACATTCATTGTATAAACTAAGTTATAACATAACACGTTCATAACTTATAATCATTTCAAACTTTGAACTACTAACCACCTAACACGATTCTGTTTTAACCCTGTTGTTACGTGTTTATCCCACTAACACATCATTAGACCAAGGTATGTTATTATCCTATAACTGCAGCAGCAGCAGAAGTCACTGTCCCAAACCAGGTTATGGCGCAGCTGCATCATACACAGTCTTGGGACCGGCGCAGCTGCACAGTTTTTTTGCCTTGGCACCGGCACAGTTGTTCCGGTGGACAGATATAAGCAGAAACGCCTATGAACAATAGCATACTTTAGCCTGACAAACACGAATTTCATCCACTAAACAGTAATATTAACATGTATAATTGATACAAAACCATCATAAACTTGTTTGCCAACATATTCCTCAACATAGAACAATTTAACAATAATTATACTAGTTTAATTTCCTAAAATTCCATATTTTCATATAAACCTTTATTTTTGAGTTCTTTCCCAAAAATCAACACTGTAAACACAATTCTTATCCAAATTACTTCGTTCAAATTATGTTATTTTCGTTTCTTAATGAACTAGAATAATCAAGCCTCAATTTACAATTTCACATACAATTTGACCACTAAAAATTGTACTTGTATAAGCGACATAAGAAATTATATACTGTCATTATTTTCTTCTACTTCTAAACTGTAATTAGCATGCAATTTCATGTTTATATACAAACTAAAACCTCACCAACATGAATAATCACCACAATTCATTTGTATAACAACAATTCAAAAATATGGAATTCACAGAGTGTGTAAAATTTATATATACTATGGAGATTATGGAAAATACCTTTTGTTGCTTTAAAATTTTTGCTAACACCATTGAATTTACTTTGAAAACTTAAACTTCCTCTCAATTCTCTTAAGCTCTCCCTCAAGTTCTATCTCAATTCTTTGTATTCTCTAGTCTTTGCAAATAAGGCGTAAGACCAACTGATAACCAATGCGTAAATTAAATAAAACTGCTAAACCTTAATACGCCAAACTTAAAAAAATGTCAGTTACAAAACAAAC
Organism: Panax japonicus; assembly: GCA_020205505.1. Classification (NCBI taxonomy): domain Eukaryota; kingdom Viridiplantae; phylum Streptophyta; class Magnoliopsida; order Apiales; family Araliaceae; genus Panax; species Panax japonicus. The sequence continues at coordinate 33,025,672 of CM035110.1, read as the reverse complement.
GTATATATTATAAATATATTATATTTATTATTTTAATTTATTTATTTTATTTATAATTCAAAATTCAAAAATTAATAACCCAAAAGCCATAAGGCTTTGTTTGGAAAAACCCTTTAAAATATAAAGACTTAATATACTTAAGCCATGTTTGGCAAAATCACATTAAACTCCATTAATTTATTTTTTTATAACCAATTTAGTTTATAATTTATAATTACATCTTATTTATTTTGATTTCTATATCCAACATTAATCAAATAGATTAATTATACACACTATATTTTAAATAAATATACCATTTAAACAATTAACACAAAATTATAATTTTATTTAATAATTTAATATACCATTTAAATTATTAAATCAACATAACAATATAACATCTCACGTTATATTACAACTTTTTAAATTATAAATTAATTTAATTTAGAACATTATCTAATAAATTTAGATTGATAAATATTTATTAACAACCATCACATCAACAAATATTTAATCAACAATAAACACCTCAAATAAATATTTATATATTTAATAAATATTTAAAATTACAATTTGAAATTCCGGATTGTTACATTCTTCCCTCCTTGCAAGGATTCTGCCCCTAGAATCACAACTCAAATAATCAAATCGTCACAGCTAGAACTACAAAAAAACGTGATGTCCCCTAGACATGGGAGTACGTAAGAAGCCATTTATGGTGCGGTCTAACCCCTGTGAAAATCCAAAAAAACCTTCATCACATACAACTTTCAAACCATCCAGCTCTAGCCAGAACTACGTAGACCAGATCTCCCCCATACATGGGAGTACGTAGGTAGCCATCTATGGTGCAGTCAAACTACAAACAAAAAATTCAAATCCCTTCATCATCTTTAACATTTTACACCTTTTCACGCCATGTTCGAACTATACAGACCTGATCTCCCCTCATCAATTGGAATACATAGGCAACCATTTATGGTGTGGTATCACCTCGACAAAAATCACAAAACCCTTTTAATGGTTCTGTGATCATCCATTCAGCTATTCAACCTTTCAAGCCGAACCATAAAGATTGAACTACCTCGTCTCCCTTAATCAATGGGAAACAACCAGCGACTATCTATGGTGAGGTCATACCACATCTCATCGACTCAGACCCCAAAGATTAAACTACTTGGTCTCCCCTCATCAATGGGTGAGGAAAGCAAAAATCATCTCCTCAAACAACAACCACATTCAAAAAATAGTCTCCAAACACCAAAGAACTAGAAAATGCAAAGATCAACTATCCATTCAGAAAGATCCTAGGACATCTCAATGTCCATCCACCAAGGAGGAGTTCAGAATACATCGAGATCGCAAGTCCTGGAGAAAAAGGCAACTATCATGCAAATAACAAGGCATATCTAAAAGGGATGTGAATTAAAACATATTTCCTTATACAATAAGTCCTATACATAACAAAAATGGCTAACCTAGTCTATATAGGAAAATAAAAGCTATTCTACAAACCAGTGGATAAGCGAGTCATCAAGTTTAATATGTCATCCCTCTCATTAGATGGAGGTGAATCTATGAGCTCCTGTCCCAAGATGTCCATGCGATCTAGGAGATCTATGGCCATCTGCATAGTGCTACCATACTCATCAATGAATGCACTCATCTCTATAACAATGCTAGCAGTATGATATCTAAGTCCACTACTATCTGTAGTGGCAACATCTTGGGTAACTACGGCCTCATCCCACTCAACAATAGCGGTATCCCTGCTAGCTAGAGCATCATCCCTCTTAATAAAAGTGACATTTCTACCATATGTCATAAGATGCAACCTCTACTCCAAATACTCTATAGAAGGTAGAGTCATAGCAGTGGAAATACTGGGGGAATCAACCAGAGCTACTGTCAAGCCAAAAAATAGCACATCCTTGATAGGAGAATCAGGGTCCTCCATAGACTTCCCATTATCAGAATCAATACTTGGCTCTGAGGAAACAACCTTAGCCAATGTAATCTCTGCCTCTAGCAATGCAGAATACTCTGGAGAACGACCTAGATGACTAGTCAAAAATTTATCCCTCTCTCGATAAGTCCAACAGTAATAAATCTTGGTCAAGTTTTCTGCTGACAAAAGTTAAGATGATAATCGTTGACCCACTACCCCGTCAAAGGGATGAATATCCTAAAATTGATCAAACAATCCCATGATAGCCAGTGGATGATATGTGGTCACCCCTCTTTAACTAGCTAATGGAAGATAGTCCATGCCGATTGTATGAGTGATAAAGCTATTGGGAAAGTTGAGCCCTGAACATGGAAAAATAACAAATGGGCCCTCGATCCCTGATAAGAAAGCCAGCAAAGATGTTGCGTTTATACACTCAGTCAGCTGAAAAGAATAGGACATGGATATCTCATGGAAAACTAATACACATGATTTCTGAATGTCCCAACCGGTCTCAAGTGTGTCATAAACTATACGTGCAACAAGACGACACTACCTATAAAAATCCCATAAAATGGGTATGGAAAATGCGACCAACCTGAAGGTCTCGGCAAGATGGTATGACCCTTCCTGAGAGCACTGACTACCGTAGTCACGCTGATATCTAGATGGTACATGTACAACAAAATGTATAAACATGCTACAATACACATTAAGAAAATATCTACGCGGGCGACATGTCATTCACTCTCAGTAATGGTGAAGTTCCCAGAATACCGCAGATAGCTATCCAATGACCCAAATCAGTTAATCAAAAAATCCATGGACAACACATGCCTTGATGTATTCTCGTCCTGGGAAACTATGCGCCTCAAGCCTGTCAAGGTCATAAACTACAGGCTCATGTCACCGACAGCCATCCGAGCACATGGCCAATCCAAAGATAAATTTGTAAGACGCTCAAACTCATCAAATATGGGAGTCAACTCTTGGGTATCAAATCTGAACACCTATCTCTCTGGTATCCAATGATCAACCATGACCTCTATAAATCCCAACAGAATGTGAAATGTCATGAGGGTCATGGAGTGCCTTAATAGCTGATCGACTGTCACCCGATCTAGGGAAGATAAACTACTATACCAAGATCTCAAAGAAGATGCCACCAACATAGTTGAGGTATGCTCAATCTGGCTAATAGTGGTTGAAGACATTTGTAGAGATATATCATAATACCATCCAGAGGTCAATGTTAAACTCACCACTGGGAATGCATATCCATGACATAATGCATGCATCATGATAAATGATAAATGATAGATCTAAATAGGATGTAGGGAATTGAAACAATTATACACACATTCCTAAATACATCATCTCTGTATACAACTGGGAAAAAGAGTATAGGGAAATGGGATACAACCACCCAAAATCTAATAGAGGCCTATCAAAAGATATAACGAGAAATAGGGCACAACCGTCCAATTTATAATAGAGGCCTATCAAAAGAAATAACAAGAAATACATCAGAAGAAATCTATGATGTTTATGTCATCTAGTCTATCCATCTGATGTAACTCCTCTTGAGTCACTGTGTCTTTCCCAGAAGGGATATCAGGCCGATACAACAGAGGATCTACACCGGTAAAACCATCAGAATATCGGCCACCTAAAGGGCTAGTGCCAGAGCTAGAAGGATCAAAAGTATCCACCTCTAATGGATCTCTGCCCAAATGCCGGATGAAGAAATATGCCCGATCCAATTTCTGGGTCAAACTCTCAATCTGCGTCAAATGAGTAGCCTCTTAGATGAAGGCAATCCAATCTATCATCATGATGGAGCCAGGAGCCATATCCCCCATAAACTGTGTGACGCCCCTAAAATTGGTATATATCACCCATTCTGAGTCGCCAAATACATCGTACATAATTCAAATACAACTTAATTATACAACTGTCGTGTAAAATTCGACAAAACATAAGCTGGGAGTTTCAACACGAATATTATCTTCTAGACAATATCAAAATTCAAATTTAACCCTCATTACATTTATTATCACTCTAAATAGTGAGGACTACTAAAATAACCATCTTGGACCATCACTCTGTTCCCCGACTAGTCCCGGGTATGTTCACCTTTCCCTAAGAGAACAATGAAAGCAAAAGGGTGAGCTCAACTAGCCCAGTAAGAAATATTATGACTAAGATAATGCAGGATAAATTATCGTTAGCCTTCAACAGTGTTAAACTGATAAAATATAATAAACATCAAGTTTAATTGTAATGGAACAAGCAATCCATTAGAAGAGTCAAGTAGAGCATGATATCTACTATCTTCTATGATTTAAAAAGTTTATCATCAATTTTATCGTTGAGACCCAACTTAATAAATAAAACACATCATCGAATCATCCCTGCACTATGGGCCAAGGATATTCATTAGTATCCCGACCATAAATTATCCATGCACTACGGACCAATGATATTCATGTTTTCACCAATGGTCATGATCATGCCAACAACTGTCCATCAATGCACTACGGGCCAATGAGGACTTTTACCACATCATTTGTAATATTATGGTCATGATTATATCGAATAATCCCTGGTCAAATCATACCAATCAATAGTCCATCTATGCACTACTGGCCAAAGATAACTTTCATAATAATATAAGCATGAGGATGATGACAATGATATAAGAATTCAATTAAATGAAAGCAAATGATAAATTTTAAAAATTTATAATTTAATTTATCCAATATTCAATAATGTCCAAATTATCAACATTATTTACATACCTACACTACTCTATTCACTAATAGATTACATCTGCCTCAAGGCATTATCAAAATCTGCTTTGGCAAGACTAGCGATAATATCACGGCTGATAGTATGTCGCGTCTGCCCTGCCTCTATGGGATAGCCAGCTACCTGCTGCTGGAAGTCCGTATAAGAACTCAAATGAATATAGGACATTCTCCCTATCTTCTTCTTTTTGGTCTTTAGCTCCTCCTTGAGCTCAAAAACTTCATGCTTTAGCTCATGGACCTTGTCCGTAGCCAAAACCCTCTCATCGTGCTCCTGTTCCCACATGGACTCCATGTCTATGTTATCCTCTATGATAGCCTGGAGCTATGCTTTTAGCTCTTTAACCCCCTGAGAGTAATGGATATTTTTATCCAACACTGACATAAAAAGTTACATCATTCACTCCCCCGGAGCCATCTCTGTTGCTATTGCTACTGAGTTGAAGGACACTACTTCCACCTCCTCTTCTATCATGTCGTCAAATACTCACATAAGATCGGGGTCCTTTGAGTCTTCAGACTCAATGACTACTATCTCTGGTTCCTCTGCTATAGGGTTTGGTATAACCTCTATCTGGTTAACCGATTCTTCACTGATTTCCTAAACATCTCTATGTATTCCATTTCCACCTGACATCTACATAATACAATTAAGTTTGATTAGTACACGTCAGTATAATAATAAAAACATATAACATATACATAATGCATTTTTATAAGGTTATTTTCTTCTTTTACTTCTTTAACTTCTCTTGAGGTTATGACATAAGGTTTTAATTTCCCCCCCCCCTAAGTTTTATAACCTAAAGCTTTGATACCAACTTGTTACGCCCCTAAATCCGGGTATCTTACAACCTGGCAGATGGTGCTATACGGTACTACCATTCACACATACATTCAATTGAAAAGCCTCAAAAGAACGAATATCCCTTCTATATATTCAAAGTAATATTAAGATTTCCCAAGTTCTTAATAACCATTACATTTGTTCTTTTTATAATATCAAATATATTACATCATTAAACCTATAATATTACATCAATAGTTCAACGGTCTGCCTTAGTCTTTCCTTTATCCTTAGAGGATCCTTCAGGACATTCCTTTTTATATGTATTCATATGGTTCAAGCAAGAGTGAGCATGACTAGCTCATCAGGTATGACAATTCCAATAAACAACATGCTTGAAACATACGAATCATATATCTTCAATAACTAAACAATAGTTTCGAAGTAATATCGATTATTCAAAATAGCACTTCTTTTCATTTAAAACGTTTTACAACAACAATATTTAGTAAAACACCAATTCCGATCCAAGACCTTGAGCATTTCATACTTTCTTAGAAAAGGATATCCTGACACAAATTCCGTAAGTTCGACATTTCTTACGAGCACGTCTACGTTATCAGCCTATAGTACTCTATGTTGATCAACACTACAATCATGAAACGTATGTACGTTTAAGTTGTGGCAACCTCACGTACATGTCGTTTGACGACAGAACATTTTAGCATACTCAATCTTCACTTGAAAACCACACAAATATAACTTGGTAAAACATTGACCATACTTTGATAGATTATAAAAAATCCAAAACATCTTAAGTCTAGCTGAAAGAATTGGCATTGACTATATCATACATCAATTCATGCGTAAGAATACATGAATCACAAAGCTTGTCTAGATTAAATTGAAACAAGGGTTAGAATACTTGCCTTTAGTGTTAGCTACTATCTTAATTACTTTCTATTTAAGTCTTTAAAGTCTCTACAATACATGATCACATAACGTACCACATTAGGTAATATATAATCAAGTATGAGTAAAACTATATCTTACCCTTCTTCTCAATCTAATCGTCACTTAGATTTGTTACTATGAGTTCGGGCTTTTCGATTTAGTTTACATTGTTATTATGTTCATGTTCAATTACTTATCTTCAACCTTTATGTACCATAATTAAGGTTTAACAATGCCTTGCAATATTATAAATTAAGCTTCATTTCATATGTGAAACAATTACCATTCATTCTCTACATTCAAACCTTCTTCACTATGTACTCCTTAAGGCTGGAACTGTAGCGCCAGTCATTCCTATACAACTCGCGTTGCAGCGCGAGTTACCAGTACCTACCATCCTGTCTTGGCGCTGCGGCACCATTCTCGTTACTAAGACTCGTGCTGCGGCGCCACTTTCCAGTAGGTTATTACACTATGCACGGCGTTGCGATGCCACACTTAACTCTTCAAGTCGCTCCGCGGCGTGAGACTACAGAAGGTTCGGGCACTTCACATGGCACCGCGACACCAGCTTTGTGCACCAGATAGTTGACAGTTTTGTTTTGCACACAGAACTTCCCAGACTCCAAATTTGATCAATGTAAGTCTGAATTAGCTAGTTCAAAAGCCATTAGCTCGCAAATCACATACTCTAATTGTTCATGAAAAAAAATTTTATTTTCAACTTCATTTACTAAAAATCCACCTATTGGTTCATTTTTAACGAAAAAGATAAACGTTCGCGAACGTTCGACACTCGTTTCTTCATTCTAAGTTGGAATTCGGCCATTTTTGATTCCTTAACTCTATAATACCAAATAAGACTTGTCTCCATCGAAAAATAATGTTTCCGAGTTCAAACACAAAATCTGACTTCCATTCCGAGAATTTCACGAATTCGATGATTATCGTCCAATCATGTGAATTTTTGCAAAACTTCGTTACTTAGGATTTGTTCATCGTTTTAAATGAATTTTATCCATCATATGAACATTTCAAACTATATATTACATCAACTTATTTTCATGATAACTTATGGCTTATTCTTCATGAGTTTATAACTTATCAAAGTATAAACTACTTATAGTTTCTATTCTCGTGACTTATGATAATTTAAGTCCTTTATTCATCATTTTTACATAGCAAACATGACACAATTCTTACAAGTTCTTACTTAATTCATAGATTATCTATGAAAAAAGTGCTTATTCTCGACTTATTAGGACTTAAGTCCTTAATTTATTCATTCCTATCATTCTTAGTAAACAAGACCATTACTTCACTATCAAGCTATCATGGAAGAGATGGAAGATTATAGGACAAGAGTCTTACCCTTGATGACTATATTTCCTCTTCTTGGAAATCTAATAATGGAAGTTTGACTTTTAAATTTGCTTATTCTCTCTACCAATTAAGTTATTTTGTAAGGAAAGTTGTTGGATAATTTTGAACAAGCAAATAATGAATTGTAAGCTTGCTATTTATAGAGCTTCCAAAATTTAGGGCAAATGGGTCATTAAGACATCCACGTCCTTTACTAACCTCTTTACTATTCCATTCTTAACAAAAACTTACTCCCTACACAAGATACTTGGCCACCACATAAAGTTCTTGGTCATCACAACACTTGGGCACCAAGATCACCCATGGGTTGCCCCGTGGATCTAGCTTTACCCATTGAATCATACTTTTGGGCATAGTTTAATTACATAGCTTATTCATGTGGGCTTGCATTAATTTGTTTTGGGATTCACATTAACCACCACTTAGGCTTACACCTTAATGTTTATTGGACTATTCAATTGTTTACACAATCCTACTAGTCCATGTCATTTAATTAAAAACCTTATCACATATACTATATGTATAATTCTTGTATTCTAACTCGTATACTTATTCATAATATACGGAATACCATCATTCCTATGTACTCGTATAATACTTCGTATCATACTCGTATACAGTACCTCGCACAATACATACGTATCATACGATCATTACATTATCTTCTTAACACTTTATATTCCTAACGTTCTCTAATTAAGTCCGCATTCGAAATATTATGTTTTTCATATTTAGATTATTATTACATAGTACATCTCACCTTGATATTATAACGTTACGTATTTCTCGGAAGTTCAAAAATAAATCCCGAGCAGAAATCGATGAATAATTTTTTTTGGAGAATTTCTCGGAAAGCTTTTATTTTTCATCTTGGAAATTCAAACACTTTAATTCCTTCGCGTAGTTAAAATACTACGACGTTCCGACGTTTCTAGGTTATAGAATGACATTCATCTTACTAACACATAATAACAACAAATAATATTATTTTATTCATTATAAAAGTATTTACAAAAGGGTTCGATTTTCTGCGGCATTACACTCTCTCCTCCTTATAAGGATTTTGTCCCCAGAATCTCGCTACAAACAAATTACACAAACAAGTGAGGGTAATTCTTTTTCATCTTTTCTTCAAGTTCCCACGTTGCTTCTTCTGCATCGTAGTTCTTCCATAACAACTTCACGAAAAGTATGACTTTGTTCCACAAAACTTGATATTTTCTATCGATAATTTAAATTGGCATCCCATTGTACGTTAATTCCTTCTCGATATGAATAGGCTTATATTCTATTACGTGCTTATAATACGGTATATAAGGATGCAATACCGATACCTTAAATGCGTTATGTATTCGTTCTAGGTCTGGACGTAACTGTAACGCCCCAAAATATTGAACCTTTGTAAATACTTTTAATAATGAATAAAATAATATTATTTATTATTATTGCGTGTTAATAAGATGAATGTGTGATAACCCAGGATTTCGAATAATCCAAAATTTGCGAATAAATTACTTTTTTTTAATTAATTAATATTAATATTAATTATCAATTTTGTGACAAGTTTCTATGATACGTGTATCGAGAAGGTCAATTTATGTATTGACTAATAAAATTAGAGTAGAGTTGTGTTTAACGGAGAATAGAAACCCTAACCCTAATTTTTGGAACGGGATTCGATAGAAAATATAATTAAAATAATTATATTAATATGTATGTGTTTGAACGGTATAAAATTTTTGATCAATGATTGATCGGATAAAGTTTAATATTAATAATACCTAATAAGAGATTATAAAACCTAATCTCAGAATTAGAAACACTAATGTACTATTAGAAACCCTAATTGTACACCGAGAAACCCTAATTTGAAAATCGGGAATTATAAACCCTAAATTAGGAAACCCTAATCCTAATTGACAAGCCTATGGGTTCATTAAACTTAATTATGATTAGAAAGCTTTAATTAAATTTTTGTATATTAATTTTTCTATTTAGAAAATCTAATTGCATTTTAGGAATTTTATTTTCTAATTTGTGAACCCTAAATTTGAAAATTGTGGGAATTAGAATTTTAAAACCTAAAGGGTTCAAATCTTAAACCCTAATCCAAGCCCCAAACCCTTAAGGGTTTGTACAAATTCCATGTTTACCTTTTAATTTAAATTGCAAAAGACCAAAATGCCCTTTATGGAGATTTTATTAGATTACTTGTGTATCTTGCCAAATCAAGAGTTGGTCACCCACTCTCTTGAGTTTGTGACTCAGCAAATCAGATCCAAATGACATCTATCATCAGCCATTCAATGAATCAAGGCAATATATATAAGATTTAGAGAGATAAAGTTCATAAAAGTTAACCATTTGGTACACAAGCTCTCACCAACTCTCATTTTCTCTCAACCTCCGAAAATCCATTGTAAATCAGTCACTAAAATAGCCCTAGATCAACCAATATCAAATTTGAGAGCTAAGATCAAGAATTTAAAGCTAGAAGGTATAAACCCCAAACTCAACTTTGATCTTGTATGCTAAGAAAATAATTATGTTTATGTGTTTAGATTCATGCTAGAATATGTTTTTAGTTGATCTGTGACGATCCATCATGGATCCATAGCATCAAAGTGTGATAAAATTGAGTTTTTCAAAATCTGTTCTTGAACATTTTCAGTGGTCTGACAAGTAATGTCAGTCGCTCTAGATCATGGTGTCTTTATGATTTGTGATGTTTTATTGTTGGAATCTGTAGTCTGGTAGATGTTCTTAAATCTGGAAGTGGAAGTGAAACCATTAGATAACTAGATGTCAAGTTATTTAGGGTCAAACAGCGTTGATCGAAGTTGACCAGACAAAAATCTGGGCAACCCAAAAATTTGAAAACCGAGTTTGACGAGATTTTGTAATGATCGCATATGTCAGTATGTTTATTGTTTGATGTTGTTAATTGGTAAGTCTTGTAGCTGGTTATGTGTTCTATAAATTAAAGTCTTTATATCCCTTATAACCTCAGCTGATCGATCGTGATAGGTGGTCAAAGTAGACTACAAGAACTGATTTCTACCTTTCTGGAAAACCCAGAAACGGTAGAAGCAGTTTTTCTGACAGCATTTGACCGTCAGATAGATTGTGATTTGTTTGTTTTTGGACTGATTTGTTGGTATGTTATTGTTCCTTGACACATTGAATATATGTTTGAACTTTAGTATCACATAAACTAAGATCATAGCGTGTTCAAATTTGGACTTCAAAAAGGTCACTCGAACTGCCTGGGTTCTTAAAAAAACCCAGATGATGTCTGACAGTAGGTTTAGCTACTCAGATCTTCGTGTTATGTGGTGTTTATGACTGAAGTGATGACTGATTATTGTAGTATTACAGTTTGGCTACATGACCAAAGTTTAAGTTAGTCCAGAAACCTTTTGTATTGGAAATTAAAGCCGATCAAACATGACCCCTTGATCTGCCGGCTGTCAGTGTTCTTGGGCTCAAGAAAAGTAACAACGACGCTATGTGTCGCTAAAGGGCTTTAGCGACGGATTATTTAATTTCTAATTTCTGAATATTCCGAAAATTAATAAAAAAATAGAAATAAATTCTAAAAATTATCAAAAATAGTTTTAAAAATTATTTTAAATTATGAAAAATAATTTTTGACCAATTGGAATATTTTTCTTTAATATTTCTAAATATTTAAATATTAAAGGTATTTAATTTATTTAATTAGTATATTAAATAAATTAGAGAAAAATGATTTAATATTATGAAAAATCATTTTAAATAAGAAAAATGTATTTAAAAATATTTTGAGTTATAAAAAGTAACTTTTAATATTTTTGGAGAATTTTTCATTAATAATTTAATATTAATGATATTAGATTTATTTGATTACTAAATTAAATAAATAAGATAAAAATGATTTAAATGATTTAAAAATCATTTTAATTTAGAATAAAGTGTTAAAAAATATTTTAAATTATAAAATATAATTTTCAATATTTTTGGAGAATTTTCATTAATAAAGTAATATTAATGATATTTGATTTATTTAATTTTTATATTAAATAAATGAATTAAAAATAGTTTTATTGATTTAAAAATCATTTAAAAATGAGAAAAATTATTTAAAAATATTTGAAGTTATATTTAATGACTTTTAATATTTAGATAATAATTTCATTAATATTTATATATTAATGGTGATGATTTAAAAATGATTTTAAATATTTTAAAAATCATTTAAGTAGAATATTGATGATTTAAAAATATTTTAAGTTATTGATGATAACTTTAATATTTTGGAATGTTTGTTATTACTATTTTGATATTATTAAATATTAATAATGATAAGATTAATTGATAATTAAATCATTTAAAAATGAGTTAAGTGTTTGAAAAATTATTATAATAAGTGTTTATAAATTATTAAAAGCTTCCGGAAAATATTATAAACGATATTTGACTTATCTAAAATAATATTGAAGCTTAGAGACCAAGTTTATTTGACAATCAATGTGTTAATTGTCGGATAGGGTTACCAGAACACCGAGAATGGACTGAAGTCCAACCAGACTGAAATAGTTAGACTTGATAAGTGTTTATATAGGTTATAAACACTAATGTGGCTATGTGGTAATGTGCATATGAGAAGTTTGTCTGTAAAATACAGTGATATGTGTTATAAATGGTTGTGCTAATTGTGAGACCAACATTGTTGAATATAGGTCTTACGAACGCAGTTAATTATATTGTGTAGCTGTAATCAACGTGGAAGGCAAGTTCCCTAACTCAACCTTGAGTTATATTCATTCAATTGTTATGGTGGTTGATTATTATTGATTAAGCCACGTCCAAGGATTTATTGTTGCTTATTCGCAGTTAGTGCATGCTTAATAATTCAAATTGAATTACTGATTCAGAAATATATATTCGTAGAATTACTGTTGTTGAATATTCAAATCTGTAGAAGTTTGAATTGACAGTACATATAATTCCTGTTCATTGTCAAATTGTGTTGAGAAATGTCTTAGCTAATTATTCTGGCTAGACAAACATTGGATAGAACTTGATAAATTCAAGAAAATAATTCAATTGTTATTGGTAGAATCGATGCCAATTAATTCGGCAAGATCGATAAGTAAATAGAATTTGAAATCACAGTATTTCGTTGTAAAATCAAAAACTTGATTCTAAGACTGAAAAGAACAACCTTTTATATAAGGGAACATTTTGGGTCGTGAATTCGACCTTTGCGCGCGTTTTGAGTATTATGCATAATATAGTGTACAAGGAGTTGGCCGGCTCTAAGTACTTGCAGAGGGGTATGATTTAATCTTTATGGTTATCTGATACTCCTGGTATATATTAAAATAAATCTTTGAAGGATACCCGAGAAAATAAGTTCAAAGATCTTGTGTGATCGCTCAGTATAAATCTGGAAATTATTCCACTTTGTTATTGTGTAGAAATTGTTTCTTGTAGAACTTTGAAAGCGTTGTACTCTTTCATTATCAAATTATGGTGTTGCATAGAAAAGGAGAAGCCTTGTTGTTGAATAATAATTTGTTCAGCTAGTTCAAAGGTTCCCGAACTTTGGTTTCATTCTATCAAAATAGATAGTCTATTATTCTAATACTTATACATTTATTGTATATCTTAACTTGCGGGGCAAACTAGTTGCTCACCCTTGCTATAAATAAAACATTTCAGCTAGGAACGAAGAGGCCAGCGGGTCAAAGAAGAACAAAGGCAAAGGCAAGATGTTGGAGTAGTTATAAAGAACATTATTATTAATATATTGTATTGTAAACCCTTTTTGTTTATCTAAGGGGGTATGTTTGTAATTTAAGGTTAGAAACCTGGGACTTATGTACTAACAAATTATGTTAATGATTTATATATTCCTATTTATATATGAATGGGTAGTTAAATGATATTATAGTGTGAATCGTGAACACCAAATTCGGGAGTCAGGTAACCCGGATTTGGGGGTGTCACAGGTTGGTATCAAAGCTGTAGGTTATAAACCTTAAGTGGTGTGGGGAAAGACCTAGGATTATAACCATAAGCGAGATAGAGAATACTCATTTAGAGTTCTAAGTGAACGATTGCCGAAGCGCAACGATAGTGAGAAATGGGGACACATAGTGTGAGGAGTTTATACTAATGAAGTACTAATCAAGTTATTTAAATTGATTGTAGGATGTCTGGAGAAGATCAAAAGAGTACGGAGATGCTAGCGGCTGTTGCACCAATGCCAGAAGTCGAGGTGCCAGCGCAAAGTGAATCGGTTGATAAGGTGGAAGAAGATGAACCTATGGTTAATCTGGAGAGCGATCATGACGATTATCCTGAGATGTATCTAAGTGGAGATGAGGAGGTAGAGTCTGAGCCAACTATGGTAGAGATAAAGAATAAGACTACAGTTGAGGAACAAGATCAACTAGTTGCAGAAGTTCAAGAACTCCGGAGTAAGGCATTTCTCTTAGAGCAGCTATGGAAGACAGAACGAGCGCTATGCGAAATGACTGAAGAAAAGAACGAACTCAAGGCGCAGGTAGACAAAATGAAGGCGGAAGGTGGTGGATCGTCTGAAGGGATGATCAAGCAGCAGAAAGACAAGAAGAAAAGGAAGAGGGGCAACGATAGCCCTAATTCAGAAAAGTCAAGCTCGAAGAAGAAGAAGCAAGCATGTGGCAAGTGTGGAAAGAGCCATTTGGGGGAATGCATGTGGGGTCAGAATGTGTGTTATAATTGTGGTCAAGAAGGACATCTATCACCAAATTGTCCTAAACCAAAGAAAGGAGGATGTTTTGCATGTGGTGGAACGAGTCATAGGGTTAAGAATTGTCCTAAAAGGAAGAAAGATGGAGAAAGTGGACAGAAGAAAGATTAAGTGTGAGGAGTATAATCATTTGGAGTATAATATTTTCTTTGGTAGGAATAGGAGATAACTTTTGTATGCCTCCACTTTTTGTGTAAAGTTGTAGTAATGAATCTCAACTTTTGTCACAAAGGGATAGTACCTGTTTGTAGTTGTATGGGTAGTGTACTGAAAAGTACTATGTATTATTTGCATGAATATAAATGCAATGATATGTTTGTATGAATGAAATCTTTATTTTCTATATGAATATAAGATTAAGATTAATTTGTGTGTTCTTAAAACTCATACTTATGGTAAATTAATGACTCATAGTTATATGAAATGTTTTGAACCCCTCGGCGAATGGACGCCAAATGTCTGACTAGGATAAGTTCGTACACTCATAAAATTTTGGCAAGTTACTGAACTCCTAAGTGTGGTAAGTTTGATGAACTGGATATAGTAATGTGAAAATGGAGAATAACAACTTTTTGTGTAAAGTTGTGTTGTTAATCTTGATATGATTTCAAAAGGGATAGTAATATATGAAGTACTAAATGTAGTATGTGCTATTTGAATAAATATGCAATTACTTGAGAATTATGTGTTGAATTCTTATTTTGTTAAGAATTTGTATAGAGAAAGAGTACTAATATAAGATTGTTTATTTAAATCAGATCATGCCGCCTAGACGACAGAATCAAAACCAACGAGAAGAACAATCAGTGAATAACGAAGGAGGTCAGTTGACCCAATGCAAAATTTTGCAAATATGATAGCCGAAGCTATGGAGAATAGAGCTCCCACAGGAAGAGGAAGAGCGAGAGAACAGCCAGCTGACAAATTAGCTAATTTCAAGGACTTTAAAGCGGTAGGACCGCCAGAATTCAAGGAAACCACCGATCCGATTGAAGCCCAAACATGGGTAAAAGAGATGGAGAAAGCATTCATCATTGCACGTGTGGCAGAAGAGCAAAAGACGGCTTTTGCAACTTATCTGATGAAGGGAGAAGCTAATTACTGGTGGGAGACGAACCAAACAAGAGCTGGTACAGAGGTGGTGTTGTGGACAAGATTCAAGGAATTGTTCTTTAAGAACTACTTCTCACCAAGAATGCAATCCATAATGGAAGTCACATTATTAGAACTAAAGCAGGAGAACATGTCGGTATCTGAATATGCTGCCAAATTCAACGAGCTGGCAAGATTTGCACCTCATCAGGTGGACACAGAAGCAAGAAAAACGCGAAGATTCGAGAATGGGCTGAAGCCGGGGATATTCAACAAAGTAGTTGTGCTGCAGATCAACACTTTTGCGGCTCTATTGGAGAAAGCGTTAATTGCTGAAAGAGGGAGCGAAGCAGCGTCTCGATTTCATCAGGAAAAGAAGAAGAAGACAAATAACGGAGGAAGCAGTGGAGGAAGTAATACAAATAAGAGAAAATGGAATGAGAATACCCAGTCAGGTAATAAGACAGAAGATAATAGGAAGGGAAGGGAGCCATGTTCGAATTGTGGGAAGAACCATGCTGGAGTTTGCCTGAAGAAGAAGGGAGTTCACTATAACTGCGGGCAAGAGGGGCATATGTCACCCAATTGTCCTAGTCCGAAGAAAATTCAAGGTTGCTTTGGATACGGATCGACTGATCATTTGGTTCGAAACTGTCCGAAAAGAATTGCTGAGAAGGAAAGCACCAACATGGGACCCGGTGGCGGAAGCTTGACGATTCGAAGACCTGCACAGCCTGGAAGACCAACGGCCCGTACATTCAAATGACGGCGCAAGATGTAGTGGCAACTCAGGAGGTGGCAGCATGTAACAATTTCGCTTAATATTTAAATTACGCGATTGATATTGGATAAATATGCTGTAAATTGTTTTCTTTTATAGATTCAAGTCATAGGTTAGAATTTTAAACCAAAATTAATATAATGTTAAATAAAATAAATTGAGGATATAACTTTAAAAGATTGTAGAATATAAGAAAGCGGTGATTCCGAGGACGGAATCCTTTTAAGGAGGGGTGAATGTGATAACCCAGGATTTCGAATAATCCAAAATTTGCGAATAAATTTTTTTTTAATTAATTAATATTAATATTAATTATAAATTTTGTGACAAGTTTCTATGATACGTGTATCGAGAAGGTCAATTTATGTATTGACTAATAAAATTACAGTAGAGTTGTGTTTAACGGAGAATAGAAACCCGAACCCTAATTTTTGGAACGGGATTCGATAGAAAATATAATTAAAATAATTATATTAATATGTATATGTTTGAACGGTATACAATTTTTGATCAATGATTGATCGGATAAAGTTTAATATTAATAATACCTATTAAGAGATTAGAAAACATAATCTCAGAATTAGAAACACTAATGTACTATTAGAAACCCTAATTGTACGCCGAGAAACCCTAATTTCAAAACCGGGAATTATAAACCCTAAATTAGGAAACCCTAATCCTAATTGACAAGCCTATGGGTTCATTAAACTTAATTATGATTAAAAAGCTTTAATTATATTTTTGTATATTAATTTTTCTATTTAGAAAATCTAATTGCATTTTAGGAATTTTATTTTCTAATTTGTGAACCCTAAATTTGAAAATTGTGGGAATTAGAATTTTAAAACCTAAAGGGTTCAAATCTTAAACCCTAATCCAAGCCCCAAACCCTTAAGGGTTTGTACAAATTCCATGTTTACCTTTTAATTTAAATTGCAAAAGACCAAAATGCCCTTTATGGAGATTTTATTAGATTACTTGTGTATCTTGCCAAATCAAGAGTTGGTCACCCACTCTCTTGAGTTTGTGACTCCAAATCCCAGCAAATCAGCTCCAAATGACATCTATCATCAGCCATTCAATGAATCAAGGCAATATATATAAGATTTAGAGAGATAAAGTTCATAAAAGTTAACCATTTGGTACACAAGCTCTCACCAACTCTCATTTTCTCTCAACCTCCGAAAATCCATTGTAAATCAGTCACTAAAATAGCCCTAGATCAACCAATATCAAATTTGAGAGCTAAGATCAAGAATTTAAAGCTAGAAGGTATAAACCCCAAACTCAACTTTGATCTTGTATGCTAAGAAAATAATTATGTTTATGTGTTTAGATTCATGCTAGAATATGTTTTTAGTTGATCTGTGACGATCCATCATGGATCCATAGCATCAAAGTGTGATAAAATTGAGTTTTTCAAAATCTGTTCATGAACATTTTCAGTGGTCTGACAAGTAATGTCAGTCGCTCTAGATCATGGTGTCTTTATGATTTGTGATGTTTTATTGTTGGAATCTGTAGTCTGGTAGATGTTCTTTAATCTGGAAGTGGAAGTGAAACCATTAGATAGCTAGATGTCAAGTTATTTAGGGTCAAACAGCGTTGACCGAAGTTGACCAGACAAAAATCTGGGCAACCCAAAAATTTGAAAACCGAGTTTGACGAGATTTTGTAATGATCGCATATGTCAGTATGTTTATTGTTTGATGTTGTTAATTGGTAAGTCTTGTAGCTGGTTATGTGTTCTATAAATTAAAGTCTTTATATCCCTTATAACCTCAGCTGATCGATCGTGATAGGTGGTCAAAGTAGACTACAAGAACTGATTTCTACCTTTCTGGAAAACCCAGAAACGGTAGAAGCAGTTTTTCTGACAGCATTTGACCGTCAGATAGATTGTGATTTGTTTGTTTTTGGACTGATTTGTTGGTATGTTATTGTTCCTTGACACATTGAATATATGTTTGAACTTTAGTATCACATAAACTAAGATCATAGCGTGTTCAAATTTGGACTTCAAAAAGGTCACTCGAACTGCCTGGGTTCTTAAAAAAACCCAGATGATGTCTGACAGTAGGTTTAGCTACTCAGATCTTCGTGTTATGTGGTGTTTATGACTGAAGTGATGACTGATTATTGTAGTATTACAGTTTGGCTACATGACCAAAGTTTAAGTTAGTCCAGAAACCTTTTGTATTGGAAATTAAAGCCGATCAAACATGACCCCTTGATCTGCCGGCTGTCAGTGTTCTTGGGCTCAAGAAAAGTAACAACGACGCTATGTGTCGCTAAAGGGCTTTAGCGACGGATTATTTAATTTCTAATTTCTGAATATTCCGAAAATTAATAAAAAAATAGAAATAAATTCTAAAAATTATCAAAAATAGTTTTAAAAATTATTTTAAATTATGAAAAATAATTTTTGACCAATTGGAATATTTTTCTTTAATATTTCTAAATATTTAAATATTAAAGGTATTTAATTTATTTAATTAGTATATTAAATAAATTAGAGAAAAATAATTTAATATTATGAAAAATCATTTTAAATAAGAAAAATGTATTTAAAAATATTTTGAGTTATAAAAAGTAACTTTTAATATTTTTGGAGAATTTTTCATTAATAATTTAATATTAATGATATTAGATTTATTTGATTACTAAATTAAATAAATAAGATAAAAATGATTTAAATGATTTAAAAATCATTTTAATTTAGAATAAAGTGTTAAAAAATATTTTAAATTATAAAATATAATTTTCAATATTTTTGGAGAATTTTCATTAATAAAGTAATATTAATGATATTTGATTTATTTAATTTTTATATTAAATAAATGAATTAAAAATAGTTTTATTGATTTAAAAATCATTTAAAAATGAGAAAAATTATTTAAAAATATTTTAAGTTATATTTAATGACTTTTAATATTTAGATAATAATTTCATTAATATTTATATATTAATGGTGATGATTTAAAAATGATTTTAAATATTTTAAAAATCATTTAAGTAGAATATTGATGATTTAAAAATATTTTAAGTTATTGATGATAACTTTAATATTTTGGAATGTATGTTATTACTATTTTGATATTATTAAATATTAATAATGATAAGATTAATTGATAATTAAATCATTTAAAAATGAGTTAAGTGTTTGAAAAATTATTATAATAAGTGTTTATAAATTATTAAAAGCTTCCGGAAAATATTATAAACGATATTTGACTTATCTAAAATAATATTGAAGCTTAGAGACCAAGTTTATTTGACAATCAATGTGTTAATTGTCGGATAGGGTTACCAGAACACCGAGAATGGACTGAAGTCCAACCAGACTGAAATAGTTAGACTTGATAAGTGTTTATATAGGTTATAAACACTAATGTGGCTATGTGGTAATGTGCCTATGAGAAGTTTGTCTGTAAAATACAATGATATGTGTTATAAATGGTTGTGCTAATTGTGAGACCAACATTGTTGAATATAGGTCTTACGAACGCAGTTAATTATATTGTGTAGCTGTAATCAACGTGGAAGGCATGTTCCCTAACTCAACCTTGAGTTATATTCATTCAATTGTTATGGTGGTTGATTATTATTGATTAAGCCACGTCCAAGGATTTATTGTTGCTTATTCGCAGTTAGTGCATGCTTAATAATTCAAATTGAATTACTGATTCAGAAATATATATTCGTAGAATTACTGTTGTTGAATATTCAAATCTGTAGAAGTTTGAATTGACAGTACATATAATTCCTGTTCATTGTCAAATTGTGTTGAGAAATGTCTTAGCTAATTATTCTGGCTAGACAAACATTGGATAGAACTTGATAAATTCAAGAAAATAATTCAATTGTTATTGGTAGAATCGATGCCAATTAATTCGGCAAGATCGATAAGTAAATAGAATTTGAAATCACAGTATTTCGTTGTAAAATCAAAAACTTGATTCTAAGACTGAGAAGAACAACCTTTTATATAAGGGAACATTTTGGGTCGTGAATTCGACCTTTGCGCACGTTTTGAGTATTATGCATAATATAGTGTACAAGGAGTTGGCCTGCTCTAAGTACTTGCAGAGGGGTATGATTTAATCTTTATGGTTATCTGATACTCCTGGTATATATTAAAATAAATCTTTGAAGGATACCCGAGAAAATAAGTTCAAAGATCTTGTGTGATCGCTCAGTATAAATCTGGAAATTATTCCACTTTGTTATTGTGTAGAAATTGTTTCTTGTAGAACTTTGAAAGCGTTGTACTCTTTCATTATCAAATTATGGTGTTGCATAGAAAAGGAGAAGCCTTGTTGTTGAATAATAATTTGTTCCGCTAGTTCAAAGGTTCCCGAACTTTGGTTTCATTCTATCAAAATAGATAGTCTATTATTCTAATACTTATACATTTATTGTATATCTTAACTTGCGGGGCAAACTAGTTGCTCACCCTTGCTATAAATAAAACATTTCAGCTAGGAACGAAGAGGCCAGCGGGTCAAAGAAGAACAAAGGCAAAGGCAAGATGTTGGAGTAGTTATAAAGAACATTATTATTAATATATTGTATTGTAAACCCTTTTTGTTTATCTAAGGGGGTTTGTTTGTAATTTAAGGTTAGAAACCTGGGACTTATGTACTAACAAATTATGTTAATGATTTATATATTCCTATTTATATATGAATGGGTAGTTAAATGATATTATAGTGTGAATCGTGAACACCAAATTCGGGAGTCAGGTAACCCGGATTTGGGGTGTCATAGGTTGGTATCAAAGCTGTAGGTTATAAACCTTAAGTGGTGTGGGGAAAGACCTAGGATTATAACCATAAGCGAGATAGAGAATACTCATTTAGAGTTCTAAGTGAACGATTGCCGAAGCGCAACGATAGTGAGAAATGGGGACACATAGTGTGAGGAGTTTATACTAATGAAGTACTAATCAAGTTATTTAAATTGATTGTAGGATGTCTGGAGAAGATCAAAAGAGTACGGAGATGCTAGCGGCTGTTGCACCAATGCCAGAAGTCGAGGTGCCAGCGCAAAGTGAATCGGTTGATAAGATGGAAGAAGATGAACCTATGGTTAATCTGGAGAGCGATCATGACGATTATCCTGAGATGTATCTGAGTGGAGATGAGGAGGTAGAGTCTGAGCCAGCTATGGTAGAGATAAAGAATAAGACTACAGTTGAGGAACAAGATCAACTAGTTGCAGAAGTTCAAGAACTCCGGAGTAAGGCATTTCTCTTGGAGCAGCTATGGAAGACAGAACGAGCGCTATGCGAAATGACTGAAGAAAAGAACGAACTCAAGGCGCAGGTAGACAAAATGAAGGCGGAAGGTGGTGGATCGTCTGAAGGGATGATCAAGCAGCAGAAAGACAAGAAGAAAAGGAAGGGGGGCAACGATAGCCCTAATTCAGAAAAGTCAAGCTCGAAGAAGAAGAAGCAAGCATGTGGCAAGTGTGGAAAGAGCCATTTGGGGGAATGTATGTGGGGTCAGAATGTGTGTTATAATTGTGGTCAAGAAGGACATCTATCACCAAATTGTCCTAAACCAAAGAAAGGAGGATGTTTTGCATGTGGTGGAACGAGTCATAGGGTTAAGAATTGTCCTAAAAGGAAGAAAGATGGAGAAAGTGGACGGAAGAAAGATTAAGTGTGAGGAGTATAATCATTTGGAGTATAATATTTTCTTTGGTAGGAATAGGAGATAACTTTTGTATGCCTCCACTTTTTGTGTAAAGTTGTAGTAATGAATCTCAACTTTTGTCACAAAGGGATAGTACCTGTTTGTAGTTGTATGGGTAGTGTACTGAAAAGTACTATGTATTATTTGCATGAATATAAATGCAATGATATGTTTGTATGAATGAAATCTTTATTTTCTATATGAATATAAGATTAAGATTAATTTGTGTGTTCTTAAAACTCATACTTATGGTAAATTAATGACTCATAGTTATATGAAATGTTTTGAACCCCTCGGCGAATGGACGCCAAATGTCTGACTAGGATAAGTTCGTACACTCATAAAATTTTGGCAAGTTACTGAACTCCTAAGTGTGGTAAGTTTGATGAACTGGATATAGTAATGTGAAAATGGAGAATAACAACTTTTTGTGTAAAGTTGTGTTGTTAATCTTGATATGATTTCAAAAGGGATAGTAATATGTGAAGTACTAAATGTAGTATGTGCTATTTGAATAAATATGCAATTACTTGAGAATTATGTGTTGAATTCTTATTTTGTTAAGAATTTGTATAGAGAAAGAGTACTAATATAAGATTGTTTATTTAAATCAGATCATGCCGCCTAGACGACAGAATCAAAACCAACGAGAAGAACAATCAGTGAATAACGAAGGAGGTCAGTTGACCCAATGCAAAATTTTGCAAATATGATAGCCGAAGCTATGGAGAATAGAGCTCCCACAGGAAGAGGAAGAGCGAGAGAACAGCCAGCTGACAAATTAGCTAATTTCAAGGACTTTAAAGCGGTAGGACCGCCAGAATTCAAGGGAACCACCGATCCGATTGAAGCCCAAACATGGGTAAAAGAGATGGAGAAAGCATTCATCATTGCACGTGTGGCAGAAGAGCAAAAGACGGCTTTTGCAACTTATCTGATGAAGGGAGAAGCTAATTACTGGTGGGAGACGAACCAAGCAAGAGCTGGTACAGAGGTGGTGTTGTGGACAAGATTCAAGGAATTGTTCTTTAAGAACTACTTCTCACCAAGAATGCAATCCATAATGGAAGTCACATTATTAGAACTAAAGCAGGAGAACATGTCGGTATCTGAATATGCTGCCAAATTCAACGAGCTGGCAAGATTTGCACCTCATCAGGTGGACACAGAAGCAAGAAAAACGCGAAGATTCGAGAATGGGCTGAAGCCGGGGATATTCAACAAAGTAGTTGTGCTGCAGATCAACACTTTTGCGGCTCTATTGGAGAAAGCGTTAATTGCTGAAAGAGGGAGCGAAGCAGCGTCTCGATTTCATCAGGAAAAGAAGAAGAAGACAAATAACGGAGGAAGCAGTGGAGGAAGTAATACAAATAAGAGAAAATGGAATGAGAATACCCAGTCAGGTAATAAGACAGAAGATAATAGGAAGGGAAGGGAGCCATGTTCGAATTGTGGGAAGAACCATGCTGGAGTTTGCCTAAAGAAGAAGGGAGTTCGCTATAACTGCGGGCAAGAGGGGCATATGTCACCCAATTGTCCTAGTCCGAAGAAAATTCAAGGTTGCTTTGGATACGGATCGACTGATCATTTGGTTCGAAACTGTCCGAAAAGAATTGCTGAGAAGGAAAGCACCAACATGGGACCCGGTGGCGAAAGCTTGACGATTCGAAGACCTGCACAGCCTGGAAGACCAACGACCCGTACATTCAACATGACGGCGCAAGATGTAGTGGCAACTCAGGAGGTGGCAGCATGTAACAATTTCGCTTAATATTTAAATTACGCGATTGATATTGGATAAATATGCTGTAAATTGTTTTCTTTTATAGATTCAAGTCATAGGTTAGAATTTTAAACCAAAATTAATATAATGTTAAATAAAATAAATTGAGGATATAACTTTAAAAGATTGTAGAATATAAGAAAGAGGTGATTCCGAGGACGGAATCCTTTTAAGGAGGGGTGAATGTGATAACCCAGGATTTCGAATAATCCAAAATTTGCGAATAAAATTTTTTTTTAATTAATTAATATTAATATTAATTATAAATTTTGTGACAAGTTTCTATGATACGTGTATCGAGAAGGTCAATTTATGTATTGACTAATAAAATTACAGTAGAGTTGTGTTTAACGGAGAATAGAAACCCGAACCCTAATTTTTGGAACGGGATTCGATAGAAAATATAATTAAAATAATTATATTAATATGTATATGTTTGAACGGTATACAATTTTTGATCAATGATTGATCGGATAAAGTTTAATATTAATAATACCTATTAAGAGATTAGAAAACATAATCTCAGAATTAGAAACACTAATGTACTATTAGAAACCCTAATTGTACGCCGAGAAACCCTAATTTCAAAACCGGGAATTATAAACCCTAAATTAGGAAACCCTAATCCTAATTGACAAGCCTATGGGTTCATTAAACTTAATTATGATTAAAAAGCTTTAATTATATTTTTGTATATTAATTTTTCTATTTAGAAAACCTAATTGCATTTTAGGAATTTTATTTTCTAATTTGTGAACCCTAAATTTGAAAATTATGGGAATTAGAATTTTAAAACCTAAAGGGTTCAAATCTTAAACCTTAATCCAAGCCCCAAACCCTAAGGGTTTGTACAAATTCTATGTTTACCATTTAATTTAAATTGCAAAAGACCAAAATGCCCTTTATGGAGATTTTATTAGATTACTTGTGTATCTTGCCAAATCAAGAGTTGGTCACCCACTCTCTTGACTTTGTGACTCCAAATCCCAGCAAATCAGCTCCAAATGACAGCTATCATCAGCCATTCAATGAATCAAGGCAATATATGTAAGATTTAGAGAGAGAAAGTTCATAAAAGTTAACCATTTGGTACACAAGCTCTCACCAACTCTCATTTTCTCTCAACCTCCGAAAATCCATTGTAAATCAGTCACTAAAATAGCCCTAGATCAACCAGTATAAGATTTGAGAGCTAAGATCAAGAATTTAAAGCTAGAAGGTATAAACCCCAAACTCAACTTTGATCTTGTATGCTAAGAAAATAATTGTGTTTATGTGTTTAGATTCATGCTAGAATATGTTTTTAGTTGATTTATGATGATCCATCATGGATCCATAGCTTCAAAGTGTGATAAAATTGAGTTTTTCAAAATCTGTTCTTGAACATTTTCAGTGGTCTGACAAGTAATGTCAGTCGCTCTAGATCATGGTGTCTTTATGATTTGTGATGTTTTATTGTTGGAATCTGTAGTCTGGTAGATGTTCTTTAATCTGGAAGTGGTAGTGAAACCATTAGATAACTAGATATCAAGTTATTTAGGGTCAAACAGCGTTGACCGAAGTTGACCATACGAAAATCTAGGCAACCCAAAAATTTGAAAACCGAGTCTGACAAGCTTTTGTAATGATCGGATCTGTCAGTATGTTTATTGTTTGATATTGTTAATTGGTAAGTCTTGTAGCTGGTTATGTGTACTATAAATTAAAGTCTTTATATCCCTTATAACCTCAGCTGATCGATCGTGATAGGTGGTCAAAGTAGACTACAAGAACTGATTTCTACCTTTCTGGAAAACCTAGAAGCGGTAGAAGCAGTTTTTCTGACAGCATTTGACCGTCCAATAGATTGTGATTTATTTGTTTTTGGACTGATTTGTTGGCATGTTATTGTTCCTTGACACATTGAATATATGTTTGAACATTAATATCTCATAAACTAAGATCATAGCGTGTTCAAATTTGGACTTCAAGAAGGTCACTCGAACTGCCTGGGTTCTTAAAAAACTCAGATGATGTCTGACAGTAGGTTTAGCTGCTCAGATCTTCGTGTTATGTGGTGTTATGACTGAAGTGATGACTGATTATTGTAGTATTACAGTTTGGCTACATGACCAAAGTTTAAGTTAGTCCAGAAACCTTTTGGATTGGAAATTAAAGTCGGTCAAACATGACCCCTTGATCTGCCGGCTGTCAGTGTTCTTGGGCTCAAGAACACCAACAGCGACGCTTTGTGTCGCTAAAGGGCTTTAGCGACGGATTATTTATTTTCTAATTTCTGAATATTCCGAAAATTAATAAAAAATATAAATAAATTCTAAAAATTACCACAAATAGTTTTAAAAATTATTTTAAATTATGAAAAATAATTTTTGACCAATTGGAATATTTTTCTTTAATATTTATAATTATTTAAATATTAAAGGTATATAATTTATTTAATTAGTATATTAAATAAATTAGAGAAAAATGATTTAATATTATGAAAAATCATTTTAAATAAGAAAAATGTATTTAAAAATATTTTGAGTTATAAAAAGTAACTTTTAATATTTTTGGAGAATTTTTCATTAATAATTTAATATTAATGATATTAGATTTATTTGATTACTAAATTAAATAAATAAGATAAAATGATTTAAATGTTTTAAAAATCATTTTAATTTAGAATAAATTGTTAAAAAATATTTTAAATTATAAAATATAATTTTCAATATTTTTGGAGAATTTTCATTAATAAAGTAATATTAATGACATTTGATTTATTTAATTTTTATATTAAATGAATGAATTAAAAATAGTTTTATTGATTTAAAAATCATTTAAAATTGAGAAAAATTATATAAAAAATATTTTAAGTTATATTTAATGACTTTTAATATTTAGATAATAATTTTATTAATATTTATATATTAATGGTGATGATTTAAAAATGATTTTAAATATTTTAAAAATCATTTAAGTAGAATATTGATGATTTAAAAATATTTTAAGTTATTGATGATAACTTTAATATTTTAGACACCAGTACAAAGTACCTAATAGACAACGCTTAATAGACAACGTTTTTTATAAAAACGTTGTGGTTTTTTTTTTTACAACGTTTTTAGAAAAAACGTTGTAGATATATATACAAAAACGTTATCTATTTAAAAGAGCATTTTTTTGATTTTAACTAGATAACGTTTTTAATTAAAAACGTTGTCTATTAGAAAAACACGGAGCTTGAATACTTAAAATTAAAAATTAAAAGACGTATAATTTTTTCTCTCCTAGCCTTCCAACATCGCTTCCAACATCTGAAGCAGTTCTCTGCTCTCCCAAATCGTAATCTCTACACCCTCCCCTATCTCTAACTCATCTTCACATCACAGATCTCGCGCATTCTCAGTGTGTTCACTCATTTCGGCCACTCAAAGCGACAGATCTCGCGCATTCTCGACCCGAATCTATTTTTTCAAAACTGCAAATCGACAGCTCTCGTGCATTCTCGACCATCTCTCACCCACTTTGCTCAGTGTGTAAACTCATCTCTCCATATCAGAGGACGACAGAGAGAGATGGGTCCGGCAAAATCCGGCGCCGTCCGTACAATATCGCAGCAAGCATTCGTTGAAATAGTGAGGGAAAACATGGAAGATCTGGGAATGGACCCCACCGAAGCTCTACAAGACGCCATGGAAACCCTTACCCTCCAAGGCGTCGATCTATCTGGTATAACTTAAGACCCTTTCAAAACCCTCTTCCCACAATTACCCTCCATCTCTCCTTTTCCTTAATATCTAAGTTGTGTTTATTTCATTTTCTGCAAGTGTTTTGGTGCTGAAAAGTTTGAAGGAAATTTGAATTGTGTTTTTTATAATGTGAGTTTTTTATGTTCATTGTCACTCAATCTGTTGTAGATGGACAAAATTCCTAAAGTTTAGGTAAAATTTAATTTTTTTTTTGAATTGGTGCACATTATTATTATCTTATTATCTTATTACTGTAAGAGATTTCAAAATTTGTCCATTTATTCTTTTTATTCATTAGTTTGTGTGGAAGTTGTTTGATTATCTGGTCTTTTTTTTCCTTTCAGGTCATTAAGACCTGTTGTAACCTTGTTGATGACGAATGAGTATTTCTGTCTACAATCAAAGACTATAATCCTCTAGATTGTCTTCTTGAAAAGATCAAAATTGTCCAACTGCTACTAAATATAAGGCCTAAAGTGGTTCATTGGGAAGTTAAATATTTTCTCAGCTATTTGTCTAAGTATGGATTCCTTGTATATTATTTCAGGTTGATTTGGATACTAATTAAATTGACTGCCCTTTCTGATGTCGACTATTATTATGACATGATATACAATGTGCCCTTTTCATCATTCCTGAACTCACAACATGGTAAATAAGCTAACTTAAATAGTCCAACATGGTGATTGCATAGAATTAAGACTCTTGTATGGTTTGCTATTGCTAAGGATTGTAAATTGTGGATCTCAGGTGTGATTTCATGAATTTCGCAAAGTATTTTGATGTAGGAAAGGTAATCATAACCTTGTTTATTAATACTTGGATTTTCTTTGTTGCATATCCTCATAATTTTCTCACGTAAGGTAATGCTTTTGTGTTCACAAAGACTTAACTATTAGACATGGTTCAGACTTTTTAACGTCTCTAAATTTAATTCTTTCATCACTGTGGGAAATTTTGTTGCTGGGGTTTAATGCTTTATGTTGTCTATTCTTCTCATTTCTTCAGTCCTCCACCCTCTCGTTTTCTCCCTCCAAATTTATTTCTCTGATTTGTTGCAGTAATTATAAATGCTGATGTTCTGTTACTTATGGTACCTGTTTGCTATTTACAAGTGATTGTTGTGAACCAGATTTATGTTTTCTATCCTGAGGAACCAAAGGTTGGTGTAAAGACAATGAAGACTTATACCAATCGCATGAAATCAGAGAATGTTTTCTGAGCTATCTTGGTTGTCCAACAAAATCTTTTAATTTGGTTGTGATATTTATTTTACTTGGTATCATATTGTTTTAGTTTGTGTACCTTTTTGCAGACCTATGTTCTGGATGTTCATCCTTTCAACCCGGCCCCGAATTGTTATAAGTGTAGGGTATGATGGGAAAACAATAGTGTTGGATATAACTTGTCATTCATGATTCTAAATTTTTTATATATGTGTTGCCTCGTCTTATTTAACAAATGCTATCTCAAATTGCTGTAGGTTTTAGTGGACAGAAAAGTCACAACTGCCAATTCTAGGTATTCATTTTTTAATGCCCATACATTTATATGTACATTTAAGGACTTAGTGATAAGAGTCTATAATTAACTTTATCATTGTTCTCAGAGTAACAGACATGACAACTGCTGATTCAAGTGAAACCCCAGTAAGGCTTGAGGTTTGTGGATTCTTCTACCTAGTTTTTTTTAATTATTATTTGTTGTAACATTAAATTTGTTGAATATTGTTATAGTTTGTGTTTGAAATTTCAGGGAAGGTATGGTGCAGTGGTAGTATGTTAGTTTCTTGGACTTGGGTCACTAGTCGCATGGAATAGTATGCTCACAATTGGAAACTACTACTATGCATTATTCCCAATAAGTGACTCTTAATTACCCCAAAAATGAGATACTTATATGTGTCCTGCATCTAAATCTATTCCTCCCTATTTTAAGCAGTTAGTTTATATAGCTTTTCTTCGAATAACATTTGGTTTCACTTGTTGCATTTTCAATATTGTCTTGACTTAAGCTTATAATACTATCCTATTTTGCACACAAAAAAGTCCCATTTTCTTAAGCTTATAAACTTCAGCATGTTTATTTATACTACTAGTTTGTCTTACTAGATGACTTAGCCTAATAATAATATGTTAATCTCCCCTGTTTGGTTATCTGTTTCCCAATATCTGTAGCAATTTTATTGTCATCTTAATTTTCATAATCAAATGATAAACAGCTGCTCTGTAGTGTTTAAAACCAATGCATCCACCTGCTTGCAATGTAGTTCTAGGGGCCTTGCCAAGTTAATCTGGTTTCTATGCAGATGGTGTACAATGAATTAAGTTGAAATCTGGCATTTAAGTACCATGTACACCACGTTTATCCTTTATCTGTTTTTCTATGCATATGGTGTACAATTAATTAGGGGGCATTAAGTTGAACTCAGGTTAAAATCCTCTTTTATCTGTCTTCCTATGCCTGTTCTAGACTTCTTCGACTTCTTATTGCTCCTTTATGAGTTAGGTTAGATTTATCCAAATTTCATTTAGGTCTCAACATTTTACATCATTCATGGTCCATTTTCTTTAGCT
This sequence comes from Panax japonicus, assembly GCA_020205505.1. Lineage (NCBI taxonomy): Eukaryota > Viridiplantae > Streptophyta > Magnoliopsida > Apiales > Araliaceae > Panax > Panax japonicus. The sequence goes on along the minus strand of CM035110.1, from coordinate 32,995,365 downwards.
GTTAACGTTAGGTGTTTCGTAAGTCAAGTGTTGAATACAATGAATCCATGAAAACACGTGTGCTGCCTTTTTTTCTGCATATCAAAGTACAGGTTTTTTTCTCATTCTTTGGAATTTGTAATCCTATTATGATTCTCTATGTAGAGAGTAAGCTGAAATGTAGACATATGTATGTATATATAGCTGTATAGAGTTTGAATCCAATAAAACTGGCAATTTGATACATGCATTGCAGGGGCTGATCTAATGTCCTTGAACTATATGTTCAGTAACTTCTTATTATGGTATCTGTTACTTATCAGAATTGTAATCATGTAAAAGTTTGAAATGAGGCTTTGATTTTTTCTGCAGAGATACATTGTTGATATTGGAAAAGCTTGGCCAGTCTTGATTGTTTGCGGAGGAATAGTACCATTATTTTTGTCAGTGATTTGGTTGCTAATGATTCGATATTTTACTGCTGCTATGGCGTGGATTACAGTCTTCATCTTTAACATTCTTATGATATCAGTCACTATGTTATATTACTTAAAAGGTTGGCCTAATAACTAGTTGCTTTTATGTTAAGATTTTGTTTGATTTACCCGCATTGCAGAAGGATATTGGTTATTCAAAAAGTTAAACTTGACTCTCACTAATATGAGATCAATTCAGTTCAATATGTGTTATTTGATTGCAGAATGTTTTGATTGCAGAATCTTTTGTCTATTGTTTCTTTTGTTGTTCTCAGCTACTGCAGTAATGGTTACTGCAGAACCACAACCTTTTTTTTTCTTTTTTTTTAATCTACAATGTTTTTAAAACGTTGTGTAAATGTGTCTAAACGTTGTCTGATATACTAAACAACAACGTTTTTAACCAAAAAACGTTGTGGAATCATACTTTCTACAACGTTTTTAAGCATCTGCTAATTTTTTGAAAACAAATACACAACGTTTTTTTTCTAAAAAACGTTGTGTATTGTGCTTAAAAACAACGTTTTTAAAACGTTGTGTAAGGGTGTCAAATAGACAACACCCTTAACCACGACGTTTTTCAGACAGAAACCACAACGTTTAAAAACGTTGTCTATTTACTGTTTTGTAGTAGTGGGAATGTATGTTATTACTATTTTGATATTATTAAATATTAATAATGATAAGATTAATTGATAATTAAATCATTTAAAAATGAGTTAAGTGTTTGAAAAATTATTATAATAAGTGTTTATAAATTGTTAAAAGCTTCCGGAAAATATTATAAACGATATTTGACTTATCTAAAATAATATTGAAGCTTAGAGACCAAGTTTATTTGACAATCAATGTGTTAATTGTCGGATAGGGTGACCAGAACACCGAGAATGGACCGAAGTCCAACCACACTGAAATAGTTAGACTTGATAAGTGTTTATATAGGTTATAAACACTAATGTGGCTATGTGGTAATGTGCCTAGTAGAAGTTTGACTGTAAAATACAGTGATATGTGTTATAAATGGTTGTGCTAATTGTGAGACCAACATTGTTGAATATAGGTCTTACGAACGCAGTTAATTATATTGTGTAGCTGTAATCAACGTGGAAGGCAAGTTCCCTAACTCAACCTTGAGTTATATTTATTCAATTGTTATGGTGGTTAATTATTGTTGATTAAGCCACGTCCAAGGATTTATTGTTGCTTATTCGCAGTTAGTGCATGCTTAATAATTCAAATTGAATTACTGATTCAGAAATATATATTCGTAGAATTACTGTTGTTGAATATTCAAATCTGTAGAAGTTAGAATTGACAGTATAGATAATTCCTGTTCATTGTCAAATTGTGTTGAGAAATGTCTTAGCTAATTATTCTGGCTAGACAAACATTTGATAGAACTTGATAAATTCAAGAAAATAATTCAATTGTTATTGGTAGAATCGATGCCAATTAATTCGGCAAGATCGATAAGTAAATAGAATTTGAAATCACAGTATCTCGTTGTAAAATCAAAATCTTGATTCTAAGACTGAGAAGAACAACCTTTTATATAAAGGGAACATTTTGGGTCGTGAAATCGACCTTTGCGCGCGTTTTGAGTATTATGCATAATATAGGGTACAAGGAGTTGGCCGGCTCTAAGTACTTGCATAGGGGTATGATTTAATCTTTATGGTTATCTGATACTCCTGGAATATATCAAAGTAAATCTTTGATGGATACCCGAGAAAATAAGTTCAAAGATCTTGTGTGATCGCTCAGTATAAATCTGGAAATTATTCCACTTTGTTATTATGTAGAAATTGATTCTTGTAGAACTTTGAAAGCGTTGTACTCTTTCATTATCAAATTATGGTGTTGCATAGAAAAGGAGAAGCCTTGTTATTGAATAAAAATTTGTTTAGCTAATTCAAAGTTCCCCGAACTTTGGTTTCATTCTATCAAAATAGATAGTCTATTATTCTAATACTTATACATTTATTGTATATCTTAACTTGCGGGGCAAACTAGTTGCTCACCCTTGCTATAAATAAAACATTTCAGCTAAGAACGAAGAGGCCAGCAGGTCAAAGAAGAACAAAGGCAAAGGCAAGATGCTGGAGTAGTTTTAAAGAATATTATTATTATTATGTTGTATTGTAAACCCTTTTTGTTTATCTAAGGGGGTATGTTTGTAATTTAAGGTTAGAAACCTGGGACTTATGTATTAACAAATTATGTTAATGATTTATATATTCATATTTATATATGAATGGGTAGTTAAATGATATTATAGTGTGAATCGTGAACACTAAATTCGGGAGTCAGGTAACCCGGATTTGGGGGTGTCACAAAATGTCGTTCTATAACCTAGAAACGTCGGAACGTTGTAGTATTTTAATTAAGTGGGTGAATTAAAGTGTTTGAATTTCTAAAACGAAAATAAAAGTTTTCTGAGAAAATTCTGAAAAACACTATTCATCGATTTCCGCTCGGGAATTAAATTTAAACTTCCGAGAAATACATAATGTTATAATATCAAGGTGATATTGATTATGTAATAATAATCTAAGTATAGAAAACGTAATATTTTGCATTCGAACTTAATTTTGGAACGTTAGGTTTATTAGGCGTTAAGGAAAGAAAGTTGTAATCGTATGTTGCATATGCATTGAACGAAGTAATGAAAGTAAGTATAATACAACGTATTATACTATTAGGTATAAAGAATGGAATAACATATATTACAATTTAGTATACGAATTAGCATAAGAGAATTATACGTGGGGTATTTATGTTAAGTTGTTTAATTAAATGTAATGGACTTGTAAGATTATTAGTATAATGGTAAAAGTCCAATATAAAGTGATACTCAAGCCAAGTGTTTGATATGTCATGAGTCCAAACTATTGTAGTATAAGCCCAACAAGGAATTAGCTAGATTAATTAGCAAGTCAAATGATTTAGCCATGATCCACGGAGCAAACCATGTTAATATGGGTAGACTTGATGGGCAAACCTTTTGTGTAGTGATCAAGTGTTGCGATGAGAAAGAAAAGTGAGTGCTAGACTAGTTAACTTAGTTCTAAAGTAATGAATAGTAAGGAGGTGGAATTAAGGAGGTTAGTTGAGGAGGTGCAATGCCTAATTGACCATTCTACCCTAAGTTTGGGTTGCCTATAAATAGAGAGCTCTCAATTCATTTGATTGCTTCATTAAAATTATCTCAACTCCTCTCAAGTTAAGTAACTTATTTGTTAGAGAGAATAAGCCACATAAGCACTTATAAGTCATTCAACCTTTGCTAGATTTTCCAAAGAGAAGTGAAGTAATAGTCTTCAAGGGTAAGACTCTTGTTTATTATATCTTTATCTCTACCATGATAGGATTGATAGAGAAATGGGATTGTATGCTAAGAACATATAAGAAGTTATTGATGAATGAACTTAAGCCGAATAAGTTGAATAAGTAACTTGAACCTAAATAAGTTGATAAACTTGTGAAGAACTTGTCATATGTTTGTCATAGGATTTTAGTATGTTCAATATAGAAAGAGAACATTGATTGATGGACTTAAGTTCATAGTAAGTCAAAAGCATGAGAATTTATAGTTCATAAGTTGATTAAGTCATTGACTTATGAGAATAAGTCAAAACTTACTTTGATAATAAGTTGGTGTAATAAGTAACTTGAAATGTTCATGTGTTGGTTAAAATCCATTTAGAACGTTTAGTAATGAAGATTTGCCGGAATTCACACGATTAGACGATAATGGTAAATTCGTGAAATTCTCAGAATGGAAGTCGAATTTTGTGTTTGAATTCGGAAACGTTGGTTTTCGATGGAGACAAGTCATATTTGGCATTATAGAGTTACAGACACGAAAAATGACCGAATTCCGACTTAGAACGAACAAACGAGTGTTGAACGTTCACGAACGTTTATCGTTTTTGTTGAAAATGACCTAATAGGTGAAATTTTAGCAAACAAAGTCAAATAGATAAAATTCTTGCATGAACACGTAGAGTATGTAATTTGTGAACCGTAGGCTTTTGAATGAGCCAAATCGGGCTTATAACGAAGAAGTTATGCGTCCAGGAATTTCGTAAAATTTAAAATATGCAAAATTTTTCTAAGGCATAGAGTTGGCGCTGCGGCTCCAGCCCAAGGCCAAATGGGTGGCGCAGCAGTGCCGTAACAGTGTTAGGTTATACTGCTAAATCATGTCGTGACGCGAGATGAAGAGTTAAGTGTGACGCCGCGGCGCCAGTCCTAAAGTTTTGGCAGACAAGAATATTTACAGATATAGAATGGAAGAGAATTCATTAGTAATGAACTAAGGTATAATCATAACATTGTTAAGGCATTGTTAGACATTTAATGTATGATGATTAAAGGTTGATAACTAATTGAATATTAACGTAATGTGAATGATGTAATGAATAGCCGAAAACCATAATAACAGATCTAAGTCAGAATTTAGATTGAGATGAAGGGAAAGATATAATAATATATCTACTTGATTATATAAGACCTAATGTGGTACGTTATATGCTAATGTATTGTAGAGACTTAGAGACTTAAAGTGTACGTGTGATAATCAGTAAGCAGACGCTGAAGGTAAGTATTCTAACCCTTGTTCCAGTTCGGTCTGGACAAGCTTTGTAATTCATGTATTCTTTCGCATGATGTCTTGAATGATGGAGTCAAAGCCAATTCTTTCGGCTAGACTTGTATTATGAATCTGTCAAGCATGATTACTGTTTATCGAGTTATATTGGTATAGTTTTCAATCGAAGACTGAGTATGGTAAAATGTTTTTGTCGTTTAACGACAGGCACGTGAGGTTGCCATAACTTAAACGTATAGTACTATGGGCTGATCACCCAGAAGTGCTCGTAAGTAATGTCGAACTTACGGACTTAGTGTTGGGATGTCCTTTTCAAAAGAACTTATGAAATGCTCAAGGTCTTGGACCAGAACTGATGTTTTACTGAATATTGTTGTTGTAAAACGTTTTGAATGAAAAGAAGTGCTATTTTGAATTATCAATAGTACTTCATAACTATTGTTCAGTTATTGAAGATATACAAGTTATATGTTTCAAGCATGTTTTTTTATTAGAATTGTAGTACTTTCTGAGTTAGTCATGCTCACTCTTGCTTGAACCATATGAACACATCTAAGATTGAGCAAACCGAAGGCTGTGGCAAGGACAAGGGCAAGGCGAAGACGAACCCTTAGCTTACCTATGTAATAGAATAGGAGTATGTTTGTAATATATTGAATATTATGATAAGAATGAATGAATGGGTTATAAAGAACTTGGGAAATGTAATATTATTTTGAATATATAGAAGTTATATTAGTCCTTTTGAGACTGTCAATTGAATGAATGGTAGTATCGTGTAGCACCATCTGTTGGGTTGGAAGATACCCGGATTTGGGGGCGTCAAAGGTTGGTATCAAAGCATTAGGTTATAAAACTTAAGGGGGGGGGATTCAAAACCTTAAGTCATAACCTTAAGAGAAGTCAAAGAAGTATAAGAAGAAAATAACCTTATAAAAATGCATTATGATTGCGTTATGTGTTTTTATTATTCTACTGACGTGTACTAATCAACTTAAATATTTTGTGTAGATGTCAGGAGTAAACAAAATGTATGTAGATGGTCAAGCCATTAGTGAAGAATCAGTGAACCAAACAGAGGTTTTACCTAACCCTATAGCATCAAATCCTGATGTAGTGATTATTGAGTCTGGAGACTCGGATAAAGCTGACTACGTATACATATCAGTATTTGATGGGATGATAGAGGAGGAATTAGAGACAGTGTCCTTTAATCTAGTAGCTATAGCAACGTAGATAGCTCCTGGGGAGTCAATGATATCTCTGTTAATGTCAGTATTGGATAGAAATATCCATTACTGTCAGGAGGTCAAGGAGCTGAAGGCAGAGCTCCATACTGTTATAGAGGACAAGACTGATGTCGAGTCCATGTGGAAGCAGGATCATGATGAGAGGATTTTGGCTAAGGACAAAGTCCACGAATTGCAATATGAGGTCTTTGGGCTCAAGGAGGAGCTAAAGACTAAACTGCAGAAGATAGGGAGAATGTCCTGTATCCATAGGAGTTCTCACATAGATTTCAAGCAGCAGATAGCTGGTTTTCCTGTAGAGGTGGGGCAGACGCAGCATACTATAAGCCGTGATATTATTGCCGGTCTTGCCATGGCAGATTTCAACAATGCCTTGAGGCAGATGTAGATTAGTAGTAGCTAGAGTAGTTCAGTATATAAATATTTTGAAACTAGTAGTGACATAAAGCCCTTTTTGTATAGTAAAGGGTAGTCTTTTGTAAATCCCAATTTTTGGAAAGCGATAGCGGGAAAGTAATGTAATCAGCTTAGGCTGTGTAATGTAACTGATGTAGTATTATACTATGAAGAATGAATATAAGTCCTTTTTATGCAAAGTAATGAGTAATGGATGTTGAAGTTATTGTTTAATATTAAATAATAACTAATAAAGAAAAGGAATAATAACGAAATGTGTTTATTATATCAGAAAAATGCCGCCGAGAAGAGTGCAATGTAATCAAGGTGTTAACGCGAATCAGCCAGAGGTAGGTCCGGTTAACCCAATGTAGGAGTTTGTTAATTTATTAACAGCTGCCTTTAATAGAACAGGGGCTAATAAGTGATAAACCAGGATTTCGAATAATCCAAAATTTGCAAATAATTTTTTTTTATTAATATTAATATTAATTATCAATTTTGTGACAAGCTTCTATGATAAGTGTATCGAGAAGGTCAATTTATGTATTGACTACTAAAATTAGAGTAGAGTTGTGCTTAACGGAGAATAGAAACCCTAACCCTAATTTTTGGAACGGGATTCGATAGAAAATATAATTAAAATAATTATATTAATATGTATGTGTTTTAACGGTATAGAATTTTTGATCATTGATGGATTGGATAAGGTTTAATATTAATAACACCTAATAAGGGATTAGAAACCCTAGTCTCAGATTTAGAAAATTAATTGTACAGTTAGAAACCCTAATTGTACGCCGAGAAACCCTAATTTCAAAACTAGGAATTTTAAACCCTAAATTTGGAAACCCTAATCCTAATGGGTAAGATTATTGTGTTATTAAACTTAAATAAGATTAGAAAACTCTAATTATATTTTTGTATGTTAAAATTCTATTTTTAAAACCCTAATTTTATTTTAGAAAATTTATTTTTCTAATTAAACCCTAAATTTGAAAATTGTGGGAACTAAGAATTTTTAAAACCTAAAAGGGTTCAAACCCTAAACCTTATTGTCCAAATCCTAAACCCTAAGGGTTTCATCTAATACAAATTCTAGAAAAAATTGGAAATGACCATAATGCCCTTATGTGATATTTTATGTAGTAACTTGTGTATCTTGCCAAATCAAGAGTTGTTCACCAACTCTCTTGACTTTAAGACTTTAAATCTCAGCAAATCTATCAATCCCAGCCAAAAGTCATCAGATCTAGCAACTTTGCAAGCAATATATAAGGATTCAAGAGAGAGAAAATCAAAAAATATTAGCCATTGTGCTCTATGCTCTCACCAACTCTTTCTCTCCCAAACCCACGATTTTTATAATCAATTCAGTCCCAATATTAGTTACTAGAACAACAAAAACAGATAAGGAGATCATAGATCAAGATTTGTCAAGAAAAGGTATAAATTTATTTAATTTATTTTGATCTTTGTTGATTAGAAAATTTTTGTGTTTAAGTATTTAAGGTGTGTTATAATATGTTATTAGTTGATATATGTTGATCCATGGTGGATCCATAGCATCAAAATGGATAAAAATGCAAATTTTAAAAATATGTTCTTGAGCAGTTTCTGTGGTCTGACAAGCAAATGTCAGGAGCCACAGATTCTTGTTCGTTTGTTATTTTTGTTGTTTCAAGTTTTTGATTTGTAGTCTGGTATTAGATCTTTCATCTGGAAGTGAAACTTCAGTCATTGGATGTCTAGATCGCATGTTATAGATGGTCAAACCACGTTGACCAAGCTTGACCAGCTGAAAATCTGGGTAACCCAGAAAGTTAAAAACCGTGTCTGACAAGTTTTTGGAAGGCCCAGATCTGGTCGTGATGATGTCATTTGTTAATTTTGTTGTAATATACTTGTATCCTGATGTCTTTAATATAGATCCATAGCCTTATAACTCTTAAACACGTCATATCTAGATTGTAGTGAGTGGTCAAAGTGGACTGCTCGATCATGTTAGCAGTTTTCTGGAATTTCTAGAAAATCGGATGAACAGCCTTCTGACATAGATTGACCGGATAAAATCTGGAGATTTGGATGTTGTTTATCTGATCTGTTGCCTTATGCTTGTTCCTTGACATGAGTACTACAAATTTGAGTCAACAAAACACATGAACCATGACCAGAATATAGATTAAAGTAAGCTTGAAAGTGAGCACTCGAATTTTCTGGGTTTCTTGAAAACCCAGAAACCGTCTGACAGCAACCTTGGAGGCTTTGATCTCCTTGTTGTGATGTTGTTTGACCAATGTATCGATTAGGTATTGTAGTGTTACACTAATACTACAATATCAAAGTTTTAGTTAGCTCAGAACATGAATAGATTGGAAATTATACGCGGTCAAACGTGGACCCTTGAGCTACCGGCTGTCAGTGTTCTTGAGCTCAAGAACACCAACAGCGACGCTTTGTGTCGCTAAAGGGCTTTAGTGACGGTTTTATTTATTTATTTTCTGAATATTCCGGAAATTAATAAAAAATAGAAATAAATTCTAAAACTTACAAAAAATGGTTTTAAAAATTATTTTAAATTATGAAAAATAATTTTATACCAATTGGAATATTTTTCTTTAATATTTATAATTATTTATAATATTAAAGGTATTTAATTTATTTAATTATTTTATTAAATAAATTAGAAAAAAATGATTTAATATTATGAAAAATCATTTTAAATAAGAATAATGTATTTAAAAATATTTTGAGTTATAAAATGTAACTTTTAATATTTTTGGAGAATTTTCATTAATAATTTAATATTAATGATATTATATTTATTTGATTATAAAATTAAATAAATAAGATAAAAATGATTTAAATGATTTAAAAATCATTTTAATTAAGAATAAAGTGTTAAAAAATATTTTAAGTTAAAAAATATTTTAAATTATAAAATATAATTTTCAATATTTTTGGAGAATTTTCATTAATAAAATAATATTAATGATATTTGATTTATTTAATTATTATATTAAATAAATGAATTAAAAATGGTTTTGTTGATTTAAAAATCATTTAAAAATTAGAAAAATGATTTAAAAATATTTTAAGTTATATTTAATGACTTTTAATATTAAGATAATAATTTCATTAATATTTATTTATTAATGGTGATGATTTAAAAATGATTTTAATTATTTTAAAAATCATTTAAGTAGAATATTGATGATTTAAAAATATTTTAAGTTATTAATAATAACTTTAATATTTTGACAAGTATGTTATTAATATTTTGATATTATTAAATATTAATAATGATAAGATTATTTGATAATTAAATCATATAAAAATGATTTAAGTGTTTGAAAAATTATTATAAATTATAATAAGTGTTTATAAATTATTAAAAGCTTCCGGAAAATATTATAAACGATATTTGACTTATCTAAAATAATATTGAAACTTAGAGACCAAGTTTAATTGACAATCAATGTGTTAATTGTCGGATAGGGTGACCAGAACACCGAGAATGGACCGAAATCCTACCAGATCGAAATAGTTAGACGTTATAAGTGTTTATATAGGTTATAAACACTAATGTGGCTATGTGGTAATGTGCCTAGGAGAAGTTTGACTGTAAAATATAGTGATATGTGTTATAAATGTTTGTACTAATTGTGAGACCGACAATGTTGAATATAGGTCTTACGAACGCAGTTAATTATATTGTGTAGCTGTAATCAACGTGGAAGGCAAGTTTCCTAACTCAAACTTGAGTTATATTTCATTAAATTATTATAGTGGTTTATTATTGCTAATTACACCACATCCAGGGAAGTTTTTGTTGATTATTCGCAGTTAGTGCATGCTTAATAATTCAAATTGAATTACTGATTCAGAAATATATTTTCGTAGAATTACTGTTGTTGAATATTCAAATCTGTAGAAGTTAGAATTGACAGTACAGATAATTCCTGTTCATTGTCAAATTGTGTTGAGAAATGTCTTAGCTAATTATTTTAGTTAGACAAACATTTGTTAGAACTTGATAAATTCAAGAAAATAATTAAATTGTTGTTGGTAGAATCGATGCCAATTATTGCGGCAAGATCGATAAGTAAGTAGAATTTGAAATCACAGTATTTCGTTGTAAAATCAAAATATTGATTCTAAAACTTAGAAGAACAACCTTTTATATAAAGGGAACATTTTGGGTCGTGAACTCGACCTTTGCGCGTGTTTTGAGTATTATGCATAATATAGGGTACAAGGAGTTGGCCGGCTCTAAGTACTTGCAGAGGGGTATGATTTAATCTTTATGGTTATCTGATACTCCTGGTATGTATCAAAGTAAATCTTTGATAGATGCCCGAGAAAATAAGTTCAAAGATCTTTTGTGATCGCTCAGTATAAATCTGGAAATTAATCCACTTTGTTATTGTGTAGAATTTGATTCTTGTAGAATTTTGAAAGCATTGTACTCTTTCATTATCAAATTATGGTGTTGCATAGAAAAGGAGAAGCCTTGTTATTGAATAAAAAATTGTTCAGCTATTTCAAAGTTCCCCGAACTTTGGTTTCATTCTATCAAAATAGATAGGATATTATTGTTGATTCATATACATTTATTATATAATCTTAACTTGCGGGGCAAATTTGTTGCTCACCCTTGCTATAAATAAAACATTTCAGCTAGGGACGAAGTTGCAGGTGGTGCTGTGAAGCAGAACAAGGGAAAAGGCGTAGTTATAAATTAGTTATGTTGAATATATTTATTATGTTGTATTGTAAACCCTATTTGTATATCTAAAGGGTATGTTTGTAAAGTTAAGGTTAGAGAACCTGGGTGATGTATTATGAAACGCTGATAAAAACTTATGTAAGATACTATCTATATATATTATGGATCGTGAACACCAAACTCGGGGGTCAGGTAACCCGGATTTGGGGGTGTCACAGGTTGGTATCAGAGCTGTAGGTTATAAACCTTAAGTGGGGTGGGGAAAGACCTAAGATTATAACCATAAGCGAGATAGAGAATACTCATTTAGAGTACTAAGTGAGAGATTGCCAAGGTACGACGATAGTGAGAAATGGGGACATATAGTGTGAGAAGTTGGTACTAATGAAGTACTAATAGAATTATTTAAATTGATTGTAGGATGTCTGGAGAAGACCAAATGAGTACGGAGATGCTAGTGGCTGTTGCACCAATTCCACAAGCCGAGGTGCCAGCGCAAAGTGAATCGGTTGATAAGGTGGAAGAAAATGAACCTATGGTTAATCTGGGGAGCGATCATGACGATTATCCCGAGATGTATCTGAGTGGAGATGAGGAGGTAGAGTCTGAGCCAGCTATGGTAGAAATAAAGAATAAGACTACAGTTGAAGAACAAGATCAACTAGTTGCAGAAGTTCAAGAACTCCGAAGTAAGGCGTTTCTCTTGGAGCAGCTATGGAAGACAGAACGAGCGTTATGAGAAATGACTGAAGAAAGGAACGAACTCAAGGCGCAGGTAGACAGAATGAAGGCGGAAGGTGGTGGATCGTCTGAAGGGATGATCAAGCAGCAGAAAGACAAGAAGAAAAGGAAGAGGGACAACGATAGCCCTAATTCAGAAAAGTCAAGCTTGAAGAAGAAGCAAACATGTGGCAAGTGTGGAAAGAGCCATTTGGGAGAATGTATGTGGGGTCAGAATGTGTGTTATAATTGTGGCCAGAAAGGACATCTATCCCCAAATTGTCCTAAACCAAAGAAAGGAGGATGTTTTGCATGTGGTGGAACGAGTCATAAGGTTAAGAATTGTCCTAAAAAGAAGAAGGATTAAGTGTGTGGAGAATAATATTTTCTTTGATAGGAGATAACTTTTGTATGCCTCCACTTTTTTTGTAAAGTTGTAGTAATGAATCCCGACTTTTGTCAAAAAGGGATAGTACCTATTTGTAGTTGTATGGGTAGTGTACTAAAAAGTACTATGTAATATTTGCATGAATATAAATGCAATGATATTTTTGTATGAATGAAATCTTTATTTTATATATAAATATAAGATTAAAATAAAAGTTGTGTGTTCTTAAAACTCATACTTATGGTAAGTTAATGACTCATAGTTATATGAAATGTTTTGAACCCCTCAGCGAATGGACGCCAAAGGTCTGACTAGGATAAGTTCATACACTCATATAATTGTGGCAAGTTACTGAACTCCTAAGTGTGGTAAGTTTGATGAACTGGATATAGTAATGTGAAAATGGAGAATAACAACTTTTTGTGTAAAAGTATGTTGTTAATGCTGATATGATTTTAAAAAGGGATAGTAATATTTGAAGTACTAAATGTACTATGTGCTATTTGAATAAATATGCAATTACTTGAGAATTATGTGTTGAATTCTTATTGTGTTAAGAATTGGTATAGAGAAAGAGTATTAATATAATATTTTTATTTAAATCAGATCATGCCGCCTAGACGACAGAATCAAAACCAACGAGAAGAACATTCTGTGAATAACGAAGGAGGTCAAGTTGACCCAATGCAAAATTTTGCAAATATGATAGCCGGATCTATGGAGAATAGAGCTCCCGCAGGAAGAGGAAGAGCGAGAGAACAGCCAGCTGATAGATTAGCCAACTTCAAGGATTTTTAAACGGTAGGACCGCCGGAATTCAAGGGAACCACCGATCCGATTGATTAGATGAATGCTATTTATTGATGCATATGGTGATGTGTATGATAATAAATGGGATTGTTTATGGACTATTGACCAATGCGATTGGATTTTATTTTAGTTGGATGCATGAATGTATGGGTTTTATTAAATGGGGTCTGCGTACCTCGTCTTCTCTTATTTTTCTTAATGTAAATTCTAAATCCATCCTATGTACTTCCCCTTGACTGCTGATCAAGGTTTCTATTTATTTTAAATAGTTTTGTAATAGGAATAGTTAGAATTAATTTTGAAGAATTGGAGATCAAGGAGCAAGGAGCGCTTGAAGACCCGTTTGTAATGGAGCCCGGGTTTAAATGTAATAGTTATATTTAAATATTAATTCTTGCACCCCTAGGGTTTGACCTTTTGGTTCACTTGGTGGCTCTAGTGAACCAAACTAGAATAAAAGTCCATAATCAATCCATGTAGAATATAGTATTCTATATGTGCATGCTTATACTATATATATATATATATATATATTATATATTATGCAAACATGCTTCGCATGTTCATTAATATGACGCGTATTTTATATATATATGTGCATGCACGCTAAACAAGATGAGACAAATTAATAACAAACCCCTCAAATATTTTATATTAAGTTGTAACGTTCAAAGATATTTGGAATACCGAACGTCGCCTTCTAGCATGATAGAAACAATAGAGTATTGAATATTTAATATGAGTTTGTTGTGTACACACAAGGCGAGTATTAAATATTTAAGATGTTGTTTTTATTACATATGATGTTTATAAGGAATTGAACATTACTGCTTTGTTGTGCACACACAAGGGCTGTAGTTTTCTCTTCACTTATATGGAAATGCTGGGTCTGACTTAACTTAAATCATTTTAGTTCGGATGTGCACACACTTGACCATTATGATTTAAGAGGCAAAATACAAGGAGTTACATAGTTGATGTAATTGACAAGAGTTGTCTACCTATTTATTTATATATAGTTTGTTTTGCACACACAAGGCTATATACATTTGAAATGGGATCCTTATTCTCACTAGCATATCTTTAATTAGATATTCCCGAACTATATATTGAGGGTAATATAGTTTGAAGAAAATAGTGGGAGATACCAATTTAAAACAAGACCTAATTTATTTTGGTAATTAATAAAAGAATGTATGTTAAAATGTTGTTAATTTCAAATTCATTTATAGAATTTTACAATGTCTAAAATTACTATCACTGCATAGCATATTAGATGCTAAATTAACCGGAACAAATTAAATGGATTGGTTAGAGGACTTTGTTGTGTGCTCATGCAGCATGGAAAGGTCATTACGTATGCATCTAGGCAGTTGAAGGATTATGAAAAAGTTTATCCTACTCATGATCTGGAACTAGCCGCAGTAGTTTTTGCTCTAAAGATATGGAAAAAATATCTTTATGGAGAAAAATGTGAGATATACACGGACCACAATAGTCTAAAATATATCTTCACACAGAAGTAGTTGAATATGAGGCAGAGGAGATGGATGGAGTTGATAAAGGATTACGACTGTGAAATCCTGTATCACATAGGAAAACCAATGTAGTTGCCAACGCCTTAAGTATGAAGGTTCGGGAAAAGTTGTCTTTGTTAACGGCTCAAACTGAGTTAATAACAGAGATGGCTAGAATGGAATTAGAAGTGAAGCTGCCAAGTGAAGTAGGACAAATGTTGTTTACGACTGAGATGCAATATACCATCGTAGAGAGAGTTAAGGAGGTACAACTCAAAACTGATGAGTGTGACCAGATGAAGGAATGACTGGCCAATGAAAAAGATATTAAGTACAGTCTTGATAACGAGGGGTTATTAAGATTTGAAGGAAGAATTTGGGTTCCAAATGAGATGGAATTAAAGGAGCGGGTTCTATAAGAGGCTCATAGTTTGAGATTTTTGATTCATCCTGGTAGCACTAAGATGTATCAAGATCTTCGACAGAGTTTCTGGTAGCCGAACATGAAGAGAGAAATAGCTGAGTATGTAAGTAGGTGCTTGACTTGTCAGAGAATTAAGGCTGAACATAAATGACCTAGTGGCTTGCTACAGTCATTAGAAATTCTTGAATGGAAGTGAGAGAATATCACGATGGATTTTGTTGTGGGACTTCAGACTACTCAGAAGGGGTATGATGTGATTTGGGTAATAGTGGGTCGATTGACGAAGTTGGCTCACTTTTTGCCAATTAGGGTTAAATATAACTTAGATCAGTTAGCTAGACTCTATATTAAGGAAATAATTTCCAGACATGGAGTACCAGTATCGATTGTGTCAGTTTATGATCCACAATTCACATCGAACTTTTAGAGGAGTCTACAAGAGCAGATAAGAACACAGTTGAAGCTGAGTGCGGCATATCATCCATAAACGGATGGACAGAGCGAGAGGACAATTCAAACGTTAGAAGATATGCTAAGATCTTGCATCATTGATTTCAAGGGTAGTTGGGATGATCATCTACCATTAGTGGAGTTTGCGTATAACAATAGCTATGATGCAAGCATAAGTATGCCGCCTTACGAAGCTTTGTATGGGAGGAAATGCAGAACACCACTATATTGGGATGAGGTAATAGAACGCCAAATGTTGGGACCAGAATTGGTACAACAGAGAGCGGACATTGTTAAGATGATACAAATGTGTCTTCTAGCAGCTCAAGACAGACAGAAGAAGTTTACGGATCCGCATAGAGAGAATAGAGCATTTGAAGTAGGTTCATACGTATTTCTAAACGTATCTCCCTGGAAAGGAAAGATACGTTTTAGAAAGAAGGAAAAGTTAAGTTTGAGGTTCATAGGACCTTTTGAGGTATTAAAATGGGTGTGTGAGGTAGCATACATGATAACCTTACCTCCAGACCTAGAACGAATATATAATGTATTTCACATATCGGTATTGCGTCCTTGTAAGGCAGATTATAAGCACATGATAGAATATGAACCTATTCATATCAAGAAGGACATAACGTACGAGGAAACGCCGATTCAAATTGTCGATAGAAAAGAACAAGTTCTGCGGAATAAAGTCATACCTTTCGTGAAAGTGATATGGAAGAACCACGATGCAAAAGAAATAACGTGGGAGTTAGAAGAAATGATGAAAAGAATTACCCTCAATTATTTTTGTAATTTTTTTATATATAGCGAGATTCTGGGGATGGAATCCTTATAAGGAGGAGAGAGTGTAACGCCCCAAAAAATTGAACCTTTATAAAACCTTTTAATAATGAATAAAATAATATTATTTATTATTATTGCGTGTTGATAAGATGTATGTCATTCTATAACCTAGAAACGTCGGAACGTTGTAGTATTTTAATTATGTGGGTGAATTAATGTGTTTGAATTTCTAAAACGAAAATAAAAGTTTTCTGAGAAAAATCCAAAAAACACTATTCATCGATTTTCGCTCGGGAATTAATTTTGAACTTCAGAGAAATACATAATGTTATAATATCAAGGTGATATTGATTATGTAATAATAATCTAAGTATGGAAAACGTAATATTTTGCATTCGAACTTAATTTGGGAACGTTAGGTTTATTAGGCATTAAGGAAAGAAAGTTGTAATCGTATGTTGCATATGCATTGAACGAAGTAATGAACGTAAGTATAATACGACGTATTATACTATTAGGTATAAAGAATGGAATAACGTATATTACAATTTAGTATACGAGTTAGCATAAGAGAATTATACGTGGGGTATTTATGTTAAGTTGTTTAATAAAATGTAATGAACTTGTAAGATTATTAGTATAATGGTAGAAGTCCAATGGAAAGTGATACTCAAGCCAAATGTTTGATATGTCATGAGTCCAAACTATTGTAGTATAAGCCCAACAAGGAATTAGCTAGATTAATTAGCAAGCCCAATGAATTAGCCATGATCCATGGAGAAAACTATGTTAATATGGGTAGACTTGATGCGAAAACCTTTTGTGTAGTGATCAAGTGTTGTGATGAATAAGAAAAGTGAGTGCTAGACAAGTTAACTTAGTTTTAAAGTAATGAATAATAAGGAGGTGGGATTAAGGAGGTTAGTTGAGGAGGTGAAATGCCTAATTGACCATTATACCCTAACTTTGGGTTGCCTATAAATAGAAAGCTCTCAATTCATTTGATTGATTGATTAAAATTCCTCTCAACTCCTCTCAAGTTAAGTAACTTATTTGTTAGAGAGAATAAGCCACAGAAGCACTTATAAGTCATTCAACCTTTGCTAGATTTTCCAAAGAGAAGTGAAGTAATAGTCTTCAAGGGTAAGACTCTTGTCTATTATATCTTTATCTCTACCATGATAAGATTGATAGAGAAGTGGGATTGTATGCTAAGAACATATAAGAAGTCATTGATGAATGAACTTAAGCCAAATAAGTTGAATAAGCAACTTGAAACCAAATAAGTTGATAAACTTGTGAAGAACTTGTCATATGTTTGTCATATGATGTTAGTATGTTTAATATAGTCTGAGAACATTGATTTATGGACTTAATTTCATAATAAGTCATAAGCATGAGAATTTATAGTTCATAAGTTAATTAAGTCATTGACTTATGAGAATAAGTCAAAATCTACTTTGATAATAAGTTGGTGTAATAAGTAACTTGAAATATTCATGTGTTGGTTAAAATCCATTTAAAATGTTTAGTAATGAAGCTTTGCCAGAATTCAGACGATTAGACGATAATCGTCAAATTCGTGAAATTCTCGGAATTGAAGTCGTATTTTGTGTTTGAAGTCGAAAATGTTGGTTTTTGATGGAGACAAGTCATATTTGGCATTATAGATTTGCCGACTCAAAAATGATAGAATTCCGACTTAGAACAAAGAAACGAGCATTGAACGTTCACTAACATTTATCGTTTTCGTTGAAAATGAACTAATAGGTGAAATTTTAGCAAACGAAGTCAAATAGATAAAATTCTTGCATGAACGCATGGAGTATGTAATTTGTGAACCGTAGGATTTTGAACGAGCCAAATAGGACTTATAACGAAGATGTTATGTGTTCAGGAGTTTCATAAAATTTAAAATCTGCAAAAAATTTCGAAGGAACAGAGTTGGCGCCGCGGCGCCAACCCAAGACCAAATGGTTGGCGCAGCAACACTGTAACAGTGTCAGGGTATACTGTTAAATCGCATCTCGGTGCAAGATGAAGAGTTGAATGTGACGTCGTGGCGCCAGTCCTAGAGTTTTGGCAGACAAGAATATTTACAAATATAGAATGAAAGAGAATTCATTAGTAATGAACTAAGGTATAGTCATAACATTGTTAATGCATTGTTAGACACTTAATGTATGATGATTAAAGGTTGATAACCAATTGAATATGAATGTAATGTGAATGACTTAATGAAAAGCCAGAAACCATAATAACATATCTAAGTGAGAATTTAGATTGAGATGAAGGGTAAGATATAATAATATATCTACTTGATTATATAAGACCTAATGTGGTACGTTATATGATCATGTATTATAGAGACTTAGAGACTTAAAGTGTACGTGTGATAATCAGTAAGCAGACGCTGAAGGCAAGTATTCTAACCCTTGTTCCACTTCAGTCTGGACAAGCTTTGTAATTCATGTATTCTTTCGCATGAAGTCTTGAATGATGAAGTCAAAGCCAATTCTTTCGGCTAGACTTGTATTATGAATCTGTCAAGCATTATTAATGTTTACCGAGTTATATTGGTATAGTTTTCAATCAAAGACTGAGTATGCAAAAATGTTTTTATCGTTTAACGACAGGCACGTGAGGTTGCCACAACTTAAATGTATACACATTTAATGAGTGTAGTGTTGATCAACATAGATTACTATGAGCTGATCACCCAGAAGTGCTCGTAAGAAATGTCGAACTTACGAACTTAGTGTCGGGACGTCATTTTCAAAAGAACTTATGAAATGCTGGAGGTCTTGGACCGGAACTTATATTTTAATAAATATTGTTGTTGTAAAACATTTTGAATGAAAAGAAGTTATGTTTTAAATTATCAATAGTACTTCATAACTATTGTTCAGTTATTGAAGATATACGAGTTCTATGTTTCAAGCATGTTTTTTATTAGAATTGTAGTACTTGCTGAGCTAGCCATGCTCACTTTTGCTTGAACCATATGAACACAGCTAAGATTGAGTAAATTGAAGGCTCCGACAAGGACAAGGGAAAGGTGAAGACGAACCCTTAGCTTACCTATGTAATAGTATAGGAGTATGTTTGTAATATATTGAATATTATGATAAGAACGAATGAATGGGTTATAAAGAACCTGGGAAATGTAATATTATTTTGAATATATAGAAGTTATATTAGTCCTTTTGAGACTGTTCAATTGAATGAATGATTGAATGGTAGTACCATGTAGCACCAACTGTCGGTTTGGAAGATACCCGAATTTGGGGGCGTCACAGTAACGCTACCATATAGGCTACCTCACCTA
This sequence comes from Panax japonicus, assembly GCA_020205505.1. Classification (NCBI taxonomy): domain Eukaryota; kingdom Viridiplantae; phylum Streptophyta; class Magnoliopsida; order Apiales; family Araliaceae; genus Panax; species Panax japonicus. The sequence goes on along the minus strand of CM035110.1, from coordinate 32,975,497 downwards.
CCCATTTTAATACCTCAAAAGGTCCTATAAACCTTGGACTTAACTTTCCCTTCTTTCCAAAGCGTATCTTTCCTTTCTAGGGAGATACCTTAAAAAATACATACGAGCCTACTTCAAATTCTCTATTTTCTCGATGTGAATTTGTAAATTTCTTCTGTCTGTCTTGAGCTGCTATTAGACACATCCGTATTATCTTCACTATAGCTGCTGTTTGCTGCACTAATTTTGGTCCTAACATTCGGCGTTCTCCCACTTCATCCCAATACAATGGTGTATTACACTTTCTTTCGTACAAAGCTTCGTAAGGCGGCATCAATTTGCTTGCATGATAACTCTACTAATGGTAGATGATCATCCCAACTACCCTTGAAATCAATGACGCAAGACCTTAACATATCTTCTAACGTTTGAATTGTCATCTCGCTCTGTCCATCAGTTTGTGGATGACATGTCGTACTCAACTTTAACTGCGTCCCAACTAATCTTGCAAACTTCTCCAAAAGCTTGATGTGAACCGTGGGTCATGATCTGACACAATCAAAACTGGTACCCTAATTTGAAAAAAGTTAGCCGACTTCGTCAACCGGTGCACTATTACCCAAATTTTATCATACCCTTTCTGAGTAGTTGGAAGTCCCACCACAAAGTCCATCGTGGTATGCTCCCAATTCCACTTTGGAATCTCCAATGACAAGGTACTTGGTCGTTGATGCACGGCCTTAACTTTCTGACAAGTCAAGCACCTATTCACATACTCAGCTATATTTCTCTTCATGTTCGGCCACCAAAAACAATGTCGAAGGTCTTGATACATCTTAGTTCTACCAGGATGAATCGAGTACCTCGAACTATGAGGTTTTTATAAAACTTGCTCCTTTAATTCCGTCTCATTTGGAACCCAAATTCTTCCTTTAAATCTTAATAATCCCTCACTATCAAGACTATATTTTAAATCTTTTTCATTGGTCAAACGCTTCTTCATTTGGTCACACTCAATAGTATTGAGTTGCACCTCCTTAACTCTCGCTACTATGGTAGATTGCATCCCCGTTGTAAACATTCTCTATCCCGATTCACTTGGCTAGTTCACCTCAAACTCCATTCTAGCCATCTCTGTTATTAACTCATTTTGAGCCGTTAACATCGATAACTTTTCCCGACCCTTTCTACTTAAGGCATCGGCAACTATATTGGCTTTTCCAGGGTGATACAGGATTTCACAGTCGTAATCCTTTATCAACTCCAGAAATCTCCTCTGTCTCAAATTCAAATCCTTCTGTGTGAAGATATATTTTAGACTTTTATGGTCCGTTTATATCTCATATTTTTATTCGTAAAGATAATGTCTCCATATCTTTAAAGCAAAAACTACTACGTCCAGTTCCAGATCTTGAGTAGGATAAACTTTCTCAGAATCCTTTAACTGCCTTGATGGATTCACAATGACCTTGTCATGCTATATGAGCACGCAACCAAGTCCTCTATGAGAAGCATCGCTATACACTACGAAATTTCCTATATCATAGGGTAATGATAAAACAGGCGCTTCCTTCAATCTTGTCTTCAATTCTTGAAAATTGTCTTCGCATTTATCCATCCACACATATTTCATCGTCTTCCTTGTCAAGTTAGTCAACGAAGTAGCTATTTTTGAAAAATCCTAGATGAATCTCTAATAGTATCTCGCTAACCCTAGGAAACTTTGCACCTCAGTCTGCGTTTTTGGTTGTTCCCAATTCATCACGGCCTCAACCTTTTCTGGATCTACCGAAATCCTCAAATGGTCAATGACATGACCTAAAAATTGTACCTTTTCCAACCAAAATTCACACTTAGTGAACTTCGCATACAACTTTTCCTTCCTTAGTATATACAACACTAATCTTAGGTATTCAGCATGATCTTCTGTCGTCTTATAGTAGGCTAGAATATCATCGATAAACACCACGATGAACTTGTCAAAATATTGTTTAAACACTCTGTTCATCATATCCATAAATATAGTTGGAGCATTAGTTAATCCAAATGACATTACCAGAAACTCGTAATGACCATAACGAGTCTTGAATGCTGTTTTTGGTACATCCTCCTTCTTAACTTTCAACTGGTGATACCCCATTCACAGATCTATTTTAGAAAATTACTTTGCCCCTTTCAACTGATCAAAGAGATCATCGATCCTGGCCAATGGGTATTTATTCTTTATCGTTAACTTGTCCAACTCTCTATAGTCGATACAAAGTCTTAATGATCCGTCCTTCTTCTTGACAAATAGTACCAGCGTCAAAACACTCAGTTTTATGTACTTCCGTCCAACAGTTTTTGCAACTGTACCATTAACTCCTTCATCTCCACTGGCGCCATATGATATAGTGCCCTGGAAACTGGTGCCTCTCATGGCACAATGTCTATTACAAACTCGGTCTCCCTATCCGGGGGAAGACCCGGAAATTGTCTCAAAAATACATTCGCGAATTCTTTAACTATAGGTATTTGTTCCATGGTTGCTACCACTCTTTGGGTATCAACAACATGGCACAGATAACCTACACATCCCTTCCTCAATAATTTCCTAGTTTGTACCGTGGTTAGACAACACGAACGTCCCGGTGATCAATTCCAATAAAATACTACCTGAGATTGTGTTAACGTTCTAATATCCATACATTTCTTCTGACAATCTATAATTTTCCCATGGTTAACCAACCAATCCATTCCAAGAATTACATCAAATTTTCTTAACTTTATCGGTATCAAATCTACCGATAATTTACAACCCAGTATGTCTACACAACAACTTCTATGAATATTTTAAACAGAAATTATCTCTTTGTTTGCTACCTTAATATTTAAAGGTATAGAAAACTTTTCAGGAAGTAACCCTAATCGTCTAGCAAAATCATATGCTATAAATGAACAAGTAGCACCCGAATCAAACATCACGTAAGCCTTTATGTCGTTGATCAGAATAATACATGCGACTACATTCACTGATGCAACTGCATCTTTAACTGTCATGTTAAAGGTATAGACCATCGATCTACCTGGCTGCGTTGGATCACTAATAGCTAACTTACCGCTATTAGTGCCCCGATTCCTGTCCGTCCCCTTCTTTTGGCAATTCTTTGCCATGTGGTCAGTTGACCCACACACAAAGCATCCATGTTTCTTCTTCGGACTTGGAAAATTAGGAGAACTGTGCCCCTCTTATCCATAATTGTAAAATACAACTTTCCCCTTGGGACAAACTCCTAAATGAGTCTTCCCACAGGTTTTGCAGGCCTTCGTCCTTCTTTTCGGATCTCCTGGCTTCACTACAATATTCCTAGAGTTGAACACTTTCTTCTTCTGTCTCTCGCCACTCCCACTGACTCCTTCTATTTTTACTCCCCATCAACCTCCCCCTTATTCTTCTTATCTTTGTGGTACTGGCTTAAAGCCTCGCTATCACCTTCGAAAGTTATCGTTTTCTCTAAAATAGTCCCAAATATAGTACTTTTGAACACCGATATACGGTTATAGAGCCAGAGTTTCAAGCCCTGCTCGAACCGTCGAGCTTTTCTAACCTCGGTACCCACTTGGTGTGGAGCAAGCCTTGCCAATTCATTAAACTTGGCGGCGTATTGGGGAACCATCATGTCCCCTTGTTTCAAGTACAAAAATCGCATCTCTATCCTTCCTTGCATACTTGTGAGAAAGTAGTTATCAAAGAATATCTCCTTGAACTTCACCCACGTTTCATTCTTGATATTATCTCTGGCCTGGTTAGCTTCCCATTTGGCTTCACCTTTCATCATGTAGGTTGCAAAGGCAACCTTCTGTCCCTCGTCGACATTTGCTATAACAAATGCCTTCTTGATTTCCTTCACCCACGTTTGGGCTTCGATAGGGTCCGTAGTTCCTTTGAAATCTAGTAGACTGACACTTTTTAAATCCTTGAAGGTAGTAGCTTGTGCTACTCTCGGATTTACGGGGATATTAGCCCCATTTCTATTAAACGCGGCTGTTAATAAATTAACAAATTCTTGTATTGGGTTAACCGGACCTCCTTCCGGTTGATTTTAGTTAGAGCCTTGCTTTCGTTGCCCTCTTCTTAGCGGCATCATGCTGATACAATAAACAACACATTTTGTTATTATTTCCTTCTTATTAGTTAGTTATTATTCAAGATTAATAAATAACTTCAACATTCGTTACTCAATATTTTCCACAAAAGGCTTATATTGATTCATTTATTTTCGTATAATATTACATCGTTTTATTACACAGCCTAAGATGATAACATTACTATCATGCTATTGCTTTCCCAAAATTGGGATTTACAAAAGTCTACCCTTTGTTATACAAAAAAATGTTTTCCATCACTACTAGGTACACAATATTTACATACCTACACTACTCTATTCACTAATAGATAGCATCTGCCTCAAGGCATTATCAAAATCCTCTTTGGCATGACCTGTAAAGCCCCCGAACCCGGATACTTGAAACCCGAACTCGGTACTTCACGATACCATTTCTATGAGCGGAATACTACTAATAATAATAACAATAATATAAAACTTAAACTTAAATTTACATATACATCAGAGTTTCTCTCCCAAGTACGTAACTTTTAAACATTCATTACATGTCATAACATATATAAATTTATATATCATAGTCTTCATAATCTACAATTATTACAAACAGTAGCATAACAAGTCATTCAGCAACTTTCCCTTTTCCTTTATTCTTGATAGATCCTTCTGCTCCTTCACACTTAGCTGAAAACATTTAAATTAAGCAAGAATGAGCATTTGATTGCCCAGCAAGTATTATATATATATATAGGCTGAAAGAATTTAAATGTTTTCTTTATAATATCTTCTACAACTAGTAAGTAGTTGTGAAGTAATCTGTACCAATAATAATAACATAACAACCCTCTTTCAATTTTTTTTTGAAACTACGTATTGACTATACATGGGGTTTATGTGACATACTATGAACATTGTTTTTCATTTTCGAAAAGGTTTGAACAGAAATTCATCTGTAAACCGTCATGACTTACGGGCACGGAGGGTGATCAGCCCTGTTGTACCCTGTATTGATCAATACTATATGTATAAGAACGATGTTATCGTTCACTCTGTCCGCCTTGGGCGCATAAAATTTTTCCCATTATCGGGATGTTCATACCTGTCGGGTTTTCATAACAAAGGTCTTATATAATTCAACATATATGTATATCAAAAGTATATCAACATGCGATTAAGTACAATGATTATCCAAGTGGGGACACTTGTATGATCATTTATAGAAATTAACTAACAGAATATATATAACTGAATTATCATATACTAGCATGTTGATAGTCAATGGGCTTATATAATATAAGTTTAACAATCTGTACAATAATAACATTAATTCTGAATTTCTCACTTCTATCCATTGCATAAAGAAAATGCAAAGTTAGGATACTTGCCTGATGCGCTGCTTACACTTTGCAACTTAGTTTTATCTTTTATGAAATCACCTAACATTAATCAGATTATTTTACTGATTAGTATAACATAACGTACTCATAACACTGCTTATTGCAGTCAACACATTTCCTATTCACATTATCACACATGTTCAACAATCGTTGACTCATAATCAAACATCAACACCTTCCTAATCACATTGTCATACAACCTTAATAACCATTAAATCACAAATAAATAATTAACTAACCAATTTATCTAAGTCCAGATCAATTTCTGATCTATGCCAGTCTATCGACAGCTTTTTCGGGTAAATATCGAGTCTAAGACTCTAATCCGTAATTCAATATCCATTTGGATAACTTAAACATCAGTCACACTATTTTTCATGGCCTTATAATAAATATTAAATAATTATTATCATTTATTATAATTTTTGAAATATCAGAATCATTATTAAATGATTTAAACCTTAAACAATTCTATTATCGTTAATATTTAATTAATATTAAACTATTAATGAAATCATTGCCAAAATATTAAAGTTATGTATAACAACTCAAAATATTTATATTACCTTTAATTGATTCTTAAACATTTACAATCACTATTAAATAATTACCATTAATATTTAAATATTAATGAACTATTTATCTAAATATTAAAAGTCATTAATTATAACTTAAAATATTTTAAATCATTAATATCCTTTTTAAATGATTTTTAAATAAATAAAACCATTTTAAAACTATTTATTTAATATAATTATTAAATAAATTTAATATCATTAATCATTAATAAATATCATTAATATTAAATTATTAAAGAAATTAACCTTTAAATATTAAAAGTTATATTTTATAACTTAAAATATCTTTAAACACTTTATTTTCATTTAAAATGATTTTTATAATATTAAAATCATTTTTAAATTAAATTATTTAAGGTAATTATTAAATAACTTTATTATCATTAATCATAATTAATTAATGAAATTTACCTTTAAATATTAAAAGTTATATTTTATAACTTAAAATATTTTTAAATACCTTATTATTATTTAAAATGATATAAAAATCATTTTTAATTCATTTATTTAATTCATTTAATTAAATAACTTAATTATCATTAATATTACTTTATTAATGAAAATTATTAAATAATATTAAAAGTTATCAAAAATAACTTAAATTATTTTCTTATACCATAATATAATTTTAAATGATTTTTCAAATATTAAAATCATTTTTAAATAATTTATTTAATATTATAATTAAATAAATTAATTACTTTTATTATTCCAAAAATATTAAATATTTATGAAATATATTTAAAATAATTAAAAACTAATTTTCAGAATTTAAAATAATTTTTCATAATTTATTTTGTATTTTTAATAATTAAAAACTAATTTTTTTTCTATTTTTTAATTAATTTCCGGAATTATTAATTAAATCTGTCGCTAAAGGCCTATAGCGACGCTTTCTGTCGCTATAGGTGTTCTTGAGCTACCCAGAAAATAATTGACAGAAACCGAGTAGCTATGTTTGACCGTGTGTAACGCTTAGCACAAAATGTTTCTGAGTGATCTAACACATATATATTGTAGTACTCATGTAATACTACAATTACATAACAAATTTCGTGGTTAAACAACATCAGATCTAAGAGAAATCATCAATCAAAGTAGCTATCAACACTGTTTCTCACGAAGAACAGTTCGAGGTGCCTACTTTGGACCTCTATAACTTGCAACCCATGTAACTGTTTTGTGATCTATCACTTTCAGTGTGTAGTACTAATGTAGTAATACAACTTTAACACATAACATACATATAATAACAACGGATCGAACTATAAATAACCGGTCAAAGTTCACCACGGAAATTACTAAAAAAAATTCTGGGTTCGCTGTTTTAGTAGTTTCGGTCAACGGGTTTTGACCATGAATAACTCCCGATCTATACATGATCTGGCCTTGATTCTTTTTGAAGATTACATAACACATAACAAGCTATACATAACATCTTACAAACACCAAAAATACTAAATACGAACAGAGATATAAGGCTCGACATTTGCCTAAAAATAACAGATTTCGGTATTTTTAAAAGTTGGAAAAACTTTGATTTTGAGCACTTTGATGTTATGGGTCATGAATCTAACAACACAGAACATTAATACACTCCTTATTACACATATTTAACAAATCAATTTCAACAATTAACCACGAATTGAAGGATTTCAAAAATTAAAGAAATTATACCTTTCTTGATCGATTTTTGATTTTTGGCTTCCGATATGTTGATGATCTGTTATGGGTGATGGTGGGGCTTGATTCTTGACTGATATATGAAGGAAATTTTGGAGGTTTGGGGTTGAGAGAGAATGGTTGAGTGTTTGAGCATTTTTTTTTAGCAAACAATCTACTTTCTCTCCTTAAATCCATTTATAGGCCACAAGATGCATGTATGATCTGATTTGTGGCTTTGTTACTGAGATTGCATTATTTTAGGCACATGCTAGGTTAGAGGTTTGGTTCAACAACTCTCTAGACCCATTCTTGCAAGCTAAGTTTCAATAATAAAACAAAGGGCATTTTTGTCATTTCCCTTTTGTTCTAGAAAATTGTCCTAGTGTTTAGGGTTTAGATATTTTAGTGTTTAGGGTTTAACATTTAACCCTTAAAGATTTAGCAACTAGGATTTCAAAAAATTTCAATTTTAGGATTTAGCAATTTAGGGTTTATTACAAAAATAATAACTAAATTTTAGTTTCTAATATTTTGAAAAATTAACTTTGTTAATTAAAATAAGTTTGTAATTATCTAACACATGGGCATTAGGGTTTAAAACCCTTAATCACAATTAACTTTGCTAATAAAGCAATTAGGGTTTATCCTTTTGGTAATTAGGGTTTTTAATTACTAAATTAGGGTTTTATTTTAGTAATTAGGGTTTAACAATTTAGGGTTTCTAAATTTAATTATTATAAACACCATACTTGTTAATTAATCACATTATCGATACTCACCAACAATCTCAAACTTTAATTTCAAATTAGGGTTACTAATTATAGCAATTAGGGTTTCTAGAATTTTTAATTAGGGTTTACCTAATTAATACATTAAATACATGACATAATTAATATTATACACTTATAAAATAACCTTATACTCTAATTTGGATCTCAAATTATAGTTTAACATTATTACTAGGGTTTGGGTCAAAATACAACGTAATTGACCAACCATTATCAATATGGACATACCGTACATATTCATAGCACTGAAAAATCAAAATATAATTTATATTATATCATTATTCTCATACCTTGACAATAATCCAAAATTAGGGTTTGGATTCCATATCTGATTTATCTTTTCAATTTAACCTTAATAATTAAGGTAAAATATTTAACTTAATAATCTGTACAAAAATTCATATAATAAAATAATTATTATATTTATTCAAAAATCACTTCATATATTATTTAAATAATATATGATTATATATTAATGGAAAATAATTAATAAAAACATTTCTATCTTAAAATTAATTATTATAAAAATATTCTTTACAATAATCAATAATTCTAAAATAAATTTACTTGTAAATATTCATGTAATAAATATAGTTTAATTTACCACATAAATACATATACACATAATCTTGTATAAAAAAAAAATTATACGCAAAATTTCAAATTTATTTATATAGAAAATATCGGGTTGTCACATTCACCCTCCCTTATAAGGATTCCATCTCCGGAATCACCACTTAAAAACCTACACATAACCGGGTACATAGCATACATATTTTTCACAAGTAGATCTCGATCAAATTCGATCGAACTGATCTTTAACTAATCACATAAAACTTGTCTTTTTGATTAAACGGAAATTTGATTTCTAAAAGAACTCAAATTCCTCCCTCAAAATGAACAAGTAGCACCCGAATCAAACATCACGTAAGCCTTTATGTCGTTGATCAGAATAATACATGCGACTACATCCACTGATGCAACTGCATCTTTGACTGTCATGTTAAAGGTATAGACCATCGATCTACCTGGCTGCGTTGGATCACTAATAGCTAACTTACCGCTATTAGTGCCCCGATTCCTGTCCGTCCCCTTCTTTGGGCAATTCTTTGCCATGTGGTCAGTTGACCCACACACAAAGCATCCATGTTTCTTCTTCGGACTTGGAAAATTAGGAGAACTGTGCCCCTCTTGTCCATAATTGTAAAATACGGCTTTCCCCTTGGGACAAACTCCTAAATGAGTCTTCCCACAAGTTTTGCAGGCCTTCGTCCTTCTTTTCGGATCTCCTGGCTTCACTACAATATTCCTAGAGTTGAACACTTTCTTCTTCTGTCTCTCGCCACTCCCACTGACTCCTTCTATTTTTACTCCCCATCAACCTCCCCCTTATTCTTCTTATCTTTGTGGTACTGGCTTAAAGCCTCGCTATCACCTTTGAAAATTATCGTCTTCTCTAAAATAGTCCCAAATATAGTACTTTTGAACACCGATATACGGTTATAGAGCCAGAGTTTCAAGCCCTGCTCGAACCGTCGAGCTTTTCTAACCTCGGTACCCACTTGGTGTGGAGCAAGCCTTGCCAATTAATTAAACTTGGCGGCGTATTGGGGAACCATCATGTCCCCTTGTTTCAAGTACAAAAATCGCATCTCTATCCTTCCTTGCATACTTGTGAGAAAGTAGTTATCGAAGAATATCTCCTTGAACCTCACCCACATTTCATTCTTGATATTATCTCTGGCCTGGTTAGCTTCCCATTTGGCTTCACCTTTCATCATGTAGGTTGCAAAGGCAACCTTCTGTCCCTCATCGACATTTGCTATAACAAATGCCTTCTTGATTTCCTTCACCCACGTTTGGGCTTCGATAGGGTCCGTAGTTCCTTTGAAATCTAGTAGACCGACACTTTTTAAATCCTTGAAGGTAGTAGCTTGTGCTACTCTCGGATTTACGGGGATATTAGCCCCATTTCTATTAAACGCGGCTGTTAATAAATTAACAAATTCTTGTATTGGGTTAACCGGACCTCCTTCCGGTTGATTTTAGTTAGAGCCTTGCTTTCGTTGCCCTCTTCTTAGCGGCATCATGCTGATACAATAAACAACACATTTTGTTATTATTTCCTTCTTATTAGTTAGTTATTATTCAAGATTAAACAATAACTTCAACATTCGTTACTCAATATTTTCCACAAAAGGCTTATATTGATTCATTTATTTTCGTATAATATTACATCATTTTATTACACAGCCTAAGATGATAACATTACTATCATGCTATTGCTTTCCCAAAATTGGGATTTACAAAAGTCTACCCTTTGTTATACAAAAAAATGTTTTCCATCACTACTAGGTACACAATATTTACATACCTACACTACTCTATTCACTAATAGATAGCATCTGCCTCAAGGCATTATCAAAATCCTCTTTGGCATGACCTGTAAAGCCCCCGAACCCGGATACTTGAAACCCGAACTCGGTACTTCACGATACCATTTCTATGAGCGGAATACTACTAATAATAATAACAATAATATAAAACTTAAACTTAAATTTACATATACATCAGAGTTTCTCTCCCAAGTACGTAACCTTTAAATATTCATTACATGTCATAACATATATAAATTTATATATCATAGTCTTCATAATCTACAACTATTACAAACAGTAGCATAACAAGTCATTCAGCAACTTTCCCTTTTCCTTTATTCTTGATAGATCCTTCTGCTCCTTCACACTTAGCTGAAAACATTTAAATTAAGCAAGAATGAGCATTTGATTGCCCAGCAAGTATTATATATATATAGGCTGAAAGAATTTAAATGTTTTCTTTATAATATCTTCTACAACTAGTAAGTAGTTGTGAAGTAATCTGTACCAATAATAATAACATAACAACCCTCTTTCAAAATTTTTTTTTTGAAACTACGTATTTACTATACATGGGGTTTCAGTGACATACTATGAACATTGTTTTTCATTTTCGAAAAGGTTTGAACAGAAATTCATCTGTAAACCGCCATGACTTACGGGCACGGAGGGTGATCAGCCCTGTTGTACCCTGTATTGATCAATACTATATGTATAAGAACGATGTTATCGTTCACTCTGTCCGCCTTGGGCGCATAAAATTTTTCCCATTATCGGGATGTTCATACCTGTCGGGTTTTCATAACAAAGGTCTTATATAATTCAACATATATGTATATCAAAAGGATATCAACATGCGATTAAGTACAATGATTATCCAAGTGGGGACACTTGTATGATCATTTATAGAAATTAACTAACAGAATATATATAACTGAATTATCATATACTAGCATGTTGATAGTCAATGGGCTTATATAATATAAGTTTAACAATCTGTACAATAATAACATTAATTCTGAATTTCTCACTTCTATCCATTGCATAAAGAAAATGTAAAGTTAGGATACTTGCCTGATGCGCTGCTTACACTTTGCAACTTAGTTTTATCTTTTATGAAATCACCTAACATTAATCAGATTATTTTACTGATTAGTATAACATAACGTACTCATAACACTGCTTCTTGCAGTCAACACATTTCCTATTCACATTATCACACATGTTCAACAATCGTTGACTCATAATCAAACATCAAAACCTTCCTAATCACATTGTCATACAACCTTAATAACCATTAAATCACAAATAAATAATTAACTAACCAATTTATCTAAGTCCAGATCAATTTCTGATCTATGCCAGTCTATCGACAGCTTTTTCGGGTAAATATCGAGTCTAAGACTCTAATCCGTAATTCAATATCCATTTGGATAACTTAAACATCAGTCACACTATTTTTCATGGCCTTATAATAATTATTAAATAATTATTATCATTTATTATAATTTTTGAAATATCAGAATCATTATTAAATGATTTAAACCTTAAACAATTCTATTATCGTTAATATTTAATTAATATTAAACTATTAATGAAACCATTGCCAAAATATTAAAGTTATGTATAACAACTCAAAATATTTATATTACCTTTAATTGATTCTTAAACATTTACAATCACTATTAAATAATTACCATTAATATTTAAATATTAATGAACTATTTATCCAAATATTAAAAGTCATTAATTATAACTTAAAATATTTTTAAATCGTTAATATCCTTTTTAAATGATTTTTAAATAAATAAAACCATTTTTAAACTATTTATTTAATATAATTATTAAATAAATTTAATATCATTAATCATTAATAAATATCATTAATATTAAAATATTAAAGAAATTAACCTTTAAATATTAAAAGTTATATTTTATAACTTAAAATATCTTTAAACACTTTATTTTCATTTAAAATGATTTTTATAATATTAAAATCATTTTTAAATTAAATTATTTAAGGTAATTATTAAATAACTTTATTATCATTAATCATAATTAATTAATGAAATTTACCTTTAAATATTAAAAGTTATATTTTATAACTTAAAATATTTTTAAATACCTTATTATTATTTAAAATGATATAAAAATCATTTTTAATTCATTTATTTAATTCATTTAATTAAATAACTTAATTATCATTAATATTACTTTATTAATGAAAATTATTAAATAATATTAAAAGTTATCAAAAATAACTTAAATTATTTTCTTATACCATAATATAATTTTAAATGATTTTTCAAATATTAAAATCATTTTTAAATAATTTATTTAATATTATAATTAAATAAATTAATTACTTTTATTATTCCAAAAATATTAAATATTTATGAAATATATTTAAAATAATTAAAAACTAATTTTTAGAATTTAAAATAATTTTTCATAATTTATTTTGTATTTTTAATAATTAAAAACTAATTTTTTTTCTATTTTTTAATTAATTTCCAGAATTATTAATTAAATCTGTCGCTAAAGGCCTATAGCGACGCTTTCTGTCGCTATAGGTGTTCTTGAGCTACCCAGAAAATAATTGACAGAAACCGAGTAGCTATGTTTGACCGTGTGTAACGCTTAGCACAAAATGTTTATCAGTGATCTAACACATAAATATTGTAGTACTCATGTAATACTACAAGTACATAACAAATTTCGTGGTTAAACAACATCAGATCTAAGAGAAATCATCAATCAAAGTAGCTATCAACAATGTTTCTCACGAAGAACAGTTCGAGGTGCCTACTTTGGACCTCTATAACTTGCAACCCATGTAACGTTTTTGTGATCTATCACTTTCAGTGTGCAGTACTAATGTAGTAATACAACTTTAACACATAACATACATATAATAACAATCAAATTAGGGTTTTATTTTAGTAATTAGGGTTTAACAATTTAGGGTTTCTAAATTTAATTATTATAAACACCATACTTGTTAATTAATCACATTATCGATACTCACCAACAATCTCAAACTTTAATTTCAAATTAGGGTTACTAATTATAGCAATTAGGGTTTCCAGAACTTTTAATTAGGGTTTACCTAATTAATACATTAAATACATGACATAATTAATATTATACACTTATAAAATAACCTTATACTCTAATTTGGATCTCAAATTATAGTTTAACATTATTACTAGGGTTTGGGTCAAAATACATCGTAATTGACCAACCATTATCAATATGGACATACCGTACATATTCATAGCACTGAAAAATCAAAATATAATTTATATTATATCATTATTCTCATACCTTGACAATAATCCAAAATTAGGGTTTGGATTCCATATCTGATTTATCTTTTCAATTTAACCTTAATAATTAAGGTAAAATATTTAACTTAATAATCTGTACAAAAATTCATATAATAAAATAATTATTATATTTATTCAAAAATCACTTCATATATTATTTAAATAATATATGATTATATATTCATGGAAAATAATTAATAAAAACATTTCTATCTTAAAATTAATTATTATAAAAATATTCTTTACAATAATCAATAATTCTAAAATAAATTTACTTGTAAATATTCATGTAATAAATATAGTTTAATTTACCACATAAATACATATACACATAATCTTGTATAAAAATAAATTTATACGCAAAATTTCAAATTTATTTATATAGAAAATATCGGGCTGTCACATGACCGGCGATAATATCACGGCTGATAGTATGTCGCGTCTGCCCTACCTCTATGGGATAGCCAGCTATCTGCTGCTGGAAGTTCGCATGAGACCTCCTGTGAATATAGGACATTCTCCTTATCTTCTGCTTTTTGGTCTTTAGCTCCTCATCGAGCTCAAAAATCTCATGCTTTAGCTCATGGACCTTGTCCTTAGCCAAAACCCTCTCATCTTGCTCCTACTCCCACATGGACTCCACGTCTGTCTTATCCTGTGTGACAGCTCGGAGCTCTGGTTTTAGCTCCTTAACCTCCTAACAGTAATGGATATTTCTATCCAACACTGACTTAAAAAGTGACATCATTGACTCCCCCGGAGCCATTTCTACTGCTATTGCTACTGGGTTGAAGGACACTACCTCTACTTCCTCTTCTATCATGTCTTCAAATACTGATATGAGATCGGGGTCCTCTGAGTCTTCAGACTCAATGACTACTATATCTGGTTCCACTTCTATAGGGTTCGGTATAACCTCTATCTGGTTAACCGATTCTTCACTAATTTCCTAAACATCTCTATGTATTACATTTCTACCTTACATCTACACAACACAATTAAGTTTGATTAGTACACGTTAGTATAATAATAAAAACACATAACATATACATAATGCAGTTTTATAAGGTAATTTTCTTCTTTTACTTCTTTGACTTCTCTTAAGGTTATGACTTATGGTTTTAATTCCCCCCCCCCCCTCTTAAGTTTTATAACCTAAGGCTTTGATACCAACATGTGACACCCCAAAATATGTGTATCTTCCAACCCGACAGACGGTGCTACACGGTACTACCATTCACACATACATTCAATTAAAAAGCCTCAAAAGAACGAATATGTCTTCTATATATTCAAAGTAATATTAACATTTCCCAAGTTCTTTATAACCATTACATTTGTTTTTGTCATAATATCAAATATATTACATCATTAAACCTATACTATTACATCAACATTTCAATGGTCTATATTAGCCTTTCCTTTATCCTTAGAGGATCCTTCAGGATGTTCAATCTTAGTTGCATTCATATGGTTCAAGCAAGAGTGAGCATGACTAGCTCAGCAGGTCTGAATTCCAATAAACAACATGCTTGAAACATAGGAATCATATATCTTCAATAACTGAATAATATTTATGAATTACTATCGATAATTCAAAATAGCACTTCTTTTCATTCAAAACGTTTTACAACAACAATATTCAGTAAAACATCAATTCCAATTCAAGACCTTGAGCATTTCATAATTTCTTTGAAAAGGACATCCCGACAGAAATTTTGTAAGTATGACATTTCTTACGAGCACGTCTACGTGATCAGCCTATAGTACTCTATGTTAATCAACACTACATTCATTAAACGTATGTACGTTTAAGTTGTGGCAACCTCACGAGCCTGTCGTTTGACGACAAAACATTTTAGCATACTCAGTCTTCACTTGAAAACCAAACCAATATAACTTGGTAAAAAATTGACCATACTTTGATAGACTATAAGAAATCCAAAACATCTTAAGTCTAGCCAAAAGAATTGCCTTTGAGTTTATCATACATCAATTCATGCGTAAGAATACATGTATCACAAAGCTTATCCAGATTGAACTGAAACAAGGGTTAGAATACTTGCCTTTAGCATCCGCTACGTCTTAATTACTTTCTGTTTGAGTCTTTAAAGTCTCTACAATACATGATCACATAACATACCATATTAGGTAATATATAATCAAGTAAGTGTACAACTATATATTACCATTCTTCTAAATCTAATCGTGACCTAGATTTGTTACTATGAGTTCCGGCTTTCCGATTTAGATTACATTGCTAGTACTTTCATGTTCAATTACTTATCTTCAACCTTTATGTATCATAATTAAGGTTTAACAATGCCTTGCAATGTTATAAATTAAGCTTCATTTCATATGTGAAATAATTACCATTCATTCTCCACATTGAAACCTTCTTCACTATGTACTCCTTAAGGTTGGCACTGCGGCGCCAGTCATCCCTATACAACTCGCGAGTTAATAGTACCTACTATCCTGTCTTGGCACTGTGACACCATTCTCATTACTGAGACTCGCGCTGCGGCGCCACTTTTCATTAGGTATTTACACTATGCACGACGTTGCGACGCCACACTTAACTCTTCAAGTCGCTCCGCGGCGTGAGACTACAGAAGGTCCTGGCACTGCACATGGTGTCGCGGTGCCAACTCTGTGCACCAGATAGTTGACAGTTTTATTTTGTTCACTGAACTTCCTAGACTCCAAATTTCCGAATTGGCTCGTTCAAAAGTCATTAGCTCACAAATCACATACTATGCATTTTCATGCAAAAATTTTGTATTTTCGACTTCGTTTACTAAAAATCCACCTATTGGTTCATTTTTAACGAAAACAATAAACGTTCGGAAACGTTCAACGCTCGTTGCTTCGTTCTAAGTCAGAATTTAGCCATTTTTGAGTTTGTAACTCTATAATGCCAAATAAGACTTTTCTCCATCGAAAAACAATATTTTGAAGTTCAAACACAAAATCCGACTTCTATTCCGAGAATTTCACGAAATCGACATTATCGTCCAATCGTGTGAATTTCGGCAAAACTTCGTTACTTAGGATTTTTTCATCATTTTAAATTAATTCTATCCATCATATGAACATTTTAAACTACATATTACATCAACTTATTTTCATGATAACTTATGGCTTATTCTTTATGAGTTTATAACTTATCAAAGTATAAACTACTTATAGTTTCTATTCTCATGACTTATGATAATTTAAGTCCTTTATTCATCATTCTTACATACTTTCATCATGATAACAACATTTATGCAAACATAACACAAGTCTTACAAGTTCTTACTTAATTCATAGGTTATCTATGAAAAAGTGCTTATTCTCAGCTTATTAGTATATAAGTCCTTATTTTAATCATTCTTATCATTCTTAGTATACAAGATCATTACTTCACTATCAAGCTATCATGGAAGAGATGGAAGATTATAGGACAAGAGTCTTACCCTTGATGACTAGCTTTCTTCTTCTTGGAAATCTAACAATGGAAGTTTGACTTTTTAAAGTGCTTATTATCTCTACCAATTAAGTTGTTTTGTAAGGAAAGTTGTTGGATAATTTTGAACAAGCAAATAATGAATCGTAAGCTTGTTAATTATATAGCTGCCAAAGTTAGGGCAAATGGGTCATTAAGACATCCACCTCCTTTACTAACCTCCTTACTATTCCATTCTTAACAACTAAGTAAACTTGCTCCTTACACAAGATACTTGGCCACCACATAAAGTTCTTGTTCATCATAACACCTAGGAACCAAGATCACACATGGGATGCCCCACAGATCTAGCTTTACCCAATGGATCATAGCTTTGGGCCTAGTTTAATTACATAGCATATTCTTGTGGGCTTGCATTAATTTGTTTTGGGCTTCACATTAACCACCACTTAGGCTTACACCTTAATGTTTATTGGACTATTCAATTGTTTACACAATACTACTAGTCCATGTCATTTAATTAAAAACCTTATCACATATACTATACGTATAATTCTTGTATTCTAACTAATATACTTATTCATAATATACGGAATACCATCATTCCCATATACTCATATAATACTTCGTATCATACTCATATACAGTACCTCGCACAATACATATGTATCATACGTTCATTACATTATCTTCTTAACGCTTGATATTCTTAATGTTCTCTAATTAAGTCCATATGCGAAATATTACATTTTCCATACTTAAATTATTATTACATAATCCATCTCACCTTCATATTATAACGTTACGTATTTCTCGGAAGTTTAAAAATAATTCTCGAGAAGAAATTGATGAATAATATTTTTTAGAGAATTTCTGGGAAAGCTTTTATTTTCGTCTTGAAAATTCAAGCACTTTAATTCATTCATTGTGTTAAAATACTATGACGTTATGACATTTCTAGGTTATAGAATGATATTCATCTTACTAACACATAATAACAACAAATAATATTATTTTATTCATTATAAAAGTATTCACAAAAGGGTTCAATTTTTCGGATCGTTACAATGGGTCGAGGATAAACCAAAACCAAATCTTGATAAAACTACCTCATTTAACCTTGGAACATTAGAAAACCCTAAGCTAATCCAAATTGGTACAAACCTCACTCCAAACCAAAGAAATGACATGGTTGAACTATTAACCCAATTTTAGGATGTGTTTGAATTGTCTCACAAAGACATGGTGGGTTTGTCCACTGATATCATCATCCATCGTCTTCCTATTAAAGAGGGACTCAAGTCAGTCAGGCAGAAGCTTAGGCGATTAAAACCTAAGTGGAGTTTAAAGTTTAAGGAAGAAATTGTGAAATAATTTTAAGCCGACATCATCATGGTGTCCACATACCCTGAATGGCTTTCCAACATTGTCCTCATGCCTAAATTGGGAGGAAATGTGCAAGTTTGCATGGATTACTGGGATCTATATAAAGCTTGCCTTAAAGATAGCTTTCTCATGCCATTTATCCACATTTTCATTGACAATACAGCTCAATACGACATGTACTCCTTTGTTGATTGTTTTGCGGGGTACCATCAAATTATGGTTGCTGAAGAGGATCGTGAGAAAACTACATCCATCACGCCTTGGGGGAACCTTTTGCTATAGACAGTTGTCATTCGGTTTCATCAATTCCAGAGCTACCTACCAACTGGCCATGATGGCTCTTTTCTATGACTTAATGCATTAAAGATATAGAGATCTACTTGGATGAAATCATTGTCAAATCCCGAAGGGAAGAAGACCACATAGACCATATCAAAAAGCTCTTCAACAGGTTACGTAAGTACAACTTGAAGTTGAATCCATCCAAGTGCGCCTTTGGCATTAAATTAGGCAAGTTGCGAGGCTTCCTAGTCAGCCACAAAGGGATGGAGATGGATCCCACCAAAATCCAGGCCATTATAGAATTGCCCATTCTTTAGACAGAGAAGGTAATACGGGGATTTTTGGGAAGAATTAACTTCATTAGCAGGTTCATTTCCCAACTCATAGCAACCTGTGACCTATCTTTAAGTTGTTAAGGAAGAACTCCTCCATGAAATGGAATGATGAGTGTCAGAAAAACCTTCCTTACAATCAAAGAGCAGCTGGTTAACGCTCTTATTTTGGTACCACCCATGGATAATGTTCCCCTGTTCATGTACCTGTCCATTAATGACAATGCCATGGGGTGCATGCTGGGACAGAAAGACGATAGAGGCCAAGAGTGAGCTATCTACTACCTCAGCAAAAGATTCAGCATCAATGAACACAAGTATACTATGATTGAGAACACTTATTGTGCTTTAGCATGGTCTTCCATGAGGTTACATCCTCTCAAGTACGTGTTCAGTAAACCCATGTTAAATTATTGGTTGTCCAGATGGCAGTTGATACTACATAAATTTGACATCATCTACGTGACGCAAAATTCTATTAAAGGTCAAAGAATTGAAAATCAATTGGTCGTTGCACCTTCAGGTGATATCAAACCCCTTGAAACATACTTTCCCCATGAAAGGGTAATGACAGTTCAGCAACACCATCAGTACGATACACATTAATCATGGAAAATGTATTTTGATGGAGCTGCTAACATGGAAGGTTCTGGAGCTGGAGCAGTTATAGTATCCTGTATGGGGGAGTAGATCTCGTCGCCGTCAAATTGTAGTTTGTCAGCACTAAAAACACAACTGAGTATGAAGGCAGTATTATGGGACTCAAACTTGCCCAATCAATGGGTATCAGGCGGTTAACTGTCGTTAGGGATTCAGGAAATTGGTAATCAGACAGACCACAGGAATCTATCACACCAAAGAGCTATATTTGCTGCCTTACCATCTGTAAGTTTTACAGATGGCTTCGGAGTTTAATGAAGTAACGTTCCTCCACATTCCTCAAAATAGGACTGATTTTGCGGATGCGCTAACAACTTTGGCCTCCTTGATCATGTAATACCAGAGAATTTCCCGTATTATTATATGAAAATATTAATGGAAATAACATTTATGTGAAAATAAGTGATGATGTTTTTAGAGTCGGTTAATTCAATTGATTCGTATTAGATCAATGCGTATTAAGATGTGTGAAGTGACGATGAGGATTGTGAAATGCCTTGTGTGGCATAATGTGAAACGAAGAAATCCGTTAAGCAAATTAAAATGAGAGTTAAGAAGATTAATCATGTTGATCAGGTAATTTAATATAGGTAGTCAATATGCTCGTAGACTTGTAGTAACACTCTTGTGGACATTAATTCATGTTGTATAAAACGAGTTTAGTAATGAAAATTGACACGGACTGAAGCTAAACCAGTCTTGGCACTGTCAGGGCACGGCGCAGTTGCGCCGTCCCAGCAATACAAGCTGGCGCAACTGAGCCAGTGGTCAGTTGGAGAAAATTTATTTTTTTACTTTGAAAATTAAATGGAACAATTATATGATGTGTGTGACATTAATAAACTATGAAATAAAGTGCACAAATAACCAGTATTAATTATTAATTGTTATATTAATTAATTGATAATGGTTGTTGTAGAAAATTGATTATTTGGTAATTATGTAATACTATGTGATTATTATTGTTTGCAATATAACTATAAAAGTATAATAAGAATTATATAGATACATAATGGTTATGGAAATCCATAAATACATTAATCAATGATGGTTGGATTAATTAATATTGATGTTAATTAATCAAGGAAGTGAATAAATTATTTACTTGACATAAATAAGTAATTTAGTAATATAATAATTATATTGACAGTTATGTGCATATGAGCAATAATACAACTATACTATATAGTGTAATGTGACATTATGTGACTATATATTAAGTTTTATAAAACTATATAATATTATGTGGTAGTTAATCAAGGGAATGAATAAATTTATGTATTTAACATAAATAAATAAGTTATTAATATGATAAGGTTATAATATGGTTATATGAGTGGTAGATATAATTATGAAACTACCCGAAAAATAATACATGGCTGCATTATTTTATTGCGTATATTTAATATATATGGACTATATGATGTGAGTATATAGATAATCCTAAATTCTCCTAATATAGTGACACTTGGACACTAAAACCATTTTTGGATAATAAATTAACTAAATGGGATTGAACTAAACTTGTTGTTGAGATTTTCACTTTTGTCCCAAAATGAGTGGCACAAGTACAATGAACAGTAGCTCAAGCTAGAATACGTATTCTCCAAAAGGCTAAATCCTAGATGATTATTGCTAGCTATGTAGTTGGTATGGAGTTGTTAAACCACCATTCACGAACCATTGTTTCTTCCCAGTTCACCATGGATTCCAAAATTGTGTAACGACAATGCTTAGTCCATTATTTTTTTATAAATGCAAGCTTGAGTTAAGATTTTTGGTGTTGCTTGGAAATTATCTGAGAGTTGCTAAGTGAGAGTTGAAAGCTTACAAGCATTCATAGACCCTAGGAGTTTATTGGAGCAAGTTCCTTTCACATTTGCTGAGGTATAGCTCCTCTTCCTTGTTTTCTATTTTCAGTTATGTTAAACAGAGTTAGCGTGTATGGAAATTCAAATTTTTTATTTTGTAGGATTGGATGTTAAAGAGGGTGGGTAATGTTGATATAGTTGTTATATGTCCTAATGAGCATGTTTAAACTGATACATGAGTGTTTAGAATCAATTTTGTGGGTAAATTTTGTGTTTGGGCTAAACAATTGCATAAGCAAACTGTTCCTGACTCGAACCAGGCGTGGCACAGCTGCGCCGTATTAATACTGAGGTGCAGCGCAGCTGCACCGGTTGCTGAATTAAGTTTTGAGCTTCTGTTTTGCAATTTGTTATAGTACTATGACTTATAATAGAATGCAAGCATGTGTAATGTGTATGTATAAGTATATTATGTTAAGTGGAGCATGTTTTAATAGATTTGCATGATTAACGAAAGCATATACTTTAGATGGAGATTTGGACGTTAGATTTTTAGAATAAACTATGTTAGAGATCATGTTCTGTAAATTTTTAACCTAGTAAGCTATACATGACTGATTATACACATAGATGAGCATGTTATACTGTACATAATTAATTTGAGCATGACCAAACTTATTAGGCTTTGTGTTAGGAAGGTTTTCAAGAAAAAACCTAGCCTAGGGAGCTAATATTCATGACGACTACATGATGTATATTCTAACTTTGCAATCATGTTAGTATGGCTTAGAAATGCATGAATAAACCTTTAGATAGTGTTTATATGATTAGTAAGCAAATATGAGCATGTTGAACCTACTAGTAAGATTTGAATGTGAATATTCTCAAGCTACCATAAGGACTAAAATATGATATTTATGATCATATTTGATGACTGATGTGTTAAAAATATGTACTGCAAGTGCACAGTGTTTAATTGAAGAACTGGCAAGTACAGGTCGAACCCACAGAGACTAGATTAATTTTAATGTTTCCTTAATATTTATTTTAGGCGAATTAGAAATAAAGATTGAGAATTAATTTACTAGAATATGAAAACAATTAACGAGAATGCAATCTAGGAATCTGAATCCACTAAATAATAAACATAACATATAATTCAATCTCTTCTATTTTTATAACTCAAATTATGATTTTGATCTCTCTTCCCTTTAATTTAGTAATTTACAATTAACGTGGGCAAGCATAGACTATGAAAATTTAAGGATTAACTATAACCCATCAAAACTTCTTTGAGCAAGCATGGATTATGAAAAACTCATATCTTAACAATAATCTATCAAAACCTCTTAATTAATTTAAAATCACATAAGAACTATAAAACGAATGTATTTCAATAACGAAACATGAAGACGAAATCAATTAAACATAAAAGCATAAATAATAGAAGAGATAAAAAATATTATTAGGAATAATTATTTAATTTCATCTTCATCCTAGATTAAAGAAATTAACTAGACATGAAAATAAATAAATTAACTAAAATAAAGAAGAAGTAGAAGATTGAAAATAAATAAGAAAACTCCCTTCATTCACGATCCTCCAACAAGCGTTGAAACATAATTTAATTTACTCCTACTCCTAACCTAAAGTAACACAATACTTAATTCCTTTCTTCTCTCTAAAACAAGAGACCTATTTATAAGGAAAATAACTTTAAACCCTAATTTAGATTCATTGAACTTGGACACTTTGATTCCCTTTTCATGTAGGATTCAACTTCCTAGTAGCAATCAACTTCTCAAAAACATCTTCTAGATAGACTTTTCTTTCTCTTGTTGGATTTGAATTGCACTAAGATTGTTCCACCTCTTTCCTTCTCCTTGTCAGATTCTTCTTGGACAATCCTTATATGAATAAGAGCATTAAATATAGCTTAATCACCAAGATTTTGACTTTATTGCAACAACTATTAAATCCTACAAAATAAAATAAAACATATTAATTTAATAAACTAATATAATTAAAAGGACAAAATTAGGGATAATTAAATGTATGAATTACGTTTCTATCAAATACCCCCATACCTAGCTTTTGCTCGTCCTCGAGTAAAAAAAAAATAAAAAATAAAAATAAAAATAAAACAAAAATTACAATACCCCATTTTCGTAGGAAACACGATTGCACTTAGCATGTGCAACAAGCCTTTAAACCCCAAGGTTACCCCAAGTGGACGAAGTTGTGTCTCGTGAGGGTTTGCAGTGAATATACCCCCAAAATTTAAAAATATTTTTTTGGTTTCAACAAATTTTGAAATTGAAAGAAAACTTCTAAATATTTATGGGCATTATACATAAGCAAGATTAAATTCAAAATCACACTTTCACCTTATCAAAAATACTCGATCTTCATTTTAGACACCATCCTTCATTAAATCAATTTCATATAATGCGTGCATGTGTATGTGATGTAACTCTTAGTAGGGATTTTTATCATAAAAATCAAGCAAACTCTTTTTTTCTTTGTCTTTCTTTTTTTTTCCCTTCTTTTTCACCATTTTTTTTATTCTTGACTTGTGCAATGTCTCATTTTCTTAGGCTTTTCAGAGTTACCCATGTAGAGCGAGCGTTGGAACAATGACTCCCAAACCAGATGGCTTTAGGGCACTAGGTGTAGAGACACCCCTAAGGATTTACTAACTCGAGTAACAAAGGCCACAAAATTAGACTAGTCAAGCTGCTTTTATCCATCATACTTTTCAGCGTGAATATCGATGCTTCCCAAGGCTTGGATACCCAGTTATTTCGTTTAATGGACATTGAAACAGTTATTTATTTATTTATTTTTTCAACTTTTCTCAACTTCATTTTTTTCATTCTTTCTTCTATTCTTTTCTTTTTTTTCTTTTTTTTTCTTTTTTTTGAAATTACTCGAATCATGGTTTATACCCCCACAACTAAGAATTAGTGCAAACGTGAAGTGCAAAAATACTTGTGAAATCAATTTTAAATCCAGATGGTGTTTTGAACTAAGATTTTGTATCTTATCAACAATTCAAGAGTTCTAAATCTTTCAATCTCACTCACGCGCTTTGCTCCATAAACACTTATTAGAATTAATTCAATTCATAAAAAGTCAAACATAATTTTTTAAACTTTTTAATTTTTTTGTGTTTTTTTTTCCCGTAAAAAGAAAAAAAAATCTAATACAATTCGTAGAAAGAAAAAAATATCTAATACAAACAAACTCCCCCCATACCTAAATCATGCATTGTCCTCAATGTATGCAAATCAAGAAAAGAGAACAAAGATATGAAAGAATTGTACCTTGTATACGGGGCATTTGTTCTGCAAGAAGATGTGGTGAGAAAGAAAACAAATGTACATATCTACAAATTTTATAAATCCTAAAAATTATGTGACTAAAAATGAATGTTACAAATGGATAAGTGAGTGTGAACTTTTCATTATTTTCAGGAGGTCTAGGAAATTGAAAATTTTCAGAATTTTCATCACAATTATGCTTCAAGTTTAACTCAAGAAAACTTTCATTAACATGTTCAAATGATGGAAGAGTTGGTTCAAATACATGTTCTAGTTTAGTTGACTTATTTGTAGTGGATCTCAACAGCTCATTGACCTTATCTAAATATTCAGATTCATTCCAATTTTGGTCAAGGTGATTTAAGAAAAAATCAATTGGATCTTTTTCAATCAAGAGTCTATTGTCATTTATTTCTTGGGTCATTGACAACTCTTGTATCATGTTTACTTTAATGGGTTGGTCCAAAAAATCACTAGGTGGGTTTTTAGGAATAAGTCTTTCAGGGTATGGAGCTTTAGGCTTATAAACTTTTTCAACCGACTCATCAAATGCAACATGATCAATTTTAGGCATAGACTCATAATTTGTAGACTCCTCAAATACGCTTGACTCAAATTGTGTAGAATTGAATATAAAATTTATATTTTCCTCATCATTTCCACAACCATCAAGATTTTCAAAATTATCCTCAGAGTTACTAGAAAATTCACCCACCTCTTGTTCATTTATTATGGTGGCTAATCGACTCATTTGAATTTCTAAGCGAGAAACGGATTTTATTAAAGTTTTCATACTCTTCTCTAAGGCACTAAGTCTTTCCTCTTCTTCATTTGATAATTCTTGTGGATATTGAGGTTCTGGATCCGAATATGGATATAAACATGAAAATGGATAATGATTTTCATAAGTTGAAAAAAATTGATTTACTTGGTGCGGATTAAAATTTTCATAGGATTCTTGATTCCAAGCAAAGTTATTATTCCAACTATAATAAAAATCCATTTTTCCACAAATCACAAAACAAATAGACAACTAACCACGAAAGTCGCACAAAAAAAATATATATATATATAAAAAAAACTAAACTACTATATATATATATATATATATTAAAAAAATATGGAGATACGAAGTACCGAAGAAAGCGTAGCAACAAAATCTTTATCTTTTCGCTCCTTCGATCCGCTTCAATAATCCTGGAAAAAAAAAATTAGAAGAGGAAAAAAAAAACTAATTCGAATAAATAAAAATTAAGGAATAAATAAAAATTAATTCTAGTCCCCGGCAACGGCGCCAAAAACTTGATGTGTTAAAAATATGTACTGCAAGTGCACAGTGTTTAATTGAAGAACTGGCAAGTACAGGTCGAACCCACAGAGACTAGATTAATTTTAATGTTTCCTTAATATTTATTTTAGGCGAATTAGAAATAAAGATTGAGAATTAATTTACTAGAATATGAAAACAATTAACGAGAATGCAATCTAGGAATCTGAATCCACTAAATAATAAACATAACATATAATTCAATCTCTTCTATTTTTATAACTCAAATTATGATTTTGATCTCTCTTCCCTTTAATTTAGTAATTTACAATTAACGTGGGCAAGCATAGACTATGAAAATTTAAGGATTAACTATAACCCATCAAAACTTCTTTGAGCAAGCATGGATTATGAAAAACTCATATCTTAACAATAATCTATCAAAACCTCTTAATTAATTTAAAATCACATAAGAACTATAAAACGAATGTATTTCAATAACGAAACATGAAGGCGAAATCAATTAAACATAAAAGCATAAATAATAGAAGAGATAAAAAATATTATTAGGAATAATTATTTAATTTCATCTTCATCCTAGATTAAAGAAATTAACTAGACATGAAAATAAATAAATTAACTAAAATAAAGAAGAAGTAGAAGATTGAAAATAAATAAGAAAACTCCCTTCATTCACGATCCTCCAACAAGCGTTGAAACATAATTTAATTTACTCCTACTCCTAACCTAAAGTAACACAATACTTAATTCCTTTCTTCTCTCTAAAACAAGAGACCTATTTATAAGGAAAATAACTTTAAACTTTAATTTAGATTCATTGAACTTGGACACTTTGATTCCCTTTTCATGTAGGATTCAACTTCCTAGTAGCAATCAACTTCTCAAAAACATCTTCTAGATAGACTTTTCTTTCTCTTGTTGGATTTGAATTGCACTAAGATTGTTCCACCTCTTTCCTTCTCCTTGTCAGATTCTTCTTGGACAATCCTTATATGAATAAGAGCATTAAATATAGCTTAATCACCAAGATTTTGACTTTATTGCAACAACTATTAAATCCTACAAAATAAAATAAAACATATTAATTTAATAAACTAATATAATTAAAAGGACAAAATTAGGGATAATTAAATGTATGAATTACGTTTCTATCAATGACACTCTTAGACTCACTCATGTAGCATAAACGTATATATACCATGCTTATGTATCATATTTCAAATAATGCATGAACGAAGCATATTTCAACCAAAGAGGTGTTAGTTTCACATATGTGTTATGAATACTGACAAGCATGCCTAATATGAGTTTTGTAACTATCTTATATGTTTAGAGAGCAAGAATTGTAGACTTTGTGATTTCATAACCTCGAATGGCCTTAAATGGTTGAAAAGATCAATTTAGAATTCTATTATTTAAAAAGGAAACTAGATTGAATTAAGGAGCAAGAAAAGACCCTTAACATGCTAAGTATATCATATATGATTGTTTTGAGCAAGCCGAACAAAATCCACAAGGCAGTAGCTAAGTCTTGGCTTGGCCAAAGGACGACGCAGCTGCGCTGGTCCTAGGCTTAGCCATGGCGCAGCTGCGCTAGTTTGGAATCTGAAGATCTGCATTCTATTTTTAAACTGATGTTTGAAGCGTGCCTATATGATTACTTTAAATTATCTTACATGACCAAAATGCTATGTAATGTGTTAAGAAGCATGCTATGTGATAGAGATAAATGTTGATCATGAATTTGAAATGTTAAGTCCAAAGAATATTTTCAAGAAATAAAGGCAATCAAGACGTTGTGGTATTTGTGATGACTTATAAACTATATTGTTATATGAAAATACAGGGTAAGCGATGTGTATGAAGTTATATCTAAGTTAAACGTTTATGTGTACGTTGAACTTACCTATATGTGTTAGCTAATGAACATCTTGAACATATAATACTTTATACATAGGATTCGAAAGTGTTGATTTCTTGAAGTGGATAAACTACGCTTAAGGCAAGTTCCCTAAAATTACTCTAATTATTATTGAGCGAGTTTCCTTGAACTTTACTCTTATTGTGCAAGTATCTTTGTATTCTTTATTCGATGAATACCGTAAGCTTATCTCTTTGAATACAAGTTATATTACTTTCTCGTTCAAATGAGTTAGTATGTTTAAACCCAAATGAAAGTTATTATTCATGTTGAACTTGGTATTTTTATTGAATATTATGAAAGAGTCAATGCCATTTGATTCGGATAGAATATATGCATGTTTATAAAAGATGTCTTGTAGTAGCCCCGAATCCGGGCCCCGAATCGCCGCGGACTCGGTACGCTATTTCTATCACTAATTGCGAAAGATATAAACATAAATTGTTTATACATTACATTACACATTATTCCCCAAAATCGAGTAACCTTAACTTATACACAATTCATAAATTTTCTAACATATAACACATTTATTAAACTATACTATTACATAATAGAAACATATTTTATCCCAAGCTGAACTTGGCCTTAACCTTTTCCTGTATCCAAACGCATTCGCCTTATCTGCAATGTTTTATCATGATATAGCAAGGGTGAGCATGAAAGTTGCCCAGCAAGTTTATATACAACAATATAACGATATATCATGATTGAAGAGTATGAATAATGGGCTTGGTATAATTCATCAATATAATTGAGAACTAGCACGAACAAATTTTTGAATGAACAAGTATTATACATGAACAAACATTTCTGAACCAACTGGTAATGAAGGTGATCAGCCTTTCATACCTGACTTATACATGCAAGATGTACAGAGTACAATTTTTATGGCAATCAACAATGATTAACCATAATCTTGAAGAAACTACTCTTATTAGAGTTAAGTAAAAGAAAACTTGCCTGAACCGTTGATTACCACAACGCAATTTAATAACGCTTTACCCCAAAGAACTAATATTAGTAATATAGATCTCCAATAATTAGAATAATATCACAGTATAATACTGTTATATATATATATCCACAGAATAACCTAAACACATAGCACATAATCGTATCAGTCTATAATACACATAAGACTTAGTATCAGATTAGACTATTAAGTTTGAGTTGATACCGACACAATTTTATCATCCCGACGGTCTAGTCAGACAAATATCGAGTTTAAGTTCAATTAAACTCTTCCTAAGCGCTTAATCCTGCCATAGAGTCACATTTATATGATTTAACACTCGCTTTTTCATTTCAAAATAATTCATTAACATCTAATAAGTCAAATACTAATCCAGCAACCTGGATTCTAAATCTAGCAACTAAATTACCAACTCAGCAGCATAGATTCCAAATCCAGCAACCTGAATTCCAAATCCAGCAAACTGGATTCAACATATTTTCAATTCAGTAAACTATTTCTCAATCCAGCAAACTGGAATCACAATTTATATAATCCAGCAAGCTGTATTCTAAATTTGTATCACCAAAATACCAAATCAGTTTATTATTTTCATATCCTTTGTCCAAACACATATACACATATTTCATACATAAAAATTATTTTTCCGTAATTTTCTAACTTCCTTTAGTATTTTTCAAAAATCATTTCTAGTGCGTAGCTTAAGAAATTAGCTACCTCCTGCTTAAATACAAACATTCTCATCTCATGGGATAACCTTATATATTTTAATGTGATGCTCCATTTTAAATTTCGTGGCAATCGGAGTTGTAGAACTCCGGTTATAGCGATTTCCGTCGGAAAATCACAAAAATTGTAATGGTCATATCTTGGTCGTTTTAACTCGGAATTAACTCATTTTTGGACACGAGCTACTTAATACCATATATTTTCATTTTCCAAAAGGTCGGATTTTTCCTCACAAGAAAAATTGACAAAACAGCCCTCACAAAATTCTTAGCAGCTTGTTTTTGTCATTTGGCAGTTTTGGAGTCCTTCACCAAAACTTAAGTAGAATGAAATATATAACTCCGATTAATGATCCGTCAATTTTGTTGGATTCGTATCTTTCCGAACTACAGTTTTCATCTATCACAATCCATAATTGGACGTGTTAAACTTCCGGAAATTAGCCCGGAAATGGCTGTTACAAACTGCTATTTTAACAATTTTTATTAGCTTGGAGTAGTTTGGGAGAAATCCCATAACTTGCTCATTTTTTAACCTAATTGAGTGATTCCAAAGGGATTTTATCCTTAACGCATATATCTAGCTCCACAAATTGACCACACTCAAAAATTCAAAGTAGAATGAGAGATAAGGTCATTTCCACATCATGTTTGGTTTCTCAAAAAAAATTGTTTTTGCAACCTTTGGGGTCTTTTAAGAAAACTTCCCTATTTTCAAATAAAATCAAAATAGCTCAACATAATACCTAATATAACTCATATACTCATGGATCTAACATGATCCATGGTTTAATTCACCAAATAATCAATAAAAATAAGATCAAACACAACAAAAGCTAAGAAAATTTAGGGTTTTCTATATTTTGAAAAATTTAGTTTCCCTTTTATACTTTTGATCTAACTTTTGATCCATAAAAGAGTTGGATCTAAACATAGAACACCTTTAAACACCAAGATCTAGGGTTATAAACCTCAAGATCATAGTTTTACAAAAATTAAAACTCAAAACATCACAAAGAGAAATTAAACTATAAAAGTAGGGATTTCTTATACCTTCTTTTGATTCCTCTTCTTCTTCTTTCTAATACTTAGATTAAAGAACTAAGTAACTTTAAAAAAAAACTCTCCCTTTTTCTTTGCCTAAAATGGCCGAAAATCCTCCTCTCTTTCTCTCTTTAGTTCTAAGCAACTTGGAAGTAAGATGAAAGAGAAATGAGATGGATTTTATTAGGTGTAGTTTTTTTTTATCAATCATCCAAATCCACTCTCTTTTTCTCTCCTACTCCATCCGGCCATGAGCCTTTCTTATCCCACCCATTCTCTTTCCTTCTCTCATTAAACCACCAAGCTATTACTTGAAAGAAATGCCAAAGTGTTGGCTAAATTAAATGAGGACACATAGGGGAAGTTGGTAGGAGTGGGTGAACCACTAAAGTAGAAAATCATTACATCACATGCCCCTTTTTTTTCCTTGTAATAACCGGCCATGTAGTTCATTTTTCATCCCACTAACTCTCTTACTAATCATTGCATAGATGTGTGGAAGATTAGTATACCAGGTGGTTTCTTTAATAATGAGACACCTAGCTTATTTTAGAAATATCCTTTGCCACATGTGTGGTTTAAAAATGGAAGATGTGTATGCATTATTTCTTCTCATTTTCTCCCACTAAACTACCAAAGCTTTACTTACAATCATGAACAAAGATGTTGGATAAATAAAACAATGACACATAAGAGGAGTTGGTAGAGAGTTGGTAACCAACTTTAGACAAATAAGAGACCAAAATAAATCTTAGTCACATGCTCAATCTCTCCTCCTTTTTCCCTCTATATCCACCGGCCATGTAAATCAATCATAGTCCAACACTTTTATTAATATCAGATGTCCATCATGCCTTTCCTTCAATTGGGCTTATCAATAAAAATATTTGAGCCACTCAATTAATGTATTGCTTGGGCCTCTAACTAATTTCATTGGCCAACACTTGGGATATAAAATATACATAGTTCAATACCTTAATTCTTATCCAACCCAATTCATTTAATTAGGGTTTTTACTTCCTCAATTATAACACAAATCCTTACTCATGCCCACTTATTTCCTTAACCCAATTAGACTTGCTATAATTAAGTTATAAAATTAATCATTTGAGATATATAAAATAAATCTCCTAGAATTAGTAAGTATTCTAAATACCACAATTCTCTTTTTCCTTAACCCTTAAGTTATTAAATCCTTCATTCCTAATATATAATTTGGGTTACACTAGTTTCTTTTGTTTGTTTATATAATAAACAAAGATAAACAATCACATAATGTTCATATTCCTTACACACAACTTCTTAACCCTTAGGGTTTAATACATAGCATTAGAGTTTCTAATTTATCAATTAGGGTTATCTCTAATATATTATCAAAATACTTAAGCCATTATATTTAGCCTTTGATTTCCCAAATTAGGGTTTCTGAACATATCGTTAGGGTTTTCTAACTTAATCACCGTATTCATATCATGAATTTAGGATTTCGGATTCCCGGAACTAAAACTAGGGTTTCCAGAACCGATTCCTAGGGTTTCTTATTAGACGTTAGGGTTTTCTAACTGAACGTTGTCGTTCTTAATATAAATTTAGGGTTTGTCACAGATATAATTAATCTGGTCAACCCTTGACCCTTAACCACATTTTGAACACATACATAACCATAAACACAGAACATAATCACATAAATCCTTAATCTTGAATAATTCACCTAAATCCTTCACAGAATTTTGAAATCCTCAAAATTCCATCATAATAACATCAAACGCATACACTTATTTTCTATCTAGGTCTATTATTTGACCTTAAATCAAACATTTATGATTTTCATAAATTGTCCAAATTCTTGGGTTGTCACATTCACCCCTCCTTATAAGAATTTCGTCCCCGAAATTCACCTTACACCTTACACCATACAGCTTACATCATTCACACATATTTCACATGTTACCCAATACACCACTCACAAGGGTAAAAATTTTAAAACTGTGCTGAGGAATCGTATAGACTGTTTGTTTTTCATTATCGCAAACGTTTTATGGAAATTCATCTGCAAACCGTCATTACTTACGGACACAAAGGGTGATTAGCCCGATATGCCCTGTACTGGCCAAGTACTAATTTTATCTGTTTTCCCATCACTGCCAAAGGGACAAAAATTTTACCTAAATCCTTCACAGAATTTTGAAATCCTCAAAATTCCATCCTAATAACATCAAACGCATACACTTATTTTCTATCTAGGTCAATTATTTGACCTTAAATCAATCATTTAAGATTTTCATAAATTGTCCAAATTCTTGGTTTGTCACATGTCCAAACCAATTAATTGGTGCAGAAATCTTGAAAACTGAGTTGGACAACTCTTTTGGTAAGGGGAGTGTATGTCGTTGGAAACGCCAACACATGATTGAATATTATGGTGGTGTTATGCATAACGTAAAGTATTGTAGACTGAGCATCTATAGTACTTGATATTTTTAGGTTATTAGTTTAATATTGGTAACTCTAATGGAAGTTCAATAGTCCTTAGTGGTTACTCAGTATAAATTATTTATTCAGTTTGATACATTGATAGTCGTTGAATTCATATATCTGTATTGATTTATATTGAATTATCATTCTTATTCCAAGAATTATTGATATTCATTACTCATTACATTATTCTAAAACTCTGAACTATCTTAGAGATGATACTTCGATATTTCAAACTCGTGTTATGAAACTCTTTACCCTTGTTGTATATTACTTGCTGGGCAATTTGTGCTCATCCTTGCTTATTTAAAACCTTTCAGTTAAGGAGGAACAGGGAGGTGTCTCTGGAACACACAAGGGCAAGGACAAGGCTACCAACTAGCTTGTTCCTTTTATGTTTGAAACTATTATGTTGTGTTAATACTATTTTCAGACAATGTTTAAACTTAAGTAGGATTATTTAATAGGTCTTTATCCAATACTATTATGTAATCTATTAAGTATTGTAGGTTGCGAGACTTGGGGAAATAATTATAATAAATCATTGTATATTATTCTAATTTAGATCTTCCGTTGTGAATGTGTCATTTTAGTTATTATGGTTTTACCATGAGAACGTGATGAACCAAATTTGAGTGACCTAGTGGAGGTCTGAATTTGGAGGCATCACAGGTTGGTATCAGAGCCATAGTTATAAACCTTAGGAGCGAGTGTCCTTAGATTATAACTAAGGAGAACTTAGAAGTTACGAAGGAGATAAAACTCATGTAGAGTTTTCCTTGAGAGACTTAGTGTGTTATGAAATGTAACTTCATTCTATACAATGAATTTATGTTTATTTAACATTCTAATAGAGTTGTTGTTTGTGATGTCTTATGTTGGTGATTGTAGGATGACTGACATTGGAGAACCTAACCGAGTAGTAGAGGAAGAGCCGCGTGATATCCACGTAGTCTATGAGACACCCTTGATAGTGGAGACTATTTCTGTAGTGGCCCCGATGGATGATGATGACGATGAGGAAGAGGTGTGAGAGCCCCAAATACGGGTCCCAAATCACCACGAATCTGGTATAATCATTCTATAACTATTGCGGAAGATATAAACATAAATTGTTTATACATTAAACTTACACACTTTTTCCCAAGGTCGAGTAACCTTAACTTATACACAATTCATAACTTATCTAACGCATAACATTATTATCATACAACATTATTACAAATCTAATCGCGCACATTAACTTTAAGCTGGAACTGTCTTTAACCTTTTCCTTGTATCCAAAGCATTCGCCTTAATCTGCAATATTTTATCGTGATATAGCAAGGGTGAGCATGAAAGTTTCCCAACAAGTTTAAATTTATTTAAGGATATATCATGATTGAAAGAGTCTAAATAATAAGATGGCTATAATTCAACAATATAGTTGTGAATTAACACGAACAAACTTTTGACTGAACAAGTATTAAACATGAACAAATATATCTGGACCGAACAGTAATGAAGGTGATCAGCCTTTCATACCTGCCTTATACATGCAATATGTACATAATACAATTCTACCATGGCAATCAGCAATGATTAACCATAAGCATATTTAAATGAAACAACTCTTAGTAGAGTTAAGAAAAACTTGAATGTTCGGTCGATTACTATTATGCAATTTAATAAGCTTTGTCTGAAGACCTAATATATAAATAATATCGACATACAAATTAGAATAATATCATCACAATATAATATTATTATATATATATACTTAGAATAACCTAAACACATAACATATAACCCTATCAGTCAACAACACATATAAAACTCGGTATTAAGTCAAACTATTGCATTCTGAGTTGAACCCGAGACAAATCTGACATCCCGACGGTCTAGTCGGACTATTCACGAGTTTAACTTCAATTAAACTATGCCTTAACACTTAATAATTATCTTAGATAGGCATATTATCAGTCAAAATAATTTTCCAAGTCTCACAATAATTTTCAAATAATTATTATCATATATCTTGATTTTTCAATCATTAAAATCATATTTATATGATTTAAATACCACAATATTCTGATATTATTAATATTAATTTAATATTAAATACTAATAAAATACATGACAAAATATTATAATATATTTATAATATCTCATAGTATTTTTAATACTTTAAATTCTCATTATATGATTTATAATCCATTATCCGATAATTATTAATATTAAAATATTAATATTTCCATGACAAAATATCAAAAGTTATATTTTATAACTTAAAATATTTTTATAACACTTAAACCATTTTTATATGATTTTTAAATCATTAATTCTATTTTCCATAATTTATTTAATATATTCATTAAATAAATCAGTGTCCAAACCCTGTGTATATATTTAGAATCATTTTTATGTGTTCTGTGAATATGGTATTATATGTGTACAGAATATGGTTAGGGGTCAAGGGTTAACAAGATATATTTAATCAGTGTCCAAACCCTATGTATATATTTAGAATGTCTATGTTCAGTTAGAAAATTTTTACAATTTATTAAAAAAACCCTAGAAATCGGTTTTGGAAACCCTAAATTCTGTTCTGGGAATCCGAAACCCTAATTCGAAATATGAAACCCTAATTTGAGAAATTAAAGGCTAAATATAACCGTATTAGTATTTTCGATTATAAATATAATTAGGGATAACCCTAGTTGACTATTTGGGAAACCTTAATTTTAAAGTTTAAAACCCTAATTATTCTATTTGAAACCCTAATGGACTAAATTGCTAAATTAGCAATTTTAATTAGGAATTTTTAATCCTAATTGTCAAGATTGATTTATAAATTAGAATATAATTAGAAATCCTAAATATAATTTAGAGATTTTAATTTTCTATTTAGAAAACCTAAATTAAAAATATTAGAAAATTGATCTTTAGAAACCTTAGGTTTTAACCCTAAGGGTTAAACCCTAAGGGTTGTAGCCAATGTCTAATATGCCCTTAAATGTAGGAAGCTAAAAGTCTAATTTACCCTTTTTGTCCCATTTGGTGAATTATTGCTAGAGAAATCATGTTATATCTTGTAAGTCATCATTTCCCTAACCTAGATATGGGCTACAACACCAGCACATCAGCTATTAGCATACAAGTTCATTGTATCAATTAATTGCAAAGATTAAGAGAGAGAAAGTGTATTATTACTTCATTTATACAACCCACACTTAGCCATACTCTCTTTAAGCTCAAACCCATGAATTCTTATAGCATTTCAGTCACTAAAATCAGCCCCACCAACTCACATGACAAATCAGCAGTCAAGGAATCAAAGATTTGCTCACTTTAAGGTATAAAAACCCTAAATCTTAGAAATCCTATGATTCTATGTTATATGTTATAAATCTTTGGTTATATATGTGTTTTAGAGTGACTTTGAGTGATCTGGGTTGATAGATCATAGATCTATAACATCTAGATGCACGATTTTGAAGATTTTAAAATTTTGGAAAACTTGAAATAATATGGTCTGATAGTCATATGTCAGAGGCCTTAGATCCTTCATTTTTATTTGTTTATTGTGTTTTATGTTATGTATATGTTCTATGCCATGTAGGCTTTCATCTGAAACTTGAATCGGGGTTGGATCGAGTCTAGATTTGAAGTTATGATCAGTCAAACATGGTTGACCGACCATGTAGCCTAGTATATGTACTTTAAAGTTATGGCTTTAGATCCCATAAGTAATCAACAGATCTGGCGTGATAGTTGGTCAAACTAGGCAGATTGATCATGTTTACCGTTTCTGGAAAACCTAGAAAATGGTTGTGTAATAATTCTGACAAGGTTTAACCAGCCAATATTAGTTATTTGTGATGTTGTGGTGATGCTCTGATGGTATAGAATTGTAGTCTGACATATCCTCTACATATTGGAACCTTAACATTACATGAAACATGATCGGAACATTAAATTAATCGAGTGACAAGATGGCTACTCGGACTGCCTGAGTTTCTGAAGAACCTAGGTAACTTGTGACAAGGTTTTTGATTACCCAGATCTTGTTGTTTTGTTGTTGGATGGCCATATTATCGATTGATAATCATAGTATTACATTTATACTACATTTTAATTAAGAAATTAATTAATAAAATTAATAGTTTATTTAAGAAATTAATTATTTTAATTAATAAAATTATAAAAATGGTTTTTAATTATTAAAAATATAAAATAAATTATTAAAAATTATTTTAAAGTCCAAAAATTAGTTTTTAATTATTTTGAGTATATTTCATAAATATTTAATATTTTTGGAATAAAAATGGTATTTAATTTATTTAATTACAATATTAAATAAATTATTTAAAAATGATTTTAATACTTTAAAAATCATGAAAATTTATATTATGGTATAAGAAAATATTTTAAGTTATTTTTAATAACTTTTGATATTTTGTGATGAAATTCATTAATAAATTAATATTAATGGTAATTAGTTTATTTAATAAATATTTTAAATAAATTATAGAAAAATAGAATTAATAATTTAAAAATCGTATAAAAGTGATTTAAGTGTTATAAAAATATTTTAAGTTATAAAATATAACTTTTGATATTTTTCATGAAAATATTAATATTTTAATAATAATATCAATTATCGGATAATGGATTTAAGTGTTTAAAAATTATATAAATGTGATTTTAAGGTATTAAAAATACTTTATGATATTATAAATATATTATAATATTATGTTATGATTTTCATTAATATTTAATATGAAATAAATATTAACGATTAAGGAATTATGTGCTATTTATATTAATTAATTATGATATTAATGATTGAAAAATTATGATAAATGATATTAATTATTTGAAAATTATTTCAATTCTTTGAATATTATTTTGACTGATAATATGATTATCTAAGATAATTTTTAAGTGTTTAGGCAGAGTTTAATTAAACTTAAACTCGAGTATTATCCTACTAGATCGTCGGGATGTTAGAATTTTGTCAGATTCAGCTCAGACTTAAATAGTCTGACTTGATGATAAGTGTTATGTGATGTATAGACTGATAGGGTTATGTGTTATGTGTTTAAATTATTCTATGCAAATATATATTTATATATATATATATAATAGTATTATATTGTGATGATATTATTCTAATTTGTATATCTATATTATTAATATTAGGTCTTCAGATGAAACTTATTAAATTGCTTAGCGGTAATCAATGGTTCAAACAAGTTTTTACTTAACTCTACTAAGAGTTGTTTCATTCAGATATGCTTATGGTTAATCATTGCTGATTGCCACTGTAGAATTGTACTCAGTACATATTGTATGTATAAGTCAGGTATGAAAGGCTGATTACCTTCATTACCAGTTGGTACATATATATTTGTTCATGTTCAATACTTGTTCAATCAAACTTTTGTTCGTGCTAATTCACAACTATATTGATGAATTATAGCCAGCTTATTATTCAGACTCTTTCAATTATGATATATCTTAATAAATTTGAACTTGTAGGGCAACTTTCATGCTCACCCTTGCTATATCATGATAAATATTACAGATAAGGCGAATGCACTCTGATATAGGAAAAGGATAATGCCAAGTTCAACTTGGGATAAAATGTGCAGCTTAATTGTAATAGTATAGTGTGATAGTAACGTTAGATGTTAGATAGGTTATGATTTGTGTAATAAGTTAAGGTTACTCAAACTTGGGAAAAAATGTGTGTGTTTAGTGTATAGACAATTTATGTTTATATCTTCTGCAATGGTTATAGATTTAGCATACCAGATCCGCGGTGATTTGGGACCCGGATTTGGGTATGCTACAGTTTGTATCAAAGCTGTTGGTTATAAACCTAGGGTAGTGATACCTTAGTCTAATAACCGCAGTGATTAAGATAAGTATTAACTCAAATAGAGTTAGTGTGTTGATAAGATTCTAAGACGAATCTCGGCGAGTTATAAGATATAGAGTTTCCAAACTCTGATAATAAAATTAAACAGTAGTGATGAAATAGACAGAGTCTAATAGACTAAAGGTTCAGGGATAGGAGATCGTCAAACAAAACAATCATAGTATACAAATGAATCGTAATATATATGATGAGATCACTCCG
The DNA here is from genome assembly GCA_020205505.1 of Panax japonicus. Lineage (NCBI taxonomy): Eukaryota > Viridiplantae > Streptophyta > Magnoliopsida > Apiales > Araliaceae > Panax > Panax japonicus. Next base: position 32,935,476 of record CM035110.1, on the reverse strand, counting down.
TGATTTGATGTGGATCAATCGAATGATTGAAAAGTTTACAGCAAGATTTCTGTGTGTTAGTTGTACTATGAATTGGTACAGATTCTAGAAAGGTTTATAAATATGAGTTGAATGAAACTCGTATTGAGAAGGGAGTTAGTATTAGGTGGGGATTTCAATTGAGGACTCATGTTAGCAGCTAAGTTGTGATAACCCAGAATTTCGAATAATCCAAAATTTGCGAATAATTTTTTTTAATTAATATTAATATTAATTATCAATTTTGTGAGAAGTATATGTGATACGAGTCTCGAGAAAGTCAATTTGTGTATTGACTAATAAATTTAGAGTAGAGTTGTGCTTAACAACTTTAGAAAACCCTAACCCTAATTTTCGGATAGGGATCCGGTAGAAAATATAATTAAAATAATTATATTGCTAAGAATGTGTTTGTACTATATGTTGATTATGTTGATCAATAATTGATCGGATAAGGTTTGAATTTAATAAACCCTAATAAGGGATTAGAAACCCTAATCTCGGATTTAGAAAATTATTTGTACAGTTAAAAACCCTAATTGTACGCCGGGAAACCCTAATTTAAAATCTGGGATTTCCTAAACCCTAATTAGGCAACTCTAATTTTTATTGGCAAGCCTAATGTGTTTAATTAAACTTAAATGTGATTAGAAACCCTAATTATAATTTAGAAATTTTATTTTTTCTAATTAAACCTTAATTTTGAAAATCCTAGAAGTTAGATTTTTAAAACCTAAGGGTTAGGATGTTAGGGTTAAACCCTATATTACTCAAACCCTAAACCCTAAGTGTTTGCAACAAATGAGAAAATCTAGAAATAAAAGGAAAAGACCATAATACCCTTTATATTATTTTTTTGTAAGCTAACTTGCAAATCTTGGCAAAATTGTGTTAGGTTACCAGCTACATTGACTTGTGTGACTCCTAAAAATCTCAGCAATCAGCCTCCAAGTGACAGCTAGCATCAGATCTTGCAACATACAATGCATCCTAGCAATATATATTAGATTCAAGAGAAAGAAAATCATTAATTTTGCTCATTTGGCCAACCAAGCTCTCACCAACTCTCTCTCACTAAAAGCTCCGAAAATCACTAGTAGATCAGTCACTAAAACAGCCCTAGATCAACCAATATCAGATTTGAGAGCTAAGATCAAGAATTTAAAGCTAGAAGGTATAAACCTATTTTTATTTTTTTGATCCAAGTGGCTAAGAAAAATTTCGTGTTTATGTGTTTAGATCTTTGTTAGATGATGTTTAATGATGATCTATGTTGATATAACATAAATCTATAGCATCAAAATTCTTTAAAATCGAGTTTTTCTAAAACTGTCAAGAACACGATTTGTGGTCTGACAAGCTAATGTCAGGAGCCACAAATCCATTTCTGTTTTTGATTTTTCTTGTTCGATGTTTTGGATTGGTAGTCTGGTATGAGATCTTTCATCTGGAAGTGAAACTTCAGTCATAGGGTATTTAGGTTTCATTTTATAGACGGTCCAACCACGTTGACCAAGCATGACCAGACTAATTCTGGGTAACCCGGAAAGTATTTTTCTGTCTCTGACAAGATTTTTGAAGCTCGATTAAGGTCTGATGTTGTGTTGTTTGTTGTTTTTATAGTAACAAACTTGTACCTTGTTTTCTGGACTATATATAAATGATTTCATATGCCTTAAAACATTAACATATGGAACAGAACAAGTGGTCAAAGTGAGCTACTCGCTCAGTTTTGACATTTCTAGGAAAAACCCAGAAACCTGAAGAACAGAATGCCTGACATAGTTTGACCTTTTGATTCCTGGCGATCTTGTTGATGATAAAATAATTTCTTTATTTCTTTATTTCCCTTTACTAAAGTAGTATACATTTAAGCCATTAGAACCCTTAGATAATCGGGTTGCAAGGTGACTACTCGAACTGCCTGGGTTTCTTAAAAAACCTAGGTGACTTCTGACAAATAGTTTAGTTGCCCAGATCTGTTTGTATTGTTATGTTATAGCTTGAATCTTGATTGTTTATTGTAGTGTTACATAAACACTACATGATCCGTATTTGACATGACCCTAGAAACAATGTGAACTGAGATTAAAATTCGGTCAAACTAGGCACCTTGAACACTGACTTTGTCAGTGTTCTTGAGCTGAAGAACACCTAAGGCTATAGAATGTGTCGCTAAAGGCTTTTAGCGACGGTTTTCAATAATTTTAATTTCTGAATTTTCGGAAATTACTTAAAAATAGAAATAAATTATGAAAATTATTAAAAATGGTTTTAAAAATTAATTTAAATTATGAAAAATAATTTTTTACCAATTGGAATATTTTTCTTTAATATTTATAATTATTTTAATATTAAAGGTATTTAATTTATTTAATTAGTGTATTAAATAAATTAGAGAAAAATGATTTAATTTTATGAAAAATCATTTTAAATAAGAATAATGTATTTAAAAATATTTTGAGTTATAAAAAGTAACTTTTAATTTTTTTTGAGAATTTTCATTAATAATTTAATATTAATGATATTAGATTTATTTGATTATTAAATTAAATAAATAAGATACAGACGATTTTAATGATATAAAAATCATTTTAATTAAGAATAAATTGTTAGAAAATATTTTAAATTATAAAATATAATTTTCAATATTTTTTGAGAAAACTCATTAATAAATTAATATTAATGATATTAGATTTATTTAATTATTATATTAAATAAATGAATAAAAAATGGTTTTATTAAATTAAAAATCATTTAAAAATGAGAAAAATGATTTAAAAAATATTTTAAGTTATAATTAATGACTTTTAATATTTAGATGATAATTTCATTAATATTTATATATTAATGGTGATGATTTAAAAATGATTTTAATTACTTTAAAAATCATTTAAGTAGAATATTGACGATTTAAAAATATTTTAAGTTATTGATGATAAATTTAATATTTTGACAAGTATGTTATTAATATTTTGATATTATTAAATATTAATAATGATACGATTAATTGATAATTAAATCATTTAAAAATGATTCTGATATTTGAAAAATTATTATAAATTATAATAATTTCTTGATAATTATTAAAAACTTCCGAAAAATATTATAACTGATAATTGACTTATCTAAATTAATATTGAAGCTTAAAGACCAAGTTTAATTGACAATAACTGTGTTAATTGTCGGATAGGGTGACAGAACACCGAGAATGGACCGAAGTTCAACCAGACTAAATTAATTTGACTTGTTAAGTGTTTATATAGGTTATAAACACTAATGTGGCTATGTGGTAATATGTTTAGGAGAAGTTTGACTGTGAATTACAGTGCTGTGTGTTATGAAATATTGTGCTAATTATTAGACCGATATTATTGGTTATAGGTCTTTCGAAAGCAGATAAGTATTTTATGTAGCTGTAATCAGCGGAAGAGGCAAGTTCCCTAACTCAACCTTGAGTTATTTCATTCAATTATTATTGGTGGATAAGTATTGCTAATTATACCACGTCAAGGGATTTATTGTTGAAATTAAATTATTGAATTAGAAAATATATATTCGTATAATTATTGGTCGTGAATTCGATCTTTGTGCGCGTTTTAAGTATTATGCATAATATAGGGTATAATAAGCTGGTCACTTGTTATACTTGCAGAGGGGTATGATTTAATCTTTATGGTTATCTGATACACCTGAATATATCAAAGTAAAACTTCAAAACCTACCCGAGAAAATAAGTTCAAGATCTTGTGTGATCGCTTAGTATAAACCTGGAAAAACATTCAACTTTGTTATTTCGTAGAATTGATTCTTGATTATTCATTAGATTATCGTAGAAACTTTGAAAGTGTTGTACTCTTTCATTATTAAATTATTGTGTTGTATAAAATATTAGAAGACTTGTTATTGAATAGCGAGTTGTTTAGCTATTTCAAAGTTCCCCGAACTTTGGTTTTATTCTATCAAAATAGATAGTCTGTTGTTTTGAATTCTTGTACAATTTTTGTATGTCTTAACTTGCGGGGCAAATTAGTTGCTCACCCTTGCTAAATAAAACCTTTCTGCTAGGGACGAAGTTGCAGAAGATGCTGCGAAGAAGAATAAGGGCAAAGGCATCGTAATAAATTAGTTTTATGAACATTATTATTTATATTGTTGTATTGTAAACCCTTTTTGTATATCTAAAGGGTATGTATGTAAAGTTAAGGTTAGAAAACCTGGGTGATGTATTATTAAACTCTGATAAAATCTTATGAAAGTTACTATCTATATATATTATGGGTAGTTAAATGTTATTTATATTGTGGATCGTGAACACCAAACTCGGGGGTCAGGTAACCCGGATTTGGGGATGTCACATAAGTTGTTTAATTCTTCATATGGGAGTTGAATTGTACTTGGTGTAACAACCACTTAGTTTCTGGCACTGATACTCATTGAAATATTTGTGTCGCAATATTTGCTATATGCATGTTGAGAGGGTGATTCCTGTCTCTGGTGTATAACAAATAGATAGATTCTAAGTAGAGAATATTAGGTTAAGTATGAGTTCTAAAAACTCATACTTATGGTACGTTCGTGACTCATGATTATATGAAATTTCTATGGACGTGAAAGGTCTGACTAGGACAAGTTCTTAAACTCATATGATTGTGGCAAGTTCCTGAACTCATAAGTGTGGTAAGTTTGACGAACTAGGTATAGTTTTGTGTGAATGGAGTATTGAGGATAATTGGAATAGATAGATTACTAAGCGAATGATTATTAGTGGAGACATAAGTTTTCCAAATCTCCTAGATATGCTAGATTTTGAAATTTTTACATCAAGCTAAATACGCACTATGTGGTTTTAAAAAAAATGTAGACTCGTAATCATTTTTAAAATGGTTTAAAGTATAGTCTATGCTACTTATTTCTGCTAGACAAAAATGATTTGAAATATCAAAATATATTTTTATTTATCACTTATGTACCATGTAACCTGGTGTAGAGATGATAAAAAGGTGATGGAGTTATAAATACAATAATACATACTGTGAATTTGATCTAAAATCATTATTCCACTATTGTATGATGTGTTATGACAAAGTCATACGATGACAGCATCCTTAAAAGGACTGTTAATACAATACGACATCATGACGTCATTCTTGAAATTTTCTTTAAAAAATTTTAATTTGCCAACGGGGTTTGGCTACACTTAAATAATTCGATTGAATTCAATTATTGATATGAGTCTACGCTATTCAATTCAGCTAGACTAATGTTATGAAAACTCTAACTGTTCATTGACAAAAATTTCCCGAACCAAATTATTTTGGTATGGAATCCTATAATAAGACTGAGGTAAAATTTTGTGCCTATGGCAATGATGAGAAACAGATCAGACAAGTAGTACTTGGCCAGTACAAGGCATACCGGGCTAATTACCCTCTATGTCCGTAAGTTATGACGGTTTGCGAATGAATTTTCATAAAACCTTTGCGAAAATAGACAAATAGTTTATGTAACTCCTCATCACAATTTTAAAATATTACTCTTGTGAGTGGTGTATTGGGTAGCATGTGATGATGTGTATGAATGGTGTAAGCAGGATGGTATATGGTGTAAGTTGAATTTTGGGTATGAAATTCTTAGAAGAAGGGGTGAATGTGACAACCCGAGAATTTAGAAAATTATTTAATCTTAAATTTAAGTTAAATAATAAACTTAGACAGAAAATAGATGAATGGATTTGAGTTTTCTGGTAAGGAATTTTGTGAATTTAAAATTTTTGTAATGAATTATTCAGGATTAAGGGTATATGTGTATATGTTCTCTGAATATGGTATTATATGTGTACATAATGTGGTTAAGGGTCAAGAGTTGACCAGATAAATTTTATCAGTGTCCAAACCCTATGTATATATTTAGACGTTCAGTTAGAAAATTCTTACAATTTATAAGAAAACCCTAGAAATCAGTTCTGAAAACCCTAAATTCAGTTTTGGGATGCCGAAACCCTAATTCAAAATATAAAACCCTAATTTGAGAATTTAAAGGCTAAATGTAATGGTATTAGTATTTTCGATTATAAATATAATTAGGGATAACCCTAATTGACTATTTATGAAACCCTAATTTTAAAGTTTAAAACCCTAATTATTCTGTTTAAAACCCTAATGGACTAAATAGCTAAATTAGCAATTTCAATTAAGAATTTTTAATCCTAATTGTCAAGGTTGATTTATAAATTAGAATATAATTAGAAATCCTAATTATAATTTAGAGATATAAATTTTCTAATTAGAAAACCTAAATTAAAAATATTAGAAAATTGATCTTTGGGAACCTTAGGTTTTAACCCTAAGGATTAAACCCTAAGGGTCAAACCCTAAGGGTTATAGCCAATGTCTAATATGCCCTTAAATTTAGGAAGCTAAAAGTCTAATTTACCCTTTTTGTCCCATTTGGTGAATTATTGCTAGAAAATCCTACCATATCTTTCAAGTCATCATTTCCCTAACCAAGATATGGGCTACAACACCAGCTGTAGCCCCCCCAAATCTGGGTATCTTCCAACCCGACAGATGGTGCTATACTATACAAACTTTCATACATTCATTCCATTGAAAAGTCTCAAAGAACGAACATAACACCTATATATTAAAAGTAATATTTACATTTCCCATGTTCTATACCCGTTACAAAGGTTCTTTGTTATAATATTCATTACATTACAACAATAGACCTATACTATTACAAGACAGCTTAATAATATGCCTTAGCTTTTCCTATATCCTTTTTCGATCCTTTGGGACGTTCAGTCTTAGCTGCATTCATATGGTTCAAGCAAGAATGAGCATAACTAGCTCAGCAAGTATAAAAATTTCAATAACAACATGTATGATATATATGAATCGTATATCTTCGATAACTGAATAATATTTATGAAGTACTACTGATAATTCAAAATAGTACTTCATATTTCTTTCAAAATGATTCACAATGAATAATATTCACTAAAACATTCACTCTGGTCAAAGACCTCGAGTATTCATTCTTTCTTTGAAAAGGACAACCCGGAACTAATTCCATAAGCCCGATAATACTTACGAGCACTTCTAGGTGATCAATCTATTGTACTCTATGTTGATCAACACTACATCCATTAAACGTATGTATGTTTAATCATTTGGCAACCTCACGTGCCTGTCTTTTTACCGACAAAACTTTTGTTTAACATTTCAGTCTTCTTTTGAAAACCATATCAAGTAGTTGACAAAAGATAATCACATTTGATAACAGATGAATAGATTATCAACAATCCATCAATATGTCAAGTCTAGCCAAAAGAACTGGCTTTGACTTCATTGTACTTCAATTCATGCGTAAGGATACATAAACTTCAAAAACATGTTCAGATTGAACTGAGACAAGAGTTAGAATACTTGCCTTCAGCGTCTTCTATAGTATAATTACTTTATGATTGAATCTTTCAAGTCTCTACAACACATGGTCACATAATGCCTCGCATTAGGTCATATAATCCAGTGTGTATATGACTATATCTTACCCTTCATCTCAATCTAATCATATATTAGATTTGTTTACTATCAATTCCCGTTTATTATTCTACTTGCATTCATAGTTGGATAAGTTATTATCAACCTTTACACGTTACTCTTTAAGGTTTAACAATGGTTTACCAATGTTTCTTCATACTCTTAATCATTCTTTACTATCACTTGTCTAGGGTTGGCGCTGCGGCACCGGCATGCCCTCTCTATACCGTGCTGCGGCGCGAGTTGACAATGAAGAGGTCCCAAACTTGGCGCTGCGGCGCGATTCCTTACTCAGTGGGCCGCGCTGCGGCGCGACTCTCCAGTATGTCATGGTCCTAAACATGGCGCTGCGGCGCCACCAACAGTACTAAGGTTCACGCTACAGCGCGAGTTTTAAGTGTGCTTCGACACTACTCGACATTGCGGCGTGACCAATTTGGTCTACGGTTGGCGCCGCAGCGCCACCTCTGTGCACCATAAAAAAATTCAGTCTTTGACATTTTGCGAACTTCCCGGACGCATAACTCCTTCGTTATAAGTTTGAATTGGCCCGTTCAAAAGCCTAGGGTTCAAAAATTACGTAATCTACACGTTCATGTAAGAATTTCATCTATTTGACTTCGTTTGCTAAAAATTCACCTATTGTTTGATTTTTAACGAAAACAATAAACGTTCGTGAACGTTTAACGCTTGTTTCTTCGTTCTAAGTCGGAATTCGGTCATTTTGGAGTCCGCAACTCTTAAATGACGAATATGACTTGTCTCCAATGGAAAATAACATTTCCAAGTTCAAACTCAAAATTTAACTTCTAATCAGGGATTTTCACGAATTCGACGATTATCGTCTAATCGTGCGATTTCTGGCAAATCTTCATTCTTATGACTTGTTCAACATTACAAATGAATTCCATTCGTCATATGAACATATTAACCTACTTATTCCAACAACTTATACTCATGGTTGGATTTTGACTTATTTCTTCATAAGCTCAAAACTTGATAAATTATAAACTACTTATGAACTTATCATTCATGACTTATGATAATTAAAGTTTCTCAAGCATCATACCTATATGTTCTCAACATATAGCTTTACTTATGTATAATTGATACATATGATCATACTAGTTCTTTTTCATCCATATTACTTCACTAATAAACTTATTACAAGATCATAATACTTTCACATAAGTTTATAACTTATGCTAGCTTAAATGACTTATCACCAACTTATATGGCTTAAGCTCATTACTTACACATACTTCTTACTTTTTATCATTCATGTTCCTTAATCCAAATTTTTCTTATCAACCTATCATGATAGAGATAGAAGATAATTAGAGAATGAGTCTTACAATTGAAGTCTTTGGTAAATAGTCTTCTTCTTCTTATATAAGTAGCTTATTTGCAACTTAATCTTCCTAACAATTAAGAACTTTGAGAGAGAGTGTTTGGATTATTTGAACAACTATTAAATGACTTGCCAACCTTCACTATTTATAGAATTCCTATGGTTAGGGCAATTTAATCAATTCCATCATCCCACCTCCTTTTGCACCTCCTTACTATTCATTACTTGCAAGGCACAAAACCTATCCCTTGCTTGGTCATTACTCATTTAACTTGGTTACCACTTAAATTGGTCACCACATTTAATACTTGGTAACCACACATTTACCACATTAATATGGTTTACCCCATGGGTTTGCCAAATCATGGATTCTAGCTTAGGCTTGGATTACATAAATCCTTGGGATTTGCTTTAACAAATACTCACTTTCTTATTAATTCAATAATTTGGCCTTAAACTTAATCGACTTGGGCTTGTACAAAATCCTAACCAATCTTTACAAGTCCATTAATATTACATAATACATACACATATAGTTTATGCATCATTCTCGTATTCTATTTCATATAGAATTTATATGTGATAATTCATCCTTTATACAAACTCGTATAATACTTCGTATTAGACTTATTTTCATCCCTTTGCACAATACCAAAGTATTGTACAATTATTACTTTACTCATTCCTACTTTTCTTTTCTTAACGTTTATAACTTAAGTCCGCAAGCGAAATATTACGTTTTCCATAACTAGATTATTATTACATAACCCATCTTACCTTAATATTCTATCATTACTTATTTCTCGAAAATTCAAAAATAACTCCCGAGCAAATAACGATGAATAGTGTTTTTCAGAAAATTTCTCGAAAAACTTTCATTTTCGTCTTAGAAATTCAAACACTTTAATTCCTTCACGTAGCTCAAATACTACGACATTCCAATATCAATAAGTTATAGAATGACAACCATCTTGATAACATATAAAATATAATTTAATTATTATTTTTTAATTTAATAAAATCATTTTATAATAGGATCCAAATTTCTCGGTCGTTACACTAGCACATCAGCTATTAGCATACAAGTTCATTGCATCAATTAATTTCAAAGATTAAGATAGAGAAAGTGTATTATTACTTCATTTGTGCAACCCACACTTAGCCATACTCTCTCTAATCTCAAACCCATGAATTCTTATAGCATTTCAGTCACTAAAATCAGCCCCACCAACTCACATAACAAATCAACAGTCAAGGAATCAAAGATTTGCTCACTTAAAGGTATAAAAACCCTAAATCTAAGAAATCCTATGATTCTATGTTATATGTTGTAAATCTTTGGTTAGATATGTGTTTTAGGGTGACTTTGAGTGATCTGGGTTGATAGATCATAGATCTATAACATCAAGATGCACGATTTTGAAGATTTTAAAAATCTGGAAAACTTGAAAAAATATGGCCTGACAGCCATATGACAGAGGCCTTAGATCCTTCACTATTGTTTGTTTATTATGTTTTATGTTATGGATATGTTCTATGTCATGTAGGCTTTCATCTGAAACTTGAATCAGGGTTGGATCGTGTCTACATTTGAAGTTATGATCAGTCATACATGGTTGACTGACCATGTAAGACTGTTTCTGGAAAACCCAAAAATTCCCTGATTTCCAGTTTATCTCTGACAAGGTTTTGATGGCTTCTGTTCTTGCTAATGTTTTATGATTTTGGTCGTGTTGTTGGTCGAATGTTATAGGTTGGTACATGAACTACTAATACATGCCATCAGATCACCTTGATTAACAACAGGATCGTAGATAATTGTGGTCAAACCACCATTAACCAACTGACCTTATGAAAATCTGGGCAACCCAGAACAGCATGAACATCGTTTGACAGCCTTTTGAACGGCCTAGATCTGACAGATTTAAGGTCTTTTAATGTTTTTGTTATAACCAACTTGTAGCCTAGTATATGTACTTTAAAGTTATGGCTTTAGATCCCACAAGTAATCAACAGATCGGGTGTGGTAGTTGGTCAAACTAGGCAGATTGATCATGTTTACCGTTTCTGGAAAACCTAGAAAATGGTTGAGTAATAATTCTGACAAGGTTTGACAAGCCAATATTTATTATTTGTGATGTTTTGGTGATGCTCTGATGGTATAGAATTGTAGTCTGACATATCCTCTACATATTGGAACCTTAACATTACATGAAACATGACCGGAACATTAAATTAATCGAGTGACAAGATGGCTACTAGGACTGCCTGGGTTTCCGAAGAACCCAGGTAACATCTGACAAAGTGTTTGATTTCCCAGATCTTGTTGTTTTGTTGTTGGATGGCCATGCTATCGATTGATAATCATAGTATTACATTTATACTACATTTTAGATACCATTAGCTGCCAAGATTATAATAGAAACATGAATTTATTTCTGGTCAAAGTGGTAACCTCGAAGTCTGACATGAAGATCTGTGTTTGGGCTGATGAACACTAAGAACACCTATAGTGACGGGTCTGTCGCTATAGGGCCCTTTTAGCGACAGTTTATTTAAGAAATTAATTATTTTAATTAATAAAATTATAAAAATGGTTTTTCATTATTAAAAATACAAAATAAATTATGAAAAATTATTTTAAAGTCCGAAAATTAGTTTTTAATTATTTTGAGTATATTTAATAAATATTTAATATTTTTGGAATATAAATGGTATTTAAATTATTTAATTAAAATATTAAAAAAATTATTTAAAAATGATTTTAATACTTTAAAAATCATGAAAAATTATATTATGGTATAAGAAAATATTTTAAGTTATTTTTAATAACTTATGATATTTTGTGATGAAATTCATTAATAAATTAATATTAATTGTAATTAGTTTATTTAATAAATATATTTAATAAATTATGGAAAAATAGAATTAATGATTTAAAAATCGTATAAAAGAGATTTAAGTGTTATAAAAATATTTTAAGTTATAAAATATAACTTTTGATATTTTTTCATGAAAATATTAATATTTTAATATTAATATCAATTATCGGATAATGGATTTAAGTGTTTAAAAATCATATAAATATGATTTTAAGGTATTAAAAATACTTTGTGATATTATAAATATATTATAATATTATGTTATGATTTTCATTAATATTTAATATTAAATAAATATTAATGATTAAGGAATTATGTGGTATTTATATTAATTAATTAAGATATTAATGATTGAAAAATTATGATAAATGATATTAATTATCAGAAAATTATTTCAAGTTTTTGAAAATTATTTTGACTGATAATATGATTATCTAAGATAATTGATAAGTGTTTAGGCAGAGTTTAATTAAACTTAAACTCGAGTATTATCCTACTAGACAGTCGGGATATTAGAATTTTGTCGGATTCAGCTCGGATTTAAATAGTCTGACTTGATGCTAAGTGTTATGTGATGTGTAGACTGATAGGGTTATATGTTATGTATTTAAGTTATTCTATGTATATATATATATATATATAATAGTATTATATTGTGATGATATTATTCTAATTTGTATATCTTTATTATTAATATTAGGTCTTCAGACGAAACTTATTAAATTGCTTAGCGGTAATCAACGGTTCAAGCTAGTTTTTACTTAACTCTACTAAGAGTTGTTTCATTTAGATATGTTTATGGTTAATTATTGCTGATTGCCACTGTAGAATTGTACTCAGTATATATTGCATGTATAAGTCAGATATGAAAGGCTGATCACCTTCATTACCAGTTGGTACAGATATATTTGTTCATGTTCAATACTTGTTCAGTCAAAATTTTGTTCGTGCTAATTCACAACTATATTGATGAATTATGGCCAGCTTATTATTCAGACTCTTTCAATCATGATATATCTTAATAAATTTAAACTTGTTGGGCAACTTCCATGCTCACCCTTGCTATATCATGATAAAAATATTGCAGATAAGGCGAATGCACTCGAATACAGGAAAAGGATAATGCCAAGATCAACTTGGGATAAAATGTTCAGCTCAATTGTAATAGTATAGTGTGATAGTAATGTTAGATGTTAGACATGTTATGAATTGTGTAATAAGTTAAGGTTACTCGAACTTGGGGGAAAATGTGTATTTTTAGTGTATAAACAATTTATGTTTATATCTTCCGCAATAGTTATAGATTTAGCATACCAGATCCGCGGTGATTTGGGACCCGGATTTGGGGATGCTACAGTTGGTATCAAAGCTATTGGTTATAAACCTAGGGTAGTGATACCTTAGTCTAATAACCACAGTGATTAAGATAAGTACTAACTCAAATAGAGTTAGTGTGTCGATAAGATTCAAAGATGAATCTCAACGAGTTATAAGATACAGAGTTTCCTAACTCTGATAATAAAATTGAACAGTAGTGATGAATAGATAGAGTCTAAAAGACTAAAGGTACAGGGATAGGAGACCGTCAAACAAAATGATCATAGTATAGAAATGAATCGTAATATATACGATGAGATTACCCCGTGATCTGTCGTGGATCAATCGAATGATTGAAAATTTTACAGCAAGATTTTTGTGTGTCAGTAGTACTATGAATTGGTACAGATTTATGAAACGTTTATGAATATGAGTTGAATGAAACTCGTATTGAGACGGGAGTTAGTATTAGGTGGGGATTTCAATTGAGGACATATGTTAGCAGCTAAGTTGTATGATTCTTCGTATGGGAGTTGAATTTTACTTGGTGTAACAACCAGTTTGTTTCTGGCATTGATACTCATTGAAATGTTTGTGTTGCGCTATTTGTTATATGCATGTTGAGAGGGTGATTCCTTTCTAAGGTGTATAACAGATAGATAGCTTCTAATTAGAGAATATTAGGTTAAGTATGAGTTATTAAAACTCTTACTTATGATACGTTCGTGACTCATGATATATGAAATGTCTATGAACCCCTCAGCGAATGGACGTGAAAGGTTTGACTAGGACAAGTTCTTAAACTCATATGATTGTGGCAAGTTCCTGAACTTATAAGTGTGGTAAGTTTGACAAACTAGGTATAATTTTGTGTAAATGGAGTATTGAGGATAATAGGAATAGATAGATTACCAAACAAATGATTATTAGTGGAGACATAAGTTTTCCAAAACTCCTAGCTATGCTAGATTTTGAAATTTTGACATCAAGCTAAATACGCACTATGTGCTTTTAAAAAAAATGTAGACTCGTAATCATTTTTGAAATGGTTTAAAGTATAGTCTATGTTACTTATTTCAGCTAGACAAAAATGATTTGAAATATCAAAATATATTTTTATTTATCACTTATGTACCCAAGTCACTAAAAGACACACTATAACACACATCTAACCAATCATTAACAACATTTAACATTAAATCATAAAATTTCTAAGATTAGGGTTTATACCACTTTGATGCTCCATTTTTTATTCTAATCTTCATGATCTGATCTTGTAATGCTAACACCTGATCATGGCTGATCTAATCACTCACTCTCAGTCTTCATTTCGAAAATTTTGGAGAGAGAAAGTCTTGGGAAAAAATGAGAGTAAAGTGGCCCTTTTCTCTCTTTAATAAATATAAATGATATGATACAATGTATATATCAATCTAGATGACTGATCAGTTTAATTTAAGTCACATGGCTGATATCTAGTTGTTTGCCAACGTCATATTTGGAAGGATCTACAAGCAATCTACTAAATAATGCAATAAGGGTAAATGGGTCATTTTGCATATAATTTTAATGGCTAACTTGTCAATTGTCTAAACCCTTAGGGTTTAGGGTTTAGCCCTTAGGATTTAGGGTTTAACACTAAAGATTTAGCAAAATAAATTTCTAAGATTTTTTAATTAGATTTTAAAATAGAAAATTATGAATTCTAAATTATAATTAGGGCTTCCTAATTATATTATAATTTCCTAATCACATTATGACTTAAAAAAATTAGGATTAATATTTCTTAATTAAAAAATAAAATTACCTAATTAATAATTAGGGTTTCAAATTTACAAATTAGGGTTCCTAATGTGAGTCCGAGTATAAAATTAGGGTTCACGTGTGATCTAAAGAATTAAATGAACCGGAGAAGTCTCCACTTGTCCCGAGGCAGAAGGCTCGTGGGGACGACTCATTTTCAGAATTGATTGAGGGATTGGATTAGTGGCTAGAAGGACATAATGATTTAGGCATTACTTAAGTAACTAAGGGTATTTCTAGCATTTCTGCTAAAATCACATGCCATGCACAAGACCCAGACATGTTCCAGGCATGTGAAAATTTTCCAGGAAACTCTATAAATACCCCCTTCATTTCAATAGAAGTGGACTTTTGGATTCTCTTTGAACTGAAGACTTTGAAGAAGGCTCTTGAATTCTAAGAGTTCTGCCACGTGTTACTCGAGCAATTTCTTACATGTTCTTCTCCCCTCTTCAACCACTCAATCAAGACCGTACTCTTTGTGGATTACTCTCCTCCTCAGTCAACACGAAACCCTAACCCTATTAAGCTACGGTTTTTTTAACTACATTTATTTGGCGACTCCACTGGGGAGGTGTAGAATTCGTGAAGGGTATGCCCACAACTCGAAGTGGGAGAACTATAAGAAGAGTTTCATCGACACCTAGCATTACTTCACTGAATCCGGTTCAGAGGCAAACAAATCAACATTTCCAAGGCACGAATCTGGATCTCGATCAACCCCTCGTAGAAGACGCTTCTGAAGGAAGTTCAACATCACCATATATGGCTGATCAACAACAAACCAATGTCAGGCAGATGGGCATAGGAAGACAAGGTGAGGAACCAAGTGGAGAACAAATAACCACGAATGCTGTGCAGTTGGAGATGCTCGAGGCCTTAAAGGAGGAAAGAGAAGGACAAGGGATGATGATGGCCATGATGTCAGAAATGTGAAAGCAACAGGAGGAGATGGGAAATTTTTGTCAACAGTTAATGCAGATTCTGACCATCAAAGCTATGTTTCCAGGAAGTTCGCAAGTAGAACGAGCAGGAGTGGATGTCAACAAAGACAATCAGACTACACCTCCAGTAACGGAGAGTCAGGTGATTCCAATGATCCATTTAGAGCCCCAAACCAATGGTGATGTACCACAACCCAAAGTGGAAACAAGCCAGCCTCAACCTAATCGTCATTCCCACCACACTCCCAGCTTTTTTCATAAGTGCAGATACAGACTATACCGAGCCACGCCCAACAAACACGCAAACAAGTACAAGCAATGCAAGCTTTGCATGATGCCAGTGTACACCAGCAAATCTCCTTACCATATACACAGCCAGTGCAAAAATATTTTACAACCCCTCAGAAAGTCCATACAACAAGTCAGTATGTGACAAAGGATTATATGCTTGACGTAATCAATCAACTCTGAAGACAGACAACCAGACCATCAAAATTGGACTTCACTCCACCATACCCGACACATATACATAGACAGCCTTACCCAGCAGGGTATATTGAGCACCGACCATAATTCCCGATGTACAACAGAGAGAAAGGGAATGCGAGAGAACATATAGCCAGGTTTGTAGAGTCTATGTCTCCGTGGTTGGGTTATGATGAAGTAATCAACCATAAAATTTTGCTCCGTGAGTTCAGTAAAATGTTGACAGATAGTGCCTTCAGTTGGTACTATAATCTAGAGAAAGGGTTAGTCCAAGATTGGGACGATTTGAAGTTACAATTTTTTAAGAAGTTTTTCTATATGCAGAAACAGGTGACTATCGTGGAGTTAATGAGATTCAAAAAAAAGTCAAATGAGGAGCTGTCAGATTACGTGGACAGATTTATGGTTCAGGCACAAAAATGTGTGGAGCCAACTGAGGAGAATAATCTAGTGAGCAAATCCAACAATGGTACCCTAGATACCTTTAAGCCCCACTTGGTCACTAAAGCATGTCATTCCTTTGCAACACTATCAATATTTGCACAAGACTTGGGAGGAATTATGACTTTGCCCGTAAGCCATGTGACTGTTACGTGGAAGGGTAAAAGAACTGCTGCTGTGGCTTTAGCAGATTCTCAGCAAAAGCTACAAGGAGGCAAAAGGGAAAAGAGTGGAAAGAATGAAAGGAACCATGGAAAACCAGGAGGCAAGTTTTCCAGATTGCCAATCCCAGGGGCTATTACGTGCAGTGAGAAGGCATTCAGAGATTTGTACGAGTAATGGGTAGAACATGAAGTTGTAAAACCTCCAAGGCCCAGATTTGTTGTAACAGAAGAGATGAAGAGGAGACCAGACTTTTGTGTATATCACCAGTACGCCGGACATTCCACTATAGATTGTTACAGTCTACGAAGGATCTACCATAAGAAATTGGCGGTAAGAGAAATCGAACTAGAAGGAGGAAACAACGTGCTGGACAAGCCACTTCCTAACCACAAGGGGAAAGAAACGTGCAACACTATTATTCCTAGTGAATCACCAGAGAGGAGATGTGGAGATGATGGAGAACACAAAAAGGATGGAGGACGATTCTGATCCAGGTCTGCAGGTGACCGCATTGATGAATGGAGCTTAGTTCAGTAAATTTTTTGATCAGATCGGATTAACCAAGGAAGCAAGGATAGAAGCGACCAAGGCAATCATCAAAGCTGTCGAAGCACAAGAGACTTGCATGGCAGTCAGCAAAGGGTTTGTGAGGATGGTAGAAGAAGAAGAGAACAAAATCACTTTTTCTAAGGCTGATAGAGAGGTGAGATATCCATATAATAGACCACTATATGTGACAGCAATAATTAACGGCATAGAAGTGCGGAGAGTGTTCATCGATAATGGAGCATCTGTAAATATCATGCCTTACACCGTCTTTATAAAGTTAGGTATGCCAAAGAAGAAGATCATGAAGGAAAAGAAAAATATTACGTGGTTCGCTAATCAAAGCACAAGAACCCTCGGATACATCAAGGTTGATATGCAAGTGGGGAAGATCCGAGGACCTGTGATGTTCCATGTAGAAGACGTTGACGCAATATATCATGTGTTGCTAGGAAGAGCTTGGCAGAATGATTATGGGGTGGTACCATAAGTTTTTCATCAGTGCATGAAGGCAATTTAAAAAGGCAAGGAGGTCAAGGTACCAGCGACAAGGAAACCTTTTGGGCCAGAGGAGGCACATATCACCAAAGTAGCTTTCTTCGATGATGTCGCCGAAGAAGGAGAAAACCATATTGTCATGCCTGATTCTCTGAAGCTAACAAGCTGGGAGGAGGTACAAGAGGACAAGTTTGTGCCTATGAATAAGGAAAAGAAGCAGACCTTAGAACAAGGTAAATATTTCAAAAATAATAAACATATATTAGTAGATGTAGAGAATGAAGAAAAAGATCCAAGGAAGCGGGCAGCAGACTCGGAGGATGCCCGAAATATAATCAATGCCAAACGGACAGCCCAATCAGAAGCTGGCAAAGTAAATAAAAGAAAAGAAGAATAGAAGACAAAGTGGGAAAGAGTAATCAGACCAGATGGAAAGATAGTGTTTCGCCTGTAACAGTATAAGTGGGAGGAGCTCGAAGGTACACCCAAACTTGAGGGCTCAGGAGGCCCCCCCCCCCCACTCCAGTAGCAACAAAAAGGAAGAAATCGTGCAGCATAAGGTGGAACCAGCTCCGGAATTTTTCGAGGACCGACCAAAACCTCAACAAAATGAATTGGAGGAAGTTGATCTGTCAACAGGAGAAGGAATGATAAAGCGCGACTTATATTAACAAGGAGCTGAACGCCAACCAAAAGGAAGAGCTAATGAAGCTACTACGAGAGTATGTGGATGTGTTTGCTTGGAACTATAATGAGATGCCATGGATTGACAATGAGTTGGTAGAGCATAATCTGAACTTAAGCCCGGGAACTAAACCAGTGAAGCAAGCACCTCGCACCTATGCATCAGAAGTTGAAACACAAATAAAAGAAGAGATAAAAAAGTTGTTAGATGTATGATTCATCAAACCAATTCAACATCCAGTATGGTTATCCAGCATAGTACCAGTAAAGAAATCTAATGGACAGTTGCGAATATGCGTGGATTTTAGAGACTTGAACAAGGTGTACCCTAAAGACATGTATCCGCTACCCAATATAGACACTTTGGTGGATGCAATAGCTAATCATGAGATGATGTCATTCATGGATGGGTTCGTAGGCTACAATCAGATTAAAATGTCCGTAGAGGATGCGGAGATAACAACCTTTCGTACCCCGTTTGGGAATTTCTACTATGTAGTAATGCCATTCGGCTTGAAGAACACGGGAGCAAGTTACCAAAGGGCAATGCACGCCATCTTTCATGAAATGATTCATGACATTGTGGAAGACTGTATAGATGACATAGTTGTGAAATCTAAAAAGGAGACAACCCACATAGAGGATTTAAGAAAGGTGTTTGAACGTTGTCGCAGGTATAAGTTAAAGATGAACCCGAAAAAGTGCGCCTTTGGGATGACAGCTGGAAAATTTTTGGGCTTCTTGGTGCACAACAGAGGTTTAGAGGTAGACCCAAACAAGGCAAAGGCTATTACAGATATGCCCCCACCAAAAATGTTGAAACAGTTGAAGAGATTTCTAGGGAAAGTTTCCTACATGAGGAGATTCATGCCAGAATTAGCAGAATTCACGGAACCTTTCAGAAAGTTGTTAAGGGGAAAGGCATAATGGGACTGGGGGTAGGACCAGCAACAAGCCTTTGTGAAAGTAAAAGAAATTTTAGACTCGACAAAATTGATGGTAGTACCATACAGAGGAATACCATTGCAGCTGTGACAACCCGATATTTTCTATATAAATAAATCATAAATTTTGCGTATAAATTTTTTTTATTTATTTATTAAAATAAATATTGGGGATTATGTGACAAGGTTATGTGTAATTATAATTATATGTGTGATAAATAAAATTTATTTATTACATTAAGTATTGCAAATAAATAAATTTTTAGAATTATTGATTATTATCAATTAAAATTTTTATAATAATTAATTCCTTATTGGAAATGCTTTTATTATTATTTTCTATGAAGTATAGGTATATATTATTTAAATAATACATAAAATGATTTTAGAATAATTATAATGATTATTTCATTATATGTATTTTGTTCAAGATATTAAGTTAATTATTTTAACTTAATTTATAAGGTTAAATATGAAGAATAAATCAGATATGAAATCTAAATCCTAATTTTTGGATTATTGTTAGGGTATGAGAATAATAATATAATATTAATTATATTTTGATTTTTCAGTGCTATAAATATATACTGTATGTAAGTATTGTGGATGATTGGTCAATTATGGTGTTTTATTTCAAAACACTAATATTAATTGATTAAACCCTAATTTTCTGTGGAAAACCCAAACTATGAAGGAAAATCCTAATTTCCAATAACTAGAAACCCTCATCCGGAAACCTAAACCGGAGGTTTGATTTGTCAAGAATTGTGTTACTATGATTAATAACACGTGTGATAGACTTTAATTGCTAATTAAAATAAACTTATTTAGTAAATTAAAACCCTAAAACCTAGAACCCTAAGTTAATTTCTAGAAACCCTAAATGTATTATGGAAACCCTAATTTTTGGTATTATAAACCCTAATGTCCACGTATTCGATAATTACAAACTTAATATAATTAGCAAGTAATTTTTTAAAAAAAAATAGAAAATAAAATTATTTTATTTCATTTCCAAACCCTAGTTGCTTAAATCAAATTGTGCTATGTACTACCCCTTAGGGTTAAACCCTAAGGGTTTGACAAGATAACAAGTTTGCCCTTAATTGTATTTAAGGAATGACCATTTTGCCATTATTAGATATTTTAGTGATTTAGCTTGTAGATCTAGCCAAAATTTTAGTTGCTCACCAACTCCAACCACTACTTTGACTCTAACATGCCAGCAAAACAGAATTATATCAGCCATTCATGCACCCAAGAATCATATATATAGATTGGGAGAGAGAGAAAAAATCACTTTGAAGCTTTATTTTGCACAAAACTTAACCAACTCTCATTCTCTCTCAAACCTCCGAACTAATCAAGCATTTCAGTCCCTAAGATCAGCCCCACGAAGTTCCACAACAAATCAGAAACAACAAAAATCAGAAAATCAAAGATTGGATCAAAGAAAGGTATAAAACCCTACCTTTAAATTCTGTCCATAATCGGGTGTTAGATGTTAATTTTTGTTGTTAGAATATGTTGTATTTAGACTCTAGTGATGATCTGGGTTGGTATTACATAGACCCATAACATCAAAATGCTCAAAATCATGTTTTTCATAAATCTGAAAAAGCTCATTTCTATGATTTTTCAACAAATGTCCAGCCTTGTAGATCTTAGAATTTTCGGATTTTTGATGTTTTGAAAGTTTATACTTGAAGTCTGTAATGTTGGCTATAATCTGGAAGTGGTAGTACAGCTATTAGATGACTAGATTTCATCTTATTAAAGGTCAAACAGAGTTAACCGACGTTGACCGGGCAATTTCTGGGTAGCCCAGAAAACTTAAGTATGTGAACTCTGGCATGGTTCAACTGACCCGTATAATCTTTATATGTTGTTGTTATGATGAGTTTAAGTAATATAGTTGTAGTACTACACGATGTCTACACACTAAAATTTATAGATAACAAAAATATTACACGATCATCAAGTTATTGTGGTCCGAAGTAACCCCCACGAACTGTTCTTCATGAAGAACAGCTCTGGCAGCAACTTTGGTTGCTTAGATTTAGCTTGTGTTAGGTTGTTTGATCATGTTGTTTGTTAGAACCTGTAGTATTACACTTTGTCTACAAGATCTAGCTTTTGTAATTTCCAGAAATACACTACACAAAGAGTTAAAGCTGGTCAAAGCAAGGCACTCGGTACTGGCTTGAGAATTCTGGGCAGTAGTGAAGAACACCTATAGCGACAGTTACGTCGTTATAGGCACCTTTAGTGACAGTTTATTTTATTTTTAATTTCTGTAATTTCCGAAAATTGGTTAAAAATAGAAAAAAAATTGTTTTTAATTATTAAAAATACAAAATAAATTCTTAAAAATTATTTTAATGTCCGAAAATTATATTTTTATTATTTTAAATATATTTCATAAATATTTTATATTTTTGGAATATTTAAAGTATTTAATTTATTTAATTATATTATTAAATAAATTATTTAAAAATAATTTTAATTCATGAAAAATCATTAAAAATTATATTATGATATATGAAAATATTTTAGGTTATTTTTAATAACTTTTAATATTATGTGATAATTTTCATTAATAAATTAATAATTAATGATAATTAAGTTATTTATTAAATGAATTTAATAATTAAATTAAAAATGATTTTATTATATTAAAAATCATTTTAAATAATAATAAGGTATTTAAGAATATTTTAAGTTATAAAATATAAATTTTAATATTTAATGGTTAAATTCATTAATTAATGATTATTAATGATATTAAAGTTATTTAATAATAATATTAAATAAATTAGTTTAAAAATGATTTTAATATTATAAAAATCATTTAAAATGGAAATAAAGTGATTAAGGATATTTTAAGTTATAAAATATAACTTTTAAAATTTAAAGGATAATTTCATTAATAATTTAATATTAATGATATTTATTTAATGATTAATGATATTAAATTTACTAGTTGGGTCCCGTGCCTCCGGCACTTTATGGACATTATAATTTATCTCAAACTTTGAACGATCAAAATAATTTATTGAGTGAGCGGGAAATTTAAAGTCATTTGTATTTTATTAAATTATTATTAGATTATTAGATAGATAGATGTATTTTATTAGATAGATGTATGAACGGTGGAATTTATCCCAAACTTTGGACAGCCCAGATGATTTATTGAGTGAGCGGAAAATTCAAAATCATTTGTATTTTATTAGATAGATTTAATAATTATATTAAATAAATAGTTTAAAAATGGATTTATTAAATTAAAAATCATTTAAAAAGGGTATAAATGAATTAAAAATATTTTAAGTTATAATTAATGACTTTTAATATTTAGATAATAGTTCATTAATATTTAAATATTAATGGTAATTATTTAATGATGATTTTAAATGTTTTAAAAATCATTTAAGGGTAATATTAATACGTTAAGAATATTTTGAGTTATTATACATAACTTTAATATTTTGGCAATGGTTTCATTAATAGTTTAATATTGATTAAATGTTAATGATAATAGAATTGTTTGATATTTAAATCATTTAATAATGATTCTGACATTTCAAAAATTATGGTAAATGGTAATAATTATTTAATAATTATTATAAGGCTATGAAAAATAGTGCGACTGATGTTTAAGTTAACTATTTGGATATTGAACTTGGGGATAGAGTATTAGACTCAATATTTACCCGATAAAGCTGTCGGTAGACTGACATGTTTTAGAAATTGATCTGGACTTAGATAATTTAGTTAGTTAACTGTTTATTTGTGATTCAATGGTTGTTAAGGTTATGTGATTATGTGATTAGGAATGTGTTGACTGCAATAGGCAGTGTTATGTGTTACGTTATGTTATACTAATCAGTAAAATGATCTGATTAATGATAGGTGATCTCATAAAAGATAAAACTAAGTTGAGATTAGTAAGCAGCGCATCAGGCAAGTATCCTACCTTTGCATTTTCTTTATGCAATGGACAAGTGTAAGAATATTTCAGAATTATACTATTACTGTAAAGATTGTTAAACCTATATTATATACACCCTTTGATTATCAACATGTTAGTATATGATAATTCGGATATATATTTTGTTCGTTAATTTCTATAAATGATTTATACAAGTGTCCTCACTTAGATAATCATTGTATTTAATCACATGTTGATACACCTTTGATATATATATATGTTGAATTATATATTATTGTTGAACAAGATAAGACCTTTGTTATGAAAACCCGACAGATATGAACATCCCGATAATAGGAAAATTTTTATGCGCCCAAGGCGGACAGAGTGAACGATAACATCGTTCTTGCAATGTAGTATTGATCAATACAGGGTACAACGGGGCTGATCACCCTCCGTACCCGTAAGTCATGACGGCTTACAAATGAATTTCTGCTTAAACCCTTTCGAAAATGAAAATAATGTTCATAGTATGTCACAGAAACCCCATGTATAGTCAATACGTAGTTTCAAAAATTTGAAAGAGGGTTGTTATGTTATTATTAATAGTACAGATTACTTCACAACTATTGACCGGTTGTAAAAAGGTATTATAAAGAAAACATTTAAATTCTTTCAGCTTATATATATATAATACTTGCTAGGCACTCAAATACTCATCTTTGCTTAATTTAAATGTTTTCAGCTAAGTGTGAAGGACAAGAAAGCTCAGGCCGAATCAAAGGAAAAAGAAAGCTAACAAATTAAGAATTGTGGCAGTATTTGTAATAGTTTTATATGACTATGAAGACTATGATATGTATTTATCTAATATCATGTAATGAATGACTAAAGGTTATGTACTTGGGAGGTAGACTCTGATGTATATGTAAATTAAGTTGAAGTTCTATATTATTGTTATTATTATTAGTAATATTCCGCTCATAGAAATGGTATCGTGAAGTATCGAGTTCGAGTTTCAAGTATCCGGGTTCGGGGACTTTACAGGATGGTATCAAAGCTATATGGTTAGAAACCTTAGGTGGGTTAGACCTTAGGCTATAACCTTAGAATAGAGGGAAACGTTAAAAATATAAATAACTTATATAGAGTTTAAAAATAGATGAATCGAATCAATTCATCATCAAACAAAATAAAAGATAACTTATACCAAACTATTATTTGCTGTGTGTATATAGTATATACTATTCAAGATAATTTTTTTGTGTATAGATGTCAGGTGAAAAAGGACTAGGATACCCACGGATTGTAAAGAATGAGCTAATATTGAAGCCAATAGCGGAAATAGAAGCTCACAATGAAACTAACTCGGACGAGGTAGTTATCGTGGAAAACATACTACCAGATCCGAAAATAGTGGATTTGACAGATAGTGATTCAGACCCTAAAGCTGAAGCTGATCAAGCATTAATGGAGGTGCAGGATTTGATGAACAAGGTTTCTTCTCTAGAAGAGTTGTGGGATATAGAAAAGCTGCTTAATAGTCAGTTGCGTCAGGCGTTAATAGAATCAATGGAAAAGTAGGATAAGCTTAAACTCAAAATTAATCAGATGGGAGCCTCAAGCAACACTTCGTGTGCAGCTCCAAGAGATAAGGAAAAAGGGAAGATAGAAGACCATGATTTAGGAAAACCTGGTAAGAAGAAATGGAAAAGAATATGTTATCTTTGCAGTTATGAAGGGCATACTACTTTTTATTGTCCTGGCTATAAACAGGGAGCGTGTTTTGTTAGTGGGAAAGAAGATCATCAGGCAAGGAGATGTCCAAGAAAGAAGACTTAGTAAATAGGTAGTGTAGGTTCTATTGTGTAAGCATGTTTAATAGAATATGTGTGTTTAGTGTGTCTGTGTAATGCATTATGCTAACACTTTTGTACATGTGGTGAAGTAAATCCCGACTTTTGTAGTCACAAAGGGATAACTGAAGTTTAAAGCACTATGTCCTGTGTTATGTAAAGTATTTTGAAAGTAATGAATGAATATGAATCTAAGTTTGGGTTAGGAAACAAGTTTAATAAATTTAAACTTATATGATAAGGTTTAGAATGTAAGTTAATTTATGGTTTTACTTAACCAGATAATGCCGCCAAGACGTCAAACTCGAAACTAGAGGACAGAAGAGTCTGTCAACAATGTTGAAGGACAACAACAAGCGGACCCAATGCAGCAGTTTGCAAATATGGTAGCCCAGGCTATGCAACAAGGGAACCAGCCGGATAATCACTTGGCAAATTTCAAAGACTTTGAGGTTGTAGAACCGCCAGAATTCAAAGGTACAACTGACCCTGTAGAAGCCCAAACTTAGATTAAAGAAATTGAGAAGGCGTTTGTGATAGCTAGGGTAGCTGAGGGGCAAAAGACCTCTTTTGCCACCTACATGATGAAGGGTGAGGCAAATTTCTGGTGGGAAGCAAATCAGGTGAGGGGAGGAGCAGGTGTGGTAACATAGGATAGATTTAAGACTTTATTTTTCGAGAATTATTTTTCAGCTAGTATGCAGTCTAGAATAGAGGTAAAATTTCTGGAGTTGAAGCAAGGGGATATGTCAGTGGAGGAATATACCGCGAAATTCAATGAGTTAGCTAGGTTTGCTTCGCATCAAGTCGATACGGAGGCTAGGAAGGCGAGGAGATTTGAGCTGGGATTAAAACCCTGGCTCTATAATAAGGTGGCAGTGTTGCAGATTCCAACATTTGCAGCACTCGTGGAGAAGGCGATAATTGCTGAGGAAGGGAGTGAGGCTATGAGCCTCTACAACAAGGAGAGGAAGAACAAAAGCATGGTCGAGGGAGCTGAGAAGGTGAAAATTAATAGTGGAAGCAGAAGTGTTGATGGAAAAAGGTGAAAATTAATAGTGGAAGCAGGAGTGTTAACAGTCCATCATCAATATTTTTATCCCTGTAACACCAATCAATATATATCTGGAATCATATATTCATCCTTGCACTACAGGCCAAGGACATTCATCAGTTGGTCATGTTCATCTAAACACCTGTTCATCTTTGCACTACGGGCCAAAGATATTCATCAGAAATCATTCATCTTTGCACTACAGGCCAAAGATATTCATCATAAATCATTCATCTTTGCACTACAGGCCAAAGATATTCAATAATATCATCATTTAAGACTGAGGATGATGAAAAATATTTTTAAAGAAACGAATCCAGTGAAACAAAATGACAAGAATTAAGGATTAAGGACTCGTACTTTGTTTTATTCACGACCAAAAATACCTCAAAAATAATCATAGTGGTGTAAAATTCAAGAATGATCAAAACATGGATACAATCAAAGCTAGTATCCAGAATAGATATTTTAGACGAAAAGAAAAAAAATTTCATTTTTCGGTGAATAGTGTCGTATTCGTGAATAATGTCGTATACGTGAATAGTGTCGTATACGTGAATAGTAACTCCGACACCAAAAGATAGAAATTTCACAAAAACATCTTTACGCTTCGTGAATAGTACTCGTGAATAGTAACTCGTGAATAGTAACTCATGAATAGTAACCCCGAAATGAAAAAGTTCCAAATTTGATAAAAAGTTCCAACCAACATTTCAACATAATGATATTGAAGAAATAATATCATTTGAGAAGAAAATAACATCCCTTACCACGGAAAGACAGTACTTCTAACTGGAATACTGGATATCAGCTATAACTTGAACTTTCACCATATAGCAATACTCAAATTATATTCAAAATACTCACAAGAATACGCTCGATAATATAGAGAGAGAAAACTTCAGTTTCTGGGGTGATTTTCAATTCTAACCTAAGCACCTATTTATAGGAAATTGCTTAGAACACCAAAACAGAAAATTTATTATAATAATAATATATATAAAAATTTTCTACGCCCATTTAGAATCTGCAAATTTAAATACAAACCACATGCTCCCTTCTAGAAGAAGTACAAAAAACGTTTTTTATAAAATAAATAATTAAAACTTCCAAAAATCAATTATTTCGGAGCTTCGGAACTTCAATAATTCATAATAAATAGCCCTTTTGTCAGAAAATTCGAATCTCGCTTTTTTTTTACAGGAAATTCAATTCTGCACAACTTTGTAGAAGAAAGTTTTTCCAAATTTTAAACAGAAATTGACCAAAATTCACAAACGGGCGATTTTACAGGCTATAATCAAATTTCAGTCAATAAATGGGGTCCACCGACATGTTTAACATGTTTTAAACATTTTTGGTAACAAAAATACTCCTCCTCCACATATACTCATATATCCCATATTCAACGTAAAAATATCATCATTATTATATTATTAAAATATAATAATATATTTAAATGAATTATTTTATCATAAAAAGATAAAATATTAATTTTCAACAATTGTCACATTAAAAATTTTCTCCATCTATATCCACATAAAATCAATATTTTCCTCATCATATAAATCAATAATTTAATTATTCACAAATAATATTACAGAATCACAATACTGACAACCAGACCGTTCCCAGGAAAGAGGGGGCTTTCCAATAAGAATTTCTTCTTACTGGCGTGCAATTAGGTGACCAAACCTCTCCTTAGACAGAACTTTCTAGACATTGCCAATAGTGTTATCAAATAATATTATTCAGATAATATGAATTATTGCTTCGATAATGAAAAATACTGTGTAATGACAATTATTGAAACAACAGCAATATAAAAAATATCAACGCAACAGTTATTGAACCAATATAATAAAATACTGAACAATAATTACTGTAACCATTATTGAGTAGTGCCTTCTTACGTAAGAGTCAATAATTGGTGCAATACCGTGTGCTACTGTGCAACAACACGTATTACCGTGTTTTAACCACCGGGTATTCCAACAGTGTAAATGGTAACAACTACGCCGTTATTTTTAACAACTTATATTTGTCGTTTTCTTCCTCCAATCGCTTTCCGTTATGGGGCCCACACATGGCTGCGTCGTCGTACGAATATTCCCCGACAGTACGAATATTCCACGACCAAACGAATATTCCCGACAACATTGAATATTTTATATTATTTTGAAATATTTGCGTATTTTACCCACAACTATCCATATTAATCACATCAACCCTTACTATTTCAAAATAATAATTAGAGGAAATTAAATTTCATTTATTAATTATTTGGGGTCTTACAACCTCCCCTCCTTATGGAATTTCGTCCTCAAAATTGACATACGAACCTGGTGTTTCGAAAAGATTAGGATACCTCGCTTTCATTTCTGTTTCCAACTCCCAGGTCATTTCCTCTATAACATGATTCCTCCACAAAACTTTAACTTGTGGTATGACCTTTGTGCGTAGGACATGCTCCTTCCTATCCAAGATCTTGACAGGTACCTCCTCATACGTTAAGTCTTCGGCTATCTCGTCCGGTTCTAACTCAATGATGTGGTTCGGGTCTTTCACATATTTACGCAGTACAGATATGTGAAACACATTATGAACACGAGACATACTTGGAGGTAACGCGAGTCTATAGGCTACATTTCCTACTCGGTCAAGAATTTGAAATGGGCCAATAAATCGTGGATTGAGTTTTCCTCTCTTTCCAAATCTTGTAACTCCCTTCCATGGAGCAACTCGCAACAATACATGATCTCCTATACTAAATTCCACGTCCTTTCGATGAAGATCCGCATAACTCTTTTGTCGATCTTGTGCCGTTCGTATACGTTGTCGAATTACTTGGATCTTTTCGGTAGTCATACGTACCAACTCGGGTCCCAACAATGTTGCTTCACCCACCTCATCCCAACATATTGGAGAGCAACACTTTCATCCATATAATGCTTCAAATGGAGCTACACCTATACTTGCTTGATAACTGTTGTTGTACGAGAATTCCACCAATGGTAAATACTTATCCCAACTGCCCTTGAAATCTAGGACACAGAGTCTTAATAGATCTTCAAGAGTTTGAATAGTCCTCTCTGATTGTCCGTCCGTTTGAGGATGGTATGCCGAACTGAATCGCAAATCCGTGCCCATAGATTTTTGCAAGCTAACCCAAAATCTTGAAGTGAATCTTGGGTCACGATCCGAAACTATAGATACTGGCATGCCATGCAATCTCACAATCTCATTTACATACATTTGAGCAAGACGTTCAAGGGAATAAGTCTCCCGTATCGGTAAGAAATGAGCAGACTTAGTTAATCTATCAACAATAACCCAAATAGCATTGATGCCTTGAGAAACCATGGGAAGACCCGTAACGAAATCCATAGTAATATGTTCCCACTTCCATTTCGGAATCTCAAGTGGTTGCAATGGTCCCTTAGGCACTTGATGCTCCGCCTTTACACGTTGACAAGTTAAACATGTTGAGATAAACTTTGCAATCTCTCTCTTCATATTGTTCCACCAAAATGTATGTCGAAGATCACGATACATTTTGGTACTTCCAGGATGGATTGCAAATGGTGTATTGTGTGCCTCCATCATGATCTTATACTTTAAATCAGAGTCGTTAGGAACACAAAGTCTGGAGTGGACTCGAAGTATTCCCTCTTCATCGATTCTCGCTTCTGGAATAGCACCTTCTTTTACTTTCTTCTTAATATGCATCAACTCCGGATCGGTGGCTTGAGCAACCTTAACTTTTTCTATTAAAGTTGGCTCTATGCGTATACTTGACATCATCGCACTTGTTCCTGCATATGACCTTCTACTCAACGCGTCAGCTACCACGTTTGCTTTTCCAGGATGGTATTGAATAGTGTGGTCATAGTCTTTTAATAGCTCGAGCCAACGTCGCTGCCGCATGTTGAGTTCTTTTTGAGTGAAGAAATATTTGAGGCTTTTATGGTCTGAATATATCTCCACTTTCTCCCCGTATAGATAGTGCCTCCATATCTTTAGCGCGAAAACGACTGCTGCCAACTCTAGATCATGAGTAGGATAATTCCTCTCATATTCTTTAAGTTGTCGCGAGGCATATGCTATGACTTTCCCATGTTGCATGAGAACACATCCTAACCCTTTGCCTGAAGCATCGCTGTAGATAACAAATCCATCCGTACCAGATGGTATTGTTAGAACAGGTACCGAAATAAGTCTCCTTTTAAGCTCTTGGAAACTCTTCTCGCATTCCTCGCTCCAAATGAATCTTGTATCCTTCCGAGTTAGCTGAGTTAATGGAGTAGCGATTCGAGAAAACCCTTCCACGAATCTCTGATAATAACCAGCTAAGCCCAAAAAACTACGTACTTCAGTCACCGTCTTCGGTTGCTCCCAACTTTGTATTGCTTCAATCTTCGCCGGATCCACAGATACTCCATGTTTTGACACCACGTGCCCAAGGAATGCTACTTCCTCAAGCCAGAACTCGCATTTCTTTAACTTGGCATAAAGCTTATTTTCTCGAAGCCTTTGGAGTACCAGCTTCAAATGGTGCTCATGATCTTTACGGCTTTTGGAATATATGAGGATGTCATCTATAAAGACAACAACGAACTGATCCAAATAATCCTTGAATACCCGGTTCATCATATCCATGAAGCCGCAGGAGCATTAGTCAATCCGAAAGTCATGACTAAAAATTCATAATGCCCATACCGAGTTCTGAAGGCAGTCTTTGGAATATCCTCAGTTCTAATTTTCAGCTGATGATATCCTGAACGAAGATC
Source organism: Panax japonicus (assembly GCA_020205505.1). Taxonomy (NCBI): domain Eukaryota; kingdom Viridiplantae; phylum Streptophyta; class Magnoliopsida; order Apiales; family Araliaceae; genus Panax; species Panax japonicus. Next base: position 32,904,222 of record CM035110.1, on the reverse strand, counting down.
GATTTTTGAAAAGAAATGCGCTCCTTGTAACTGGTCAAACAAGTCATCAATACGAGGTAGAGGATACCTATTCTTGATGGTGACATGGTTCAATTCCCGATAGTCAATACAAAGTCGCATACTCCCGTCTTTCTTCTTTACGAATAAAACAGGAGCACCCCAAGGAGATGTACTAGGACGAATGAAACCGATGTCCAACAATTCCTGTAGTTGGACCTTTAACTCCTGAAGTTCAATTGGAGCCATTCGATATGGGGTTTTAGAAATGGGCTTTGTACCAGGTTCAAGATCAATAAAGAATTCAACTTCTCGTTCTGGGGGTAGACCGGGAAGTTCTTCAAGAAATACGTCAGGAAAGTCAATAACAACAGGAATATTATTCAATTTTGACGTGTCTTTATTTAAATCCATAACATGGGCTAATAAAGCTTGACATCCGTTTTTCAATAAACGAATAGCTTTATGATTAGATATGACAGTGATTGATTTTAATGGTTTAGTTGCCTGAATTCGAACAACAGGTTGATTAGGAATATGAAAACTAACAACCTTACGAAAACAATCAATTTTGGCATGATGAGTTGTTAACCAATCAATCCCTAAAATCACATCAAAAGCAAGTATCTTTAAAGAGATAAGGTCAACAGGTAAGGTGATGGTGCCAATTTGAATCAAACAAGATTTATAAATAGTGGATGTGATGAAAGTTTCTCCCAACGGAGTTTCCACAGATAGGTCAAAGTCTAATTTCTCCGGAGTCAAGTTTAAACGTTGAGCACAAGCAGGAGAGATAAATGAATGGGTAACACCGGTATCAAGTAAGGTATAAACTTCGCAAGAATTTATAAATAGCTTACCCGTGATCACCTCGTTTGGGTTCCTCGTATTTTGACCAGTCACAACAAACGCTCTTCCAGGAACCGTTGACTTTGACTTTTCTGGGACAGTCTTTTGAGTCACCGTCCCCGCTGAACTAGGTTTCGCTACCGTACAATCTCGAGCGATATGTCCTTCCTTTCCACAATTATAGCATAACTTGAACTGTTGTGGGCAGTTTGGACTGATATGTCCCTCTTTTCCGCATTTGTAGCATACGACCGGTGGTCGTTCCCCTCCCTTGGAACCAGTTGCTGCTGGTGCTGCCATTTTCACATTGTCATTGTTGAATCTCCTCTTTTTAAAATCTCCTCCTGACTCGCTTCTTCTATTTTCGTGACTATAATTACCACCAGAGTGGTTACCATTTTTGTCCGTCTTTTTCTTTCTCCACTGGTTATTGTTGTTTTGCTGAATACTATCTCCAGTATGATCCTGATTGTGGTACCTCGGTTGACCGTACTCGTTATCTCGCTCCAACAATTGAGCCCTGTTAACAACATCTGAATAGAGAGAAAATTTATGAGAGATGAGATATTGTCGTATGCCGGGTTTCAAACCTCTCAGAAACATATGCGTCATACGTTCCTCATTCTCCACCAAATGAGGTGCAAACCTGGATAACTCTGCAAACTTTGCCTCGTACTGAGACACCGTCATGTTGTTTTGTTCTAATCTGATGAACTCCACTTCCTTCATATGACGAACACTTTCAGGAAAGTATTTGTCATTAAATAGTTTCTGAAACGTCTCCCAAGACATGCTGAGTGCGGCTGGATGGGTACGCTTCACAGACTCCCACCAGTAGTCTGCCTCGCCACGGAACATAAAGGTGGCGAACGGAACCTTCTGTTCCTCCGTGCATCCCAAGTCATCAAATATCTTGGTAATTTTCTTGACCCACGTTTCTGCCATGATCGGATCTGGCTTTCCTTTAAATTCTGGGGGTCCCAACTCTTTGAACTGCTTGGCTATGACAACTCGTGAATTGCTATCATTTCCTCCTGTATTTTGAACACGAGTCTCCCTCGTCTGATTTTGCATAAACTGCAAAAAGCTTCTAAACATTGCGTCGTTCATCGTCTGATCAGTGGTGTTGTTCACAGGAGGAACATTGCCAGCCTGTTGTACGTTCTCCTCGTTGGTAAGTACAGGCATCTCCACGGTCTCATTAACTCCACTATTAACATTCTTGGTTGCCATTCTTAAATACTGCCATAAAACAAGGGTTAATTAAGCAAATCACATATCACATAATATCCCTATATACTGACCAACTAACAAATAAGCTTAGGTAGGACACACTAGTGAAGGAATTACTCGTCTCTCCCCTCCTAGTTCTATTCCCCGATCTCTGCCAGAGATCATATCCCTAAGCTCTGATACCAACTGTAACACCCCCAAAATAGGTATACATCACCCATTCTGAGTTGTCAATACATGGTACAGAAACAACAACAACTTTATTATTACAACATGTAAACTATGAGTTTAAATACAGATATTGCCATCTAGACAATATCCACATACAAATAAATCCCCATCATAATTATTGATACATTATTTTACAAAAATGGTGAGGACTACTAAACAACTCTCCCTAGAACCTTCATTCCATACCCCGACTCGTACCCGCTATATTCTCGCCTCCTGAGAAGAAAAATGGAACAAAAAGGAAAAAGGGTGAGCTCAACTAGCCCAGTAAAGAATATTATGACTAAGATAATATACAACAAAATTATCGTTAGTCTTCAACAGGGAAAAATCTGATAGAATACAATAGACAACAAATGTTAAATCAATATTCACAGCGGAAAATATTAATTCATAGAAGAGTCACGTAGAGAATGAAATCTACTAATATCTATGAATTTAACAGTCCATCATCAATATTTTTATCCCTGTAACACCAATCAATATATATCTGGAATCATATATTCATCCTTGCACTACAGGCCAAGGACATTCATCAGTTGGTCATGTTCATCTAAACACCTGTTCATCTTTGCACTACGGGCCAAAGATATTCATCAGAAATCATTCATCTTTGCACTACAGGCCAAAGATATTCATCATAAATCATTCATCTTTGCACTACAGGCCAAAGATATTCAATAATATCATCATTTAAGACTGAGGATGATGAAAAATATTTTTAAAGAAACGAATCCAGTGAAACAAAATGACAAGAATTAAGGATTAAGGACTCGTACTTTGTTTTATTCACGACCAAAAATACCTCAAAAATAATCATAGTGATGTAAAATTCAAGAATGATCAAAACATGGATACAATCAAAGCTAGTATCCAGAATATATATTTTAGACGAAAAGAAAAAAGATTTCATTTTTCGGTGAATAGTGTCGTATTCGTGAATAATGCCGTATACGTGAATAGTGTCGTATACGTGAATAGTAACTCCGACACCAAAAGATAGAAATTTCACAAAAACATCTTTACGCTTCGTGAATAGTACTCGTGAATAGTAACTCATGAATAGTAACTCGTGAATAGTAACTCATGAATAGTAACCCCGAAATGAAAAAGTTCCAAATTTGATAAAAAGTTCCAACCAACATTTCAACATAATGATATTGAAGAAATAATATCATTTGAGAAGAAAATAACATCCCTTACCTCGGAAAGACAGTACTTCTAACTGGAATTCTGGATATCGGCTATAACTTGAACTTTCACCGTATAGCAATACTCAAAGTATATTCAAAATACTCACTAGAATACGCTCGATAATATAGAGAGTGAAAACTTCAGTTTCTGGTGTGATTTTCAATTCTAACCTAAGCACCTATTTATAGGAAATTGCTTAGAACACCAAAACAGAAAATTTATTATAATAATAATATATATAAAAATTTTCTACGCCCATTTAGAATCTGCAAATTTAAATACAAACCACATGCTCCCTTCTAGAAGAAGTACAAAAAACGTTTTTTATAAAATAAATAATTAAAACTTCCAAAAATCAATTATTTCGGAGCTTCGGAACTTCAATAATTCATAATAAATAGCCCTTTTGTCAGAAAATTCGAATCTCGCGTCTTTTTATAGGAAATTCAATTCTGCACAACTTTGTAGAAGAAAGTTTTTCCAAATTCCAAACAGAAATTGACCAAAATTCACAAACGGGCGATTTTACAGGCTATAATCAAATTTCAGTCAATAAATGGGGTCCACCGACATGTTTAACATGTTTTAAACATTTTTGGTAACAAAAATACTCCTCCTCCACATATACTCATATATCCCATATTCAACGTAAAAATATCATCATTATTATATTATTAAAATATAATAATATATTTAAATGAATTATTTTATCATAAAAAGATAAAATATTAATTTTCAACAATTGTCACATTAAAAATTTTCTCCATCTATATCCACATAAAATCAATATTTTCCTCATCATATAAATCAATAATTTAATTATTCACAAATAATATTACAGAATCACAATACTGACAACCAGGCCGTTCCCAGGAAAGAGGGGGCTTTCCAATAAGAATTTCTTCTTACTGGCGCGCAATTAGGTGACCAAACCTCTCCTTAGACAGAACTTTCTAGACATTGCCAATAGTGTTATCAAATAATATTATTCAGATAATATGAATTATTGCTTCGATAATGAAAAATACTGTGTAATGACAATTATTGAAACAACAGCAATATAAAAAATATCAACGCAACAGTTATTGAACCAATATAATAAAATACTGAACAATAATTACTGTAACCATTATTGAGTAGTGCCTTCTTACGTAAGAGTCAATAATTGATGCAATACCGTGTGCTACTGTGCAACAACACGTATTACCGTGTTTTAACCACCGGGTATTCCAACAGTGTAAATGGTAACAACTACGCCGTTATTTTTAACAACTTATATTTGTCGTTTTCTTCCTCCAATCGCTTTCCGTTATGGGGCCCACACATGGCTGCGCCGTCGTACGAATATTCCCCGACAGTACGAATATTCCACGACCAAACGAATATTCCCGACAACAATGAATATTTTATATTATTTTGAAATATTTGCGTATTTTACCCACAACTATCCACATTAATCACATCAACCCTTACTATTTCAAAATAATAATTAGAGGAAATTAAATTTCATTTATTAATTATTTGGGGTCTTACAAAGTGTGTAACACCAAAGGCAATCAGATGTCAGGCATTAGCAGACCTGCTCGCTCAGTTTTCCGCATGGAGAATATGAACCTCCTTCAGAGGATCTTCCAGGGGGAAGTAGAAAAAATTGATGTGGTGGATGAAGATTCGGAGTGGTGGAACTTGGCCTTTGACGGGTCATCCGCAGAAGGAAAAGGAGGAGCAGGTGTGGTATTAACTACCAAGGAAGGAAAGGAAGTGGCCTTGTCATACAAATTGGATTTCCCTTGCATGAATAATGAAGCAGAATATGAAGCATTCATATTGGGATTATTAGCAGCTAGAGAATTGGGAGCCAAGTGCGTCAAAGTAAAGGGAGATTCAAATCTGATAGTTCAACAAAGAAGAGGTAAATTCGCAGTAAAGAAACCTATCTTGGCACCATACAGAACTGTAGCACAAAAAGTCATGGAAGCCTTCAAGAAAGTAGTGATTAAGTACGTGCCGAGAGTACAAAACAGACAACCTGATGCATTAGCCATAGTAGCATCTAGAGTATATGTCAAAGGAGAAGACTTGGATGTGAAGGTAATCAAAAGAATCCTCCCAACCACGGTGATAGAATTATTCCCCAAAGATTTGACAGAAGATTGGAGACATGCCATCTCTCATCAATTACAAACAAAGGAAGGGAATATATCACTGACGGAGTTTCAAAAATACCGCATCATTAAAAGAGTATTGTACCATAAAGAAGCAGATGGCGTTTTGACAAGATGCTTGGGGAAGGATGAAGGAAATAGGATTTTATATCAGGTACATGAAGAAAACTGCAGATTGGTAGATATTGGATTGTATCGAAGGTTGCAACGCCAAGGGTATTATTGGCCTGAAATGAAGAAAGAAGCAGATGCACTTCAACGACAATGTCTTCCGTGCCAAGAATACCCTGGGGAGGAGGAATGTGCCTTTATTGATGACATAGCAGACTGGCGAAGCCCATACATGGAGTTTTTACAAAGTGGTGGTCTTCCTGTCAAAAAGAAGGATGCAGTCATAATAAATAAGAAAGCACAATGATTCTTCTTACAAAACGGAGAGTTGTTTAGAAGAGGGTTTAACGGTAAGCCCTTACGGTGTTTGGAATTAGGAGATGCCAAGGATTTGGTCTACCAAATGCATAAAGATGAACACCAAGGAGGATCCAAGTCGTATAAACAGTTGATTGATTATGGTTACTACTAGCCTAGAATGGAAGGGGATTTCTTAGAGTTTGCCAAGAAGTGCCACGTTTACCAAATCCATGGAAACTTTATTCATGCTCCCGCAGTGGATTTGTGGACTTTAGCAACACCATGGCCCTTTCATACATGGGGAATGGATCTTATAGGTCCTATTCATCCCAATTCAAAGGGTAACTTGATCGCCACTGAGATTTACACAAAGTGGGTAGAAGCAATACCCTTAAAGAGGACTATAGGACCAGTAGTGGCAAATTTCATCAAGGAGCATATTATTTGTCATTTCGGGATCCCGAATGTCATTTTATCAGACAATGGAACTCCTTTCATCAATAGGGACGTCAAGAGCCTGATAAATAGATACATGGTAAAACATTACAAATCATCTCCTTACTACCCGAAAGGCAACGGACAAGCAGAGGCCAGAAACAAAACTTTGATCAAGATTCTCTCAAAAACCTTGGATGATCACCCAAAAACATGGGTAGAACAATTTCCAATATCACTATGGGCCTATCAAACTTCAAAAAGAAAGCCTACGGGTGAAACCCCATACGCGCTAGTATATGGTGAAGAAGTTGTCTTGCCTGCTGAAATAGAAATCCCTTCAGTAAGGATGAGACTCCGAAGCTTAGTTAAGGAAGAAAACCGACCAGCTGCTCTAGTAACCTTAGCTGACTTCCGAGATAAAGCTAAAGAAAAATTAGAACGGTACCATGAAAAATTGCGACAACAATACAATACTGCAGTGGTACCTCGACAAATTCTGGTGGGGGACTTGGTGCTCAAGACAGCGAATCAAGTCATGAGAGGAACACCAACCACCTATTTTTTTCCCAAATGGGAAGGCCCGTATAGGGTGCGAGAGATCTCCGAAAGCAGATATTGCAAAATATCTCGTGTGGGATCAGATGTTATCTCGGGCCCATTGAACCTGAAATGGGTAAAGAAATATTATACATGAGATAGTCATCAGAGAAAAGTTATACTTTCAACTTTAAAAGTAATTAAGGCACCTAAGTTTAAGTCCTTAAATCCATGAAAGTTACACTTTATCTCTAAAAGTGGTGAACGTTATGCTTTCACCGATAAAAGTATGATTTATTATTATGACAATCTGAAACGTTATGTTTTTCTTTAAAAGCAACATGATTATCAATAAAATGTCAAACATTCACTTATACTTGAATATTTTTTTGATTTTAAAAGTATGGATTCAAGTGTTTGTTTGCGAAAAAAAACATGTTTTATTTCAAAATTCACATTCATGTTTGCCTTTTTATTATTCAAATTATTTTGTTAGAATATTAATTTGAATAACTTGATATTCAATGTTAAGCATTGAGTCTTAAAAAAATTTCAAATTAAAGACAATTAATAAGGCTAAAGAAACTTTATTCCGATAAAAGTAATATACGTAAATGTTTTTTTTGATACAGGAATAAAAAAATTACAAAAAGATATGATCTAAAGGCCATGACATATCAAACTGAAGCGGAGGCAAAGCTAGGGCCTCCAATTTAGCAATGGCAGCGTCGCAAGCCTTTACATTGGCGGCTTTCAGCTTCAAAAAAGTTTGGATATTTGACTTTAAACCTTGAAGTTGGGTCTCCAGTTTGTTTGTGGTTTTCTCAAGATCCAAAAATTGTTCTGAAAACTAGTTATTCTCATATTGATACATAGTAACCTCTGACCGTAGTGCAATGATCTGAAAAGTGGAACTAAGAAGATCCAACCGAGCCCGAAATGGGGACATATCAAAGCCAACAATGGAGAAGTCATTAAGATCACTTCTAAACCTATCTAAGTCTTTGGCTCGCAAAGAATAGAAAGAAAGACTGTGCAACTCATGAATAAGGCTAGTAAGTCGATCCAAAAAGAAAGTCTGGATAGGGGCTATGTAGATAGTTAGATGGTCAAGTGTTTGTGGAAATGGAGTTAAGAGACGATCGAGAATTTCTTGACTGGAAGAAGATATCTGAAAACCCCTCCAAGAAATAAGATCTCCACTTGGATTGAAGGAATCTCTAGTAGGAGCCACTTTAGAAGCCACCATAAAATCACTTGGGACAAAAGATGAAGACACAGGTGGTTGATGTGCTGTTGATGACTCCTTAACAAAGGATGAAGAAATAGGTGACTGTTGTGTTGCTGATAAATCCTTCAAGCATTGGTCAGTAGGATGATAACCAAGGTCATCACTAGATGGCAAGGTGGCAACACCCGAATTGAGAGCATAAAATAAATCAAGCAACTCGACAGATAAGGGCAAATATTTCTTATCACTCTAAAAAAAGAGAAGAAGAAAAATGATAAAAATTAATATATTATAAGAAAATATGTATATGTCAACAAAAGAAAATACTCACACTGATGGATAAAGAGTTGTGAGATGTCGCTGAAAGCGGAATATTAGCAATAAGCTCAGACGGTTTCCCCTTTGAGAAAATAGGAGCATCACTGGTACCTTCTAGACTTTCATGAGGAGGTGCTATAAGAAGAGGTGAAGAGAGAGTTGTACAACCCACAACATGACCCGAACTCATATCAGATAAAGAATCCTCAGTATCAAGACTAACGCGATCATCATACGGTGAAGGAGATTCGATAACAACAGTAATAGGTTGAGGAGGCTCATAAGTAGTGGAAGCCATGACCGTCTCACTTACAGCACCCGCAGGAAACCCAATAAGAACATCATCATTTTCTTCATCAGCATCGGAAGTCTGAAAAATAAGGAAATAATGACATAGGGAAACACAAAAATAACTATATGAATGGTTGAAAGACAAATGAAAATGCTATAAATTTTACCAAAATTTTGCATTGTTTCTTGACCGGATCCTCAGCTGCCAACATACTAGAGCTAGCGTTATCAAGAGGGAGCTTTGCCAAAGGATTTAAGATAAGTGTTTGCCCATTTGGCATTCGTCTAGTGACAGAACAACTAGCAAGAACCACTATAGAATCTATAGGGGGCATCACCTCTGAGTTAGTAATAGCAGATGCTCTCATTTTAGAAGAAGTAACTTTGATTTCCTCGGCAGCAAAGGATCCCTGGGGAGGAACTGGAGGAGGTATCCGAGATGAAACCAGTGATGGAAGATTCAAGGAAGTAGTTGGGACCTGTATAGGAGGAACTTCTTGGTCTGCTGACTAAGGAGGAAGAGACTCGGACATTAAAGCCTTAAGCTCAAGAAGCCGACTACTACTTGGCCAACGCTCCGAACGAGTATTAGTTCTAGGAGAACATAACATTCTAGCCCATTGAAGACGTTCAGGAGGAAAAATTGACGGCGAAAAAATCATAGTATCTTCCTGCAATTTTTTAAGGTTGATGAGCCAGTAGCTGCGTTCAAAAGTATTATAGCGCCCTTGCCGAGAATCATCTGGTATAATGAAATGAATAGGGTCATAAGGAGCAATGGATGGTTTTGGAAACTCCCATGCAAATGAGGATGATGTGGGAACAAAATTGAGGAGAGCACTCTCGTAATCCCTCTAGCAAGAGCGGCCGAAAGGTTGATTCTGGTCAAATCCAAATTGCCTTATGACTCTATGAGGAGAGTAAAGTACGGTGCCAAAACCATCATTTTCAACAAGATAGGGAAGTTCCGTAGCTCGGAGGAATATGAACCAAGAAAGTGAAGAACCAGTCAATTCCCTAACATTTGAAAAATAACGGAAGTCCCTCTTATATAAACGAGGCATAGAACCTCCCTCTAGAATAATGGTGTACAGACGGGCAGTGAAACAAAAAAAGTTATCAATATAAAGCCGCAAATCTGAAGTAATCCTATGATCAATCTAGCAAGCGTTGTGAGGAACAATATTGGGCGATGAAAAAGGGGATGGATATTTCCTTCATTTCTGGGACAAGTGCACAGATGTAGAATGGCCCCAAAAGTGCTCGAAGAGGAAGATTTGAAGAAAGGAACATGGAACGAAGAAATTCACGTCATAACTAAATAAATGAAAGAAATATTGATAAGCAATATATATATATATATATATATATATATATAATAAATGAGTAAAATTGAAAAGGGTTCCTTCCGACAGATTCTCTCATGACGAGGACAGTTTCATCCAAGCGACGAAACAAGGTCCCCAAAAAGAGAGCAGCAAGAGGAACCTTTAGACCCTGAGACAATAAAGTCGCTAAGCTAAATATATGGGTCAAGGGACCGTCCATAGGTAACCCATGGAAGATAAAGTGGGAAAACCATATAGCCAGATAAGCATCTAAAGGAAAAGTACAATGTTCCTTATGAAGAGCAAGAATGGACTCTCTATAAATAGAACTATTCCAGTGGCCAGGCTTGTAATCCCGAAAGAAATAACAGACCCAAGATATCTAGAAAGTCTCCGGATGGTTAGGCGTCTCAAAGTCTGAAAGGATTATATTGCCTTTAAACCTCGTGGTGTAATTGGAAGCCCACTTGAAAGCTTCTATCAAATACGCGACACATTCGGTATCCCTGAAGGACATGCCAGATGAACCATAAGAATCTGAAGCAGTAGCAGGAAGGCTACAAGATATAGTTTAAAATAAATATATAATCCAAGAAAAATGAGGATGAATATACAAAATAGAAGAAAGAATTACTAGTAAATGGCATAAACATCCTCTAGAGTAGAGGTGAACTCCCCCCCAAGCAGTGACAAATGTACATGTAGAAGAGCACCAATGTGAAATCAATAAAGTAAGGGCGTCATAGTCCTGTTGGATACGAAGATCCCTACATAGTTGAACACAACGCAGAATCCCAGCTTTATCCAACATCTTCACATAATCGGAATTCCCGAGGATCTCATCGGTCCATGGTTTCCATCCCTGAAGGCGACTAGATGAGTCGGATAGGAAGCGAACGGGACTGAAAGGATACTCCTATTTTTCGATGCACATGCATAGAATGTAAGCAGAGCAAGGAAAGCTATCCTCACTTTTGCTACCTGCAACATATAGAGATAAACCCCCTTTTCAGGTGGATGAAAAGTTGCACAATGAAAATTCTTCGTCCGTTCCCAGAAATAGTCAAAAGTCCCAAAGAAGGGAGCTTTTCCCCACTCGCTAATGAAGGGGATTTCCTTAGTTGTTTTCGGCTCCGCAAAACCTTCGTCAGAATTAGCCTACAATAAGGGTGATTTAATATGAGAATTCTATAAAACAGGAAAACGAAGTAAAAAGCATTCAAAATATAGTACTTAGCATGGTAAAGGAGAAATTATGAATACCAAACAAACGAGGTCGTCTTGAAAACAATCTCCTTTTGATAATGTCTGATGCGAAAAAGTTTGAACTCGAGGAAGAAGATGTAGCCCGAAAAAAGAGAGATTAAGTACACCTGAAAAGGAGGAAGGAAAAAAATTATCAAACAACAGAAAGCCCTCTAGGGTTCGGTCACCTCGGGATTTGACCTTCTAAGGTTCAACCACCCTGGGATTCGGTCCCTACTCGGGTCCGCCTGCCCAGGATGATCCAACTATGGTACCTTACTTCCTATCTTGATCTGTTGATCGGAACAAAGTACCACTTGAAATTCCTTAAAAGTAAGTCTTTCTTTTATATTTAAAAAAATAGTTAATAAGCTTCCAGGCTAATAAGCTAGATTTCAATTTGCAGGTTGCGTTGTCTCCTTAAGTTATATGAATTGAACCTGCATTAAACAAAAAAGAGGAAAAATTTGTGCAGAGCATTATTCATGAAAGTGGCGTAATTAGAAAGCTATGATCATAGAATTAAAGATTTACATTGACATCGATTCTTACGAATCTGGCGCAACAACAAAGAAAAAAAACCAACTGCAATTCTGTGAATGTTCACATGGCGAGAACTGATAAATTCAAATCGGTATTACCTGAACTTGAAAGCGAATCTCTTTTATCGCACAATTTATAAGTTTCTTCAATCTTCTCTTCATTACAATACTACTGATATTGTATTACCTCATCAATCACAAAGAAAAAGTTCAGCCTTTCCTTTCTATATATACACAAATAGTTATAGAACACAAAGTATCCTAATAAACTTGTTATTCTACAAGAATCAATCTCTCTCAAGAAATTGTTGTGTTTTAGAACTGTAATTGTGGGTGTTTAAAGTTTGAACCAATTTCAAAATAAATAAATATTATACTTAAAAAAAAGTGAATGGGAATTATATATATTCCAAAATGTCATGCCATTAACATTAAAATAACTTTTCTCACTCTCAGATGCTCATTAAAAAATGGATGAGATGCTCATTGTAAAAAATATCAATATATAAACGTGTTAAGTACTGTCATTAATAGAATATATACCTATATATTCTAATATTTTATTTATGTGATGTCGCTAATTTTTTACCCATAAAACTAAATTATTCTTGAGGCATATTTTACTGTTACGTTTGCCTTTCTAATTAATGCATATTGTTAAGTATTCTATTATGCATCTTCATTAAAGAATTATGAATAATTTATATATATTATTAATTGTTGCAACTAATTCTTTGATTGACAAGTTTTTTAGATTTAATTTGATTGACTAAAATTTGATAAATGATTCTCATATGATTTTTTTTTTTGTTATTTTTTACGAGGCTTGCAAGATCGAGCTCCGTGGATTGTTCAGAAAATTTGAAGCAGGATTCAAATACTCAAAATATTTTTGCACGATCATCACTCCGAAGGCGTGACTCACGTGCAGGGGGCAAATGTGAGTCCGAGTACAAAATTAGAGCTCAAGTGTGATCTAAAGAATTAAATGAACCGGAGAAGTCTCCACGTGTCCCGAGGCAGAAGGCTCGTGGGGACGACTCATTTTGGGAATTGATTGAGGGATTGGATTGGTGGCTAGAAGGACAACCACTTAGTTTCTGGCACTGATACTCATTGAAATGTTTGTGTCGCGTTATTTGCTATAAGCATGTTGAGAGGGTGATTCCTTTCTAAGGTGTATAACAGATAGATAGGTTATAATTAGAGAATATTGGGTTAAGTATGAGTTCTTAAAACTCTTACTTATGGTACGTTCGTGACTCATGATTATATAAAATGTCTATGAACCCCTCAGCGAATGGACGTGAAAGATCTGACTAGGACAAGTTCTTAAACTCGTATTATTGTGGCAAGTTCCTGAACTCATAAGTGTGGTAAGTTTGAGAAACTGGGTATAATTTTGTGTAAATGGAGTATTGAGGATAAGAGGAATAGATAGATTACTAAGAAAATGATTATTAGTGAAGACATAAGTTTTCCAAAACTCCTAGCTATGCTAGATTTCGAAATTTTGACATCAAGCTAAATACGCACTATGTGCTTTTAAAAAAATGTAGACTCGTAATCATTTTTGAAATGGTTTAAAGTATAGTCTATGTTACTTATTTCAGCTAGACAAAAATGATTTGAAATATCAAAATATATTTTTATTTATCACTTATGTACCCAAGTCACTAAAAGACACACTATAACACACATCTAACCAAACATTAACAACATTTAACATCACATCATAAAATTTCTAAGATTAGGGTTTATACCACTTTGATGCTCCATTTTTATTCTAATCTTAATGATCTGATCTTGTAATGCTAACACCTGATCATGGCTGATGTAATCACTCACTCTCACTCTTCATTTCAAAAATTTTGGAGAGAAAAAGTCTTGGGAAAAAATGAGAGTAAAGTGGCCCTTTTATCTCTCTTTAATCAATATAAATGATATGATACAATGTATATATCAATCTAGATGGCTGACCAGTTTAATTTAAGTCACATGGCTGTTATATAGTTGTTTACCAACGTCATATTTGGCAAGATCTACAAGCAATCTACTAAATAATGCAATAAATGTAAATAGGTCCTTTTGCATATAATTTTAATGGCTAACTTGTTAATTGTCTAAACCCTTAGGGTTTAGGGTTTAACCCTAAAGATTTAGCAAAATAAATTTCTAAGATTTTCTAATTAGATTTTAAAATAGAAAATCATGAATTCTAAATTATAATTAGGGCTTCCTAATTATATTATAATTTCCTAATCACATTAGGACTTAAAAAAAATTAGAATTAATATTTCCTAATTAAAAAATAAAATTACCTAATTAACAATTAGGGTTTCAAATTTAAAAATTAGGGTTCCTAATTTGAGCCCGAGTACAAAATTAGGGCTCACGTGTGATCTAAAGAATTAAATGAACCGGAGAAGTCTCCACGTGTCCCGAGGTAGAAGGCTCGTGGGGATGACTCATTTTGGGAATTGATTGAGGGATTGGAGTGGTGGCTAGAAGGACATGATGATTTAGGCATTACTTAAGTAACTAAGGGTATTTCTCGAATTTCTGCTGAAATCACATGCCATGCACAAGACCCAGACATGTGCCAAGCACGTGACCATTTTCTAGGAAACTCTATAAATACCCCCTTCATTTCAATAGAAGGGGACTTTTGGATTCTCTCTGAACTAAAGACTTTGAAGAAGGCTCTTGAATTCTAAGAGTTATTCCACGTGTTACTCGAGTAATTGCTTACCTGTTCTTCTCCCCTCTTCAACCACTCAATCAAGACTATACTCTTTGTGGATTTCTCTCCTCCTCAGTCAACATAAAACCCTAACCCTAGTAAGGTACGGTTTTTTTACCTACACCTAATAATTAGGGTTTATAATTATTAGAATTTCTACTTAATCAATTAGGGTTATCCCTAATTAGGTTTGAAATTAATACACATAAATCTTATTCATGGCATTTAAATTCCCATATTAGGGTTATAATATCCTGAATTGGGGTTTTAAATAAACTTTTCAATTTAGAAATTAGGTTTTCTAATTAGATTTTTGATTAATACACAAAAACTTTATACCTTGTATTTAAATCTCCAAATTATGGTTTTCAATATTCGAATTAGGGTTTCAGATTCTCAGAACTAAAATTAAGGTTTCTAGAACTGGTTTTAGGGTTTCTTATCAGTCGTTAGGGTTTTCTAACTGAACGTTAACATTCGACCATAATATTAGGGTTTGACACTAATAAAATTTATCTGGTCAACCCTTGACCCTTAACCACATACTGAACACATAATTGATCATAGTCAAAGAACATATACACATATACACTTAATCCTGAATAATTCACCTAATTCCTTCACAGAATTTTGAAATCCTCAAAATTCCTTCCCAAAAATATCGAACGCATACACTTATTTTTTGTCTAGGTTCTAATATTGAACCTTAAATCCATCAATTATCATTTTTAAAATTTTCTAAATTCTCGGGTTGTCACATTCACCCCTTCTTCTAAAAATTCCATCCCTTAAATTTTCCTTACACCTTCCTCCTTATACTATACACCATACACCATTGATACACATCATCACATGCTACCAAATACACCACTCACAAGAGTAAAAATTTTCTAATTTTTCTGAGGAGTCATATAGACTATTTTTCTATCGTTTTCGCAAAGGGTATATTGTAATTCATCTGCAAACCGTCATAACTTACGGACGTAGAGGGTGATTAGCCCGTTATGCCCTGTACTGATCAAGTACTGCTTTTTATCAGTTTCTCGTCACTGCCATAGGCACAAAATCTTACCTCAGTCTTATTGGATTCCGCACCAAAATAATTTGGTTCAGGAAATTTCTTTCAATGAACACTTAGAGTTTTCATAAACATTAGTCTAGCTGAATCGAATAGCTTAGACTCATATCAATAATTCAATTCAATCAAAATATTTAGGTGTAGCCAAACCCCGTTGGCAAATTAAAATCTTGAAAATATTTTTGAGAATGACGTCATAATGTCATACTGTATTAACAGTCCGTTTGAGGATGCCGTCATCGTATGACTTTGTCATAACACATCATACAATAGTGGAACAATGATTTTTAGATCGAATTCACACTAAGTATTCATATATTTACAACTCCATCATCTTTTATCATCTCTACACCAGGTTATATAGTACATAAGTGATAAATAAAATAAATTTTGATACTTCAAATCATTTGCGACTAGCTTAAATAAGTAGCATAGACTATAATTTAAATCGTTCCAAAAATTATTACGAGTCTATATTTCTTTTTTCAAAAGCACATAGTGCGTATTTAGCTTGATGTCAAAATTTCAAAGTCTAACATAGCTAGGAGTTTTGGAAAACTTATGTCTCCACTAATAATCATTTGCATAAACAGTTTATCTATTCTTATAGTCCTTAATACTCCATTTACACACAACTATACCCAGTTCGTCAAACCACACTTATGAGTTCATAAACTTGCCACAATCATATGAGTTTAAGAACTTACCCTAGTCAAACCTTTGGCGTCCATTCGCTGAGGGGTTCATAAATATTTCGTATAACTACGAGTCAAGAATGTGACATAAGTATGAGTTTTAAGAACTCTTACTTAACCTTATATTCTCTACCTATAACCTATCTACCTGTTATACACATGAGAAATAAATCACCCTCTTAACATGCATATAGAAAATAGTGCGACATAAACAATTCAATGATTATCAGTGCCATAAACTAAGTAGTTTTTACACCAAGTACAATTCCCTACCCATACAAGGAATCATACAAACTCAGTTGCTGACATGAGTCCTCAATTGAAATCCCCACCTAATCTTAACTCACTTCTCAATACGAATTTAATTCAACTCGTATTCATAATCCTTTCCTGATTCTGTACCAATTAACACAATAATCTTGCTGTAAACTTTGCAATAATCAGATTGATTCTTTTCCCTGTTATCACTTTATCAGATCATGAGGTGATCTCATCGTATATATTACGATTCATTTCTGTAATATGATCATTTTGTTTTACGATCTTCTATTCCAATCTTTTAGTCTTTTAGACTCGATCTACTCATCACTATTTTTCACCTTTATTATCAGAGTTAGGGAACTTTATATCTTTACAATTTGCCGAGATTCATCTTTGAATCTTACCGACCAACTAACTCTATTTGAGTTATATCTTACCCTAATCATTGCGGTTACTGGTCTTAGGTATTCCTACATAAGGTTCATAACCAACAACTCTGATACCAAATGTGAGAGCCCCAATTCTGGGTCCCAAATCACCACGGATCTGGTACAATTATTCTATAACTATTGCGAAAGATATAAACATAAATTTTTTATACATTAAACTTACACACTTTTCCTCAAGGTCGAGTAACCTTAACTTATACACAATTCATAACGTATCTAACACATAACATTATTATCATACAACACTATTACAAATCTAATCGCGCACATTGACTTTAAGCTGGAACTGTCTTTAACCTTTTCCTTGTATCCGAAGCATTCACCTTAATCTGCAATATTTTATCATGATATAGCAAGGGTGAGCATGAAAGTTGCCCATCAAGTTTAAATTTATTTAAGGATATATCATGATTGAAAGTGTCTGAATAATAAGTTGGCTATAATTTGACAATATAGTTGTGAATTAGCACGAACAAACTTTTAATTGAACAAGTATTAAACATGAACAAATATATCTGGACCGAACGGTAAAGAAGGTGATCAACGTTTCATTCCTGACTTATACATGCAATATGTACAAAGTACAATTCTACCATGGCAATCAGCAATGATTAATCATAAGCATATATGAATGAAACAACTCTTAATAGAGTTAAGAAAAACTTGCATGTCCGGTCGATTATTGTTACGCAAATTTAATAAGCTTTGTCTGAAGACCTAATATATAAATAATTGTTAGGTTTGTAATATTCATGAACACAATCAAATTACATAAAATTAGCGAAAACGTGTAAAAATCAGTGTTTAAAAATTTTACAAACCATAAACTCGGATCACCCTTTATGCAAAATTATAATTAAACGAAAAACAAAGAACAAGAATCATACCCTTGAAGATTCGAGCTTCCTCAGGTACAAGTTCACCTCCAACCCTTTTCGCGTTCATCTTGAATCCACCGGGTTTGGTTCCTTCCTTTGATCAACGTTAGCCACCTAAGTGTTTCGCCTCTAGAGGTGATCCACCAAGAAAGAAGAAGGATTCAAGAAGATGGGTATTTGGCTCAAACCCTAGTTTTTCTATCTCTATAGAAAAAGAACGTACTCTCCAACAATTGGAATAACGTATCTTTAATATATGATATAAGACTCCTCTTATAAAGATATCAAGTAACCCTATTAAAAATAAGGTATTATTTATTTAATTAAACTATTTTAATTAAATGGGCTCCCTAATCTTATTAGGGATAATTAATTAAACTCCTTTAACTATGTTTCCCACCTAATCCTATTAGGAAATTTGAGAGTACTTTTATTAATTAATTCCTAAACTCCTCTCGGAATTAAATAATAATAATAATAAGACTCCTCTTATTAATTTATATTTAATATTTCCAAAATATTAAATAATAAATATTAAGCTATTTAATTTATTCTATCACCACAGATTAAATTAAATATACTTAACTTATTATTACGATTATGCCATTTACTTCTTAAATAATTATTCTTCCTTTTATGATGTGACTCTTTAGGTTCTCCATATTAAACCGGTTGTGAATAAATCAATTAGAGCAATTTTAATCTTATTTAAATAAAAAAATTAAATATTAATTTATTTAAATAAATAATATTTATTCTACAATAGGGATAAGTCTCCCTAGCGATCAACGACTTTTCAGATAATATAGATTTCAACATTAATCATAAAAGAACATTTGAGTTAATAGTTACCGTACAATTCAATCCTTCCACCATACAATGTCCCAATTAAATATAAGACACGGAATTACTGTCAAGACTTATTTTATTTAATTATATGTATTTCGACCCTTAAATGCACAACTCCAAATAATACAAATTAGAAACTCCTTTCTAATTTCCTTCTGCCTTGGCCAAGGACTACTGGGTTATCATTTATCGAATCACATAGGACATTTCTCTTCTTTTACTATAAGTGGTAGATTCTTTATTGATCATACATTATCTCCATGTACAACTTATTATACACAAGCATACCCTTTGATATACCCTAAGGGTCTTAAAGAATAAGTCAAAGTATAACTCATCATACACAAGATACTATGATGATCTCAAGTCCAAGGATCACTTGTACTACTATCACTACAGGAATTCCTATTGACAGGCAAGTAAAACTCCATTAGGTATTCTTTAGCGATCCACGTTCAGTGAACTTATTCTCTAATAAGCACCTATATACTTGCTTTAATGTCTCCACATAAATGATCATGAGATCAATCATCCTCATCCAATGAGCAAGCAACGTATGTACTATTCTATTCGGATTCACTAATCCCCAATTTAGTAATCCAACGATTGGGAACTATTTTAGTTTTCAGCTTTCTAAGAATTTAGATCTCATTAGAATGATCATCATCATTATTCTAAAAGCATTGCTTAAAACTATGGGTTTATCACATATTATAAAACAACACAATGTAGATAATTTAAAATCCTTTAATAAATTAATACTTTTTATTAATAAATGAATAAGATTGTTACAAAGTATATGCTTTATCATCTAACATAATTGGCTTGTGTGCATACTACTTTCAATCTCCCACTTGCACTAAAACCAATCGCCATGGTATCTCATACCCTTCTTCTCTAAGTGACGATTATCCTGCTGTTGGATAAACTTTAGTTAGTGGATATGTAATGTTTCTCTTGAGAGTCCACTATCTCTATAGTGATTTCTCGTCTTTTAATGATTCCTATAAAAAATGAAACTGTCACAACACATGTTTAGATCCAGGATGAGACTTAGGAACTATTCCTAGTTCTGTAATGAACTTATAATCCAAACAATCAACATGCAGCTTCATTTATAGCTATATACTTTGTCTTTATCACTAAATCAACAACTCTTTGCTATTTGGAACCTTTCCAATTCGCTACACCACTGTTCAAGGTAATGCTTTACCTTAAAGTGGATTTTTTGTCGTCTTGGTCTGTTTGAAAAACTTGAGTATGTAAAGCCCTCTAGTTTTAATTCAGACACACCATGAATTTGACCACATCCTTAGTTCCAGTTAAGTACTTTAAGATGTTTTTTATTGTCTCACAGTGAACTTCTCCAGAATATGACTGATCAACATCAGGTCTCATACATTTCATCGCATATATGATAGTTACTCATGAGATCTCCCTTTTTGGAGTCTTTGGGGACTATTAAGAGAGATACACTCCATGGCTCATCAACATGAGACATCTTTTGGAGTTTGCCATGCTAAACGACTTTAGCATCAAATGAATATACGTTCCTTGGGTTAAGCTGAGCATCCTCTTGAATCTATCTATATAGATTTTATCACCAATTAAGATACTCTTCCCAAATCATTCATGGAGGAATGTTTAGACAACTTTATCTTTACTGATTGTAGCATTAGTATGTCATTCCTTATCCATAGTATATCAACATATAATATTAGGAATGTCACGGCGCTCCCACTGACCCTTTTGTACACATTTGGTTCATTCTTATTTTTGATATAATCAAACTCTTTTGGTTGTCTCATCAAAACAAATGTTCCATTATTTGAGAAACTTTCTTCAATTCATTTCTCTGAGTGTCTACAACTTTTCCCTTGACGTATGTAACTGGATCATCATCTTTTATGATGCGTACCTCATCATCATCTTCCATGATGAATTCATACCTCCCAGGTATCTTTGGTACTATTCCAGATTTACGATTCGGTTGTGGTACAATAAGTCTATCTACAGGTTCCTCTTATTTGACTTATAGTGTTTTGTGGTTCATGAACTTTTTAAGATCTATTATCCTCCCACAAGCCCTTAAATGATAAACATCTTTATCTTAGAAGGCATGATGTTTCTCAACAAACACCTTTCGCTAAGTAGGATTATAGAACATATGCCCTAAACTTATTTTAGGATGTCCCGCAAATCTGTACTTGTCAAATTTTGTCCCAAGCTTATCCTTTGAAACCTTTTCACATAAGTTGGACAACCCCTTATCTTAACATACTTAAGATTAGAAATCCTCCCTGTACATAACTTTTATGGAGTCTTGGGGCCAGATTTTGAGGTTACCTTTTATGTAGATATGCAGCTATTTCTAGGACATTATCCCAAAAGGATACTGGAATGTCGGTAATATCATTATGGACCGCACCATGTCCAACAAGGTACGATTTTTCCTTTCAGATACATCAATCAACTATTGCATATCAGGAGGCGTCCATTGTGAGAAAACCATTTGAGATGATCTAGAAACTTATTGCACAAATATTTATTCCTTGATCTAATCAAAGAATCTTAATACTTTGTCAATTTGTTTCACTTCTGAATTCTTTGAACCTTTCAAATAATTCACACTTGTATTTCAACAAATACATACATTCAACTCTTTGAATGATCATCTCCTTTTCTTATACTAGTTTGTTAAATTTGTAAAATTATTTTCACGTAAGTCAAGTATATAAAATCCATTAAGTAATATTCCAGTTCTATACAAAACATTATTATTATTATAAATAGAACAACAATTGTTCTTAAATATAATACCAAAGATTTCATTATCTAACAATAAAATGAAATAATGTTTTCAACAAGAACTGGAATACAATAACAACTTATTGACTTAATAGACTTGCCCGTAGGCTGTGCTAAACTATAAGTTCCTATGGCTAATGCAGCAACCTTTGCTTCATTTTACACACATAGGATTACTTATCTTTGTTTAGCTTTCTACTTCTGCTTGGTCCCTTCATAAATCTATATTTATGATAACCAAAGTCGGTATCCAATACCCAAGTAAAACCTTAACTTAAAGAAAAATTTATTTCAATCATGAACAAATTTGTATTTGTAATCGAAACTTCATTAAGCTTCTTTGGTTAGCCTCTACAAGATGCTTCTCGCAGTTTCTTTCCAGTGTCCAGGCTTATTGTAGTTGAAGCAAACTCATTTTCTATCCGTGTCAATTTTGTTCTTATTATCCTTCGTTTTTGTCTTTTCATTTACCTTCTTTGAATCGTTCTTCTTTTCAGAAGATCCTTTGACCCCTACAAGTAAGACATAGTCTTTCTTGGTTGGAAAGTGACTCTCAACATTTTTCAACATGTTAAGCAAATCAGCGAAGCTGATTTCTAGCTTGTTCATATGAAAAATTCACAAGAATTGTGAAAGGAGTCTGTGAGTGAGTGCAAGATCAAATCTTGGCTCAACTCTCCATCCATGACAAAACCAGTTGTCCTAATTGATGAATTAAATTGATTATGTTAAGGACTTTTGTCTTTACTGTAGTGTCGTTGGTCATTCTAGATAGGAAGAGCTCCTTAGATATCCGATATCTATCAGCCCTACTTTCCTCGCCATCAACTACTTGATGTGAAGGAATATAGTAAGAACATCCATAGTTTCATGCTGACGCTGAAGCTCGTTACTCATGGATGCGAGCATGATGCGTTGAGCCAACTGTGCATCATCTTGCCACTTTCTAAAAGTAGCAATATCTTCCTCAGAAGCATTGTCTGCAACCATTGCAGGGATAGGCGTATTAAGGACATAAGATAGCTTTTTAGCCTTGAAAACTTTTCTCAATTTCCTTAACCAATCAGTTTAATTCAGTTCGGTTAATTTAGCATCTAATATGCTACGCATTGATAGTAATTTAGACATTGTAAAAGTCTATAAATAAATTTGTAATTAAAAACATTTTAACATACATTCTTTTATTAATTACCAAAATAATTTAGGTCTTGTTTTAAATTGGTATCTCCAACTATTTTCTTCAAACTATATTACCCTCAATATATATAGTTCGGCAAAATCTAATTAAAGATTTGCTAGTGAGAATAAGGATCCCATTTCAAAGGTATATAGCCTTGTGTGTGCACAACAAACTATATATAAATAAATAGGTAGACAACTCTTGTTAATTACATCAACTATGTAACTCCTTATATTTTGCCTCTTAAATCATAATGGTCAAGTGTGTGCACATCCGAACTAAAATGATTTAAGTTAAGTCAGACCCAGCATTTCCATATAAGTGAAGAGAAAACTACAGCCCTTGTTTGTGCACAACAAAGCAGTAATGTTTAATTCCTTAGAAACATCATATTTAATAAAAAAAACATCTTAAATATTTAATACTCCCTGTGTGTGTGCACAACAAACTCATATTAAATATTCAATACTCTATTGTTTATATCATGCTAGAAGGCGACATTCGATATTCCAAATATCTTTGAACGTTACAACTTAATATAAAAAATTTGAGGGGTTTGTTATTAATTTGTCTCATCTTGTTTAGCGCGCATGTACATATATATATATAAAATACGCGTCATATTATTTAACATGCGAAGCATGTTTGCATAATATATAATATATATAGTATAAGCATGCACATATAGAATACTATATTCTATCCGGATTGATTATGGACTTTTATTCTAGTTTGGTTCATTAGAGCCACCAAGTGAACCAAAAAGTCAAACCCTAGGGGTGCAAGAATTAATATTTAAACATAACTATTACATTTAAACTTGAGCTCCATTACAAATGGGTCTTCACGCGCTCCTTGATCCTTGATCTCCAATTCTTCAAAATTAATTCTAACTATTCCTATTACAAAAACTATTTAAAATAAATAGAAACCTTGATCAGCAGTCAATGGGAAGTATATAGGAGGGAGATGAAATTTACATTAAGAAAAATTAGAGAAGACGAGGTACGCACACCTCATTTAATAAAACCCATACATTCATGCATCCAACTAAAATAAAATTTAATCACATTGGTCAATAGTCCATAATCAATCCCATTTATTATCATACACATTACCATATGTATCAATAAATAAGATTCATCTCATGAATAAAAAACATTCAATGTATATATTGATATCATTTAATGGGCAAATTTAGTTAGTATAAAATCTAATTTTGAATCAAAATAAACTCCTTTATTTTAATCAAAATTTAAATCAAAATAAAACTATTTTATTTTAATTTATCAAATTTTGAATAAAATAAACTACTTTATTTTAATCAAAATCTTTAATCAAAATAAACTCATTTATTTTAATTAAATATGGAATCCAATTCCATGTAAAAAAAATTCTTTTATTAAAGGAAACACGGATTCTCTTTCTTATTCAAAAATAAACTCCTTTATTTTGAATAATATGAAATCTTATTTCATATCTAAATAAACTCATTTATTTAAGAAAAATTAGGATTCTATTTCTTATTCACAAATAAACTCTTTTATTTTGAATAATATGAAATCTTATTTCATATTTAAATAAACACCTTTATTTAAGGAAACATAAAATCTAATTTCAACTCCAATTAGTTATCATGGAATCCAATAGATTAAACCGTTCATATATTAAATATGCATAATATATATTTCGGTAATATATATATATATATATATATATATATATATATATATATATAACCGTTCATTCCCTTTTGCATGAAATAAACTGATCCCACGCAATAATTGAAGTCTGAAGCTTGTTGGGAACTATATATATAGATGTTATATATGAAAACAATGTTTCCTGGCTTCCCTTGAATCTTGGTTACTTTGATTTATATAACATATATATATGTAGTATAAAGATTACCGTACACAAACACACACACACACACACACACATATATATATATATATATATATAGAAAACTGATCAGGTCCGGGTCCGGACTCCCGGACCTGATCAAATCCGGACCCAAATTTTTTTTTTGTAGAACAACTAAAAAAAAATAAAAATTTATGGAACTGAAATTTTTCCATAATACAATGTTTTGGGTGTGATTTTAATACCTACACCAACCAATGTATGTACAGTCTGCCCAGACTGTACAGACATGTTTAGTTATAGGCATCCAAATCACGCCCAAAACAGTGTTTTATGTAAAAATTTCAATTCCATAATTTTTTTTTTTAGTTTTTTCAAAAAAAAAGAAAAAAAAAAGGTCCGTATTTTAGTACAGTCCGGAATCCCGGACTGGATCTGGACTGTATATATATATATATATATATATATATATTCTTAAGAAACTGATCCTGAAGATTATATATATATATATCTAATATATAAATCTAATCACGTGGGATCAATCTTCTATCAGTTCCGCAATATAACAGATTTTCGAGAAAAAAAATTGGCTCCTTTTTTTTTTACAAAAAAATTATGCCCAATTAAATTATTATAAACACATATTAATATACATATCAAATTAAAACAATTAATAATTCGCATAAAGGTTTGGCTCTGATACAACTGTTAGGTTTGTAATATTCATGAACATAATTAAATTGTACAAAATTAGCGGAAACGTGTAAAAATTAGAGTTTAAAAATTTTACAAACCATAAACCCGGATCACCCTTTATGCGCAATTATTAATTAAACGAAAAACAAAGAACAAGAATCATACCCTTGAAGATTCGAATTTCCTCAGGTACAAGTTCACCTCCAATTCATTTCACGTTCATCTTGAATCCACTGGGTTTGGTTACTTCCTTTGATCAACGTTAGTCACCCAAGTGTTTGGCCTCTAGAGGTGATCCACCAAGGAAGAAGAAAGATTCAAGAAGATGTGTATTTGGCTCAAACCCTAGTTTTTCTATCTCTATAAAAAAAGAACGTACTCTCCAACAATTGGAATAGCGTATCTTTAATATCTAATATAAGACTCTTCTTATAAAGATATCAAGTAACCCTATTAAAAATAAGGTATTATTTATTTAATCAAACTCTTTTAATTAAATGGGCTCCCTAATCTTATTAGGAATAATTAATTAAACTCATTTAACTAATTTTCCCTCTTAATCCTAAATTTGAGAGTACTTTTATTAATTAATTCACAAACTCCTTTAGAAATTAAATAATAATAATAATAAGACTCCTCTTATTAATTTATATTTAATATTTCAAAAATATTAAATAACAAATATTAAGCTATTTAATTTATTCTATCATCAAAGATTAAATTAAATATACTTAACTTATTATTACGATTATGTCATTTATTTCTTAAATAATTATTCTTCCTTTTATGGTGTGACCCTTTAGGTTCTATATATTAAACCGGTTGTGAATAAATCAATTAGAATAATTCTAATCTTATTTAAATAAACAAATTAAATATTAATTTATTTAAATAAATAATATTTATTCTACAATAGGGATAAGCCTTCCTAGCGATCAACGACTTTTCAGATAATATAGATTTCAACATTAATCATAAAAGAACTTTTGAGTAAATTGTTACCGTACAATTCAATCCTTCCACCATACAATGTCCCAATTAAATATAAGACATGGAATTACTGTCAAGACTTATTTTATTTAATTATATGTATTTCGACCCTTAAATGCACAACTCCAAATAATACAAATTAGAAACTACTTTCCAATTTCATTCTGCCTTGGCCAAGGACTACTGGGTTATCATTTATCGAATCACATAGGACATTTCTCTTCTTTTACTAGAAGTGGTAGATTCTTTATTGATCATACATTATCTCCATGTACAACTTATTATACCCAAGCATACCCTTTGATATACCCTAAGGGTCTTAATGAATAAGTCAAAGTATAACTCATCATACACAAGATACTATGATGATCTTAAGTCCAATGATCACTTGTACTACTAGCACTACAGGAATTCCTATTGACAGGCAAGTAAAACTCTATTAGGTATTCCATAGCGAGCCACGTTCAGTGAACTTATTCTCCAATAAGCAACTACATACTTGTTTTAATGTCTCCACATAAATGATCATGAGATCAATCATCCTCATCCAATGAGCAAGCAACGTGTGTACTAATTTATCCGGATTCACTAATCCCCAATTTAGTAATCCAACGATTGAGAACTATTTTAGTTTTAAGCTTTCTAAGAATTTAGATCTCATTAGAATGATCATCATCATTATTCTAAAAGTATTGCTTAAAACTATGGGTTTATCATATATTATAAAACAGCATCATGTAGATAATTTAAAAGCCTTTAATAAAGTAATACTTTTTATTAATAAATGAATAAGATTGTTACAAAGTATATGCTTTATCATCAAACATGATTGGCTTGTGTGCATACTACTTTCAATAATATAGACATACAAATTAAAATAATATCATCACAATATAATACTATTATATATATATATATATATATATGTGTGTGTGTATATATATATATATATATATATATATATATATATATATATATATATATAAACATAGAATAACCTAAACACATAACACATAACCCTATCAGTCTGCAACACACATAAAACTCAGTATCAAGTCAAACTATTGCAGTCTGAGTTAAACCCAACACAAATCTGACTTTCCTACGGTCTAGTCGGACTATTCACGAGTTTAAGTTCAATTAAACTCTGCCCTAACACTTAATAATTATATTAGATAATCATATTATCAGTTAAAATAATTTTCCAAGTTTCATAATAATTTTCAAATAATTATTATCATTTATCTTGATTTTTCAATCATTAAAATTATATTTATATGATTTAAATACCACAATATTCTAATATCATTAATATTTATTTAATATTAAATACTAATTAAATACATGACAAAATATTATAATATATTTATAATATCTCATAGTATTTTTAATACTTTAATTTCTCATTATGTGATTTATAATCCATTATCCGATAATTATTAATATTAAAATATTAATATTTCCATGACAAAATATCAAAAGTTATATTTTATAACTTCAAATATTTTTATAACACTTAAATTATTTTTATATGATTTTTAAATCATTAATTCTATTTTCCATAATTTATTTAATATATTCATTAAATAAATCAATTACCATTAATAATAATTTATTAATGAAATTCATAAAAAAATATCAAAAGTTATTAAAAATAACTTAAAATATTTTCTAACACCATAATATATTTTTAAATGATTTTTTTTAAATATTAAAATCATTTTAAGTAATTTATTTAATATTATAATTAAATAAATTAAATACCATTTATATTCCAAAAATATTAAATATTTATGAAATATACTCAAAATAATTAAAAACTAATTTTTATGCTTTAAAATAATTTTTAGACATTTATTTTGTATTTTTAATAATTAAAAACTATTTTTATCTATTTATTAATTAAAATAATTAATTTTCTAAATAAAATGTCGCTAAAAGGGCCCTATAGCGACGAAACCGTCGCTATAGGTGTTCTTGGTGTTCTTGAGCATTTTCCCAGATTTCTTATCAGAGGCTGAGGGCTTACTTTGACTACAATTTAATCAGTGTTCTTGTTGCTTTCTGGGTAGCTAATGGTGTTAGGATTGTAGTACTGATGTAGTACTACAACCACAAACTGAATTCATGGTCATACAACATCAGATCAAAGAGATCAAAGCTCTCAAAATCGTTTTCAGACATTTTTCTTAGAATTCTGGGTTTTCCAGATTTAAAGGTACCTACTTCGCAGCTTTAATTTTAATCTTGATGTCCATGATTTGTTAATGTGTTATAAAGGTTCAAATATGTAGTGGATATGTCAGTGTATGATTCTAGAACATCAGATCAACATAACAACATCCAAATCATAAGATCCAAGGTAGTCAAACTTTGTCAGAAATTTCGACTGATGAAGATCTGGGTTTTCCAGAAAACATTCATGAGCCAGTCGGTCAAGCCTACTTTGACAAGCATTATCTAGGATTATGTTAAGGATCTGGGCGATCTAAGGACATGTATTTGAAGTTAATATACCAGTCTACAACCTTCAACCAACAACATGACCAAAAACATAAAACACTGCAAGATCTAAGGTCTACAAATCGTTGTCATAAATTTTAGGTTTCTAGTTTTGCCCAGATTTCTAGAATTCGTGCTCGGTCAACGCTCTTTGACCGATCATATCTTGCAATATACAAACTATATAAGCTTGATTCAAGTCTTAGATCAAAGCCCTAACTACAAAGAACAAATCTATAACATAAAATACACCAAACATCAAACACACACAGATCTATGAGGTCTGACGTATGGATTTCAGACGACTTTTTCCAACTTTTCCAGATTTGATAAATCTTTAAATTCGAGCACTTTTATGCTATAGATCTGGGATCTAACAACCCAGATCACTAAAAGACACACTCTAACACACATCTAACCAATCATTAACAACATTTAACATCAAACCATAAAATTTCTAAGATTAGGGTTTATACCACTTTGATGCTCCATTTTTTGATTCTAATCTTGATGATCTGATCTTTTCATGCTAACACCTGATCATGGTTGATTTAATCACTCACTATCACTCTTCAATTCGAAAATTTTGGAGAGATAAAGTCTTGGGAGAAAATGAGAGTAAAGTGGCCCTTTTCTCTCTCTTTAATCAATATAAATGATATGATACAATGTATATAGCAATCTAGATGGCTGATCAATTTAATTTAAGTCAAATGGTTGATATCTAGTTGTTTACCAACTCCATATTTGGCAAGATCTACAAGCAATCTACCAAATAATCCAATAAGGGTAAATGGATCATTTTGTATACAATTTTAATGGCCAACTTTACAATTGTCCAAACCCTTAGGGTTTAGGGTTTAACCTTTAGGGTTTAGGGTTTAACACTAAAGATTTAGCAAGTTAAATTTCTAAGATTTTCTAATTAGATTTTAAAATAGAAAATCATAATTTCTAAATTATAATCAGGGCTTCCTAATTATATTATAATTTCCTAATCACATTAGGACTTAAAAAAATTTGGATTAATATTTCCTAATTAAAAATTAAAATTACCTAATTAGCAATTAAGGTTTCAAATTTACAAATTAGGGTTCCTAATAATTAGGGTTTCTAATTATTAGAATTTCTAATTAATTAATTAGGGTTATCCCTAATTAGGTTTGAAATTAATACACAGAAATCTTATTCATAACATTTAAATTCAAATATTAGGGTTCTAATATCCCAAATTAGGGTTTTAAATAATCTTTCTAATTTATAAATTAGGTTTTCTAATTAGATTTGTGATTAATACACAACAACCTTATACCTTATATTTAAATCTCCGAATTAGGTTTTTCAATATCCGAATTAGGGTTTCGAATTCCTGAAATTGAAATTAGGGTTTCCATAATCGGTTTTAGGGTTACTTATCAGTCGTTAGGGTTTTCTAACTGAACGTTGACATTCGACAATAATATTAGGGTTTGACACTGTTAAAATTTATCTGATCAACCCATGATATTTAACCACATACTGAACACATAAATGACCATACTCACAAAACATATACACATATAAACATAATCCTGAATAATTCACCAAAATCCTTCATAGAATTTTGAAATCCTCAAAATTCCTTCCCAAAAATATCAAACGCATACACTTATTTTCTATCTAGATTCTATTATTGAACCTTAAATGTAAGACCCCGAATTTTATGAAATAAAAGTATTCAATTTTTCTTATAATTACAATTCAGTAAATGGTTAAATTGATAAAAATTAAAGTTAAGGGTGATATATGAAATTTTTTTCAAAATACACAAGTGGTTATAAAATATTCATTGTTGTCGGGGAATATTCGTTTGGTCGTGGAATATTCTTTCTGTCGGGGAATATTCGTACGACGGCGTAGCCATTTGTGGGCCCCATAACAAAATAATTTTCGAATTAAGAAAATGACAAAATTGATTTTTTATAAATAACGGCGTAGTTGTTACCGTTAACACTGTTGGAATACTAGGTGGTTAAAATAATGTAATACACGTTATTGTACAGTAGCACACAGTATTACACAGTATTTTTAAATTATTGATTCTTACGTAAGAAGGCACCACTCAATAATTGTTACGTTGATATTTTATATTATTGTTGCTCAATAATTTTCACTGCACAGTATCTCCATTATCAGATAAATAATTCATATTATTTGAATAATATTATTAGATAGCATTATTGGCAATGTCTAGAAAGTTCTGTCAAGGAGAGGTATGGTCACCTAATTGCGCGCCAGTAAGAAGAAATTCTTATTGGAAAGCCCCCTCTTTCCTGGGAACTGCCTAGTTATCATTATTGTGATTCTGTAATATTATTTGTGAATAATTAATTATTGATTTATATGATAAGGAAATATTTATTTGATGTGGATATAAATGATGGATTTATTTATATGGTTATAAATGACGGAATTAATGTTGAGGTATTTTATTAGTATTTTATCGGATTGGAGTTATTAAAAGATCAAATTGGTGTTCTTACAGCTTTATTATGTGAGTTATAATATTTAATCCGATCGTTGGATCGTTGTAAATTTTGGATATGTTATACATATATAATTTCAGTATATGTCCACAAATTTTGAACCGTTAAAAATGAGCGTATAATTTGTTATGAATTTTAAGAGGTAACTGATTCAGAAATTAGGTTTTGGTAGAAAATTCTAGAATTGAGTGGGCCCCACTCTTGGTTGTTGAGAGATATGGCTAATTTTTGGTGGGTGAAATAGTAGCAGGTAAAGCCATCAGGTAGCAGGTCAGGTCTGCTTCGGCGTGCTAACATTTTCCTATAAATAGAGGGCTAAGTTAGAATTGAAAATCACACCAGAATTCATAAGTTTTCTCTCCTTTTCTCTCCAGATTATTGAGTGTATTTTGTGATTATTTAGATACTTGGTGAGTTGATATTCATCAGTGCAAGTTTCCTTCAGCGTCATATCCGATATCCAGTCAGAAGTGCTGCTCTTTTAAGGTAAGGGATAATAAGGGATTTTAAGGGTTGTCATGTTTTTCAGTTTCGTAATTTTTCTGACCTTCAAAAATTCTAGAAAAAATTGAAATGATATTTTGATTAGTTTTATTGATTGTGTCCAAAATTGGTGATTTTTCGATGTATAGATTATGAGTTATGAATTATATGAGAAAAGACTATTTTAAAAGTAACCGCTTATAAATCCTTGCGGTTAACACCAAAATTGATGAAATTTTTATTGGGAGTACATCTATATAATATCAGTGTACTCTGTGAATTTCGTAATTTTTGAATAAAAGGGCAATTTATGATAAATGTCTAAATATTCGGCGATTTTAGTCATATGAAAAATAGTAAATGAATTTTAAAAATTCTAAGAAAAATATATGTTCAATATGGGACTATATTCTGCTAAATCCCAGAAAAGAAATAGTTTTGGAACTGATTTGGCATTTTTCATGAAAATGGACTACTTATGAATAAATGAATTAAATATGTTACGTGAAGGAAGAAAATTGGAAAATACGATTTTATGGCTTGAGAATCCTATATGAGGTATATGCAGATTTTTGATGATGGTTTTGGTTATTGGTGATGAAATCTTATGAGTTTGGCATTTTAGGATGATTAAATGCATTATTTAGTAAAGTGTAAACAATTAAAATAAATTGTTTATAAGTTTAAGAAATATTATTCTTTCAATATCATTATACCAAAATATTAGTATAGATTTTATTGTGGAATTTCTACCTTTTTGAGTCTGAGTTACTATTCATGAGTTACTATTTATGAGTTACTATTCACGAGTTACTATTCACGACAAAGTTGGTTTAATTTTCTGACCAAATTATCGTTGATTTATGAGTATTTCTCTTAACATATTATTTTTATTATTATATATAACATTTTTATAACCCTGATGTTGAAATTCTCTTTCACTTGAGGATAAAGATGGGTAGATTATTGGTATGATCATGACTAGGGTTCTCTTTGGCCAGTAGTGAAAAATTGAATTGTGACTGGTATGATCATGACCATTTAATTTATAATTGAATATCTTTAGCTTAAGTGCAAATGTGAAATAATCAACATGGTTATAATTATTGTTTATATAAATTCTGAAATGATTATATATTTCTATGAGATATTAATATATTTGGACTGTAGTGCAAATATGAACTGTTGATGAATATATTTGGCATGTAGTGCAAATATGAACTGTTGAGGAATATCTTTGGCCTGTAGTGTAAAGATGAATTGTTGATGAATATGTTTTGTCTGTAGTGCAAAGATGATCTGTGGTTGAATATTTTTGGCCAGTAGTGAAAAGATGAACTGTTGACGAATATCTTTGGCCCGTAGTGAAAAGATGAATTTATCAGTATGATTATGAACAGGAAATGTGATTTGGTATAACCATGATCTTTGATGTTTCAGGTGAAGATAGGTTATGAAAATTATCTTCGTCCTGGATGAGAAGATGAATTTAGAACTACAATTATGATTATGAGTTATTCATATGATTGTGGACAAGAATTGTTGATTGATGTTATAGGGATAAAACATTGTTGGTGGATTTTTAACATGGAGAAAATAATAGACTTTATAGTCTATTTGACTCTTCTAATGGATTGCTTTTTCCGCTGCAACTATGGTTGAAATTTTTATCATCTACCATACGTTCTAAATCTCTAATTTATTACTGATGAAGGCTATTGATAATTTAATTATGTTTAGTCATGATATTCTTTACTTAGCTAGTTGTGCTCACCCTTTTGCTTCACAATTCCTTTTAGGTAATAAGAGTGTAGCTGGGTCGAGCGGGGGTAACAGGGGAATAGAATGGTGGTCTTTAGCTGTGGAGTTCTCCCTAAACAGTATAGACAAGTGTGTTGTATACATCTTTTAGTAGTTATATTTGGTGAATCATGTAGGGAGAGGCGAACCCAACGTTGGAAGGGTGTTTTGTCACTATCATACAAGATGTATAATGACATACAACCTCGTATCATTCTAAGACATGGATGTGCTCATTCACTTGCTAAGTATATATACGAGCACTACCTATATAATCTTGGTGTTTGTTTGAAGTATAATTCTCAATTAGAGACAGTGGAGATAATGATATGTCAAGAGAAGACTTACCATTTGGAATAATATGATAATAATCTTCTTGTTTTTCTTTGGGGTCTATTGGGTCAACCAAGTATAATTCTGTGGCCATATGATATCCATCATAACCTAGACGCATGGCCTCCCATGTACGAAGGTTTCGTTGAGCACTTCCCAAATATTTTAATTTCTAAAACAGTTTTTGACTATACCTTTATGTAAGGTGTCACTGTGAGGTGTTGTCCACAGTTAGGACATGTGTCACATTTGGTATATATTTGTATCCAAACTCACAACATATGTGTTGTTATATTTTGTATGACAATTGTTGTAATAAAGTTGTAGTTATTTTCTATACCATGTATTTGGCGACTCAGAATATGTTGGATGCTATGGACCTATTTTGATGTTGTCACAGTTGGTATCAGAGCTTAGGGATATGGTCTTTAGCGGAGATCGGGGAATATAACTAGGAGGGGAGAGATGA
This sequence comes from Panax japonicus, assembly GCA_020205505.1. Classification (NCBI taxonomy): domain Eukaryota; kingdom Viridiplantae; phylum Streptophyta; class Magnoliopsida; order Apiales; family Araliaceae; genus Panax; species Panax japonicus. The sequence goes on along the minus strand of CM035110.1, from coordinate 32,869,607 downwards.
ATAAAAATCTTCGCTAGTGTGTCCTACCTAAGCTTATTTGTTGGTCAGTCATAATATCGGGATATTATGTGATATGTTAATTTGTTTAATTAACCCATGTTTTATGGCAGTATTTGAGAATGGCTGCTGAGAATGTTAACAATGGAGTGAATGAGACCAAGTGGATACCTCTAATCACCAACCAGGATATTGTGATGTCAGGCGAAGAAGGAATTAGAGAAATCCATGTGGTGAGTGAAGAATTGATACTTGCACCCGAGATGGTCACAGAGGTAACAGCTGAGAGTGAGGAAGAAGAGGAAGAAGAGGTACCTGAGGAGAATTTATTAGAGGTATTATATGATCAAAATGTAGAATTTCAAAATCGTGTTCATGAGTTAGAAGAGCAGGCTGAAGAACGGCAGGCGGTCGTGGAACAAAGGGATTCAACAATTCAAACTTCTGTTACCCGATATGTAATGCTTGAATATAAGCATTCTTTGGCAGAGTATAAGATGATAAAGATGGAATCTGAGATGAAAGAAGAAAAAAATGAACGAGTGACAATAAGTGATGCATGGACAAAAGTCGCACGACACGTGGATATTGTGGAAAGAGATGTCCGATCTAAGAAGGCTAAAATAGATGATATGAATTTCTCTTTCTGGAAAGCAATTAGGAGAACCCAACATTGAGTTTTCAATTACCCTGTACAGAGCGGTCAACCTGAATTTGATATGGATCGAAGATTGATGATTCAAATCATGAATCAGGAGTACGACGAGGCAGTTGAGGGAGGAATATGTCCTATAGAAAAGTATATTCCAACGGTAGTGATGATGCCAAATGCTGCCCTAGACAAGTCAAATCCGGGTAGTTCAAGGGAGAACGGTTGTCATGACTTCCCAATAAGTGAAGAACCCAAATGAAGTTATCACGGGAGATGAGCAATGGAGAAATCATGATGACCTGGAGATAGAATCTGAAATGAAAGCAATGTATTCTCAACTTTTCGAAATACCAAGTACGTAAATTTCAGGGACGAAATTTCATAAGGAGGGGAAATTGTAAGACCCCGAATTTTATGAAATAAAAGTATTCAATTTTTCTTATAATTACAATTCAGTAAATGGTTAAATTGATAAAAGTTAAAGTTAAGGGTGATATATGAAATGTTTTTCAAAATACCCAAGTGGTTATAAAATATTCATTGTTGTCGGGGAATATTCGTTTGGTCATGGAATATTCTTTCTGTCGGGGAATATTCGTACGACGACGAAGCCATATGTGGGCCCCATAACAGAATAATTGTCAGATGAAGAAAATGATAAAATTGAGTTTTTATAAATAACGGTGTAGTTGTTACCGTTAACACTGTTGGAATACCCGGTGGTTAAAATAATGTAATACACGTTATTGTACAGTAGCACACAGTATTGCACAGTATTTTTAAATTATTGATTCTTACGTAAGAAGGCAATACTCAATAATTGTTACAATAATTACTGTTTAATATTATATTTTATTGGTTCAATAATTGTTACGTTGATATTTTATATTATTGTTGCTCAATAATTTTCACTGCACAGTATCTCCATTATCAGATCAATAATTCATATTATTTGAATAATATTATTAGATAACATTATTGGCAATGTCTAGAAAGTTTTGTCAAGGAGAGGTTTGGTCACCTAATTGCGCGCCAGTAAGAAGAAATTCTTATTGGAAAGCCCCTCTTTCCTGGGAACTGCATGGTTGTCATTATTGTGATTCTGTAATATTATTTATGAATAATTAATTATTGATTTATATGATAAGGAAATATTTATTTGATGTGGATATAAATGATGGATTTATTTATATGGTTATAAATGACGGAATTAATGTTGAGGTATTTTATCAGTATTTTGTCGGATTGGAGTTATTAAAAGATCAAATTGGTGTTCTTACAGCTTTATTATGTGAGTTATAATATTTAATCCGACCGTTGGATCGTTGTAAATTTAGGATATGTTATACATATATAATTTGAGTATATGTCCACAAATTTTGAACCGTTAAAAATGAGCGTATAATTTGTTATGAATTTTAAGAGGTAACTGATTCGGAAATTAGGTTTTGGTAGACAATTCTAGAATTGAGTGGGCCCCACTCTTGGTTGTTGGGAGAGATGGCTAATTTTTGGTGGGTGAAATAGTAGCAGGTAAAGCCATCAGGTAGTAGGTCAGGTCTGCTTCGGCGTGCTAACATTTTCTTATAAATAGAGGGCTAAGTTAGAATTGAAAATCACACCAGAATTCATAAGTTTTCTCTCTTTTTCTCTCTAGATTATTGAGTGTATTTTGTGAGTATTTAGATACTTGGTAAGTTGATATTCATCAGTGCAAATTTCCTTCAGCGTCATATCCGATATCCAGTCAAAAGTGCCGCTCTTTTGAGGTAAGGGATAGAAAGGGATTTTAAGGGTTGTTATATTTTTCAGTTTCGTAATTTTTCTGACCTTCAAAAATTATGAAAAAATTTGAAATGATATTTTGATGAGTTTTATTGATTGTGTCCAAAAATGGTGATTTTTGGATGTATAGATTAAGAGCTATGAATTTTATGAGAAAAGACTATTTTAAAAGTAACCGCTTATAACTCCTTGTGGTTAACTCCAAAATTGATAAATTTTTATTGGGAGTACATCTATATAATATCAGTGTACTCTGTGAATTTAGAAATTTTTGGATAAAAGGGCAGTTTATGATAAATGTCTAAATATTCGGTGGTTTTGGTCATATGAAAAATAGTAAATGAATTTTAAAAATTCTAAGAAAAATATATGTTCAATATGGGACTATATTCTGCTAAATCCCAAAAAAGAAATAGTTTTGGAACTGATTTGGTATTTTTCATGAAAATGGACTAGTTATGAATAAATGAATTAAATATGTTATGTGAAGAAAAAAAATTGGAAAATATGATTTTATGGCTCGAGAATCCTATATGAGGTATATGCAGATTTTTGATGATGGTTTTGGTTATTGGTGATGAAATCTTATGAGTTTGGCATTTTAGGATGATTAAATGCATTATTTAGTAAAGTGTAAACAATTAAAATAAATTGTTTATAAGTTTAAGAAATATTATTCTTTCAATATCATTATACCAAAATATTGGTATAGATTTTATTGTGGAATTTCTATCTTTTGAGTCGGAGTTACTATTCATGAGTTACTATTCACGGGTACTATTCACGACAAAGTTGGTTTCATTTTCTGACCAAATTATCGTTGATTTATGAATATTTCTCTTAAGATTAAATGCAGTTATTGATCATATTATTTTTATTATCATATATAACATTTTTATAACCCTGATGTTGAAATTCTCTTTCACTTGAGTATAAAGATGGGTAGATTATTGGTATGATCATGACTAGGGTTCTCTTTGGCCAGTAGTGAAAAGTTGAATTGTGACTGGTATGATAATGGTCATTTAATTTATAATTGAATATCTTTAGCTTAAGTGCAAATGTGAAATAATCAACATAGTTATAATTATTGTTTATATAAATTCTGAAATGATTATATATTTCTTTGAGATATTAATATATTTGGACTATAGTGCAAATATGAACTGTTGATGAATATATTTGGCCTGTAGTGCAAATATGAACTGTTGAGGAATATCTTTGGCCTGTAGTGCAAAGATGAATTGTTGATGAATATCTTTGGTCTATAGTGCAAAGATGATCTGTGGTTGAATATCTTTGGCATGTAGTGCAAAGATGAACTGTTGACGAATATCTTTGGCCTGTAGTGCAAAGATGAATTTATCAGTATGATTATGAACAGGAAATGTGATTTGGTATAACCATGATATTTGATATTTCAGGTGAAGATAAGTTATGAAAATTATCTTCGTCCTAGATGAGAAGAGGAATTTAGAACTACAATTATGATTATGAGTTATTCATATGATTGTGGACCAGAATTGTTGATTGATGTTACAGGGATAAAACATTGTTGGTGGATTTTTAACATGGAGAAAATAATAGACTTTATAGCTTATTTGAATCTTCTAATGGATTGCTCGTTCCGCTGCAACTATGGTTGAAATTTTTATCATCTACCATATGTTCTAAATCTCTAATTTATTACTGATGAAGGCTATTGATAATTTAATTATGTTTAGTCATGATATTCTTTACTGAGCTAGTTGTGCTCACCCTTTTGCTTCACAATTCCTTTCACGAAATAAGAGTGTAGCTGGGTCGAGCGGGGATAACAGGGGAATAGAATGGTGGTCTCTAGTTGTGGAGTTCTCCCTAAACAGTATAGACAAGTGTGTTGTATACATCTTTCAGTAGTTATATTTGGTGAATCATATAGGGAGAGGCGAACCCAACGTTGGAAGGGTGTTTTGTCACTATCATACAAGATGTATAATGACATACAACCTCGTATCATCCTAAGACAGGGATGTGCTCATCCACTTGCTGAGTATATATACGAGCACTATCTATATAATCTTGGTGTTTGTTTGAAGTATAATTCTCAATTAGAGAGAGTGGAGATAATGATATGTCAAGAGAAGACTTGCCATTGGGAAGAATATGATAATAATCGTCTTGTTTTTCTTTGGGGTCTATTGGGTCAACCAAGGATAATTATGTGGCCATATGATATCTATCATAACCTAGACGCATGGCCTCCAATGTACGAAGGTTTCCTTGAGCACTTCCCAAAGATTTTAATTTCTAAAACAGTTTTTGACTATACCTTTATGTAAGGTGTCACTGTGAGGTGCTGTCCACAGTTGGGACATGTGTCACATTTGGTATATATTTGTATCCAAACTCACAACATATGTGTTATATTTTGTACGACAATAGTTGTAATAAAGTTGTAGGTATTTTCTGTACCATGTATTTGGCGACTCGGAATAGGTTGGATGTTATGGACCTATTTTGAGGTTGTCACATTAAATCCATCAATTATGATTTTTAAAATTTTCTAAATTCTCGGGTTGTCACATGAGGGGGAGTTTGATCCGGAGGAGGAGCCTTTGGAGGAGGAACCCGAGCCAATGAAGGACTTTAACGAGGCTACTTTTGAGGATCGGATGTTAAGAGAATATGAAGAACATATTTTAGAGTTATGGTGTAGAGTGGAGGAGTTAGAGGCTGAGGCTAGGGAGAGGGAGTCGGTGTTCCAGAAGTTGAGGGATGAGGACCATCAGAGGCAACTAGTGATGCAGGAGATGGAGGTAGAAATTGCTCACCGTAAGGAAGCAGGGATCCAGATGGGAGCTGTGTTTCACCGAGCGGTGGCGAGGAATGTTGAGGTGGCAGGAAAGTATAAGGAATTAGAGCAGAAGGTTTTGAGTGAGAGGGCGGAGAAGGAGGCTCTCCGAACTCAGTTAGAGACGGAGGTGATGGATAGGATTCACTTTGAAGAGAAGTGGGAGGAAGCCAATGATATGGCAGATTATCAAGAAAATGAGGTGCGATGTAAGAGGAGGAAGATGAACAAGATGGGCTATGCTCTATGCACGACCATGGAGAGATTGATCGATGGGGTAAATCACTACCCAATTGAGCAAGGACAGACCCGACATACCATAAGCCGAGACATGGTGGTGCACATCACACAGAAGGAATATCAGAGCACCGTAGAGTGTGAGATGTTAGATTGAGTCTAGAGAGAAAAGCTCAGTAGTGTAATATTTTTTATTTATGTGTTATTATTATGTTGTTGTAATCTCAGTCTTTTGTGTAAGATGTGAGATAGTGGTAAACCCCCAAACTTCTGAAAAGTGTCAGAGGGGTAGTATGTTAGTATATCCCCGTCTTTTGTGATAATAGGGGATATGCGATATCATTTATAGCAGTATGCTAGAAAAGAACATGTGCTGTAACCATTTGTCATATGAATATAAATGATCTAATTTCATAAACATGTTATAAACCTGTAGTTCTTTTCTATTAAGAAATGTCTAAGTATTATAACTAGTTAATAAAATGAATTTTTTTTTGATGCAGAAAATGCCGCCCAGACGTAAAATAACTGTCCCAGAAGAGTCAGTTAATGATGAGAAAGGTCATGTAGATCCAATACAGAGACTGGTAGATTTATTGGGAGAAGCTTTGCGGGGAAGAAACGAACTCGTACCACTCGTTCCCCAAGCTTTCCCAGTAACAACCTTCAAAGATTTTAAGAGTGTAGGACCCCCAGAGTTCACAGAAACCACTGACCCGATAGTTACGCAAACATGGATCAAGGAGATCGAGAAGGCCTTCACTATTGCTCGCATTGGTGAAGACTAGACGACAGTATTTGCCACATACATGATGAGGGGTGAGGCAAACTATTGGTGGGAAACTAATCAGCAGAGAGTGGGGGAAGGAACAATATCATGGGAGAGGTTTACTACATTGTTCTTCGAGAACTATTTCCCGAAGAGTATGAAGTGTAGGATGGAAGTAAAATTCCTAGAGTTGAAACAAGGTGATATAAAGGTGGCGCAATACGCAGCTAAGTTCAATGAACTAGCGCGATTTGCAGAGCACCAAGTTATGGATGAGGAAAGGAAGGCGAGATGTTTTGAGAAAGGGTTGAAGCTGTGGTTGTATAATAAGGTATCGGTCTTCTAGATTGATTCCTTTACAACATTGTTGGAGAAGGTAATCATTGCTTAAGATGACAGTGAGGCCTTAAGTCTATATCATAAGGAGAAGAAGAATAAGAACGCTTGTAGTGAGCATCGTGGAGGGAGAAGCAACAGAGGAAGTAACTCTGGAAAGAGGAAATGGGAAAATAACAACAACAGAAACAATAACTAAGGTGGAAGTCACTAGGGAAACTTCAAGAAGAGGACCGAAGCTTGCAACAAATATGGAAGAAGTCATCAAGGAGAATGCTGGAAGAGCAAAAACACTTGCTATAATTGTGTTTAAGAGGGGCACATATTACCAAATTACCCAAAGCCGAAGAAGATCAGAGGATGTTTTGCTTGTGGATCAACAGAGCATCAGATAAAGGATTGCCCAAAGAAAAGAAGCAGTGGAGCTGGCGGAAGCCAGGGAGGAGGAAGTAAGTTAATGATTGGTGGACCTGCGCAACCCAACCGATCAACCGCTCGAACCTTTAACATGACTGTCCAAGATGTCGTAGCTGCGAAGGACGTGGTGTCAGGTATAATCCCAACCCATAATATAAATGATTATGAATTATTTGATTCAGGTGTCACCTGTACATTTGTATCTGAAGAATTTGCTAGTAGACTTAGTACACCCCGAGAACGTTTAGAAGATCCTTTGAACATAGAAGTTGCGAATAAGGAAATAATCCCTGCAAAATACGTCTATCGAAATTGTCGCACAAATATTAGAGAACATGAACTGAGCGTTGACTTGATTCCTATTAAACTAGGAGAATTTGACGTAGTACCGGGGATGGATTGGTTATACAACCATGCAGCAGTAATTGACTGTCAGAATAAATGTTTGAACCTTCAGACTCCGAGTAAATCTAAGGTAGTGTTTTATGGTAGCTCATCACTTAAGCAATCGTGTTGCGTTACGATGATGTAGGCCAAGAAATTGTTAAAGAAAGGATGTGTAGGTTATTTAGCTTACATCGTGGATACTCAGAAAAAGGGAGTGGAGATTAAAGAGATACCCGTAGTGAGTGAATTTCAGGATGTGTTTTCAGACGATTTGGCTGGCCTTCCGCCAGACAAAGAAATTGAATTCATAAGAGACTGATTCTTTTACAACATTGTTAGAGAAGGCAATCATTGTGGAAGGTCGAAGTGAGGCCTTAAGTCTATATCATAAAGAGAAGAAGAATAAGAACGCTGGTAGTGAGCATCGTGGAGGGAGCAGCAGCAGAGGAAGTAACTCCGGAAAGAGGAAATGGGAAAATAACAGGAACAAAAACAATAACCAAGGTGGAAGTCACCAGGAAAACTTCAAGAAGAGGACCGAAGCTTGCAACAAATGTGGAAGAAGTCATCAGGGAGAATGCTGGAAGAGGAAAATCACTTGTTATAATTGCGGTCAAGAGGGACACATATCGCCAGATTGCCCAAAGTAGAAGAAGATCACAGGATGTTTTGCTTGTGGATCAACAGTGCATCAGATAAAGAATTGCCCGAAGAAAGGAAGCAGTGGAGCTGGCAGAAGCCAGGGAGGAGGAAGTAAGTTAATGATTGGTGGACCTACGTAACCCAACCGATCAACCGCTCGAACCTTTAACATGACTGTACAAGATACCGTAGCTGGGAAGGACGTGGTCTCAGGTATAATCCCAATACATAATATAAATGCTTATGTATTTGATTCGGGTGCCACTTGTTCATTTGTATCTGAAGAATTCGCTAGTAGACTTAGTACACCCCAAGAACGTTTAGAAGATCCTTTGAACATAGAAGTTGCGAATAAGCAAAAAATCCCTGTAGAATACGTCTATCGAAATTGTCTCACAAACATTAGAGAACATGAAATGAGCATTGCCTTGATTCCTATTAGATTAAGCGAATTTGACGTAATACTAGGGATGGATTGGTTATTGTAGCATCCCCAAATCCGGGTCCCAAATCGACGTGGATCCGATACGCTAATTCTCTATCACTAATGCGAAAGATATAAACATACATTGTTTATACATTAAACTTTTACACATCATTCCCAAGGTCTACAACCTTAACTTAATACATACTTTCAATATCTTAGAGGATTTACATTGCAATTTTCATCAGAAAATTTAATAGATCTAACTGTACCATAATTAAATCTTGCACTTTGACTTTGCCTCTGTCTTTATTCAAGCTTTCATCTTAATCTGAAAATTTTATCATGATATAGCAAGGGTGAGCAACAAATTTGCCCAGCAAGTTTTACATACAATGAAGATATACCATGATTGAATAGAATGAATAAGCTTTCAAGTTTTCAACAATATGATAATTGTGAAATAACATGAATCAAGTTTCAACGATTGAATGACTGAACCAATGATATTGGATGTCAACAATTAATATAAACAAGTTTAATTGAATCCTATGGTAATGAAGGTGATCAATCTTTCATACCTAATGAACATAAACAACATGCACAATGTGCGAATCAATAAATTATTGACGAGGTATAATCAACAATAATTAACCACTAACAGGCTTTGAATTAACAACTCAAGTTGAGTTAGGAAACTTGCATGTACCGTTGATTACTGCTATGCAATCTAATTTAATCTCTTATGAAAGACCTATCATTAATAAGATCGATCCTCCAATTAGCATAATACATTTTATCTCTCAACACGATTACTCAAATAATAAATTAGCTAACATTTAGCCACATTATTAAATATTGAATAATTCTTGAAATCATTAGTAATATTATTATTCCTTAATAATATTACTATCACTTAACCATTATCCTAAACTTTTGTCTAATATTTTTTTTATAAAATATTTCTCATTCACAAATATTATTAATCATTTAATAATATTTAGATCCTTTACTAATATTATTAATTATTTAATAATATTGTAGTCACCTTCTAATATTATTAATCATGTAATAATATTTTACTTGTTTCATAAATAATAAAGGTCTCACACATTTTAAGATGCAAATATTTTACATCTTGAAACTTAAACCATTTAAATTTATTTCAGAATTATCTTTTATCTCTACTCGCAAATATGGAGTTTAAACAGCTAATGCATAGCTTTTATAGTAAAACTCAATTTACTATATTATTTTTCTATCATTTGTCCAAACACATAATATACTTCATTGAATATCAATTTCAACAATTACATAGAAAAATAACATAAATCTCTCATTTTAATCTCCCGTCGAATATTATTAATATATAATAATATTTTACACTAAGGTTATCAACTTTTTAATAACATTCTAGTCCAATACTACTAATAATATCTCAATACAATATTATTAGTCACATAAAAATAATTTATGACATTAATCACATAAATAAACAATTTATTTCAATTGTTTTTCCTTTCCGTAATCAATAAACTCGTTTAAACATTCTAAAATGTCATAAACATCATAACACTATAAACCCGACCCAAAGCTTCATTACAAACTTGCATAAGCCAATGCTCAAGGGTCTCACATCATAAATCACATTTTTCCTATTTTTGGACAATTTGATTTTCGAAATATTTTTGGATCTTACCCAGCCTCACTAAAACAGCCATAACTCTCGCGTTTTAAAACATTTTTGAGCGATTCTTGAGCCCACGCGAAGATAACTTCCAGGGCTACAATATTTGTCTCACGACAGTTTTCCAGAATCCGAACAAATCAGTCCAAATATTTACATAAAGGAGGCTGTTCGGGATTTGAGAAATAGTTTTATTACTCTCCTTCCGAATGTCATAACTACCTCATCCGGAGTCCGAATTAGTCCGTTCCAGAGTCTATGGAAAGTTAAATCAGAGTGCTACAACATACCAAAAGCCCAGAAGTTTTAAAGCACAAAAACTGGACGAAATTGCCCTCGTTTCAGACTGCCACGAATCTGCCCAATTTTTTGTTAGAAAAACGGGACTGTTTTGACATAATCAGTCATTACCCCATGAAAACTCAACATTTTTGAGTCCTACCACTTGGGTTTACTAGCCAACACATATATCTAGCACTACTTTTTGACGGATCGCAAAAAGGAGCTATAGATTTAAAATGGGGAAATTTCAAAGTATATAGAAATTTCGATTTTCAAAACTAGAAATTTATTCTTCTTTTCCTTTTGGTTTTCACCAAATCAATACTCATCATAGGTGGATCCATACTAGAATCAAGGAAAAACACATAGATCTTAGGGTTTTAAACACCAAAATCAAAAACCCCTTCATCAATTTCTAAAAAAAAATTAGAGAGAGATTATACCTTTGCTTCATCTTTCTTCTTTCTTCCATGGAGATCCTTCTCCATCTTTTCCCCATGAAGGGCAGCCGCCCCTCTCTTCTTCTTTCCCTCTCCTTCCTGGTTTCTCTCTTCTCTCTTTCTTTTTCTTTTTGCCGAGCTTTTTTTTCTTCTCTTTTCTTTATCTTCTCTTTTTATTCTTATCTCTTCTTCTTATTTAACAAAAAATTTCGGTCAAGTGGCCCTCTTCTAAACACATGCTAGCTTCCCTTTCTTTATCCCAAATATGCCCCTCCTTTGCCTTTTCTTGTTCAAAGATATCCTCCAAACTTGGATCAAAATTGGGCCAACAATTGGGCTAATTATATATAATCTCTTGGGCTTTCAATTAATTCATTTGGGTCATGCAATACTTATATGGTCCAATCATTTTCAACTTGTCCCACCCTAAATATTTAATTAGGGTACCTATTCCAAATATTTAGAATTTAAATCATTACTCTAGTACACTAAATTTTTATAACCCAATCAAACCTATTTTAATTAAGTTATAAAATTAGTAACTTGAGATAATAATAAAAAATCTCTTAACTTAATATAATTTATTATTCTCCCACAAGTGGGCTTAGCTTGGGCTCTCAATAATTAATTTCATTGAGCTAGTCATTTTACTTGTTTTACTTATTAACAAATACTAACTTATGCTTTCACCCAAAATTTAATTGGGTCATTACAATTCTTGTCCCACACATAATATGTTGGGCTAGATTAAATAATTTAATCGCCCTTAACCCATATTATCTACAAGTCAAATGCTTAATATATTAATTGGGCTTGTTTAACAATATAACCTCTTTAGTCAATTAAATCCCCTTCTCTTGGACTCTATTCAAATTAATTGGGCTATGACCTTATTATAGTCCATTACTTTTAATTCTATTCCATTCTACCCTGATCATTAAATTAGAGTTTACATGCACTCAAGTGAAAATAAAAATTCTTACTTAAGTACATTTAATTTCTTAACCTAATTAGACTTGCTATAATTAGGCTATAAAATTAATTAACTGAGATGTTTAAAATAAATCTTTTATAATTGGTATATATTCTAAATACCATAATTCTCTCATCTCATAACCCTTTAAGTTATTAAATTCTTCATTCCTAATATATAATTAGGATCACATTAGTTTCTTTCATTTGTTTATACAATTAAACAAACATAAACCATCACATAATATTCATATTCCTTTACTCACCTATTCGAACAAAATAATTTAATAAATTGTGACATGTTCCATAATTCTCTTAAATTAGGTCACTAGTATAAAAATAAAATATTAGGACCACTAAATAACGATAACCATTTAGGTTATTTAATTATCACACCTAATATATATATTAGGGTACATAACTTAATTCTTACTTCACTTTTATATACAAAATAAATGTATTCACATTATATAATGTATATTTATTTAATCATACACATAATTCAAATAATCATAACATATTTCATTTCTCACACTAATTTTGATTTTTCTCCATAAAAAGTCAACTGTTGACTTTAACCAAAAGTCAACCTTTACACATTTTGTATTTACTGTCCATTCTGACTAAACTCGACGTTCCGGACACAACCGAGCAGTCCATGCATTAAAAATCCTATCTCTAACTCAAATTTTGAGTTTTAAATTACTCCCTTCTAATTGCTAATCGTATTAACTAACGATGTTATACTTATTCAAATTCTTATTTGTCAGTCAAGGCCAACACTCAAGCTATGTTAATTACTAACATAGTTTTATCTCGATCATTATGTCATTAACTTGATTCATCATTCCTCTTGCTAAAATATATATAACACATATCATCTCTTCCTGTGAAATCTTATCTCCAATAATAAAATTTTCATATGTACTTATATAACACTTCTTAGACTATTTCGTTCATATATATTAATTTACAGGTATCGTAATACCTTATTCTTGATATTCCTTTAAGTACATATTAATTCATTTCTAGGGTTTAGGAATTTTGTAAACCATATTTTCTCTATTCTCATTCTAATATCAAACCATATAGGTTTTAATTGAAAATTTTAAATAAATACTCAAATTCCCATCTAGGTTTTATTCTTTAACATTTATTCTAATAATTCAAGATTTTAGAAATTTTTCGGGTTGTCACAGTTATACAACCATGCAATAGTAATTGACTGTCAGAATAAATGTGTGAACCCTCAAACTCCGAGTAAGTATAAGGTAGTGTTTTATGGTAGCTCATCGCTTAAGCAATCGTATTGCGTTACGATGATGCAGGCCAAGAAATTGTGAAAGAAAGGATGTATAGGTTATTTAGCTTACATCGTGGATACTCAGAAAAAGGGAGTAGAGATTAAAGAGATACACGTAGTGAGTGAATTTCAGGATGTATTTTCGGACGATCTGTCTGGCCTTCCGCCAGACAGAGAAATCGAATTCGTAATAGACTTAGCATCGGGAACGACACCAATTTTGAAAGCTGCATATCGTATGGCGCCAGTAGAAATGAAGGAATTGAAGATACAAATTCAAGAGTTATTGGATAAAGGTTACATTCGACCGAGTGTGTCCCCTTGGGGAGCACCAGTGTTATTCGTTAAGAAAAAAGATGGATCGATGAGGCTCTGTATTGATTATCGAGAATTTAATAGATAACGATCAAGAACAGATATCCATTACCGAGGATATATGACTTATTTGATCAACTAAAGGGAGCGAAGTGTTTCTCAAAGATCGACCTACGGACGGGATATCATCAACTAAAAGTACGGGATGAGGACATACCAAAGACTGCGTTTTGAACCCAATATAGACATTACGAGTTTTTAGTAATGTCATTTGGTTTAACTAATTCTCCAGCAGCATTCTTAGAGTTGATGAATCGAGTTTTCAAGCCATACTTAGATAAATTCGTAGTAGTTTTCATCAACAATATTTTAATCTACTCGAAGACGGAGGAAGAACACACCGAATATCTAAAGATTGCTTTGGAGGCACTACGAAGGGAGAAAATGTATGTGAAATTTTTTAAGTGCGAATTTTGGATGAAGAAGGTTCAATTCTTAGGCCACGTGGTGGATGAGAATGGAATCTCAGTAGATCTCAAAAACATTAATGTAGTAAGCAACTTGGAACAACTAAGAACTCCGATGGAGGTAAGAAGTTTCTTAAGGTTAGCTGGGTACTATCGTAGATTTATCAAGGAATTTTCTAAGATAGCGACCCCGTTAACTAATTTGACGAGGAAGATAATGAAATTTGTATGAACCGAGAAATCTGAAGAAAGTTTTCAAGAGTTGAAGAAGAGATTATGTGAGGCGCCTGTATTATCCTTACCAGATGATACGGGAGGATTTGTGGTGTATAGTGATGCATCGCATAGAGGATTGGGCTGTGTACTAATGTAACATGACAAAGTCATTGCGTATGCGTCATAATAATTGAAGGATTAAAAAAAGAGATACCCTACTCATGACTTAGAGTTAGCAGCAATAATTTTTACGTTAAAGATATGGAGGCATTATTTTACGGGGAGAAATGTGAGATATACACAGACCACAAAAGTCAGAAATATATCTTCACACATAAGGAGTTGAATATACGTCAGAGAATGTGGTTAGAATTAATCAAAGATTATGACTGTGAGATTCTTTTTCACCTGGGGAAGGCAAATGTAGTTGTCGACGCTCTGAGCAAGAAAGGAAGGGAGAAATTGTTTTGACTAACAAATCAGGAAGAGTTAATAAGAGATATCTAGAAGTTGGGAATAGAGGTGAAGGGACCCGAGAGGTCTGAAGAGATGTTATTTTTAATGGAAGATTGTCCGACATTGTTGGATAGAGTAAAGGAAGCATAGGAGAAAGATGGAAAATATGAGAAAATTAGGAAAAGGATCACGGAAAATGAGGTAGAAAAATTTCGAATAGATAAAGACAGTATCTTAAGATTTGAAGGGAGAGTGTGGGTACCGGTAGGCACAAAGATTTGAAGGGGAGATTTTGCGCGAGGCACAAAATATGACATATTTTGTTCATCCGTGAGGCACAAAGATGTACTGGGACTTGAAGCAACATTTTTGGTGGCCAAATCTAAAAAGAGAAATCGCAGAGTACGTTAGTAGATGTCTTACGTGTCAACGCGTAAAAGCAGAGCATCAGCGGTCGAGTGGTTTATTACAACCATTGGAAATACCAGAGTGGAAATGGGAGCATATTACGATGGATTTCGTGGTAGGACTTCCTATCACGCAGAAAGGTTTGGATGCCATTTGGGTTATAGTGGATCGACTTAAGAAGACCACACATTTTCTACCTATCAAAATTTGCTACAGTTTATATCAATTAGTGAGTCTGTACATAAAGGAAATTGTTTCACGACATGGAGTGTCGATGTCAATTGTTTCTGACCGAGACCCGCGTTTCACGTCAAAATTTTAGAAAACCTTACAAGAGAGGATGGGAACACAGTTACAGTTAAGTACTGCTTATCATCCTCAAACAGACAGACAGAGTGAGAGAACAATGCAAACGCTAGAGGACATGCTTAGTATTTGCGTGATGGACTTCAAGGGAAATTGGGACGACCACCTACCCTTAGTCGAATTTGAGTATAATAATAGTTTCCATGCAAGTATCGACATGCCACCGTATGAAGCTCTTTACGAAAGGAAGTGCAGAACACCATTATGATGGGACGAAGTCGAAGAACGACGAATACTTGGACCAGAGTTAGAATAACAAACCACACACGTGGTTACAGTAATAAGAGCCAGACTAGTGGCAGCTCAAGATCGCCAGAAAAACTACGCAGATTTGCATCGGCAAGATAAAGATTTTGAAGTAGGCAGTTTAATATCCTTAAAGGTATCTTCGTGGAAGGAAAAGATCTGTTTCGACAAGAAAGGAAAACTGAGTCCAAGATTCATAGGACCATTCGAGATACTAAAGTGAGTGGGAGAAGTAGAATATAAAGTTGCACTACCACCTAAGTTGGATCATATCCATAACGTGTTTCACATATTCGTGTTACGTCCGTACAAGCCTGACTACAAACACAGGATTTCTTATGAACTTATTCAAGTGGAGAAGAATTTAGTGTACAAAGAAATTCCTGTCCAAATCCTTGATAGGAAAGAACAAACCTTAAGGAATAAAGTTATTTCTTCTGTAAAAGTGCTTTGGCGTAACCATGATGTCGAGGAGGCAACGTGGGAGTTAGAAGATAGGATCTATTTGTGTAACCTTGTAGCAATTCCGAGATGAAAGTTTTATAAGGGGGGGGGATAATGTAATACCCGAGAATTTCCCATATTATTAAATGAAAATATTAATGGAAATGATATTTATCTGAAAATAAGTGATGGTGTTTTGAGAGTCGGTTAAATAAATTGATTCGTATTAGATCAATGCGTATTAAGATGTGTGAAGTGATGATGAGGATTGTGAAATGCCTTGTGTGGCATAATGTGAAATGAAGAAATCCGTTAAGAAAATTAAAATGAGAGTTAAGAAGTTTAATCTTGTTGATCAGGTGATTTCATATGAGTAGTCAATATGCTTTTAGACTTGTAGTAACACTCTTGTGGACATTAATTCATGTCGTATAAAATGAGTTTAGTATTGAAAATTGACGCGGGCTGAAGCTAAACCAATCTTGGCACTGTGAGGGCATGACGCAGCTGCGCCGTCCCATCAGTACAAACTGGCGCAGCTGCGCCACTGTTCAGTTGGAGAAAATTTATTTTTCTACTTTGAAAATTAAATGGAACAATTCTATGTTGTGTGTGACATTAATAAACTATGAAATAAAGTGCGCAAATAACTAATATTAATTATTAATTATTATATTAATTAATTGATAATGGTTATGGTAGAAAATTGATTACTTGGTAATTAATTAATAATATGTGATTATTATTTTTTGCAATATAACTATAAAAGTATAATAAAAATTATATAGATAAATAATGGTTATGGAAATCCATAAATACATTAATCAATGATGGTTGGATTAATTAATATTGATGTTAATTAATCAAGGAAGTGAATAAATTATTTACTTGACATAAATAAGTAAGTTAGTAATATAATAATATTCTATTGACAGTTATGTGCATATGAGCAATAATACAACTATACAATATAGTGTAGTGTGACATTGTGTGACTATATATTAAGTTTTATAAAACTATATACTATTAAGTGGTAGTTAATTAAGGGAAGGAATAAATTTATATATTTAACATAAATAAATAAGTTATTAATATGATAAGGTTATAATATGGTTATATGAGTGGTAGAGATAATTATGGAACTATCTGGACAATAATACCTGACTGCATTATTTTATTGCGTATATTTAATGTACATGGACTATATGATGTAAGTATATAGATAACCCTAAATTCTCCTAATATAGTGACACTTGGACATTAAAACTATTTTTGGATAACAAAGTAAATAAATGGGATTGAACTAAGATTGTTGCTGAGATTTTCACTTTTATCCCAAAATGAGTGGCACAAGTACAATGAACAATAGCTAAAGCTAGAATACGTATTTTCCACAAGGCTAAATCCTAGATTATCATTGCTAGCTATGTAGTTGGTATGGAGTTGTTAAACCACCATTCATGAACCATTGTTTCTTCCCAATACACCATGGATTCCAAAATTGTGTAATGACAATGCATATTCCATGATTGTTCTATAAATGCAAGCTTGAGTTCAGATTTTTGGAGTTGCTTGGAAATTATCTAAGAGTTGCTAAGTGAGAGTTGAAAGCATACAAGCATTTTTAGAGCTTATGAGTTCATTGGAGCAAGTTCCTTTCACATTTGCAGAGGTATAGCTCCTCTTCCTTATTTTTTATTTTCAATTCTGTTGAACAAAGTTAGCATGTATGGAAATTCAATTTTTTTATTTTGTAGGATTGGATGTTAATGAGGGTGGGTAATGTTCATATAGTTGTTATATTACCTTATGAGAATGTTTACACTGATACATAAGTGTTTAGAATCAATTTCGTGGGTAAATTATGTGTTTGGGCTAAACAGTTGCCGAAGCAGACTGTTCCTGGCTCAAACCAGGCGTGGCGCAGCTGCTCCGTATTAATACTTAGGTGCAACGCAGCTGCGCCAGTTGCTGAATTAAGTTTTGAGCTTCTGTTTTGTAATATGTTATAGTACTGTGACTTATATTAGCATGCAAATATGTGTAATGTGTAATGTGTATGTGTAAGTATATTATGCTAAGTGGAGCATATTTTAATATATTTGCATGATTAACGAAAGCATATGGTTTAGATGGAGATTTAAACATTATATTTTGAGAACAAACTATGTTATAGATCATGTTCTGAAAATTTTGAACCCAGTAATCTATACATGACTGATTATAAACATAGATGAGCATTTTATAGTGTACATAATTAATTTGAGCAAGACCAAACTTATTAGGCTTTGTGTTAGGAAGTTTTTCAAGAAAAAGCTTAGCCTAGTGAGCTAATATGCATGACCACTACATGATGTATATTCTAACTTTGCAAGCATGACAGTATGGCTTAAAAATGCATGAATAAACCTTTAGATTATGTTTATATGATTAGTAAGAAAACATGAGCATGTTGAACCTACTAGTACACTTTGAATGTTAATATTGTCAAGCTACCATGAGGACTAAAATATGATATTTGTGATCATGTTTGATGACACTCTTAGACTGACTCATGTAGCATAAACGTATAAATACAATGCTTATGTATCATATTTCAAATAAAGCATCAACGAAGCATATTTTCAACTAAAGCGGTGTTCATTTCACATGTGTTATGAATACTCACAAGCATGCCTAATATGAGTTTTGTAACTATCTTATATGTTTAGAGAGCAAGAATGGAAGACTTTGTGGTTTCATAACCTCGAATGGCCTTAAATGGTTGAAATGATTAATTTAGAATTCTATTATGTAAGAAGGAAACTAGATTGACTTAAGGAGCATGAAACGACCCTTAACATGACAAGTATATCATGTATGATTGTTTTGAGCAAGTCGAACACAAACCACAAGGCAGCAACTAAGTCTTGGCTTGGCCAGAGGACGGCGCAACTGCGCCGGTCCTAGGCTTAGCCATGGCACAGCTGTGCCAGTCTGGAATCTGAAGATTTGCATTCTGTTTTTGAACTGATGTTTGAAACATGCCTATATGATTACTTTAACTTATATTACATGACCAAAATGTTATGTAATGTGTTAAGAAGCATGCTATATAATAGAGACAAAATGTTTCTCATGAATTCCAAATGTCAAGTCTAAAGAATATTTTCAAGAAATAAAGGTAATCAAGACGTTGTAATATTTATGATGACTTACAAACTGAATTGTGCTATAAAAATATAGGGTAAGCGATGTGTATGAAGTTATATCTAAGTTAAACGTTTATGTGTACATTGAACTTACATATATGTGTTAGCTAATGAACATCTTGAACATATAATACATTTTAAATAGAATTCGAAAGTGTTGATTTCTTGAAGTGGATAAACTACGCTTAAGGCAAGTTCCCTAAACTTATTATAATTATTATTGAGCGAGTTTCTTTGAACTTTACTCTTATTGTGCAAGTATCTTTGCATTCTTTATTCAACGAATATCGTTAGCTTATCTCTTTGAATACAAGTTATATTACTTTCTCGTTAAAATGAGCTAGTATGTTTTAACCCTCGTGAAAGTTATTATTCATGCTAAACTTGGTATTGTTCTTGAATATTGTGAATGAGTCGATGCCATTTAATTCGGCTAGACTATATGCATGTTTATAAATGCTGTCCAAACCAATTGATTGGTGTAGAAATCTTGAAAACTGAGTTGGACAACCCTTTTGGTAAGGGGAGTGGATGTCGTTGGAAACCCCAACACGTTATTGAATATTATGGTGGTGTTATGCATAACGTAAAGTATTGTAGACTGACCATCTATAGTACTCGATATTTTTGGGTTATCAGTTTAATATTGGTAACTCTAGTAGAAGTTCAATAATCCTTAGTGGCTACTCAATATAAATTGTTTATTAAGTTGGATACATTGATAGTCGTTGAATTCATTTATCTTTGTTGATTTATATTGAATAATCGTTCTTATTCCAAGAATTATTGATATTCATTACTCATGATATTATTCTGAAACTCTGAATTTCAAACTCGTGTTATGAAACTCTTTACCCTTGTTGTATATTACTTGCTGGGCAATTTGTGCTCATCCTTACTTATCTAAAACCTTTCAGTTAAGGAGGAACTGGGAGGTTTCTTTGGAACAGACAAGGGCAAGGGCAAGGGCAATGCTACCGACTACCTTGTTCCTTTTATGTTTAAAACTATTATGTTATGTTAAGACTATTTTTAGACAATGTTTAAACTTAAGAAGGATTATGTAATAGGTCTTTATTAGATAATATTATGTAATCTATTAAGTACTGTAGGTTACGAGACTTGGGGGAATAGTTATAATAAATCATTGTATATTATTCTAATTTAGATCTTCTGTTGTGAATGTTTTATTTTAGTTATTATGGTTTTACGATGAGAACGTGATGAACCAAATTTGAATGACCAAGTGGAGGTCCGAATTTGGGGGCGTCACAGATCAAATACATGACAAGGAAAACATACCAAGCATCCCATTTTACCTACAAAAGGCTCCAACCTATGGGAATTACATTAGAGAAGTATCGGATGAGCTACCTCCCATCCAACACCATTGGTATTAGTACATCAAGGAGTACCTACGAGATGGATCTACACCCGCTGAGGCGAGCCCGACTGAGAGAAGGCAGATCCATCGACTGGCTATGAAATTCTACCTGAGGGGAGATGCACTCTATAAAAGGGATGCAGGACTAGGTCTCCTTAGATGTCTGGACAAGGACCAAGCTCAGAGGCTCATGGATGAAATACATGGTGGAGTATGTGGCCCACATATGAGTGGCCCTCTACTTGTTAAAAAGATCTTAAGAACAAGGTATTATTGGCTCTCGCTTAAGGCTGACTGTGATGATCACGTCAAGAGATGTTATCAATGCAAAATTCATGGGAATGCTATCCACGCCCCTCCGAGGGAGCTCCATAACATTAGTTCACCTTGGCCCTTCTTAATGTGCGAAATGGACGTGATCGATCCCATTGAGCCCAAAGCCAGTAATGAGCATTGATTTATCTTCACCATGATCGACTACTTCTCCAAATGGGTATAAGCAACCTCCTTCCCCAGGTTTACTGTTACGCCCTCAAATCCGGGTCATTTTGTTACCCGAAAGATGGTGCTACACGGTATTACCATTCATTCATTCATTCAATTGAATAGTCTCAAAAGGACTAATATATCTTATATATATTCCAAATAATATTTCATTTCCCAGGTTCCTTATAACCCATTCATTCACTCTTGTCATAATATTCAATATATTACAAATGTTCATCCTATACTATTACAACAGTATTCTATAGATTCGTCTTCACCTTGCCCTTATCCTTGCCGGAGCCTTCGGTCCATTCGATCTTAGCTGTGTTCATATGGTTCAAGCAAGAGTGAGCATGACTAGCTCAACAAGTACTACAATTTTAATAACCAACATGCATGAAACATAGAACTCGCATATCTTCAATTATTGAACAATAGTTACGAAGTACGATCGATAATTCAAAATAGCACTTCTTTTTATTCAAAACGTTTTACAATAACAATATTCAGTAAAACATCAGTTTTGGTCCAAGACCTTGAGCAGTTCATTATTGCTTTTTAAAAGGACAACTCGGTACTAAGTCCGTAAGTCCGGCATAGCTTGCGAGCACTTCTGGGCGATCATCCCATTTTACTCTATGTTGATCAACACTACATTCATTAAACCTGTATACATTTAAGTTGTGGCAACCTCACGTGTCTGTCGTTAAACGACAAAATCTTTTTAGCATACTCATTCTTTGATTGAAAACTACACCAATATAACTTGGTGAACATTGTACATGCTTTGATAGAAACAGAATCTAAGTCTAGCCGAAAGAATTGACTTTGACTTCTTCATACAAAACTTTATGCGAAAGGATACATGAATTACAAAGCTTGTCC
The DNA here is from genome assembly GCA_020205505.1 of Panax japonicus. NCBI lineage: Eukaryota > Viridiplantae > Streptophyta > Magnoliopsida > Apiales > Araliaceae > Panax > Panax japonicus. Next base: position 32,847,580 of record CM035110.1, on the reverse strand, counting down.
AGACTGAACTGGAACAAGGGTTAGAATACTTGCCTTCAGCATCTGCTTACTGATTATCACACGTACACTTTAGGTCTCTAAGTTTCTACAATACATGATCATATAACGTACCACATTAGGTTTTATATAATTAAGTAGGTATATTATTATATCTTACCCTTCATCTCAATCTAAATCCTGACTTAGATATGTTATTATGGTTTCCGGCTTTTCATTATGTCATTCATATTACGTTCACTTTCAATTGATTAATATCTCTTAATCATCATACAATTAAGTGTCTAATGGTGCCTTAACAATGTTATGTTTATACCTTAGTTCATTATTAATAAGTTCTCTTTCACTTTATATCAGAAATCATTCATTATTGTCCACATCCTAGGGTTGGCGCTGTGGCGCCACCAATTACTCTTCAAGCCGCGCTGCGGCGCGAGTTAACAGTGGGCAAGTCCCGGACTCGAAGCTGCGGCGCGAGACCTTACTATATTGGTCACGCTGCAGCACGAGTTGGCATTGTGCTCAGAAACTGTACTGGCGCTGCGGCGCCACTCATTTGGCATTGGGTTGGTGCCGTGTCACCAACTCTGTGCCTCAGACAGTTTGCAAAATTTAAAAATTTTATGAAACTCCCGAACGCATAACTTCTTCGTTATAAGTCCGAATTGGCTCGTTTAAAAGCCTACGGTTCACAAATTTCATACTCTATATGTTTATACAAGAATATAATCTATTTGACTTTGTTTGCTAAAATTTCACCTATTAGTTCATTTTTAATGAAAACGATAAACGTTCGTGAACGTTCAACGCTCGTTTCTTTGTTCTAAGTTGGAATGTGGTCATTTTTGAGCTCACAACTCTATAATGCCAAATATGACTTGTCTCCATCGAAAACCAACATTTCCGACTTCAAACACAAAATACGACTTCTATTCCGAGAATTTCACGAATTCGACGATAATTATCCAATCATGTGAATTCCAGAAAAGCTTCATTACTAAATATTCTAAATGAATTTTAATCAACACATGAATAATTCAAGTTACTTATCACACCAACTTATTATCAAAGTAGGTTTTGACTTATTCTCATAAGTCAATGACTTAATCAACTTATTAGCTACAAATTCTCATGCTTATGACTTACTATGAACTTAAGTCCATCAATCAATGTTCTCATACTATATTGAACATAGTAACATCATATGACAAACATATGATAAGTTCTTCACAAGTTTATCAACTTATTTAGGTTCCAGTTGTTTATTCAACGTATTCGGCTTAAGTTCATTCATTAATAACTTATTACATGTTCCTAACAAACAATCCCCCTTCTCTATCAATCCTATCATAGAAGATATGAAGATAATAGATATGAGTCTTACCCTTGAAGACTATTACTTCACTTCACTTCACTTTGGAAAATCTAACAAAGGTTGAAGTGGCTTATAAGTGCTTTTGTGACTTATGCTCTCTACCAAATAAGTTGCTTAATCTTGAGAGGAGTTGAGAGGAATTTTAATCAAGCAATCAAATGAATTGAGAACTCTCTATTTATAGGCAACCCAAAGTTAGGGCACTTCAGTCAATAGGACATTCCACCTCCTTTAATCACCTCCTTACTATTCATTGCTTATCAACCAAGTCTCCTTGCTAGCCACTTCTATTACTTGATCATCACAACACTTGGTCACCACACAAAATGTTTGCCCATCAAGTCTACCCATTTCTCACTTGGTTTTCCCCATAGATCATGGCTTAATCACATTGGGCTTACTAATTAATCTAGCTAATTACTTATTGGGCTTACACTACAATAGTTTGGACTCATGACATATCAAACACTTGGGCTTGAGTATTACATTCTATTGGACTTCTATCGTTAAGCTAATAATCCTACAAGTCCATTACATTTAATTAACAACTTAACATATATACACCACGTATAATTCTCATATGCTAGTTCGTATATTTATTCGTAATATATGTTATTTCATTCTCCATTCTTAATAGTATAATACATCATATTATATTTACGTTCATTACCTCGTATAATGCATACACATCATACGATTACAACTTTCTTTCCTTAATGCTTAATAAACCTAACGTTCCCAAATTAAGTCCGCATGCGAAATATTACATTTTCCATACTTAGATTATTATTACATAATTAATTTCACCTTGATATTATAACGTTACGTATTTATTGAAAGTTCAAAAATAATTCCCGAGCAGAAATTGATGAATAGTATTTTTTGGAAAATTTCTCAAAAAACTTTTATTTTGGTTTTAGAAATTCAAACACTTTAATTCTCCTACGTAGTTGAAATACTACGGCTTTGCGACGTTTCTAGGTTATAGAACGACATTCATCTTATCAACACACAATAATAATAAATAATATTATTTTATTCATTATTAAAAGTATTTAAAAAGGTTCGATTTTCCGGGGCGTTACACTCTCTCCTCCTTAAAAGGATTCTGTCCCCAGAATCTCGCTATAAAAAAAATTACACAAATAATTGAGGGTAATTCTTTTCATCATTTCTTCTAACTCACACGTTGCTTCTTCTGCATCGTGGTTCTTCCATATCACTTTCACGGAAGGTATAACTTTATTTCGCAAAACTTGTTCTTTTCTTTTGACAATTTGAATCAGCGTTTCCTCGTACGTTAAGTCCTTCTCGATATGAATAGATTCATATTCTATCACTTGCTTATAATCTGGCTTATAAGGACGTAACACGGATACGTGAAATACATTATGTATTCGTTATAGGTCTTGAGGTAATGCTATCATATATTTTACCTCACCCACCCGTTTTAATACCTCAAAAGGTCCTATAAACCTCGGACTTAACTTTCCTTTCTTTCCAAAACGTATCTTTCCTTTCCAGGGAGATACTTTTAGAAATACGTACGAACCTACTTCAAATTCTCTATTTTCTCTATGCAAATCCGTAAACTTCTTCTATCTGTCTTGAGCTGCTAGAAGACGCATTTGTATCTTCTTGACAATATCCGCTGTCTGTTGCACCAATTCTGTCCCCAACATTCGACATTCTCCTACCTCATCCCAATACAGTGGCATTCTGCATTTCCTCCCACACAAAGCTTTGTAAGGTGGCATACCTATGCTTGCATGATAACTATTGTTATATGTAAACTCTACTAATGGTAGATGATCATCCCAACTACTCTTGAAATCCATGACGCAAGATCTTAAAATATCTTCTAACGTCTGAATTGTTCTCTCGCTCTGTCCATCCGTTTATGGATGATACGCCATACTCAGCTTCAACTCCATTCCCAACTGTTCTTGTAGACTCCTCCAAAAGTTTGATGTGAATCGTGGATCACGATCTGACATAATCGATACTGGTGCTCCATGTCTAGAAATTATTCCCTTAATATAAAGTCTAGCTAATTGGTCTAAGTTATACTTGACCCTAATTTGCAAAAAGTTACCGACTTCGTCAACCGGTCCACTATTACCCAAATCGCATCATATCCTTTCTGAGTAGTCAGAAGTCCTACCACAAAATCCATCAGGATATTCTCCCATTTCCACTCTGAAATTTTTAACGACTCTAGAAAGCCAATTGGTCGTTGATGTTCGGCCTTAACTTTCTGGAAAGTTAAGCACCTACTAACGTACTCTGCTATCTCTCTTTTCATGTTCGGCCACCAAAAACTCTGTCAAAGGTCTTGATACATCTTAGTGCTACCAGGATGAATCAAAAACCTCAAACTATGAGCCTCTTGCAATACCTGCTCCTTTAATTCTGTCTCATTCGGAACCCAAATTCTTCCTTCAAAACTCAATAATCCCTCATTATCAAGACTGTACTTAGTCTCTTTTTCATTGTTTAACCGCTCATTTACTCGGTCACACTCATCAGTTTTGAGCTGCACCTCCTTGATTCTTTCTACGATAGTAGATTGCATCTCCGTCGTAAACAGAATTTGCCCTCCTTCACTTGGCAACTTAATTTCCAACTCCATCCTAGCCATCTCTGTTATTAACTCAGTTTGAGCCATTAACAAAGACAACTTTTCCCGACCCTTCTTACTTAAGGCGTCGACAACTACATTGGCTTTTCCTTGGTGATACAGGATTTCACAGTTGTTATCCTTTATCAACTCCAACCATCTCCTCTGCCTCATATTCAACTCATTTTGTGGGAAGATATATTTTAAACTCTTGTGGTCCGTGTATATCTCACATTTTTTCCCATAAAGATAATGTTGCCATTTCTTTAGAACAAAAACTATTGCGGCCAGTTCCAGATCATGAGTAGGGTAAACTTTCTCATAATCCTTTAACTGCCTAGATGCATACGCAATGACCTTTCTATGCCGCATGAGCACGCAACCAAGTCCTCTATGCAAAGTGTCGCTATAAACTACAAAATTTCCCGTGTAATCAGGCAATGACAAAACAGGCGCTTCACTCAACCTCTTCTTCAGTTCTTGAAAACTGTCCTCACATTTGTCAGTCTAAGCGTATTTCACTATCTTCCTCGTCAAGTTAGTCAATGGAGTAGCTATCTTCAAAAAATACTAGATGAATCTCCGATAGTAACCCGCTAACCCTAGAAAACTCCGTACCTCAGTTGGCATTTTTGGTTGTTCCCAATTCAGTACGGCTTCCACCTTCGTTGGATCTACTGAAATCCCCTCATGGTCAATGACATGACCTAAAAATTGTACCTTCTACAACCAAAATTCACACTTAGTAAATTTCGCGTACAACTTCTCCTTTCTTAGTGTCTCCAACACTAATCTTAGGTGTTAAGCATGATCTTCTGGCGTCTTAGAATAGACTAGAATATCATCTATAAACACTAAGACGAACTTGTCCAAATATTGTATGAACACTCTGTTCATCATATCCATAAATGCAACCGTTGCATTTGTCAACCCAAATGACATCACCAGAAACTCGTAATGACCATAACGAGTCCTGAATGCTGTCTTTGGTACATCCTCCTTCATAACCTTCAACTGGTGATACCCCGTTCTTAAATCTATTTTTGAAAAATACTTAGCCCCTTTCAACTGATCAAAGAGATCATCGATCCTGGGCAATGGGTATTTATTCTTTATCGTTAACTTGTTCAACTCTCAGTAGTCGATACACAGTCTTAACGATCCATCCTTCTTCTTGACAAACAGTATCGGTGCTCCCCACGGTAAAACACTCGGTTGAATGTACTTCCTGTCTAACAGTTCTTGCAACTGCACCATCAACTCCTTCATTTCCACTGGAGCCATACGATACGGTGCCCTGGAAACTGGTGCAGCTCCTGACATGATGTCTATTACGAACTCTGACTCCCTATTCGGTGGAAGACCTGGAAATTCACTCGGAAATACATCGGCGAATTCTATCACTACATGTATTTGTTCCATGGTTGTTACTACTCTCTGGGTATCAATAACATGGCACAAATAACCTACACATCCCTTCCTCAGTAATTTCCTAGTTTGTGTCATGGTAGACAACATGAACGTCCCAGCGATATATTCCTGTAAAATACTACCTTAGGTTGTTTTAACGTCTTAATGTTCACACATTTCTTTTGACAATCTATAATTTCCCCATGGTTCACTAACCAATCCATTCTGAGAATTACGTTGAATTCTCCTAACTTTATCAGTATCAATTCTACCAATAATTTACAACCCCGTATGTCTACGTAACAACTCCTATGAATATCTTCAATAGGAATTATCTCTTCGTTTACTACCTTAATATTTAAAGATATAGGCGACTTTTCAGGAAGTAATTCTAATCGTCTAGCAAAACTGCATGCTATAAACGAACAAGTAGCACCCGAATCAAACATCGCGTAAGCATTTATGTCGTTGATCGGAATAATACCTGCGACGACGTCCCCTGATGCAACTGCATCTTGGACTATCATGTTAAAGGTATGACCCATCGGCCTACCCGGCTGTGCTAGACCCCCAATGGCTAACTTACCAATATTAGTGCCCCGATTCCCGTCAGTTACCTTGTTCGGGCAGTTCTTTGCCATATGGTCGGTTGACCCACACACAAAGCATCCATTGTTCTTCTTCAGACCAGGACAGTTAGGCGCAATGTGCCCCTCCTATCCACAGTTGTTATATACAGCCTTCCCCTTGAGACAGACTCCTAAATGAGTCTTCCCACATGTCTTGCAGGCCTCCATCCTCCTCTTTGGGTATCTTTGATTCACTCCAGTATTCCCAGAGCTAAACACCTTCCTCTTCTGACCCTCGCCACTCCCGCTGGCTCCTTCGATCTTTACTCCCCCATCTACTTTACCATTGCTCTTCTTGTCCTTATGGTATTGACTTAGAGCCTCACTACAACCCTCGGCGATTATCGCCTTCTCTAAAATGGTTCCAAAAGAAGTACTTTGAAACACTGAAATACAGTTATAGAGCTAGGGTTTCAAGCCCTGCTCGAACCATCGCGCCTTCCTAACCTCGGTATCCACTTGGTGTGGAGCGAACTTTGTCAGTTCATTAAACTTGGCGGCGTATTGGGGAACCGTCATGTCCCCTTGCTTCAACTTGAGAAACCACATCTCCATTGTGACAACCCGAGAATTTGGGCAATTTATTAAAATCTTAAATGATTGATTTAAGGTCAAATAATATACCTAGACATAAAATAAGTGTATACGTTTGATATTATTAGGGTGAAATTTTGAAGATTTCAAAATTTTGTGAAGGATATAGGTGAATTATTCAGGATTAAGGATTTATGTGACTATGTTCTATGAATATGGTTATGTATGTGTACTGAATGTGGTTAAGGGTCAAGGGTTGACCAGATTAATTATATATGTGTCAAACCCTAATTATATATTAAGAACGCCAACGTTCGGTTAGAAAACCCTAGCGATTAATAAGAAATCCTAGAAATCGGTTATGGAAATTCTAGTTTCAGTTCCGGGAGTCCGAAACCCTAATTCGGATATTAAAAACCTTAGATTGGGAATGCAGTGCTATGTATAAGGTTAAACGTCATTAATTAGAAATTTATTAGGGAAAACCCTAATGAATTACCTGAAACCTTAAATTGATTAATTGAAAACCCTAATACCCGATTTGGAAACCCTAATTTCAGATTCCGGTAATTTGAAACTCTAAATTGGGAACTTAATGGCGCAAGTGTAAATTAGGGTTAATCTTAACAAAGTGGTTACAAAACCCTAATTCCAAAGTTGAAATCCTAATTACGGATTTGAAACCCTAAATTTTATAGTTAGGGAAAACGAAAGTGTTAAATTAATACTTTTAATGTTAATTAGGATATATTAATTCTAATTTTCAAGTTAAGTAATTAGAAAACTCTAATCTAATTACGAATATTTAATTTCTATTTTAGAAAATTATTTTCTATTTAGAAACCCTAATTTGTGGAATTGAAAACCCTAATTTCTAATTTTTGAACCCTAATTGTACAGTGGTGGATTTAATTATATTAGCAATGTTAATTAGGAAATATAAATCCTAATTGTCAAGTTATTAGAAACCCTAATCTAATTAGGAAATCTAATTTCTAAAATTTAAATATTATTTTTCTATTTAAAACCCTAAAATGTGGTTTTGAAACCTAATGTACAAATTTGACCCTAAGTGCTACATTAGCAATTTTAATTAGGATAAATTAGTCCTAATTAGCAAAGATTGATTTATGATTAGGAAATTAAGATATAATTTGGAAGCCCTAATTATAAGTTAGAAATCAAGATTTTCTATTTTTAAAATTTAACTAGAAAATCTTAGAAATTCAAGTTCCTAAATATTTAAAGGTTAAAACCTAAACCCTAGATTGCTCAAAACCTAAACCCTAAGGGTTGCAACAATTGAGAAATCTAGAAATAAAAGGAAAGGACTAAAATACCCTTTGTGTTTCTTTAATGAGGAAGCTTGCAAATCTTGCCTTATCTTTGGTTGTTCACCAACCCTAACCCTAACCTAGCATAGCATGTGACTAAAAGCCATACAAATCAGCCACCTAGCAATGAGATTCATTGAATCAATTGGATTAAATAAAGAAAAGTAAGAAAAATCCCTTACTTTATTTCTCAAACCAACCAAGCCCTTTCTCTCTCTAGAAATTCGGGTTTGGGAGTGAAAATGAGTGAGAAACTAAAGCCATGATCATTTCATAGCAAGCCTAGATCAGATCACAAGATCAAGAATCAAAATTAAAGCTCAAAAGGTATAAAATCCTAATTTTAGAAATCCTTTGATTTGTTGTTAAATGTTGCAATTGATTGTTCAAAGTTGTGTAATAGGGTGTCAATTGATGATCTGGGTTGATAAATCATGAACCCATAACATCAAAGTGCACAATTTTGAAATTTTAGAAAATCTGGAAATTTTTTAAAAGTTGTCTAGCAGCCGAAAGTCAAGGCCTATAGATTTGTGTTTGTTAGCTGTTTTATGTGTTTTATGTAATGAATCTGTAGTATGATATGTTTTCTTCATTCTGTAACTTGAATCAAGTCCAGATCTTGTCTAGATAAAAAGCTATACAAGGTCAAACGTCGTTGACCGATCACAAAACTAAAAATCTGGAAAAAAACCCAGAAAATGCCGAGATTTTCAGAAAGTCTGACAAGCTTTTCCAAGCCTTTGATCTTCCTACTGATAAGTGTTTTGGCAATGTTTTCATTATGGACATGTATTTTGGTACAATGACTACGATATAAAGCCTTTAGAACACTTAGATCGATTATAGAACCAAAGTTATTCCTGGTCAAACTACTGTTGACCATCGGTTTTGAAGAATTCTGGAAAAACCCAGAATTCGGCCAAGAACAGTCCTGGCATGCCCTTTGACCGGTTTAAATCTTGAGCTGGTGATGTTTTTAGACTAATATGATGTTATGAAGTTATACTCTGACATCAGGACTACAAGTTTAAACCTTTAGATCACACGAAAAATGCTCAGACTGAAAGTTACAAGGAATCAAAGTAGGTATCTAAGGCTGTTTTTCAAATCTTGAAAACCCAGAATTTGAAGAACAGGTCTGACAACACTTTTGAGAACTTAGATCTCTCTGTTATGATATGTGATGATCATGAACTTGGTTTCTTGTTGTAGTATTACATAAGTACTACAATCTGAAAGTTTTTACAAGCCCAGAAAACATAAAGAACACCGAATTAAACCCGGTCAAACCATGTCCCTCGCACACTGACCGAAAATCTGGGTTTGGGCTCAAGAACACCTATAGCGACGGTTCTGTCGCTATAGAGCCCCTTTAGTGACAGTTTATTTTCTATTTTCCGAAAATTAATTAAATAAATAGAAAAAAATGGTTTTTAATTATTAAAAATACATAATAAATTTTGAAAAATTATTTTAAAGTCTGAAAATTAGTTTTTAACTTCTTTGAGTATATTTCGAAAATATTTAATATTTTTGGAAAATAAATGGTATTTATTTATTTAATTATAATATTAAATAAATGATTTAAAAATGATTTTTAATTCATGAAAAATCATGAAAAATAATATTATGGTATAAGAAAATATTTTAAGTTATTTTTGATGACTTTTAATATTTTGTGATGAAATTCATTAATTAATCAATATTAATGATAATTATTTTATTTAATAACTATATTAAATAAATTAAGGAAAAATGGAATTAATGCTTTATAAATTATATAAAAATGATTTAAGTGATCTAAAAATATTTTAAGTTATAAATTATAACTTTTGATATTTAGTCATGAAAATATTAATATTTTAATATTAATATTAATTATCGGATAATGGATTTAAGTGTTTAAAATCATATAATTATGATTTTAAGGTATTAAAAATACTTTGATATATTCTAATTATATTATAATATTATGTTATGATTTTCATTAATATTTTATATTAAATGAATATTAATGATTAAGTAATTATGTGGTATTTAATTCATTTAAATACGGTTTTAATGATTGAAAATGGTGATAAATGATAATAATTATCTGTAAATTATTATAAGTCCTTAAAAATTATTTTGACTGATAAGATAATTATCTGTGATAATTGTTAAGCGTTTAAGCAGAGTTTAATTGAACTTAAACTCAAGTATTGTCCGACTAGACCGTCGGGATGATAGAATTGTGTCGGGTTCAACTCAGACTGCAATAGTTTGACTTGATACCAAGTCTTATGTGTTGTATAGACTAATAGGCTTATGTGCTATGTGTTTAGGTTATTCCGTGGATATGTATATATAACAGTATTATATTGTAATAATATTATTCTAATATTGGAGATCTATATTATTAATATTAGGTTTTCGGGTAAAGCGTTATAAATTGCGTTGCGGTAATCAACGGTTCAAACAAGTTTCTTTGTACTTAACTCTAATAAGAGTGTTTTATTCAAGCTTATGGTTAATCATTGCTGATTGCCACGAAAATTTTACTTTGTACATCTTACATGTATAAGTCAGGTATGAAAGGCTGATCACCTTCATTACCAGTTGGTTCAGAAATGTTTGTTCATGTTTAAAACTTGTTCAGTCAAAAGTTTGTTCGTGCTAGTTCTCAATTATATTGATGAATTATAGCCAGCTTATTATTCATACTCTTTAATCATGATATATCGTTATATTATTGTATTTAAACTTGCTGGGCAACTTTCATGCTCACCCTTGCTATATCATGATAAAATATTACAGATAAGGCGAATGCGTTCGGATACAGGAAAAGATAATGCCAAGTTCAGTTTGGGATATAAAGTGCAGCTAGTTTGTAATAGTGTATTTTGATAAATGTGTTGTATTTTAGATAGTTTATGAATTGTATATAAGTTAAGGTTACTCGACTTTGGGGAATAGTGTGTAATGTATTGTATAAATAATTTATGTTTATATCTTCCCCAAATAGTGATAGTAACAGTGTACCGAATCCGCGACGATTTGGGGCCCGGATTCGGGGCTATCACATCCATCTTCCCTTGCATGCTCGTGGAAAAATAGTTCTCAAAAAATATCTCCTTGAACCTCTCCCATGTCAAATTCGCTATCCCGACCCTAGCCTGATTAGCTTTCCACCAAAAGTTGGCCTCTCCATTCATCATATAGGTCGGAAAGGCAACCTTTTGGGCTCGTCAACATTTTCTATCACAAATGTCTTCTCTATTTACTTAACCCACGTTTGAGCTTCAATAGGGTCCGTAGTTCTTTTAAACTCTGGTGGACCCACGCTCTTGAAATCCTTAAAGGTAGTAGCTCGTGCTACTCCTGAATTTACGGGGATATTAACCACTGTTCTATTAAAGGCAGCTGTTAATAAATTAACAAACTACTGCATCGGGTTAATTGGACCTCCCTCCGGTTGATTCACATTAGTACCTTGATTATGATGTACTCTTCTCGGTTGCATTTTGCTGATACAATAAACACATTTCGTTAGTATTCCTTTCTTTATTAGTTATCATTTAATATTAAACAATAACTCCAACATCCATTACTCATTGCTTTCCATAAAAAGGACTTATATTCATTCTTCGTAGTATAATACTACATCGATTACATTACACAGCCTAAGCTGATTACATTACTTTTCCGCTATTGCTTTCCAAGAATTGGGATTTACAAAAGACTACCCTTTTCTATACAAAGAGGGCTTTACGTCACTACTAATTACAAAATATTTACATATTGAAACTACTCTAGCTACTACTAGTCTACACCTGCCTCAAGGCATTATTGAAATCCGCCTTGGCAAGACCGACAATAATATCACAGTTGATAGTAAGTCGCGTCTGCCCCACCTCTATAGGATAACTAGCTACCTACTGTTGGAAATCTGTGTGAGAACTCATATGGATATAGGACATTCTCCCTATCTTCTGCAGTTTGTTCTTTAGCTCCTTCTTGAGCTCAAAGACCTCATGCTTTAACTCGTGGACTTTGTCCTTAGCCAAAATCCTCTCATCATGTTCCTGCTCCCACATGGACTCAACATCAGTCTTGTCCTCTATAATAGTTTGGAGCTCTGCCTTCAGCTCCTTAACCTCCTGACAGTAATGGATATTCCTATCCAACACTGACATAAATAGTGACATCATCGACTCCCCCAGAGCCATCTCCGCTGCTATAGCTACCGGGTAAAAAGATAATGTCTCCACTTCCTCCTCTATCATCCCATCGAATACTGACATGTAGTCAACATCATCTAAGTCTCCAGACTCAATAACTACCACATCCGGATCTGCTACTATGGGGTTCGGTATAAACTCTACTTGGTTTACCAACTCTTCACTAATGGCTTGATCCTCTACATATATTCCGTTTACTCCGAACATCTACACAAAACAGTTAAGTTGACTAGTACACATCAGAAGAATAATAAAAACACATAATATAATTATAATGTATTTTTATAAGGTTATTTTCTTCTTGTACTTCTTTGACTTATCTTAAGGTTATGACATAAGGTTTTTTTTAATCCCCCCTTAAGTTTTATAACCTAATGCTTTGATACCAACCTGTCACGCCCCCAAATTCGGGTCTCTTCCAACCCGACATATGGTGCTACACGGTACTACCATTCATTCATTCAATTGAATAGTCTCAATAGGACTAATATATCTTTTATATATTCCTAATAATATTATATTTCTCAGGTTCCTTATAACCCATTCATTCACTCTTGTCATAATATTCAATATATTACAAACATTCATCCTATACTATTACAACAATATTCTATGGATTCGTCTTCGCCTTGCACTTATCCTTGCTGGAGTCTTCGGTCCGTTCGATCTTAGATGTGTTCATATGGTTCAATCAAGAGTGAGCATGACTAGCTCAGCAAGTACTACAATTTTAATAACCAACATGCTTGAAACATAGAACTCGTATATCTTCAATAACTGAACAATAGTTACGAAGTACTATCGATAATTCAAAATAGCACTTCTTTTCATTCAAAACGTTTTACAACAACAATATTCAGTAAAACATCAGTTTCGGTCCAAGACCTTGAGCAGTTCATTATTTCTTTTAAAAAGGACAACCCGGCACTAAGTCTGTAAGTCCGGCATAGCTTACAAGCACTTCTGGGTGATCTTCCCATAGTACTCTATGTTAATCAACAATACATTCATTAAACTTGTATACGTTTAAGTTGTGGGAACCTAACGTGCCAGTCGTGAAACGACGAAAACATTTTAGCATACTCATTCTTTGATTGAAAACTACACCAATATAACTTGGTGAACATTGTTTCATGCTTTGATAGATACATAATCTAAGTCTAGCCAAAAGAATTGGCTTTGACTTCCTCATACAAAACTTCAGGCGAAAGGATACATCAATTACAAAGCTTGTCCAGACTGAATTGGAAAAATGGTTAGAATACTTGCCTTTAGCGTCTGCTTACTGATTATCACACGTACAATTTAGGTCTCTAAGTTTATACAATACATGATCATATAACGTACCACATTAGGTCTTATATAATCAAGTAGGTATATTATTATATGTTACCCTTCATCTCAATCTAAATCCTGACTTAGATCTGTTATTTTGGTTTTCGGCTTTTCATTACGTCATTCATATTACGTTCACTTTCAATTGATTAATAACTCTTAATCATCATACAATTAGGTGTCTAATAGTGCCTTAACAATGTTATGTTCATACCTTAGTTCATTACTAATAAGTTCTCTTTCACTTTATATCAGAATGCATTCATTACTGTGCACATCCTAGGGTTGGCGCTACGGCGCCACCCATTACTCTTCAAGCCGCGCTGCGGCATGAGTTAATAGTAGGCAAGTCCCGGACTCGGCGCTGCGGTGCGAGTCCTTACTGTGACACCCCTAATATAGGTATACATCACCCATTCTGAGTTGTCAATACATGGTTCAGAAACAACTACAACTTTATTATTACAACATGTAAACTATGAGTTTAAATACAGATATTGCCATCTAGATAATATCCACATACAAATAAATCCCCATCATAATTATTGATACATTATTTTACAAAAATGGTGAGGACTACTAAACAACTTTCTCTAGAACCTTCATTCCATACCCCGACTTGTACTCGCTATATTCTCACCTCCTTAGAAGAAAAATGGAATAAAAAGGAAAAGGGTGAGCTCAACTAGCCCAGTAAAGAATATTATGACTAAGATAATATACAACAAATTATCGTTAGTCTTCAACAGGGAAAAATATAATAGAATACAATAGACAACAAATTTTAAATCAATATTCGCAGCGGAAAATATTAATCCATAGAAGAGTTACGTAGATGATGAAATCTACTAATGTCTATGAATTTAACAGTCCATCAATAGTATTTGTTTTTATCCCTGTAACATCAATCAATTAACCTCTTGATTCATATATTCATCCTTGCACTACAGGCCAAGGATATTCATCAGTTGGTCATGTTCATCTAAACACCTGTTCATCTTTGCACTACGGGCCAAAGATATTCATCAGAAATCATTCATCTTTGCACTACAAGCCAAAGATATTCAATAATATCATCATTTAAGACTGAGGATGATGAAAAATATTTTTAAAGAAACGAATCCAGTGAAACAAATGACAAGGATTAAGGATTAAGGATTCGTACTTTGTTTTATCCATGTCCAAAAATACCTCAAAAATAATCATAGTGGTGTAAAATTCAAGAATGATCAAAACATAGATACAATCAAAGCTAGTATCCATAATAGATATTTTAGACGAAAAGAAATTTTTTTTATTTTTCGATGAATAGTGTCGTATTCGTGAATAGTGTCGTAGTATACGTGAATAGTGCAGTATACGTGAATAGTAACTTCGACACAAAAAGTTCCAAATTTGATTAAAAGTTCAGATCAATACTTCGGCATAATGATATTAGAAGAAATAATATCATTTTAAAAAAAAATAATATCCCTTACCTCGGAAGATCAGTACTTCTAGTTGAAACACCGGATATAGGCTATGACTTGAACTTACTCCGTATAGCAATACTCAAAATATACTCAAAATACTCACAAGAATACGCTCGATATTATAGAGAGAGAAAACTTCAGTTTCTAGTGTGATTTTCAATTCTAACCTAAGCACCTATTTTTAGGAAATTGCTTAGAACACCAAAACAGAAAATTTAATAAAATATTAATATTTATAAAAATATTATACGTATTCTTTGAAATCTGAATTTCAGCAATTCACACATGCTAACCTTCTGGAAAAAGTAAGAAAAATGTTTTTGTTAATATAAATATTTAAAACTTCCAAAAATCAATTATTTTGGAACTCCGAAACTTCAATAATTCATAATAAATAGCCCTTTTGTCAGAAAATTCGAATCTCGCGTATTTTTATAGGAAATTCAATTCTCTACAACTTTGCAGAAGAAAGTTTTTCCAAATTCAAAAATAGAAATTAACCGAAATTCACAAACGGGTGATTTTAGAGGCTATAATCAAATTTCAGTCAATAAATGGGGTCCACCGACATGTTTAACATGTTTTAAACATTTATTGCAACAAAAATACTCTTCATCCTCGTATACTCATATATCTCACATTCGTTGTAAAAATATCACCATTATTATATTATTAAAATATAATAATATATATATATTTAAATGAATTATTTTATCAAAAAAAGATAAAATTTCAATTTTTAACAATTGTCACATTAAAAAATTTTCTCCATCTATATCCACATAAAATCAATATTTTCCTCATCATATGAATCAATAATTAATTATTCACAAATAATATTACAGAATCACAATATTGAAAACCAGGCAGTTCCTAGGAAAGATGGGGCTTTCCAATAAGAATTTCTCCTTAGACAGAACTTTCTAGACATTGCCAATAATATTATCTAATAATATTATTCAGATAATTTAAATTATTGCTTCGATAATGAAAAATACTGTGTAATGACAATTATTGAAACAACAGCAATATAAAATATCAACGCAACAATTATAAAATAAAATACTGAACAGTAATTACTATAACAATTATTGAGTAGTGTCTTTTTACGTAAGAATCAATAATTGGTGCAATATCGTGTACTACTGTGTTTTAACCACCGAGTATTTTAACAGTATTAACGGTAATAACTACGCCGTCATTTTTTAAACAACTTATATTTGTCGTTTTCTTCCTCTAATCGCTTTCTGTTATAGGGCCCACACATGGCTATGTCATCATACGAATATTCCCCGACAGTACGAATATTCCACGACCAAACGAATATTCCCCGACAACAATGAATATTTTATAACCACTTGCTTATTTTGAAATATTTGCGTATTTTACTCATAACTATCCACATTAATCACATCAACCCTTATTATTTCAAAATAATAATTAGAGGAAATTAAATTTTATTTATTAATTATTTGGGGTCTTACAACCTCCCCTCCTTATGAAATTTCGTCCTCAAAATTGACATACGTACCTGGTGTTTCGAAAAGATGAGGATACCTCGCTTTCATTTCCGTTTCCAACTCCTAGGTCATTTCCTCTATAGCATGGTTTCTCCACAAAACCTTAACTTGTGGTATTACCTTCGTGCGTAGGACATGCTCCTTCCTATCCAAGATCTTGACAGGTACCTCCTCATACATTAAGTCTTCGGCTATCTCGTCCGGTTCTAACTCAATGACGTGGTTCGGGTCTTTCACATATTTACGAAGCACAGATATATGAAAAACATTATGAACACGAGACATACTTGGAGGTAACGCGAGTCTATAGGCTACATTTCCTACTCGGTCAAGAATTTGAAATGGGCCAATAAATCGTGGACTGAGTTTTCCTCTCTTCCCAAATCTTGTAACTCCCTTCCATGGAGCAACTCACAATAATACATGATCCCCTATACTAAATTCCACGTCCTTTCGATGAAGATCCGCATAACTCTTTTCTCGATCTTGTGCCGTTCGTATACGTTGTCGAATCATTTGGATCTTTTCGGTAGTCATACGTACTAACTCGGGTCCCAACAATATTTCTTCAACCACCTCATCCCAACATATTGGAGAGCGACACTTTCGTCCATATAATGCTTCAAATGGAGCCACACCTATACTTTCCTGATAACTGTTGTTGTAGGAGAATTCTACCAATGGTAAATACTTATCCCAACTGCCCTTGAAGTCTAGGACACAGAGTCTTAATAGATCTTCCAGAGTTTGAATAGTCCTCTCTGATTGTCCGTCCGTTTGAGGATGGTATGCTGGACTGAATCGTAAATTTGTACCCATAGCTTTTTCCAAGCTAACCCAAAATCTTGAAGTGAATCTTGGGTCACGATCCGAAACTATAGATACTGGCATGCCATGCAACCTCACAATCTCATTTATATACATACTAGCAAGACGTTCAAGAGAATAAGTCACCCGTATCGGCAAGAAATGTGCAGACTTGGTTAATCTATCAACAATAACCCAAATAGCATTTATGCCTTGAGAAACCGCGGGAAGACCCGTAACGAAATCCATGGTAATGTGTTCCCACTTCCATTTCAGAATCTCAAGTGGTTGCAATGGTCCTCTTAGGCACTTGATGCTCCGCCTTTACACGTTGACAAGTTAAACATGTTGAGATAAACTTTGAAATCTCTCTCTTCATATTTTTCCACCAAAATGTATGTCGAAGATCAAGATACATTTTAGTACTTTCAGGATGGATTGCAAATGGTGTATTGTGTGCCTCCATCATGATCTTGTACTTTAAATCAGAATCGTTAGGAACACAAAGTCTGGAGTGGACTCGAAGTATTCCTTCTTCATCAATTCTCGCTTCCGGAATAGCACCTTCTTGTACTTTCTTCTTCATATGCATCAGCTCCGGGTCGGTGGCTTGAGCAACCTTAACTTTTTCTATTAAAGTTGGCTCTATGCGTATACTTGACATCATCGTACTCGTTCCTGTATATGATCTTCTACTCAACGCGTCAGCTACCACGTTTGCTTTTCCAGGATGGTATTGAATAGTGTGGTCATATTCTTTTAATAGCTCGAGCCAACGTCGCTGCCGCATGTTGAGTTCTTTTTGAGTGAAGAAATATTTAAGAATTTTATGATCTGAATATATCTCCACTTTCTCCCCGTATAGATAGTGCCTCCAGATCTTTAGCGCGAAAACGACTGCTGCCAATTCTAGATCATGAGTAGGATAATTCCTCTCATATTCTTTAAGTTATCGCGAGGCATATGCTATGACTTTCCCATGTTGCATAAGAACACATCCTAACCCTTTACCCGAAGCATCGCTGTAGATAACAAATCCATCCGAACTAGATGGTATTGTTAGAACAGGTGCCAAAATAAGTCTCCTTTTAAGCTCTTGGAAACTCTTCTCGCATTCCTCGCTCCAAATGAATTTTGTATCATTCCGAGTTAGATGACTTAACGAATTAGCGATTCGAGAAAACCCTTCCACGAATCTCCGATAATAACCAGCTAAGCCCAAAAAACTACGTACTTCAGTCACCGTCTTAGGTTGCTCCCAACTTTGTATTGTTTCAATCTTCGCCGGGTCCACAGATACTCCATGTTTTGACACCACGTGCCCAAGGAATGCTATTTCCTCAAGCCAAAACTTGCATTTCTTCAACTTAGCATATAACTTGTTTTCACGAAGCCTTTGGAGTACCAGCTTCAAATGGTGCTCATGATCTTCACGGCTTTTGAAATATATAAGGATGTCATCAATAAAGACAACAACGAACTGATCCAAATAATCCTTGAATACTCGGTTCATCATACCCATGAAACCCGCAGGAGCATTAGTCAATCCAAAAGACATGACTAAGAATTCATAATGCCCATACCGAGTTCTAAAGGCAGTCTTTGTTATATCCTCAGTTCTAATTTTCAGCTGATGATATCCAGAACGAAGATCGATTTTTGAAAAGAATTGTGCTCCTTGTAATTGGTCAAACAAGTCTTCAATACGAGGTAGAGGATACCTATTCTTGATGGTGACATGGTTTAATTCCCGATAGTCAATACAAAGTCGCATACTCTCGTCTTTCTTCTTTACGAATAAAACAGGTGCACCCCAAGGAGATGTACTAGGACTAATGAAACCGATGTCCAATAACTCCTGTAGTTGGAATTTTTACTCCTGAAGTTCAATAGGAGCCATTCGATATGGGGTTTTAGAAATGGGCTTTGTACCAGGTTCAAGATCAATAAAAAATTCAACTTCACGTTCTGGGGTAGACCGGGAAGTTCTTCAGGAAATACGTCAGGAAAGTCAATAACAACAGGAATATTATTCAAATTTGACGTGTCTTTATTCAAATCCATAACATGAGCTAAGAAAGCTTGACATCCGTTTTTTAATAAACGAATAGCTTTATGATTAGATATGACAGTGATTGATTTTAATGGTTTAGTTGCCTGAATTCGAACAACAGGTTGATTAGGAATATGAAAACTAACAACCTTACGAAAACAATCAATTTTGGCATGATGAGTAGTTAACCAATCAATCCCTAAAATCACATCAAAAGCAAGTATCTTTAAAGAGATAAGGTCAACAGGTAAGGTGATGGTGCCAACTTGAATCAAACAAGATTTATAAACAGTGGATGTGATGAAAGTTTCTCCTAACGGAGTCTTCACAGATAGGTCAAAGTCTAATTTCTCCGGAGTCAAGTTTAAACGTTTAGCGCAAGCAGGAGAGATAAATGAATGGGTAGCACCGGTATCAAGTAAGGTATAAACTTCGCAAGAATTTATAAATAGCTTACCCGTGATCACCTCGTTTGGGTTCCTCGCATTTTGACCAGTCACAACAAACGCTCTCCTAGGAACTGTTGACTTTGACTTTTCTGGAATAGTCTTCTTAGTCATCGTCCCCGCTGGAATTGGTTTCATTACCGTACAATCTCGAGCGATATGTCCTTCCTTCCCACAATTATAACATACCTTGAACTGTTGTGGGCAGTTTGTACTGATATGTCCCTCTTTCCCGCACTTATAGCATATGACCGGTGCTCGTTCTCCTCCCTTAGAACCAGTTACTGCTGGCGCTGATGTCTTCACATGGTTATTGTTGAATTTCAACTTCTTGAAATCTCTTCCCGACTCGCTTCTTCTATTTTCATGGCCATAATTACCACCAGAGTGGTTACCATTTTTGTCCGTCTTTTTCTTTCTCCACTGGTTGTCGTTGTTTTGTTGACTGCTATCTCTGGTATGATCCTGATTGTGGTACCTCGGTTGACCGTACTCGTTATCTCGCTCCAACAATTGTGCCCTATTAACAACATCTGAATAGAGAGAAAATTTATGAGAAATGAGATATTGCCGTATGCCGGGTTTCAAACCTCTCAGAAACATCCGCGTCATACGTTCCTCATTCTCCACCAAATGAGGTGCAATCCTGGATAACTCTACAAACTTTGCCTCGTACTGAGACACTGTCATGTTATTTTGTTCTAATATGATGAACTCCACTTCCTTCAGTATGACGAACACTTTCAGGAAAGTATTTGTCATTAAATAGTTTTTGAAACGTCTCCCAAGACATGCTGAGTGCGGCTGGATGGGTACGCTTCACAGACTCCCACCAGTAGTCTGTCTCGCCACAAAACATAAAGGTGGCGAACGGAACCTTCTGTTCCTCCGTGCATCCCAAGACATCGAATATCTTGGTAATTTGCTTGACCCATGTTTCCGCAATGATCGGATCTGGCTTTCCCTTAAATTCTGGTGGTCCCAACTCTTTGAACTGCTTGGCTGTGATAATTCGTGAATTTCTATCATTTCCTCCTGTATTTTGAACACGAGTCTCCCTCGTCTGATTTTGCATGAACTGCAAAAAGCTTCTAAACATTGCGTCGTTCATCGTCTGATAAGTGGTGTTATTCACAGGAGGAACATTGCCAGCCTGTTGCACGTTCTCCTCGTTGGTAAGTACATGCATCTCCACGGTCTCATTAACTCCATTGTTAACATTCTCGGTTGCCATTCTTAAATACTGCCATAAAACAAGGGTTAATTAAGCAAATCACATATCACTTAATATCCCTATATACTGACCAACTAACAAATAAGCTTAGGTAGGACACACTAGCGAAGGAATTACTCGTCTCTCCCCTCCTACTTCTATTCCCCGATCTCCGCCAGAGATCATATCCCTAAGCTTTGATACCAACTGTGACACCCCCAAAATAGGTATACATCACCCATTCTGAGTTGTCAATACATGGTTCAGAAACAACTACAACTTTATTATTACAACATGTAAACTATGAGTTTAAATACAGATATTGCCATCTAGACAATATCCACATACAAATAAATCCCCATCATAATTATTGATACATTATTTTACAAAAATGGTGAGGACTACTAAACAACTTTCTCTAGAACCTTCATTCCATACCCCGACTTGTACTCACTATATTCTCACCTCCTGAGAAGAAAAATGGAACAAAAAGGAAAAGGGTGAGCTCAACTAGCCCAGTAAAGAATATTATGACTAAGATAATATACAACAAATTATCGTTAGTCTTCAACAGGGAAAAATATAATAGAAAACAATAGACAACAAATTTTAAATCAATATTCGCAGCGGAAAATATTAATCCATAGAAGAGTTACGTAGAGGATGAAATCTACTAATGTCTATGAATTTAACAGTCCATCAATAGTATTTGTTTTTATCCCTGTAACATCAATTAATGAACCTCTTGATTCATATATTCATCCTTGCACTACAGGATAAAGATATTCATCAGTTGGTCATGTTCATCTAAACACCTGTTCATCTTTGCATTACGGGCCAAAGATATTCATCAGAAATCATTCATCTTTGCACTACAGGCCAAAGATATTCAATAATATCATCATTTAAGACTGAGAATGATGAAAAATATTTTTAAAGAAACGAATCCAGTGAAACAAATGACAAGGATTAAGGATTAAGAATTCGTACTTTGTTTTATCCATGTCCAAAAATACCTCAAAAATAATCATAATGGTGTAAAATTCAAGAATGATTAAAAAATGGATACAATCAAAGCTAGTATCCATAATAGATATTTTAGACGAAAAGAAATTTTTTTCATTTTTTGATGAATAGTGCCGTATTCGTGAATAGTGTCGTATACGTGAATAGTGCCGTATACGTGAATAGTAACTTCGACACAAAAAATTTCAAATTTGATTAAAAGTTCAGATCAATACTTCGGCATAATGATATTAGAAGAAATAATATCATTTTAAAAAAATAATATCCCTTACCTCGTAAGATCAGTACTTCTAGTTGAAACACCGGATATAGGCTATGACTTGAACTTACTCCGTATAGCAATACTCAAAATATACTCAAAATATACTCAAAATACTCACAAGAATACGCTCGATATTATAGAGAGAGAAAACTTCAGTTTCTGGTATGATTTTCAATTCTAACCTAAGCACCTATTTATAGGAAATTGCTTAGAACACCAAAACCGAAAATTTAATAAAATATTAATATTTATAAAAATATTATATGTATTCTTTGAAATCTTAATTTCAGTAATTCACACATGATAACCTTCTAGAAAAAGTAAGAAAAACGTTTTTGTTAATATAAATATTTAAAACTTCCAAAAATCAATTATTTTAGAATTCCGAAACTTCAATAATTCATAATAAATAGCCATTTTGTCAGTAAATTCGAATCTCGCGAGCTTTTATAGGAAATTCAATTCTCTACAACTTTGCAGAAGAAAGTTTTTCCAAATTCAAAATAGAAATTAACCGAAATTCACAAACGGGTGATTTTAGAGGCTATAATCAAATTTCAGTCAATAAATGGGGTCCACCGACATGTTTAACATGTTTTAAACATTTATTGCAACAAAAATACTCTTCCTCCTCGTATACTCATATATCCCACATTCTTTGTAAAAATATCACCATTATTATATTATTAAAATATAATAATATATATATTTAAATGAATTATTTTATCAAAAAAAGATAAAATTTCAATTTTCAACAATTGTCACATTAAAAAAAATTTCTCTATCTATATCCACATAAAATCAATATTTTTCTCATCATATGAATCAATAATTAATTATTCACAAATAATATTACAGAATCACAATATTGACAACCAGGCAGTTCCCAAGAAAGAGGGAGATTTCCAATAAAAATTTCTCCTTACTGGCGCGCAATTAGATGACCAAACTTCTCCTTAGACAGAACTTTCTAGAAATTGCCAATAATGTTATCTAATAATATTATTCAGATAATATAAATTATTGTTTCGATAATGAAAAATACTGTGTAATGACAATTATTGAAACAACAGCAATATAAAATATCAACGCAACAGTTATAAAAAAAATACTGAACAGTAATTACTATAACAATTATTGAGTAGTGTCTTTTTACGTAAGAATCAATAATTGGTGCAATACCGTGTACTACTGTGTTTTAAGCACCAAGTATTTTAACAGTATTAACGGTAACAACTACGCCGTTATTTTTTAAACAATTTATATTTGTCGTTTTCTTCCTCCAATCGCTTTCCGTTATGGGGCCCACACATGGCTGCGCCGTCGTACGAATATTCTCCGACAGTACGAATATTCCACGACCTAACAAATATTCCCCGACAACAATGAATATTTTATAACCACTTGCTTATTTTGAAATATTTGTGTATTTTACCCATAACTATCCACATTACTCACATCAACCCTTATTATTTCAAAATAATAATTAGAGGAAATTAAATTTTATTTATTAATTATTTGGGGTCTTACACTTACTCTATAGGTCGCGCTGCGGTACGAGTTATCAATGTGGTCAGACACTGTATCGGCGCTGCGACGCCACTCATTTGGCCTTGGGTTGGCGCTGCGGTGCCAACTATGTGCCTCAAATTGTTTGCAAATTTTGAATATTTTACGAAACTCCCGGATGCATAACTTCTTCGTTATAAGTCCGAATTGGCTCGTTCAAAAGCCTACGGTTCACAAATTTCATACTCTATGCGTTCATGCAAGAATTTTATCTATTTGACTTCGTTTGCTAAAATTTAACCTATTAGTTCATTTTTAACGAAAACGATAAACGTTCGTGAACGTTCAACGCTCATTTCTTCGTTCTAAGTTAGAATTCAGTCATTTTTGAGTTCGCTACTGTGAAGTCCCCGAATCCGGATACTTGAAACCCGAACTCGATACTTCACGATAGCATTTCTATGAGCGGAAATATTACTAATAATAATAAAACTAAAATAAATTATAAACGTATCTTACCTTTATCAGAGTTTAATCCCAAGTACGCAACCTTAACTATATGACACCGTAAACCTAATCTGTTTGCTTTCCTTTTCACTTGTTCTTGATCGATCCTTCTGGTTGTTCAAACTTATCTGAAAACATTTAAATTAAGCAAGGATGAGCATTTGAGTGCCCAACAAGTATTATATATATATATATATAAGCTGAAAGAATTTAAATATTTTTTTTATAATATCCATCTAAAACAAGTCAATAGTTGTGAAGTATTATGAACTGATATTAATAACATAACAACCCTCTTTCACATTTTTTAAAACTACGTACTGGCTATAAATAGGGTTTAAATGACATTCTATGAACATTATTTTTATTTTCGAAAAGGTTTAGCAGAACTTCATCTTCAAACCGTCATAACTTACGGACACGGGGATGATCAGCCCGTTGTGCCCTGTATTGATCAATACTACATTACAAGAATGATGTTACCATTTACTTGATCCGCCTTGGGCGCATAAAAGTTTTCCCGTGAACAGGATGTTCATATTTGTCAGGGTTCCAGACAAAAGGTTTTATTTTATCCAACAATAATCTATAATTCAACATATATGTATAACAAAGGTGTATCAACATGTGATTAAATACAATGATTATGCAAGTGGGGACACTTGTATAATCATTTCTAGAAATTAACGAACAGAATATATATTCGAATTATCATATACTAACATGTTGATAATCAAAGGGTGTATATATTATAGGTTTAACCATCTGTACATTAATAATAATAATTATTCTGAACTTCTTACTTCTGTCCATTGCCTAAAGAAAATGCAAAGTTAAGATACTTGCCTGATGCGCTGCTTACAATTCTCAACTTAGTTCTATCTTTCTATCACGACCTATCATTAATCAAATCAATCGTTTGATTAGAACAACATACCATAACACATAGTACTGCATTTCGTAGTCAGCACATAACCTAATCATCTTATCACACATGTTCAATAATCATGACATCACAAACTAACATCAACTCATTCCTAATCACATAATCACATAACCTTAACAACCATTGAATCACAAATAAACAGTTAACTAATTAAATTATCTAAGTCCAGATCAATTTCTGAAACATGTTGGCGTATCGACAACCATGTCAGATAATTATCGAGTTTGAGACTCTATTCTGTATCTCAATATCCAAATAGATAACTTAAACAATAATCGTATTATTTTTCATGACCTTATAATAATTATAAAATAATTATTACCATTTACAATAATTTTTGAAATATCAGAATCATTATTAAATGATTTAAATATCAAACAATTCTATTATCATTAATATTTAATTAATATTAAACTATTAATGAAACCATTGCCAAAATATTAAAGTTACTTATAATAACTCAAAATATTTTTTAAGTACCTATATTACCCTTAAATGATTTTTTAAAACATCTAAAATCATTATTAAATAATTACCATTAATATTTAAATATTAATGAACTATTATCTAAATATTAAAGTCATTAATTATAACTTAAAATATTTTTAATTCATTTATATCCCTTCTAAATGATTTTTTAAATAAGTAAAACCATTTTAAAACTATTTATTTAATATAATTATTAAATAAACTTAATATCATTAATATATCATTAATATTAAATTATTAATGAAATTATCCTTTAAATATTAAAATTTATAGTTTATAACTTAAAATATCTTTAAACACTTTATTTTCATTTAAAATGATTATTATATTATTAAAATCATTTTTAAACTAATTTATTTAATATAATTATTAAATAACTTTAATATAATTAATAATCATTAATTAATGAAATTAACCATTAAATATTAAAAGTTATATTTTATAACTTAAAATATTCATAAATACCTTATTATTATTTAAAATGATTTTTAATATAATAAAATCATTTTTAATTCATTTATTTAATTCATTTAATAAATAACTTAACTATCATTAATATTAATTTATTAATGAAAATTATCACAAAATATTAAAAGTTATCAAAATAACTAGAAAATATTTTCTAACACGATAATATAATTCTTCATGATTTTTCATGAATTAAAACTATTTTTAAATAATTTATCTAATATTGTAAATAAATAAATAAATACCATTTACATTCCAAAAATATTAAATATTTTCAAAATATACCCAAAATAATTAAAATATAATTTTCAGACATTAAAATAATTTTTAAGAATTTATTATGTATTTTTAATAATTAAAAACTATTTTTATCATTTTTTTTTATTAATTTCCGGAAATTATAATTAAAACTATCGCTAAAGGGCTATAGCGACACTTTCTGTCGCTATAGGTGTTCTTGAGCCTAAGAACACTGACAGATCAGTGTTCGAGTTACCTCCTTTGACCGGCTGTAAATCGCAATCTGATCATGATTTGGTCTATCTAAAGCATTGATATTATACTCAGTATGTAGTACTACAACTATCGACAATTAATTAGGTCATACATCAAACACACAAAGAAATCCAAGCTCCTAAAAATGATGTCAGACCTTACCTGGGTTTCTACAGAAACCCAGAACATCGACTGGTCACTTTCCAGCCTATTTTAATCCATGTTCTGGTCGTGTTACATGTGATATAAAGGTTTAAACTTATTGTCCATACATCAAGGAACAATATTAAAGCATTAACTGAATTTGTTATCATCAGAATCAACATGAAATACTCGGTCAAATTATGTCAGACGGTGGCGTTCTTAATTTTCTGGGTTTTCCCAGAAATGCAAAAGTCAGTTTGGGTGGTCTACTTTGACCACCTTTCACGATCGATTTGTTGAGTTTACAAGATATCAAAAGACCTAGATCTATAATACACATACCCAGATAAAAAAGTTTACCAAACAACAACAACAAAACATCAAAAACCTGTCAGATATAAAGCTCACAAAACATTGTCAGAGGCTGTTCATGCTGTTCTTCGTTGCCCAGATTTTGACCGGTCATGCCCGGTCAACTGGTTTTTACCGACCATATCTAGCAATCTAGACATTCAATGACTCTGATTCTTTTTGCATCTTAAAGAGCACATTACAGACTTCATTTAACAACTTAAAAACAACACATATCATAAACGACAAAAGATTAAAATGGACTGACATTAGACTGTCAGACCTCAAGAACAAAATTTCCAGATTTCATAGATCTTCAAATCTGAGCTTCTAGATGTTATGGATCTATCATCTAGCAACCCAGATCATCACTAGACACTAAAATCAACATGTTTTAACACTTAAACACAACATCTAACAGAAGATCAAGGGTCAAAATTTTGGTTAGGGTTTTTACCTTTAAATGAAAATTCTTGAATTCTAGACTACTGATTTATGATGTGTGCTAGTGGGGCTTGAATATGTGACTGATCTAGCAAAATTTTCGGAGGTGTGGAGCTTAGGAGAGTTAGGTTTAGTATTTGGTACAAAATGAACAAAAATGTAGCTTTCTCTCTCTTGAATCTATATATAACAAGCATGATGCATTGAATGCTAGCAAAAGGCTGATTTGCTGTCCATTTACTGTCAAGGGAGTGGTTAGGAGGGGTTGGGTTTGGTAGGAATTGGTAAACAACTCCCACACTTGTCAAAACTGAATAATTCAAGAGGGTAAAATGGTCTTTTTGCTTGGAAATTTAAGGGCATAATTGTAAACTTTGCAAACCCTTAGGGTTTGACCCTTAGGGTTTAACCCTAAGGTTTAATACATAGCATTTGCGAGATTTAGCAACTAGGGTTTGTACAAAAACTAAAATAAATTTTAGTTTCTAAAATTTATAATTAGGGTTTATAAAATAATTTAAGTTTCTTAATTAAATAAAAGGTTTTAATTTACTTAACACCTTGCTCATTAGGGTTTATAAAACACTAATTAACATTACATTGTCCAAAATAGCGCTTAGGATTTACAATTACAGATTAGGGTTACTAATATAGAAATTAGGGTTTATAATATGGAAAAATAATAAGGATTTTGAATAATTATGATTCTCCCTAATTAGGGTTAATATCTATATCACCAGTCGTTAATCACATTATCGTGATTACATAAAGGCTTAACCAATTCTCAAAGTCATGAATGACTTTCACGTTAGAGTTTCAAATCAATTAGGGTTTCAAGAAATTAATTTAGGGTTCTATAATTTTATGGTTTTAATTTACTAATTAGATTCACCTTAATTAGTAATTAAAGTCTATCATACTTGATATTAATCATAGTAACACTATTTCTGACTGATCAAACCTCCGGTTTAGGTTTCCGGATTAGGGTTTTCATTCACAATTAGGGTTTTCTAATATCTAGAAAATATAAATATAAACTAGGGTTTTAATATTTATAATTAGGGTTTTCTAATTAGCATATCATGAAGTAGCACATAACATATATCACATAACACAGTTATATAATAGCCTTAAACTCACAATTGAGTTTCAAAATTAGGGTTTGGTCGTAACATAATAAAACTGTTCCACACATTAACATTACACCCATAACCATACATATCTATAATACTGACAAAGAATAATATAATATTATTATTCTCATTCCTTGATCAAAACCCAGAATTAGGGTTTGGATTCCATATCTGATTTATCTGTCATAATTAACATTATAAATTAAGTTAAAATAATTAACTTAATAATTTGCACAAAATTCATATAATAAAATAATTATTATAATTATTCTAAAATCATTTCATAGATTATTTAAATAATATATAATTTTATTTTCATAGAAAATAATTGATAAAAACATTTCCAATATGGAATTAATTATTATAAAAATATAATTGATAATAATCAATGATTCTAAAATAAATTTACTTGTAAATATTCATGTAATAAATATATTTTTATTTACCACATAAATACATATACACATAACCTTTTACAAATCCTCATCCTTAAAATAAAAAAAAAATTATACGCAAAATTTCTTATTTATTAATATAGAAAATATCGGGTTGTCACATTCACCCTCCCTTATAAAGATTTCGTCTCCGGAATCACCACTTTAAAACCTATACATATCAGGGTACATAGTATACACAATCATTGCAAGTAGATCTCGATCATGATTGATCGAATCGATCTTTAACTATTCACATAAAGCTTGTCTTTCTGATTAAACGAAAATTTGATTTCTAAAAGAACTCAAATTCCTCCTTCAAAATAATTTATAAAAATAATTTACTATATATAAGAAATCAATATTTAAGAAAATAATATTGGTTTGAGTAATATCTGGAGTTGCATCCCCGGCTGCCACGATATCTTGAACGGTCATGTTGAAGACATTTGCAGTTGGTTCTGTTGATTCGTTCGTTGTTGGTCCCATTGCCGCCAATGTCCTGCTGCCTTTTCCCCGTATTTGCATTCCTTACCTCCATTCTCCTTCTTGAACAGTCTCCCACCTTATGCTCCATTGATCCACACTTGAAACACCTACTATACATTCTTGGATTGAGACAATCGGGAGAGATATGTCCCTTCTGTCCGTACTTACAGCATACAAACTTACCTTTCAAACACTCTCCAGAGTGGTTCTTTCCACATGTCTTGCACTGAATCGCCTGCCTTTTCACTCCCTCTTGCTTCACCTACACGCTTCCAAAGTTCTTCGCCTTCCTCTTTTCAGTCCTATTCCCTTTGTTTGTTTCCACCTTTACTTTCACTATTAATTCCTACCTTCCCAGCTCCCTTAACCTTACTCTTGATCCTTCTTACCTTGTTGTAGAGGCTCATGGCCTCGCTCCCCTCCTCAGCCATAATCGCTTTCCCCATGAGTGCTGCAAATATTGGAATCTACAACACTTCCACCTTGTTGTAGAGCTAGGGTTGTAATCCCAGCTCAAACCTTCGTGTTTTTCTAGCCTCTTTATCAACTTGATGCGGAGCAAACCTAGACAATTCATTAAATTTGGCGGCATATTCCGCAACTGACATATCTCCTTACTTCAATTCCAGAAATTTCACCTCCATTTTAGCCTGTATACTAGCAGAAAAATAATTTTTTTAAAAAATAAAGTCTTAAACCTATCCCATGCTACCACACCTACTCCTGCCCTCGTCTAATTCGCTTTCCACCAGAAATTTGCCTCACCCTTCATCATTTAGGTGGCAAAAGAGTTCTTTTGCCCCTCAGCTACCCTAACTATCACGAACACCCTTTTTTTTTATTTCCTTAACCCAAGTTTGGGCTTCTACAGGTTCATTCGTACCTTTGAATTCTGGCGATAGGACCGCCTTGAAATCTTTAACGTTTATCTGGTTGATCTTTCGCAGCTGGTATTCCGTTCTGCACAACTTGATCATCCATATTCGCAAGTTTCTGTATCGAGTCTGGTTTTCCTCCAGCTTTGTTGACAGATTCTTCTATCCTTTGGTTTCGTTTTCATCTTGACGGCATTTTCATAAATTATTCTTACATACTAAGCCTTATCGTAAACGTTTAACATATAACACAAAATTTTCTACTTAAATAATCATGTATTCAAAATATTAGATTTTTAAAAACTCGGTCTACTGTAATAACCAGTGACCAAATAAATATCTACTATCTTTATACCAACTTATTTTATTAATCCAACATAGACTCATATTCATAACACTTGACATGCCATAGCACATTTTATTTTAAACATTCGTTATCCCTTTGTGACTTCAAAAGTCGGGATTTACAACTTTGTCCAACACAAAAGTTAAAAATATTTCATTACACAAATATACTTATCACTTATACCACACAGAAACATACATATTCAGCTAATACCAATACTACCTATTTATTTTCCCTTCACTAAAGATTAACTATTTAGTATCTTATCTATTCCCAACATACTCAATAATCCAATCACAATTAATTATACTCAGTTCGTCAAACCTCACTTATGAGTCCATAAACTTGTCACAGTTATATGAGTATACAAACTTATCCTAGTCAGACCTTTGGCGTCCGTTCGCTGAGAGATTCATAAACATTTCATATAACTATGAGTCAAGAATGTCACATAAGTATGAGTTTTAAGAACTCGTACTTAACCCTATGTTCTCTACCTATGACCTATCTATTTTTTTATACACATGAGAAAGGAATCACCCTCTTAACATGTATATAGCAAATAGCGCGACACAAACATTTCAATGATTATCAATGTCAGATACTAAGTAGTTTTTACACCAAGTACAATTCTCCGCCCATACAAGGAATCATACAACTCAGCTGCCGACATGAGTCCTCATTGAAATCCCCACCTAATCTTAACCCCCTTTTTCCATTCGAATTTCATTTAATCCGTATTCATAACCCTTTCTTGAATCTGTACCATTCACACAACAATCTTGCTTTAAACTTTCCAATCATAAGATTGATTCTTTCTGGCTGTCATAATTTTATCAGATCACAGGGTGATCTCATCATATATATTATGATTCAATTCTATGTATTGTTTTGTTTTACGATCTCCTTTCCCTGCACTTCCAGTCTTTTAGACTCGATCTATTCACCATTACTGTTTAACTTTATTATCAGAGTTAAGAAACTCTGTGGCTTAACAACTCGCCGAGATTCATCTTTGAATCATACCAACCAACTAACTCTATATGAGTTATTTGTATTTTCAATGTTTCCCTCTGTTCTAAGGTTATAGCCTAAGGTCTAACTCACCTAAGGTTTCTAACCCTATAGCTCTGATACCATGATGTGAAGTCCCCAAATTCGGATTCTTGAAACCCGAACTCGGTAATTCACGATACCATTTCTATGAGCGAAAATATTACTAATAATAATAACACTAAAATAAATTATAAACTTATCTTACCTTTATCAGAGTTTAATCCCAAGTACGCAACCTTTACTATATGACACCGTAAACCTAATCTGTTTGCTTTCCTTTTCACTTGTTCTTGACCGATCCTTCTGATTGTTCAAACTTATCTGAAAATATTTAAATTAAGCAAGGATGAGCATTTGAGTGCCCAGAAAGTATTATATATATATAAGCTGAAAGAATTTAAATGTTTTCTTTATAATATCCATCTACAACAAGTTAATAGTTGTGAAGTATTCTGAACTGATAATAATAACATAACAACCCTCTTTCATATTTTTTGAAACTACGTACTGGCTATAAATACGGTTTAAGTGACATTCTATGAACATTGTTTTTATTTTCGAAAAGGTTTAGCAGAACTTCATCTGCAAACCGTCATAACTTACGGACACGGGGGTGATCAGCCCGTTGTGCCCTGTATTGATCAATACTACATTACAAGAACGATGTTATCATTTACTTGATCCGCCTTGGGCGCATAAAAGTTTTTCCCATGAACGGGATTTTCATATTTGTCAAGGTTCCAGACAAAAGGTTTTATTTTATCCAACAATAATCTATAATTCAACATATATGTATAACAAAGGTGTATCAACATGTGATTAAATACAATAATTATGCAAGTGGGGACACTTGTATAATCATTTCTAGAAATTAACGAACAGAATATATATTCGAATTATCATATACTAACATGTTGATAATCAAAGGGTGTATATATTATAGGTTTAACCATCTGTACATTAATAATAATAATTTTTCTGAACTTCTTACTTCTGTCCATTGCATAAAGAAAATGCAAAGTTAGGATACTTGCCTGATGCGCTGCTTACAATTCTTAACTTAGTTCTATCTTTCCATCACGACCTATCATTAATCAAATCAATCGTTTGATTAGAACAACATACCATAACATATAGTACTGCATTTCGCAGTCAGCACATAACCTAATCATCTTATCAAACATGTTCAACAATCATGGCATCACAAACTAACATCAACTCATTCCTAATCACATAGTCATATAACCTTAACAACCATTGAATCACAAATAAACAGTTAACTAATTAAATTATCTAAGTCCAGATCAATTTCTGAAACATGTTGGTGTATTAACAGCCATATCACATAATTATCGAGTCTGAGACTCTATTCTGTATCTCAATATCCAAATAGATAACTTAAACAATAATCGTATTATTTTTCATGACCTTTTAATAATTATAAAATAATTATTACCATTTACCATAATTTTTGAAATATCAGAATCATTATTAAATGATTTAAATATCAAAAAATTCTATTATCATTAATATTTAATTAATATTAAACTATTAATGAAACCATTGCCAAAATATTAAAGTTATTTATAATAACTCAAAATATTTTTAAAGTACCTATATTACCCTTAAATGATTTTTAAAACATCTAAAAGCATTATTAAATAATTACCATTAATATTTAAATTTTAATGGACTATTATCTAAATATTAAAAGTCATTAATTAAAACTTAAAATATTTTTAATTCATTTATATCCCTTCTAAATGTTTTTTTAAATAAGTAAAACCATTTTTAAACTAATTATTTAATATAATTATTAAATAAACTTAATATCATTAATATATCATTAATATTAAATTATTAATGAAATTATCCTTTAAATATTAAAATTTATAGTTTATAACTTAAAATATCTTTAAACACTTTATTTTCATTTAAAATGATTATTATAATATTAAAATCATTTTTAAACTAATTTATTTAATATAATTATTAAATAACTTTTATATCATTAATAATCTTTAATTAATGAAATTAAACATTAAATATTAAAAGTTATATTTTATAACTTAAAATATTCATAAATACCTTATTATTATTTAAAATGATTTTTAATATAATAAAATCATTTTTAATTCATTTATTTAATTCATTTAATAAATAACTTAACTATCATTAATATTAATTTATTAATAAAAATTATCACAAAATATTAAAAGTTATCAAAATAACTCAAAAATATTTTCTAACACAATAATATAATTTTTCATGATTTTTCATGAATTAAAACTATTTTTAAATAATTTATCTAATATTTTAATTAAATAAATAAATACCATTTACATTCCAAAAATATTAAATATTTTCGAAATATACCCAAAATAATTAAAATATAATTTTCAGACATTAAAATAATTTTAAAGAATTTATTATGTATTTTTAATAATCAAAAACCATTTTTATCAATTTTTTTATTAATTTCCGGAAATTATAAATAAAACTGTAGCTAAAGGGCTATAGCGACACATTCTCTCGCTATAGGTGTTCTTGAACCCAAGAACACTGACAGATCAGTGTTCGAGTTACCTCCTTTGACCGGCTGTAAATCGCAATCTGATCATGATTTGGTCTATCTAAAGCATTGATATTATACTCAGTATGTAGTACTACAACTATCGACAATTAATTAGGTCATACATCAAACACACAAAGAAATCCAAGCTCCTAAAAATGATGTCAGACCTTACCTGGGTTTCTTCAGAAACCCAGAACATCGACTGGTCACTTTCCAGCCTATTTTAATCCATGTTCTGGTCGTGTTACATGTGATATAAAGGTTTAAAGTTATTGTCCATACATCAAGAAACAATATTAAAGCATTAACTGAATTTGTTATCATCAGAATCAACATGAAATACTCGGTCAAAGTATGTCAGACGGTGGCGTTCTTAATTTTTTGGGTTTTCCCAGAAATGCAAAAGTCAGTTCGGGTGGTCTACTTTGACCGCCTTTCACTATCGATTTGTTGAGTTTACAAGATATCAAAAGACCTAGATCAAAAACCTGTCAGATATAAAGCTCACAAAACATTGTCAGAGGCTGTTCATGCTGTTCTTCGTTGCCCAGATTTTGACCGGTCATGCCCGGTCAACGGGTTTTTACCGACCATATCTAGCAATCTATACATTCAATGACTCTGATTCTTTTTGCATCTTAAAGAGCACATTACAGACTGCATATAACAACTTAAAAACAACACAAATCATAAACGACCAAAGATTAAAATGGACTGACATTAGACTGTCAGACCTCAAGAACAAAATTTCCAGATTTCATAGATCTTCAAATCTGAGCTTCTAGATGTTATGGATCTATCATCTAGCAACCCAGATCATCACTAGACACTAAAATCAACATGTTTTAACACTTAAACACAACATCTAACAGAAGATCAAGGGTCAAAATTTTGGTTAGGGTTTTTACCTTTAAATGAAAATTCTTGATTTCAAGGCTACTGATTTGTGATGTGTGCTAGTGGTGCTTGAATATATGTCTGATCTAGCAAAATTTTCGGAGGTGTGGAGCTTAGGAGAGTTAGGTTTAGTATTTGGTACAAAATGAACAAAAATGTAGCTTTCTCTCTCTTGAATCTATATATAACAAGCATGATGCATTGAATGCTAGCAAAAGGCTGATTTACTGTCCATTTACTGTCAAGGGAATGGTTAGGAGTGGTTGGGTTTGGTAGGAGTTGGTAAACAATTCCCACACTTGTC
This sequence comes from Panax japonicus, assembly GCA_020205505.1. NCBI lineage: Eukaryota > Viridiplantae > Streptophyta > Magnoliopsida > Apiales > Araliaceae > Panax > Panax japonicus. The sequence continues at coordinate 32,811,862 of CM035110.1, read as the reverse complement.
AAAACTCAATAATTCAAGAGGGTAAAATGGTCTTTTTGCTTGGAAATTTAAGGGCATAATTGTAAACTTTGCGAACCCTTAGGGTTTGACCCTTATGGTTTAACCCTAAGGTTTAATACATAGCATTTGTGAGATTTAGCAACCAGGGTTTGTACAAAAACTAAAATAAATTTTAGTTTCTAAAATTTATAATTAGGGTTTATAAAATAATTTAAGTTTCTTAATTAAAAAAAAGATTTTAATTTACTTAACACATTGCTCATTAGGGTTTATAAAACACTAATTAACATTACATTGTCCAAAATAGCGCTTAGGATTTACAATTACAGATTAGGGTTACTAATTTAGAAATTAGGGTTTATAATATGGAAAAATAATAAGGATTTTGAATAATTACGATTCTCCCTAATTAGGGTTAATATCTATATCACCAGTCGTTAATCACATTATCGTGATTACATAACGGCTTAACCAATTCTCAAAGTCATGAATGACTTTCACATTAGAGTTTTAAATCAATTAGGGTTTCAAGAAATTAATTTAGGGTTCTAAAATTTTAGGATTTTAATTTACTAATTAGATTCACCTTAATTAGTAATTAAAGTCTATCATACTTGATATTAATCATAGTAACACTATTTCTGACTGATCAAACCTCCGGTTTAGGTTTCCGGATTAGGGTTTTCATTCATAGTTAGGGTTTTCTAATATCTAGAAAATATAAATATAAACTAGGGTTTTAATATTTATAATTAGGGTTTCCTAATTAGCATATCATGAAGTAGCACATAACATATATCACATAACACAGTTATATAATAGCCTTAAACTCACAATTGAGTTTCAAAATTAGGGTTTGGTCGTAACATAATAAAACTGTTCCACACATTAATATTACACCCATAACCATAATATCTATAATACTGACAAAGAATAATATAATATTATTATTCTCATTCCTTGATCAAAACCCAAAATTAGGGTTTGGATTCCATATCTGATTTATCTGTCATAATTAACATTATAAATTAAGTTAAAATAATTAACTTAATAATTTGCACAAAATTCATATAATAAAATAATTATTATAATTATTCTAAAATCATTTCATAGATTATTTAAATAATATATAATTTTATTTTCATAGAAAATAATTGATAAAAACATTTCCAATATGGAATTAATTATTATAAAAATATAATTGGTAATAATCAATGATTCTAAAATAAATTTACTTGTAAATATTCATGTAATAAATATATTTTTATTTACCACATAAATACATATACACATATCCTTGTACAAATCCTCATCCTTAAAATAAAAAAAATTATACGCAAAATTTCTTATTTATTTATATAGAAAATATCGGGTTGTCACAACAACTCTATAATGCCAAATATGACTTATCTCCATCAAAAACCAACATTTTCGACTTCAAACACAAAATACGACTTCCATTCCGAGAAATTTACGAATTCGACGATAATCGTCCAATCGTGTGAATTCGGCAAAGCTTCATTACTAAACGTTCTAAATGGATTTTAATCAACACATGAACAATTCAAGTTACTTATCACACCAACTTATTATCAAAGTAGGTTTTGACTTATTCTCTTAAGTCAATGACTTAATCAACTTATTAACTACAAATTCTTATGTTTATGACTTACTATGAACTTAAGTCCATCAATCAATGTTCTCCTACTATATTGAACATACTAACATCATATGACAAACATATGACAAGTTCTTCACAAGTTTATCAACTTATTTAGGTTCAAGTTTCTTATTCAACTTATTCGGCTTAAGTTCATTCATAAATAACTTATTACATGTTCTTTAAAAAAATCCATCTTCTCTATCAATCATGTCATAGAAGAGATGAAGATAATAGATATGAGTCTTACCCTTGAAGACTATTACTTCACTTCACTTTGGAAAATCTAACAAAGGTTGAAGTGGCTTATAAGTGCTTATGTGACTTATTATCTCTACCAAATAAGTTGCTTAATCTTGAGAGGAGTTGAGAGGAATCTTAATCAAGCAATCAAATGAATTGAGAGCTCTCTATTTATAGGCAACCCAAAGTTAGGGCACTTTAGTCAATTGGACATTCTACCTCCTTTAATCACCTCCTTAATACACCTCCTTACTATTCATTGCTTATCAACCAAGTCTACTTGCTAGCCACTTCTATTACTTGATCATCACAACACTTGGTCACCACACAAAATGTTTTCCCATCAAGTCTACCCATTTCTCACTTGGTTTGCCCCATGGATCATGGCTTAATCACATTGGGCTTACTATTTAATCTAGTTAATTCCTTATTGGGCTTACACGACAATAATTTGGACTCATGACATATCAAACACTTGGGCTTGAGTATTACATTCTATTAGACTTCTATCGTTAAGCTAATAATACTACAATTTCATTACATTTAATTAACAACTTAACATATATACATCACGTATAATTATCATATGTTAGCTCGTATATTTATTCGTAATATACATTATTTCATTCTCCATTCTTAATAGTATACTACGTCGTATTATACTTACATTCATTACCTCGTATAATGCATACGCATCATACGATTACAACTTTCTTTCCTTAACGCTTAATAAACCTAATGTTCCTAAATTAAGTCCGTGTGTGAAATATTACGTTTTCCATACTTAGATTATTATTACATAATCAATCTCACCTTGATATTATAACATTACATATTTCTTGGAAGTTCAAAAATAATTCCCGAGTAGAAATCGATGAATGGTGTTTTTCGAAAAGTTTCTCGGAAAACTTTTATTTTTCGTTTTAGAAATTCATACACTTTAATTCTCCCACGTAGTTAAAATACCACGGCTTTACGACGTTTCTAGGTTATAGAATGACATTCATCTTATCAACACACAATAATAATAAATAATAGTATTTTATTCATTATTAAAAGTATTTACAAAGGTTCGATTTTCTGGGGTGTTACAGTTACCAAAGAAGTCATCATTGCTTTCATCAGAAATAATGCCATTTGTCGGTATGAACAACCAGAGGTAATTATGTCAGATAATGCTAAGAACCTCAACAACAAAATGATGGAGGAGTTGTGCAGTAAATTCCACATCAAACACCTTAACTCTGTCATCTACCGTCCAAAGATGAATGGAGTTGTTAAAGCGACTAATAATAACATCGAGAAGATCATACAATATATGTCCACCAATCATAAAGGATGGCCTGACCTCTTGCCTTTGACTCTATTATCCTATAGAACTTCAATGCGTACTTCCACTGGGCAACCCCCTACTTATTGACCTATCGGATGGAAGCAGTGCTACCCATAGAGGTGGAAATGGAATCCCTTAGACTGTTGATAGACACTCACCTAGATAAAGACCAATGGTTACAAGACAGGTATCACCAATTGTCTCTAATAGATGAAAGGCGAAGTGATGTTATCTTCCATTGTCAGTTATACAAACAGAGGATCGCCATATCCTACAACAGAAAAGTTCAGCTATGACCTTTTAAACAATATGACTTGGTTTTGAAGAAGATCATTGACAACCAAGATCAGTCTAAGGGGAAATTTACTCCAAAATAGGAAGGTCCATTTATTGTCAAGGAGGTATTGACAGGAGGTGCTCTTAGATTTCAAGAAATGGACGACGATGAATTTCCACAATTCATCAACTCAGACACCATGAAACGGTATGATGTCTGAAGTTACCATCAAGCAAACATCCTGGTTTTGGATCACCAAATCACCAGTCACTTCAGGTTTTCTAACCCCTTTCTACATACAAATGTTTCTTCATACCCATTTTCCACATAAAGGAAACGTACTCTTCAAGCCAGCAGCCTAGTTTTCAGATCATCAGATCATTCACTCAACTTCGTTTCAAACATTTCAAGTTATCCCACCAGGGATTGGACCTTTCACACCCGTAGTTTTGTCCCACTACGGATAAAACTTTTCACACTTGCAGTTTTTCCTGAACATGGGATCAAACTTTTCCTCCGCAGTTTGTCCTGGATATGGGATCAAACTTTTTCGGCTGCAAATCATCCTGAACATAGGGCGAACTACGTTGACCTGATCTCCCTGATACCTGGGAGCACGTAGGCAACCATTTTATATGGCCTGGTCACAATAAAAAAACAAAAACAATTATACGCCCTTCTATACAAACAAAAATCATAAAAACATTCCTACACTTTCTACCCCTTCATATACAGCGTTGAACCTCTTACACTAGGTTCGAACTACGCAGACCTGATCTCCTCTTCAATAGGAGTATGTAGGCAGCCATTTATGGTTCAGTCTTACCCCCTACCAAAACAAATACTTATCAAATGATACTGGGATCGACCTTCAATCCATCGCATTTCAACGGCTTCAGACCAAAGGGATGGAACTATCTGGCCTCATCATAAATGAGAGAGTTGGCGACCATCTAATTTGTGGTTGATTCCTTGAAGAGAAACACCAATCCATAAAAGATGGAACTATTTGGGATCTCCTCTTCAATAGGAGTACCGAAAGCCATCTGTGGTGCGGTGAATCTCAGAGATGAAAAGTCACACTCATCTCCACCTCTACATATAGAAACCAGTCCCAAGACACCAAAGAGGGTAGGGATACACATAAATCAATGATCCATTCAGAAATATCCTGTGACATTTCAATGTCCACACATCAAGAATGAGTTCAGAATACATCAAGATCACAAGCTCTGAAGAAACAGGAAAATATCAAGCAAGTAGCAAGGCACAATTAGAAGGAAGTGAATCAAAATATATTTTCATGCCATATATAATGTTGTTTGATATATATAATATGTGTTTTACATGACAAAATGGCTAAGCTAGTCTGTGCATGAAAATACAAGTCTATCTACAATCCCGTGGATATACGAACTATCAAGTCTAACATGGCATCTCTCTCCAAAGAAGGAGGCAACGCTGCAAGCTCTTGCCCAAGGGTATCTACACGAGCTAACAGATCCACAGCCAATTGCGTGGTAGCATGATGCTCATCAATATATGCACTCGTACTGGAAAGCAAGCTAGTAGTAAGGGATCTCACTGTAGTACTATCTTAATGGCCACATCCTAGGCAGATATGGCAGCATCCCGCTCAACAATCAATGCATCTCTGGATGATGTGGCCTCATCCCGCTCAATAATAGCGGTGTCTCTATGAGCTACAGCCCCTTCTCTCTCCAATAGAGTGATATCTCTCCCATCAAGAGCTGTCAACATCAAGGCCCTAGCCTGATATCTCTCAAAGGTCATCAGATGAAGACTCTGCTCTAAATACTGTGCTGAATGCTGGATTACAATAACACTCATACTAAAAGAATCTACAAGAGTTACTGTCAACCCAGTGAATAGCTCCTCCTCAGTGGGAAAATCAAAGTCCTCTATGAGCTCCCCATCATCAGAATCAATCTCCGGTACTATGGATACTTCTGCAACCGATGATGTCTATGTCTCCATCCATGCAGAATACTCTGTCGAACAGCCCAGATGACTAACAGAAAATGTAGCTAGCTCACGCTAATCCCAACAGGCATACACCCTAGATCTATCCTCTACTAACAAGTGGCGAGAAGCCAAGAACTGACTCAATGCCCACTCAAAAGGATGGAATTCATGTAACTGGTCATACTATGACATCACAGCCAGTGGGTGGTAAGTCGGCATGCCACTCATACCAGCCATAGGGAGAAAATCCATGCCCGGAGCATGAATAATGAAGCTATAGGGTTAACTAAGGCTTGTACACGGCAAAATGTCAAACAGGTCTGCAATCCCTACCAAGAATATTGACCAAGATATAGCATCTATACACTCCACTAGCTTGAAGGAGTAAGAATAACTATCTCATTGGTAAAACAATACCCGTGCCATCGGAAAGTGCCAATCGGTCTTAGGCGTGACATGAACCACACCTAACATGAACCAATGGTGTGACCCTCCCGGAGAGCTCTCACTACCATAATGACGCTAATGTCCAGCTCATCCATATACCATTGTATGTACACGTATAACAATTCACACATAAACAATATGTCTACTCTGGCTAGAATCCAATGATCCTCTAGCATGGTAAAATCCCCAGAGTGCCATGTGTAACTATCCTCTGAGCCAAATTTGTCCATCAGAAAATGTTGGGATATCACATGGAAGAATGTAATCTCATCTTGAATGACTCTACGCCTCAGCCCGGTGAGGGTCATAAACTGTCGGCTCATGTAGGTCTGTCTAAGGGCAGCACCATTAACCGTTCATACTCCTCTAAGGTAGGAGTCAACTCATGGATACCAAACCAAAAAACTTGCCTCTCTGGTATCCAGTGTTCCAACATACCCTCTATAAAGCCTGTGAGAACCTAAAAAATCAGGAGGGTCATTGTGACGCCCCCAAAATTCGGACACCCGTATCCCAAATTCGGTGCATCACGTGCAACTACGAATATCCTACTAAATCATTAACAACAGAATTAATAGAATAATTTACATTGATATAATATAAATATTCGCGTCCCAAGGTACCGTTACCATTACTACGATAATTCAGTGATTAACTTAAACATAACTTAATCATTCTTGAATATATCATAACAAGCATAACAATAATAATAATACTTCTAGTCTTAAGGACTAAGTTATTCTGTCGCCTTGCCCTTTCCCTTGTCCTTTCCTGAAGTACCGCCTTGCTCTGCCTTAACTGTAATGTTTTAGGAAGCAAGAATGAGCAACAAGTTTGACCAGCAACTAATATAGCCAGAAGAATAAGCAGTTATAGCATTTAAATCTTCAAGGGTATAATAATAATTGGAAGTTTAAGGATATCAAAATCATCAAGAGTATTCAATAGGTGTCGCTATAGACTGAAGGATTTCAACAAAATTTTAGGATTTATTCATTTCGAGGTTCAATATGAATAAGCACTGAGCAGTCACTAAGGACTAAGAACTCTTAATAGAATTAATAGTATTACACTGTAATCCAATATAAACGAGTACAACGAGTGATCGGCCTAAAGTACCCTATGTTATGCATAACATTTAATCATACTCATGTGCGCACGTCGATTACCCGACAATATATAATTTCCCCTTCAATGAGGGTTGTTCTTCTCAGTAGATTTACGATAGTTCGCACTAAGTCAATCGGTTTGGATAGATTTTTGATACATAATAATAGTCTAGTCGAATCAAAGGCTTAGACAATTTTTTTAATGCATTTAAGAATGATAAGTCTAATGATTGCAACAACGTCAAGGTATACAAATGATTTCCGAATAGAAACAGATATTTGCTTGATAAAAATATGATTGATATGACAACAATTCAAATGAATACAGTGTGAGAATTAAGGAACTTGCAACACAATAATAATAATGTTCGGATACTTGCTCAATGTAAATTTGAGTGAGGTTAGAGAACTTGCCTTTAGCGTTGATTATTACTTATAGTGAAAATCACCTCAATGGACTATGTTTGTCCTATTTATGTAAGTATAGGTATTCATTAGCCAAACACACTTGATATACATATATAAACAACATGTACACATAACACATTTTTCTTTCTATCTATGTATATTGTTGCACCCATAAAAACTCATAGCTGTACACTAACATGCTCATACTTTTGACCACTGTTAGTTTATTCATAATCTTTCTTCTTCATAGTTCCAAGAGGTTCATTGCTTTACGTAGACCATAACATCTATCAATCCCACCGACCCTTTTCTATACATGTTTGCAGGCATTAGATTTATTTTCCCGAAGTTAGTAAAATTCTCTACTTAGAACTCGTTCGTGTAATAATAGTTTATAGCAGTATAGGAATATTTATTAATCCATCCTTATATCAAGTTATGATGCTATCTCCGAGTCCCAGGACATCTTGCCATGTCCGAAGCCTAAGACGTCTGGCCATGTCCGAAGCCGAAGACATCTGGCCATGTTCGAAGCTGAAGACTACACGCTTTATCCGAAGACATCTCCGAAGTCGGATCTTTCAGAGACTTCAGTCTACACTATTTTGACAAGGTCTAAGTTCGTCGGGTTAATTTCATTAAGACTTTACTATATGCATACAACCTAAGGGAATTTCTTAATACATGGTCTAACACGACCGAACCCATCAGATGGTTCCTAAGTACGATGCAGCTGCACCCTATGGAGTTCAGAAGCAGTGAACATGCTCTGTTTTGCAGAGTAGCCACAACTTGATTCCAGACAATTATTAACGCATTCATGCACAAAAGTAAACTTTCTAAACACCCTATATCATGTTAATTCATCATACTTGACCTATTAATTTAGAAAATCCGAGAATCAAACAAGACTCAAGTTAAGAACGAAGTAGAAATTTTACCTTCTCGAGCTTTAACCTTGATATCTCACACAATGATTGGGTAATGCTTAGCAACTAAGAATTCTTGTAACACCCCCTTTCCAAAATAGAAAGAGAGGTTACTCAAAACGTAACAAAACTGATGAGTTTAATAGCAAGACTCAAAGCCCCAAAAGAATAATCTTAATAACTAATAAATACTACAAGTCACCCATAATAAATCTCAAACTGTCTCAAACCACAATCTAAAATAATTATTACAATTCCAAGTAACTGACACATCAAGTCTAAACAGAATATTTCTAAATCATTGGAATTGATGGAGCTCTCATCACACTTGCCCTTGATCCCCCTGATTACCTGCCGGAAGAAAAACACAGCATGAGCCAAATGCCCAGTACGGATATAGAATACAAATAATTAACTCAATTAAATGAAATGAAATGAAACGAACTGAAACGAAACGAACAAAACTAACACAATGAAATGATAGGCTGAATCAAATGGCTGGGTGTTATTTCATACCGAGCTCAGAATATAGTAATATACCTTGCCACACAGGCAAGTCAAATAATGCCACATAGGCAATCAAAATAATGCCACACAGGCAATCACACATCGGACTGCGCAATCCAGATGCGTGCGAAATCGGAAGGTGTGTTTGGCACAAACATCACCAATCCGCAGAACAGAACAGAACAGAAACTAGGGTCGACCCATACGCCTCCCACAACATAACACCAAATGGCCAACTCCCACCGGAGCACAAAACGGAGACGCCGTGGACTGATCACACCGCCACGGAAGGTGTCATGCCTCGGTGCCAAGAGGACATGCCTGTGGTACCCCCACAGGTGGTTATAGCTCAGGTATACCCTACGGTATATTCTAACAAAATATAATGTCACAACACATGCGACAAAATATCAACACGAAGGGGTTCTAACATGTACATGTTAAATCGAACGAATCGTCAACACAAGTCTCTAAAATATACTAACATGTACATCACTTTAAATATCAAAATAAATTAATAGACATGATACACTAGTCTAAAGAGTACAAATGGGAGTTCTAATATAACGCCAAAACAAGCTATTCAAAATAAATTGACAAGAATAATTATGAGAGACAATACTAAATTTCGAAATAAATAACGGAACGAACAAATTAAAAACAAATGAGTCTCGCTGAAAAAGTACGGAAATCCGTACCTGGATTAAGCAATGTAATACCCAAAATTTAAATATAATTATGCTAATCTCCTTCAATCCGATCTAATAAAATAAAATAAAATAAAATTTATTACAAATTTATCCATTAACAACATAATATTGTTGAATTTTATCAAGTAAATTTTATAATTTTATCAACAAGATTAACAAGTTTAAATTAATATACATAACTACAATTATATTTACCAATTCTGATTTATAAATTTTATGGTTAAATATTTATTATAATATATATATATATATATATATATATATATATATATATATATATATAATTAACGCACGCCTGCAGCAGTGCTGCAGGCAACCAAACATACATATATAAACACGAAATATATATATATATATATATATATATATATATATATAATCCTCCTACCTATATATATATATATAATAACGAAAATCATACCTGTGAAGACCTGATGGCTGATGCTTCTCTTTTTTTTTTTTTCGTCTGATTATTTTCACGAATACAATAAGGGGCGGCTGACTTCTCCTTTTCTTTCTCAGATTGTATAATAAAAATAAGATTAGGTTTAGTATTTTTTTTTTTACTTAAAACATATTTTTTTTTATTATAATATATTTATTAACTCTCCAAATTTTAATAGGATTTTAAAATTACACAATTATTAATTTGACCCACTTAATTTAAAGCCCAATTTTACCTATTTAATTTACCCATCACTTATTATTACCTAGCCCACAAAATTAAATGATTATTTTGACCCAAAATAAATGACATCCAAAATATGTTTTAAAACAAGGTGATTTTATTATTTTAATTATTATTCAACATTATTATTATTTTTCGGGTATTACATCACCTACCCCTTAAAAAGGATTCCGTCCTCGGAATCAAAAGAATGGGACGTACCTAATTTTCAAAGAGATGCGGATACTCCACTCGAATAGACTCCTCCATCTCCCAAGTGGCTTCCCGCTCCGAATGGTTCCTCCACAGAACCTTAACAAACGGAATAGTCTTCCTCCTCATAATCCTCTCTTGACGATCCAAAATCACCTCGGCTTGCTCATCACAAGTAAGATCCTCCCGAATCTTATCGAATGGATATTGCACCACGTGCAACGGATGATAATGGTAACTTCTCAACACCGACACATGGAACACATTGTGCACATGAGCTGGCTGTGGAGGCAAAGCTAACCGATATGCAACTTCACCAATTCTCTCCAAAATCTCAAATGGGCCAATGTAACGCGGACTAAGCTTCCCTTTCAACCCAAATCGCCGAATACCTTTCCAAGGAGAAACTTTTAGAAATACATGCTCACCAGGTTCAAACTCTAAAGTCCTCCTATGCTTATCAGCATAACTCTTCTGCCGTGATCGAGCTGACTTCAATTTCTCCTTAGCCACCGCTACCTTCTCTGTAGTGATTTGGACTAACTCAGGCCCTTCTATGGCCCTTTCGCCAACCTCATCCCAACAAGTTGGTGCCCGACACTTCCTTCCATACAGTGCCTCAAACGGAGCCATTCCAATACTTGCGTGCCAACTATTGTTGTAAGCAAACTCAACTAGGCTCAAGTAATCATCCCAATTACCCGACCACTCAAGTGCACAAGACCTCAACATGTCCTCCAATGTCTGAATAGTCCGCTCGGATTGCCCATCAGTTTGCGGATGAAAAGAAGTACTGAAGTTGAGCCGAGTACCCCAAGCTCGTTGAAACCCTTTCCAGAACCGTGAAGTGAACCGTGGGTCCCGATCTGAAACAATAGACACCGGAGTACCATGAAGTCTAACAATCTCCTGCTGAAAGATATGTGCCAACCTATCCACCGAGTAGCTCTCATGGATAGCCAAAAAGTGTGCCGATTTGGTCAACCGGTCCACCACTACCCATATGGCATCATTCTTCTTGAAAGTCTTCGGCAAACCAGTCACAAAGTCCATCGTGATATCCTCCCACTTCCACGTTGGAATGTCTAACTGTTGCAACAACCCACTAGCTCGTTGATGTTCTATCTTCACTTGTTGACAAGTGAGGCACTTCCCAACATATTCAGCCACGTTTCGTTTCATCCCATTCCACCAAAAATTCTTCTTCAAATCTCTATACATCTTTGTAGAACCTGGATGAATAGAAAATGGTGAACTATGAGCCTCAGCCAGCACAGCCTCACGAATGATTGGGTCTGACGGTACACACAACCGCTCACCCAACCAAATCACACCATGGTCATCAATACGAAACTCGGACTGCTTGCCCTCCTCTAAATTCTGCGTCATACTCCACAACTCCCCATCTTCCTTTTGAGCTTCTTTGACCCGCGAGATAAGAGAGGGCTCCACTCTCATACCCGCCAAATGCCCATCTGAACCTCGTACATACAACTCTAACTCGATTCGCTCCATATCCGAAATAAGCTGAGGTTGTGTAATAAGGGCAGCTACACTCCCTGAACTCTTTCGACTAAGAGCATCTGCAACCACATTTGCCTTCCCCGGGTGATACTGAATCTTCGCATCATAATCTTTTAGAAGCTCTAACCAACGCCTCTGCCTCATATTGAGCTCCTTCTGAGTGAAAATGTATTTAAGACTTTTGTGATCGGTGAAGATATCACAAGTCTCTCCATACAAATAATGCCTCCAAATCTTTAAGGCAAAGATCACCGCTGCCAACTCCAAATCATGTGTGGGGTAATTCACCTCATAAGGTTTAAGTTGTCTAGAAGCATAAGCAATCACCTTGCCGTGTTGCATCAAAACACACCCCAAGCCCTTCTTAGAAGCATCACTATAAATCTGATAGCCTCCTGTCCCCGACGGCAATGCAAGTATAGGGGCTGTCACAAGCCGTTTCTTCAACTCCTCAAAACTTTTCTCGCGCTCTTCATTCCACATAAACTTCACGCCTTTTCTCATCAACTGAGTCAATGGTAAGGCAAGCAAGGAAAACCCTTCTACAAATCGCCTATAATACCCTGCCAAACCCAAGAAACTCCTAATCTCCGTCACTGTAGTAGGTCTCGGCCACTTAGTGATAGCCTCAACCTTCGCAGGATCCACCTTAATGCCTTCAGCAGAAACAACGTGGCCCAAAAATGCAACCTGTTCCAACCAAAACTCGCATTTGGAGAATTTAGCATACAGTTTCTCTTTTTGCAAAATTCCTAACACTGTGCGAAGATGTTCCTCATGCTCTTCCTTAGACTTAGAGTAAACCAATATGTCATCAATAAAGACAATGACAAATTGGTCCAGGTACTCCCTGAACACCCGATTCATCAAATCCATAAACACCGCCGGAGCGTTAGTCACACCGAATGGCATCACCAGAAACTCGTAATGCCCATATCGAGTACGAAAAGCCGTCTTAGGGATATCCTCATCCCTCACTCTCAACTGATGATAGCCCGACCTCAAGTCTATCTTCGAAAAATACTTTGCCCCTTGAAGTTGGTCAAACAAGTCATCAATCCTCGGCAATGGATACCGATTTCGGATGGTGATCTTGTTCAACTCCCTGTAGTCTATACACAGCCTCATAGACCCATCCTTCTTCTTCACAAACAAGACTGGAGCACCCCAAGGTGAAACACTCGGGCGAATTACACCACGATCCAACAGTTCTTGCAACTGCTCCTTCAACTCCTGCAACTCCAACGGTGCCATACGATACGGCGCCTTAGAGATAGGCTCCGCACCAGGAACAAGCTCAATAGCAAACTCCACTTCCCGTTGTGGTGGCAACCCTGACAATTCCTCAGGAAACACATCGGAAAAGTCACGGACAATTGGAACATCCTCAATACGAGACTCACCCTTAGAAGTATCCTTCACAAACGCCAAATATCCCTCACAACCCTTTGCTACTAACTTTCCAGCCTTCAAAGCTGAAATCAACTTCACCACTCTACTCGGCTGTGAACCCTGAAATACGAATTCAGGAGACTTCACATCTCCGAATATAACCTTCTTAGCCTGACAATCGATAGTGGCTTGGTGTTTATCCAACCAGTCCATCCCAAGAATGACATCAAAATCGTGCATACACATCGGAAGAAGATTAACTGTACGGATCTTATCCCCAAAACTGATCGGACACCCCCGATACAAATCAGAAATAACAACAGAAGTCCCCATCGGGGTAGAAATACACATAACAGAATCTAATAACTGAGATGGCACACCCAGGTGCCGAACAAAAGACTGAGCAACAACGGAATGAGTAGAACCCGTATCAAATAAAATAGAAGCCTCGCGATTGCCAACTAAAAGAGTACCAGAAACAGTACCTGGTGCGCCCGCCGCCTGGTTATACGTCAAAGCAAACACTCGGCCACCATGACGCTGACCTCCATTGCCACCATTATCGCCACCTCCACCATTTCCACGTGGCCCAGCACAATCCCTAGCAATGTGACCCATCTGTCCACACAAGAAGCATGCACCGGTGAGTCTGTGGCACTGCCTCCCCGGATGAATAGCCCCACAAATAGCACAAGGAGCTATCGGAATAAGATTCGGGTTACCCCCACCAGCTGGTCCTGGGTAACGACCCTGATTTTGCCCCTGCGGACGGTTCTGTCCCTGCTGTCGATTTTGTCCATACCAAGGTAGTTGCAGCTGACGATTCTGCCCTTGCTGAGGCATCTGCTGATAACCCCTGTTTTGACTATGGCCACGCCACTGCCCTTGCTGGCCACTACGATTCCTATTCAACTGACCACCCTGATTTCTTCCATGCTGGACTAAAGTTTGACCCTGCTGGTCATCTTTGTCCCTCTTTTGACTCCCTTCCGGTTTGGAAGTCCGAAAGTCCTGCCGCTCCATCTCAATGTTCTTGGCCGCATTAGCCACCGCCGATACATCCGTAAACTTGGTGTTAATGAGATGTTGGCGATACCTATAATGAATCCGCCACTTGAACTTTTCTGCCTGTTCTGCTGCAGTCCCTGCAGACGTTCCTGCAAAACCTGCTAACCTGGTGAACCTGGTCATGAAATCGGTAATGGACTCATCATCCTTCTGCCGAATGGATAGATACTCTCTAGCATAGGCCTCTTTATCAGCAGCTGGAAAGTACTGCTGATAAAAGACCTCACAAAACTCAGCCCAACCAAGTGTTTCAACATAACCATCACCCTTTGTTGTTTTCATCGCTTTCCACCACCTCTGTGCATCCCCTTCCAGCTTATAAGCAGCAAGTAACACTTTCTGATTATCTGAGCACCCCAACACATCAAAAATCTTCTCTAAATGGGCAATCCAATTCTCTGCATCAATTGGAGTTGGAGCTGAACTAAATGACTGTGGTTTCTGCTTCTGGAACCTCTCCAACCACATATACATTGGAACCACCTGCTGATCAAGGCCATCCACATTTCCTTCCTCTTCGTTTGTTTGTGGACCATTATTTCCCGAGTGCCCCTGGTCTGGAATTTCTGGTGGCGGCTGCTGCATTGCCTGTACAACCTGCGCCACCAACTGAGGTAACGCCTGATTTACAGCCTGATTCACCAAGGTAGCCAACTGAGCATTAATCTGATCATTAGGTTGCTCATTGGACCGACCTTCACCTCTTCCCCTGTTGTTACCTCGCCTCCCAGCAACTCTAGCTGATCTTCGAGCCATCTAAGAAAGAGGTCACGAATATAAACAAAGCAGATTAGAGACAAATTCGAATATAGCTGATATAATAGCTGAACAGAAAATCAAACAGAACAAAAACCTAACCCAGAAGTCTACCCATAACTCACAGGTCAAACCTAAATAGGTTTTCTACAAGAAAGAACCTAAGCTCTGATACCAACTCTGTAACACCCCCTTTCCAAAATAGAAAGAGAGGTTACTCAAAACGTAACAAAACTGATGAGTTTAATAGCAAGACTCAAAGCCCCAAAAGAATAATCTTAATAACTAATAAATACTACAAGTCACCCATAATAAATCTCAAACTGTCTCAAACCACAATCTAAAATAATTATTACAATTCCAAGTAACTGACACATCAAGTCTAAACAGAATATTTCTAAATCATTGGAATTGATGGAGCTCTCATCACACTTGCCCTTGATCCCCCTGATTACCTGCCGGAAGAAAAACACAGCATGAGCCAAATGCCCAGTACGGATATAGAATACAAATAATTAACTCAATTAAATGAAATGAAATGAAACGAACTGAAACGAAACGAACAAAACTAACACAATGAAATGATAGGCTGAATCAAATGGCTGGGTGTTATTTCATACCGAGCTCAGAATATAGTAATATACCTTGCCACACAGGCAAGTCAAATAATGCCACATAGGCAATCAAAATAATGCCACACAGGCAATCACACATCGGACTGCGCAATCCAGATGCGTGCGAAATCGGAAGGTGTGTTTGGCACAAACATCACCAATCCGCAGAACAGAACAGAACAGAAACTAGGGTCGACCCATACGCCTCCCACAACATAACACCAAATGGCCAACTCCCACCGGAGCACAAAACGGAGACGCCGTGGACTGATCACACCGCCACGGAAGGTGTCATGCCTCGGTGCCAAGAGGACATGCCTGTGGTACCCCCACAGGTGGTTATAGCTCAGGTATACCCTACGGTATATTCTAACAAAATATAATGTCACAACACATGCGACAAAATATCAACACGAAGGGGTTCTAACATGTACATGTTAAATCGAACGAATCGTCAACACAAGTCTCTAAAATATACTAACATGTACATCACTTTAAATATCAAAATAAATTAATAGACATGATACACTAGTCTAAAGAGTACAAATGGGAGTTCTAATATAACGCCAAAACAAGCTATTCAAAATAAATTGACAAGAATAATTATGAGAGACAATACTAAATTTCGAAATAAATAACGGAACGAACAAATTAAAAACAAATGAGTCTCGCTGAAAAAGTACGGAAATCCGTACCTGGATTAAGCAATGTAATACCCAAAATTTAAATATGATTATGCTAATCTCCTTCAATCCGATCTAATAAAATAAAATAAAATAAAATTTATTACAAATTTATCCATTAACAACATAATATTGTTGAATTTTATCAAGTAAATTTTATAATTTTATTAACAAGATTAACAAGTTTAAATTAATATACATAACTACAATTATATTTACCAATTCTGATTTATAAATTTTATGGTTAAATATTTATTATAATATATATATATATATATATATATATATATATATATATATATATATATATATATATATATATATAATTAACGCACGCCTGCAGCAGTGCTGCAGGCAACCAAACATACATATATAAACACGAAATATATATATATATATATATATATATAATCCTCCTACCTATATATATATATATAATAACGAAAATCATACCTGTGAAGACCTGATGGCTGATGTTTCTCTTTTTTTTTTTTTTCGTCTGATTATTTTCACGAATACAATAAGGGGCGGCTGACTTCTCCTTTTCTTTCTCAGATTGTATAATAAAAATAAGATTAGGTTTAGTATTTTTTTTTTTTACTTAAAACATATTTTTTTTTATTATAATATATTTATTAACTCTCCAAATTTTAATAGGATTTTAAAATTACACAATTATTAATTTGACCCACTTAATTTAAAGCCCAATTTTACCTATTTAATTTACCCATCACTTATTATTACCTAGCCCACAAAATTAAATGATTATTTTGACCCAAAATAAATGACATCCAAAATATGTTTTAAAACAAGGTGATTTTATTATTTTAATTATTATTCAACATTATTATTATTTTTCGGGTATTACAATTCTTTACTCAGATTTCTCCAACACTCTTATCACTATAACAGACTGCTATGGTGGCTTGTATTTAAAGAGAAAAGCATGGACTTGACACTTGCTTTACACAATGTTGGGATTCATGGTGCAATAAAAATGAACAATGGTTACTTAAGGAGTTGTTTAACCACTCCATACCAGCCACTTAGCTAGCCCTGCATGCCTAGGATTAGCAGCTTGAAAGTTTGCGTAAAGAGAGTTTAGGTTACTGTTCCTTGTACTTGGTGACCCTTAATTTGGGGACAAGAGAATAGATCTCAGACATAGACAAGGGGCTAGTCGGTCAGGCCCACTACCCCACGCCACATTTTATTTAACCAACACCTTGTACTATCAGTTAAATATTTTATTGGATTCCGAATTGGATTTTAAATATCCCAAGTTATTGGGCTAACTCAAAAGTCCATCAATTGACTTTATTGGGCTAGACTCCCAATTTATTATTTGGATTATAAACATGTAAAAACTTAATTATTCCTCACTAATTCCATCATTGTGCCACACCAGACCTTTTACAAACCTATCATAATTCTCCACATCTTATTAATTATTAAAAGTTCAATTTTAATTCAATTGAGTTACTCACCTCATGCCATGTAAGCATTCATAAAATAATCATAGGCTCTATTTATAAATATTAATACTAAATCATAAAATTTACGGTTATTACATCTTCTCCCCCTTATAAAAATTCCGTCCTCGGAATTGATACAAGGTTACACAAAAAGATGGGGATAGTCTCTCCTCGTCCTATCTTCTAATTCCCATGTGGCCTCCTCAACATCGTGGTTTCGCCAAACAACTTTTACAAGAGATATAACTTTGTTCTTTCTTATTTATTATCTGAACAGGAATTTCTTCATATGCCAGATTCTTCTCTACTTGAATGGGATCATAGGAAATCACGTGCTTATAGTCAGACTTATACGGACGTAGTACAAAAATGTGAAACACGTTGTGGATGTGTTCCAGTTCGGGTGGCAAGGCAACTTTGTATGCCACTTCGCCCACTCGCTTCAATATCTCGAATGGTCCTATGAACCTCAGACTCAATTTTCCTTTCTTTCCGAATCTGATCTTTTTATTCCAAGGAGATACCTTCAAAAACACAAAACTACCAACTTCAAAGTCTCGGTTCTGACGATGCAAGTCAATATACTTCTTTTGGAGATCTTGAGCTGCTAACAATTTTCCTCTTATTGTTGCTACCACGTCGGCCGTTTGCTAGACTAATTCTGGTCCCAAAAGTTGTCGTTCTCCGACTTCATCCCAAAATAATGGTGTTCTGCACTTTCTCCCATAAAGAGCTTTATATGGCGGCATACCGATACTTGCATGATAGCTATTATTGTAAGCGAATTCTACTAATGGTAAATGGCCATCCCAATTTCCCTTGAAGTCCATTACGCAAGCTCTAAGCATGTCCTCCAACGTTTGTATGGTTCGTTCACTCTGCCCGTCAGTTTGAGGGTGATAAGAAGTACTTAATTTTAATTGAGTTCTCATTCGTTCCTGCAAACTTTTTTAAAATTTTAACGTGAAACGCAGATCTCGATCGGAGACAATCGACACCAGCACTCCATGTCACGATAGGATTTCCTTTACATAAAAATTTGCTATCTGGTTCAAATTGAATTGAATCCTGATGGGTAGAAAATGAGTTGTCTTTGTTAGTCGGTCCACAATAACCCAAATGGCATCATAACCCGTCCCTGTAACCGGAAGTCCAACCACAAAGTCCATCGTAATGTGCTCCCATTTCATTCTGGTATTTCCAGCAGTTGAAGTAGTCCACTTGGCCTCTGGTGTTCTGCTTTGACTCTTTGACAAGTAAGACATCTGCTAACACACTCTACAACTTCTTTTTTCAAATTAGGCCACCAAAAATGGTGTCAAAGATCTTGGTACATTTTTGTGCCTCCTGGATGTATAGAATACGTCGTATTGTGTGCTTCGTGTAGGATTTCCTCTCTCAGTTCGATTATAGCTAGCACCCATACTCGTCCCTCAAACCTCCATATACCGTCCTTATATACTTTGAACCTTTCTTCCTTATCTTTTACTGTTCTCTTCTTTATCTTCTCACATTCTTCATCTTTCTCTTACGCTTCCTTTATTCTATCCAATAACGTCGGGTGAGCTCTCATCATGAGTAATTTTCCTTTCGCTTCTTTTGGTTCCTCCACCTCTAACTGTCAATTTCAATAACTTCTCCCTTCCTTTTCTACTCAAAGCGTCGGCTACAATGTTTGCTTTTCCCAGGTGATAAAGAATTTCACAGTCGTAATCCTTGATTAGTTCCAACCACCTTCTTTGTCGAATGTTCAACTCCTTTTGTGTGAAGATATATTTCAGACTTTTGTGATCTGTATAAATCTCACATTTTTATCCATTCAAATAGTGCCTCCAAATCTTCAATGCAAAGACTACCGCCGCTAACTCCAAGTCATGGGTAGGGTATCGTTTTTCAAAATCTTTCAACTGTCGTGAGGCATATGCAATGACCTTGCCATGTTTCATTAGCACACAACCAAGTCCTCTATGCGATGCATCACTATAAACTACAAACCCTCCCGTATCATCTGGTAATGATAATACAGGCGCCTCGCTCAACCTCCTCTTCAATTCTTGGAAACTCTCCTCGCATTTGTCCGTCCTTACGAACTTCTCTGTCTTCCTCGTTCGATTGGTCAACGGGGTTTCTATCTTAGAAAAATCTTGGATAAATCTTCTATAGTACCCAACTAAACCTAAGAAACTCCTAACTTCTGTTGGAATCTTAGGATGCTCCTAGTTACTTACCGCTTCCACCTTTGCAGGATCCACTGAAATTCCATTTTGATCTATCACGTGTCCTAGAAATTGAACCCTTTCCATCCAAAATTCACATTTTGAAAATTTAGCGTACATCTTTTCCCTTCTCAATGCTTCCAATACCATCTTCAGGTGTTCGACGTGCTCTTCTTTTGTCTTTGAATAAATCAAAATGTCATCGATAAATACTACTAGAACTTATCTAAGTATGGCTTGAAAACCCGATTCATCAAGTCCATGAATGCTGTCGGAGCATTAGTTAACCTAAATGACATCACTAGAAATTCGAAATGTCTGTAACGAGTTCGAAACGCCGTCTTTTGTATGTCTTCCTCTCGTACTTTCAACTGATGATAACCCATTCGTAAATCTATCTTGGAAAAACACTTCGCTTCCTTCAGTTGATCGAAAAGGTCAATTATCCTTGGCAATGGATATCTATTCTTAATTGTCACTCGGTTCAACTCCCGATATTCGATGCAGAGCCTCATCGATCCACCCCTTTTCTTTACAAACAACACTGGTGCTCCCCAAGGAGACACACTTGGTCGAATGTAACCCTTATCTAGTAACTCTTGCAATTGAATCATCAATTCCATCATTTCTACTGGCGCCATACGATATGGGGCTTTCGAAATTGGTGCGGTTCCCGGTGCTTAGTCTATTATGAATTCAATTTCTCTGTCTGGCAGAAGACTAGGCAGTTTATTTGGAAACACATCTTGGAAATCTCTTACCACTGATATATCTTTCATTTCTATTCTCTTTTTCTGAGTGTCCACTATATAGGCTAAATAACCTACACATCTTTTCTTTAACGAATTCTTGGCCTGCATCATCGTAAGGCAGCACGATTGCTTGAGCGATGAGCTACCGTAAAACACTACCTTAGACCGATTTGAGGTCTGAAGGCTCACACTCTTCTTCTGACAATCGATTATCGTAGCGTGGCCGGATAACCAATCCATCCCTAATATCACATCAAACTCTCCTAGTTTAATAGGAATTAAGTCTACGTTTAGTTCGTGACCTCTAATGTTTGCATAACAGTTTCAGTAGACAAACTTTATGAGAATTACTTCCTTATTCGCAATCTCTACGTTCAATGAATTTTCTAAATGTTCAGGAGGTACGTTTAGTTGATTAGAAAATTCTTCAGACACAAAGGAATAAGTAGCACCCGAATCAAATAATATATAGGCATTTATATTATTGACTGGGAGAATACCTGACACCACGTCCTTTGCAGTCACTGCATCTTGGACAGTCATGTTAAAGGTTCGGGCAGTCGGTCGGTTGGATTGCGTTGGTCCGTCGATCATCAGCTTGTTGCCCCCTCCTTGTTTGCCGCTTCCTCCGTTGCTCCCCTTCTTTGGGCAATCCTTGATTTGATGCTCAGTTGAGCCACACGCAAAACATCCCTTGATCTTTTTCGTCTTTGGACAGTTGGCCGAAATGTGCTCTTCTTGGCCGCAGTTGTAGCAGACGTTGCGCCCCTTCCAGCATTCCCCTTGATGGTTTTTCTCATATTTTGAGCAAGCTTCACTTCTTTTCTTAAACACACCTTGATAACTTTCTGACTGGTTGATGTTTCGGTGGTTGGTGTTGTTGTTGTTGTTGTTGCGGTTATCCCATTTCCTCTTTCCCAGATAACTTTCACCACTGTTACTCCCACCACGAGTTTCTCCCCCAGCATTCTTGTTCTTCTTCTCCTTGTTATATTGGCTCAATGCCTCGTTACCTCCCTCAGCAATTATTTCCTTCTCCAAAAATGTGGCGAACGAGTCAATTTGAAGGACCGACACCTTGTTGAACAACCAAGGTTTTAGTCCAAGTTCGAAGCGTCCAGATTTCCTTTCTTCACTGTCTACTTGATGTGTTGTGAATCGTGCGAGTTCATTGAACTTGGCCGCATACTGTGCCACTGTCATCTCCCCTTGTTTTGGTTCTAGAAACTTTACCTCCATCCTATTCTTCATGCTCTTCGGGAAGTAATTCTCGAAGAGCAAAGTCTTAAACCTTTCCCAGGTTATAGTCCCTTCTCCCGCCCTCTGTTGATTTTCTTCCCACCAGTAGTTTGCTTCACCCTTCATTATATATGTAGCTAACACGGTTTTCTGGTCTTCACCCACACGAGCAATGGCGAAGGCTTTCTCCATCTCCTTGATCCACGTTTGCGCTACAATAGGATTGGTAGTACCTATGAATTTCGGAGGTCCTACAATCTTAAATTCCTTGAAGTTTGCGACTGGAGCTACTTGGGGAATGGGTGTTACTTGTTCATTTCTTCCCCTAAGAGCCTCCCCTAACAAATCTACAAGCCTATAAATGGGATCTACTTGTCCTCTCTCATCATTAACCGACTCTTCCGGTGCAGTTACTCTACGTCTGGGCGGCATATTCCTACATCATAACACTTCCATTTTTATTATCTAATTATATTACTTAAATAATTTTCCATAAAAAGGAATAAGATTTCAGAATACATTTCAGAACAAGATCATTTATATTCATATGCCAAATTGTTACATTACATGATTATCTCCAACATACTTCTATAAATGACACAACTTATCCCCTAATATCACAAAAGATGGGGACAACCATACTACCCCTCTAATATAACTCAAAAGTTTGGGGCTTACAACTATCTCACATTCTACATAAAAGACTGAAATTACAACAACAGATAATACACTACATAACGAACTACAACTAATAACTTTTAACGCCTAGACTTAATCTATCATTCCGCGCTCCACAGCGCTCTGGTACTCCCTCTAGTAATGTGCACCACAAAATCTCGGCTTATGGTGTGCCGGGTCTGTCCCTACTCTGTCGGGTAGTGATTTACCCCATCAATTAGTCTCTTCATGGCCGTGCGCACTACATAGCCTATCGTATTCATCTTTCCCCTTTTGCACCTCACTTCATCTTCTAGGTCGTTAGCCCTATCATTGGCCTCTTCCCACTTCTCTTCGAAATGGATCCTATCCATTACCTCCATTTCTAACTAAGTACGGATAGCTGATAAGTAGGTTTTATACCTACTTATTCGGTATCTATTACTTGAATTTATTGCTTAAACTCATGTTTCTTAGTTACTTTTCATGCATTTCATGTTCATTTTGTAGGTTATACGTTTGGGAGCGGTGTGAGCGACTATTGGTAAGGAAAAGCAAGGAAAATGCAAGGAAAAAGCAATCCGAACATCGTTTATTCTTTCATGTTCAATTCATGTTCTTGGCTTGGACCTTAGACTATATTGTAGAGAGTTTTCTTATCTTTTCAAAACATCTTGAATCATTCAAATCGGAGTTCGGATGAAAGAGTTATGACATTTCTACTATCAACGGACGTTGAACTTCACCGTTTTGGGTGGTCATTTGCATAACAGTCACTTCCAGTCCAATTTCGACCATCATACGTTTGTTATTTCTGAACGCGCAAAGAATAAAAGTTGTAGATCTCGTCGATAGCTTCGATTTGATAGGTTGCGGGCCCCGTAAATCCTCTTGATTTAAAAGTTATGTTAGTTTTAGCAGAGGAGGTTCCAGCAGAAAATTAATTCGCAGTTTGTACCTTCGCCGGGGCTGGACGTTTTTAGCCTTAGGATCCAGCCGGGGCTGGGTGTCCTGGGCGTGAAATCAGTAGCCTAGCAAGCTGGGGCTGGGGTTTTACAAAGGAAATACCCAGCCGGGGCTGGGTATGCGCGAAAAAGAGTAGATTTTTTCCGAATTTGAGTCCGAAAAAGATTGTTTTGAGTTGTTTGATTCAAGAACTTCCAATAGGACTTAAAGACATGTACAAAGGCTTATAAAAGGAGGGGAATAACATAGATTAGAGGGGATTATTGAGAGATTAGGGAGTTTTTGGAAGAATTCTTTTAGATTAGATTAAAGTAAATTAGATCAAAACACTAGTTCTAATGAGATTTGGAGATTGAAACAACTTGGAGACCATTTAAGATTCAAAGTAGGAGCAAGAAGGGAGCGTTAAATCTACAGACAATAGATTCTATCTTCTTTACTTCTTCTATTTTTGTCTTTTAATGATTATTCAATTGTGGATTCTTAGTTTTAATTCAATAATCATGAATTAATTCTTTGTTTGAGATTACAATGGATCTTATTGTGTAGTTTATTTTAATATGCTTCCTTATCAATTATTATGTTCTATTGAGAGGATTGTCTATTATGATTTGGACTTAACTGTTTAATTTCTTGGCCATCAATTACCGTGATAATCTATATGAACTCGAGAGATGAAGTATAGATTTAGATCTAATCATGATAGCATGTGTTCATGATTTTGTTAATAGCTTGAACTTGATGAGTGTTAAGGTAGAGATATGCTTGACATTGCATGTAATCGGGTAGAGAACTTATTCTTCAACCTTTTTTAATTGTAATTCACACAGAGATATAGTGGGTTAGTTGATTAAGGTGTTTAACAAATTTCTATCTTAATTGTGGATTGACATTAATACGGTATTAGTGCATCGAGAGGTGGTTAATACTACTTTACTGTTCTTGATTAACAATCCAGGATAGAGAATAATTGATGAGAATTGTGTTAACTTAAATGAAGCAATAAGTGAAGTTGTGATCTTAAATCTCCATAGTCTTAATTTAATTAGTGGAATAGTAGTTAATTTATATAGTTTGTAATTCATTCGTTTAAATAAGATTGAGTTGGTTACGGGTTAGTACTTGATGATTTTTATTAAATAATTCTCTGTGGGAACGATACTCAACTTATCACTTTATTACTTGTTGACCACGTATACTTGTGTGATGTGCGTAACTAGATTTTACCCAACAATAGCTTCTTTCTCTGTCCTCTCGCTCAACTCCTTCTGCTCCATCTCTTCCAACTTC
Organism: Panax japonicus; assembly: GCA_020205505.1. Classification (NCBI taxonomy): domain Eukaryota; kingdom Viridiplantae; phylum Streptophyta; class Magnoliopsida; order Apiales; family Araliaceae; genus Panax; species Panax japonicus. The sequence goes on along the minus strand of CM035110.1, from coordinate 32,786,741 downwards.
CCTGCCAGTTCTACATTCCTAGCCACCGCCCTGTGAAACAAAGCCCCCATCTGGATCCCTACCTTTTTACGGTGAGCAATCTCTACCTCCATCTCCCGCATCACTAACTTTCTTTGGTGGTCTTCGTCCCTCAGCTTTTGGAATTCGGACTCCCTGTCCCTAGCCTCAGCCTCTAACTCCTCCTCAACTCTGTATCCTAACTCTAAAATCTGCTCCTCATACTCCCCCAACATCCTATCCTCAAAAGTAGCCTCGTCGGAGTCCCCCACGGGCTCGTCCACCATACGCTCCTCCGTAGGCTCTTCCTCTGGATCAGATTCCTTGGGTATTGGCTCCATCTCCTCTTCCTCATCATCATCATCGATAGGTACTACAGTTGATATAGGCTCTGCTATCAATGGTGCCTCATATACCACGTGTATGTCACGCGGCTACTCTTCTAATACTTGGTTAGGTCCTCTCATGTCAGTCATCCTACAATTACCAACACAAGACAAAACATACAACAACTCCATTAGAATGTTAAATAACATAAGTTCATTGTATAGAATGAAGTTATATTCTGTAACACGCTAAGTCCATCTCTATGAAAACTCTATATGAGTTTCATCCCTTTCTATCTTCTAAGTTCTCCTAAGTTATAATCTAAGGGCTCTCGCTCCTAAGGTTTATAACTAAGGCTTTGATACCAACCTGTGACGCCCCCAAAATTCGGACACCCATATCCCGAATTCGGTGCATCACGTGCAACTACGAATATCCTACTAAATCATTAACAACGGAATTAATAGAATAATTTACATTGATATAATATAAATATTCGCGTCCCAAGGTACCGTAACAATTACTACAACAATTCAGTGATTAACTTAAACATAACTTAATCATTCTTGAATATATCATAACAAGCATAACAATAATAATAATACTTCTAGTCTTAAGGACTAAGTTATTCTGTCGTCTTGCCCTTTCCCTTGTCCTTTCCTGAAGTACCGCCTTGCTCTGCCTTAACTGTAATGTTTTAGGAAGTAAGAATGAGCAACAAGCTTGCCCAGCAAGTAATATAGCCAAAAGAATAAGCAGTTATAGCATTAAATCTTCAAGGGTATAATAATAATTGGCAGTTTAAGGATATCAAAATCATTAAGAGTATTCAATAGGTGTCGCTATAGACTGAAGGATATCAACAAAATTTCAGGATTTATTCATTTCGAGGTTCAATATGAATAAGCACTGAGCAGTCACTAAGGACTAAGAACTCTTACTAGAATTAACAGTATTACACTGCAATCCAATATAAACGAGTACAACATGTGATCAGCCTAAAGTACCACATGTTTTGCATAACATTTAATCATACTCATGTGCGCACGTCGGTTACCCGACAATATATAATTTCCCCTTCAATGAGGGTCGTTCTTCTCAGTAAATTTACGATAGTCCGCACCAAGTCAATCGGTTTGGATAGCTTTTCAACACATAATAATAGTCTAGTCGAATCAAAGGCTTAGACTATTTTTATAATGCATTTAAGAACGATAAGTCCAATGCTTGCAACAACGTCAAGGTATACAAATGATTTTCGAATAGAAACAGATATTTGCTTGATATAGTCATAAATTGACTTTAACCTTTCATGATTACAACATGTATAACATATCATGCTCGCTTACAAACACATAATATCATGCAATTTAAAACAGTTCATCAAGTCCACATAGAAAATAGGAACCGAAAGACTTGTCTTGATCGTTGTTTACCAATAACATATTAACAGCTTACAGCTATCTGCACTTCACGTGCCCTTTCTAGGTTGAATTAGGAGAAAAGATGGAGATGATGAAAGCTTTTCTTTTGTTTTCTCAAGGTTTCCCTTCTTCATCTTCTTCCTCTTCTTCTTCTCTGTATTCTCTCTTCTTCTCTTTGTTCTTAGTTCAGACTTATGTTTAGAAATCTAACGTAACTTAGTGTATATACAATATACATATAACACTTATAATTATAGAATATGTAAATCCCAATATATTACATATACAAATTATTAATTTAATATATAAGTTAGAAAATTAGAATTTTAAAAGCCCTAAGGCTTGTTTGGCAAAACCATATTATTTTAAAATTAGGTTTTAATAGTTAAGGTATTGTTTTGGTAAAACAGGTTTAAAACAAAATTAAGGCCTTGTTTGAGAAAACGGTTTTAAAAACTCTTTTAACTATTTTAATAGATCCTTTAACACATATTCTTAATGTTATCCTTTAATTAATTAAATCTTAACATTAATTTAATTAATTAAAAGTTTAACATCAATTTATCATATAAAATTGTCACATTATAATTACTCGCTAATTATAACTTCATGTAACAATTACCACATCACTACATTATCTCAATTAAATTAGAACTATAACATAAAATCCTTACATATTAATTAAATATTAAATAATAATTTAATTAATATAATACACTTAATTACATTACTCCATATTATTCACATAATCTCAATAAATAATTCAATTAAAATATTTATTTACTTTAATAAATATTAAATTAATATTTAAATTCTCTTCACACCAATTCACATATTTCACAATATATAACACATATACACATACTCATACTTAAACATCTTAAAATAAGAATTTTATTTATTAAATTTTCTTTTATTAATTCTTAAAAATCTAGGATTTCACATATATCGTATACGATGAATAAGTATAAGAGTTAGTATACGAGAATAATACATAGATTATACGTTATAAGGTATTAAACAAGTGTATTGGACTTGTAGGATTGTGTAGAAGTTGTACAAGCCCAAGGGAATGAATGTTAAAGCCCAATATTTGTTAATGCAAGCCCAAAGGTTAATTAAAAATTGGTTAAACTTAAAGCCCAAATTAAGAACCGGATCTGTGGATCGATCAAATGGGTAAGAATGACCTATGGGCAATGATAGGTTGATAAGAGAAGTATGGATTAGTGAACATGGATGTTAAGATGTAAGAAGAAGGATTAATCAATGGACTTGAGTCGCATAAGTCGGAAATAAGTCATTTAAACTTGCATAAGTTATAAACTTATGAAGAAGCTATACGAACTTGTTATAAGTTAACCTTGGGAGTTTGTATGAAAATAAAGAACTTGTATGAACTTGTATAATGTATACATGAATGAATACCATCTTGGTGACCAAGTAAAGTGGTTTTACTTGGTGACCAAGAGATGAATAGTAAGGAGGTGGTTAATGAGGTGGAGAAATGAGGTGGGATGGCTTATAGTCTATTAAACCCTCACTTTGCTATTCCTATAAATAAGGGACTAGCTAGATCATTTGTCTTGTTATTTTCCACCAACAACTTATAACTTATTTAGTAGAGAGAAAAAGTAAGAAAAGCTAGACTTGTTATTTCAAGTAGAAAAGAAGAAGAACCAAGTGATCTTCAAGGGTAAGAATCCTAGACCATTACTCTTCCATCTCTTCAATTATAGTTTGATAGAGAAGTGTTGATTAGTGGAGCATATTTGATAAGAAGTGATAAAAATGGCTAATCAATGGACCTAAACCTTAATAATCCATGAAAAAGTAATTCATACTTATTTAAGTTATGGACTAATGAAGAACATGTTAGGAGAGAGCATTCGGTTAATAACCGAACCGAATACACATTTCGGTTATAACCAAAAACTGAATTTACACTGTTTAGAATATCCGAACAACTACCTGAATTACATGATAACCGAATAAGCGAACTACTTATTTGGTTATTCGGTTAATAACCGAATTTAACAATTTACTCTTACTTTGCTTAGTTGCTATATGGACTTCCATCTCTGAATGAAGGAGCATTTATTTAGTGGAATTATACTTTTACATTACACACATGACCACGTTAAATCTAGTGAAAACTCTGCAATTCAAAATTAAGACCCCAATACAACAAAACACAGTTTCAGGAAAATGAAATTGAACAAGAAAATCGAACCTTGAGATATTAGATGATGGGCAATACTTGGCAGTGTAAGCATACATATGATCAGTTGAACTGTTTATTTCATATGTGGCAAATGAAGCTCTTAAGCAATCTGTTACAGTAGTACCACCTCTTTCAAGTGGTGTACCTTCGGTGACATCTGAATTAGATGAAGCATCAGATGGAAATTTGGAATAATATAATTCTGTGGAAATTCTAGTAAGCCCATTTTCTTCTTCAATTACTAAATGCTCGTCGAATTCATAAACCGATTTATTATTTTCAGAAATTTTATTCATATGTTCGTTCAGCTCTTTACTACTACTTTTGATATCTACTCCTCATTCCACGTGCTCTGCCTGTGCCTCACCAGCACGACCTTCTTCGTTGCCTTAATCATCGAAAAAGAGGATGAATCTCGTAGCTCCGAACTAAACTTTTCTCTCTCCTCCGATGAAACTTCATCTACAGGTACTTGTAAGCTCGAAAATGATCGGATTGTAAAGGAACCGTTAGGGCTTGCTTTGATGCCGATACAATTCTTAGGGTTTGTACGGAGGAGAGAGAGAGAGGGTCGTGTCTAAAGAGAGGATGTGTGACGGATCTGAGTTTGAGACTTGAGAAGGGTTTGAGAGAATTTGAGATTTGAATTTGGGGCTATCGGGAGTATTATTTTAATTAAGTGCTTTGTTTGGTTATATAATTATTTTAACTTTGAAAAGCTTTGTTCGATTATTTGGTTAAACCGAATAACCTAAAAGTGAAACCCGTACAAACTAACCAAAAATCGTAAAAAAATTCGTATACAACCGAAATGTTAAAAATAACCGAATTATCAGAAAAATTTGCTTAAATTATTTCAGTTCAGTTCGGTAATTCGGTTATACCCATTTTTTGCTCAGTCCTAGAACATGTAAGAATTTTCATGTGTATAAATTAATGAAATATGTTATGTTAAGATATTAGTACGATGGAATGAATCCTTTTGAAATGATGTAAAAATCTCAAGTAACGAAGTTATGGCGAAATTTACGAGATTAGACGATAATCGTCGAAATTGTGAAATTCTCAATGTGAGGACCCGTGTAAGGGTTTTGTTTTAAGAAATTCCGAGGACAGAATTTAAGTTTAAAGAATTAGTTATTAATAAAATGAATTTTTATTAATACTATTCTGTGCTATGTGTTTATTAATCGTTCTATAACCTAGGATGATTATTAATCGGGAGGATTTTGGCTACGAGCTAGACTGAACGAGTAACAATTTTCAAGAAAAAAATAAAATTTTTCCGGGAACAAAAATATTTTTGGGGAAAAAGACGAAATAGGCACTATTCATACGTTTCTGCTCGGAGATTTATTTTGAATTTTTGAGAAACGCGTAATGATAAAATTCTGAGACGAGACTGAATATTCAATAATATTTCAGTTATGGCAAAAACAAAGTTTTCGCATGCGGACTTAAAACCTAAGGGTTAGGAAAAGTGAGTTCCGAGAATTTTTTAATTTCGTATAATAATTAGAGTTATTATGCGTGAGAAATACGAGTATAATACTAGTTATTATATGAGTATAGTATGAAGATTAGTACGACGTATAATACGAATATCGTACGAACGATATACGAAGAGAATACGAGAATGGAATGCATATAATACGATTAGTCTAAATGGACTTTGAGTTCATAGACTTTGAAGAACCCAATTGGACTTAGATTATATCAAGCCCAATGGAATGTGTAATCAAGCCCAGAGTAGGCCCAGTAAGAATTAATGTAAGGCCCAATGTTAGATTTAATTAAGCCCGATCCAAGAAAATTAACCGCGGATCGAACCGATGGGTCACCAGATGGGTAAAACCCATGGAGCAACCCATTGGGAAGACCGATGGTAATAAAGGGCGGCCACTTGGCCACCAAGTAAGGGTGGTGGTCAAGTAAACTTGGTGGCTAAGCTTGGAATAATAAGGAGGTGGGGGGAAATGACTAAAATGCCCCTGACCTTGGTTTTCTATAAATAGAAAGCTTAAGTTCAATATTTTGAGCTTTTAAAAATCCTACACTATGAGAGATAGAGAGAGAGTTTGGATGGGAGAAAAAGAGGGAGAGAATGTTGAAAAGCTAGCCCGAGTGCACGCTTTATCTGACGGAAAGAGATTAAAGAAGAACGGTAATCTAAACCCTAGTTTCTTCTAATTTTCTTTAAGTTTAATATGTTAAAAAACATAACTTAATGAAGATAAGAAGTAGATGAAGTTAAGAATGATTTCATATGGTTGAAATCGTAGGAAAATGAAAAAATAAGAATTTGGAATTTAGTTTATAAATTTCTTAAGGAAGTGTAAGATTCGAAAGGATTTTGAGCGATCCGAATGAATCTTATGAATGAATAGGTCAAATAAGTAAGGAATGATGTTCTATAACATCAAATTCCAAGAAAAAGTAAAATCGTAATCCAAAATATCGACTAAAAATGAAGAACACACGTAGAACGTTGTTGATGGACAAATTTAAAACCATCGTAGGATTATTTTTGTTGATGGATAAGTTTAAAAGAATCGTGTATAAGTTAGTTGCTTATTGCTTGGTTAGGAACATTAGAACGGTTCATGAAGAATGGATTAAAACTGAGTTATAACGATGTTATGGCAAAATTTTCGTAAAAGATAAATGAGAATTAGAAAGTTAATAAATGAACCCGATCATGTAGGGTTTCATAAGAATGTTAGAGAACATAGAAAACATGAGTCATGGACTCCAGAATGAAAGAATTCCGAGTTCGGATGACCGAATTACGGACGAACGAACGAAGAACGTTAAAAACGTAAAACGAACGAAGGGCGATGATTAAGCCAATTGATTGGCATGTTAATGGATTCAGAATGAAGTTTTGTTCAAGGGTAATCGAATTACATAAGATAACGAAGAAAATGGCTTTGGAATGACCTCGTTCTGAGTTATAACGAAAAAGATATGAGATTTCAAAGTCAGCGTCTCAAGCTTGTAAAAGACTTAGAAAATATTTCTAAGTTTCATGCTCGGCGCCGCAACGGGAGTCGTGCCTCCGGGGCCGATGCCGCAGCGCGATCTCAGGCCATTAGCTACTGATAATTGGCGCCACATCGCGAATGAAAGAGAAGGGCATGGTTCCAGGACGACAGTGCAAGGCAATACCCAGAAATAAGATTTTAACTGCTCAATTTCTCGGGGATGTGCAAGAAAGAAATATGAATATGTAATTCAACTAATTTAAAACATAATCAAGTGTATTAAACCTTTGATGAAGGTTGAAAGAAAAGATTAAATTAGATTAAATGATAAAGAATGTAGACGCGGGTTACGGAACCAATGTCCGGGAAACCGTAGTCACAATGAAACGAACGTGAGGAATTGCTATAATTGTGATTCCTTAAACGTTGATTGACTAGGGTAATGAATAACATTTCTATGTTATGTCATGGTCATGAGAGATGAACGTAAAACGTTTAGACGCTGTGAACGCAATGCTGTTGCGATGAACGATCGGTCTTAGCATACAAAAAACCGTATTGCTTTGACATTAAGAAAGAGTAATGAACATGAGGTTCAGGTGAGGAGTAATGAATGAAAGTAATTAAAACCTTGGATGAAGGTTGAATAGAATTAAGAGGTAAGTAACGTAAATGTGTAATACGTAAATGATCCTCGTGAATCGTATTCACGTTGAGCGAATGTTCTATGTATACATTGGTTGTGTGACTTAGACGTTGACGGGAGTAGTAAGTAAGATATGAATTATCAGAAAAGTCGTATCGAACGGTGTTGATCGATTTCGCAATCAATGAATACGTGCAAGTATACACGGTCAACAAGTAATAAAGTGAAAGTAGAGTATCGTTCCCACGAGGAATTATTTAATAAAAATCACCAAGTACTAATTCTTAACCAAACTAATTTTATTTAAACAATCTCAAATCGTGTTTTTTCTAATTAAGAAAACTAAATTAACTAATTAAAACTAAGATTTTAACGAATGAATTCAAATAAATAAAGATTAAGACTTCAATATCCCCAATTATGAATTATAAATCAATTATCCAATTATCCTAATTATTATGCCTACTGAATTGTTAACAGGAATTCTCAAATGCCAAAAGTCCTTTTCCAAGTGATCAATTGCCTTCTATTTAATCCAGATTAATCTTGCTATATTTCTATGCAAAATAAGTGAATTAAACTCCTTTAATCCCAATTCCTTATGTGTTACATGCGGTGAATAGATATTTCCATTCAATTCACAAACCTAATTATTCACCATGCAAATAACTAAGTCACATGATATCATGCCCAGTTCTAACCCTAGAATTCCTCTTCCAATTCCTTCTAGAGTAACAAAGTAATTACTGATCAGATAATTAAGCAATAAGCACAAGACAAGATAAACAACTCACTTTAACATAAATAACTGGAATATAATGAATAACTAATTCATAGTCATAAAAAGTTCAATTAAAATCTTAATAAAAAAAGTTAGTTCATAATTAATGAATGGAAACCAAGAATCCACAACTGAATAGACATTAAAAGATAAAAGTATGATAAGAGAAGAGAATATAATCTGTTGTCAGTAAATATGATGCTCCCCTCTTACTCTTGCTCTTGCTCTTGCTCTTGATCTTCAATGATCTCCAAGTTGCTTCAATCTCCAAAACTAATAAGAACTAGGGTTTATGTTCTAATCTAAAGGAGTGTTTAATATAGTCTAAGCTATGCAATCCCCCTTTATTTTATGCCTTACATCATGTATTTATAGGCTACAAGTCCAATTTTTAGCTGAGGAACAAACCCAATCCTATTTGGAGTCAAAAAGGTGTCAAAATTCGCCCAAAATGCGTCAGGCCGCACCAAACCCTTCCCCCAGCGCCCCAGTGCTGGGTAACGGCGTCAAACTCTGCTCCCCAGCGCCCCAGCACTGGAATTAAGCCTAAGAATCGCGCCCCGGCGCTGCCATAAAATCTGACATTTTCTGCTCCGACGTCCTTTGGGAAAATGGCCATAACTTCTTCGTCAAAACTCCGATTTTGATGATTCAAGATGTTTTGGAAAGAGGAGAAGTAGATATACAACTTTATTCTTGAAGTTGTACGAAATAATGTCTATAGCTATAGTCAAATTGGCTCTGAATTGACTGCTGTGTAAATGGCAAGCCGAAAACGCGAATCTAGCCACCTCGAACGTCGATCCATGTAACTTTTGTCCCAAATCCTACAAAACAATATAAAACATGCATGAATAGACACAAACACATAAAAACATCCTAAAAGACTTGAGAACAACAATAAATTAAGCCCAAATGTATCCAATTCATGTGTATAAAACTCACTCATCAAATACCCACAAACTTAAACCTTTGCTTGTCCTCAAGAAAAAACACAAAAATGTTATGTAATGCAATGTAATGAAACTAATCTATATGCCTACGAATCCAACAGTAATGACAGAAACAAGTCTATTCAACCGGCCTTAGAGAAATCAAGTAAACATGATAATACATCATATTAAAACAAATCAGTAATTTCCCAATCAATCATTAAATCTTAGACTGTTATCACTGATATAGTGCGTCTGTGCTCCACAACAATGTTAACTGATATAAAATCAAATTTAAGACATAATAGATATCTTCGAAGGCATCATACAGTGACAACTCAAAAAATTCACGAACAAGCTAGATCCAACTAAAGTCAAACATCCACCAAGTTCAAGAGCCCAATCTGGGATACTTATGCTTTACTTTTCATTACGGGGGCTTTTTGCTCTTTTTCCGTTTTATTGTTTTTTTTTTACTTTTTTTTTCTTTTTTTTAACCATGACTGTGCAATGTCTCATTCCATTAGGCTAACAGTGTCACCCCTTAGCGAGCTTTGGACCAACGACTCCCAGACCATATAAGACCTTAGGGCGCTAGGTTTTAAGATACCCCTTCGGGCGTACTTACTCAAGTAACAAAGGCCCCGAAACAAAACTAGTCATGGTAAATTTTATTTTATTTTTTTTCTTTCTCTTTTATTTCTTTTTTTTGATAGATGGTTGGTGAGTGCGTTTTACGCTTCATCTCACGCTTGTGTTTATGGGGAGTGTTTCTCCTCAACCCACCACAAGACTCAACATGTTTTTTTTAAAGCTTATATACCCCAAAATTTCCCCCCAAACTTAAGTTTTTATCAAAATTTAGCCATCTCCGCCTATTCATGTCTTTCATTCCTTCACACTAGTATTATCCTTAAAAAATCTATTATGTATCAATTTAAACTTAATCAGTCAACATAGCTGTTATTAACGTGCTAACCTTAATTATACCAGTTTCAAACAGGAAAAGAATCAATTCATAACAAAAAATCGCATCAAAGCCTGAATATTCAATACTATATTTATCTACTTAACTCCAGTCTCATCATTGGCCAAAATAGACTTTTACTATCTAACAATTGGAATCATGCAAATATAAACAAACCGCAACAAACATAGTAAACTAACTACTATTTTTGCGATTTTTAATTTTTTTTTTAAACAAAAAAACTGAATGCAAAAACTAAATGTAAATAACCCAAAAACATAACGAACTTATAATGTAAATAACTAACTATTGCAATATGACACTAAAACATAACGAACTTATAATGTAAACTTAAACTAGACATTGTCCTCAATGACTGAAATAGAAAAAATTAAAGCAGAGGACTTCCCTGAAAATATAGCAATCTTCCTCCTTGTCCGCTAAGTTCGGAGAATAGGGTAAGCACATGGAACAAATTGGACACCACACTTGAATTTGACTTGAATAACCTGTAAAACCATGACAGAAGCAATTTTTTTAAATCCTAAATAAATGCAAATTCAAAACTAATAATATAAAACTTAATAAAAACTAAAAATAAAAATTAAAAATTAAACTTGGGTTGCCTCCCAATAAGCGCTTGTTTTATAGTCTCAGCCTGACTTTGTCTGGTCAATGCTATCCAATTCCTCTTCAAAAGTTGAGGAACCCTCCATCCATCGGAAATAATATAGCTTTTGGTATGTTCCCATTTACGATAGCCATTGTATTAAAGTCACCTAGCATGCTTTCTTTAGATAAGATCACATTCAAGAACGTCCAACATCTAGGTGGTTTCTCCATTGTGTCTGCGAATATATTCTGGCATTGAGGCTTGTCAGACACAACAATTTCTTCTTCTATCTTCTCCAGCTCATCACGCCATGGTTTTGAAGGTGTACTTGCTTTTACATCACAGAGAGTATTGACGACGACATGACTACCAATCGGACAAGGTTTTGCAAATCTAACTGGACTCTTGAATTGTGGAGGAGAAGGCACTTGAGGCATAAATAACATTGGCTCATCATCATTGGGTCTCACAATTAGTTCTTCACCGACCTTGTTGTCATTATCCCCACTTGTCACCTCTTTTTCATCTCGTGGCTCATCCAGTTGTAGATTTGGCTCGGGCTCACCATCAGTCTCGGAATCTGTGTCATAGGGCCAGGTGTATTGAGGACGGTTGTTCAACTCATGTGCTATCTGTTCCAATTGATTTTCCAGATTCTTTAACGATGCCCCATGGCTTTGTAAAGTAAGATCTACTTGACTCAATTTCTTATCTTGTTCCTCGTTCTTTTTGTCAGAAGCTCTAATGAATTTTTCTAAGGCTTCTTCCAAACTTGATATCCTCTCTGGTTGTTGAGTCGGATTTTGAAATCCAGAGGTGTGTTGTTGTCTAGGTGGTTGAGTTGCAGCTTAATTGTTACTCCATGAAAAATTCGGGTGATACCTCCAATCCTGATGATAGTTGTTGGAATAGACATAATTATTGGGGTAATCACCACTATACTGTATTGGCTCAAAACTGATGGCGCATTGATGACTCATATGATTTCCAGCACAATAATCACAAGTAACCGCCATACTTTGACGACGCTGAGCTTCAAAAGCTTCAAACATCCTCGAAAGTGTCTCAATCTGTGCAGACAATGCAGAAAGTTTCTCGAGTCTTTCAATCTACGCTCCCCTTGGTTGAGTCATGTTCGTGTATGGCCATTGATACACAAAGTCATCCATGGTACCTGAAAAGAGAGAATTATAGAAAGAGAATTAAAAATAAAAATAAAAATATTTAAATTAAGAATAATTTGATTGAAATTAATATTGGACAATAATTATTAAATTAATTCCCCGGCAACGGCGCCAAAAACTTGTTGATCGATTTTGCAATCAATGAATACATGCAAGTATACACGGTCAACAAGTAATAAAGTGAAAGTAGAGTATCGTTCCCACAGGGAATTATTTAATAAAAATCACCAAGTACTAATTCTTAACCAAACTAATTTTATTTAAACAATCTCAAATCGTGTTTTTTCTAATTAAGAAAACTAAATTAACTAATTAAAACTAAGATTTTAACGAATGAATTCAAATAAATAAAGATTAAGACTTCAATATCCCCAATTATGAATTATAAATCAATTATCCAATTATTCTAATTATTATGCCTACGGAATTGTTAACAGGAATTCTCAAATGCCAAAAGTCCTTTTTCAAGTGATCAACTGCCTTCTATTTAATCCAGATTAATCTTGCTATATTCCTATGCAAAATAAGTGAATTAAACTCCTTTAATCCCAATTCCTTATATGTTACATGCGGTGAACTGATATTTCTATTCAATTCACAAACCTAATTATTCACCATGCAAATAACTAAGTCACATGATATCATGCCCAGTTCTAACCCTAGAATTCCTCTTCCAATTCCTTCTAGAGTAACAAAGTAATTACTAATCAGATAATTAAGCAATAAGCACAAGACAAGATAAACAACTCACTTTAACATAAATAACTGGAATATAATGAATAACTAATTCATAGTCATAAAAAGTTCAATTGAAATCTTAATAAAAAAAGTTAGTTCATAATTAATGAATGAAAACCAAGAATCCACAACTGAATAGACATTAAAAGATAAAAGTATGATAAGAGAAGAGAATATAATCTGTTGTCAGCAAATCTGATGCTCCCCTCTTGCTCTTGCTCTTGCTCTTGCTCTTGATCTTGAATGATCTCCAAGTTGTTTCAATCTCCAAAACTAATAAGAACTAGGGTTTATGTTCAAATCTAAAGGAGTGTTTAATGTAGTCTAAGCTATGCAATCCCCCTTTATTTTATGCCTTACATCATGTATTTATAGGCTACAAGTCCAATTTTTAGCTTAGGAACAAACCCAATCCTATTTGGAGTCAAAAAGGTGTCAAAATTCGCCCAAAATGCGTCCAGGCCGCACCAAACCCTTCCTCCAGTGCCCCAGCGCTGGGCAACGGCGCCAAACTCTGCTCCCCAGCGCCCCGGCGCTGCCACAAAATCTGACATTTTCTGCTCCGATGTCCTTTGGGAAAATGGCCATAACTTCTTCGTCCGAACTCCGATTTTGATGATTCAAGATGTTTTGGAAAGAGGAGAAGTAGATCTACAACTTTCATTCTTGAAGTTTTACGAAATAATGTCTGGAGCTATAGTTAAAGTGGCTCTGAAGTGACTGCTGTGTAAATGGCAAGCCAAAAACGCGAATCTAGCCACCCCGAACGTCGATCCATGTAAGTTTTGTCCCAAATCCTACAAAACAATATAAAACATGCATGAATAGACACAAACACATAAAAAAATCCTAAAAGACTTGAGAACAACAATAAATTAAGCCCGAATGTATCCAATTCATGTGTATAAAACTCACTCATCAAACGGTAATAAGATTAATAAAAGCTGAATGTGAGTCAGATGAGAATGTCAGAATGAAATGTAAGCGTTGGACACTTGAACCGAGTTAAAGGTTAAGTGTACGAGAATATTAAATGGGTAGAACCTACACCCCGGGTATGGTTTGACCGTAAGGTAATGAAGATTAATGATTAAACCTGTGAATGGTGAAGAAGCTAAATTAAAGACAAGTGCGTATAACGTAAAGAAGTCGGGTTAATGTTTATAACTTGGATAACGTTCCGAGTCAAATGAATTGGATGTTGTAAGATAAGAATAAGGTAGTGTAAAATGCTTAACACTATAAATGCGTAGAATGAATATTGAATGATCGTCCTTAGTATACAAAAGATTGTATGACTTAGACGATAAAGAATGAATCCTGAGGTATGGACATTTAGTTGCCAGAAAGCCATAAGGAATAAGAAATTGACTTAACGAACATTATAGTATAATAGTTCGGATAAGTTAAGATGAATTTAGGTTCTAGTACAATCGTAACCTTTGATGGTTGACATATGGGAGCTGGGCTAAATAATTCCTTCAGAGAGTGAAGGTATATACAAAACTGGCAACCGATCTAACTCACTGTTATGGGCAGTGTAGATGAGACGAGAACTTGTTTGTTGGTTGTTTATGGAAAACCACTCAGAGTACCATGCGGACTACTAGTAGAGACACGATGTGTGATGAGTCCTAGTTGTAGCAACCCCGAATCCGGGCCCCGAATCTCCGCGGACTCGGTACACTATTTCTATTACTATTTGCGGAAGATATAAACATAAATTATTTATACAATACATTACACACTATTTTACCCAAGTCGAGTAACCTTAACTTAAACACCATTCATATAATATCTATTATACAACAATATATATCACAATATATTATTACAAACAAGCCGCACTTTATATTCCAAGCTGAACTTGGCTTTAACCCTTCTCATGTATCCGAACACGTTCGTCTTATCTGCAATGTTTTATCATGATATAGCAAGGGTAAGAATAAAAGTTGCCCAGCAAGTTTAAATACAACAATATAACAATATATCATGATTGAAGAGTATGAATAATAAGCTGACTATAATTCATCAATATAGCTGAGAATTATTACGAACACACTTTTGACTGAACAAGTTTTAAACATGAACAAACATTTCTGAACCAACTGGTAATGAAGGTGATAAGCCTTTTATACCTGACTTATACATGCAAGATGTACAGAGTACAATTTTTATGGCAATCAACAATGATTAACCATCAGCTTGAATAAAATACTCTTATTAGAGTTAAGTATAAGAAAAACTTGCCTGAACCATTGATTACCGCATGCAATTTAATAACGCTTTATCCGAAGACCTAATATTAATAATATAGATCTCCAATATTAGAATAATATCATCACAGTATAATACTATTAAATTTATAACCACAGAATAACCTAAACACATTACCACATAAGCCTATCAGTCTATAATACATGTAAGACTTAGCATCAGGTCAAACTATTTCAGTCTGACTTGAAACCTACACAATTCAATCATCCCGACGGTCTAGTCGGACTTTTTATCGAGTTTAAGTTCAATTAAACTCTGCCTAAGCACTTAACAATATCACAGATAATTTCTTATCAGGCAAAGATTTTTTTCCTAGGCTCGTAATAATTTTCAGATAATTATTACCATTTATCAACATTTTTTAATCATTAAAACCGTATTTAAATGAATTAAATACCACAAAATTCCTTAATCATTAATATTTATTTAATATAAAATATTAATAAAAATCATTACATAATATTATAATATAATTATAATATATCAAAGTATTTTTAATACCTTAAAATCATAATTATATGATTTTTAAACACTTAAATCCATTATCCGATAATTGCTATTAATATTAAAATATTAATATTTTCATGCCAAAATATCAAAAGTTATAATTTATAACTTAAAATATTTTGATAACACTTAAATCATTTTAATATGATTTTTAAAACATTAATTCTATTTTTCCTTAATTTATTTAATATATATATTAAATAAACTAATTATCATTAATATTGATTAATTAATGAAATTCATTCCAAAATATTAAAAGTCATCAAAAATAACTTAAAATATTTTCTTATACCATAATATTATTTTTCATAATTTTTCATGAATTAAAAACTATTTTTAAATAATTTATTTAATATTGTAATTAAATAAATAAATACCATTTATATTCCAAAAATATTAAATATTTTCGAAATATACTTAAAATAGTTAAAAACTATTTTTCAGACTTTAAAATAATTTTTCATAATTTATTTTGTATTTTTAATAATTAAAAAACATTTTTTTCTATTTTTAATTAATTTTCGGAAAAATAAGAAATAAACTGTCGCTAAAGGGCCCTATAGCGACAGAACCGTCGCTATAGGTGTTCTTGACAGAGTTCGGGTTGGGTGGTTTGACCACGATTTAAATGGTGTTCTGATCGATTTCTGGGTTGTTTAAAACTTTCAGATTGTAGTACTCACGTTATACTTCAATCTCCAACTAGTTTTATAGCAATACATCAACAAATCAGGGAGATCATAGCCTCCAAAAATTCTGACAACGTTGTTCTTCATTTCTGGGTTTTCTAGAAAATGAAGAACAGTCGAGGGTACTAGATTTAGATCCTCATAACATTTATTCTGTTATTTGTTTGGGTGAAACATTGGTTCCTTTGTGTAAACCACATAATAGAGTACAACTTGAGTACTCTACATCAACATAACAACATCAGATCTGAGAGATCTAGTCCGGTCAAAGTACTGGTCAGGCACTGTTCTTCACGATTTCTGGGTTTTCCAGATTACGTCAAGAACAGTCGGTCAAAGCTACTTTGACCTTAATTTCCTACCATTCCAGTTACGATCTAGGTGTTCTAATTACTTTAACATGTAGTATATATACCAGACTACAACATTCCAAAAATATCTTGGCCAAACTAACAAACAACAGAACGATTCATGGCCTGCAAAACCTTGTCAGAGCTTTTTGGAAATTCTGGGTTGCCCAGATTTTCAGTTTCTGTGAACGGTCAACGTGGTTTGACCGAACATAATTGATGATCTAGACTAGATCTGACCCTTATTCCATTTTTGGATCAAAGTACTCACGACATAGAACACATTTAAAACATAAAACACACAAATCCTTTAACACGTAAAGATCTAAGGGCTCTGACATTCGACTGTCAGGCCACTTTGTTCATCATTTCCAGATTTCTTAAAATGCTTGATTCGAGTATCTTGATGTTATGGATCTGGGATTTAACAACCGAGATCACTAAATGACACCTAAATACACATGTTTAACCAACAACTAACATCAAACAACATCAAATCATAAATTTCAAAATTTAGGGTTTTATACCTTTCTAGCTTTGATCTTTTGATTTCTGATCCTTTGCTGCTGATCATGGAGAGTTAGGGTTTGATATGGTTTCATCTCCCCACTCCATATCACACTAAATCTCAAATTTTTAGAGAGAGAAGGGTTAGGAGCAAAAATGAATTTAAAGTTGCCTTTTTCTCTCTCTAATCTATTTATATTTGTTGCTTTGTAATGTAATGGGCTGGCAAGTGGCTGATTGCTGTGATTTGTAGCACAAGGCTAGGCTAGGAGTGGTTCACCAACTCCATCATAGGGTTAGATTTACAAGTTTCCTCCAATAATGCACCTAAGGGCATATTTGTCTTTTTCCATTTAATTAAATGACATTCTTATAATTGGCCAAACCCTTAGGGTTTAGGGTTTGGAAATTTTAGGGTTTAGGATTTGGAGCATTTAGGGTTTAAGTTTTAACCCTTAACTTTGCAAAAAATTTAATTTCTAACATTTCCGAATTTCGATTTTCAAAATAGAAAATTATCATTTTTAACTTATAATTAGGATTTTACTAATTATATTAAAATTACTTAATCATACTTTAAATCTTACTAATTAGGATTAGTATTTCCTAATTAAAATCGCTAATTAAGCAATTAGGGCCAACATCACGAATTAGGTTTATAATCCAATAATTAGGGTTTCTAATAGAAAATTTAATTTTCTAATTTAGAAACTAAATATTCATAATTAGATTAGGGTTTCTAATTACTCATAAATTGAAATAATTAGGATTATGATTTCCTAATTAACATTGCTACTTATAGCAATTAAATCCACCACAGAACAATTAGGGTTTCTGACGGAACAATTAGGGTTCCAAAATTTAAAAATTAGGGTTTGTTAATTAATTAACCATTACCCTAATTAATACTTAATTCATAGCACAAAAGAATTAAAATTATCCGTTATACTCCCAGATTAGGGTTTCATTTTATCAGTATCTGAAATTAGGGTTTTCAGATCTGGTATTAGGGTTTTCAAATAATCAATTAAGATTTTAGATAATTCATTAGGTTTTTTCCTAATTAATTACAATTATTGACGTTTAACCTTGTTCATAACATTGTATTCCCAATCTAGGGTTTTCAATATCCGAATTAGGGTTTCAGACTTCCGGAACTGAAACTAGGGTTTCCAGAACCGATTTCTAGGGTTTCTTACTAATCGTTAGAGTTTTCTAACTGAACGTTGTCGTTCTTAATATATACTTAGGGTTTATCACAGATATAAATTATCTGATCAACCCATGACCCTCTACCACATTTTGAAAACATACATAACCATTTTCACAGAGCATATTTACGTAAATCCTTAATCCTGAATAATTCACCTATATCCTTTACAGAATTTTGAAACCCTCAAAATTCCATCCCATTAACATTAAACGCATACACTTATTTTCTGTCTAGGTCTATTATTTGACCTTAAATCCCTCATTTAAGATTTTAATAATTTGCCCAAATTCTCGGGTTGTCACACTAGGAAAGTATAAGAAGAAGATAAGAATATAAATCATCAAAGATGATGAACGTATTGCGTAAGACATCTCCTTATGTCATGAAGCCGTTAATCGGTAAAGGAAGTTGGTCGCGTAAACTTAGTTTATAAGAACGTGAACCCTAAGAAGTAAAGTAAACTAAACCAATGTGTAAGTCAAGTATATGACTAATTGGTATATGTGTTATTTCCTTATGTGCTACATAGGAATTGGAATGAGCAGTTCAGCGTAAACTATAAGCTGTAGATATGCGTAAGGCAAGTTTCCTAACTTCATTCATATTTTAAATGAATGCTAGTTTCTAAACTTCTCAGATGTTAAACTTGAGAAGTTCTGTCTATATGCAAATGTGTGATATTTGTACAAGGTGTTAGAATATATGAGTCTTTGTGCCACAATGTGAACACTTCGGTGTTTCTATGACATGAACTGTTCTATGATTTAACTATTCAATATGAGCATGTTCTATTTATACATGAACCGTTATTGTTAAGTCTGTGCTATTGATTCTAGCCAAACAGAATGTGTATGAAAGAGAGTAAAGAATGAAAGTATTTCAAAGTGATTATGATTAATGTTTTAAAATGATAAGAATCGAGATTATTCCTATTATTCAAGTTGCTTCATAACTTTTGTTCGGTTATTGAAGTCTTAAAAGAATGTTTGAATTCTTAAAGTTGTTTGTTCAACTGTTATGACTTGCTGGGCAATTGAATACTCACACTTGCTTTAAATAAAAACATTTTTAGCGAACGATGTTAGAAAGAACTTATGGATCCCGTAAAGATCAAGCTGATTGGTATCCTGAAGTAGTACCATTCTTTTTATGAATGTGAGTGAAGATCAAGTGAAGACTTGTAATATAGAATGATAGAATTAAACTATAAAATAGTTTAATAAACAATTATGTATCCTTGGCGGCGGATAAGAGTCACTTGTAAAATATGTACAGAATAATGTAATTATCATTATTTGGAATGAAAGAGGTTTTGTGACACCCCCAAATCTGGGTTACCTGACCCCCGAATTTGGTGTTCACGATTCAAACTATAATATCACTTAACTACCTATTCATATATAAATAGGAATATATAAATTATTAACATAAGTTGTTAATACATATGTCCCAGGTTTTCTAACCTTAAATTACAAACATACCACTTAGATAAACAAAAAGGGTTTACAATACAACATAATAATTTGTTCAACATAACTAATTTATAACTACGCTTTTTCCCTTGTTCTGCTTCACAGCACCTCCTGCAACTTCGTCTCTAACTGAAATGTTTTATTTATAGCAAGGGTGAGCAACAAATTTGCCCCGCAAGTTAAGATATACAATAAATATATAAGTATTAGAATAATAGACTATCTATTTTGATAGAATGAAACCAAAGTTCGGGGAACTTTGAATTAGCTGAACAAATCGTTAATCAATAACAAGACTTCTCCTTTTCTATGCAACACCATAATTTGATAATGAAAGAGTACAACGCTTTCAAAGTTCTACAAGAATCAATTCTACACAATAATAAAATGGAATAATTTCCAGATTTATACTGAGCGATCACACAAGATCTTTGAACTTATTTTTCTCGGGTATCCATCAAAGATTTACTATGATATATACCAGAAGTATCAGATAACCATAAAGATTAAATCATAACCCTCTGCAAGTACTTAGAGCCGGCCAACTCCTTGTAGCCTATATTATGCATAATACTCAAAACGCGCGCAAAGGTCGAATTCACGACCCAAAATGTTCCCTTTATATAAAAGGTTGTTCTTCTCAGTTTTAGAATCAAGATTTTGATTTTACAACGAAATACTGTGATTTCAAATTTTATTTACTTATCGATCTTGCCGAAATAATTGGCATCGATTCTACCAATAACAATTGAATTATTTTCTTGAATTTATCAAGTTCTAACAAATGTTTGTCTAGCCAAAATAATTAGCTAAGACATTTCTCAACACAATTTGACAATGAACAGGAATTATCTGTACTGTCAATTCTAACTTCTACAGATTTAAATATTCAACAACAGTAATTCTACGAATATATATTTCTGAATCAGTAATTGAATTTGAATTATTAAGCATGCACTAACTGCGAATAATCAACAATAACTTCCCTGGATGTGGTGTAATTAGCAATAATTAACCACTATAATAATTGAATGAAATATAACTCAAGGTTGAGTTAGGAAACTTGCCTTCCACGTTGATTACAGCTACACAATATAATTAACTACGTTCGTAAGACCTATATTCAACAATGTCGGTCTCACAATTAGCACAATCATTTATAACTCATAACACTGTATTTTTACAATCAAACTTCTCCTAGGCACATTACCACATAGCCACATCAGTGTTTATAACCTATATAAACACATAACAAGTCTAACTATATCAGTCTGGTTGGACTTCGGTCCATTTTCGGTGTTCTGGTCACCCTATCCGACAATTAACACATTGATTGCCAATTAAACTTGGTCTTTAAGCTTCAATATTATTTTAGATAAGTCAATTATGAATAATAATATTTTTCGAAAGCTTTTAATAATTTATAAACACTTATTATAATAATTTTTCAAACACTTAAATCATTTTTAAATGATTTAATTATCAAATAATCTTATCATTATTAATATTTAATAATATCAAAATAGTAATAACATACATTCCAAAATATTAAAGTTATCATCAATAACTTAAAATATTTTTAAATCATCAATATTCTACTTAAATGATTTTTAAAATTTTTAAAATCATTTTTAAATCATCACCATTAAAATATAAATATTAATGAAATTAATATCTAAATATTAAAAGTCATAATTTATAACTTAAAATATTTTTAAACTATTTTTCTCATTTTTAAATCAATAAAATCATTTTTAATTCATTTATTTAATACAATAATTAAATAAATAAAATATCATTAATATTATTTTATTAATGAAAATTCCCCAAAAATATTGAAAATTATATTTAATAATTTAAAATATTTTTAACACTTTATTCAAAATTAAAATAATTTTTAAATCATTTTTATCTTATTTATTTAAATTAATAATCAAATAAATACAATATCATTAATATTAAATTATTAATGAAAAATTCCCCAAAAATATTAAAAGTTATATTTTTTAACTCAAAATATTTTTAAATACATTTTTCTTATTTAAAATGATTTTTCATAATATTAAATCATTTTTCTCTAATTTATTTAATACACTAATTAAATAAATTAAATACCTTTAATATTTAAATAATTATAAATATTAAAGAAAAATATTCCAATTGGTCAAAAATTATTTTTAATAATTTAAAATAATTTTTAAAACCATTTTTGGTAATTTTTAGAATTTATTTCTATTTTTAAATAATTTTTCGAAAAAATCAGAAAATAAAATAATTAAACCGTCGCTATAGAGCTTTAGCGACACAAAGTGTCACTGTTGGTGTTCTTGAGCCTAAGAACACTGACAGCCGACAGCTTCAAGGTACTCGGTTTGACCGTGAATAATTCTCAATATGTTCATGTTCTGGGCTATCTAAAATTTTGGTATTGTAGTATTAATGTAACACTACAATACCTAATCGATACATTGGTTAAACAACATCACAACAAGGAGATCAAAGCCTCCAAAGTTGCTGTCAGACGGTTTCTGGGTTTTCCAGAAACCCAGAAAATTTGATCAGCCACTTACAACTTCTTTTTAATCCATGTTATGCTTTTGTTTTATGTGATATAAAGGTATAAAATTATTGTCCATACATCAATGAACAACATTAAAGCAACAAATACGTTTTTCATCATCCGGTTCATCATGAATCATATGGTCAAACCCTTATCGGAACGTTATTCATACAATTCTGGTTTACCCAGAAACTGCTATCGTGCTCAATCAACCAAGTTTGACCGTCTATTACAACAAATCCATTTACATTCTATGACATAAAAAAACATAGATCTATAGTATATCTAACAGGCTACTAGATGGTTACAAACATCGCATTAAACAGCCTAACCATTTCTAGATTCGATCGCTACAATAACTTGTCAGAAGCAGATTAACACTTTCTGGGTTTACCCAGAAAGTTCATGGTCATGCCCGGTCAACGGGTTTTGACCATGAATAACATCAAATCTAGGGATCAACTTGCTATGATACCACTTTCAGCTTAAAGCCCACATATCAGGCTACCAATATCAAGTTTAAAACAACAAAAACAACAAACAAACAAAGATCTCTGGCTCCTGACATTTGCTTGTCAGACCACCTAGAATGCTCAAAACAGTTTTTGAAAAACTTCATTCTAAGGCACTTTGATGCTATGGATTCATGATAGATCATCATAGATCTTCAATAAACATCCAATACCAATATTCTAAACATATAAACACAAAAATTTCTCAAGCATCAAAGATTAAAAAAATAAAAATTGGTTATACATTTCTAGCTTTTGATTCTTGATCTATGCTCTCCAATTTGTTTATGATTGATCTAAGGAAAGTATTTGAGACTGATATTCTTGAAAAATTCGAAGGGTTAGAAAGAGAGAGAGTTTGTGACAACCCGAGAATTTGGGCAAATTTATTAAAATCTTAAATGATTGATTGAAGGTCAAATATTAGACCTAGACAGAAAATAAGTTTATGCGTTTAATGTTATTGGGATTGAATTTTGAGGATTTCAAAATTCAATGAAGGATAGAGGTGAATTATTCAGGATTAAAGATTTATGTGAATATGTTTTGTGTTTATGGTTAATGATTTATACAGAATATGGTTAAGGGTCATGGGTTGATCAAATAATTTATATATGTGACAAACCCTAAATATATATTAAGAACGATAACGTTCAGTTAGAAAACCCTAATGTCTAAAAAGAAACCCTAGCAATCGGTTCTGGAAACCCTAGTTTCAGTTCCGAGAAATTCGAAATCCTAATTCGGTGCATGGAACCCTAAATCGGGAATTTAATGGCGTAAGTGTAAATAATTAAAAGATTAATTAGGGTTAATCTTGACAATTGATTACAAAACCCTAATTCCAAATTTAAAACCCTAATGCCAGATCTGAAAACCCTAGTTTCAGATTCTGTTAAATTAAAGCCCTAATCTGGGAAATTAATGGAGAATTATAATGCTTATGAGGTATTAATTAAGTCTAATTAGGGTAAATGTTAATTAATTAACAAACCCTAATTTCCAATTTTTGGAACCCTAATTATTCCGTCAGAAACTCTAATTGTTCAGTGGAGGAAATCAATGGCTAAATTAGCTATGCTAATTAGGAAACTCTAATCCTAATTATTTTAATTTATGAGTAATTAGAAAACTCTAATCTAATTACGAGATTTAATTTCTAAAATTAGAAAAAAAAATTTCTATTCAAAAACCCTAATTTGTGGGTTACAAACCCTAATATGTGATTTTGACCCTAATTGCGTAATTAGCGATTGTAATTATGAAATGCTAATCCTAATTAGCAAGAATGAAAGTATGATTAAGGAATTTTAATATAATTAGTAAATCCTAATTATAATTTTGAAATGTTAATTTTCTAATTTCTATAACCGAAATTCGGAAAGGGTAGAAATTAAATTACAAAGTTATGGGTTAAAACTTAAACCCTAAAATGATTCAAACCCTAAAGATTAAGGGATTCATCAATTGCAAATCCTAGAAAATAAATGGAAAGGACAAAAATGCCCTTTTTAGTATTATTTTTTTTAGCTTGCAATCTTGGCAAGATCTTGGGTTGTTGAGCAACCCTAGCCCTAGCCCTAGCCCTAGCCCTAGCATAGCCTTTGACAAAAATCCAGCTATCTTGCCTTGGATCAGCAACATTCAATGAATCCAACTTTATATAAATGGATTTGGAGAGAGAAAGTGAATGATTTTAGCCATTTTGCAACTTTACTTTCACCAACTATTTCTCTCACCAAACCTCCGAATTTATTAAGTAATTCAGTCCCTAAACATGATCTTTATCAAGTCAAGAACAAACATCAAGGATCAGAATCATTGATCAAAGCTCAAAGTGGTATAAACCCTAATTTTTGAAATCCTTGATTTTATGTTTAATGTTGTTGTTTGTTGGTTATATATGTGATATAAGGTGTCAATTAGAGATCTGGGTTGTTGAATCATGGATCCATAACACCTAGAGGCTCGGATTTAATGTTTATAGAAATCTGGAAATCTAGAAAATTTGGACCTGACAGCCAAATGTCAGGGCCTTTATATCTTTATGTGTTATATGTTTTGTGTATGTTATGTTTTGGGTGTGTTCTATGTCATGAGGACTAGGATCTGAAACTTGAATAAACCTTATATCATGTCTAGATCTCCAGATACAAACGGTCAAAGTTCGTTGACCATTCACGTTTTCTTGATTTCTGGGCAAACCCAGAAACCCAGATCGTCTGACAACCTTTTTGAAGCTTTTGATCTTGTTGTACTTTGATTACTTAGCCAAGTTGTTGTTGATTAGTTGTAGTCTGGTATATAGACTACACATTAAAGTCTTTAGATCACTTAGATCATAACTGAAATAGCAGGAAATCGAGGTCAACCCACCGTTGACCGACTGTTCTTGACGAAATCTGGAAAACCCAGAAATCGTGAAGAACAGTGCTTGACCCGTACTTTGACCGGCTTGGATCGGGTGTATAAGTTGTTGTTAGACTTATCTTTTGCTTTATTAATATACCTTAACACAATGACTATAGATCTGAACCTTATCATCACATGAAACATTATCGGATCATGTAGCTAATCGAGTCGCAAACTGACCACTCGAACCTGTCTAAGTTTCTAGGTAACCCAGAAAACCCAGCAGGCCTCTAACAGTATTTTTGAAGGCTTGGATCTTGCCGGTTAGTGATGTTATGGTTATAAAACTTGTTCATAATTGTAGTATTACATTTATACTACAATATTAGCACTTTAGAAGACCCAGAAATCATAAGGAACACAGATTAAAACCGGTCAAACAAGGACCCTCGAACACTGTCAAGAACACTCAAGAACACCTATAGCGACAGAAAGTGTCGCTATAGGCCTTTAGCGACAGATTATTTATTATTTTCCGGAAATTAATTTAAAATTAGAAAAAAAATGGTTTTTAATTATTAAAAATACAAAATAAATTATGAAAAATTATTTTAAAGTCTGAAAAATAGTTTTTAATTATTTTAAGTATATTTCGAAAATATTTATTATTTTTGGAATATAAATGCTATTTATTTATTTAATTACAATATTAAATAAATTATTTAAAAATAGTTTTTAATTCATAAAAATTATGAAAAATAATATTATGGTATAAGAAAATATTTTAAGTTATTTTTTTATGACTTTTAATATTTTGTGATGAAATTCATTAATAATTTATTATTAATGGTAATTAGTTTATTTAATAATTATATTAAATAAATTATGGATAAATAGAATAAATGATTTAAAAATCATATAAAAATGATTTAAGTGTTAGAAAAATATTTTAAGTTATAAAATATAACTTTTGATATTTTGGTATGAAAATATTAATATTTTAATATTAATATTAAGTATCAGATAATGGATTAAAGTGTTGGAAAATTATATAAAATGATTTTAAAGTATTAAAAATACTTTGATATATTATAATTATATTATAATATTATGTTATGAATTTTCATTAATATTTTATATTAAATAAATGTTAATGATTAAGAAATTATGTGGTATTTAATTCATTTAAATACGATTTTAAGGATTGAAAAATGTTAATAAATGGTAATAATTATCCGAAAATTATTACGAGCCTAGGAAAAATATTTTGTCTGATTAGAAATTATCTGTGATAATGGTTAAGTGTTAAGTCAGAGTTTAATTGAACTTAAACTCGATATTCGTCCGACTAGACCGTCGGGATGATAGAATTGTGTCGGTTTCAACTCAGACTGCAATAGTTTGACATGATACCTAGTCTTATGTATGTTATAGACTGATAGGCTTATGTGGTAATGTGTTTAGGTTATTCTGCGTGAATATATATAACAGTATTATACTGTGCTGATATTATTCTAATATTGGAGATCTATATTATTAATATTAGGTCTTCAGATAAAGCGTTATTAAATATTGTGTTGCGATAATCAACGGTTCAGGCAAGTTTTCTTTTACTTAACTCTAATAAGAGTAGTTTATTCAAGTTGATGGTTAATCATTGCTGATTGCCCTGAAAATTGTACTCTGTACATATTGCATGTATAAGTCAGGTATGAAAGGCTGATCACCTTCATTACCAGTTGGTTCAGAAATGTTTGTTCATGTTTAAAACTTGTTCAGTCAAAAGTTTGTTCGTGCTAGTTCTCAATTATATTGATGAACTATAGCAAGCTTATTATTCATACTCTTCAATCATGATATATTGTTATGTTATTGTATTTAAACTTGCTGGGCAACTTTCATGCTCACCCTTGCTATATCATGATAAAACATTGCAGATAAGGCGAACGTGTTCGGATACAGGAAAAGATTAAAGTCAAGTTCTACTTGGGTTAAAAGTGCGGCTAGTTTGTAAATAGCTTATTGTGATAAATATTGTTGTATAATAAATATTATGTGAATGGTGTTTAAGTTAAGGTTACTCGACCTTGGGTAATAGTGTGTAATGTATTGTATATACAATTTATGTTTATATCTTCCGCAAATAGTGATAGAAATAGTATACCGGATCCGAGGTGATTTGGGGCCCGGATTCGGGGCTGCTACAGTTGGTATAAGAGTTGTTGGTTATGAAGCTTAGGTAGGAATACCTGAGACCAATAACCGCAGTGATTAGGATAAGACTAACTCACATAGAGTTAGTTGGTCAGTAAGATTCAAAGACGAATCTCGGTAAGTTGTTAAGCTACAGAGTTCCCTAACTCTGATAATAAAGTTGAACAGTAATGGTGAATAGATCGAGTCTAAAAGACTGAAAGTGCAGGAATAGGAGATCGTAAAACAAAACGATCATATAGTGCGTGGAATTGAATCGTAATATATACGATAAGATCACCCCGTGATCTGATAAAGGTTATGATATGGGAAATGAATCAATCTAATGATTGAAAAGTTTACAGCAAGATGTTGTGTGAAAATTGTACTATTAAATGGTACTATGAAAATGAAAACTCATAAATGAGTTATGGATTATGAATACGAATTAAATTCGTATTGAAAAAGGGGGTTAAGATTAGGTGGGGATTTCAATGAGGACTTGTGTTAGCAACTGAGTTATATGATTCCTTGTATGGGCGGGGAATTGTACTACTTAGTTGGTGGCATTGGTAATAGTTGAAATGTTGTGTCACACTAGTTATTATATATAGATAAATAGGTCATAGGTAGAGAATATAGGATTAAGTACGAGTTCTTAGAACTCATACTTATGTGACATTCTTGAGGCATAGTTATATAAAATGTTTATGAGCCCCTCAGCGAACGGACGCCAAAGCTCAGACTAGGGTCAGTTTGTAAACTCATATAATTGTGGCCAGGTTATGAAATCATAAGTGTGGTTTTATGAATTGGGTATAGTTGTGTGTGAAAGGAGTGTTAAGGATTATAGGAACAGATAGATTATTAAGCAAATGATCATTAGTGGAGACTTAGGTTTTCCTAAACTTCTAGCTGTGCTAAACTTCAAAATGATTGACATCAAGCTAAATACGCACTATGTGCCTTTTAAAAAAAATGTAGACTCGTAATCATTTTTAAAACAGTTTAAAGTACAGTCTATGCTACTTATTTCGGCTAGACGCAAATGTTTTAAAATATCAAAAATTATTTTTATTTATCACTTATGTACCATATAACCTGGTGCAGAGATGATAAAAATGATGGAGTCATCAATGCATTATTACTTAGTGTGAATTTGACCTGAAGTCACTATTCTACTATGGTATGATGTAGTATGATAAAATCACCAATGCCGGAATCCTCAACGGACTGTTAATACAGTGCGGCATCATGACGTCATTCTCGAAAATGTTTTCAAAAATTTTAATTTTCCAATGGGGTTTGGCTACACCTAAATAATTCGATTGAATTGAATTATTGATACGAGTCTATGCTATTTGATTCAGCTAGACTAATGTTATAAAAACTCCAAGTGTTTATTGAAAGAATTTCCCGAACCAAATTGTTTTGGTGCGGAATCCAATGATAATACTGAGGTGAACGATAATGTTTGGATAAATAATCCAATCTAGTAGCGTAAATATTCGCTAAAAATGATTAATACGTTATGCATGACGTAACTGTACAATAGGATGATCACCTAAAGTACTAATAATGGTAGTTTACCTTCTTTGTGATTGTAAACAGACCAAGTAATGTATTGTTTTGCGGTATGATCACTACCGTTAAAACTAAATGTGTTCATGGTCTATATGACCCCTCAGCACAATTTTAAAACTTTTACTCTGGTGAGAGGTGTATTGGGTAGCATGTAATAATGTGT
Source organism: Panax japonicus (assembly GCA_020205505.1). Lineage (NCBI taxonomy): Eukaryota > Viridiplantae > Streptophyta > Magnoliopsida > Apiales > Araliaceae > Panax > Panax japonicus. The sequence goes on along the minus strand of CM035110.1, from coordinate 32,757,545 downwards.
GTGAATGGTATATGTGTGAATGGTGTAAGGTGCACGGTGTAAGGTGTAAGGTTCATGTGTGAATGGTGTAAGGTGCACGGTGTAAGGTGTAAGGTGAATTTCGGGGACGAAATTCTTATAGGGAGGGGTGAATGTGACAACCCGAGAATTTTGGCAAATTTATTAAAATCTTAAATGATTGATTTAAGGTCAAATATTAGACCTAGACAGAAAATAAGTTTATGCGTTTAATGTTATTGGGATTGAATTTTGAGGATTTCAAAATTTAATGAAGGATAGAGGTGAATTATTCAGGATTAAAGATTTATGTGAATATGTTTTGTGTTTATGGTTAATGATTTGTACAGAATATGGTTAAGGGTCATGGGTTGATCAGATAATTTATATCTGTGACAAACCCTAAATATATATTAAGAACGATAACGTTCAGTTAGAAAACCCTAATGTCTAAAAAGAAACCCTAGCAATCGGTTCTGGAAACCCTAGTTTCAGTTTCGAGAAATCCGAAATCCTAATTCGGTGCATGGAACCCTAAATCGGGAATTTAATGGCGTAAGTGTAAATAATTAAAAGATTAATTAGGGTTAATCTTGACAATTGATTACAAAACCCTAATTCCAAATTTAAAACCCTAATGCCAGATCTGAAAACCCTAGTTTCAGATTCTGTTAAATTGAAGCCCTAATCTGGGAAATTAATGGAGAATTATAATGCTTATGAGGTATTAATTAAGTCTAATTAGGGTAAATGTTAATTAATTAACAAACCCTAATTTCCAATTTTTGAAACCCTAATTGTTCCGTCAGAAACTCTAATTTTTCCGTGGTGGAAATTAATGGCTAAAATTAGCTATGCTAATTAGGAAACCTTAATCCTAATTATTTTAATTTATGAGTAATTAGAAAACTCTAATCTAATTATGAGATTTAATTTCTAAAATTAGAAAATTATTTTCTATTAGAAAACCCTAATTTATGGGTTACAAACCCTAATATGTGATTTTGACCCTAATTGCGTAATTAGTGATTGTAATTATGAAATACTAATCCTAATTAGTAAGAATGAAAGTATGATTAAGGAATTTTAATATAATTAGTAAATCCTAATTATAATTTTGAAATGTTAATTTTCTAATTTCTATAACCGAAATTCGGAAAGGGTAGAAATTAAATTACAAAGTTATGGGTTAAAACTTAAACCCTAAAATGATCCAAACCCTAAAGATTAAGGGATTCATCAATTGCAAATCCTAGAAAATAAATGGAAAGGACAAAAATGCCCTTTTTAGTATTATTTTTTTTACCTTACAATCTTGGCAAGATCTTGGGTTGTTGAGCAACCCTAGCCCTAGCCCTAGCATAGACTTTGACAAAAATCCAGCTATCTTGCCTTGGATCAGCAACATTCAATGAATCCAACTTTATGTAAATGGATTTGGAGAGAGAAAGTGAATAATTTTAGCCATTTTGCAACTTTGCTTTCACCAACTATTTCTATCACCAAACCTCCGAATTTATTAAGTAATTCAGTCCCTAAACATGATCTTTATCAAGTCAAGAACAAACATCAAGGATCAGAATCATTGATCAAAGCTCAAAGTGGTATAAACCCTAATTTTTGAAATCCTTGATTTTATGTTTAATGTTGTTGTTTGTTGGTTATATATGTGATATAATGTGTCAATTAGAGATATGGGTTGTTGGATCATGGATCCATAACACCTAGAGGCTCGGATTTAATGGTTATAGAAATCTGGAAATCTGGAAAATTTGGACCTGACAGCCGAATGTCAGGGCCTTTAGATCTTTATGTGTTATATGTTTTGTGTATGTTATGTTTTGGGTGTGTTCTATGTCATGAGGACTAGGATCTGAAACTTGAATCAACCTTATATCATGTCTAGATCTCCAGATACAAGCGGTCAAAGTTTGTTGACCATTCACGTTTTCTGGATTTCTGGACAAACCCAGAAACCCAGATCGTCTGACAACCTTTTTGAAGCTTTTGATCTTGCTGTACTTTGATTACTTGGCCAAGTTGTTGTTGATTAGTTGTAGTCTGGTATGTAGACTACACATTAAAGTCTTTAGATCACTTAGATCATAACTGAAATAGCAGGAAATCGAGGTCAAACCACCGTTGACCGACTGTTCTTGACGAAATCTGGAAAACCCAGAAATCGTGAAGAACAGTGCTTGATCCGTACTTTGACCGGCTTGGATCGGGTGTATAAGTTGTTGTTAGACTTATCTTTTGCTTTATTAATGTACCTTAACATAATGACTATAGATCTGAACCTTATCATCACATGAAACATTATCGGATCATGTAGCTAATCGAGTCGCAAACTGACCACTCGAACCTGTCTGGGTTTCTGGGTAACCCAGAAAACCCTGCAGGCCTCTGACAGTATTTTTGAAGGCTTGGATCTTGCCGGTTAGTGATGTTAAGGTTATAAAACTTGTTAATAATTGTAGTATTACATTTATACTACAATATTAGCACTTTAGAAGACCCAGAAATCATAAGGAACACAGATTAAAACTGGTCAAACAAGGACCCTCGAACACTGTCAACAACACTCAAGAACACTTAAGAACACCTATAGCGACAGAAAGTGTCGCTATAGGCCTTTAGTGACAGATTATTTATTATTTTCTGGAAATTAATTTAAAATTATAAAAAAATGATTTTTAATTATTAAAAATACAAAATAAATTATGAAAAATTATTTTAAAGTCTGAAAAATAGTTTTTAATTATTTTAATTATATTTCGAAAATATTTATTTTTTTTGGAATATAAATGCTATTTATTTATTTAATTAAAATATTAAATAAATTATTTAAAAATAGTTTTTAATTCATGAAAAATAATATTATGGTATAAGAAAATATTTTTAAGTTATTTTTTTATGACTTTTAATATTTTGTGATGAAATTCATTAATAATTTATTATTAATGGTAATTAGTTTATTTAATAATTATATTAAATAAATTATGGATAAATAGAATAAATGATTTAAAAATCATATAAAAATAATTTAAGTGTTAGAAAAATATTTTAAGTTATAAAATATAACTTTTGATATTTTGGTATGAAAATATTAATATTTTAATATTAATATTAAGTATCGGATAATGGATTAAAGTGTTGGAAAATTATATAAAATGATTTTAAAGTATTAAAAATACTTTGATATATTATAATTATATTATAATATTATGTTATGAATTTTCATTAATATTTTATATTAAATAAATGTTAATGATTAAGGAATTATGTGGTATTTAATTCATTTAAATACGGTTTTAAGGATTGAAAAATGTTAATAAATGGTAATAATTATCCAAAAATTATTACGAGCCTAGGAAAAATGTTTTGTCTGATTAGAAATTATCTGTGATAATGGTTAAGTGTTAAGTCAGAGTTTAATTGAACTTAAACTCGATATTCGTCCGACTAGACCGTCGGGATGAAAGAATTGTGTCGGTTTCAATTCAGACTACAATAGTTTGACTTGATACCTAGTCTTATGTGTGTTATAGACTGATAGGCTTATGTGGTAATGTGTTTAGGTTATTCTGCAGGAATATATATAACAGTATTATACTGTGATGATATTATTCTAATATTGGAGATCTATATTATTAATATTAGGTCTTCGGATAAAGCGTTATTAAATATTGTGTTGCGGTAATCAACGGTTCAGGCAAGTTTTCTTTTACTTAACTCTAATAAGAGTAGTTTATTCAAGCTGATGGTTAATCATTGCTGATTGCCATGAAAATTGTACTCTGTACATATTGCATGTATAAGTCAGGTATGAAAGGCTGATCACCTTCATTACCAGTTGGTTCAGAAATGTTTGTTCATGTTTAAAACTTGTTCAGTCAAAAGTTTGTTCGTGCTAGTTCTCAATTATATTGATGAATTATAGCAAGCTTATTATTCATACTCTTCAATCATGATATATTGTTATGTTATTGTATTTAAACTTGCTGGGCAAATTTCATGCTCACCTTTGCTATATCATGATAAAACATTGCAGATAAGGCGAACGTGTTCGGATACAGGAAAAGATTAAAGTCAAGTTCTACTTGGGTTAAAAGTGCGGCTAGTTTGTAAATAGCGTATTGTGATAAATATTGTTGTATAATAAATATTATATGAATAGTGTTTAAGTTAAGGTTACTAGACCTTGGGTAATAGTTTGTAATGTATTGTATAAATAATTTTTGTTTATATCTTCCACAAATAGTGATAGAAATAGTATACCGGATCCGAGGTGATTTGGGGCCCGGATTCGGGGCTACTACAGAGTTGTTTTAGACTTTGGAAAAATTTGGCCAACTTATGTGAATTTTCTCTCTCTAATTCTCTTTTATCTCCTCTAGATGCAATAAATGCCATGTTGTAGCTGTCAATTGGAGCTGATTTGGCTAAGATTTGGAGTCAAAAAGTCAAGAGAGTTGGTGACCAACTCTTGATTTGGCAAGATATACAAGTAATCTAATAAAATATCCATAAAGGGCATTTGGATCTTTTAAAAATTAAATTTTTGATGCCATACTGTCCAATTCAAAAACCCTTAGGATTTAGGGTTTGGATTAAGGTTTAGGTTTTGAACCTTTTAGGTTTTAAAAATTCTAGGTTTTAGGGTTCACAAATTAGAAAATAAAATTCCTAAAATGCAATTAGGTTTTCTAAATAGAAAAATTAATATACAAAAATATAGTTAAAGCTTTCTAATCATATTTAAGTTTAATGAACCCTTAAGCTTGTCAATTAGGATTAGGGTTTCCTAATTTAGGGTTTATAATTCCCGTTTTTGAAATTAGTGTTTCTCGGCGTACAATTAGGGTTTCTAACAACACATTAGTGTTTCTAATCCTGAGATTAGGTTTTCTAATCTCTTATTATGTGTTATTAATATTAAACTTTATCCGATCAAAAATTATATACCTTTAAACACATACATATTAATATAATTATTTTAATTATATTTTTTATCGAATCCCGTTCCAAAAATTAGGGTTAGGGTTTCTATTCTCCGTTAAGAACAACTCTACTCTAATTTTATTAGTCAATACATAAATTGACCTTCTCGATACACGTATCACAAAAACTTGTCACAAAATTGATAATCAATAATAATATTAATTAAAAATAAAATTATTTGCAAATTTTGGATTATTTGAAATCCTGGGTTATCACATTCACCCCACCTTAAAAGGATTCCATCCTCGGAATCACCGCTTTCTTATACTCTACAATCTTTTAAAGTTATATCATCAATTTATTTTAATCAACACAATATTAATTTGTGTTTTAAATTCTAACCTGCGACTTGAATCTAAAAATGAATTCAGTTCACAGAATTATCTAACTCCTATTATTCGCGTAATGAAATCATTACCTGCTGCCACGTCCTGAGTTGCCACTACATCTTGCGCCGTCATGTTGAATGTACGGGCCGTTGGTCTTCCTGGCTGTGTAGATCCTCGAATCGCCAAGGTTCCGCCACTGGGTCCCTTGTTGCCACTTTCCTTCTCAGCATTTCTTTTCGGACAGTTTCGAACCAAATGATCAGTCGATCCGCATCCAAAGCAACCTTGAATTTTCTTCGGACTGGGATAATTGGGTGACATATGCCCATCTTGCCCGCAGTTATAGCAAACTCCCTTCTTCTTCAGGCAAACTCCAGTATGGTGCTTCCCACAATTCGAACATGGCTCCCTTCTTTTTCTATTATCTTCTGTTTTATTACCTAACTGAGTATTCTCATTCCATTTTCTCTTATTCAGATTACTTCCTCCACTACTTCCACCGTCATTTGTTTTCTTCTTATTTTCCTGATGAAATCGAGACACTGCTTCGCTCCTTCCTTCAGCAATTAGCGCTTTCTCCAATAGAGCCGCAAAAGTGTTGATCTGCAGCACAACTACTTTATTGAATATCCCCGGCTTCAGACCATTCTCGAATCTTCGTGCCTTTCTTGCTTCTGTGTCCACCTGATGAGGTGCAAATCGTGCCAATTCGTTAAATTTAGCCGCGTATTCAGAAACAAACATGTTCTCCTGCTTAAGTACCAAGAACTTTACTTCCATCCGAGCTTGCATACTCGGTGAGAAGTAGTTCTCAAAGAACAACTCCTTGAATCTTGTCCACAACACCACCTCTGTACCAGCTCTCGCTTGGTTCGTTTCCCACCAGTAATTAGCTTCTCCCTTCATCAGATAAGTTGCAAAAGCCGTCTTTTTCTCTTCTGCCTCACGTGCAATGATGAATGCTTTCTCCATCTCCTTTACCCAAGTTTGGGCTTCAATCGGATCGGTGGTTCCCTTGAATTCTGGCGGTCCTACCGCTTTAAAATCCTTAAAGTTAGCTAATTTATCAGCTGTCTGTTCTCTGGCTCTTCCTCTTCCTGTGGGAGCTCTATTCTCCATAGCTTCGGCTATCGTATTTGCAAAATTTTGCATTGGGTCAGCTTGAACTCCTTCGTTATTTAGTGATTGTTCTTCTCGTTGGTTTCGATTTTGTCGTCTAGGCGGCATGATCTGATTTAAATAAACAATCTTATATTAATACTCTCTCTCTATACAAATTCTTAACACAATAAAAATTCAACACATAATTCTCAAGGTACTCGGTTTGACCGTGAATAATTCTCAATATGTTCATGTTCTGGGCTATCTAAAACTTTGGTATTGTAGTATTAATGTAACACTACAATACCTAATCGATACATTGGTTAAACAACATCACAACAAGGAGATCAAAGCCTCCAAAGTTGCTGTCAGACGGTTTCTGGGTTTTCCAGAAACCCAAAAAATTTGATCAGCCACTTACAACTTCTTTTTAATCCATGTTATGCTTTTGTTTTATGTGATATAAAGGTATAAAATTATTGTCCATACATCAATGAACAACATTAAAGCATCAAATACGTTTTTCATCATCCGGTTCATCATGAATCATATGGTCAAACCCTTGTCAGAACGTTATTCATACAATTTCTGGGTTTACCCAGAAACTGCTATCGTGCTCAATCAACCAAGTTTGACCGACTATTAACATTCTATGACATAAAAAAACATAGATCTATAGTATATCTAACAGGCTACTAGATGGTTACAAATATCGCATTAAACAGCCTAACCATTTCTAGATTCGATCGCTACAATAACTTGTCAGAAGCAGATTAACACTTTCTGGGTTTACCCAGAAAGTTCATGGTCATGCCCGGTCAACGGGTTTTGACCATGAATAACATCAAATCCAGGGATCAACTTGCTATGATACCACTTTCAGCTTAAAGCCCACATATCAGGCTACCAATATCAAGTTTAAAACAACAAAAACAACAAACAAACAAAGATCTGTGGCTCCTGACATTTGCTTGTCAGACCACCCAGAATGCTCAAAACAGTTTTTGAAAAACTTCATTCTAAGGCACTTTGATGCTATGGATTCATGATAGATCATCATAGATCTTCAATAAACATCCAATAGCAATATTCAAAACATATAAACACAAAAATTTCTCAAGCATCAAAGATCAAAAAAATAAAAATTGGTTATACATTTCTAGCTTTTGATTCTTGATCTATGCTCTACAATTTGTTTATGATTGATCTAAGGAAAGTATTTGAGACTGATATTCTTGAAAAATTCGAAGGGTTAGAGACAGAGAGTTTGTGACAACCCGAGAATTTGTGCAAATTTATTAAAATCTTAAATGATTGATTTAAGGTCAAATATTAGACCTAGACAGAAAATAAGTTTATGCGTTTAATGTTATTGGGATTAAATTTTGAGGATTTCAAAATTCAATGAAGGATAGAGGTGAATTATTCCGGATTAAAGATTTATTTGAATATGTTTTGTGTTTATGGTTAATGATTTGTACCGAATATGATTAAGGGTCATGGGTTGATCAGATAATTTATATCTATGACAAACCCTAAATATATATTAAGAACGATAACGTTCAGTTAGAAAACCCTAATGTCTAAAAAGAAACCCTAGCAATCGGTTCTGGAAACCCTAGTTTCAGTTCCGAGAAATCCGAAATCCTAATTTGGTGCATGGAACCCTAAATCGGGAATTTAATGGCGTAAGTGTAAATAATTAAAAGGTTAATTAGGGTTAATCTTGACAATTGATTACAAAACCCTAATTCCAAATTTAAAATCCTAAGGCCAGATCTGAAAACCCTAGTTTCAGATTCTGTTAAATTAAAGCCTAATCTGGGAAATTAATGGAGAATTATAATGCTTATGAGGTATTAATTAAGTCTAATTAGGGTAAATGTTAATTAATTAACAAACACTAATTTCCAATTTTTGGAACCCTAATTATTCCGTCAGAAACTCTAATTGTTCAGTGGTGGAAATTAATGGCTAAAATTTGCTATGCTAATTAGGAAACTCAAATCCTAATTATTTTAATTTATGAGTAATTAGAAAACTCTATCTAATTACGAGATTTAATTTCTAAAATTAGAAAATTATTTTCTATTCAAAAACCCTAATTTGTGGGTTACAAACCCTAATATGTGATTTTGACCCTAATTGCGTAATTAGCGATTGTAATTATGAAATGATAATCCTAATTAGCAAGAATGAAAATATGATTAAGGAATTTTAATATAATTAGTAAATCCTAATTATAATTTTGAAATGTTAATTTTCTAATTTCTATAACCGAAATTCGGAAAGGGTAGAAATTAAATTACAAAGTTATGGGTTAAAACCTAAACACTAAAATAATCCAAACCCTAAAGATTAAGGGATTCATCAATTGCAAATCCTAGAAAATAAATGGAAAGGACAAAAATGCCCTTTTTAGTATTATTTTTTTTAGCTTGCAATCTTGGCAAGATCTTGGGTTGTTGAGCAACCCTAGCCCTAGCCCTAGCATAGCCTTTGACAAAAATCCAGCTATCTTGCCTTGGATCAGCAACATTCAATGAATCCAACTTTATATAAATGGATTTGGAGAGAGAAAGTGAATGATTTTAGCCATTTTGCAACTTTGCTTTCACTAACTATTTCTCTCACCAAACCTCCGAATTTATTAGGTAATTCAGTCCCTAAACATGATCTTTATCAAGTCAAGAACAAACATCAAGGATCAGAATCATTGATCAAAGCTCAAAGTGGTATAAACCCTAATTTTTGAAATCCTTGATTTTATGTTTAATGTTGTTGTTTGTTGGTTATATATGTGATATAAGGTGTCAATTAGAGATCTGGGTTGTTGGATCATGGATCCATAACACCTAGAGGCTCGGATTTAATGTTTATAGAAATCTGGAAATCTAGAAAATTTGGACCTGACAGCCGAATGTCAGGGCCTTTATATCTTTATGTGTTATATGTTTTGTGTATGTTATGTTTTGGGTGTGTTCTATGTCATGAGGACTAGGATCTGAAACTTGAATAAACCTTATATCATGTCTAGATCTCCAGATACAAGCGGTCAAAGTTCGTTGACCATTCACGTTTTCTTGATTTCTGGGCAAACCCAGAAACCCAGATCGTCTGACAACCTTTTTGAAGCTTTTGATCTTGCTGTACTTTGATTACTTAGCCAAGTTGTTGTTGATTAGTTGTAGTCTGGTATATAGACTACACATTAAAGTCTTTAGATCACTTAGATCATAACTGAAATAGCAGGAAATCGAGGTCAACCCACCGTTGACCGACTGTTCTTGACGAAATCTGGAAAACCCAGAAATCGTGAAGAACAGTGCTTGACCCGTACTTTGACCGGCTTGGATCGGGTGTATAAGTTGTTGTTAGACTTATCTTTTGCTTTATTAATGTACCTTAAAACAATGACTATAGATCTGAACCTTATCATCACATGAAACATTATCGGATCATGTAGCTAATCGAGTCGCAAACTGACCACTCGAACCTGTCTGGGTTTCTGGGTAACCCAGAAAACCCTGCAGGCCTCTGACAGTATTTTTGAAGGCTTGGATCTTGCCGGTTAGTGATGTTATGGTTATAAAACTTGTTAATAATTGTAGTATTACATTTATACTACAATATTAGCACTTTAGAAGACCCAGAAATCATAAGGAACACAGATTAAAACCGGTCAAACAAGGACCCTCGAACACTGTCAAGAACACTCAAGAACACTCAAGAACACCTATAGCGACAGAAAGTGTCGCTATAGGCCTTTAGCGACAGATTATTTATTATTTTTCGGAAATTAATTTAAAATTAGAAAAAAAATGGTTTTTAATTATTAAAAATACAAAATAAATTATGAAAAATTATTTTAAAGTCTGAAAAATAGTTTTTAATTATTTTAAGTATATTTCGAAAATATTTATTATTTTTGGAATATAAATACTATTTATTTATTTAATTACAATATTAAATAAATTATTTAAAAATAGTTTTTAATTCATGAAAAATCATGAAAAATAATATTATGGTATAAGAAAATATTTTAAGTTATTTTTTTATGACTTTTAATATTTTGTGATGAAATTCATTAATAATTTATTATTAATGGTATTTAGTTTATTTAATAATTATATTAAATAAATTATGGAAAAATAGAATAAATGATTTAAAAATCATATAAAAATGATTTAAGTGTTAGAAAAATATTTTAAGTTATAAAATATAACTTTTGATATTTTGGTATGAAAATATTAATATTTTAATATTAATATTAAGTATCGGATAATGGATTAAAGTGTTGGAAAATTATATAAAATGATTTTAAAGTATTAAAAATACTTTGATATATTATAATTATATTATAATATTATGTTATGAATTTTCATTAATATTTTATATTAAATAAATGTTAATGATTAAGGAATTATGTGGTATTTAATTCATTTAAATACGGTTTTAAGGATTGAAAAATGTAAATAAATGGTAATAATTATCCGAAAATTATTACGAGCCTAGGAAAAATATTTTGTCTGATTAGAAATTATCTGTGATAATGGTTAAGTGTTAAGTCAGAGTTTAATTGAACTTAAACTCGATATTCGTCCGACTAGACCGTCGGGATGATAGAATTGTGTCGGTTTCAACTCAGACTGCAATAGTTTGACTTGATACCTAGTCTTATGTATGTTATAGACTGATAGGCTTATGTGGTAATGTGTTTAGGTTATTCTGCGTGAATATATATAACAATATTATACTGTGATGATATTATTCTAATATTGGAGATCTATATTATTAATATTAGGTCTTCGGATAAAGCGTTATTAAATATTATGTTGCGATAATCAACGGTTCAGGCAAGTTTTCTTTTACTTAACTCTAATAAGAGTAGTTTATTCAAGTTGATGGTTAATCATTGCTGATTGCCCTGAAAATTGTACTCTGTACATATTGCATGTATAAGTCAGGTATGAAAGGCTGATCACCTTCATTACTAGTTGGTTCAGAAATGTTTGTTCATGTTTAAAACTTGTTCAGTAAAAAGTTTGTTCGTGCTAGTTCTCAATTATATTGATGAATTATAGCAAGCTTATTATTCATACTCTTCAATCATGATATATTGTTATGTTATTGTATTTAAACTTGCTGGGCAACTTTCATGCTCACCCTTGCTATATCATGATAAAATATTGCAGATAAGGCGAACGTGTTCGGATACAGGAAAAGATTAAAGTCAAGTTCTACTTGGGTTAAAAGTGCGGCTAGTTTGTAAATAGCTTATTGTGATAAATATTGTTGTATAATAAATATTATGTGAATGGTTTTTAAGTTAAGGTTACTCGACCTTGGGTAATAGTGTGTAATGTATTGTATATACAATTTATGTTTATATCTTCCGCAAATAGTGATAGAAATAGTATACCGGATCCGAGGTGATTTGGGGCCCGGATTCGGGGCTGCTACAGTTGGTATCAGAGCTGTTGGTTATGAAGCTTAGGTAGGAATACCTGAGACCAATAACCGCAGTGATTAGGATAAGACTAACTCACATAGAGTTAGTTGGTCAGTAAGATTCAAAGACGAATCTCGGTAAGTTGTTAAGCTACAGAGTTCCCTAACTCTGATAATAAAGTTGAACAGTAATGGTGAATAGATCGAGTCTAAAAGACTGAAAGTGCAGGAATAGGAGATCGTAAAACAAAACGATCATATAGTGCGTGGAATTGAATCGTAATATATACGATAAGATCACCCCGTGATCTGATAAAGGTTATGATATGGGAAATGAATCAATCTAATGATTGAAAAGTTTACAGCAAGATGTTGTGTGAAAGTTGTATTATGAAATGGTACTATGAAAATGAAAACTCATAAATGAGTTATGGATTATGAATACGAATTAAATTCGTATTGAAAAAGGGGGTTAAGATTAGGTGGGGATTTCAATGAGGACTTGTGTTAGCAACTGAGTTATATGATTCCTTGTATGGGCGGGGAATTGTACTACTTAGTTGGTGGCATTGGTAATAGTTGAAATGTTGTGTCACGCTAGTTATTATATATAGATAAATAGGTCATAGGTAGAGAATATAGGATTAAGTACGAGTTCTTAGAACTCATACTTATGTGACATTCTTGAAGCATAGTTATATAAAAAGTTTATGAGCCCCTCAGCGAATGGACGCCAAAGGTCAGACTAGGGTCAGTTTGTAAACTCATATAATTGTGGCCAGGTTATGAAATCATAAGTGTGGTTTTATGAATTGGGTATAGTTGTGTGTGAAAGGAGTGTTAAGGATTATAGGAACATATAGATTATTAAGCAAATGATCATTAGTGGAGACTTAGGTTTTCCTAAACTCCTAGCTGTGCTAAACTTCGAAATGATTGACATTAAGCTAAATACGCACTATGTGTCTTTTAAAAAAAATGTAGACTCGTAATCATTTTTGAAACGGTTTAAAGTACAGTCTATGCTACTTATTTCGGCTAGACGCAAATGTTTTAAAATATCAAAAATTATTTTTATTTATCACTTATGTACCATGTAACCTGGTGCAGAGATGATAAAAATGATGGAGTCATCAATGCATTATTACTTAGTGTGAATTTGACCTGAAGTCACTATTCTACTATGGTATGATGTAGTATGATAAAATCACCAATGACGGAATCCTCAACGGACTGTTAATACAGTGCGGCATCATGACGTCATTCTCGAAAATGTTTTCAAAAATTTTAATTTGCCAACGGGGTTTGGCTACACCTAAATAATTCGATTGAATTGAATTATTGATACGAGTCTATGCTATTTGATTCAGCTAGACTAATGTTATAAAAACTCCAAGTGTTTATTGAAAGAATTTTCCGAACCAAATTGTTTTGGTGCGGAATCCAATGATAATACTGAGGTGAACGATAATGTTTGGATAAATAATCCAATCTAGTAGCGTAAATATTCGCTAAAAATGATTAATACGTTATGCATGACGTAACTGTACAATGGGATGATCACCTAAAGTACTAATAATGGTACTTTACCTTCTTTGTGATTGTAAACAGACCAAGTAATGTATTATTTTGCGGTATGATCACTACCGTTAAAACTAAATGTGTTCATGGTCTATATGACCCCTCAGCACAATTTTAAAACTTTTACTCTGGTTAGAGGTGTATTGGGTAGCATGTAATAATGTGTGTGAATGGTATATGTGTGAATGGTGTAAGGTTCATGTGTGAATGGTGTAAGGTGCACGGTGTAAGGTGTAAGGTGAATTTCGGGGACGAAATTCTTATAGGGAGGGGTGAATGTGACAACCCGAGAATTTTGGCAAATTTATTAAAATCTTAAATGATTGATTTAAGGTCAAATATTAGACCTAGACAGAAAATAAGTGTATGCATTTAATGTTATTGGGATTGAATTTTGAGGATTTCAAAATTCAATAAAGGATATAGGTGAATTATTCAAGATTAAGGATTTATGTGAATATGTTTTGTGTTTATGGTTAATGATGTGTACAGAATATGGTTAAGGCTCATGGGTTGATCAGATAATTTATATCTGTGACAAACCATAAATATATATTAAGAACGATAACGTTCAGTTAGAAAACCCTAATGTCTAAAAAGAAACCCTAGCAATCGGTTCTGGAAACCCTAGTTTCAGTTCAGAGAAATCCGAAATCCTAATTCGGTGCATGGAACCCTAAATCGGGAATTTAATGGCGTAAATGTAAATAATTAAAAGATTAATTAGGGTTAATCTTGACAATTGATTACAAAACCCTAATTCCAAATTTAAAACCCTAATGACAGATCTGAAAACCCTAGTTTCAGATTCTGTTAAATTGAAGCCCTAATCTGGGAAATTAATGGAGAATTATAATGCTTATGAGGTATTAATTAAGTCTAATTAGGGTAAATGTTAATTAATTAACAAACCCTAATTTCCAATTTTTGAAACCCTAATTGTTCCGTGGTGGAAATTAATGGCTAAAATTAGCTATGCTAATTAGGAAACCCTAATCCTAATTATTTTAATTTATGAGTAATTAGAAAACTCTAATCTAATTACGAGATTTAATTTCTAAAATTAGAAAATTATTTTCTATTAGAAAACCCTAATTTATGTGTTACATACCCTAATATGTGATTTTGACCCTAATTGCGTAATTAGCGATTGTAATTATGAAATACTAATCCTAATTAGCAAGAATGAAAGTATGATTAAGGAATTTTAATATAATTAGTAAATCCTAATTATAATTTTGAAATGTTAATTTTCTAATTTCTATAACCGAAATTCGGAAAGGGTAGAAATTAAATTACAAAGTTATGGGTTAAAACTTAAACCCTAAAATGATCCAAACCCTAAAGATTAAGGGATTCATCAATTGCAAATCCTAGAAAATAAATGGAAAGGACAAAAATGCCCTTTTTAGTATTATTTTTTTTAGCTTGCAATCTTGGCAAGATCTTGGGTTGTTGAGCAACCCTAGCCCTAGCCCTAGCATAGACTTTGACAAAAATCCAGCTATCTTGCCTTGGATCAGCAACATTCAATGAATCCAACTTTATATAAATGGATTTGGAGAGAGAGTGAATAATTTTAGCCATTTTGCAACTTTGCTTTCACCAACTATTTCTCTCACCAAACCTCCGAATTTATTAAGTAATTCAGTCCCTAAACATGATCTTTATCAAGTCAAGAACAAACATCAAGGATCAGAATCATTGATCAAAGCTCAAAGTGGTATAAACCCTAATTTTTGAAATCCTTGATTTTATGTTTAATGTTGTTGTTTGTTGGATATATATGTGATATAAGGTGTTAATTAGGGATCTGGGTTGTTGGATCATGGATCCATAACACCTAGAGGCTCGGATTTAATGTTTATAGAAATCTGGAAATCTGGAAAATTTGGACCTGACAGCCGAATGTCAGGGCCTTTAGATCTTTATGTGTTATATGTTTTGTGTATGTTATGTTTTGGGTGTGTTCTATGTCATGAGGACTAGGATCTGAAACTTGAATCAACCTTATATCATGTCTAGATCTCCAGATACAAGCGGTCAAAGTTCGTTGACCATTCACGTTTTCTGGATTTCTGGACAAACCCAGAAACCTAGATCGTCTGACAACCTTTTTCAAGCTTTTGATCTTGATGTACTTTGATTACTTGGCCAAGTTGTTGTTGATTAGTTGTAGTCTGGTATGTAGACTACACATTAAAGTCTTTAGATCACTTAGATCATAACTGAAATAGCAGGAAATCGAGGTCAAACCACCGTTGACCGACTGTTCTTGACGAAATCTGGAAAACCCAGAAATCGTGAAGAACAGTGCTTGACCCGTACTTTGACCGGCTTGGATCGGGTGTATAAGTTGTTGTTAGACTTATCTTTTGCTTTATTAATGTACCTTAACATAATGACTATAGATCTGAACCTTATCATCACATGAAACATTATCGGATCATGTAGCTAATCGAGTCGCAAACTGACCACTCGAACCTGTCTGGGTTTCTAGGTAACCCAGAAAACCCAGCAGGCCTCTGACAGTATTTTTGAAGGCTTGGATCTTGCCGATTAGTGATGTTATGGTTATAAAACTTGTTAATAATTGTAGTATTACATTTATACTACAATATTAGCACTTTAGAAGACCCAGAAATCATAAGGAACACAGATTAAAACTGGTCAAACAAGGACCCTCGAACACTGTCAAGAACACTCAAGAACACCTATAGCGACAGAAAGTGTCGCTATAGGCCTTTAGTGACAGATTATTTATTATTTTTCGGAAATTAATTTAAAATTATAAAAAAATGATTTTTAATTATTAAAAATACAAAATAAATTATGAAAAATTATTTTAAAGTCTGAAAAATAGTTTTTAATTATTTTAAGTATATTTCGAAAATATTTATTTTTTTTGGAATATAAATGCTATTTATTTATTTAATTAAAATATTAAATAAATTATTTAAAAATAGTTTTTAATTCATGAAAAATCATGAAAAATAATATTATGGTATAAGAAAATATTTTAAGTTATTTTTTTATGACTTTTAATATTTTGTGATGAAATTCATTAATAATTTATTATTAATGGTAATTAGTTTATTTATAATTATATTAAATAAATTATGGATAAATAGAATAAATGATTTAAAAATCATATAAAAATGATTTAAGTGTTAGAAAAATATTTTAAGTTATAAAATATAACTTTTGATATTTTGGTATGAAAATATTAATATTTTAATATTAATATTAAGTATCGGATAATGGATTAAAGTGTTGGAAAATTATATAAAATGATTTTAAAGTATTAAAAATACTTTGATATATTATAATTATATTATAATATTATGTTATGAATTTTCATTAATATTTTATATTAAATAAATGTTAATGATTAAGGAATTATGTGGTATTTAATTCATTTAAATACGGTTTTAAGGATTGAAAAATGTTAATAAATGGTAATAATTATCCAAAAATTATTACGAGCCTAGGAAAAATATTTTGTCTGATTAGAAATTATCTGTGATAATGGTTAAGTGTTAAGTCAGAGTTTAATTGAACTTAAACTCGATATTCGTCTGACTAGACCGTCGGGATGAAAGAATTGTGTCGGTTTCAACTCAGACTGCAATAGTTTGACTTGATACCTAGTCTTATGTGTGTTATAGACTGATAGGCTTATGTGGTAATGTGTTTAGGTTATTCTGCGTGAATATATATAACAGTATTATACTGTGATGATATTATTCTAATATTGGAGATCTATATTATTAATATTAGGTCTTCGGATAAAGCGTTATTAAATATTGTGTTGCGGTAATCAACGGTTCAGGCAAGTTTTCTTTTACTTAACTCTAATAAGAGTAGTTTATTTAAGCTGATGGTTAATCATTGCTGATTGTCATGAAAATTGTACTCTGTACATATTGCATGTATAAGTCAGGTATGAAAGGCTGATCACTTCATTACCAGTTGGTTCAGAAATGTTTGTTCATGTTTAAAACTTGTTCAGTCAAAAGTTTGTTCGTGCTAGTTCTCAATTATATTGATGAATTATAGCAAGCTTATTATTCATACTCTTCAATCATGATATATTGTTATGTTATTGTATTTACACTTGCTAGGCAAATTTCATGCTCACCTTTGCTATATCATGATAAAACATTGCAGATAAGGCGAACGTGTTCGGATACAGAAAAAGATTAAAGTCAAGTTCTACTTGGGTTAAAAGTGCGGCTAGTTTGTAGATAGCGTATTGTGATAAATATTGTTGTATAATAAATATTATATGAATAATGTTTAAGTTAAGGTTACTCGACCATGGGTAATAGTGTGTAATGTATTGTATAAATAATTTATGTTTATATCTTCCGCAAATAGTGATAGAAATAGTATACCGGATCCGAGGTGATTTGGGGCCCGGATTCGGGGCTGCTACAGAGTTGTTTTAGACTTTGGAAAAATTTGGCCAAATTATGTGAATTTTTTCTCTCTAATTCTCTTTTATCTCCTCTAGATGCAATAAATGCCATGTTGTAGCTGTCAATTGGAGCTGATTTGGCTAAGATTTGGAGTCAAAAAGTCAAGAGAGTTGGTGACCAACTCTTGATTTGGCAAGATATACAAGTAATCTAATAAAATATCCATAAAGGGCATTTTGATCTTTTGAAAATTAAATTTTTGATGCCATACTTGTCCAATTCACAAACCCTTAGGGTTTAGGGTTTGGATTAAGGTTTAGGTTTTGAACCTTTTAGGATTTAAAAATTCTAGGTTTTAGGGTTCACAAATTAGAAAATAAAATTCCTAAAATGCAATTAGGTTTTCTAAATAGAAAAATTAATATACAAAAATATAATTAAAGCTTTCTAATCATATTTAAGTTTAATGAACCCTTAAGCTTGTCAATTAGGATTAGGGTTTCCTAATTTAGGGTTTATAATTCCCGTTTTTGAAATTAGTGTTTCTCGGCGTACAATTAGGGTTTCTAACAACACATTGGTGTTTCTAATCCTGAGATTAGGTTTTCTAATCTCTTATTAGGTGTTATTAATATTAAACTTTATTCGATCAAAAATTCTATACCGTTAAACACATACATATTAATATAATTATTTTAATTATATTTTTTATCGAATCCCGTTCCAAAAATTAGGGTTAGGGTTTCTATTCTCCGTTAAGAACAACTCTACTCTAATTTTATTAGTCAATACATAAATTGACCTTCTCGATACACGTATCACAAAAACTTGTCACAAAATTGATAATCAATAATAATATTAATTAAAAATAAAATTATTTGCAAATTTTGGATTATTTGAAATCCTGGGTTATCACATTCACCCCACCTTAAAAGGATTCCATCCTCGGAATCACCGCTTTCTTATACTCTACAATCTTTTAAAGTTATATCATCAATTTATTTTAATCAACACAGTATTAATTTGTGTTTTAAATTCTAACCTGCGACTTGAATCTATAAATGAAATCAGTTCACAGAATTATCTAACTCATATTATTCGCGTAATGAAATCATTACCTGCTGCCACGTCCTGAGTTGCCACTACATCTTGCGCCGTCATGTTGAATGTACGGGCCGTTGGTCTTCCTGGCTGTGTAGATCCTCGAATCGCCAAGGTTCCGCCACTGGGTCCCTTGTTGCCACTTTCCTTCTCAGCATTTCTTTTCGGACAGTTTCGAACCAAATGATCAGTCGATCCGCATCCAAAGCAACCTTGAATTTTCTTCGGACTGGGATAATTGGGTGACATATGCCCATCTTGCCCGCAGTTAGAGCAAACTCCCTTCTTCTTCAGGCAAACTCCAGTATGGTGCTTCCCAGAATTCGAACATGGCTCCCTTCTTTTTCTATTATCTTTTGTTTTATTACCTGACTGAGTATTCTCATTCCATTTTCTCTTATTCAGATTACTTCCTCCACTACTTCCACCGTCATTTGTTTTCTTCTTCTTTTCCTGATGAAATCGAGACACTGCTTCGCTCCTTCCTTCAGCAATTAGCGCTTTCTCCAATAGAGCCGCAAAAGTGTTGATCTGCAGCACAACTACTTTATTGAATATCCTCGGCTTAAGACCATTTTCGAATCTTCGTGCCTTTCTTGCTTCTGTGTCCACCTGATGAGGTGCAAATCATGCCAATTCGTTAAATTTAGCCGCGTATTCAGAAACAAACATGTTCTCCTGCTTAAGTACCAAGAACTTTACTTCCATCCGAGCTTGCATACTCGGTGAGAAGTAGTTCTCAAAGAACAACTCCTTGAATCTTGTCCACAACACCACCTCTGTACCAGCTCTCGCTTGGTTCGTTTCCCACCAGTAATTAGCTTCTCCCTTCATCAGATAAGTTGCAAAAGCCGTCTTTTTCTCTTCTGCCACACGTGCAATGATGAATGCTTTCTCCATCTCCTTTACCCAAGTTTGGGCTTCAATCGGATCGGTTGTTCCCTTGAATTCTGGCGGTCCTACCGCTTTAAAATCCTTAAAGTTAGCTAATTTATCAGCTGTCTATTCTCTGGCTCTTCCTCTTCCTGTGGGAGCTCTATTCTACATAGCTTCGGCTATCGTATTTGCAAAATTTTGCATTGGGTCAGCTTGACCTCCTTCGTTATTCACTGATTGTTCTTCTCGTTGGTTTCGATTTTGTCGTCTAGGCGGCATGATCTGATTTAAATAAACAATCTTATATTAATACTCTCTCTCTATACAAATTCTTAACACAATAATAATTCAACACATAATTCTCAAGTAATTGTATATTTATTCAAATAGCACATAGTACATTTAGTACTTCACAAATTACTATCCCTTTTTAAATCATATCAGGATTAACAACACAACTTTACACAAAAAGTTGTTATTCTCCATTTTCACATTACTATATCCAGTTCATCAAACTTACCACACTTAGGATTTCAGTAACTTGCCACAATTATATGAGTGTATGAACTTATCCTAGTCAGACCTTCGGCGTCCATTCGCTGAGGGGTTCAAAACATTTCATATAACTATGAGTCATTAACTTACCATAAGTATGAGTTTTAAGAACACATAAATTAATCTTAATCTTATATTCATATAGAAAATAAAGATTTCATTCATACAAACATATCATTGCATTTATATTCATGCAAATATTACATAGTACTTTCCAGTACACTACCCATACAACTAAAAATAGGTACTATCCCTTTGTGACAAAAGTCGGGATTCATTACTACAACTTTACACAAAAAGTGGAGGCATACCAAAGTTATCTCCTATTCCTACCAAAGAAAATATTATACTCCAATTGATTATACTCCTCACACTTAATCTTTCTTCCGTCCACTTTCTCCATATTTCTTCCTTTTAGGACAATTCTTAACCCTATGACTCGTTCCACCACATGCAAAACATCTTCCTTTCTTTGGTTTAGGACAATTTGGTGATAGATGTCCTTCCAGACCACAATTATAACACACATTCTGACCCCACATACATTCCCCCAAATGGCTCTTTCCACACTTGCCACAAGCTTGCTTCTTCTTCGAGCTTGACTTTTCTGAATTAGGGCTATCGTTGTCCCTCTTCCTTTTCTTCTTGTCTTTCTGCTGCTTGATCATCCCTTCAGAGGATCCACCACCTTCTGCCTTCATATTTTCTACTTGCGCCTTGAGTTCGTTCCTTTCTTCAGTCATTTCGCATAAATCTCATTCTGTCTTTCATAGCTGCTCCAAGAGAAACGCCTTACTCCGGAGTTCTTGAACTTCTGTAACTAGTTGATCTTGTTCTTCAACTATAGTGTTATTCTTTATCTCTACCATAGCTGGCTCAGACTCTACCTCCTCATCTCCACTCAGATACATCTCGGGATAATCGTCATGATCGCTCCCCAGATTAACCATAGGTTAATCTTCTTCCACCTTATCAACCGATTTTTTTTGCGCTGGCCCCTCGGCTTCTGGCATTGGTGCAACAACCGCTAGCATCTCCGTACTCATTTGATCTTCTCCAGACATCCTACAATCAATTTAAATAACTTGATTAGTACTTCATTAGTACAAACTCCTCACACTATGTGTCCCCATTTCTCACTATCGTTGCACTTCGGCAATCTCTCACTTAGTACTCTAAATGAGTATTCTCTATCTCGCTTATGGTTATAATCCTAGGTCTTTCCCCACCCCCATTTAAGTTTTATAACCTACAGCTTTGATACCAACCTGTGACACCCCCAAATCCAGGTTACCTGACCCCCGAATTTGGTGTTCACGATTCACACTATACTATCATTTAACTACCCATTCATATATAAATAGGAATATATAAATCATTAACATAAGTTGTTAATAAATAAGTCCCAGGTTTTCTAACCTTAAATTACAAACATACCCCTTAGATAAACAAAAAGGGTTTACAATACAACATAATAATTTGTTCAACATAACTAATTTATAACTACGTTTTTTCCCTTGTTCTGCTTTACATCACCTCCTGCAACTTCGTCTCTAGCTGAAATGTTTTATTTATAGCAAGGGTGAGTAACAAATTTGCCCTGCAAGTTAAGATATACAATAAATGTATAAGTATTAGAATAATAGACTATCTATTTTGATAGAATGAAACCAAAGTTCGGGGAACTTTGAATTAGCTGAATAAATCGTTAATCAATAACAAGACTTCTCCTTTTCTATGCAACACCATAATTTGATAATGAAAGAGTACAACGCTTTCAAAGTTCTACAAGAATCAATTCTACACAATAATAAAATGGAATAATTTCCAGATCTATACTGAGCGATCACAAAAGATCTTTGAACTTATTTTTCTCGGGTATCCATCAAATATTTACTTTGATATATACCAGGAGTATCAGATAACCATAAAGATTAAATCATACCCCTCTGCAAGTACTTAGAGCCGACCAACTCCTTGTACCCTATATTATGCATAATACTCAAAACACGCGCAAAGGTCGAATTCACGACCCAAAATGTTCCCTTTATATAAAAGGTTGTTCTTCTCAGTTTTAGAATCAAGATTTTGATTTTACAACGAAATACTGTGATTTCAAATTCTATTTACTTATCGATCTTGCCGAAATAATTGGCATCGATTCTACCAATAACAATTGAATTATTTTCATGAATTTATCAAGTTCTAACAAATGTTTGTCTAGATAGAATAATTAGCTAAGACATTTCTCAACACAATTTGACAATGAACAGGAATTATCTTTACTGTCAATTCTTACTTCTACAGATTTAAATATTCAACAACAGTAATTCTACGAATATATATTTCTTAATCAGTAATTCAATTTGAATTATTAAGCATGCACTAACTGCGAATAATCAACAATAACTTCCCTGGATGTGGTGTAATTAGCAATAATTAACCACTATAATAATTGAATGAAATATAACTCAAGGTTGAGTTAGGAAACTTGCCTTCCACGTTGATTACAGCTACACAATATAATTAATTGCGTTCGTAAGACCTATATTCAACAATGTCGGTCTCACAATTAGCACAATCATTTATAACTCATAACACTGTATTTTTACAATCAAACTTCTCCTAGACACATTACCACATAGCCACATCAGTGTTTATAACCTATATAAACACATAACAAGTCTAACTATATCAGTCTGGTTGGACTTCGGTCCATTTTCGGTGTTCTGGTCACCCTATCCGACAATTAACACATTGATTGTCAATTAAACTTGGTCTTTAAGCTTCAATATTATTTTAGATAAGTCAATTATGAATAATAATATTTTTCGGAAGCTTTTAATAATTTATAAACACTTATTATAATAATTTTTCAAACATTTAAATCATTTTTCAAATGATTTAATTATCAAATAATCTTAACATTATTAATATTTAATAATATCAAAATAGTAATAACATACATTCCAAAATATTAAAGTTATCATCAATAACTTAAAATATTTTTAAATCATCAATATTCTACTTAAATAATTTTTAAAATATTTAAAATCATTTTTAAATCATCACCATTAATATATAAATATTAATGAAATTATTATCTAAATATTAAAAGTCATAATTTATAACTTAAAATATTTTTAAACTATTTTTCTCATTTTTAAATCAATAAAATTATTTTAATTCATTTATTTAATATAATAATTAAATAAATCAAATATGATTAATATTATTTTATTAATGAAAATTTCCCAAAAATATTGAAAATTATATTTTATAATTTAAAATATTTTTTAACACTTTATTCAAAATTAAAATGATTTTTAAATCATTTTTATCTTATTTATTTAATTTAATAATCAAATAAATACAATATCAATAATATTAAATTATTAATAAAAAATTCTCCAAAAATATTAAAAGTTATATTTTATAACTCAAAATATTTTTAAATACATTTTTTTTATTTAAAATTATTTTTCATAATATTAAATCATTTTTCTCTAATTTATTTAATAAACTAATTAAATAAATTAAATAACTTTAATATTTAAATAATTATAAATATTAAAGAAAAATATTCCAATTGGTCAAAAATTATTTTTCATAATTTAAAATAATTTTTAAAACTATTTTTGGTAATTTTTAGAATTTATTTCTATTTTTAAATAATTTTTCGAAAAAATCAGAAAATAAAATAATTAAACCGTCGCTATAGAGCTTTAGCGACACAAAGCGTCGCTGTTGGTGTTCTTGAGCCCAAGAACACTGACAGCCGACAGCTTCAAGGTGCTCGGTTTTGACCGTGAATAATTCTCAATCTGTTCATGTTCTGGGCTATCTAAAACTTTGGTATTGTAGTATTAATGTAACACTACAATACCTAATCGATACATTGCTTAAACAACATCACAACAAGGAGATCAAAGCCTCCAAAGTTGCTGTCAAACGGTTTCTGGGTTTTCAGAAACCCAGAAAATTCGACCAGCCACTTACAACTTCTTTTTAATCCATGTTATGCTTTTGTTTTATGTGATATAAAGGTTTAAAATTATTGTGCATACATCAATGAACAACATTAAAGCAACAAATACGTTTTTCATCATCCGGATCATCATGAATCATATGGTCAAACCCTTGTCGGAACGTTATTCATACAGTTTCTGGGTTTACCCAGAAACTGCTATCGTGCTCAATCAGCCAAGTTTGACCGACTATTACAACAAATCCGTTTACATTCTATGACATAAAAAAACATAGATCTATAGTATATCTAACAGGCTACTAGATGGTTACAAACATCGCATTAAACAGCCTAACCATTTCCATATTCGATCGCTACAATAACTTGTCAGAAGCAGATTAACACTTTCTGGGTTTACCCAGAAAGTTCATGGTCATTCCCGGTCAACGGTTTTTGACCATGAATAACATCAAATCCAGGGATCAACTTGCTATGCTACCACTTTCAGCTTAAGCCCACATATCAGGCTACCAATATCAAGCTTAAAATAATAAAAACAACAAACAAACAAAGATCTGTGGCTCCTGACATTTGCTTGTCAGACCACCGAGACTGCTCAAAACAGTTTTTGAAAAACTTCATTCTAAGGCACTTTGATGCTATGGATTCATGATAGATCATCATAGATCTTCAATAAACATCCAAAAGCAATATTCTAAACATATAAACACAAAAATTTCTCAAGCATCAAAGATCAAAAAAATAAAACTTGGTTATACCTTTCTAGCTTTTGATTCTTGATCTATGCTCTCCAATTTGTTTATGATTGATCTAAGGAAAGTATTTGAGACTGATATTCTTGAAAAATTCGAAGGGTTAGAGAGAGAGAGAGAGTTGTTTTAGACTTTGGAAAAATTTGGCCAACTTATGTGAATTTTCTCTCTCTAATTCTCTTTTATCTCCTCTAGATGCAATAAATGCCATGTTGTAGCTGTTAATTGGACCTGATTTGGCTGAGATTTGGAGTCACAAAGTCAAGAGAGTTGGTGACCAAGTCTTGATTTGGCAAGATATACAAGTAATCTAATAAAATATCCATAAAGGGCATTTTGATCTTTTGAAAATTAAATTTTTGATGGCATACTTGTCCAATTCACAAACCCTTAGGGTTTAGGGTTTGGATTAAGGTTAAGGTTTGAACCTTTTAGGTTTTAAAAATTCTAGTTCCCACAATTTTCAAATTTAGGGTTCACAAATTAGAAAATAAAATTCCTAAAATGCAATTAAGTTTTCTAAATAGAAAAATTAATATAAAAAAATATAATTAAAACTTTCTAATCATATTTAAGTTTAATGAACCCATAGGCTTGTCAATTAGGATTAGGGTTTCCTAATTTAGGGTTTATAATTCCCAGTTTTGAAATTAGGGTTTCTCGTCGTACAATTAGGGTTTCTAACAGCATATTAGTGTTTCTAATCCTGAGATTAGGTTTTCTAATCTCTTATTAGGTGTTATTAATATTAAACTTTATCCGATAAAAAATTCTATACCGTTAAACACATATATATTAATATAATTATTTTAATTATATTTTCTATCGAATCCCGTTCCAAAAATTAGGGTTAGGGTTTCTATTCTCCGTTAAGCCCAACTCTACTCTAATTTTATTAGTCAATACATAAATTGAACTTCTCGATACACGTATCACAGAAAGTTGTCACAAAATTGATAATTAATAATAATATTAATTAAAAAAAATTTATTCTCAAATTTTGGATTATTCGAAATCCTGGGTTATCACAGGCTTTAAGGTTTTAGAACCTGGGATTTGAGGATGTATGTTGTTATATTTAGCTATATAATGATGTATGTTTGGAAGAAGATGGGATCGTGACGTACAGAATCCAGATGTGAAAATAGACCGAATTTCGGGGCGTTACACTCGGAATGGAAGTCAAAAGTTAGCATTGAACTTGAAAACATTGGCCTTCAATGGAGATGAGTCTAGATTTGCAGTTTAGAGTTGCGGACTCAAAAATGGTCAAATTCTGACTTAGAAAGAAGAAACAAGCTATGAACGTTCACGAACTTTTTATCGTTTTTGTTAAAATGAACTAATCCGTGAATTCCGATATAAATGATTCAAAAGTGAAATATTTTCTAACAAAATTGTAGAGTACATGATTTGTGAGCTAACGGCTTTTGAACGAGCCAATTCGGATTTATAAAGAATAGGTTATGAGCCCGGGAAGTTCATCAAATCAAAAGTCTGCAAAAAAAATTTGAGGCTCAGGGTCCTCGCCGCAGCACGACCCAGAGAGTAAAGGTCGGTGCCGCAGCGCCAGGCCGGATGCTGAGACTCTAGAAAGTGGTGCCACAACGCGGTACAGAGAGGAAAGGTTGGCGTCGTAGCGCCAGACTTGACCATCAGCCACTGAAGAGTGGCGCCGCAGCGCATCAATTAACAAAGGGACTCGCGCCGCAACGCCGAGTCCGGACCATAGACACTAGAAACTCGTGCCGCAGCGCGAGTTGTATAAGAAAAGCTGGAGCCGCAGCGCCAGCACTAAGAAGAACATAGAGAAAACATATTTTGAATATAAAATGAAAAATAGTTGATTGAAGGAGAATTAAATCATTAATAAACTTAAAGTAACATCATTAAAGGATGTTTATAACCCTAAGTTAACAACTAAAGGTTGAAGAAAGATTAATTGAACGTAAGAACAATGTAATGCGATAAACCTTAACCAATGTTAAACAATATAAGGCATGATTAGATTGAGAAGAAGGGTAAGATATAGTAGTAAACATACTTGATTATAAATGACCTAATGTGGTATGTTTTGTGGTTATGTATTGTAGAGACCTTAAAGACTCAAAGGAAAAGTATTTAAACAGTAGCAGACACTAAAGGCAAGTGTTCTAACCCTTGTCTATGTTCATTCTTGACAAGCTTTGTGATTCATGCATCTTACGCATGAATTGATGTATGATGAAGTCGAAGCTAATTCTTTCGGCTAGACTTAAGATGTTTTTGGATTTCTTATAATCTATTGAACTTTTGTCAAGATTTGCCAAACTATTTTGGTTTGGTTGTCAAAAGAAGACTGAGTATGCTAAATAAATGTTTTGTCGTCAAACGACAGGCACGTGAGGTTGCCAAAACATAAATGTACATACGTTTAAAGGAAGTAGTGTTGTACAATATAGAGTACTATAGGCTGATCACCTAGACATGTTCGTAATATATGTCGGACTTACGGACTTGGTGTCGGGTTGTCCTTTTCAAAGAAAGTATGAAATGCTCAAGGTTTTGGACCGGAATTAATGTTTTACTGAATGTTGTTCATTGTGAAACATTTTAAGAAAAGAGAATTGCTATTTTGAATTATAGATAGTACTTAATAACTATTGTTTAGTTATTGAAGATATACGATTTGTATGTTTCAAGCATATTGTTTAACTGGAATTGTCATACTTGTTGAGCTAGTTATGCTCACTCTTGGTTGAACCATATGAATGCAGCTAAGACTGAACGGACCGAAGGATCCGGTAAAGATAAAGGGAAGGCTAAGGCGAACCTATAGATTACCTTTGTAATAGTATAGGTTGAATGTTGTTATTATTTAATATTATGATAAGAACACATGTATTGGTAATATAGAACATGGGGAATGGTAATATTGTTTTGGAATATATATATAAGACATATTCGTTCTTTTAAGGCATTTGAATTTAATATATGTGTGAACTGTAGCACCGTATAGCACCGTATATCGGGCTGGAAGATACCCGGATTTGCTATCTTCAAAAAATCTTGGATGAATCTTCGATAGTACCCAGTTAACCCTAAGAAACTTCTCACCTCTGTGATAACCAGAGAATTTGGACAATTTATTAAAATCTTAAATTATAGATTTAAGGTCAAATAATAGACCTAGATAGAAAATAGGTGAATGGATTCGACATTTCTTGAAAGAAATTTTATGAATTTAAAAATTTTTGTGGTGAATTATTCAGGATTAAGAGTATAAGGGTATATGTTCTATGTGTATGATCATGTATGTGTTCAGAATATGGTCAAGCGTTGACCAGATAACCTATATCAGTGTCAAACCCTAATATTATATTAAAAACATCGACGTTCAGTTAGAAAACCCTGATGACTGATAAGAAACCCTAAAAACCAGTTCTAGAAACCCTAATTCCAGTTCCGCGAATCCGAAATCCTAATTCGGAAGTTGGAAATCCTAAATTGGGAACTTAATAGGTTAAGTGTATTGATTATAAACTTAATTAGGGTAAAACCTAACAAAATAGTTAGAAAACCCTAATTTGTAAAATTAAAAACCCTAATTGCAAAATTAGGAACCCTAATTGCTAATTAAGAAAGTTTTATGTTAATTAGCACTACTACAAAACAGTAAATAGATAACGCGAAAAAAACGTTGTGGTTTAAATTCGAAAAACATCGTGCATAAGGGTGTCATCTATTTGACACCCTTACACAACGTTTTTAAAACGTTGTAGTTAGACACATTATACAACATTTTTTAAGAAAAAAATATTGTAGATTTGTTTTCCATAAATTAGCAGATGCTTGAAAACGTTGTAGAAGGTATGATTCCACAACATTTTCTGGCTAAAAATGTTATAGTTTAATATATCAGACAACATTTAGGCACATTTACACAACGTTTTTAAAATGTTGTAGATTAAAAAAAGAAAAAAAAAGTTGTGGTTCACCTACATTACCAATGCACCTGCATTATGCTAATACCATGATATATAGCTAAAAGGTCTAAATTCTCATTTAAATAGCCAAAATGTATCAACCATTCAAAATACATCCCAATAATACCATTCGTTTACAGCTTCAAATTACTACATCCACAAAATATATACCAAACTATCCATATATGCATCTCAAATTCACTTTTCAATATAAATATAAATGAACATGTTACATAGCACTGTAGAAACTAGATATTAATCTGATCATGAAAAGAAACATTTATGTCAATGTAAAAACAAAAAAAGGATGATCAAATTTTGAGAAGACAAAACAACTCTGCATTAAGAAATCAAAAGAATTATACACTTGTGTCAACACAATATTACCCTCAGAAGCATATCCAGATTGAGATAATGGACCACCGGCAGAAGGCTGGCTACTTGGACTCTCCAAAGTACGCAAATTGAAATTAGACTCAATATTTCCAATTAGTTGCCGCGAGCCTTGTTGGTGTGGCAGATGACTGCCTATGGGAGCGCCAGCACTGCCACACCCGGCACCAAAACCCGACTTCCTGGCTAAGGAACTTGAGGGACAGCGCCAACAGGTCCGTGTACAACACCACGAGTTGGAATAACATATGGCTGAGGACCACCGTGATAAAGTGGAATGGGAACTTGAGGCATTGGATAACCAGCAATATGTAGTCCAGGTTTATGTGTGCCATTGGGTGGGCCAGGTGGCATGAAATAACTTGCATCATAAAGATTGGATAACCAGTAGAAGTTCTTATTTCTCAAGCTCCTTGCGTTTCCTTTTTTCATGGGCAACCTCCCTTCCCGTTCTACCTTCATCATTCTGCAACAGATAACTAAGTATTAAACATGAAAATAGTAAATCTTTGTGGGGGAACTGCAAAAATATAAAACTCTGTATTACATCTGAATACAGTGAATACATTTCGTTTCCTTCCTATTTGAAAAACATCTTCAGTATTTGGAATAAAGCCATTGTCCTTTGGAGGTGATGAAAACTGCTCTTGCTTTCCTTGGTGAGATAATGGACTAACACTTGATACCTGTAACTGAGCACCATATCCCAAGATAATTGTCCATTTCTATGCATGAATGGTGATCTTTTCACACTGGTTCCGTCAACAGGCAAATTATAGAAGTGAGATGGAAGTATATGCATCAGCTCTGGAACTGGGCTCAGCAAGTTCACAGTGACTCCTACTTGTTGCCTGAAAGATTAAAAGAGTTGTAACTTCAATCATTTATCAAAGATTCCAAGTAATCCAACCACACACAATTCTACAGTTTCGACAAACATTCTTATCTTCAAAGTATGACAAGACATTAGCAAATAGAGGAAAATTTTAAAAATTCCAGAAAAACAGATATACATAAATTGGGAGAAAGGTATAGAGCCTCTCTATTTTAAGTATTTACATATAATGACAAGTTAGAAAGCTTCTATACTGTACAGTAACCCCTTATACAATTTGTTGGCAGAGCATGAAAAGAGTAAATGCAATGTTGCTATTGATGTGTTAAAAATATGTACTGCAAGTGCACAATGTCGAATTGAAGAACTGTCAAGTACAGGTCGAACCCACAGAGACTAGATTAATTCTTTAATATATCCTTAATTAATATTTTAGGCAAATTAGAAATAAAAATGGTGGAGAAGATTTTTTAACTAAATTATGCAAACTATTAATTAATTATGAAAACTATTAATTAGAAAAGATACCTAGGAATTAGAATCCACCAAATAATAACATAATAAATAATTTCTTATTTCCTAAATCAATTCCCAAATTATTTCCCCTTTCCTTTAAAAATAATGATTCATATAATTAATATGGGCAAGCATAAGTTATGAAAAATTCATAGATTAACTATAACTTATCAAAATCTCGCAATCAATATAAAAATCATATGCAATTTATGCGGAGGAAAATATGAAGGTGAAAATAATTAGGCATTAATTTAGGAACAGAAAGAAAATATAGTTATGAAAAATTTAGTTTCATCATAATCCTAGGTATTAGAAATTTAGCTAGCCATGGAATTAAAAACAAAAATAATTAATATTAGTACTACTATTCGCATGAAATAAGAACAATAATTAAAAAGAGAATTTCTATTATGTAAATAAAAGAAAGTGACAAATACTCCCTGACAGTATGTTCCACACGTGATTGGAATAAGAGAGACAAACTCTAAATATCTTCTCCCTCCTACACTAATGAAAAACTAAGAAAAATAAATTAACAAGTAGTACCTTTCTCTAAAACAAGAGGCCTATTTATAGGGAAAATAACTTTGAACCCTAATTTAGATTCATTGAACTTGGACACTTTGATTCCCTTTCCATGTAGGATTCAACTTCCTAGTATCAATCAACTTCTTAAAAAGATCTTCTAGATAGACTTTTCTTTCTCTTTTTAGATTTGAATTGCACACTAAGATTGTTCCACCTCTTTCCTTTTCCTTGTAAGATTCTTTTTGGACATTCTTTATATGAATAAGAGCCTTAAATATTGCTTGATCACCAAGATTTTGACTTTATTGCAATAAATATTAAATCCTACAAAATAAAATAAAATATATTAATTTAATAAACTAATATAATTAAAAGGACAAAATTAGGGATAATTAAATGTATGAATTACGTTTCTATCAAATACCCCCATACCTAGCTTTTGCTCGTCCTCGAGTAAAATAAATAAAAAAATAAAAATAAAACAAAAATTACAATACCCCATTTTCGTAGGAAACACGATTGCACTTAGCATGTGCAACAAGCCTTTAAACCCCAAGGTTACCCCAAGTGGACGAGTTGTGTCTCGTGAGGGTTTCCAGTGAATATACCCACAAAATTTAATAATATTTTTGGGTTCAACAAATTATGAAATTGAAAGAAAACTTCTAAATATTTATGGGCATTATACATAAACAAGATTAAATTCAAAATCACACTTTCACCTTATCAAAAATACTCGATCTTCATTTTAGACACCATCCTTCATTAAATCAATTTCATGTAGTGCATGCATATGTATGTGATGTAACTCTTAGTAGGGATTTTTATCATGAAAATTAAGAAAACTCTTTTTTTTCTTTGTCATTCTTTTTTTCCTTCTTTTTCTCCATTTTTTTTATTCTTGACTTGTGCAATGTCTCATTTTCTTAGGCTTTTCAGAGTTACCCATGTCGAGCGAGCGTTGGACCAATGACTCCCAAACCAGATGGCTTTAGGGCACTAGGTGTAGAGACACCCTTAAGGATTTACTAACTCGAGTAACAAAGGCCACAAAATTAGACTAGTCAAGCTGCTTTTATCCATCATACTTTTCAGCGTGAATATCGATGCTTCCCGAGGCTTGGATACCCAGTTATTTCGTTTAATGGACATTGAAGCAGTTATTTATTTCTTTTTTTTCTTTTTTTTTTTCAACTTTTCTCAACTTCATTTTTTTCATTCTTTCTTCTTCTTCTTTTTTAAAATTACTCGAATCATGGTTTATACCCCACAACTAAGAATTAGTGCAAACGTGAAGTGCAAAAATATTTGTTAAATCAATTTTAAATCCAGATGGTGTTTTGAACTAAGATTTCGTATCTTATCAACAATTCAAGAGTTCTAAATCTTTCAATCTCACTCATGCGTTTTGCTCCACCAACACTTGTTAGAATTAATTCAATTCATAAAAAGTCAAAAAAATAATTTTTTTTTAATTTTTTTGTGTTTGTTTTCTATGTTTTTTTCGTAAAAAGAAAAAAAAATCTAATACAAACAAACTCCCCCATACCTAAATCATGCATTGTCCTCAATGTATGCAAATGAAGAAAAAAGAACAAAGATATGAAAGAATTATACCTTGGTCGATGAGGCAGAAACTGGATGACAATATTGTACAAAAGAAGAATATACGTACAAACTTACAAAAACAAGTGCGTTACCAGTCATGCTGAATAAGGT
Source organism: Panax japonicus (assembly GCA_020205505.1). Taxonomy (NCBI): domain Eukaryota; kingdom Viridiplantae; phylum Streptophyta; class Magnoliopsida; order Apiales; family Araliaceae; genus Panax; species Panax japonicus. The sequence continues at coordinate 32,724,433 of CM035110.1, read as the reverse complement.
GGGTCAACAAGGTATACCACCTCCTCCGGTTCGGTCGGCATTTCTAAAAAAAGTTTGAGTCGTTGACCATTAACTTTTAAAATTTCTCCACTCTTTGGATTTTCAATATCTACTGCCCCATGAGAGTAAACTACCTTCACTACAAAAGGTCCATCCCATCTAGAACGCAATTTGCCAGGAAATAAATGTAGCCTAGAATTATACATGAGAACTTTTTGACCAGGGGAAAATGATTTTCTCAAAATTGATTTATCATGAAACACTTTTGTTCTTTCTTTGTAAATTCTAGCATTTTCATAAGCATCGTTCCTAATCTCATCTAACTCAGCTAATTGCAATTGTCTATGACTCCCACCAGTGGACATATCAAAATTCAACTGTTTTATGGCCCATAAAGCACGATGTTCAAGTTCAACAGGTAGGTGACAAGCTTTGCCAAACACAAGCCTATACGGTGATATTCCTAAATTAGTCTTAAAGGCAGTACGGTAAGCCCACAATGCATCTGACAATTTGAGAGACCAATCTTTTCTATTAGAACTCACCGTTTTTTCCAAGATTTATTTTATTTGCCTATTTGAGACTTCTACTTGACCACTTGTTTGAGGGTGATATGATGTTGCAAGCTTGTGGGTGACGGAATACTTTTTTAGCAAGGATGAAAAAGGCTGATTGCGAAAATGTTTGCCTTGATCACTGATTATGGCCCTATGGGTACCAAAGCGAGAGAAAATATTCTCTTTCAAAAATTTGACAACAACCTTGTTGTCATTGGTCTTGGTTGGTATAGCTTCTACCCACTTAGACATGTAATCCACCGCAAGTAAAATGTACAGATTTCCAAAAGAATTTGGAATTGGGCCCATGAAATCGATTCTCCATACATCAAACAATTCAATGACCAGAATAGGTTGCATTGGCATCATATTTCTCCTAGTGATCCTCCCTAATTGTTGACACCTATTGCAATTGGCACAAAATGATGTGGCATCCTTGAATAGACTAGGCCAATAGAAACCACTTTGGAGGACTTTGGCGGCCGTCTTTTTGCCTCCAAAATGTCCTCCACAAGCTTGGTCATGACAAAATGACAGAACACTTTTAAACTCGTGGTCGGGTACACACCTCCTAATGATTTGATCAGGACAATATTTGAACAAATAGGGGTCATCCCAATAAAAGTGTTTGACTTGTGAAAGAAACTTGGATCGGTCTTGTTTGGACCAATGGGAAGGGATCTCACTAGTCACTAGGTAATTCACAATATCATCAAACCAAGGTGTAGCAGATATAGAGAAAAGCTGCTCATCTGGGAAAGATTCATTTAAGGGCAGGTCAAAGTTGGACTCCACTACTAAACGTGACAAATGATCAGCTACCACGTTTTCAGACCCTTTTTTGTCTCGTATCTCTAAGTCAAATTCTTGGAGCAATAAGACCCAACGAATTAAACGAGCTTTTGAATCTTTTTTGGAAAGAAGATGTTTGAGATCAGCATGGTCAGTGTAAACAATTATTTTAGACCCAATAAGATAAGATCGAAACTTTTCTAGGGCAAAAACTACAGCTAGAAGTTCTTTTTTAGTAGTTGAATAGTTCAATTGAGCATCATTCAAAGTCCTACTAGCATAGTATATGACATGGGGAATCTTGTTGATTCTTTGCCCTAGAACAGCACCAACTGCATAGTCAGATGCATCGCACATTAACTCAAATGGTTGTCTCCAATCAGGTGATTTGATGATAGGAGCTGAAGTTAACTCTTTTTTGAGTTGTTCAAAGGATTGAAGACATTTTTCATTAAATTCAAATTTTGCATCTTTACCAACTTTCTTGCTAAAATCTTTAATGAATCGCCTATAAAAGCCTACATGCCCTAGGAAAGAACGGATTTTTTTGACTGTCCTAGGTGGTGGAAGATTGGAAATGAGGTCGATTTTGGCTTTATCTACTTCAATTCCCTTTTTAGATATGATGTGACCAAGAACAATTCCTTTTTTACCATGAAATGACATTTTTCCCAATTTAGGATTAAGTTTGTTTCCTTACATCTCTGTAGAACTAAGTCAATGTGGTAAAGGCATTCATGAAATGTAGACCCAAATATGGAAAAATCATCTATGAAAGTTTCTAGAAATTTCTCTACCATGTCAGAAAAAATGCCCATCATACATCTTTGAAAGGTGGCAGGGGCACTACATAGCCCAAATGGTAGACGACGATATGCAAAGGTTCCATAAGGACAAGTGAATGTGGTCTTTTCCTGGTCTTCCGGGGCTATGGGAATTTGAAAGTAGCCCGAGTAACCATCAAGGAAACAATAATAAGCATGACCAGCTAATCTTTCTAGAATTTGGTCTATGAAGGGTAAAGGAAAATGATCCTTTCTTGTGGCAGCATTGAGTTTTCTATAGTCTATGCAAACCCTCCAACCAGATTGAACACGAGTGGGAACTAACTCATTAGCTTCATTTTGAACCACCGTTAAGCCTGACTTTTAGGTACCACATGAACAGGACTTACCCACGAGCTATCAGAAATGGGATAAATGATCCCGTTATCTAGACACTTAAGAATTTCTTTCTTAACAACCTCTTTTAGAACCGAGTTTAACCGCCTTTATGGGTCTCTAACAGGTTTAACATCATCTATTAAGTGGATCCTATGTTGGACAATTGTTGGACTGATCCCCTTAATATCAGTTATACTCCATCCTATGGCTTCCTTGTTTTCTCTCAAGATGGTCAATAGCTCTTCCTCCTGTGTGTTTGTTAAATCGGAAGCAATGATTACAGGAAGAGTTTTGGAGGGGCCTAAATAGGCATATTTAAGATTATCAGGCAGAGGCTTGAGTTCTAACTCTGATGGACTCTTTTCAAGAGATTCTGAAGATTGCAAGGTTAATGACTCAGTCTCAGGTTCCCATTTAGAGTAAGACATTGATGTTGATGACTCTAGCATTTCATTAACCTCATTTACATATTCTGTTTCATCCCAATTTTGACCAAAATGATTTAGACAAAAATTAAAAATTTCGTCTTCTCCTGTAAGTTCATTGTCGGACATGTCCTGAATCATGTTCACTTCAACGGGTTTGTCAGAAAAATCACAAGGTTGCTTTCCCACATTAAACACATTTAAATCGATTGTCATGTTCCCAAATGTTTAATTTCATTAGTCCATTTCTACAGTTGATTAACGCATTAGAAGTTGCTAGAAATGGTCTACCCAAAATTAGAGGAATTTAACCCTTGGGATTGACAACAGGCTGGGTTTCAAGGACAACAAAGTTAACAAGGAAGACAAAATCACCAACCTTAAAAGGTACATCTTCAACTATTCCTTTTGGCACTTTAATGGAACGGTCAGCTAATTGAAGTGTGACACTTGTCTTTTTCAACTCTCCTAAGCCTAAGGTTTCATACACAGAAAATGGTAACAAGTTCACACTAGCTCCTAAATCAAGCAAAGCGTTTTCAATTAATGTGTCACCTATGATGCATGAAATAGTAGGACAACTGGGGTCCTTATATTTCACAGGGACTTGACATGACAAGATAGAACTCACATGGGCTGTTAGAAAAGCTTTCTTAGGAACATGAGTGGTTCTTTTATGTGTGCACAAATCTTTTAGACATTTAGCATATGAGGGAACTTGTTGAATGGCATCTAGAAGAGGAATGTTAATTTTCACTTGTTCGAACACTTCTAGAATTTTGTCCAACTGGGCCGACTGCTTGTTTGAAATAAGTCTTTGAGGGAATGGAGCTTTTGGTTTAAAGACTTTTTTAGTTGACTCATAAGCTGTGGTTGAATCAGGTTTTGAAACATGATTAGTGGATGGGCCTACTGACTCAGAGTTTGTGGGATTTTCAGGTTGGGTTGACTTTGAAGATGGATCGTTAGATTCAACATTATAATTTTTCCTCTTCTTCATTATCAATTCCAGCATGATTGTTAAAATAATTTCCAGACCCTAAAGAAATTACATAATTCACATGATTGACTTGGTTGTTTTCAAGTGAATTAACATGATAAGGTTTTTGAGTAGGGACTAAAAATTTTGGATTGGTCTCGGGTTGACTAGGAAGTTTACCCTTCTCTCTTTCACTAACTGCAGTGGCCAATTGACTCATTTGGATCTCTAAGCGAGAAATGGCTTGGTTAGTGCTTTGCTGAGATTTTATTAAAGTTTCCACACTCTTCTCTAAGGTGTTAAATCTCCTCTAACTTTCATTAGAAAAAACTGGTGGATATTGAGGTGCTGGATTTGAATTTTGGTACGGACCAGGATTTGACTTTTGGTAAGGTTGAAAAGATTGATTTAGAGACTGATTGACCTGATTTGAAGAATTATTTGGGTAGGGTCCTTGGTTCCATGAAAAATTAGGATGATTCCTCTAACCAGGATTATAAGTGGGTGCAAATGGGTCATTCCTAGGTCGTTGAACCATTGCATTGACTTGTTCATATTCTTCAAATTGGGGCACGACTCTAGGACATTCCTCAATCACATAGCTTGGTGAATTACACTTAGACACAAAGGTGTAGGTGTTGAGACTTGGTTCACGTGTGATCCCCTAGTTTCTAAATTTTCAAGTCTTTTAAGTACACCAGCTAACTTAACTTCTGTAGCAATTGAATTGTCAATTGTATGAACACCCCTAGATGAACTAGGTTTATCTGTCTCTCGGGTGGTTTCCCGTTACATGGTTTTTTCTGCTAAGTCTTCTAAAAACTCCCAAGCCTTCTCCTCATCATTATTCAGAAAATCCCCTTGACACATTGACTCTAACATTGTTTTAGTGGGATAGTCTAAACCTTCATAGGCAATTTGACACAATCTCCATTTCTCAATTCCATGGTGTGGGCATTGGGATAACAAAATTTTAAATCTATCGAAATATTTCCAAAAGGACTCTTTTTTAAGTTGGCAAAATTGATTAATTGCAGTCCTAATTTTAGCAGTTTTATGATTTGGAAAATATTTTTTTAGAAATGTAACGACAAATCCCTCCCAGGTTGATATGGAATTATTTGGTAAGCTATATAACCACTTTTTAGCATTATCTTTTAAAGCAAATGTTATAAATCTTAGTCTAATTGAGTCATCAGACAATTGTTGGATTTTCATTAAGGCACAAACTTCCTCAAATTCCTGAATAAATAAATATGTATCTTCTATCCCCGTAAACCTAGGTAACATATTTATAAAATGTGGCTTAAGTTCAAAATTATTATCAGTTACCGGTGGTAGACTAATACATGAAGTTTGGGCAGAGCGGGAAGGATAACATTGATCCCTTAAAGAAACAGTTTGGGCGCCCTCCATTTTTGTTAAAGTGAGATCTTTTAAAGTGAAATCCGAAAAATCAAGTTTTCTCATTAATCGTGATATTTCGTCCCTAATCCACACTTTTTGCATACACTACTCAACAAATAAGCAGATAAACAAAAAAAAACAAAAAAAAATTTACTTCTAAGGTCAACCTAAATAAAATCTAGACAGCTCCTATCTGTTCCATGTTACACCGCAAGGTCCACCAAATTCGAAATTAATTACACCACTAGCCAGGTAAGTGTAAGAAAGGCGGGAGTCTCTCCGTAGAAACTGTGACTAATTGAATAACCACACAATCTTTAGGCGTATACCTTTTGAACCACTTGCCTAGACACCAGTAGTTTGATTAATTTAAAATTCAGACTCCTCTTGGAGTTTCTTGTCCTAATTGAGCTCGAGAGTCCTAGGGGCCAACGTCTACTTGATTTTATTAGGTCACGGTCATGCAAAATGTAAATTGGGTTATTTGTGGGCCAAGGAAGGGTGATGAAATCCCCACCTTATCTTGTTACAGGTTTTGCCCTTAATGTTAGATTAAAGATGAAAATGCACAAATAAAAAAAACTATAAACAAATAAAATGTCCTAAAACTATGTGAATTACGAAAGAAGGAGAAATTTTGACGTACCTCAATCCTCCATCAATCACCACAGTTTATATTTGACAAAAAAATAAAAAATAAAAAATAAAACCTAACAGGGTGTGCTCTACGTGAGTTAATGCATGAATGCGACAAATAAAAAATATATATATATAAAAAAACTAAACTACTATTTTTTATTATTTTTTTATTTAAAAAAATATGGAGATACGAAGTCCTGAAGAAAACACAGTAACAAAATCTTTATCTTTTCTCTTCTTCGATTCGCTTCAATAATCCTAAAAAAATGAGTTAAAACTAATTCGAATAAATAAAAATTAAGGAATAAATAAAAATTAATTCTAGTCCCCGGCAACGGCGCCAAAAACTTGATGTGTTAAAAATATGTACTGCAAGTGCACAGTGTCGAATTGAAAAACTGACAAGTACAGGTCGAACCCACAGGCACTAGATTAATTCTTTAATATATCCTTAATTAATATTTTAGGCAAATTAGAAATAAAAATGGTGGAGAAGATTTTTTAACTAAATTATACAAAATATTAATTAATAATGAAAACTATTAATTAGAAAAGATACCTAGGAATTAGAATCCATCAAATATTAACATAATAAATAATTTCTTATTTCCTAAATCAATTCCCAAATTATTTCCCCTTCCCTTTAAAAATAATGATTCATATAATTAATATAGGCAAGCATAAGTTATGAAAAATTCACGGATTAACTATAACTTATCAAAACCTCGCAATCAATATAAAAATCATATGCAATTTATGCGGAGGAAAATATGAAGGTGAAAATAATTAGGCATTAATTTAGGAACGGAAAGAAAATATAGTTATGAAATATTTAGTTTCATCATAATCCTAGGTATTAGAAATTTAGCTAGCCATGGAATTAAAAACAAAAACAAATAATATTAGTACTACTATTCGCATGAAATAAGAACAATAATTAAAAAGAGAATTTCTATTATGTAAATAAAAGAAAGTGACAAATACTCCCTGACAGTATGTTCCACACGTGATTGAAATAAGAGAGACAAACTCTAAATATCTTCTCCCTCCTACACTAATGGAAAACTTAGAAAAATAAATTAACAAGTAGTGCCTTTCTCTAAAACAAGAGGCCTATTTATAGGGAAAATAACTTTGAACCCTAATTTAGATTCATTGAACTTGGACACTTTGATTCCCTTTCCATGTAGGATTCAACTTCCTAGTATCAATCAACTTCTTAAAAAGATCTTCTAGATAGACTTTTCTTTCTCTTTTTGGATTTGAATTGCACACTAAGATTGTTCCACCTCTTTCTTTCTCCTTGTAGGATTCTTCTTGGATATTCTTTATATGAATAAGAGACTTAAATATTGCTTGATCACCAAGATTTTGACTTTATTGCAATAAATATTAAATCCTACAAAATAAAATAAAATATATTAATTTAATAAACTAATATAATTAAAAGGAAAAAATTAGGGATAATTAAATGTATGAATTACGTTTCTATCAGCTATATTGCCAAATATATTGCCATCATAAGAATTCTCGGATCGTCCCTAATGCTTTGTTGTCACTGCTACACAAACAATAACAACAAATTTAACAAATAATCCAATTCAACAAGTAAACATCTGAATAACAAATAATGAAGTTACTATATTCCATTCAACAATAAGAAATAGCTAATGATACTTGATAAATTATGAGGTCAGCATACATAACAACTAGTAAAATAATGTATAAAGGGTTAATAATGCCATACTTACAGGTTATTCAACTCAAACATGCCAATAAGATTGCCATAGATTTCAAGTTAGAATACTTGTAAGAGTTAAGGAATAACAGTCAATCAGCTAGTAACACTTGAGTGAATTGCAACTAATTTAGCATTTGCAAGGATACATATTTCATATTCCTTGTCAAATATATCTTCCTTTAGGAGTTGCAGTGACTGGAAAATTTGAAATAGAATCATTAGGTTATAGTATCATTGTAGCGAGAAAGCAGTGAGTAGTAACATAATCCCAAAACAATAGTCTTAATGAAAATACAAGAAAGGATTGTTAGTATCACTACTGAGCCCTCGTCAGTAATCACGTCATGAACTCGGGATCCTGGAGCATAGGCATTAATAGGTTCAAATTTCAGTGAGTAACCTTTTAGCTATATATAATGGCATTTGGTTCCAATTTACATGAAAATGTACGTCATATGCCAATCACCTGAAAAGAAACAACATGAAGCAATTAATAAATATAGAGAGAGAAGTGAACTAAATAGTCCATCATTGGGGCGCTTCACCCCACATGAATAATTCTGACAAACTATATTGGAGATATAATCTCTAAATATGTTGCCCATATGTAGCTTTCAAGAGGAAATACTTTGCTTGCTTGCTTTCTCAACTGTCGGTCCCATTGCAGATGCAATGCCACTAATAGTATACAAAGTAGCCATGATCAAATTTTTGTTGTTGTCATATAGCCGGCCTCTAAGAGCCCCAAATAACTCCACTGCAAACAAAAAGATAAACAAACTTCAATGGGCTGATAATTAGTTTTTCTCTAGACCTGTTCCCGTTGGTCGAATGCGCTTATTGGCCTCTTCCAGTATTTTAGTTACAACTTCAATAGATTCCAAACGAATCTGGAGTACAAAAGCACCCATTGTCAAGACAATTCTAGGAAATGAGACATGTTAAAGATGGATTAACTGTTGCAAGCTTCATTGACAGAAACTGTTGTAAATAGGAAAAGTTACATATTTTAAAACTCTAATTGCAGTATGACAAGTCAGATGTCTGTACAATTAACATATAAATGACTTCCACAAAGTTTCAAATCGTCGATTTTCACGAAGACCTGATAAACTAATATGTACATCTAACACTAAACGACTCCCTAGATGTTACATAGATCAGGTATCCCAACAAGAGCTTTGAGCAAAGTTGAACTATCACGTCCATAAACCCAATACAAAAAATTGCAAAATATCTTATAAAGTATGAAAGGAAGACTAGTTGAAAAAGAAGAAACATAAACACTATAAAATTTGACTGCTATACCTCAACTTGTTGTTGCAGTGATTGAACATAATTAATGATTTCCTCAAACATAACTGCTTTACCTGTAACCTGCAAAATTCAATCATTTGTTAAGAAATGAAATGCAAAAGAATCATCTAAAGTTACTGAAGTAGGCAAACTATGTCAAAATTCAATGAATCACTATTAACTATTAAAGCACAAATTTCTAAAAAGTACATTTTAATTAACAGAGGCACAAGGTTAGGTTTGTGCCTGTAGATGGCTTGCCACATTTTCCCTTGTAAGACCTTCGACATTCATCAGATTAAGAATCCTTTTAGGAACAAGGGATATGAAGAAAGAGAACATATAATCAATTAGTAGTTAAAGCTGGGTTATGATCCCTCTTCTATTGAATTTCAGAGTTATCCTTAGTTGCTTCAGGGGGATTTGAAGCTCCTCTGACTTGATCAAGCTCAGTATCCTGCCAAGCAAGGACAATGATAATCAAATGATCAATTAAGAAAATAAAAGACCAATCAAAGCCATCGAGTTTGATCAAAGACAATAGTAAACATGGTTCTACCTGAGCAATTCTTTTCCTTTTCTTTTAACCATGTCCCTTAGCAGTAATTCCTAAGGAGAATTGAAAAGAACCAACACCAAATATGTCTCTTTTACATTTTCCTTGCAACAGTCAAGAAATAACCTAAGGAGAATTGAAATTACAGGAACTACAGCCCCTGAGAAACTCTAATTGCTCAAAATGAATAGATAAAGATTAAAGTCGCATAAGATATGAAAGCCAAATTTTTACTTGGAAACCTAGTCAAAAAATCTAAACAACTCTTAAAAGACCAGTTTCAATCAAATTTTTCTTCAAAAAAATCAGAAACTCAAAGAAAGGGGAGAGAAAACAAAACCAGAGTAAATAGTTATAACACAGGTCCAATAAGAGGATATACATATTTACACTTATAAACTCAGCCTCACGCAAGCATTCATATATAAAAAATAAGCCAAATACAAATCAATAAAACCCTAACTAGAGGTAAATATACTGACCGAGATCACCGCCGCGCTTGGCAGAGTGTTGCCTAATTTTTAATAGCACTTTTCCACGCAAGTATACGCGTTCAATTGTAATATTCAGCAAGCAAGAGTATCGTTCCCACGAGGAAATAGACTAATATTTATCAAATACTAATTCTAATGCAATTAATCCTATTTTAAACTAAGAAAATTTTGTTTATGATTTGAAAATTAAACCTAACAAACTAATAATTAAAAACCAAAAGATCACAAGAATAAATGCAGATTTAACAGATTAAGATTACAACTTCCCTTAGTATTTCATTCAAACTACTTACTTCCCATTTAAAATAAATCAATTAATATGAATTGTTATCCAAGAATGCTTTATAAATATTCACGCTCTTCTTCCAAAGACACGTGAACAAATCCTTCTAAATCCAATCACTAAGATGTAGAATTATAAGGAACACCCCAATTAATCAACTCACTATATTCCTATGTGAATCAAGTTAATTAGGATTTATGCACAAATTCTTTCAATGGATACAAAAGACACATAGGTATATTCCTATCCTACATGCTAATCATATTAACCCTATTCAGATTATATGAACAGATGTTATCATATCCAGATCTCAATCTATACTCCATCTTCCAATTTCATATAGATTATCACAGTAATTGTTGGCCAAACAATTAATCAATAAGCATAAGATATAATAAACAATTCAATAAAAACTAACTTTCATTCAATGGGAAGCTTGCAATTTAAACTACATACCAAGTTCCGTTGCAATCTTAATTAAAATTTAGTTCATGCTAATAATAAAGAAAAACATAATCCAGATAAATAATCCAAACATCCCAGATAGTTACAAAAGGTAAAACTAGAGAAGAGAAGAAGAAACTCTGAATTTGCTCCAATACTCCCTCTTAGATCTTCAGCCTTTGCAATTCTCCTTCGTGTTTTTCTTCCTTTGTTCTCTTGCAAATCTCTTGAAAACTTAGTTGATTCCTTGCAAAATTCGTCCCCCTTGCCTTTGTAGAGTCCTCTCCTACTTGTATTGGTCTCAGCCCTCATTCAGACTCCTCTTTGGCTTCAAAAACCCACTTGACAGCTGCAAAACGCACCAATCTACGCATTAGAGCACCTAGGCGCTCATCATAGTGCAATTCCAAGCGCCTAGGCGCTTGACCATGTCCTCATATTTACAGAAATGCCACTCAGCTTTAATTTTCATGATTTTTGACCTTTTTCTTCTCCGAAATGACCAATTTATCCCTCCAACTCCAACCTACAACAAATAAACACAAAACACATAAAAAGATCCTAAAAACAATTAAATATAACAATAATTAAGTTTAATAATACTAGATTCATAGGTATAAAACCTACTCATCAAATACCCCCAAACTTAACCAATTGCTTGTCCCCAAACAACACAACACAATGCAACAGCTAAATATGCAATGCAAATGCAACTATTTAAATGTCTACATTCCAGCAGTCAAACAGAACAAAATCTATTCATCAAATCTCAGAGAAATCACAATAAACATGATAGTACATCATATCAAAACAGATTTGTAATTTCATCGTCAATCATCAAATCTTAACCTGTTATTATTGATATAGTGTGTGTGTGCTTAACATCCGTGCTAACTGATATGATGCTAAATACAACACATAATAAATCTCTTTAAAGAAATCATACAGTGTAAATTCACAAAATTCACGAACAAGCTAAAACCAACTAAAAACAAATAACCACCAAAATTTAAGAGTCCAATCCGGGATACTTATGCTCTTTTCTCTTTTTTTTTTTCTTTACGGGGGCTTTTTGCTCTTTTCCCGTTTTACTGTTTTTTTTTTTTTAACCATGACTGTGCAATGTCTCATTCCATCAGGCTAACAGTGCTACCCCTTAGCGAGCTTTCGACCAACGACTCCCAGACCATATAAGACCTTAGGGCGCTAGGTTTTAAGATACCCCTTCGGGCGTACTTGCTCAAGTAACAAAGGCCCCGAAACAAAACTAGCCAGAGTATATATATATATATTTTTTTTTTCATTTTTTTTTTTCAAGCTTATATATCCCAAATTTTTCCCCCAAACTTAAGTTTTTATCTAAATTCAGTCATCTTTGCCTATTCACGTCTTTCATTCATTTAAACTAGCATTATCCTCTAGAAGTCCATTATGTGTCAATTTAAACTCAATCAGTCAACATAGTTGTTTATACTGTGCTATCCTTATTATATCAATTTCAAACAGGTAAAGATTTTTTTTTTTTTTTTTTTCCAATAAAAACTATAAAAACTACATGAATGCAACTAAATGCAAAACTATATGCATGAACTGAAGCTGGAAATCTACACCCCAAACTTAAATTATGCAATGCCCTCATTGTATATAACAAATAAAATTTAAGAAATTAAGCACTGAGGACTTCCCTGAAAGATAGAAGCTTTACTCCTCGTCAGAATCTTCTTCATCTTCTTCATCTGGGGGGTATGCGGACAATGGTGGAAATTGGTAAGGAGCGGCACCTGGATTCATGCGAGCAAACATTTCAAGGAATGCTGTGCTAAAATTCTGATACACCTCCGTTTGCCGCTGAGCTAAACTATCTTGATTTCTTTCCATTCTGTCAAAACCTTCCTGAACTTGAGTGGCAACCATGTCGATTCTTCTAGTTTGATTTCTCAAATCGCGACGGATATCTTCATAAAAATTAGGAGGTTGCTCTGAGCTTCCAGCTGCAGGAGGATTCTCGTGGACCTGATGACTAGGCTCAGCTGCAGGCTCGGGAGGAGCAATAATGAATCCTAATCCTCTCGGGTGTGGTGTTCCCCCACCCCATACCTTGTACTTCTTTATAAGCGAGTGGTCAATTGCAGCTAAAGGAGGCTGTATAGCTTACTCGGCATCCCATTTCACCCCAGCTTGTTGGCATAGTCCTGTGATCAAAGATGGGTGCGGTAGTCCACCTGAGGTCCCTCCTCGAATTGCTTTGTCAATGGAATCATGAATAACTTGGCCCACATCTATAATTTTTCCTGATGCAATGCAGAAAAGCAGGGCTGCCCTTTGATTTACAACATCACTCATATGCCTACATGGCATCATCTTGGCACAAATAAATGCATGCCATGCCTTCCCATAATTGCTTAATTTGGATGCGGGGAACAACACAGCTTCATGTTGATCTGTTAATTTCCATGTCGTTCCAGGCACACACAAGGCTTGAATAATCTCACTGTAGTCTAGCTCGTGTTGTAGATATTGCATGTATCCATTGTTGGGTATCGTGTTCAAACCATAATACGCATTTATGGACCCAAAACTGACCTCCACAGATTTACCTCGAACCCAAATTACGTTACCAATATGATCTATTGCATTTGCGTAGAATTCCTTAACAATCTTCACAACAGATGCATCCGGTTGAGCTGTGAAGTTCACCCAACTTCTACTCCCAATCATCTGTAATAATTCCCCATCTTCTATATCGGGCAATAATCCACGCTCGGGAATTAGTGCTTTGTTAGAAAGTACATTGTAGTATCTGTCGGATGCTTTAGCACTGGTGAATCTCTTTTTGTCATACTTTTGGGAAGTGCCCGAAGTCTCTCCTCTTTGTCTTTTACTAGCCATAGTCTTATGTTCTAACTTCTTGCTAACCCAAATGATACTCAAAAACTTAGGAGAGCCAAAATCTTTGTTGTGACAATTTATCAAACACTTTGTGTGCACAAATTTGGAACACTATTAGTATGCACTCCCCCAAACTTAAATTTCACCAATTTTTGCAATTACTAATCACACTATACATCCAAGGTAATTCAAGCAACAATTAAGAGTACCCACACCCAATTGAGCCAACACAATGATAGAAACTAACTTCAAAGTACTAACCTAACTATTATCCAAGTGAATCCAAAGAATTTGCAATACAATCTTATGTACTTACTTGGTTATAGCCAAATCTTGATGTTCAATCAAAGTTGGATGATCAATTTGAGCCTTGAACCCTTACTTCAAGTAGATGTGGCTTGAATGCAAGTGCAATCCCGAATTGGTGAAGAATGATGATAATATGGAACTTAGTTGCTTTGGTTTGGGTAGGGATTTAGTGTTTGATTTGGATTTGGAAGAGAAAGATTAGTTGTTTAGGCTAGATTAGATGAGGGTTTTGAGTTGTGGAGGGTTAGATATGGAGTAGGAGAGTAAGAGAGGCTTTGAGTTGGAATGGGAGAGGAGTTGCCCGAATTGGGACTTAGGAAATTTTTTTTTTTTTTTTTCAATGGAGCGCCTAGGCGCTTGGTGTGTGCACTATTTGGGCGCCTAGGCGCTTGCTTGCAGAAACTTTTGGGCGAGTGGAGCGCCTAGGCGGTTGAAGTGTGCACTATTTGGGCGCCTAGGCGCTTGGTCTGGACAATACATTCTGACTTTGAGCGCCTAGGCGCTTGAAATGACTAGAGAGTGAGCGCCTAGGCGCTTGGCATGGTTTGTAGCTACTGACTTGAAGCGCCTAGGCGGTTGGAATGACTTGAAGTGGAGCGCCTAGGCGCTTGGGGCTTTTCCAAGTTCTCTGCTCTGACGTCCTTTGGGAAAATAGCCATAACTTCTTCGTCCGAACTCCGATTTAGATGATTCAAGATGTTCTGGAAAGAGGAGAAGTAGATCTACCACTTTCAGTCTTGAAGTTTCACGAAATAATATCCGGAGCGGTGGTCAAATTGGCTCTGAAGTGACTTCTTTGTGAATGGCAACCCGAAAACGCGAATCTAGCCACTCCAAAGTCGATCCATGTAACTTTTGTCCCAAACCTCGTCAAATATCCCCAATCTTAAACTTGTACGTGTTTTCCTTTCCTGCAATCAATTGAATCTCTGTTAGAGAACAAGGTATGCACAATTCCTTAACTAGCAAAGTTTAACCACTAATTAAAGTAATGGTAAAATAAATTAATAAGAGTAAAAAATAGCGAATAATAATAAAACTTCCTGGGTTGCCTCCCAGTTAGCGCTTGGTTTATAGTCTTCAGCCCGACTTTCTCCTCTGTTCTAATCGGCAAGGTTGACTGATGTCTTTTCACGATCAAAGCAACCCCCATAGTAGTGCTTCAATCTTTGATCGTTGACTTTAAAATTACGTTTTGAATACGGGTCTTCCACTTCTACAGCTCCATGAGGATAGACTTTTGAGATTATAAATGGCCCAGACCATCGAGATTTCAACTTTCCAGGAAACAGTTTAAGCCTCGAATTGTATAATAACACTGTTTGACCTGCTTCAAACTTTCTTTCCAGAATTTTCTCATCATGCCACCTCTTAACTTTTTCTTTATATAACTTCGCATTCTCATATGATTGGAGTCTGAACTCATCCATTTGATTCAATTGTAAAAGGCGCTTCTCTCCCGCAGCAGATATATCAAGGTTCAACTTCCGAATTGCCCAATAAGCACTGTGTTCGAGTTCAACTGGAAGATGACATGCCTTCCCATAAACTAACCTATACGGAGACATCCCTATCGGAGTTTTGTAAGCTGTACGGTATGCCCACAGAGCATCGTCCAACTTGCTAGACCAATCTTTTCGACTAGGATTCACTATCTTCTCGAGGATTCGTTTCACTTCTCGGTTAGATACCTCGGCTTGACCACTTGTCTGTGGATGGTAAGCAGTGGCTATCTTATGAGTGACTCCATATTTAGCAAGGATAGCTGAAAACTGCTTATTACAGAAATGTGTTCCTTCATCACTAATGATTGCGCGAGGAGTGCCGAATCTAGAGAAAATGTTCTTCCGAATGAACTTAATCACAACCTTTGCGTCATTGGTAGGTGATGCTATAGCTTCTACCCACTTCGACACGTAGTCCACCGCTAGAAGTATATAGGAGTTACAGAAAGATGGTGGAAATGGTCCCATGAAGTCAATTCCCCAAACATCAAACAATTCAACTTCCAGGATCATATTAAGTGGCATCTCGTGTCGCTTTGATATATTACCAACTCTTTGGCATCTGTCACATTTTAATGAAAATACACGGGCATCTTTGAAGAGTGTTGGCCAGAAAAATCCACATTGAAGCACTTTAGCTGCCGTTCTTTCTCCCCCAAAATGTCCACCATAGTCAGATGCATGACATTGGTGTAGAATACTCTCTATTTCAACTTCTGGGATGCACCTTCTTATTACTTGATCGCCACATTGTTTAAATAAGAATGGCTCATCCCATAAATACTGTTTCACGTCATGGAGAAATTTCTTCTTCTGTTGGCTTGTCAAATCAGGCGGAAACATCTTACTGACAATGAAATTTACATAATCTGCATACCATGGTGTATCCATCCTTACCGCAAATAGCTGTTCATCCGGAAAAAATTCGTTGATCACTGTTGTGTCATTTTTCTTTAGTTCTGAATTCTCTAACCGTGATAAATGATCAGCAACCTGATTTTCTGTTCCTTTTCGGTCCCGGATCTCCAAGTCAAACTCTTGTAGCAATAATACCCATCTAATTAATCTTGGCTTCGCGTCTTTCTTTGCTATTAAGTACTTAATTGCCGAATGATCCGTAAACACAATCACCTTTGTCCCAATCAAATATGAGCGAAATTTATCAAATGCATAAACAACTGCTAATAGCTCCTTCTCGGTAGTAGTATAATTCAGTTGAGCATCTGTCAATGTTTTACTAGCATAATATATAGCATGAAAAATTTTATCCTTTCGTTGGCCAAGAACTGCACCAATCGCATAGTCGCTAGCATCACACATTAATTCGAACGGTATAGTCCAATCTGGTGCTATGATTACAGGTGCGGTAACAAGTTTCTTCTTTAACACATCAAACGCTTCTAGGCATGCTTGATCAAAGTTGAATGAGACATCCTTCTCCAACAGATTGCACAGTGGTTTTGTGATTTTGGAGAAGTCTTTTATAAATCGTCTATAGAAACCAGCGTGTCCCAAGAAACTTCGAATACCCTTTACAGAAATTGGTGGTGGCAGGTTCTCAATGGTTTCGATTTTTGCTCTATCAACCTCAATTCCTTTTGATGATACTCGGTGACCCAAGATTATCCCTTCTTGCACCATAAAATGGCATTTCTCCCAATTCAAAACCAAATTCGTTTCCATGCAGCGTTTTAGCACAAGTGTGAGATTTTCCAAACAATAATCAAACGAATCCCCAAAAACTGAAAAATCATCCATAAATACCTCAAGATTTTGTTCAACCATATCTGAAAAAATAGCCATCATACACCGTTGAAACGTCGCTGGCGCATTACATAACCCAAAAGACATTCTGCGAAAAGCAAATGTGCCATATGGGCATGTGAATGTTGTTTTCTCCTGATCCTCGGGTGCAATGGCAATTTGGTTATAGCCCGAATATCCATCCAGGAGGCAATAATACTCGTGCCCTGCAAGCCTGTCCAACATTTGATCTATGAATGGTAGAGGAAAATGGTCTTTACGAGTGGCCTTATTCAACTTCCTGTAATCCATACACACTCGCCAACCAGTAACTGTTCGCGTTGGGATCAATTCATTCTGCTCATTCGCAACTACTGTCATTCCCCCTTTCTTTGGCACGCATTGAACCGGACTTACCCATGAGCTATCTGAGATAGGGTAGATAATTCCAGCATCCAACCATTTAATGATCTCCTTTTTAACGACTTCCTTCATGATTGGATTAAGTCTTCGTTGTTGTTCAATCGTTGGTTTCGTTTCGTCTTCCAACAAAATCTTATGCATACAAATTGATGGGCTTATCCCCTTGATATCTGCAATAGTCCATCCAAGAGCAGTCTTATATTGTCGAAGTACCCTTAGTAGCTTTTCTTCTTGAACCTTATCAAGTGATGCAGAAATAATGACTGGCAAGGAAGAAGAACCAAGGTAAGTGTACCGGAGGTGGTTAGGCAATGGCTTAAGTTCCAAGGTAGGAGGTTCTTCTATGGATGATGTCACCTTTTCATCTAGCTTTCCCCGATAATCCAGAGGTTCAAATTTTTGTGGACATCGTGTGAACTTTGGAGCTGAATCTAGCATTTGGACCCATTCTATCACCATTGAATCATCAAATAATTTTTCACTAACCAATGCGGTTTCAAGAGGGTTTTCAATCACAGATTCACAAAATACCTCTTCAGTTGCTTCTTCAATAAGATCAACTCTTAAACACTCTTCCTCTTCCGTCGGAAATTTCATAGCCTTGAAAACATTAAAAGTTACTTCTTCATCTTGAACTCTCATTGTTAACTCTCCCTTTTGTACATCAATTAATGTCCTTCCAGTGGCTAAAAATGGTCTTCCAAGGATAATGGGTATGTCTTTATCTTCTTCGTAGTCCAACACAATGAAGTCTGCTGGGAATATGAATTTGTCCACCTTCACTAATATGTCTTCCACAATGCCCCTAGGGTATGTCACTGATCTATCGGCGAGCTGTAGAGATATATTTGTGGGCTTTGGAGTTGGTAATCCCAACTGAGTGTAGATCGAAAGTGGCATCAAGTTAATACTTGCCCCCAAATCACACAAACATCTGTTAAAGAACTGGGGCCCAATCGTGCACGGTATTGTAAAGCTACCCGGATCCTTCAACTTCGGTGGTAACTTTCTTTGCAGAATTGCGCTACATTCTTCTGTCAATGCTACTGTTTCGAACTCCCCTAGCTTCCTCTTTCTTGATAAAATATCTTTCATAAATTTTGCATAACTAGGCATTTGTTCTAAGGCATCTGCGAATGGAATGTTGATTTGCAGCTTTTTGAACACTTCTAAAAATTTTGAAAATTGTCTGTTTAATTTCTGCTTTTGAAGTCTTTGAGGAAACGGCACAGGTGGTACAACTGTTGTTTGCTTTTCTTCTTGTTGTTTTGTCACAACTTTTTCCTCAGATTTACTTTCTGAATCTCCGCTCTCTTGTTCACCATCCTCAGCAGAAATTACTTTCTTGTGTCCGTCCAAATCTGTAGTTAACTCCTTCCCGCTTCTGAGTGTAACTGCCTTACAGTGCTCATTTCCATCATTCCTTGGATTTTTCTCCGTATCACTAGGTAAAGAACCTGGATTTCTAGTATTCATAGCATTAGCCATTTGCCCTACTTGATTCTCCAGATTCTTTATTGCAGCTGCTTGGGTTTTCGTTATGGTTTCCAACTGAGTTGCAAATCTTGCCATCATTTCTTCCATTTGTGAAAACTTTTGAAGTTCTAGAGTTTGTTGCTGTGGTTGAAATCCAGGTGGATATGTTTGCCTTGGAGCTTGAGCTTGTGACTGATTATTACTCCAAGAAAAATTCGGGTGGTTTCTCACTCCTGAATTGTAGTTGTTTGCATAACTACCATGCTGCCTATTATAATTGGAAACAAAATGGACTGATTCAGGATTTATTGCACATTGATCACTTGAGTGGTTACCCGCACATATTTCACATATCGTTTCCATTTTCTGAACTGGTTGTACCCCAAGTGAATCTATCTTCTTTGTAAGAGCAGACATCTGAGCTGTCATTTGAGCTGACAATGCTGTCATAGCATCCACTTCATACACTCCTACTGTCCTTGTCGGAGTTGTTCTTGCTGTTGGCCATTGATAATTATTAGCTGCCATGGTTTCAAGCAACTCATACCCCTCATCACAATTCTTGGCCATAATAGCTCCTCCTGCTGCAGCATCTATACTCGATCTCACTGTGCCGAATAAACCATTATAAAACGTTTGCACCTGAAGCCATTTAGGAATTCCATGGTGTGGACATTTTCGCAATGAATCCTTGAATCTCTCCCAGGCTTCATATAGTGATTCTGAATCGTGCTGAACGAAAGAGAATATATCGTTCCGCAACTTTGCTGTTTTTGCAGGTGGGAAAAACTTTGCAAGAAATTTCTGGGCTAAATCATTCCATGTAGTGATCGAGCCTGGTGGTAGTGAATGGAGCCAACTCTTAGCCTTATCTCTGAGGGTAAATGGAAATAGCCTTAGCCTTATTGCATCCTCTGACACATTATTATACTTGAAAGTATCGCAGATTTCTATAAAGCTGACTATGTGATCGTTCGGATCATCGTTTGGTAACCCTCCGAACTGACATGAATTTTGAATCATCTGTATTGTCCCCGGTTTTATCTCAAAACTTGTAGCAGTAATGGCAGGTCTCGTAATACTTGACTGAATTTCAGTAACCCGCGGCGTAGCATAATCCCGCAGTGCTTTTTGCTCTTCTTCAGCCATAGTATCTTCCTTATCAAGTGCTTCTTTGGTTTCTTTAACCCACTTACGCAACCGCTGAAATCTTTTCTCGATGTCGTCCTCGTGAGGCAATAAATCTGGCTTCTTCGATCGCGTTTGCATAAACTAGTCAAAAGCACCTGAATAGAACAGAACAGAACAGAAAAAGTTTAAATTAAGATTAACGCTATAAAAATCAATAATGACAAAATATTAAACTAATTTCCCCGGCAACGGCGCCAAAAACTTGTTGCCTAATTTTTAATAGCACTTTTCCACGCAAGTATACGCGTTCAATTGTAATATTCAGCAAGCAAGAGTATCGTTCCCACGAGGAAATAGACTAATATTTATCAAATACTAATTCTAATGCAATTAATCCTATTTTAAACTAAGAAAATTTTGTTTATGATTTGAAAATTAAACCTAACAAACTAATAATTAAAAACCAAAAGATCACAAGAATAAATGCAGATTTAACAGATTAAGATTACAACTTCCCTTAGTATTTCATTCAAACTACTTACTTCCCATTTAAAATAAATCAATTAATATGAATTGTTATCCAAGAATGCTTTATAAATATTCACGCTCTTCTTCCAAAGACACGTGAACAAATCCTTCTAAATCCAATCACTAAGATGTAGAATTATAAGGAACACCCCAATTAATCAACTCACTATATTCCTATGTGAATCAAGTTAATTAGGATTTATGCACAAATTCTTTCAATGGATACAAAAGACACATAGGTATATTCCTATCCTACATGCTAATCATATTAACCCTATTCAGATTATATGAACAGATGTTATCATATCCAGATCTCAATCTATACTCCATCTTCCAATTTCATATAGATTATCACAGTAATTGTTGGCCAAACAATTAATCAATAAGCATAAGATATAATAAACAATTCAATAAAAACTAACTTTCATTCAATGGGAAGCTTGCAATTTAAACTACATACCAAGTTCCGTTGCAATCTTAATTAAAATTTAGTTCATGCTAATAATAAAGAAAAACATAATCCAGATAAATAATCCAAACATCCCAGATAGTTACAAAAGGTAAAACTAGAGAAGAGAAGAAGAAACTCTGAATTTGCTCCAATACTCCCTCTTAGATCTTCAGCCTTTGCAATTCTCCTTCGTGTTTTTCTTCCTTTGTTCTCTTGCAAATCTCTTGAAAACTTAGTTGATTCCTTGCAAAATTCGTCCCCCTTGCCTTTGTAGAGTCCTCTCCTACTTGTATTGGTCTCAGCCCTCATTCAGACTCCTCTTTGGCTTCAAAAACCCACTTGACAGCTGCAAAACGCACCAATCTACGCATTAGAGCGCCTAGGCGCTCATCATAGTGCAATTCCAAGCGCCTAGGCGCTTGGCCATGTCCTCATATTTACAGAAATGCCACTCAGCTTTAATTTTCATGATTTTTGACCTTTTTCTTCTCCGAAATGACCAATTTGTCCCTCCAACTCCAACCTACAATAAATAAACACAAAACACATAAAAAGATCCTAAAAACAATTAAATATAACAATAATTAAGTTTAATAATACTAGATTCATAGGTATAAAACCTACTCATCACAGAGCTACAATCGGAGTAACGAGATGCGACGTCCTTGAACTTAGCCTTGTCGGAAACGATGTCTTCACGAAGGGATTTGAGCTGAGAGACGGTAGTGTCTCTAGTGGTGTTGCTAATAACTCGACCTTCTGGATCCTTCCAGGAAGCCTTACGTCGAGAGTCTTGGTGCTTTATGAGTATGTGAGAAGCCCTAACTTTTTCCGATGCGGCTGATGATGACATTTTGTTCCTCTTTTTCTGTTTGTCTGTTCGATCTGCCGATGAGACCCACATCTTCTTTCTCTTCCGATCGCCCTCTATCTTTATTGATAGTAATACATCTATTTATATACTCTATCTGTATGTATATAAAAAGGAAGAGAGATAGAGAGAGAGAATTACAAGTATCATATAAACACATTTTTTTACTACGTGTTTTTTTAGATAGATAATGTTTTTTTTTAAAAATTGTTATCTATTTAAAAAAAAATTAACCTTATAAATACATAATATTTTTAATATATATACAACGTTTTATTAAAAAAAACGTTGTAAAAAAACTATAACATTTTTTATAAAAACGTCATCTTTTAAGTGTTATTTTTTATGGTTTTGTACTAGTGTAGGAAACATTAATCCTAATGTTCAAGTCTAAGTAATTAAGAAACCGTAATCTAATTAGGAAATCCTAATTATAATTTAGAAACCTAATTCTTGGATTATAAACTCTAATGTACAATTATGAACCTAATTGTTAAATTAGCAATTTTAATTAGGAAATATTAAATCCTAAGAAGCAAGCTTGAACTATGATTAGGAAATCATAGTATAATTACAGAATCTTAATTATAATTTAGAAATATTAATTTTATATTTTGAAACCCGGAATTTAGAAATCTTAGAAATTAAATTGTAAAAATCTTAAGGTTAAACCCTAAACCCTAAGGGTTAGGGCATATGACAAGTTAGCCATTAAAATTGTATGCAAAATGATCCATTTACCCTTATTGCATTATTGAAGGTTATTTGCAAATCTTGCCATATTTTAGAGTTGGTGGCCAACCTGGATCAGCCCATGTGATAAAAAATCACAGCAATCAGCGCCATTATATCAACCAAATACAATGGATCAAGGATAAAAGTGAAAAAATGAGAGAAAAAGTCTAAAAACTTAACCCATTTGCTCTCAAACACTCCACCCGTGATAGCCCCGAATCCGAGCCTTAAATTGCCACGGATTTTGTACACTGTTACTATCACTATTTACGGAAGATATAAACATAAATTGTTTATACAATACATTACACACTATTTCCCAAGGTCGAGTAACCTTAACTTAATACACAATTCATAAACTTTCTAACATATAACACATTTATCAAACTATACTACTACAAAATAGTCGTACATTTTATCACAAACTGAACTTGGCCTTAACCTTTTCCTGTATCCGAAAGCATTCGCCTTATATGCAATGTTTTATCATGATATAGCAAGGGTGAGCATGAAAGTTTCCCATCAAGTTTAAGTTTAACAATATAACGATATATCATGATTGAAATGATTTGAATAATTGGCTGGCTATAATTCAACAATATAATTGTGAACTAGAAGGAACAAAATTTTGACTGAACAAGTTTTAAACATTAACAAACATTTTTGAACCAACTGGTAATGAAGGTGCTCAGCCTTTCATACCTTACTTATACATGCAAGATGTACAGAGTACAATTTTCGTGGCAATCAACAATGATTAGCCATAAGCTTGAATAAAATACTCTTAGTAGAGTTTAGTAAAAAGAAACTTGCCTGAACTGTTGATTACCGCAACGCAATTTATAACGCTTTACCCGAAGACCTAATATTAGTAATATAGATCTCCAATATTAGAATAATATCATCACAGTATAATACTGTTATATATACACATCCACAGAATAACCTAAACACATAGCACATAAATCTATCAGTCTATACAACACATAAGACTTGGTATTAGGTCAAACTATTTCGATTTGACTTAAAACCGAAACAATTCTATCATCCCGACGGTCTAGTCGGACAATACTCGAGTTTAAGTTTAATTAAACTCTGCTTAAACGCTTAACAATTATCCCAAATAATTATCTAAGCAGTCAAAATAATTTTCATTGACTTGCAATAATTTTCAAGTAATTATTATCATTTATCAACATTTTTCGATCATTAAAACCATATTTAATTGAATTAAATATCACATAATTCCTTAATCATTAATATTCATTTAATATAAAATATTAATGAAAATAATAACATGATATTATAATATAATTATAATATATCAAAGTATTTTTAATACCTTAGAATCATAATTATATGATTTTTAAAAACTTAAATCCATTATCCGATAATTGCTATAATTTTAAAATATTAATATTTTAATGCCAAAATATCAAAAGTTATTTTTTATAACTTAAAATATTTTTATAACACTTAAATCATTTTTATATGATTTTTAAAACATTAATTCTATTTTTCCATAATTTATTTAATATATCTATTAAATAAACTAATTATCATTAATATTGATTAATTAATGAATTTCATCACAAAATATTAAAAGTCATCAAAAATAACTTCAAATATTTTCTTATACCATAATATTATTTTTCATGATTTTTCATGAATTAAAATCATTTTTAAAAAATTTATTTAATATAATAATTAAATAAATAAATACCTTTTATTTTCCCAAAAATATTAAATATTTTTGAAATATACCCAAAATAATTAAAAACTATTTTTCGGACCTTAAAATAATTTTTCAGAATTTATTATATATTTTTAATAATTTAAAACTATTTTTTCAATTTATTAAATATTTTCCGAAAAATCAGAAAATAAAAATAAATAGAAACCGTCGCTAAAGCCTATAGCGACACTTATCTGTCGTCTTAGGTGTTCTTGAGTTCAAGAACACTGTCAGACCCGAGTTCTAGGGTGCACGTTTGACCGATCATAAAATTCAATCTGTTCATGTTCTGAGCTAGGTTAAGTATTGATCATGTAGTGTTTATGTAACACTACATGAATAAACCTTCATCTTAGTCATACAATAAACGATCAAAAAGATTTAAGCTTTTAAATTTACTGTCAGAACACATCTGGGTTTTCTGGGTAACCCAGAAACCCAGACAGTGTCGACCAAGCACTTTTGAGATCACTTTAATCTTGGTTATGATCCTTTATTTGGTAATTTTATGGTTCTAATCTATAGTACTAATGTCAAGGTACATTTACATCACAACAGATAAATTATACAACATCCACAACCCCTGATTCAGCTTAGTCAAACGTTGTCAGAATTTTTTATTCTTGAACTTTCTGGAATTTCCAGAAACGTAAAAATCAGCTCAGGTGGCCTACTTTGACCACCTACTACGCTCGATTTGTTGAGGTTATAAGGTATCTAAAGGCATAAACTTAAAGCACATATATCAGGCTACAAATTTATTACAACAACATCAACAAATAACATTATTACTGACAGATCCGGTCCATAAAATCTATTGTCAGACGCTGCTCATGTAATTCTGGGTTACCCAGATTTTGCTTAGTCAAACCCGGTCAACGGGGTTTGGCCGTTAATAACACCTGATCTAGACATCATTTAGCTGAACTATCACTTGAATATTAAAGCCTACATATCAGGCTACCAATATCAAATTTAAAACAACACATAACATATACAATCAAGGATTTGTGGCCACTGACATTTCTTGTCAGACCACTTTACCAACTCAAGAACAGATTTTTGAAAAATCACTTTTTACCCACTTTAATGATATGGATCCATCATGGATCATCATAGGTCAATTAAAAACAACATATAACACTTATTAAACACAAAACACATATTCTTTCTTAGCAACATGGATCAAAATAAGGTTAGGGCTATTATACCTTCGCGAACAAACTTTGATCTTGATCTTTCCTAAATGATATTGGGTGATCTAAGGACTAAATTTGGGACTGATATGCTTCTAATTTTCGGAGGTTTGAGAGAGAATGAGAGTTGGTGAGAGAAAAGTTGAAAATGAGCAATTTTAAGTGCATTTCTCTCTCTAAATCACTTATATAATGACCTTAGTTGTTAGATCTGATGCTAGCTGTCCATTTGTGGCTGATTGCTGAGTTTTTAGAAGTCACAAAGTCCATGGGTTAGGTCACCAACTAAAGTTACAAGCAATTTTGCAAGTTATCTTATATAAAAAAAATACAAAAGGGCAATCTTGTCATTTGGCTATAATCTTTAGGGTTTAGGTTTTAACCCCTAGGGTTTAGGGTTTAGGGTATAACCCTTTAGGTTTTAGGGTTTAACCCTTAAAGATTTATCAACTTGGATTTTTTTTCTAAGATTTCCAAATTAGGTTTAAAAATAGAATTTAAAATTTCTAACTTATAATAAGGATTCTATAATTGTATTAAGATTTCCTAATCATAACTTCCAACTTGATTATTAGGATTAATTTATCGTAATTAAAATTACTAATTTAGCAATTAAGTTCATTACTGTACAATTAGGGTTTTTGACAGAAAAATTAGGGTTTAAAAATTGTAAATTAGGGTTTGTAAATTAATTAAGCCTTGCCCTAATTAGTAGTATAATTAATACCACATAAGCATTATAATTATCCTTTCTATTTCCAGATTAGGGCTTCAATTTATCAAAATCTGAAACTAGGGTTTTTAGATCTGGTATTAGGGTTTTCAAATAATCAAATTGGGTTTCAAATTCGGAATTAGAGTTTTGTAATCAATTTATTAAGATTAACCCTAATTAATCTTATAATTATTTACACTTATGCCATTAAGTTCCCGATTTAGGGTTTCATCACCAAATTAGGGTTTTAGATTCCCAGAACTGAAATTAGGGTTTTCAGAACCAGCTTCTTGGATTTCTTATTAATCGCTAGGGTTTTCTAACCGAACGTTAAAGTTCTTAATATATAATTAGGGCTTGACACATATATAATTAATCTGATCAACCCTTGACCCTTAACCACATTTAGCACACATACATAACAATATTCACATAACTTAATCACATAAATCCTAAATCCTGAATAATTAACCTAAATCCTTCATAGAATTTTGAAATCATCAAAATTTCACCTTAATAACATCAAACGCGTATACTTATTTTCTGTCTAGGTCTAATATTTGACCTTAAATCAATCATTTAAGATTTTAATAAATTGTCCAAATTCTCGGATTGTCACATTCACCCCTCCTTATAAGAATTTCGTCCCCGAAATTCACCTTACACCTTACACCTTACACCTTACACCTTACACCGTGCACCTTACACCATTCACACATATCACATGCTACCCAATACACCTCTCACAAGAGTAAAAGTTTTCAAATTGTACTGAGGGGTCATATAGACCATGAACAAATTTAGTTTTAACGGTAGTGATCATACCGCAAAACAATACATTACTTAGTATGTTTACAATCACAAAGAAGGTAAACTACCGTTGTTAGTACTTTAGGTGATCAGCCCATCGTACTCTTACGTCATGCATAACGTATTAATCATTTTTAGCCAATATTTACGCTACTAGATTGGATTATTTATCCAAACATTATCGTTCACCCTAGTCTGACCTTTGGCGTCCTTTCGCTGAGGGGCTCATAAACATTTCATATAACTACGAGTCAAGAATGTCACATAAGTATGAGTTCTAAGAATTCGTACTTAATCCTTTATTCTCTACCTATGAACTATTTATCTGTATATAATAACTAGCATGACACAACATTTCAATGATTACCCATTCCACCAACTAAGTAGTTTTTACACTAAGTACAATTCCCCGCACATACAAGAAATCATACAACTCAGTTGCTAACACGAGTCATCATTGAAATCCCCACCTAATCTTAACCCCCTTTTTCAACACGAATTTCATTTAATCCGTATTCATAATCCATAACTCTTTTATGAGTTTTCATAGTACCATTTCATAGTACAACTGATACACAGCATCTTACTGTAAACTTTTCAATCATCAGCTTGATTCTTTCCGGTTGTCATAACCTTATCAGATCACGGGGTGATCTCATCGTATATATTACGATTCAATTCTATGACTTGATCGTTTTGTTTTACTATCTCCTATCACTGCACTTCTGTTCACCACTATTACCAGAGTTAGGGAACTCTGTGTCTTACACTCGTCGAGATTCGTCTTTGAATCTTACCGATACACTAACTCGATTTGAGTTAGTACTTAATCCTAATCACCGCGGTTATTGGTCTCAGGTATTACTACCTAAGCTTCATAACCAACAGCTTTGATACCAACTGTGATAGCTCCGAATCCGGGCCCCAAATCATCGCGGATTCGGTATACTGTTACTATCACTATGTGCGGAAGATATAAACGTAAATTGTTTATACAATACATTACAAACTATTCCCCAAGGTCGAGTAACCTTAACTTAATACACAATTCATAAACTTTTTAACATATAACACATTTATCAAACTATACTATTACAAAATAGCCGTACATTTTATCACAAACTGAACTTGGCCTTAACCTTTTCCTGTATCCGAATGCATTCGCCTTATCTGCAATGTTTTATCATGATATAGCAAGGGTGAGCATGGAAGTTTCCCAGCAAGTTTAAGTTCAACAATATAACGATATATCATGATTTAAATGATTTGAATAATTGGTTGGCTATAATTCAACAATATAATTGTGAACTAGCAGGAACAAAATTTTGACTGAACAAGTTTTAAACATGAATAAACATTTCTGAACCAACCGGTAATGAAGGTGATCAGCCTTTCATACCTGACTTATACATGCAAGATGTACAAAGTACAATTTTTGTGGTAATCAGCAATGATTAACCATAAGCTTGAATAAAACACTCTTAGTAGAGTTTAGTAAAAAGAAACTTGCCTGAACCGTTGATTACCGCAACGCAATTTATAACGCTTTACCCGAAGACCTAATATTAGTAATATAGATCTCCAATATTAGAATAATATCATTACAGTATAATACTATTATATATACATATCCACAGAATAACCTAAACACATAGCACATAAGCCTATCAGTCTATACAACACATAAGATTTGGTATTAGGTCAAACTATTTCGGTTTGACTTGAAACCGACACAATTTTATCATCCCGACGGTCTAGTCGGACAATACTCGAGTTTAAGTTCAATTAAACTCTGCTTAAACGCTTAACAATTATCCCAGATAATTATCTAAGCAGTCAAAATAATTTTCATGGACTTGCAATAATTTTTAAGTAATTATTATCATTTATCAACATTTTTCGATCATTAAAACCATATTTAATTGAATTAAATATCACATAATTCCTTAATCATTAATATTCATTTAATATAAAATATTAATGAAAATCATAACATAATATTATAATATAATTATAATATATCAAAGTATTTTTAATACCTTAAAATCATAATTATATGATTTTTAAACACTTAAATCCATTATCCGATAATTGCTATTAATTTTAAAATATTAATATTTTCATGTCAAAATATCAAAAGTTATATTTTATAACTTAAAATATTTTTATAACACTTAAATCATTTTTATATGATTTTTAAAACATTAATTCTATTTTTCCATAATTTATTTAATATATCTATTAAATAAACTAATTATCATTAATATTGATTAATTAATGAATTTCTTCACAAAATATTAAAAGTCATCAAAAATAACTTAAAATATTTTCTTATACCATAATATTATTTTTCATGATTTTTCATGAATTAAAATCATTTTTAAATAATTTATTTAATTAATAATTAAATAAATAAATACCTTTTATTTTCCCAAAAATATTAAATATTTTTGAAATATACCCAAAATAATTAAAAACTATTTTTCGGACCTTAAAATAATTTTTCAGAATTTATTATATATTTTTAATAATTTAAAACTATTTTTTTCAATTTATTAAATATTTTCCGAAAAATCAGAAAATAAAAATAAATAGAAACCGTCGCTAAATCCTATAGCGACACTTATCTGTCGTCTTAGGTGTTCTTGAGTTCAAGAACACTGTCAGACCCGAGTTCTAGGGTGCACGTTTGACCGATCATAAAATCCAATATGTTCATGTTCTGAGCTAGGTTAAGTATTGATCATGTAGTGTTTATGTAACACTACATGAATAAACCTTCATCTTAGTCATACAATAAACGATCAAAAAGATCTAAGCTTTTAAATTTACTGTCAGAACACATCTGGGTTTTCTGGGTAACCCAGAAACCCAGACAGTGTCGACCAAGCACTTTTAAGATCACTTTAATCTTGGTTATGATCCTTTATTTGGTAATTTTGTGGTTCTAATCTATAGTACTAATGTCAAGGTACATTTACATCACAACAGATAAATTATACAACATCCACAACCCCTGATTCAACTTAGTCAAACGTTGTCAGAATTTTTTGTTCTTGAACTTTCTGGAATTTCCAGAAACGTAAAAATCAGCTCGGGTGGCCTACTTTGACCACCTGCTACGCTCGATTTGTTGAGGTTATAAGGTATCTAAAGGCATAAACTTAAAGCACATATATCAGGTTACAAATTTATTACAACAACATCAACAAATAACATTATTACTGACAGATCCGGTCCATAAAATCTA
Source organism: Panax japonicus (assembly GCA_020205505.1). Lineage (NCBI taxonomy): Eukaryota > Viridiplantae > Streptophyta > Magnoliopsida > Apiales > Araliaceae > Panax > Panax japonicus. Next base: position 32,693,890 of record CM035110.1, on the reverse strand, counting down.
TTGTCAGACGCTGCTCATATAATTCTGGGTTGCCCAGATTTTGCTCAGTCAAACCCGGTCAACAGGGTTTGACCGTTAATAACACCTGATCTAGACATCATTTAGCTGAACTATCACTTGAATATTAAAGCCTACATATCAGGCTACCAATATCAAATTTAAAACAACACATAACATATACAATCAAGGATCTGTGGCCACTGGCATTTCTTGTCAGACCACTTTTCCAACTCAAGAACAGATTTTTGAAAAATCACTTTTTACCCACTTTAATGATATGGATCCATCATGGATCATCATAGGTCAATTAAAAACAACATATAACACTTAATTAAACACAAAACACAATTTCTTTCTTAGCAACATGGATCAAAATAAGGTTAGGGCTATTATACCTTCTCGACCAAACTTTGATCTTGATCTTTCCTAAATGATATTGGGTGATCTAAGGACTGAATTTGGGACTGATATGCTTCTAATTTTCGTAGGTTTGAGAGAGAATGAGAGTTGGTGAGAGAAAAGTTGAAAATGAGCAATTTTAAGTGCCTTTCTCTCTCTAAATCTCTTATATAATGACCTTAGTTGTTAGATCTGATGCTAGCTGTCCATTTGTGGCTGATTGCTGAGTTTTTAGAAGTCACAAAGTCCATGGGTTAGGTCACCAACTAAAGTTACAAGCAATTTTGCAAGTTATCTTATATAAAAAAAATACAAAAGGGTAATCTTGTCATTTGGCTACAATCTTTAGGGTTTAGGTTTTAACCCTTAGGGTTTAGGGTTTAGGGTATAACCCTTTAGGTTTTAGGGTTTAACCCTTAAAGATTTATCAACTTGGATTTTTTTCCTAAGATTTCCAAATTAGGTTTAAAAATAGAATTTAAAATTTCTAACTTATAATAAGGATTCTATAATTGTATTAAGATTTCCTAATCATAACTTCCAACTTGATTATTAGGATTAATTTATCCTAATTAAAATTTCTAATTTAGCAATTAAGTTCATTACTGTACAATTAGGGTTTTTGACGGAACAATTAGGTTTTAAAAATTTTAAATTAGGGTTTGCAAATTAATTAAGCTTTGCCCTAATTAGTAGTATAATTAATACCACATAAGCATTATAATTATACTTTCTATTTCCAGATTAGGGCTTCAATTTATCAGAATCCGAAACTAGGTTTTTCAGATCTGGTATTAGGGTTTTCTAATAATCAAATCAGGTTTCAAATTCGGAATTAGAGTTTTGTAATCAATTTATTAAGATTAACCCTAATTAATTTTATAATTATTTACACTTATGCCATTAAGTTCCCGATTTAGGGTTTCATCACTGAATTAGGGTTTAGATTCCCGGAACTGACATTAGGGTTTCCAGAACCAGTTTCTTGGATTTCTTATTAATTAAGGTTTGACACATATATAATTAATCTGGTCAACCCTTGACCCTTAACCACATTCAGCACACATACATAACCATATTCACATAACTTAATCACATAAATCCTTAATCCTGAATAATTAACCTATATCCTTCATAGAATTTTGAAATCATCAAAATTTCACCCTAATAACATCAAAAGCATACACTTATTTTCTGTCTAGGTCTAATATTTGACCTTAAATCAGTCATTTAAGATTTTAATAAATTGTCCAAATTCTCGGGTTGTCACACCACCAAACTTTTCTCTATCCACACCTACAAAATACACAAGTATTTCAATCACTAAACAAGCCTCTTGATCATCAAGATCATGATCAGAGATCAAAATCAAAGGATTTGAGTATAAGAGGTATAAACCCCAATCTATGTGTTTTATGTTAAGTGTTGTTATTGGTTGTTGTATGTTGTGTCTAAGGGTGTTAAGTAGTGTTCTGGGTTATTAGATCTCAGATCCATAACATCAAAGTGTTCGAAATTGAAGTTTTTAGAAATCTGGAAAAATTGAAAAAAAATTGTTTGACAGCCTAATGTCAGAGCTTCTAGATTAAGTTATTTTTAATAACTTTTAATATTGTGTGAATAATTTCACTAATTAATTAATAATAATGATAATTAATTTATTTAATAAATATATTAAATAAATTATTAAAAATATAATTAATGATTTAAAAATCATATAAAAATGATTTAAGTGTTATAAAAATATTTTAAATTATAAAATATAACTTTTGATATTTTGTTATGAAAATATTAATATTTTAATTTTAATTAAAATTATCGGATAATGGATTTAAAGGTTTAAAAATCATATAAATATGATTTTGAAGTATTAAAAAAACTTTGAGATGTTATAAATATATTATAATATTATGTTATGATTTTCATTAATATTTAATATTAAACAAATATTAATTATAAATGAATTATATTGTATTTATATCATATAAATACGATATTAATGATTGAAAAATCATGATAAATGATAATAATTATCTGAAACTTTTTACAAATCTTCAAAAAACATTTTTGACTGATAATAAATTATCTGAAATATCTGTGAACCAGTTTAGACCGAGTCTTAGTAATATTAGGTTCGTGTATTATCCGACTAGTTCGTTGGGATGTCAGAATTGTACCGAATTCAACTCAGACTGTAATAGTTTGACTTGATACTAGGTCTTATGTATTGTATAGACTGATAAGATTATGTGTTAATGTGTTTAGGTTATTTTAAAATTGTGATAATATTATTCTAATTTGTATATTGATATTATTTATATATTAGGTCTTCAGACAAAGCTTATTAAATTACGTAACAGTAATCGACCGAACATGCAAGTTTTTTCTTGACTCGACCTCGAGTTATTTCATTCAAATATGCTTCTAGTTAATCATTACTGATTGACATGTCTATGAATTATTTATTCGCACTATGTGCATAATGCATGTATTCATGAGGTATAAAAGGCTAATCAACTTCATTACCATTCAGTCCTGATATAATTGCTATGTTCATGTTCAATGTTTGTTTAGCTATGAAAGTTTGTTCATGCAAGTTTTCAATTATATTGTAGAATTATAGCCAGCTTATTGTTCAATTCTTTCCATCATGATATATCCTCAATTAAACTTATACTTACTGGGCAAACTTATGTTCACCCTTGCTATATCATGATAAACATTGCAGATTAAGATGAATGCATTGGATACAAGAAAAAGTCAAAAGATAGTTCCAGATTTAGTTTATGTGTGCATCTAGATTTGTAATAGTATTGTATGAGGACAACTTTGTATGTTAGATAGGATATTGATTCAGGTATTATGTGAAGGTTTTAGACCTTCGTGTAATGTATAAAGTTTATTGTATAAATAATTTATTTTTATATCTTTCGCAATAATTATAGAATTAGTATACTAGATTCATGGTGATTTGGGACCCGAATTTGGGGATGCTACAGTTGGTATCAAAGTCATTGGTTATAAACTGTAGGTAGGAATACCTGAGACTAATAACTGCAGTGATTAGGATAAGGACTAACCCAAATAGATTTAGTGAGTCGGTAAGATTCAAAGACGAATCGCAGCGGGTTATAAAGATACGAAGTTCCCTAACTCTGATAATAAAGGTGAACAGTAGTGGTGAATAAATAGAGTCCAAAAGACTAAAAGTGAAGGGATATGAGATCGTAAAATAAAACGATCATCGCATAAAAATGAATTGTAATATTTACGATGAGATCACCCCGTGATCGGATAAGGTTTTAGTAGTGTGAAGGATCAAGTAAATGATTGAAAAGATTTACAGCAAGATTGTTGTGTGTCAGTTGTACTATGAATTGGTACAGATTCAAGAAATGATTATGAATACTAATTAAATGAAATTCGTATTAAGAATGGAGTTAGATTAAGTGGGGATTATGAAATGTTTGTGTCATACTATTTATTATATACTTATTGAGAAGGTGATTCTTTTCAAGTGTATAACAGATCGGTAGGGTATAGGTAGAGAATATAGGAATAAGTACGAGTTCTTAAGTTTGACGAACGGGGTAGAATTAAGTGTGAATGAAATATTGAGGATAATAGGAATATATAGTAATATTAGGCAATGGATTATTAGTGGAGGTATAGGTTTTCCAAATCTTCTAGCTATGATGGACTCAAAATTTTTGACATCAAGTTAAATACGCACTATGCACTTTTTAGAAATGAATTTTTATTCTCAACTCTTGGTGACCATTGTGTATGCATGGACTTCGGGCCACCTACACCTCGTTACCTGTTGAGATGATAAAACATATTTATAATGATTTTTGAACGGTTTAAAGTATAGTCTATGCTATTTGTTTTGGCTAGAAGATAATGATTTGAAATATCAAAATATATTTTTATTTATCACTTATGTACCATATATGTAACCTGGTGCAGGGATGATAAAAAGTTGATGGAGTTGTAAATACAGGAATACTTAGTGTTGAATTTGATCTAAAATCGTTGTTCCACTATTGTATGATGTGTTATGACAAAGTCAATCAACGACGGCATCCTCAAATGGGCTGTTAATACAGTACGACATCATGACGTCATTCTCAAAAATATTTTCAAAATTTTAATTTGCCAACGGGGTTTGACTATACCTAAATATTTCGATTGAATTGAATTATTGATATGAGTCTATGCTATTTGATTCAGCTAGACTAACTTTTATGAAAATCCTAAGTGTTTTTTGAAAACTTTCCCGAACCAATTTTTTTGTGCGGATTTCGATAAAGACCGAGGTAAGAAATTTTGTGCGCCTAAGGCGGATAAGAGGAACGCGGAATTTTTTTCCGACTAATAGTACTTGGCCAGTACAGGGCATACCGGGCTAATCACCCTTTGTGTATGTAAGTTATGACGGTTTGCGGATGAATTTCCATAAAAGCTTTGCGAAAATGAAAATTCATAATATATATAACTCCTCAGCACAATTTGAAAATTTTTACTCTTGTGAAGAACATAATTGGTAGCATATGATGATGTGTATGATTGGTTTATGCTGTATGGTATAGGGTGTAAAGTAAATTCTCGGGATAAAATTTTTAGAAGAAGGGGTGAATGTGACAACCCGAGAATTAGGACAATTTATTTAAATCTTAAATGATGGATTTAAGGTCAAATAATAGGCCTAGACATAAAATAAGTGAATGCATTTGACATTTCTGTTCGGTTTGTAATATTCATGAACGCAATCAAATTGCAAAAATAATGCGGAAACGTGTAAAATCAGAGTTTAAAAATTTTACAAACCATATACCCGGATCACCCTTTATGCACAATTATTAATTAAACGAAAAAGAAAGAACAAGAATCATACCCTTGAAGATCCGAGCTTCCTCAGGTACAAGTTCACGTCCAATCCTTTTCGCGTTCAACTTGAATCCACCGGGTTTGGTTCCTTCCTTTGATCAATGTTAGCCACCCAAGTGTTTGGCCTCTAGAGGTGATCCACCAAGGAAGAAGAAGAATTCAAGAAGATGGGTATTTGGCTCAAACCCTAGTTTTCTATCTTATAGAAAAAGGGGAGTACTCTCCAACAATTGGAATTACGTATGTTGTTAAAGTCAACAACCTCTTCACCCATAATAAGAATCCTCTTATTTATAGATGTAGGCAACCCTCCTTAACAATTAAGGAATTGGGTTTTATTTAATTAATTAAATTCTTTTAATTAATTAAGCTCCCTAATCTTATTAGGGATAATTAATTAAACTCTTTTAATTAATTTGCCTCCTAATCCTATTAGGATATTTGAGAGTACTTTTATTAATTAATTCCCAAACTCCTTTAGGAATTAAATAATAATAATAATAGTAATAATAATAATAAGACTCCTCTTATTAATTTATATTTAATATTTCTAAAATATTAAATAATAAATATTAAGCTATTTAATTTATTCTATCACCATAGATTAAATTAAATATACTTAACTTATTATTACGATTATGCCATTAACTTCTTAAATAATTATTCTTCCTTTTATGGTGTGACCCTTTAGGTTCTCCATATTAAACCGGTTGTGAATAAATCAATTAGAACAATTCTAATCTTATTTAAATAAATAAATTAAATTAATAATTTATTTAAATAAATAATATTTATTCTACAATAGGGATAAGCCTCCCTAGCGATCAACGACTTTCCGGATAATATAGATTTCAACATTAATCATAAAAGAACCTTTGAGTAAATAGTTACCGTACAATTCAATCCTTCCACCATACAATGTCCCAATTAAATATAAGACATGGAATTTCTGTTAAGTCTTATTTTATTTAATTATATATATTTCGACTCTTAAATGCACAACTCCAAATAATGCAAATTAGAAACTCCTTTCTAATTTCATTCTGCCTTGGCCAAGGACTACTGAGTTGTCATTTATCGAATCACATAGGACATTTCTCTTCTTTTACTAGAAGTGGTAGATTTTTTATTGATCATACATTATCTCCATGTACAACTTATTATACCCAAGCATACCCTAAGGGTCTTAAGGAATAAGTCAAAGTATAACTCATCATACACAAGATACTATGATGATCTCAAGTCCAAGGATCACTTGTACTACTATCACTACAGGAATTCCTATTGACATGCAAGTAAAACTCCATTAGGTATTCCTTAGCGAGTCACGTTCAGTGAACTAATTCTCTAATAAGCACCTACATACTTGCTTTAGTGTCTCCACACAAATGATCATGAGATCAATCATCCTCATCCAATGAGCAAGCAACGTATGTACCAATCTATCCGGATTCACTAATCCCTAATTTAGTAATCCAACGATTGGGAACTATTTTAGTTTTAAGCTTTCTAAGAATTTAGATCTCATTATAATTATCATCATCATTATTCTAAAAGCATTGCTTAAAACTATGGGTTTATCACATATTATAAAACAACATCATGTAGATAATTAAAAGCCTTTAATAAATTAATACTTTTTATTAATATAATGAATAAGATTTTTTACAAAGTATATGCTTTATCATCAAACATGATTGGCTTGTGTGCATACTACTTTCAATCTCCCACTTGCACTAAAGCCAATCGCCATGGTATCTCATACCCTTCTTCTCTAAGTGACGATTATCCTGCTGTTGGATAAGCTTTAGTTAATGGATATGTAATATTGTTCTTGAGAGTTCACTATCTCTATAGTGATTTCCCATCTTTCAATGATTCTTATAATCAAATGAAAGTGACACAACACATGTTTAGATCTAAGATGAGACTTAGGAACTATTCCTAGTTCTGTAATGAACTTTTCATCCAAACAATCAACTTGCAGCTTCATTTATAGCTATATACTTTGTCTTTATCACTAAACCAGCAACTCTTTGCTGATTGGAACCTTTCCAATTCACTGCACCACTGTTCAAGGTAACGCTTTACCTTAAAGTGAATTTTCTGTTGTCTTGGTCTGTCTGAAAAACTTGAGTATGTTAAGCCCTCTAGTTTTAATTCAGACCCACCATGTATATGATTACATCTTTAGTGCCGGTTAAGTACGTTAAGATATTTTTCACTGACTCACAGTGAACTTCTCCAGAATATGACTGATCAACATCAGGTCACGTATATTTCATTGCATACATGATAGTCACTCATGCGATCTCTCTTTTAGTGTCTATGGGGACTATTAAGAGAGATACACTCCATGGCTCATCAACATGAGACATCTATTGGAGTTTTCCATGCTAAACGACTTTAGCATCAAATGAATATACATTCCTTGGGTTAAGCCGAGCATCCTTTTTAAATCTATCTATATAGATTTGCATCCCCAATTAAGATACTCTTCCCAAATCATTCATGGAGGAATATTTAGACAACTTTATCTTAACTGATTCTAGCATTGACATGTCATTCCGTATTCATAGTATATCAACATATAATACTAGGAATGTCACAACGCTCCCACTGACCCTTTTGTACACACTAGGTTCATTCTTATTTTTGATAAAATCAAACTCTTTTGATTATTTCATCAAGACGAATGTTCCATATTTGAGAGTGTCTACAACTCTTACCTCATTGTATGTAACTGGATCATCATCTTCTATGATACGTACCTCATCATCATCATCCATGATGAATCCATACCTCCCAGGTATCTTCGGTACTATTCCAGATTTACGATTCGGTTGTGGTACAATAGGTATATCTATAGGTTCCTCTTATTTGACTTGTAGTGTTTTGTGGTTCTTGAACTTTTCAAGATGTATTATCCTCCCACTAGCCCTTTCAATGATAAACACCTTTATCTTAGAAGGCAGCATGTTTCACAACAAACACCTTTTGCTAAGTAGGATTATAGAACATACGCCCTAAACTTACTTTAGATGTCCCACAAATCTGTACTTGTCAAATTTTGTCCCAAACTTATCCTTTGAAACCTTTTTCACATAAGTTGAACAACCCCTTATCTTAACATACTTAAGATTAGGAATCCTCCCTGTCCATAACTTTTATGGAGTCTTAGGGCCGGATTTTGAGGTTACCCTTTCCGTAGATATGTAGCCATTTCTAGGACATTACCCCAGAAGGATACTGGAATGTCAGTAAAATCATTATGGACCGCACCATGTCCAACAAGGTACGATTTTCCGTTCAGATACATCAATCAATTATTACGTATCATGAGGCGTCCATTATGAGAAAACCATTTGAGATGATCTAGAAACTTATTACACAAGTATTTATCCTTGGATCTAATCAAAGAATCTTAATACTTTGTCAATTTATTTTAGTTCTGAATTCTTTGAACCTTTCAAATAATTCACACTTGTATTTCAACAAATACATACATTCAACTCTTTGAATGATTATCTCCTTTTCTTATACTAATTTGTTCAATTTGCAAAATATATTTTTCACGTAAGTCAAGTATACAAAATCCATTAAGTAATATTTCAGTTCTATACAAAACATTATTATTATAAATAGAACAACAATTATTCTTAAATATAATATCAAAGATTTTATTGTCTAACAATAAAATAGAAATAATGTTTCTAACAAGAACTGAAATACAATAACAACTTATTGACTTAATAGATTTTCCCGTAGGCATTGCTAAACTATAAGTTCCTATGGCTAATGCAACAACCTTTGCTTCATTTCCCACACATAGGTTTACTTATATTTGTTTAGCTTTCTACTTTTACTTGGTCCCTTCATAAATCTATATTTATGATAACCAAATTCGGTATCCAATACCCAAGTAGAACCTTGACTTAAAGAAAAATTTATTTTAAATCATGAACAAAATTGTATTTGTAACCGAAACTTCACTAAGCTTCTTTGGTTAGCCTCTGCAAGATGAATCTTGCAGTATCCTTCCAGTGTCCAAGCTTATTGAAGTGGAAGCAAACTCCTTTGCTAATTGTATCAGTTTTGTTCTTATTATCCTTTATTTTTGCCCTTTCTATTTACCTTTTTAGAACCGTTCTTCTTTTCAGAAGATCCTTTGGCCCCTACCAGTAAGACTTGGTCTTTCTTGGTTGGAAAGTGACTCTCAACATTTTTCAACATGTTAAGCAAATCAGCGAGGCTGATATCTAGCTCGTTCATATGAAAAATTCACAACAATTGTGAAAGGAGTCCGGAAGTGAGTGCAAGATCAAATCTTGGCTCAACTCTCCATCCATGACAAAACTCATTGTCCTAATTGTTCAATCAAAATTGATCATGTTTAGGACATGTGTCTGTACTGTAGTGTCATTGGTCATTCTAGATCGGAAGAGCTCCTTAGATATCTGATATCTTTCAGTCCTACTTTCTTCACCATCAACTACTTGATGTGCAGGAATATAGTAAGAGCATCCATAGTTTCATGCTGACGCTGAAGCTCGTTACTCATGGATACGAGTATGATGCATTGAGCCAACTGTGCATCATCTTGCCACTTTCTAAAATTAGCAATCTCTTCCTCAGAGGCATTTTCTGCAACCATTGTAAGAAAGACGTATTAAGGACATAAGATAGATTTTCAGCCGTGAGAACTATTCTCAAATTCCTTAACCAATCTTTTTAATTCGGTCTGGTTAAATAACATCTAATATGTTTCGCAGTGATACTAATTTAGACATTGTAAAAATCTGTAAATGAATTTATAATTAACAACATTTTAACATACATCCTTTTATTAATTACCAAAATAATTTAGGTCTTGTTTTAAATTGGTATCTCCCACTATTTTCTTCAAACTATATTACCCTCACTTATATAGTTCGACAAAATCTAATTAAAGATTTGCTAGTGAGAATAAGGATCCCATTTCAAATGTATATAGCCTTGTGTGTGCACAACAAACTATATATAAATAAATAGATAGACAACTCTTGTCAATTACATCAACTATGTAACTCCTTGTATTTTGCCTCTTAAATCATAATGGTCAAGTGTGTGCACATCCGAACTAAAATGATTTAAGTTAAGTCAGACCCAGCATCTCCATATAAGTGAAGAGAAAACTACAGCCCTTGTGTGTGCACAACAAAGCAGTAATTTTTAATTCCTTATAAACATCATATGTAATAAAAATAACATCTTAAATATTTAATACTCGCCTTTTGTGTGCACAACAAACTCATATTAAATATTCAATACTCTATTGTTTCTATCATACTAGAAGGCGACGTTCGATATTCCAAATATCTTTGAACGTTACAACTTAATATAAAATATTTGAGGGGTTTGTTATTAATTTGTCTCATCTTGTTTAGCGCGCATGCACATATATATATAAAATACGCGTCATATTAATGAACATGCGAAGCATGTTTGCATAATATAATATATATATATATATATAGTATAAGCATGTACATATAGAATACTATATTCTACCTGGATTGATTATGGACTTTTATTCTAGTTTGGTTCACTAGAGCCACCAAGTGAACCAAAAGGTTAAACCCTAGGGGTGCAAGAATTAATATTTAAATATAACTATTACATTTAAACCCGGGCTCCATTACAAACGGGTCTTCAAGCGCTCCTTGTTCCTTGATCTCCAATTCTTCAAAATTAATTCTAACTATTCCTATTACATAACTATTTAAAAAAAAAATAGAAACCTTGATCAGCAGTCAAGGGGAAATACATAGGAGGGAGATAGAATTTACATTAAGAAAAATTTAGAGAAGACGAGGTACGCAGACCCCATTTTAATAAAACTCATACATTCATGCATCCAATTAAAATAAAATCCAATCATATTGGTCAATAGGAAAAGAATCCATGTTTCCTTAAATAAAGAAGTTTATTTAAATATGAAATAGGATTTCATATTATTCAAAATAAAGGAGTTTATTTGTGAATAGGAAAGAAAATCCGTATTTCCTTAAATAAAGGAGTTTTATTATTTTTTACATGGAATTGGATTCCATAATTAATTAAAATAAAGGAGTTTATTTTGATTAAAATAAAATAGTTTATTTTATTCAAAATTGGATAAATTAAAATAAAATAGTTTTATTTTGATTTAAATTTGGATTAAAATAAAGGAGTTTTCCTATTCACAAATAAACTCCTTTATTTTGAATAAGAAAGAGAATCCTAATTTCCTTAAATAAAGGAGTTTATTTAGATATGAAATAAGATTTCATATTATTCAAAATAAAGGAGTTTATTATTGAATAGGAAAGTGAATTAATTGTTCCTTAAATAAAGGAGTTTATTTAGATATGAAATAAGATTTTATATTATTCAAAATAAAAGAGTTTATTTGTGAATAGGAAATAGAATTCGTGTTTCCCTTGAAAAAGTTTTTTTTTTTACATGGAATTGGATTCCATATTTAATTAAAATAAATTTTATACAATAAAATTATACCCAATAAAATTGTTCTAAAAACATATCAATATACATATCAAATTTTGAACAATTAATAATTTGCATAAAGGTTTGGCTCTGATACCACTGTTAGGTTTGTAATATTCATGAGCGCAATCAAATTGCAAAAATAATGCGGAAACGTGTAAAATCAGAGTTTAAAAATTTTACAAATCATAAACCCGGATCACCCTTTATGCACAATTATTAATTAAACGAAAAAGAAAGAACAAGAATCATACCCTTGAAGATCCGAGCTTCCTCAGGTACAAGTTCACCTCCAATCCTTTTCGCGTTCAACTTGAATCCACCGGGTTTGGTTCCTTCTTTTGATCAACATTAGCCACCCAAGTGTTTGGCCTCTAGAGGTGATCCACCAAGGAAGAAGAAGAATTCAAGAAGATGGGTATTTGGCTCAAACCCTAGTTTTCTATCTCTATAGAAAAAGGGGCGTACTCTCCAACAATTGGAATTACGTATGTTGTTAAAGTCAATAACCTCTTCACCCATAATAAGACTCCTCTTAATTATAGATGTAGGCAACCCTCCTTAACAATTAAGGAATTGAGTTTTATTTAATTAATTAAATTCTTTTAATTAATTAAACTCCCTAATCTTATTAGGGATAATTAATTAAATTCTTTTAATTAATTTGCCTCCTAATCCTATTAGGATATTTGAGAGTACTTTTATTAATTAATTCTCAAACTCCTTTAGGAATTAAATAATAATAATAGTAATAATAATAATAAGACTCCTCTTATTAATTTATATTTAATATTTCTAAAATATTAAATAATAAATATTAAGCTATTTAATTTATTCTATCACTATAGATTAAATTAAATATACTTATCTTATTATTACGATTATGCCATTAACTTCTTAAATAATTATTCTTCCTTTTATGGTGTGACCCTTTAGGTTCTCCATATTAAACCGGTTGTGAATAAATCAATTAAAACAATTCTAATCTTATTTAAATAAATAAATTAAATTAATAATTTATTTAAATAAATAATATTTATTCTACAATAGGGATAAGCCTCCCTAGCGATCAACGACTTTCCAGATAATATAGATTTCAACATTAATCATAAAAGAACCTTTGAGTAATTAGTTACCGTACAATTCAATCCTTCCACCATACAATGTCCCAATTAAATATAAGACGTGGAATTTCTGTCAAGTCTTATTTTATTTAATTATATGTATTTCGACTCTTAAATGCACAACTCCAAATAATGCAAATTAGAAACTCCTTTCTAATTTCATTCTGCCTTGGCTAAGGACTACTGAGTTGTCATTTATCGAATCACATAGGACATTTCTCTTCTTTTACTAGAAGTGGTAGATTCTTTATTGATCATACATTATCTCCATGTACAACTTATTATACCCAAGCATACCCTAAGGGTCTTAAGGAATAAGTCAAAGTATAACTCATCATACACAAGATACTATGATGATCTCAAGTCCAAGGATCACTTGTACTACTATCACTACAGGAATTCCTATTGACATGCAAGTAAAACTCCATTAGGTATTCCTTAGTGAGTCACGTTCAGTGAACTAATTCTCTAATAAGCACCTACATACTTGCTTTAGTGTCTCCACACAAATGATCATGAGATCAATCATCCTCATCCAATGAGCAAGCAACGTATGTACCAATCTATCCGGATTCACTAATCCCCAATTTAGTAATCCAACGATTGGGAACTATTTTAGTTTTAAGCTTTCTAAGAATTTAGATCTCATTAGAATGATCATCATCATTATTCTCAAAGCATTGCTTAAAACTATGGGTTTATCACATATTATAAAACAGCATCATGTAGATAATTAAAAGCCTTTAATAAATTAATACTTTTTATTAATATATGAATAAGATTATTTACAAAGTATATGCTTTATCATCAAAGATGATTGGCTTGTGTGCATACTACTTTCAATTTCTAGAAAGAAATTTTATGAATTTAAAATTTCGTTGTGGTGAATTATACATGATTAAGAGTATAAGTGTATATGTTCTTTGTGTATGTTCATGTATGTGTTCAGAATGTGGTCAAGGGTCGAGGGTTGACCAGATAACATATATTAGTGTCAAATCCTAATATTATATTAAAAACATCGGCGTTCAGTTAGAAAACCCTAACAATTGATAAGAAACCCTAAAAACTGGTTCTAGCAACCCTAATTTCAGTTCTGGGAATTCTAAATCCTAATTCAGAAGTTGGAAACCCTAAATTGGGAACTTAATGGCTTAAGTGTATTGATTATAAACTTAATTAGGGTAAAACCTAACAAAATAGTTAGAAAACCCTCATTTGCAGAATTAGAAACCCTAATTATAAAATTAGGAACTCTAATTGCTAATTAAAAACCCTAATTACTAATTAAGAAAGTTTTATGTTAATTAGGAAACATTAATCCTAATGTTCAAGTCTAAGTAATTAGGAAACCCTAATCTAATTAGGAAATCCTAATTATAATTTAGAAACCATAATTCATGGATTATAAACCCTAATGTACAATTATGATCCTAATTGCTAAATTAGCAATTTTAATTAGGAAGTATTAAGTCCTAATAAGCAAGCTTGAATTATGATTCGGAAATCTTAGTATAATTAAAGAATCCTAATTATAATTTAGAAATATTAATTTTCTATTTTGAAAATCGGAATTGGGAAATCTAAGAAATTAAATTGCAAAAATCTTAGGGTTAAACCCTAAACCCTAAGGGTTAGGGCAAATGATAAGTTAGCCATTAAAATTGTATACAAAATGACTCATTTACCCTTATTGCATTATTGAAGGTTACTTGCAAATCTTGCCATATTTTGGACTTGGTGGCCAACCTAGATCAGCCCATGTGATTAAAAATCACAGCAACCAGCCCCATTATATCAGCCAAATACAATGGATCAAAGATTTAAGTGAAAAAAAGAGAGAGAAAGTCTAAAAACTTAACCAATTTGCTCTCAACCACTCAACAAAACTTTTATCTCTCCACACCTACGAAATACACAAGTATTTCAGTCACTAAAAAAGCCTCTTGATCATCAAGATCATGATCAGAGATCAGAATTAAAGAATTTAAGCATAAGAGGTATAAACCCTAATCTATGTGTTTTATGTTATGTGTTGTTATTGGTTGTTGTATGTTGTGTCTAAGGGTGTTAAGTAGTGTTCTAGGTTATTAGATCTCAGATCCATAACATCAAAGTGCTTAAAATTGAATTATTTAGAAACCTGGAAAAATTGAAATAAAATTGTCTGACAGCCTAATGTCAGAGCTTCTAGATCAGTGTGTGTGTGTGTGACAATCGGGAAAATTGGATTGTCTAGAATTTAAGATTTAAAGAATTAGTTATTAATAAAATGAATTTTTATTAATACTATTATGTGATATGTGTTTATTAATAGTTTTAAAACCTAGAATGATTATTAATCGAGAGGATTCTGGCTACGAGCTAGACTGAACGCGTAAGAATTTTCAAGACAAAAATAAAAAAAATTCGGGAACAAAATATTTCTGGGGAAAAAGGCAAAATAGGCACTATTCACCCGACGAAACCTAAGGGTTAGGTTTGAATAACCTAAGCCGTTCCGAGAGTTCGGTATGTCGAAATGACATTCCGTCGAAAGATTTGACGATAATATATCATGAAAAGTTAAGTAAGCCGATAAAAGTTTTTCTCGAGAAATGTGCAAAAATCGGATGAAATAAAAATGACAAAAAGTACGGTTTAGTATTTTTCACTCGTTTAACTACGTTAGGGGAAAACGTGAAGGAAAACGCTTATCGTGGAAAAGAGTTTTTCAGTTTTTCAAAAATCTGAAGAATGCGTAAAAGTTAATCGGTAAAGGAAAGACGAAATATCCAAAAATATTTGGATTCCGAGAATCGCAATTTTTAAAACTGTCGGACGAAACCCGAATGACGGAACCACAAAACTTAAAGGCTAAGTAGACTTAAGGGCTAAGTAAACTTAGTGCCTAAGTAATGAATAGTAAGGAGGTTAGGGCGAAATGACTAGAATGCCCCTAGCCTTGGTTTTCTATAAATAGGAAGCTAACTTCATTATTTTGGGATTTTGAAAATCCCACACTCTAAGAGAGAGAGAGTTCGGATAGAAGAAGAGAATGAAAAGGAAGAGGAAAAGCTTGCCCGAGTGCATGCTTTGTCCAACGGAGAAAGATTAAAGAAGAGAGGTAATCCGAAAACCTAACTTCTAGATAATTTCCTTTAAGTTTATATGTTAAAAACATAGATTAATGAGAATAAGAAGTAAATGATGTTAGGAATGATTTCATATGGTTGAAATCATGAAAAAAGAAGAAATAAGAAAGTAAAAATTTAGTTTATAAATTTTTTAAGAAAGTATAAGATTTGTAATGAATTCAAACGATCCGAGTGGATTATATGAATGATTAGATGAAATAAGTAAGGAATGGTGTTCTATAACATAAAATTCAAAGAAAAAGAAAAATCGTAATCAAAATATTGATCAAAAATGAAGAACGAAAGAAAAACGTGAAGAACACGTGAAGATCAAGCGAAGACTTGTAATATATAATGATAGAATTAAACTATAGAATAGTTTAATGAATGATTATGTATCCTTGGTGGCGGATAAAAGTCACCCGTACAAGATGTAAAAAATAATGTAATTATCATTATTTGTAATGAAAGAGGTTATAAGGTTTTAGAACCTGGGATTTAAGAATGTATGTTGTTATATTTAGGTATATAATAATGTATGTTTGGAAGAAGATGGGATCATGACGTACGAAATCCAGATGTCAAAATAGACCGAATTTCGGGGCGTTACAGAGTGGTATCAGAGCTGATAGGTTATAAATCTTAGGTATGAGTACCTAAGACTATAATCGTAGAGAGAAGGATAAGAAGATCACCACGTGATCATAGTAAATCGTAGTAACAGATGAGCTATTAAACGATGAATGTTTTATAGCCAATTCTATGAATGAATGGTACTACGAAGTAGTACGGGAAGAAGAACTCAAATTGAGTTGTAAAAGATAGCATACGAATTAAAGAAAATTCATATTAAGTAAAGAGAAAGTTTGAAGTTATAAGATTTCAATTGAGGACTCATGTGATAGCTGAGTTGTATGAACCTTTGTATGGGCAGAGTTTTGTGCTTGGTGTAACAAACACTCAGTTTATTACAGTGATAATCATTGGAATTGGTCGCACTATCATGATGTATATGATGAGAAGGTGAATCTTTTCTCATGTATATACTTGATAGGTAGAGAATGATAAAGTAGGTGTGAGTTCTTGACACTCATACTTATGGTAAGTCCGTGACTCATAATTATATGGTATGTTTTTGAACTTCTCATCGAATGGACGCCTATGGTCTGACTGGGATAGTTCTTAAACTCATATTATTACTGATAGTTCTTGAACTCATAATGTGCGGTAAGTTGATGGAATGTACTAAGGTATAGTGACATTTAGACTGAAAATAAGTTATTTTCAGTAAACTTAGCATTTAAGGTGTTAGAGAAGATTAAGTATTGTCATAAGTAACACAATGAAGGAAGATGAAGAATAGGATATTCCAAGTCATCTAGCTATGCTTGATTTCAAAGTTTTTTGAAATCGTACTGATATACGCGTTTTGAAAATGAAAGAATTGGTTCAACTTTTGGGAACCAATGAATTTTAAAAGAAATATTCTTGATATGTCTATGCTAGTTGATTCGGCTAGACAGAAATTGATTTGAAATATCAAAATAAATTTTATATCATCAGTGCATTTGATGCAAGAATGGTAAAAGGGTGGAGTTATTAATGCAACTGAACCTAGTGTTGGAAGTGATCTTAGGATCAACAACAAGCTATGGTATGATGTATAATGACAAAGTCAGAAACTGACGAAGTCCTCAACGTACTGTGAAAAGTGCGGTATCATGACGTCATAAAACGTTTTGATGTATTGCGAAAGAATTTAAAAAAGTATTCGATGTCAAATGATTTGACTACACGAATGTTTCAAGTTGATGTCCAATTTATTGGTATGCTCTAAGCTACTTGATTTGGCTAAGATGAATGATATGTCACGATTAAAAGGAGATCGAGCTTTCTTTGAAGAGTTATGCCGAACCAACTTATTTTGGTAAAGAATCTAATGATTAAGTCTGAGGTGAACACACCCCGAAATATGGTATACGATGGGTTGATCACCTACGTATGGAAGAGGTAGTTTACCTTCTTTGTGATTGTAAACTGACCGTGTAAGAAGGGTTTACTGTGAAATGCTGTTAAACCTAGTAAAAGTTCATGGTCGATTTTACCCCTTAGCAAAAGTATGAAATGTTTTAAAGGAATCCTTATATTCCTATTTATTCCTTTCACTTCATGATTCTTGATAAGTTATGAAGGTAGGGAATGTATGAAAGATAAGAACTTCTTTGAAGAGAAGTTGAGAAGAAAAGTAAGCTAAAATTTCGAGGACTAAATTCTGTGAAGAAGAGGTGAATGTGAGGACCCGAAAGATTGAAAGTATAGTTAAGCGTGAGGTTTAACTAATGACGGTTATGTCAACAGATGATCCTTTTCAGAAGGATGAATTGAGATTAAACCTTTGCTAAAGGTTCTAGGCACCCGATTATGGGCGTGGTTTTAGAAATTCTGAGGACGGAATTTTTATAAGGAGGGAAGAATGTGACAACCCGGAAAATCGGATTTTCCAGAATTTAAGATTTAAAGAATTAGTTATTAATAAAATAAATTTTTATTAATACTATTATGTGCTATGTGTTTATTAATAGTTTTAGAATCTAGAATGATTATTAATCGGGAGGATTCTGGCTACGAGCTAGATTGAACGAGTAAGAATTTTCAAGACAAAAATAAAAAATTTCTGGGAACAAAATATTTTTGGGGAAAAAGACGAAATATGCAATATTCACACGACGAAACCTAAGGGTTAGGGTTTGAATAACCTAAGCCGTTTCGAGAGTTCGGTATGTCAAAATGACATTTCATCGAAAGATTTGACGATAATATATCATGAAAAGTTAAGTAAGTCGATAAAAGTTTTTCTCGAAAAACGTGCAGAAATCGTACGAAATAAAAATGACGAAAATTATTGTTATGTACTTTTCACTCGTTTAGTTACGTTAGGGGAAAATGTGGAGGAAAACGCTTATCGTTTCAGGTTTTCAGGAATTCGAAGAATGCGTAAACGTTAATCGGTAAAGGAAAGACGAAATATCCAAAAATATTTGGATTTTGAGAATCACAATTTTTAAAACCGTCGGACGAAAATCGAATGACGGAACCACAAAACTTAAAGGCTAAGTAGACTTAAGGGCTAAGTAAATTTAGTGCCTAAGTAATGAATAGTAATGAGGTTAAGGAAAAATGACTAAAATGCCCCTATCCTTGGTTTTCTATAAATAGGAAGCTAACTTCATTATTTTGTGATTTTGAAAATCCCACACTCTGAGAGAGAGAGAGAGAGAGAGAGAGAGAGAGAGAGAGAGTTCGGATGGAAGAAGAGAAGGAAAAGGAAGAAGAAAAGCTTTCCCGAGTGCACGCTTTGTCCAACGGAGAAAGATTAAATAAGAGAGGTAATCTGATAACCTAACTTCTAGATAATTTCATTTAAGTTTATATGTTAAAAATATTGATTAATGAGAATAAGAAGTAAATGATCTTAGGAATGATTTCATATGGTTGAAATCATGAGAAAAGAAGAAATAAGAAAGTTGAAATTTAGTTTATAAATTTCTTAAGGAAGTGTAAGATTCGTATTGAATCAGAACGATCCGAGTGGATTATAGGAATGATTAGATGAAATAAGTAAGGAATGGTGTTCTATAACATCAAATTCTAAGAAAAAGTAAAATCGTAATAAAAATATTGATTAAAAATGTAGAATGAACAAAGAACGCGAAGAACACGTGAAGAACGAGAAGAACTCGTGAAGAACGCGAAGAACGTTGTTGATGGACAAATTTAAAACCATTATAGGATAATTGTTGTTGATGGAGAAGTTTAAAACCATCGCGAATAAGTTAGTTGCTTATTACTTGGTTAGGAATGTTAGAAACGTTTATAAAGAACGGATTAAAATTGAGCTATAACGAAGTTGTGGCAAAAATTCATAAAAGACGAACGAGAAATAGAAAGAATGTAAATGAACCCGAACGTCTGGTGTTTCATAAGAATGTAAGAGAACGTATAAAACATGAGTTATGGACTAAAAAACTAATGAATTCTGATTTTGGATGACCGAATTACGGACAAACGAACGAAGAGCGTTAAAAAAGTAAAATGGACAAAGGGCGAAGATTAAGCCAATTGAATGGCATGTTAACAGATTCAGAACGAAGTTCTGTCTGTGGGTAATCGAAGTGCGTAAGATAAGGAAGAAAATGGCTTCAAAACAACCTCGTTCCGAGTTACAACGAATAAGTTATGGAATCGGGAAATAAACGTCTTAAGCAATTTCTATGACTTAAAATTTTTTTTGAGGTTTTGTGCTCGGTGCCGCAACGCCTGTCAAGCCTTGGGAGTCAACGCTGCAGCGTGAGGCCTAGGCCATCAGCAACTGCTGAGTGGTGCCGCTACACAAGAAATAAAGAAGAGTGTGGCGCCACAGCGCCAGCCTCGGCTGTTTGACACTAAAGAGTGGCGCTGCAACGCGAGGTAAAAGAAAGGGGCCCGATGCCAGTACAAGGGAAAAGCCAGTGATGAGCTTTTAAGTGCTCAATTATTTTGGGATGTGCAAGAAAGAAATATAATCATGTAGGTCAACCAATATAACACTTAATCAAGTGTATTAAACCTTTAATGAAAGTAGAACGGAAAGATTAAATGAGATTAAAAGAATGTGAACACGGGTTACGAAACTGATATATGGGGACCATAGTCACAATAAACGAACGTGGGGAATTACTATGATTGTGATTCCTTATACGTTAAGTGACGATGGTAATGAATAACATTTCGATGTTATGTCATGGTAATGCGAGTTAATGTAAAGTGTATAAATGTTGTGAACACAACGTTGTTGCGATGAGTGATCGGTCTTAGCATACATATAGTGAATCGTATGGCTTTGACATTAAGAAAGAATAATGAACATGGGGTTCAGGTGATGAGTAATGAATGACTGCGATTAAAACCTTAGTTAAAGGTTAAATGTGAGATTAAGGGATGAGCAACGTAAAAGTTGAATACATAAACGATTCTCATGAATTGTAGTCACGTCGAGCGAACTTTCTGGGTATACATTGGTTGTATGACTTAGACGTTGATGAAGGTAGTAAGTAAGATATGAATTATCAAGAAAGACATAGTGAACGGTAATACAAATAATGAAAGCCGAATGTAAGTCGGATGAAAATGTTAGAATGAAATGTAAGCATTGAACACTTAAACCGACGTAAAGGTTAAGAGTACGCAAATATTAAATAGGTAGAACCTACACCCGTGTATGGTTTGACCGTAGGATAATGAAGACCAATGATTAAACTTGTGAACGGTGAAGAAGCTAAATTAAAGAAAAAGAAGTATAACGTAAAGAAGTCGAGTTAATGTTTATAACTTGGATGACGTTTCGAGTCGAGTTAATCGGATGTTGTAAGTTGAGAATAAGGTAAAGTAAAATGATTAACGCTATAAATGCGTAGAATGAATTTGGAATGATCATTTCAAGTATATAATAGACTGTATGACTTAGACGATAAAGAATGAATCCTGAGGTATAACATATAGTTGCCATAAAGCCATAAGGAATAAGAAAATGACTTAACAAATGTTATAGTTTAATGGTTCAAATAAGGTAAAGATG
This sequence comes from Panax japonicus, assembly GCA_020205505.1. Taxonomy (NCBI): domain Eukaryota; kingdom Viridiplantae; phylum Streptophyta; class Magnoliopsida; order Apiales; family Araliaceae; genus Panax; species Panax japonicus. The sequence goes on along the minus strand of CM035110.1, from coordinate 32,672,222 downwards.
AATTTAGGTTGTAGTACAATTGTAACCTTTTATGGTTGAAATATGGAAGCTGGGCTAAACAATTCCTTCAAAGAGCGAAGGTATATACAAAACTGGTAACCGATCTAACTCACTGTTATGGGCAGTGTAAATTTGATGGAAACTTGTTTGTTAGTTATTTATGGAAAACCACTCCGAGTACCATATGGAATGCTAGTAGAGACGTGATGTGTGTTGTGTCCTAGAAAAGTTATAAGAAGAAGATAAGAATATAAATCATCAAAGGTGATGAATGTTTGAGTAAGACATCTCCGTATGTCATTGTAAAGTCCCCGAACCCGGATACTTGAAACCCGAACTCGGTACTTCACGATACCATTTCTATGAGCGGAATAACTACTAATAATAATAACACTAAAATAAATTATAAACATATCTTACCTTTATCAGAGTTTAATCCCAACTTGATCTTGACCGATCCTTCTGATTGTTCACACTTATCTGAAAACATTTAAATTAAGCAAGGATGAGCATTTGAGTGCCCAACAAGTATTATATATATATATATATATATATATATATATAAGCTGAAAGAATTTAAATGTTTTCTTTATAATATCCATCTACATCTAATATTGTAATTAAATAAATAAATACCATTTACATTCCAAAAATAATAAATATTTTCAAAATATACCCAAAATAATTAAAATATAATTTTTAGACATTAAAATAATTTCTTAAGAATTTATTATGTATTTTTTATAATTAAAAACCATTTTTATCAATTTTTTTATTAATTTCTGGAAATTATAAATAAAACTGTCGCTAAAGGGCTATAGCGACACTTTCTGTCGCTATAGGTGTTCTTGAGCCCAAGAACACTGACAGATCAGTGTTCGAGTTGCCTCCTTTGACCGGTTGTAAATCGCAATCTGATCATGATTTGGTCTATCTAAAGCATTGATATTATACTCAGTATGTAGTACTACAACTATCGACAATTAATTAGGTCATACATCAAACACACAAGGAGATCTGAGTCTCCAAAGAAGCTGTCAGGTGGGTTCTGGGTTTTCCAGAAATCCAGTTAGTTCGACTGGCCATCCAGAAGCTCAATTATCTACATGTTCGGGTTTTATTTTATGTGTTCTGATGGTTCAAATTTATAGTACATACATCCTAGTACATTTATAAATCAACAGATCGATATACCTACAACAATATCAAACATTACAGTGTGGTCAAACTATGCCAGAATCTCTGTTCTTCCGGTTTCTGGGTTTTTCCCAGAAACTCAACCGTGGCCGAGTGACCAGTTTTGACCGTCCACTGTGCTCGGTATAAGGATGTTTTGGAGAGTCTAAATACATGGATATAAAGTAAATATTACAAGCTACAACTTTGTTACCAACACATCAACAAACAAGCATCAAAGCTGTCAGATTAGGGCCGTTTAAAAACTGTCAGACGCTGATTTTAAACTTTCTGGGCTGCCCAGATTATCCTCGGTCATGGTCAGTCAACCGACTTTGACCGAGTATAACTTGGAATCTAGCTATTAAAAAGCTGCCATTTCACTTCCAGAGTAAAGATCTTACATCATACTACAATAATCAACACTTAAAACATCAAACTAATAAACACACTATGATCTAGACGTTCTGACATTCACTGTCAGACATCAAAAACAACATTTTCCAGATTTTGTAAAATCTCAAATCCGAGCTTCTAAATGTTATGGATCCAACATTTAGCAACCCAGATCATCATAAGACACCATAAACAACATATTCTAACACCTAAACATAACATCTAACACATATTTTGGACATAATTAAAGCTAGGGTTTTATACCTTTAAATGCAAAATTCTTGATTCTTTGTTTCTGATTTGGTTATGGTGTTAGTGGGGCTTTGTTTAAGACTGATTTATGAAGGAAATTTCGTGAGTTGGAGAGAGAGGGTCTTAAGGGAGTGGATGTTGATCAAAGGTGATAAAAATGAGCACTTTCTCTCTCTTGATCTATTTATAGACACACAAGATGCATGTATTTGGCTTGCTAGGGCTGATTTACTGTCAATATTGGGCATGTGGAGTTGTTGGGGGTTGTTGAGCTACTAAAGTGATACCCAATCTTACAAGTTTCCTTAAATAATGGAAAGAGGGGTATTTAGGTCTTTTACTAAATTGTTTTAATGGCAAAATTGTAACTTGACAAACCCTTAGGGTTTAGGGTTTGTGCTAATTTAGGTTTTATAAGCCAACAAAATCTCGGATTTCCAATTTAGGGTTTGTACAATAAAATAAAATAATAAACTAAAATTTTAGTTTATAAAAATACCAATTAGGGTTTACTAATTTAATTTAGGTCTTTAATTATAGCACTTTTCTAATTAGGTTTAAGCAACACTAATTAGCATCTCATTTCCCAAACTGGCAATTAGGATTTACAATAAGCAATTTAGGGTTTCTAACTTTTGAAATTAGGGTTTATAATACAGAAAATTAATAAGGATTTTTAATAATTGCGATTCTCCCTAATTAGGGTTAATACATATATCACCGATCATAAATCACATTATTGTGATTACATAACGACTTAACCAATTCTCAAAGACGTGAATGACATTCGCATTAAGGTTTAAAATTAATTAGGGTTTCAAGAAATTAATTTAGGGTTCTAGATTTTAGGGTTTAAATTTACTAATTAGATTTACCTTAATTAGTAATTACAGTCTATCATACTTGATATTAATCATAGTAACACTATTTCTGACTGATCAAACCTCCAGTTTAGGTTTCCGGATTAGGGTTTTTATTCATAATTAGGGTTTTCTAATATCTAGAAAATATAAATATAAACTAGGGTTTTAATATTTATATTTAGGGTTTCCTAATTAGCATATCATGAAGTAGCACATAACATATATCACATAACACAGTTAAATAATAGCCTTAAACTCACTATTGAGTTTTAAATTAGGGTTTTCCCACAGTAAAACTAGGGTTTTCAAATACTGCACCACAATTGCTCAATCGTTACTAGCTCACATACATATAGTATATATCTATAGCACTGAAAAATCAAAATATAAATAATATTATATTATTATCACCATTCCTTATTCCAGAACCAGAAATAAGGTTTGTAAAATATTATTAAGGTTTAATCGTAATATAATAAAATTGTTCCACACATTAACATTGCACACCTAACCATACATATCTATAACACTGACAAATAATAATATTATATTATTATTTTCATTCCTTGATCAAAACCCAAAATTAGGGTTTAGATTCCATATCTGATTTATCTGTCATAAATAACCTTATTAAGTTAAAATAATTAACTTAATAATCTGTACTAAAATTCATATATTGAAATAATTATTATAATTATTCTTAAAAATCACTTCATATATTATTTAAATAATCTGAGATTTTATTTTTTTTGAAAAATAATTAATAAAACATTTCCAATAAGGAGTTACTTAGTATAAAAATTATAATTGATAATAATCAATAATTCCAAAAATAAATTTATTTGTAAATATTTAAGCAATAAATATATTTTTATTTACCACATAACTTCACGATACCATTTCTGTGAGCGGAATAACTACTAATAATAATAACACTAAAATAAATTATAAACATATCTTACCTTTATCAGAGTTTAATCCCAAGTACGCAACCTTTACTATATGACACCGTAAACCTAATCTGTTTTCTTTCCTTTTCACTTGATCTTGACCGATCCTTCTGATTGTTCACACTTATCTGAAAATATTTAAATTAAGCAAGGATGAGCATTTGAGTGTCCAACAAGTATTATATATATATAAGTTGAAAGAATTTAAATGTTTTCTTTATAATATCCATCTACAACAAGTCAATAGTTGTGAAGTATTCTGAACTGATATTAATAACATAACAACCCTCTTTGAAATTTTTGAAACTACGTACTGGCTATAAATAGGGTGTAAGTGACATTTTATGAACATTGTTTTTATTTTCGAAAAGGTTTAGCAGAACTTCATCTGCAAACCGTCATAACTTACGGACACGGGGGTGATCAGGCTGTTGTGCCCTGTATTGATCAATACTACATTACAAGAACGATGTTATCATTTACTTGATCCGCCTTGGTCGCATAAAAGTTTTCCCGTGAACGGGATGCTCATATTTGTCAGGGTTCCAAACAAAAGGTTTTATTTTATTCAACAATAATCTATAATTCAACATATACGTATAACAAAGGTGTATCAACATGTGATTAAATTCAATGATTATCCAAGTGAGGACACTTGTATAATCATTTCTTGAAATTAACGAACAGAATATATATCCGAATTATCATATACTAACATGTTGATAATCAAAGGGTGTATATAATATAGGTTTAACCATCTATACATTAATAATAATTATTCTGAACTTCTCACTTCTGTCCATTGCATAAAGAAAATGCAAAGTTAGGATACTTGCCTGATGCGCTGCTTACAATTCTCAACTTAGTTGTATCTTTCTATCACGACCTATCATTAATCAAATCAATCGTTCGATTAGAACAATATACCATAACAAATAGTACTGCATTTTGCAGTCAGCACATAACCTAATCATCTTATCACACATGTTCAACAATAATGGCATCACAAACTAACATCAACTCATTCCTAATCACATAGTCACATAACCTTAAAAATCATTAAATCACAAATAAACAGTTAACTAATTATCTAAGTCCAGATCAATTTCTAAAACACGTTGGCGTATCGACAGCCATATCAGATAATTATCGAGTCTGAGACTCTATTCTTTATCTCAATATCCAAATAGATAACTTAAACAATAATCGTATTATTTTTCATGACCTTATAATAATTATAAAAGAATTATTACCATTTACCATAATTTTTGAAATATTAGAATCATTATTAAATGATTTAAATATCAAACAATTCTATTATCATTAATATTTAATTAATATTAAACTATTAATGAAACCATTGCCAAAATATTAAAATTATTTATAATAACTCAAAATATTCTTATATTACCCTTAAATGATTTTTAAAACATCAAAAATCATTATTAATTAATTACCATTAATATTTTAAATATTAATGAAGTATTATCTAAATATTAAAAGTCATTAATTATAGCTTAAAATATTTTTAATTCATTTATATCCCTTTTAAATGATTTTTAAATAAATAAAACCATTTTAAAACTATTTATTTAATATAACTATTAAATAAATTTAAATCATTAATATATCATTAATATTAAATTATTAATAAAATTATCCTATAAATATTAAAAGTTATAGTTTATAACTTAAAATATCTTTAAACACTTTATTTTCATTTAAAATGATTATTATAATATTAAAATCATTTTTAAACTAATTTATTTAATATAATTATTAAATAACTTTAATATCATTAATAATCATTAATTAATGAAATTAACCATTAAATATTAAAAGTTATATTTTATAACTTAAAATATTCTTAAATACCTTATTATTATTGAAAATGATTTTTAATATAATAAAATTATTTTTAATTCATTTATTTAATTCATTTAATAAATAACTTAACTATCATTAATATTAATTTATTAATAAAAATTATCACAAAATATTAAAAGTTATCAAAAATAACTTAAAATTATTTTCTAACACAATAATATAATTTTTCAAGATTTTTCATGAATTAAAACTATTTTTAAATAATTTATCTAATATTGTAATTAAATAAATAAATACCATTTACATTCTAAAAATATTAAATAATTTCAAAATATACCCAAAATAATTAAAATATAATTTTTAGACATTAAAATAATTTTTTAAGAATTTATTATGTATTTTTTATAATTAAAAACCATTTTTATCAATTTTTTTATTAATTTTCGGAAATTATAAATAACATTGTCGCTAAAGGGCTATAGCGACACTTTCTGTCGCTATAGGTGTTCTTGAGCCCAAGAACACTGACAGATCAGTGTTCGAGTTGCCTCCTTTGACCAGTTGTAAATCGCAATCTGATCATGATTTGGTCTATCTAAAGCATTGATATTATACTCAGTATGTAGTACTACAACTATCGACAATTAATTAGGTCATACATCAAACACACAAGGAGATCTGAGTCTCCAAAGAAGCTGTCAGGTGGGTTCTGGGTTTTCCAGAAACCCAGTTAGTTCGACTGGCCATCAAGAAGCTCAATTATCTACATGTTCGGGTTTTATTTTATGTGTTCTGATGGTTCAAATTTATAGTGCATACATCCTAGTACATTTATAAATCAACAGATCGATATACCTACAACAATATCAAACATTACAGTGTGGTCAAACTATGCCAGAATCTCTGTTCTTCCGGTTTCTGGGTTTTTCCCAGAAACTCAACCGTGGCCGAGTGACCGGTTTTGACCGTCCACTATGCTCGGTATAAGGATGTTTTGGAGAGTCTAAATACATGGATCTAAAGTAAATATTACAAGCTACAACTTTGTTACCAACACATCAACAAACAAGCATCAAAGCTGTCAGATCAGGGCCGTTCAAAAACTGTCAGACGCTGATTTTAAACTTTCTGGGCTGCCCAGATTATCCTCAGTCATGGTCGGTCAACCAACTTTGACCGAGTATAACTTGGAATCTAGCTATTAAAAAGTTGTCATTTCACTTCCAGAGTAAAGATCTTACATCATACTACAATAATCAACACTTAAAACATCAAACTAATAAACACACTATGATCTAGACGTTCTGACATTCACTGTCAGACATCAAAAACAACATTTTCCAGATTTTGTAAAATCTCAAATCCGAGCTTCTAAATGTTATGGATCCAACATTTAGCAACCCAGATCATCATAAGACACCATAAACAACATATTCTAACACCTAAACATAACATCTAACACATATTTTGGACATAATTAAAGCTAGGGTTTTATACCTTTAAAAGCAAAATTCTTGATTCTTTGTTTCTGATTTGGTTATGGTGTTAGTGGGGCTTTGTTTAGGACTGATTTATGAAGGAAATTTCGTGAGTTGGAGAGAGAGGGTCTTAAGGGAGTGGATGTTGATCAAAGGTGATAAAAATGAGCACTTTCTCTCTGTTGATCTATTTATAGACACACAAGATGCATGTATTTGGCTTGCTAGGGCAGATTTGCTGTCAATATTGGGCATGTGGAGTTGTTGGGAGTTGTTGAGCTACTAAAGTGTTACCCAATCTTACAAGTTTCCTTAAATAATGGAAAGAGGGGTATTTAGGTCTTTTACTAAATCGTTTTAATAGAAAAATTGTAACTTGACAAACCCTTAGGGTTTAGGGTTTGTGCTAATTTAGGTTTTATAAGCCAACAAAATCTCGGATTTCCAATTTAGGGTTTGTACAATAAAATAAAATAATAAACTAAAATTTTCGTTTATAAAAATACCAATTAGGGTTTACTAATTTAATTTAGGTCTTTAATTATAGCACTTTTCTAATTAGGTTTAAGCAACACTAATTAGCATCTCATTTCCCAAACTGGCAATTAGGATTTACAATAAGCAATTTAGGGTTTCTAACTTTTGAAATTAGGGTTTATAATACAGAAAATTAATAAGGATTTTGAATAATTGTGATTCTCCCTAATTAGGGTTAATACATATATCACCGATCATAAATCACATTATTGTGATTACATAACGACTTAACCAATTCTCAAAGTAGTGAATGACTTTCGAATTAAGGTTTAAAATTAATTAGGGTTTCAAGAAATTAATTTAGGGTTCTTGATTTTAGGGTTTTAATTTACTAATTAGATTTACCTTAATTAGTAATTACAGTCTATCATACTTGATATTAATCATAGTAACACTATTTCTGACTGATCAAACCTCCGGTTTAGGTTTCCGGATTAGGGTATTCATTCATAGTTAGGGTTTTCTAATATCTAGAAAATATAAATATAAACTAGGGTTTTAATATTTATAATTAGGGTTTCCTATTTAGCATATCATGAAGTAGCACATAACATATATCACATAACACAGTTAAATAATAGCTATTGAGTTTTAAATTAGGGTTTTCTCACAGTAAAACTAGGGTTTTCAAATACTGCACCACAATTGCTCAATCGTTACTAGCTCACATACATATAGTATATATCTATAGCACTGAAAAATCAAAATATAAATAATATTATATTATTATCACCATTCCTTATTCCAGAACCAGAAATAAGGTTTGTAAAATATTATTAAGGTTTAATCGTAATATAATAAAACTGTTCCACACATTAACATTGCACACCTAACCATACATATCTATAATACTGACAAATAATAATATTATATTATTATTTTTATTCCTTGATCAAAACCCAAAATTAGGGTTTAGATTCCATATCTGATTTATTTGTCATAAATAACCTTATTAAGTTAAAATAATTAACTTAATAATCTGTAATAAAATTCATATATTGAAATAATTATTATAATTATTCTTAAAAATCACTTCATATATTATTTAAATAATCTAAGATTTTATTTTTCTTGAAAAATAATTAATAAAACATTTTCAATAAGGAATTACTTAGTATAAAAATTATAATTGATAATAATCAATAATTCCAAAAATAAATTTATTTGTAAATATTTATGTAATAAATATATTTTTATTTACCACATAAATACATATACACATTATCTTGTACAAATCCTCATCCTTATATTAAAATAAAAAAAAATTATACGCAAATTTTTAGTTTTATTTATATAGAAAATATCGGGTTGTCACATTCACCCTCCCTTATAAAGATTCTGTCCCCGGAATCACCACTATAAAACCTATTCATACCAGGGTACATAGCATACACAATCATTGCAAGTAGATCTCGATCATGATTGATCGAATCGGTCTTTAAATATTCATATAAAGCTTGTCTTTCTAATTAAACGGAAATTTGATTTCTAATGAAACTCAAATTCCTCCTTCAAAATTTCTTTATAAAATAATTAATATAAATAGGAAAATCATATATAAGAAAATAAAATTGGTTCGAGTAATACCTGGAGTTGCATCCCTGGCTGCCACGATATCTTGAATGGTCATGTTGAAGACGCTTGCAGTTGGTTCTGTTGATTCGTTCGTTGTCATTGGTTCCGTTGTCGCCAATGTCCTGCTGCCTTTTCCCCGTATTCGCATTCCTTACCTCCATTCTCCTTCTTGAACAGTCTCCAACCTTATTTTCCATTTATCCACACTTGAAACACCTATTATATATTATTGGATTGAGACAGTCGGAAGTGACATGTCACTTCTTCCCGTACTTACAGCATACAAACTTCCCTTTCAAACATTCCCAGAGTGGTTCTTTCCCCAGTTTTGCATATTACACCACATGCTTCTCCTTCACACCTTCTTGTTTCACCTGTACACTCCCAAAGTTGTTCACCTTCCTCTTTTCATTCCCACCCTTACTTCCACTATTAATTCCTACCTTTTCAGCTCCCTCAATCTAACCCTTGTTCCTTCATACCTTGTTATAGAGGCTCATGGCCTCACTCCCCTCCTCAGCAATAATCTCTTTCCCCATGAGTGCTGCAAATGTAGGGATCTGCAACACTGCCACCTTGTTGTAGAGCTAGGGTTTTAATTCCAGCTCAAACCTTCGTGCCTTTCTAGCCTCTGTATCATCTTGATGCGGAGCCAATCTAGTCAACTCATTAAATTTCACTGACATATCACCTTGCTTTAACTCCAGAAATTTCACCTCCATTCTAGCCTGCATACTACCAGAAAAATAATTTTCGAAAAATAAAGTCTTAAACCTATCTCATATTACCACACCTGCTCCTGCCCTTGTCTAATCTGCTTTCCACCAAAACGTTTGCCTCACCCTTCATCATGCAGGTGGCAAAAACGGTCTTTTGCCCCTCAGCTACCCTAACTATCACGAACACCTTTTTAATTTCCTTAACCCAAGTTTGGGCTTCTACAGGGTCATTTGTACCTTTGAATTCTGGCTATAGGACCAACTAGAAGTCTTTAACGTTCGACGTTCGATTATCTGGTTAATCTTTCGTGGCTGGTATTCCGTTCTGCACAGCTTGATCATCCATATTTGCAAGTTTCTGTATCGAGTCCGGTTGTCCTCCAGCTTTCTTGACAGATTCTTCTATCCTTTGGTTTCGTTTTTGCCTTGACGACATTTTTATAAATTATTCTTACATACTAAGCCTTATCGTATACGCTTAACATATAACACAAAATATTTTACTCAAATAATCATGTATTCAAAATATTAGCTTCTGAAAACTGCATTAACCAATGCTTAGATAAATAATTACTATCTTTATACCAACTTATCCCATTAATCCAACATAGACTCATATTCATAACACTTGACATGCCATAGCACATTCTATTTTAAATATTTGGTATCCCTTTGTGACTTCAATAGTCGGGATTTACAACTTTGTCCAACACAAAAGTTAAAAATATATCATTACACAAACATACTTATCATATATACCACACAAAAACATATATATTCGGCTAATACCAATACTACCTATTTCTTTTGCCTTCACTAAAGATTAACTATACCCAGTTCGTCAATCCACACTTATGAGTCCATAAACTTGTCACAGTTATATGAGTTTACGAACTTACCCTAGTCAGACCTTTGGCGTCCATTCGCTGAGGGATTCATAAACATTTCATATAACTATGAATCAATAATGTCACATAAGTATGAGTTTTAAGAACTCGTACTTAACCCTATGTTCTCTACCTATGACCTATCTATTTTTTATACACATGAGAAAGGAATCACCCTCTTAACATGTATATAGCAAATAGCGCGACACAAACCTTTCAATGATTATCAGTGTCAGATACTAAGTAGTTTTTACACCAAGTACAATTCCCCACCCATACAAGGGATCATACAACTCAGCTGCCGACATGAGTCATCATTGAAATCCCCACCTAATCCTAACCCCCTTTTCCATTCGAATTTCATTTAATCCGTATTCATAACCCTTTCTTGAATCTGTATCATTCACACAGCAATCTTGCTTTAAACTTTCCAATCCTAAGATTGATTCTTTCTGGCTGTCATAATTTTATCAGATTACGGAGTGATCTCATCGTATATATTATGATTCAATTCTATGTCTTAATTGTTTTGTTTTACGATCTCTTTTCCATGCACTTTCAGTCTTTTAGACTCGATCTATTCACCATTATTGTTCAACTTTATTATCAGAGTTAGGGAACAACGTGGCTTAACAACTTACCGAGATTCATTTTTGAATTATACCAACCAACCAACTCTATATGAGTTATTTGTATTTTCAACGTTTTCCTCTATTCTAAGGTTATAGCCTAAGGTCTAACCCACCTAAGGTTTCTAACCCTATAGCTCTGATACCATGATGTAAAGTCCCCGAACCCGGATACTTGAAAACCGAACTCGGTACTTCACGATACTATTTCTATGAGCGGAATAACTACTAATAATAATAACACTAAAATAAATTATAAACATATCTTACCTTTATCAGAGTTTAATCCCAAGTACGCAACCTTTACTATATGACACTGTAAACCTAATCTGTTTGCTTTCCTTTTGACTTGATATTGACCAATCCTTCTGATTGTTCACACTTATCTGAAAACATTTAAATTAAGCAAGGATGAGCATTTGAGTGCCCAGCAAGTATTATATATATATATATATATAAACTGAAAGAATTTAAATGTTTTCTTTATAATATCCATCTACAACAAGTCAATAGTTGTGAAGTATTCTAAACTGATATTAATAACATAACAACCCTCTTTCAAATTTTTGAAACTACGTACTGGCTATAAATAGGGTGTAAGTGACATTTTATGAACATTGTTTTTATTTTCGAAAAGGTTTAGCAGAACTTCATCTGCAAACCGTAATAACTTACGGACACGGGGGTGATCAGCCCGTTGTGCCCTGTATTGATCAATACTACATTACAAGAACGATGTTATCATTTACTTGATCCGCCTTGGGCGCATAAAAGTTTTCCCGTGAACGGGATGTTCATATTTGTCAGGGTTCCAAACAAAAGGTTTTATTTTATTCAACAATAATCTATAATTCAACATATACGTATAACAAAGGTGTATCAACATGTGATTAAATTCAATGATTATCCAAGTGAGGACACTTGTATAATCATTTCTTGAAATTAACGAACAGAATATATATCCGAATTATCATATACTAACATGTTGATAATCAAAGGGTGTATATAATATAGGTTTAACCATCTGTACATTAATAATAATTATTCTGAACTTCTCACTTCTGTCCATTGCATAAAGAAAATGCAAAGTTAGGATACTTGCCTGATGCGCTACTTACAATTCTCAACTTAGTTCTATCTTTCTATCACGACCTATCATTAATCAAATAAATCGTTCGATTAGAATAATATACCATAACACATAGTACTGCATTTCGCAGTCAGCACATAACCTAATCATCTTATCACACATGTTCAACAATCATGGCATCACAAACTAACATCAACTCATTCCTAATCACATAGTCACATAACCTTAACAACCATTGAATCACAAATAAACAGTTAACTAATTATCTAAGTCCAGATCAATTTCTAAAATATGTTGGCGTATCGACAGCCATATCAGATAATTATCGAGTCTGAGACTCTATTCTGTATCTCAATATCCAAATAGATAACTTAAACAACAATCGTATTATTTTTCATGACCTTATAATAATTATAAAAGAATTATTACCATTTACCATAATTTTTGAAATATCAGAATCATTATTAAATGATTTAAATATCAAACAATTTTATTATCATTAATATTTAATTAATATTAAACTATTAATGAAACCATTGCCAAAATATTAAAATTATTTATAATAACTCAAAATATTCTTATATTACCCTTAAATGATTTTTAAAACATCAAAAATCATTATTAAATAATTACCATTAATATTTTAAATATTAATGAACTATTATCTAAATATTAAAAGTCATTAATTATAACTTAAAATATTTTTAATTCATTTATATCCCTTTTAAATGATTTTAAATAAATAAAACCATTTTAAAACTATTTATTTAATATAACTATTAAATAAATTTAATATCATTAATATTAAATTATTAATGAAATTATCCTATAAATATTAAAAGTTATAGTTTATAACTTAAAATATCTTTAAACACTTTATTTTCATTTAAAATGATTATTATAATATTAAAATCATTTTTAAACTAATTTATTTAATATAATTATTAAATAACTTTAATATCATTAATAATCATTAATTAATGAAATTAATCATTAAATATTAAAAGTTATATTTTATAACTTAAAATATTCTTAAATACCTTATTATTATTTAAAATGATTTTTAATATAATAAAATCATTTTTAATTCATTTAATAAATAACTTAACTATCATTAATATTAATTTATTAATGAAAATTATCACAAAATATTAAAAGTTATCAAAAATAACTCAAAATTATTTTCTAACACAATAATATAATTTTTCATGAATTAAAACTATTTTTAAATAATTTATCTATTATTGTAATTAAATAAATAAATATCATTTACATTCCAAAAATATTAAATATTTTCAAAATATACCCAAAATAATTAAAATATAATTTTCAGACATTAAAATAATTTTTAAGAATTTATTATGTATTTTTTATAATTAAAAACCATTTTTATCAATTTTTTTATTAATTTCTGGAAATTATAAATAAAACTGTCGCTAAAGGGCTATAGCGACACTTTCTGTCGCTATAGGTGTTCTTGAGCCCAAGAACACTGACAGATCAGTGTTCGAGTTGCCTCCTTTGACCGGTTGTAAATCGCAATCTGATCATGATTTGGTCTATCTAAAGCATTGATATTATACTCAGTATGTAGTACTACAACTATCGACAATTAATTAAGTCATACATCAAACACACAAGAAGATCTGAGTCTCCAAAGAAGCTGTTAAGTGGGTTCTGGGTTTTCCAGAAACCTAGTTAGTTCAACTGGCCATCAAGAAGCTCAATTATCTAAATGTTCGGGTCTTATTTTATGTGTTCTGATGGTTCAAATTTATAGTACATACATCCTAGTACATTTATAAATCAACAGATCGATATACCTACAACAATATCAAACATTATAGTGTGGTCAAACTATGCCAGAATCTCTGTTCTTCCGATTTCTGGATTTTTCCCAGAAACTCAACCGTGGTCGAGTGACCAGTTTTGACCGTCCACTGTGCTCGGTATAAGGATGTTTTGGAGAGTCTAAATACATGGATCTAAAGTAAATATTACAAGCTACAACTTTGTTACCAACACATCAACAAACAAGCATCAAAGCTGTCAGATCAGGGCCATTCAAAAACTGTCAGACGCTGATTTTAAAGTTTCTGGGCTGCCTAGATTATCCTCGGTCATGGTCGGTCAACCGACTTTGACCGAGTATAACTTGGAATCTAGCTATTAAAAAGCTGCCATTTCACTTCCAGAGTAAAGATCTTAAATCATACTACAATAATCAACACTTAAAACATCAAACTAATAAACACACTATGATCTAGACCTTCTGACATTCACTGTCAGACATCAAAAATAACATTTTCCAGATTTTGTAAAATCTCAAATCCTAGCTTCTAAATGTTATGGATCCAACATTTAGCAACCCAGATCATCATAAGACACCATAAACAACATATTCTAACACCTAAACATAACATCTAACACATATTTTGGACAGAATTAAAGCTAGGGTTTTATACCTTTAAATGCAAAATTCTTGATTCTTTGTTTCTGATTTAGTTATGGCGTTAATGGGGCTTTGTTTAGGACTGATTTATGAAGGAAATTTCGTGAGTTAGAGAGAGAGGGTCGTAAAGGAGTGGATGTTGATCAAAGGTGATAAAAATGAGCACTTTCTCTCTCTTTATCTATTTATAGATACACAAGATGCATGTATTTAGCTTTCTAGGGCTGATTTGCTACCAATATTGGGCATGTGGAGTTGTTGGAAGTTGTTGAGCTACTAAAGTGTTACTCAATCTTACAAGTTTCCTTAAATAATGGAAAGAGGGGTATTTAGGTCTTTTACTAAATCGTTTTAATGACAAAATTGTAACTTGACAAACCCTTAGGGTTTAGGGTTTGTGTTAATTTAGGTTTTATAAGCAAACAAAATCTTGGATTTCCAATTTAGGGTTTGTACAATAAAATAAAATAATAAACTAAAATTTTCGTTTATAAAAATACCAATTAGGGTTTACTAATTTAATTTAGATCTTTAATTATAGAACTTTTCTAATTAGGTTTAAGCAACACTAATTAGCATCTCATTTCCCAAACTGGCAATTAGGATTTAAAATAAGCAATTTAGGGTTTCTAACTTTTGAAATTAGGGTTTATAATACAAAAAATTAATAAGGATTTTGAATAATTGCGATTCTCCCTAATTAGGGTTAATACATATATCACCGATCATAAATCACATTATTGTGATTACATAACGATTTAACCAATTCTCAAAGTCGTGAATGACTTTCGCATTAAGGTTTCAAATCAATTAGGGTTTCAAGAAATTAATTTAGGATTCTAGATTTTAGGGTTTTAATATACTAATTAGATTTACCTTAATTAGTAATTACGGTTTATCATACTTGATATTAATCATAGTAACACTATTTCTGACTGATCAAACCTCCAGTTTAGGTTTCCGGATTAGGGTTTTCATTCATAGTTAGGGTTTTCTAATATCTAGAAAATATAAATATAAACTAGGGTTTTAATATTTATAATTGGGGTTTCCTAATTAGCATATCATGAAGTAGCACATAACATATATCACATAACACAGTTATATAATAGCCTTAAACTCACTATTGAGTTTTAAATTAGGGTTTTCCCATAGTAAAACTAGGGTTTTCAAATACTGCACCACAATTGCTCAATCGTTACTAGCTCACATACATACAGTACATATCTATAGCACTGAAAAATCAAAATATAAATAATATTATATTATTATCACCATTCCTTATTCCAGAACCAGAAATAAGGTTTGTAAAATATTATTAAGGTTTAATCGTAATATAATAAAACTGTTCCACACATTAACATTGCACACCTAACCATACATATTTATAACACTGACAAATAATAATATTATATTATTATTTTCATTCCTTGATCAAAACCCAAAATTAGGGTTTGAATTCCATATCTAATTTATTTGTAATAAATAACCTTATTAAGTTAAAATAATTAACTTAATAATCTGTACTAAAATTCATATATTGAAATAATTATTATAATTATTCTAAAAAAATCACTTCATATATTATTTAAATAATCTAAGATTTTATTTTTCTTGAAAAATAATTAATAAAACATTTCCAATAAGGAATTACTTAGTATAAAAATTATAATTGATAATAATCAATAATTCCAAAAATAAATCTATTTTTAAATATTTATGTAATAAATATATTTTTAATTACCACATAAATACATATACACATTATCTTGTACAAATCCTCATCCTTATATTAAAATAAAAAAAATTATACGCAAATTTTCAGTTTTATTTATATAGAAAATATCGGGTTGTCACAGTCATGAAGCCGTAAACCGGTAGTAAAGGGAGTTGGTCGCGTAAACTTAGATTATAAGAACGGAACCCTAAGAAGTAAAGTTAAGTAAACTAATGTGTAAAGTCAAGTATATGACTAATTGGTGTATGTGTTATTTCCTTATGTGCTACATAGGAATTGGAATGAGCAGTTCAGTGTAAACTATAAGTTGTAGCTGTGCGTAAGGCAAGTTTCCTAACTTCATTCATATTTTAAATGAATGTTAGTTTCTAAAACTTCTTAGATGTTGAACTTGAGAAAGTTTGTCTATGTGCAAATGTGTGATATTTGTACAAGGTGTTAGAAAATATAAGGTCTTGTGCCACAATGTGAACACTTCGGTGTTTCTATGTTATGAACTGTTCTATGATTGAACTGTTCGATATAAGAATGTTCTGTTTATACATGAACCGTTATTGTTAAGTCTGTGCTATTGATTCTAGCCAGACAGAATGTGTATAAAAGAAAGTAGAGAATGAAAGTATTTCAAAGTGAATGTGACTAATGCTTTAAAATGATAGGAATTGAGATTATTCCTATTATTCAAGCTGCTTCATAACCTTTGTTTGGTCAGTGAAGTCTTAAAAGAATGTTTGAATTCTTAAAGTTGTTTGTTCAACTGTTATGACTTGCTGAGCAATTGAATGCTCACACTTTCTTTAAATAAAAACATTTTCAGCGAACGATGTTAGAAGAACTTAAGGATCTTGTAAAGATCAGGCTTATCGATATCCAGAAGAGATGTCATTCATTATATGAATGAGCGTGAAGATCAAGCGAAGACTTGTAATATTGAATGATAGAATTAAACTATAGAATATTTTAATGAATGATTATGTATCCTTGGTGGTGGATAAAAGTCACTCGTACAAGATGTAAAGAATAATGTAATTATCATTATTTCTAATGAAAGAGGTTATAAGGTTTTAGAACCTGGGATTTGAGAATGTATGTTGTTATATTTAGGTATATAATGATGTATGTTTGGAAGAAGATGAGATCGTGACGTACAGAATCCGGATGTGAAAATAGAATGGATTTCGGGGCGTTGCAGAGTGGTATCAGAGCTGATAGGTTATAAATCTTAGGTATGAGTACCTAAGACTATAATCGTAGAGAGAATGATAAGAAGATCACCAGTGATCATAGTAAATCGTAGTAACAGATGAGCTGTTAAACGATGAATGATTTATAGCCAATGTTATGAATGAATGGTACTACGAAGTAGTACGGGAAGAAGAACTCAAATTGAGTTGTAAAAGATAGCATACGAATTAAAGAAAATTTGTATTAAGTAAAGACAAAGTTAGAAGTTGTAAGATTTCAATTGAGGACTTATGTGATAGCTGAGTTGTATGAACCTTTATATGGGCAGAGGTTTGTTCTTGGTGTAATAACCACTCGGTTTATTACGATGATAATCATTGGAATTGGTCACTATCAAGATGTATATGATGAGAAGGTGAATCTTTTCTCATGTATATGCTTGATAGGTAGAGAACGATAAAGTAGGTACGAGTTCTTGACACTCATACTTACGGTAAGTTTGCGACTGATAATTATAAGGTATGTTTTTGAACTTCTCAGCGAATGGATGCCTATGGTCTGACTGGGATAGTTCTTAAACTTATATTATTGTGGAATGTTTCTGAACTCATAATGTATGGTAAGTTGATGGACTATAATAAGGTATAGTGAAATTTATACTGAAAATGAGTTATTTTCAGTAGACTTAGCATTTAAGGTGCTAGAGAAGATTAATCGTGCTGATATGCGCATTTTGAAAATGAAAGAATTGGTTAAACTTTTGGTGATTCTAAGTTGTTCTATGACATAAGTATTATAATCTGATATATTTAAACACCCTAAAACATGACCAGAGACTGGATTAATTTAGGCTCCAAAAGAGACCCTTGACACTGCTTATGTTTCTGGAAAATCCAGAAACTCAAGAACACGTCTGACAGGTGTTTCTAGAGCATAGATTAGGCTCCAAAATATCTGTGAACCAGTTTAGATCGAGTCTTAGTAATATTAGGCTCATGTATTATCCGACTAGTCCGTCGGGATGTTTGAATTGTACCGAATTTATCTTGGATTGTAATAGTTTGACTTGATACTAGATCTTATATGTTGTATAGACTGATAGGATTATGTGTTAATGTGTTTAGGTTATTTTAAAATTGTGATAATATTATTCTAATTTGTATATCAATATTATTTATATATTAGGTCTTAAGACAAAGCTTATTAAATTGCGTAACAGTAATCGACCGAACATGCAAGTTTTTCTTAACTCGACCTCGAGTTGTTTCATTCAAATATGCTTGTGGTTAATCATTACTGATTGCCATATCTATGAATTATATATTCGCACTCTGTGCATAATGGATGTATTCATCAGGTATGAAAGGCTGATCACCTTCATTACCATTCGGTCCAGATATAATTGCTATATTCATATTTAATGTTTGTTCAGCTATGAAAGTTTGTTCATGCTAGTTATCAATTATATTGTAGAATTATAGCCAGCTTGTTGTTCAATTCTTTCCATCATGATATATCCTCAATTAAAGTTATACTTGCTAGGCAAACTTATGCTCACCCTTTCTATATTATAATAAACATTGTAGATTAAGACGAATGCGTCGGATACAAGGAAAAGTCAAAGATAGTTCCAGTTTTAGTTTATGTGTGCAATTAGATTTGTAACAGGATTATATGAGGATAACTTTGTATGTTAGATATGATAGTAATTCAGGTATTATGTGAATGTTTTCAACCTTGGGGTAAAGTATAATGTTTATTGTATAAATAATTTATGTTTATATCTTCTGCAATAGTTATAAAATTAGTATACCGGATCCGTGGTGATTTGAGACCCAAATTTGGGGATGCTACAACCTCCGTCGGTGTTCTCGGTTGTTCCCAATTACTTACTGCTTCGACCTTTTCAGGATCTACTAAGATTCCATTCTCATCCACCACGTGGCCTAAGAATTGAAGCTTCTTCAACAAAAATTCACACTTTGAAAATTTCGTGTACATCTTCTCCTTTCGTAGTGCTTCCAAAATAATCTTCAGATGTTCGGCGTGTTCTTCCTCTATCTTCGAGTAGATCAAGATGTCGTCAATGAAAACCACCATAAATTTATCCAAGTATGGCTTAAAAACTCTATTCATCAAGTCCATGAATGTGGTCGGAGGTTTAGTCAATCCAAATGACATTACCAAAAAATCGTAATGTCCATAACGGGTTCGAAACACAGTCTTTGGTATGTCCTCATCTCGCACCTTCAGTTGGTGATATCCTGTCCATATATCGATCTTGGAGAAACATTTTTCTCCCTTCATTTGATCAAATAAGTCGTATATTCTGGGTAGTGGATATCTGTTCTTGATTGTTACTCTATTCAATTCTTGATAATCAATACAGAGCCTCATCGACCCATCCTTTTTCTTAACGAATAACACTGGTGCTCTCCAAGAAGACACACTCGGTCAAATGTAATCGTTATCCAATAACTCTTGAAGTTGTATCATCAATTCCTTCATTTCTACTAGCGTCATACGATATGGAGTTTTCAAAATCGGTGTCATTCTCGGTGCTAAGTCTATTACGAATTCGATTTCTCTATCTGGCAGAAGACCAAGCAAATCATCCGGAAACACATCTTAAAATTCATTCATTACAGATATATCTTTAATTTCTACTCCTTTTTTAGTATCTACGTCGTAAGCTAAATAACCTACACATCCTTTCCTTAACAATTTCTTGGCCTACATCATCATAACGCAACACGATTGCTTAAGCAATGAGCTACCGTAAAACACTACCTTAGACTTATTTAGAGTCTGAAGGTTCACACACTTGTTCTATCAGTTAATTATCACCACATAGTTATATAACCAATCCATTCCCAATATTACATCGAATTCTCCTATTCTAATAGGAATTAAGTCTACGCTCAGTTCATGTCCTCTAATGTTAGCGTGATAATTTCAATAAACGTATTCCACATGGATTATTTCCTTACTCGCAACTTCCACAATCAAAGGATCTTCTAAATGTTCTTCGGGTTTACTAAGTTTAATAGCAAATTTTTCAGATATAAAAGAAAAGGTGGCTCCCGAATCAAACAATACATAAGGATTTATATCATTAATTGAGATTATACCTGACACCACGTCCTTTGGAGCTACTGCATCCTGGACAGTCATATTAAAGGTTTGGGCGGTTGATCGGTTGGGTTGGGTAGGTCTACCAATCATTAACTTGCTTCTTCCTCCCTGGCCTCCACCAGCTCCACCACTTCCTTTCTTCGGGAAATCCTTTATCTGTTGCTCTATTATTCCATAAGAAAATCATCCCCTGATCTTCTTTGGTTTCGGGTAATTTGGCGATATGTGCCCCTCTTGGCCGCAATTATAACACGTTCTCTTTCCTTTCCAGCACTCCCCCTGATGACTTCTTCCACACTTGTTACAAGCTTCAGTCCTTTTCGTAAAGTTTCCCTGCTGACTCCCACCTTGATTATTATTTCTATTGTTGTTGATTTCCCATTTTCTCTTTCCTGAGTTACTCCCTCTGATGTTGCTTCCTCCACGATGCTCAATACCAATGTTCTTATTTTTCTTCTCCTTATGATATAGACTTAAGGCCTCACTACCACATTTCGCAATGATTTCCTTCTCTAACAATGTTACAAAGGAATCAATCTGGAGAACTAATACCTTATTATACTGCCACAACTTCAGCCCTTGCTCGAAGCGTCTTACCTTCCTTTCCTCATCCCCAACTTGGTGCTCTACAAATCGTAATAGTTCGTTAAACTTAGCTGTGTATTGCGCCACCGTTATATCCCTTTGTTTTATCTTTAGGAATTTAATTCCATCCTATTCTTCATACTCTTTGGGAAATAGTTCTTGAAGAACAATGTCGTAAACCTTTCCCATGTTATCGTCCCTTCTCACGTTCTCTGCTGATTAGCTTCCCACCAATAGTTCGCTTTTCCCCTCATCATGTATGTGGCAAATACTGTCTTCTATTCTTCTCCCATGCGAGCTATAGTGAAGGCCTTCTCGATCTCCTTAATCCATGTTTGCGCAACTATCGGCTCAGTAGTTCCCTCAAACTCTGGGGGTCCTACACTCTTAAAATCTTTGAAGGTTGTTACTGGGATATCTTGGGGAATGGGTGGTACTGGTTCATTTCTTCCCCTCAGAGCTTCTCCCAATAAATCTACAAGTCTCTGTATCGGATCTACTGGTCCCCTCTTATCATTAACTAACTAAGTACAGAGAGCCTCTTTTTCCGTCCTCTCACTCAAAACCCTCTGCTCCATTTCCTCCAGTTTCCCTAGTAACTCAACATTCCTAGCCACCGATCAGGAAAACAAAGTCCCCATTTGGATCCCTGCCTCCTTACGGTGAGCTCCATTTCTTGCATCGTTAATTTCCTTTGATGATCCTCGTCCTTCAACTTCTGGAACTCAGGCTCCTTCTCCCTAGCCTCAGCTTCTAGCTCCTCCACTCTATAACCTAACTCTAAAATCTTCTCCTCATACTCCCCCAACATCCGATCTTCGAAAGTAGCCTCGTCGGAGTCCTACATAGGCTCAGGCTCCTCCTTCATAAGCTCCTCCTTCAGATCAGACTCCTTGGGTAATGGCTCCATCTCCTCCTCCTTGTCAACATCATTGATAGGGGCCACTACTGATATAGGCTCCACTATCAAGGGTGTCTCAAATACTACGTGGCTGTCACACGGCCCTTCCTCTACTACTCGGCTAGGTCCTCCCATGTTAGTCATCCTACAATCACCAACATAAGACAAACAAAAACAACGATTCCATCACAATGTTAAATAAACATAAGTTCATTGTATAGAATGAAGTTACATTTCATAACACACTAAGTCTCTCAAGGAAAACTCTACATGAGTTTTATCTCCTTCGTAACTTTTAAGTTCTCATGAGTTATAATCTAAGGACACTCGCTCCTAAGGTTTATAACTAAGGCTTTGATACCAACCCGTGATACCCCCAAATTCGGATCGCCACTTGGTCACTGGAATTTGATTCATCATGTGCTCATGGTAATACAATAATAATTAAAATTTTGTATGCACATCAGAAGATCTAATTTAGAATAATTTACAATGTTTTATTATAATTATTCCCCAAAGTCTCTCAACCTACAGTACTTAATAGATTACATAATAATATCGAATAAAGACTTATTATATAATCCTACTTAAGCATAAATATAGTCTGAATGCAGTTTTAATACAACATGACAATTTTAATATAAAGGAACAAGCTAGTCGGTAGCCTTTGCACTTGTCTTTCCCAGAGACACTTCCCTATTCTGCCTTAACTGAAAGGTTTTAAATAAGCAAGAATGAGCACAAATTGCCCAGCAAGTAATATACAACAAGGGTGATGAGTATTAAATCACGAGTTAGATATATCAAAGTATAGTCTCCTAGATAGTTCAGAGTCTTAGAACAATATCATGAACATTGAGTATCGACAATTCTCGAATCAAATGAAATGATAATTCAATATAGATCAACAGATATATATGAATTCAAAGGCTATCAACGTATCCAACTAGATAAAGTAATTTATACTGAGCAGTCACTAAGGACTATTGAACATCTACTAGAATTACCAATATTAAACTGATAACCCAAAAGAATCAAGTACTATAGATGACCAGTCTATAATACTCTATGTTATGCATAATACCACAGTAATATTCACGCGTGTGTTGGGGCTTCCAACAATATACATCCCCCTTACCATAAGGGTTGTTCAACTCATTTTTTAGGATTTCCAAACTAGTCAATTGGTTTGGACAGTTTTATAAACATACAAATAGTCTAGCCGAATCAATTGGCATAGACACTTTCACAATATTCAATAGCAATACAAAGTTCAACATGAATAATAGTTTTCACAAGAGTTTAAACACAGTAGCTCAATTGGACGAGTAAGATAACTTCCATTCAAAAGATAAGGTTTAGATACTTGCTTACGATATTCGTTGAATAAAGTAGTGCAAGGGTTAGGATACTTGCCTTAAGCGTAGTTTATCCACGTGAAGAAATCAACACTTTTAAATCCTATTTATAGTGTATTATAAGTATATGATGCTTATTAGCTAACACATTCTTTATTCAAGCTTGACATGATTCAAATATGCACACACGGTACAAAATCAGCTTATAGGTTTATCACGAAATCAAGTACCTAGTTACTTCATAAGCAAATTTTCAATGCTCAAGTTTAAGACCTTTTTACCCATAAACTTTCATTATATAAGGCAAACATTATCTTATTACTTAATCATCACATATATACATGTATCAGTAGGGTGTAAACCATTTCTAATAATGTAGGCATTATATAAGTTAACTGTCCAAAAATTAGATTGCCAAATTATCTGACTTTTGATTCCAGGACGGTGCAGTTGCGCCATGACTAAGCCTAGGGACGGCGTAACTGCGTAGCCCTCTGGCAAGCCAAGACTCAGTTGTTGCCTTGAGGTTTTTGTCTGGCATGAACACAACATTCAAATATATTTTATCATGTTAAAGGTATTTTTATGTTTCTCAAGTCAATCTAGGTCCCTTCTTTCATAATATGGTTCTAAATTGGCTATTTCAAAAAGTTAAGGCCATTCAAGGTCATGAAACCATAGATCCTATCATACTCACTTTTTAAACATATAAAGTAGTCATAAAACTCATATTAGACATGTTTATGAGTATTCATATCACATATGCGTAATTAGCATTGTTTTGGTTTGCAAATATACTTTGTTTATGCTTTACTTGAATTACAATACCCAAGCATGATATATATATACATGAGTGAGTCTAAGAATATCACCAAAAATATTCACAAATGCCAGATTCTAACTCTCAAAGTAACATGTTAATATTCACGTTTAAAGTTCGTATTTTCATTAGTAAAGCTTAATAATAAACTCAACATGTTCATGCTCCCTTACGAATCATATAAACACAAGTTAATGGGTTATTCATGCATTTCTAAATCATACAAACATGCTTGTAAAGTCAATATATAACATGGCATACATACATATCAAGTTTATTTCTAAAGTTCTAAATTCTTTTTAAACTATACACTTTCGTTAATCATGTATGCTAATCTAGTAAAACATGTTCACATTATGTTAATATACTTATATATACACATTACACATGATTGTATGCTGGTTTAAGCCATAGTAGTTGACCAAAACTTAGTAGATTTTACAACAAAAGGCAAAAACTGAACACAGAGGCCGGCACAGCTGCGCTGCACCCTATTCTAAAAAGAACGCATCTGGGCCATGACTGGTCCAGGAGCATAAATAAACAATGTTTTACAGAGTATCAACCAACTTGATTCATATCAATTTGAACTTGTTCCAAACCACCATTAAATAGTTCATACATGTAAGTATACCTCTTAAAAACATTATAACATGTTAATTCATTTTGGTTGACATAGAGATTTAAGAAATTACAAGAACTAAACAATACCCAATTCGTGAACATTATTAGAATTTATACCTCCTTAAGCTTGAATTGAACTCCTCAGACACTGAGTATGCTTCTATAATTGCTCAGCTACTTGGAATTATCAGAAAAATTTCAAGTTGTGATGCCCCAAATTTGGGTACTTGAAACCCGTATTCGGTGCTTCACAATAACATTCATTTAGCTACTTAATGTATTAATTAAACAAAAGTATTATATCAAAGTTATCTACCTTCCCAGTCTCGATAAACTTTAAGTCTTACATTACACGATAAATATTATATTATCCTACTACAAACAGTCATTACAACATTATATAACCTATTCCTTCAGCTTCCCCTTCCCTTTGTCTTTGCCGAAACCTTCAGGTTATGCTAGCTTAGCTGAAAACATTTAAATTTAAAGCAAGAATGAACATTTGAGTGCCCAACAAGTAATAGCAATGAATAAAGATTATCTGAAAGATTTAAATGTTTTCTTTGGATGACACGTCTACAACGAAGAAAAAGTTGTGAAGTAATTAAGCTGAAACACTACTAAACTACATATCAACTCTTTTTCATTTTTGAAACTACGTATTGACTATAAATGGGGAACAGTTGACAAACTATAAACTTTATTTTTATTTTTAAAAGGTTAAACAGAACTTCATATGCAAACCATCCTGTCTTACGGACATGGAGGGTGATCAGCCTGTTATGCCCTGTATTGATCAATACTACGTGTTCAAACGATATAGCTGGTCCGCCTTTGGCGCATAAAAGTTTCCCATGTTCGGGATGTTCATAATTAGTATGGAATTTGAACTAAAGCAATTCATTTGAATACAATAATGTTCTATCATGGTTTATAATATTTTTAATTCTATGTCTAGCTGAGTTAAATAGCTTAGACAGATTTTAAATAACATTTACATACCTAAAAACTAGTAGGTATGTGTTAACATGTGATTAAATACAATCATTATACATGTGAAGGCACTCGTATAATCTAACTTAACTATCTATAAACAGATTATATATTAATCATACATTACTACTGTACTGGTAAACGAATAAAGTTTGATAACTGACATAAATACTAATGTTGAAATACATGATCAATAATAGTAAGTTTAAGAACTTATATAACAGGAGTATAATTCGATAACTTACTTACACAGGATTATTGCATAAGTAAATACAAAGAATAAGGATATTTACCTGATCTGTTGCTTACACGACTTAGTTTGTATCTTTTTTACTGAAACCTATCATTCATAAGAATATTCTTTTGATCAGAATAATATATCATAACACATAACATTGCCATTTGCAGTCATCATACAGCTTAAACACATTATCACACAGTTATAGCAGTCATTCTAACATAAATAATTACTTATCAGGTCAATCTATATAAGTCTGGGTCAATTTTGGATTTATTTCGGTGTACCGATGGCTTTTATCGGATAATAATCGAGTTTATATTCACTTAAACTCTATTCTGTAACTTCAATACTTTATTAGATAATTAAAATATTAATCATATTATTTTTCAAGGTATTATAATAATTTTTAAATAATTATTATAATTTATCATGATTTTACAAACACTAAATCATTTTTAAATGATTTAAATACATAAAAATTCCATTATCATTAATATTTAAATAATATTAAAATATTAATGAAATACTTAACAAAATATCAAAGTTATATATAATAACTCAAAATATTTTTTAAAATACTAATTTTCCCATTAAATGATTTTTTAAACATTTAAATTATTTTTAAATGATTACCATTAATATTTAAATATTAATGTATTATTCATGAAAATATTAAAAGTTATTTATTATAACTTAAAATATTTTTAAATCATTTATATCATTTTTAAATAATTTTTAAATCATTAAAACTATTTATTTAATATAAATATTAAATAAATCTATTATCATTAACATTAAATTATTAATGAAAAATACCTTAAAATATTAAAAGTCATGATTTATAACTTAAAATATTTTTAAAAAACTTATTATCATTTAAAATAATTTTTATAGTATAAAAATCATTTTTAATAAATTTATTTAATACATTTATTAAATAAATTTAATACCATTAATATTTAAATAAATAGTAATATTAATGAAAAAAATGTCAATTTATCAAAAGTTAATTTTTATAACTTAAAATAATTTATAAAACTGATTTTTGTTATTTTTTGAAATTTATTTCTATTTTTAATGAATTTTTCAGAAATTAGAAAACTAAAATAATTAAATCTGTCGCTAAAGGCTATAGCGACGGTTTTTGTCGCGGTAGGTGTTCTTGAGGCTCAAGAACACTAACAATCAGTTTCTAAGGTGCTTACTTTGACTGTTCATTACTCGATGTACATAATGTTTCTTGGCATGGTTTTGTAATGATTTTGTAGTATGGGTGTAACACTACACGAATTATCAACTAACATGGTCATATGGCAACATACATGCAAGATCTGGAGGTCCAAAGTGACTGTCAGGCCCTTCTTGGGTTTTTTGGGTTACCTAGAAACCCAGGCAATGCTTGATAGCTACTTTGTACCTTAATTTCATCATGTTCTGTGTGATGTTATGGTGTTCTAAAGGTTAAGATTGTAGTTCACATGTCAAGGTACAATTATCAATAATCAGGTCAAATTAACTACATCAAAATCATCAGATATGCTCCGGTCAAACCATGTCAGAAATAATGTTCATCAGTTTTCTGGGTTACCCAGAAAACAGAGTTCGTGCTCGTCCGAGTTAGTTTGACCATCGATTACTTTCATTCTATTTGTCATCTAAGTGATATAGGAGTATGAATCTGTAGTACAATTACAATAGTATAATATAAATACACTAACACAAACAAATATACAAACGCATGCAAGATTTGGCCCCATGAACAAGTTGTCAAACACTGATAAAAATTTTTGGGTTACCCAGAAATTAGAAAGTCATGGTCTAGTAGGCTACTTTGAGCATCCACTACTTACAGTCTGTTGATTGTTTCAGTGATATAAAAGCATGGATCTAGAGTCTATCTAATAGGCTACACACTAGATATAATAACATCTCCACATCTCCTAACATCGGACATATATAAGGCTTAGAAAATCTTGTCAGACACTGGTATTGAGTTTCTGGGTTACCCAGAAACTCTTGGTCAAGCTCGGTCAACTAGTTTTGACCAAGAATATCTTGTATCCTGGATATGATCTAACCATGATATCAAGTCCAGATCAAAGTCCTTATAGCAAACTACAAGTCTAAAACAGAAAATAGACAAAATCATTAATAGAAAAGAATCTACAACCTCTGACTTTTGCTTGTCAGACGAAATTTTAGAGTTCAAAGGAAGTTTTGAAAACTTTAATTTTAAGGCACTTTGAGGCTATAGATCTATGATGTAACATCATATATCATCAAATAACATCTTCTAACACTTATATAAACACATAAACATAAAATTTATCCTAACATGTAAGATCAAATAGGTCTATGGTTTTATACCTCTCTCTTGAAGATGTTTTGATCTTGCTCTATACAACTGATCTTGGTGTTCTAGAGGGTTGTTTAGGGATTTAATTACTTAGAGATTTCGTGGGTTTGGGAGAGAGAAGAGTTGGTTGGTGATAGATAACAAATGAGCAATTTGTTTAGACTTTCTCTCTCTTTATCTATTATAATCTTGATACAATGGATGTAAGTAATGCTAGGTGGCACAAGAGATAAGATTGGCTGAGATTTTAGGCACATGAGATAAGCCACAAGTGATGAGTCATGCCATTCTAGAAAACCTTTTAGCTTACAAGTTAAGTAAAAGGGTAATTTGGTCATTTTGCACACTAAAGGGGTATTTTGGTCTTTTCTACATAAAATTTATGGGTAGTTTGGTAATTTTATATATTTCCCATAAATTTTAATTCTTAGGTTTGGCTAATTACAATTAGGATTTTTTTAATCACCAATTAGGGTTTAAAAATTAAGTCTTAGGGTTTCTTGATAATGAAATTAGGGTTTCACACTTAACAATTAGGGTTTCAACATCTTAGTTAGGGTTTTCCCTAATTAGATTCATATTCATTAACATATCTCCTTGATCACACATACTTGATTAATAATCAATCTTAGTTTCCTATTTGGGGTTTTAATTAGGGTTTATCGGTTTAAACTTAGGGTTTTCTAACACCGCTATTTCTGATCAACATTGAACAATACATATCATATTGAAATATAATTATTATATACTAATATTCTCATTCCTTGTTCATAATCCATGAATTAGGGTTATGGACCATAACTGACTTAACTTTCATTATCAGTCAACTTAAAATTTTAAATTGACTATTCTGCTAAATCCATATCGTATATATTCAAAATATTATTACGGATAATTATAATTATAATTATAATTATTTATAAAATAAAAAAAAAATTATTCGTAAAAATATAGATATAATTATTCGAAAATCTCTGGGTCTTTACATTCTTCCCTCCTTATAAAGATTCTGTCCCCGGAATCACCTTTACCTTACCCTTTATATTAATGTTTTACCCTTAGATTTTTATTATTATGAAAAATTAAATTACTATATTCTCCCCTCCTTATAAGATCCGTGTTACGAATCCGGAACTCATATTTCTCCTTCAAAAATTCTTTTATTAATGAATTATTATATTGTTTTATCAAACTTATAATAAGAGAATATGTTAAATCTGAATCATGTGTATATATTAATATCGTTGATCGGGTTCATACTTGGAACTCCATCTCCACCTGCAACCGTAACTTGAACTGTCATATTGAAGGTCCTTGCAGTTGCTTTGGTTGGTTTGTTTGGTGGAGTCGGACCAGTTATTGCTAGCCTCCCACTGCTTTTCCCCATATTGACATTTCCCCCATCAGCTCTCCTTTTCGGACACTCCCTCACCCTTATGTTCTATTGATCCACAAATAAAACAACCATTATTCATCCTTGGATTAGGACAGTTGGAAGAGATATGTCCCTCCCGCCCACACTTAAAACACACAGACTTTCCCTTCAAGCACTCTCCAGAATGGTTCTTCCCACATTTTCCACATTGCACAATATGTTTCTTCACACCCTCCTGCTTAATTTTTATATTTCCTAAATTGTCCCCTTTTCTCTTTCCCATCTTACTTCCACTACTCCCTTTCCATTTTGACAGCTCCTTCAATCTTAGCCTTATTCTTCGTCTCCCTATTATAAAATGATTTATGGCTTCACTTCCTTCTTCGGCTATGATAGCCTTGTCCAACAGTGCTGCAAAAGTACCAATCTGTAACACCGCCACCTTATTGTAGAGTCAGGGTTTTAAGCCCAGCTTAAACCTTCGTGCCTTCCTTGCTTCCGTGTCCACTTGATGTGGAGCGAACCTAGCTAATTCATTAAATTTTGCGGCATACTCCGCAACTGACATGTCCCTTTGCTTTAACTCCAGAAATTTCACCTCCATTCTATCATGTATACTAGACGAAAAATAATTCTCAAAGAATAGTGTTTTAAACCTATTCCACATCACCTCTCCTACTCTAGCTCTAGTTTGATTGGCCTCCCACCAAAAATTTGCCTCCCTTTTAATCATATAAGTGGAAAAAGCTGCCTTTTGCCCCTCCGCTACCCCAGCGATTACAAAAGCCTTTTCTATCTCCTTTATCCATGTCTGAGCTTCTACAGGGTCAGTTGTTCCTCTAAACTCTGGCGGTCCTAATGCTTTGAAAGC
Organism: Panax japonicus; assembly: GCA_020205505.1. Classification (NCBI taxonomy): domain Eukaryota; kingdom Viridiplantae; phylum Streptophyta; class Magnoliopsida; order Apiales; family Araliaceae; genus Panax; species Panax japonicus. The sequence goes on along the minus strand of CM035110.1, from coordinate 32,641,209 downwards.
TTTAAAGTTTGCCAACCTATTATCGGGCTGATTTCCCCCAACTGGTATTGCATTCTGCATAGCTTGAGCTACCATGTTTGTAAAATTTTGTATTAGGTCTGGTTGTTGTTGTCCTCCAGCCTTGTTGACAGATTCTTTAACTCTTTGGTTTCGATTTTGTCTTCTTGGTGACATTATTTGATAAAATCGTAAATGATCCTTTTATTGACTTATATTTTATATTTTATCGCATATGTTTAACATACAACACGTGATTTCAAACTCAAATAGTCATATACTCAAAATATTAAATTTTGAAACTTGGTTTACTGTATTATCAGATAGATACATAAAAACTTATTTAATTAAACAAACATATATTCATATTCATTCATAGTACTGTGCACCGAATAACACATTGTTATAAGCATCCGCTATCTCTTTATGACCATAAAATTCAGAATTTTCTACTATAACGTATACAAAAGTTAGGAATATTACTTTACACACTCATTATATCATTAAACATACATATTCAAATACTAGTACTATTTATTTCCTACACCTTCTCTTGATCTTGGACAATCTTTGGCCCGATGACCTTCCAACCCACAATTAAAACATGCACCTTGTTTAAAATTGGGACACTGAGGAGAGAAATGTCCCTCATGTCCGCAACTATAACATATCTTTTTCCCTATCCGGCACATGCCTTTATGTTTCCTTTAACAGTTTGTACACTTTCCTATTTTGCTAAGGTTCCCTTGGTTAAAATAAGAATTTTCTAACTCCTGGTCGTTCCTCTTTTTTTCCCTTCTTGCTTGGAGCTGCACACGATATGCGACTTTTTGCTCCCATATGATCAATTTAAATTTTAAACTTATCATGTTCTTCCATTATTTCGATCAACACCTTCTATAATTAACTATTAAATACCTTTTTTATTTCCAATAACTTTTTTAAAGAAAAAACCTGGTCCCGCAGATTCTGCACTTCGGTTGATGCTTGATCAGCTCTAACTTCAGTGTCCGAATCACTATCTGTTAGTTCCACCGTTTCTAGGTCTGGTACTATATTTTCCAAAATAATCACTTCATCAAGGTTAATTTCAATGTGAGCATCTATTTCAACTATTGGCTTTGATATTAGCTAGGGTGTATTGATTTGATCCTTCTTCATGTTATAAGCATATAATAATCCTTTTCCGCTTGACATCTACACATAAATTATTTTGATTAGTACATATAGTATATAGACATAGCAAGTAATAGTTTTATATAAGTTATCTTTTATTTTGTCTCACGATGAATTTATTTAATTCATCTTCTTTAAACTCTATTTGAGTTATTTATATTTTCAATGTTTCCCTCTGTCCTAAGGTTATAGCCTAAGGTCTACTCTAACCTAAGATTTCTAACCCTAAAGCTTTGATACCATGTTGTGATGCCCCCAAATCTGGGTACTTGAAACCCGTATTCGGTGCTTCACGATAACATTCATTTAACTACTTAATCTATTAATTAAACAAAACTATTATATCAAAGTTATCTACCTTCTCAGTCTCGAGAACCTTTATGTCTTACATTACACGATAAATATTATATTATGCTACTACAAATAGTCATTACAACATTATATAACATATTCCTTCAGCTTCCCCTTCCCTTTGTCCTTGTCAGAACCTTCAAGTCGTGATAGCTTAGCTGAAAACATTTAAATTTAAAGCAAGAATGAGCATTTGAGTGCCCAACAAGTAATAACTGTGATAACCGAGGATTTCGAATAATCCAAAATTTGCGAATAATTTTTTTTAATTAATATTAATATTAATTATCAATTTTGTGACAAGTATCTGTGATACGAGTCTCGAGAAAGTCAATTTGTGTATTGACTAATAAATTTAGAGTAGAGTTGTGCTTAATAACTTTAGAAAACCCTAACCCTAATTTTCGGATACGGATTCGGTAGAAAATATAATTAAAATAATTATATTGCTAAGAATGTGTTTGTACTGTATGTTGATTCTGTTGATCAATAATTGATCGGATAATGTTTGTAATTAATAAAGCTTAATAAGGGATTTAAAACCCTAATCTTAAATTTTGAAAATAAATTATACAGTAAAAAACCCTAATTGTACGTTAAAGAACCCTAATTTAAAATTTGGGATTTCCTAAACCCTAACTAGGCAACTCTATTTTTTATTGGCAAGCCTAATGTGTTTAATTAAACTTAAATGTGATTAGAAACCCTGATTATAATTTAGAAATTTTATTTTTCTAATTAAACCTAATTTTGAAAATCCTAGAAGTTAGATTTTTAAAACCTAAGGGTTAGGATTTTAGGGTTAAACCCTAGATTGCTCAAACCTTAAACCCTAAGGGTTTGCAACAAATGAGAAATCTAGAAATAAAAGGAAATGACCATAATACACTTTTTATTATATTTTATAAGCTAACTTGCAAAATTGGTAAAATCTTTAGTTGGTCACCAACTATGTTGACTTAAAAGACATAAAATCTCAGCAAATCAGCCCTACTTGACAGCCAACATCAACCCATTCAATGAATCAAACTATATATAAATGGATTTGGGGAGAGAAAGTTCAGAAAAATAGAAAAATTTATATCCAACACTCAACAAACTCTCGCTCTCACCTAACCTCCTAATTTCTCTAGTAGATCAGTCACTTTATCACCTTCTAGATCAACAATATCCGTTCAGTAGATCAAGGATCAAAAATTTGGATAGAAAGGTATAAAGCTCAAAATTATTTTGATCTTTGTTGCTTAGAATTTTTTTTTTTTTTTTGTGTTTAGAGTCTTGCTATAAGGTGTTTATATATGATCTATGTTGATCCATTTGGATTCATATCATCAAAGTGGGTAAAATAGTGATTTTTAAAAATCTGTTCTTGAGTTGGAAAAGTGGTCTGACAAGAAATATCAGTGGCCATAGATCCTTTCTCGTATATGCTATGTGATGTTTTAAACTTGATATTATTTGCCTGGTATGTAGGCTTTAAACTAAAAGTGATAGAATAGAAATTTGATATCTATATTTGATGTTATTCATGGTCAAAACCCGTTGACCGGGCATGACCATGAACTTTCTGGGTAACCCAGAAAGAGTTAAACAGCGTCTGACAAGAATTCTTAGCTGTTTGATCTGTCCGATTTGGTGATGTTTGTTGATATTATGATATTCATCTTGTAGCCTGTAAGGTGTACTATAGATTCATTCTTGTAGAACATTAAAAAAACCAGTAGATCCTGAAAGTAGTATGCACACAAGCCAATCATGTTTGATGATAAAACATATACTTTGTAAACAATCTTATTCATTTATTAATAAAAAGTATTAATTAATTAAAGGCTTTTAATTATCTATATTATGTTGTTTTATAATATGTGATAAACCCATAGTTTTAAGCAATGCTTTTAGAATAATGATGATGATCATTCTAATGAGATCTAAATTCTTAGAAAGCTTAAAACTAAAATAGTTCCCAATCGTTGGATTACTAAATTGGGGATTAGTGAATCAGGATAGATTGGTACATACGTTGCATGCTCATTGGATGAGGATGATTGATATCATGATCATTTGTGTGGAGACACTAAAGCAAGTATGTAGGTGCTTATTAGAGAATAAGTTCACTGAACGTGACTCGCTAAGGAATATCTAATGGAGTTTTACTTGCCTGTCAATAGGAATTCCTGTAGTGATCGTAGTACAAGTGATCGTTGGACTTGAGATCATCATAGTATCTTGTGTATGATGAGTTATACTTTGACTTATTCCTTAAGACCCTTAGGGTATATCAAAGGATATGCTTGGGTATAATAAGTTATACATGGAGATAATGTATGATCAATAAAGAATCTACCACTTCTAGTAAAAGAAGAGAAATGTCCTATGTGATTCGATAAATGACAACCCAGTAGTCCTTGGCCAAGGCAGAATGAAATTAGAAAGGAGTTTCTAATTTGCATTATTTGGGGTTGTGCATTTAAGAGTCGAAATACATATAATTAAATAAAATAAGACTTGACAGTAATTCCATGACTTATATTTAATTGGGACATTTTATGGTGGAAGGATTGAATTGTACGGTAACTATTTACTCAAAGGTTCTTTTATGATTAATGTTGAAATCTATATTATCTGGAAAGTCGTTAATCGCTAGGGAGGCTTATCCCTATTGTAGAATAAATATTATTTATTTAAATAAATTAATAGTTTAATTTATTTATTTAAATAAGATTAGAATTGTTCTAATTGATTTATTCACAACCGGTTTAATATGGAAACCTAAAGGGTCACACCATAAAAGGAAGAATAATTATTTAAGAAGTAAATGGCATAATCGTAATAATAAGTTAAGTATATTTAATTTAATCTATGGTGATAGAATAAATTAAATAGCTTAATATTTATTATTTAATATTTTGGAAATATTAAATATAAATTAATAAGAGGAGTCTTATTATTATTATTATTATTTAATTCCTAAAGGAGTTTGGGAATTAATTAATAAAAGTACTCTCATTTATTCCTAATAAGATTAGGAGGCTAATTAATTAAAAGTTTAATTAATTATCTCTAATAAGATTATGGAGCCTAATTAATTAAAGGAATTTAATTAATTAAAATAAAACACAATTCCTTAATTGTTAAGGAGGGTTGCCTACATCTATAAATAAGATGAGTCTTTTTATGGGTGTATAAGAGTTGTTGTTGGCTTTTTTAACAACAGACGTAATTCCAATAGTTGGGAGAGTACGTCTTTTCTATAGAGATAGAAAACTAGGGTTTTGTCAAATACCCATCTTCTTGAATTCTTCTCCTTCCTTGGTGGATCACCTCTAGAGGCCAAACACTTGGGTGGCTAACGTTGATCAAAGGAAGGAACCAAACCCGGTGGATTCAAGTTGAACGCGAAAAGGATTGGAGGTGAACTTGTACCTGAGGAAGCTCAGATCTTCAAGGGTATGATTCTTGTTCTTTCTTTTTCGTTTAATTAATAATTGTGCATAAAGGGTGATCCGGGTTTATGGTTTGTAAAATTTTTAAACTCTGATTTTCTACGTTTCCGCTAATTTTTGCAATTTGATTGCGTTCTTGAATATTACAAACCTAACAGTGGAAATAAGGTTTATATTAATTTTAAAATTAAATTTCATGCTAACTAATTAGAGTTGAAATTTGATTCCATGATAACTAATTGGATTTGAAATTGGATTGCCTAATTTCCATAAATAAAGGAGTTTATTTAGATATGAAATAAGATTTCATATTATTCAAAATAAAAGAGTTTATTTGTGAATAGGAAAAAGAATCTATCTTTCCTTAAATAAAGGAGTTTATTTAGATATGAAATAAGATTTCATATTATTCAAAATAAAGGAGTTTATTTGTGAATAGGAAAGATAATCCGTGTTTTCCTTTGATGAAGTTTTTTTTTTACTTGGAATTGGATTCCATAATTAATTAAAATAAAGTAGTTTATTTTGATTAAAGATTTTGATTAAAATAAAATAGTTTATTTTATTCAAAATTGGATAAATTAAAATAAAATAGTTTTATTTTGATTTAAATTTGAATTAAAATAAAGGAGTTTATTTTGATTCAAAATTAGATTTTATACTAACTAAATTTGCCCATTAAATGATATCAATATATTTATTAAATGTTTTTTATTCATTAGATGAATGTTATTTATTGATGCATATGGTGATGTGTATGATAATAAATGGGATTGATTATGGACTATTGACCAATGCGATTGGATTTTATTTTTGTTGGATGCATGAATGTATTGGTTTTATTAAATGGGGTCTGCGTACCTCGTCTTCTCTAACTTTTCCTTAATATAAATTTAACTCCCTCCTATGTACTTCCCCCTTGACTACTGGTCAAAGTTTCTATTTATTTTAAATAGTTTTGTAATAGGAATAGTTAGAATTAATTTTGAAGAATTGGAGATCAAGGAACAAGGAGCGCTTGAAGACCCGTTTGTAATGGAGACCGGATTTAAATGTAATAGTTATATTTAAATATTAATTCTTGCACCCCTAGGGTTTGACCTTTTGGTTCACTTGGTGGCTCTAGTGAACCAAACTAGAATAAAAGTCCATAATCAATCCAGGTAGAATATAATATTCTATATGTGCATGCTTATACTATATATATATATATATATATATATATATATATATATATATATTATATATTATGCAAACATGCTTCGCATGTTTATTAATATGACGCGTATTTTATATATATATGTGCATACGCGCTAAACAAGATGAGACATATTAATAACAAACCCCTCAAATATTTTATATTAAGTTGTAACGTTCAAATATATTTGGAATATCGAACGTCGCCTTCTAGCATGATAGAAACAATAGAGTATTGAATATTTAATATGAGTTTGTTGTGCACACACAAGGCGAGTATTAAATATTTAAGATGTTGTTTTTATTACATATGATGTTTATAAGGAATTGAACATTACTGCTTTGTTGTGCACACACAAGGGCTGTAGTTTTCTCTTCACTTATATGGAAATGTTAGGTCTGACTTAACTTAAATCATTTTAGTTCGTATGTGCACACACTTGACCATTATGATTTAAGAGGCAAAATACAAGGAGTTACATAGTTGATGTAATTGACAAGAGTTGTCTACCTATTTATTTATATATAGTTTGTTGTGCACACACAAGACTATATAAATTTGAAATGGGATCCTTATTCTCACTAGCATATCTTTAATTAGATACTGCCGAACTATATATATTGAGGGTAATATAGTTTGAAGAAAATAGTGGGAGATATCAATTTAAAACAAGACCTAATTTATTTTGGTAATTAATAAAAGAATGTATGTTAAAATGTTGTTAATTACAAATTCATTTACAAAATTTTATAATGTCTCAATCACTATCATTGCGTAACATATTAGATGCTAAATTAACCAGACCGAATTAAACGGATTGGTTAAGGAAATTGAGAATAGTTCTCACGGCTGAAAAGCTATCTTATGTCCTTAATACGCATATCCCTGCAATGGTTGCAGACAATGCCTCTGAGAAAGTTATTGCTACTTTTAGAAAGTGGCTAGATGATGCATAGTTGGCTCAATGCATCATGCTCGCATCCATGAGTAACGAGCTTCAGCGTCAGCATGAAACTATGAATGCTCCTATTATATTCCTGCACATCAAGTAGTTGATGGTGAGGAAAGTAGGACTGATAGATATCAGATATCTAAGGAGCTCTTCCGATCTAGAATAACCGATGACACTACAGTACAGATAAAAGTCCTTAACATAATCAATTTGATTGATCAATTAGGACAACAGGTTTTGTCATGGATGGAGAGTTGAGCCAAGATTTGATCTTGCACTCACTTTCGGACTCCTTTCACAATTTTTGTGAATTTTTCATATGAACAAGCTAGATATCAGTCTCGCTGATTTGCTTAACATGTTGAAAAATGTTGAGAGTCACTTTCCAACCAAGAAAAACCAAGTCTTATTGGTAGGGGCCAAAGGATCTTCTGAAAAGAAGAACGATTCTAAGAAGGTAAAAAGAAAGGCGTAAACAAATGATAATAAGAACAAAACTGATACGGATAGAAAAGGAGTTTACTTTCACTGCAATAAGCCTGGACACTGGAAGAAAACTGCAAGAAGCATCTTGCAGAGGCTAACCAAAGAAGCTTAGTGAAGTTTCGGTTACAAATACAAATTTGTTCATAATTTGAAATAAATTTTTCTTTAAGTCAAGGTTCTACTTGGGTATTGGATACCGACTTTGGTTATCATAAATATAGATTTATGAAGGGACCAAGTAGAAGTAGAAAGCTAAACAAATATAAGTAAACCTATGTGTGGGAAATGAAGCAAAGGTTGCTGCATTAGCCATAGGAACTTATAGTTTAGCAATGCCTACGGGCAAATCTATTAAGTCAATAAGTTGTTATTATATTCCAGTTCTTGTTAGAAACATTATTTCCATTTTATTATTGGACAATAAAATCTTTGGTATTATATTTAAGAACAATTGTTGTTCTATTTATAATAATAATTTTTTGTATAGAACTGAAATATTACTTAATGGATTTTGTATACTTGACTTACGTGAAAAATATATTTTTTGCAAATTGAACAAACTAATATAAGAAAAGGAGATGATCATTCAAAGAGTTGAATGTATGTATTTGTTGAAATACAAGTGTAAATTATTTGAAAGGTTCAAAGAATTCAGAAGTGAAATAAATTGACAAAGTATTAAGATTCTTTGATTAGATCAAGGAATAAATACTTGTGCAATAAGTTTCTAGATCATCTCAAATGGTTTTCTCATAATGGACACATCCTGATACACAATAATTGATTGATGTATCTGAATGGAAAAATCGTACCTTGTTGGACATGGTGCGGTCCATAATGATTTTACCGACATTCCAGTATCCTTCTAGGATCATGTCCGAGAAATGGCTGCATATCTACGGAAAAGGTAACCTCAAAATCCAGCCCCAAGACTCCATAAAAGTTATGGACAGGGAGGATTCATAATCTTAAGTATGTTAAGATAAGGGGTTGTCCAACTTATATGAAACAGTTTCAAAGGATAAGTTTGGGATACGATTTGGCATGTTTAGATTTGTGGGACATCCTAAAGTAAATTTAGGGTATATGTTCTATAATCCTACTTAGCAAAAGGTGTTTGTTGCGAAACACGCTGCCTTCTAAGATAAATATGTTTATCATTAAAGGGGCTAGTAGGAGGATAATACATCTTGAAAAGTTCAAGAACCACAAAACACTACAAGTCAAATAAGAGGAACCTATAGATAGACCTATTGTACCACAACCGAATCGTAAATCTGGAATAGTACCGAAGATACCTAGGAGGTATGGATTCATCATAGATGATGATGATGAGGTACACATCATAGAAGATGATTATCCAGTTACATACGATGAGGTAAGAGTTGTAGACACTCAGAGAAATGAATTGAAGAAAGTTTCTCAAAATGGAACATTCATTTTGATGAGACAATCAAAAGAGTTTGATTTTATCAAAAACAAGAATGAACCTAGTGTGTACAAAAGGGTCAGTGGGAGCGTCGTGACATTTCTAGTATTATATATTGATATACTACGGATAAGGAATGACATGCCAATGCTAAAATCAATAAAGATAAAGTTGTCTAAACATTCCTCCATAAATGATTTGGGAAGAGTATCTTAATTGGGGATGCAAATCTATATAGATAGATTTAAAAGGATGCTCGTCTTAACCCAAAGAACGTATATTCATTTGATGTTAAAGTTGTTTAGCATGGAAAACTCCATGGGATGTCTCATGTTGATGAGCCATGGAGTTTATCTCTCTTAATAGTCCCCATAGACTCCATAAAAGAGAGATCGCATGAGTAACTGTCATGTATGCAATGCAATGTACGAGACCTGATGTGGATCAGTCATATTCTGGAGAAGTTCACTAGAGACAGTGAAAAACATCTCAAAGTACTTAACCGGCACTAAGGATGTGATCATAATACATGGTGGGCCTGAATTAAAACTAGAGGGCTTAACAGACTCAAGTTTTTTAGACAGACCAAGACGACAGAAAATCCATTTTAAGGTAAAGGGTTACCTTGAACGGTGGTGCAGTGAATTGGAAAGGTTCCAAACAACAAAGAGTTGTTGATTTAGTGATAAAGACAAAGTATATAGCTATAAATGAAGCTGCAAGTTGATTGTTTGGATGAAAAGTTCATTACAGAACTAGGAATAGTTCCTAAGTCTCATCTTAGATCTAAACATGTGTTGTGGCACTTTCATTTGATTATAAGAATCATTGAAAGATGGGAAATCACTATAGAGATAGTGAACTCTCAAGAACAATATTATATATCCATTAACTAAAGCTTATCCAACAGCAGGATAATCGTCACTTAGAGAAGAAGGGTATGAGATACCATGGCGATTGGCTTTAGTGCAAGTGGGAGACTAAAAGTAGTATGCACACAAGCCAATCGTGTTTGATGATAAAGCATATACTTTGTAAACAATCTTATTCATTTATTAATAAAAAGTATTAATTAATTAAAGGCTTTTAATTATCTACATGATGTTGTTTTATAATATGTGATAAACCCATAGTTTTAAGCAATGCTTTTAGAATAATGATGATGATCATTCTAATGAGATCTAAATTCTTAGAAAGCTTAAAACTAAAATAGTTCCCAATCGTTGGATTACTAAATTGGGGATTAGTGAATCCGGATAGATTGGTACATACGTTGCTTGCTCATTGGATGAGGATGATTGATCTCGTGATCATTTGTGTGGAGACACTAAAGCAAGTATGTAGGTGCTTATTAGAGAATAAGTTCACTGAACGTGACTCGCTAAGGAATACCTAATGGAGTTTTACTTGTCTGTCAATAGGAATTCCTGTAGTGATAGTAGTACAAGTGATCCTTGGACTTGAGATCATCATAGTATCTTGTGTATGATGAGTTATACTTTGACTTATTCCTTAAGACCCTTAGGGTATATCAAAGGATATGCTTGGGTATAATAAGTTATACATGGAAATAATGTATGATCAATAAAGAATCTACCACTTCTAGTAAAAGAAGAGAAATGTCCTATGTAATTCGATAAATGACAACCCAGTAGTCCTTGGCCAAGGCAGAATGAAATTAGAAAGGAGTTTCTAATTTGCATTATTTGGGGTTGTGCATTTAAGAGTCGAAATACGTATAATTAAAAAAAATAAGACTTGACAGTAATTCCATGTCTTATATTTAATTGGGACATTGTATGGTGGAAGGATTGAATTGTACGGTAACTATTTACTCAAAGGTTCTTTTATGATTAATGTTGAAATCTATATTATCTGGAAAGTCGTTAATCGCTAGGAGGCTTATCCCTATTGTAGAATAAATATTATTTATTTAAATAAATTAATAGTTTAATTTATTTATTTAAATAAGATTAGAATTGTTCTAATTGATTTATTCACAACCGGTTTAATATGGAAACCTAAAGGGTCACACCATAAAAGGAAGAATAATTATTTAAGAAGTAAATGGCATAATCGTAATAATAAGTTAAGTATATTTAATTTAATCTATGGTGACAGAATAAATTAAATAGCTTAATATTTATTATTTAATATTTTGGAAATATTAAATATAAATTAATAAGAGGAGTCTTATTATTATTATTACTATTATTATTATTTAATTTCTAAAGGAGTTTGTGAATTAATTAATAAAAGTACTCTCATTTATTCCTAATAAGATTAGGAGGCTAATTAATTAAAAGTTTAATTAATTATCTCTAATAAGATTAGGGAGCCTAATTAATTAAAGGAATTTAATTAATTAAAATAAAACACAATTCCTTAATTGTTAAGGAGGGTTGCCTACATCTATAAATAAGAGGAGTCTTATTATTGGTGTATAAGAGTTGTTGTTGGCTTTTTTAACAACAGACGTAATTCCAATAGTTGGGAGAGTACGTCTTTTCTATAGAGATAGAAAACTAGGGTTTTGCCAAATACCCATCTTCTTGAATTCTTCTCCTTCCTTGGTGGATCACCTCTAGAGGCCAAACACTTGGGTGGCTAACGTTGATCAAAGGAAGGAACCAAACCCGGTGGATTCAAGTTGAACGCGAAAAGGATTGGAGGTGAACTTGTACCTGAGGAAGCTCGGATCTTCAAGGGTATGAGTCTTGTTCTTTCTTTTTCGTTTAATTAATAATTGTGCATAAAGGGTGATCCGGGTTTATGGTTTGTAAAATTTTTAAACTCTGATTTTCTACGTTTGCGCTAATTTTTGCAATTTGATTGCGTTCTTTAATATTACAAACCTAACAGATCCATCGTGATAAATGGTCAAACTAAAACATTTGGTCACGACTGGAATTTTCTGGGATTTTCCAGATTCTAAGAACAAGCCGTTTGACATACTTTAATCGAGTTAGATCTGGCACCTGTGATGTTTTTGGACAGAGATCTTGACATGTCATTACTCTATGTCATGTATACTACCCGTTTGAATCATAAAATCATCAAAATAGTAAACGCAACCTAGATTAAAATGGGCTGGAAAGTGATACCACAAGCTGCCTGGGTTTCTGGATTTGCCCAGAAAACCCAGGTATGGTCTGACAGGGACTTTGAGAGTACAGATCTTTTTGCTGTGTTATTGTTTGATCAAAGTTCCTGTTGGATGTTGTAGTGTTACATGAGTACTACACGAGTGAGGTTTAAGTTGGCCTAGAACATTAATGCACTGAGAATAATGGTTGGTCAAACGAGCAGCCTTGATCATGGAGCTGTCAGTGTTCTTGAGCTCAAGAACACCAACAGCGGCGCTTTTTATCGCTAAATCCCTTTAGCGACGGTTTAATTAGTTTTATTTTCTGTTTTTTTCGGAAAATAATTAAAAATAAGAAATAAATTATAAAAATTACTAAAAATAGTTTTAAAAATTATTTTAAATTATGAAAAATAATTTTTGACCAATTAGAATATTTTTCTTTAATATTTATAATTATTTAAATATTAAATGTATTTAATTTATTTAATTAGTGTATTAAATAAATTAGAGAAAAATTATTTAATATTATGAAAAATTATTTTAAATAAGAATAATGTATTTAAAAATATTTTGAGTTATAAAATGTAACTTTTAATATTTTTTGAGAATTTTCATTAATAATTTAATATTAATGATATTAGATTTATTTGATTATTAAATTAAATAAATAAGATAAAAAAAATGATTTTAATGATTTAAAAATCATTTTAATTAAAGAATAAAGTGTTAGAAAATATTTTAAATTATAAAATATAATTTTCAATATTTTTGGACAATTTTCATTAATAAATTAATATTAATGATGTTTGATTTATTTAATTGTTATATTAAATAAATGAATTAAAAATAATTTATTGATTTAATAATCATTTAAAAATGAGAAAAATGGTTTAAAAATATTTTAAGTTATAATTAATGACTTTTAATATTTAGATGATAACTTCATTAATATTTATGTATTAATGGTGATGAGTTAAAAATAATTTTTAATTATTATAAAATCATATAAGGACAATATTGTTGATTTAAAAATATTTTAAGTTATGGATAATAACTTTAATATTTTGACAAATATGTTATTAATATTTTTATATTAATAATGATAAGATTATTTGATCATTAAATCATTTAAAAATGATTTAAGTGTTTGAAAAATTATTATAAATTATAATAATTGCTTGATAATTATTAAAAGCTTTCGAAAAATATTATTATCGATAATTGACTTATCTAAATTAATATTGAAGCTTAGAGACCCAGTGTAAGTGACAGATAACTGTGTTAATTATCGGATAGGGTGACTAGAACACCGAGAATGGACCGAAGTCCAACCAGACTGAACTAGTTTGACTTGTTAAGTATTTATATAGATTATAAATACTAATGTGGCTATGTGGTAATGTGCCTAGGAGAATTTTGACTGTAAAATACAGTGTTATGTGTTATAAATAATTGTGCTAATTGTGAGGCCGACATTGTTGATTATAGGTCTTACGAACGTAGTTAATTATATTGTGTAACTGTAGTCAGCGGAAAAGACAAGTTTCCTAACTCATCCTTGAGTTATATTCATTCAATTGTTATGGTGGTTAATTATTGTTGATTAAACCACGTCCAGGGATTTATTGTTGATAATTCGCAGTTAGTGCATGCTTAATAGTTCAAATTAAATTATTGATTCGAAAAATATACATTTGTAGAATAACCGTTGTTGGATATTCATATTCGTAGAAGATAGAATTGACAGTACAGATAATTCCTGTTTATTGTCAAAGTATGTTGAGAAATGTCTTAGCTAATTATTCTGGCTAGACGAACATTTGTTAGAACTTGATAAATTTAAGAAAAGAATTCAATTGTTATTGGTAGATCGATGCAAATTATTTCGGCAAGATCGATAAGTAAATAGAATTTGAAATCACAGTATTTCGTTGTTAAATCAAAATCTTGATTCTGAGACTGAGAAGAACAACCTTTTATATAAAGGGAACATTTTGGATCGTGAATTCGACCTTTGCGCGCGTTTTGAGTATTATTCATAATATAGGGTACAAGGAGTTAGCCGGCTCTAAGTACTTGCAGAGGGGTATGATTTAATCTTTATGGTTATCTGATACTCCTGGTATGTATCAAAGTAAATCTTTGATAGATACCCGAGAAAATAAGTTCAAAGATCTGGTGAGATCACTCAGTATAATCTGGAAAATATTCCACTTTGTTATTGCGTAGAATTTATTCTTGTTTATTCATTAGAATATCGTAGAAACTTTGAAAGCGTTGTACTCTTTCATTATTGAATTATTGTGTTGTATAGAATACGAGAAGACTTGTTATTGAATAACGATTTGTTCAGCTATTTCAAAGTTCTCCGAACTTTGGTTTTATTCTATCAAAATAGATAGTCTGTTGTTTGGAATTCTTATACATTTATTGTATGTCTTAACTTGTGGGGCAAATTAGTTGCTCACCCTTGCTAAATAAAAAATTTCAGCTAGGGATGAAGTTGCAGGAGATGCTGCGAAGGATAAAGGCAAAGGCATAGTTATTAACTAGTTATGATTAACGTATTTATTATGTTGTATTGTAAACTCTTTTTGTATATCTAAGGGGTATGTTTGTAATGTTAAGGTTAGCGGGCCTGGGACTAATGTATTAACAGCATATGTTAATGTGATATGTATTACTATTTCTATATGAATGGGTAGATAGTTAGTATTATAATGTGGATCGTGAATAGCAAACTCGGGGGTCAGGTAACCCGGATTTGGGGCTGTCATAATAACAATGAATAAAGATTATCTGAAAGATTTAAATGTTTTCTTTGGATGACACTTCTACAACGAAGCAAAAGTTGTGAAGTAATTAAGCTGAAACATTACTAAACTACATATAAACTCTTTTTCATTTTTGAAACTATGTATTGACTATAAATGGGGAACAGTTGACAAACTATGAACTTTATTTTTATTTTGAAAAGGTTAAACAGAACTTCATCTGCAAAACTGTAGTAGCCCCGAATCCAGCCCCTAAATCACCTCGGATCCGGTATAATATTTCTATAACTAATTGCGGAAGATATAAACATAAATTGTTTATACAATACAATACACAATATTTCCCAAGGTCGAGTAACCTTAACTTAATACGCATTTCATAAATTTTCTAACATATAACACATTTATTAAACTATACTATTAAATACTAGCCGCACTTTATATCCCAAGCTGAACTTGGCTTTAATCGTTTCTTGTATCCGAACGCATTCGCCATATCTGCAATGTTTTATCATGATATAGCAAGGGTGAGCATGAAAGTTGCCCAGCAAGTTTTTATACAATAATATAACGATATATCATGATTGAAGAGTATGAATAATGGGCTTGCTATAATTCATCAATATAATTGAGAACTAGCACGAACAAATTTTTGACTGAACAAGTATTATACATGAACAAACATTTCTGAACCAACTGGTAATGAAGGTGATCAGCCTTTCATACCTGACTTATACATGCAAGATGTACATAGTACAAATTTCATGGCAATCAGCAATGATTAACCATAAGCTTGAAGAAATTACTCTTATTAGAGTTAAGTAAAAGAAACTTGCCTGAACCGTTGATTACCGTACGCAATTTAATAATGCTTTACCCCGAAGACCTAATATTAATAATATAGATCTCCAATAATTACAATAATATCATTACAGTATAATACTGTTATATTTATACATAGAATAACCTAAACACATTACCACATAAGCCTATCAGTTTATACAGCACATAAGACATAGCATCAAGTCAAACTATTTCAGTCTGACTTGAAACCGACACAATTCTATCATCCCGACGGTCTAGTCGGACAAAAATCGAGTTTAAGTTCAATTAAACTCTGACTTAATACTTAAAAATATCACATATAATTTTCTTATCAGTCAAAACATTTTTCCTAGGCTCGTAATAATTTTCGGATAATTATTACCATTTATCAACATTTTTCATTCCTTAAAACCGTATTTAAATAAATTAAATACCACAAAATTCCTTAATCATTAGTATTCATTTAATATAAAATATTAATGAAAATCATTACATCATATTATAATATAATTATAATATCACAAAGTATTTTTAATACCTTAAAATCATAATTATATGATTTTTAAACACTTAATTCCATTATCCGACAATTGCTATTAATATTAAAATATTAATATTTTCATGCCAAAATATCAAAAGTTATATTTTATAAGTTCGAATATTTTTATAACACTTAAATCATTTTTATATGATTTATAAAGCATTATTTCTAATTTTCCTTAATTTATTCAATATATCTATTAAATAAACTAATTATCATTAATATTGATTAATTAATGAAATTCATCCAAAAATATTAAAAGTCATCAAAAATAACTTAAAATATTTTCTTATACCATAAAATAATTTTTCATGATTTTTCATGAATTAAAACTATTTTTAAATAATTTATTTAATATTATAATTAAATAAATAAATACCATTTACTTTCCAAAAATACCATATATTTTTGAAATATACTCAAAATAGTTAAAAACTATTTTTCAGACTTTAAAATAATTTTTCATAATTTATTTTGTATTTTTAATAATTAATAACTATTTTTTTCTAATTTTTAATCATTTTCCGCAAAATAATAAATAAACTGTCGCTATAGGCCTTTAGCGACACTTGTCTGTCGCCGTTGGTGTTCTTGGCTCAAGAAAACTGACAGACGCGAGTTCTAGGGTGCACGTTTGACCGACTTCTAAACTATGATTCTAATGTTTTCTGGACTGGAATTTGTGTTAAAGTTATAGTACTAACGTAATACTACAATCACCAACTTGTTTCATGGCCAAACAACATCATAGAAGAGAGATCTAGGCTCTCAAAACCGTTGTCAGATCTGTTCTTCAAATTCTGGGTTTTCCAAATTTGAGTAACAGCCTAAGGTGCTTACTTAGATTCCTTGTAACTTGCAGTCTATGTTTCGTTTATGAGATCTAATCGTTATATCATGTAGACAAGATGTCAGACTACAACTATAAAGCATCAGATCATCAAATTAACACTACAAACAAAAGATCTATCTCGGTCAAAGTGATACTCAAGAACCGGATCTTGAACTTTCTGGGTTTTCCAGAAACGCTAAAACAGTGCTTAGTCACCTACTTTGACCATCGATTACTTATAATATGTTGCTTGTTTACATTATCTTAAGCCACAAACTTAAATTACAGATGACATGCTAGAAATATGTTACAAAAACATCATCAAAACACGTTACCACTGACAGATCTGGGCTAACCAAAAACCTGTCAGACGCCGGTTTAGGATTTCTGGGTTACCCAGAAATCACTCGGTCAATCTCGGTCAACGGAGTTTGACCGTTAATAACTCACGATCTAGACATGCTATAAACCTGATTCAAGTTGCAGAATGAAGAACACATAGCATAATACAGATCTATAACATAAAACACACAAAACAACTTAACATATACAGATCTAAAGGCCCTGACATTTGCTTGTCAGTCAACATTTTCCAACATTTCTAGATTTCATAAATTGCTAGATTCGAGCATCTAGATGTTATGGATCCATGATCCAACAACCCAGAACATTAAAAGACACCCTATTACACAACTTTAACCAACAACTAACATTAAACAACATAAGATCAAAGAATTTCCGAGATTAGGGTTCTTATACCTTTTTGGCTTTGATTTTTGATTCTGGTCCTTAGATCTGATCTTGCACATGACAAAAGCTAATAATTTCTTTGTTTCTTACCCACTCTTACCCTCATACACGAAATTCTTGAGAGAGAAAAGGTTGAAAAAAATGAGATAGAAATGAAACTTCTCTCTCTTTAAATCTTATAAAAAGCTTGATTCAATGCATGTTGCTGCTATAATAGGCTGAGTGGTTGGATAATAGACATATGCTAGTGCTAGGCTTAGACTAGGGTTGTTCAACAACCATGGATTTTGCAAGATTTGCAAGCTTCCTAAAATAACACACTAAAAGGGCATTTTTGTCCTTTCCTTTAATTTCTAGTTTTTTGCATTTGATGAAACCCTTAATCTTTAGGGTTTGGACATTTTAAGGTTTAACCATTTAGGGTTTATATTTTACCCCACAAATATTTAGCAACTTGGAATTTCAAAAAAATTCCAATTAAATTATAGAAAATTTTGATTTCTAATTTATAATTAGGGCCTCCTAATTATATCATAATTTTCTAATCATGTATCGATCTTGCTAATTAGGACTAATTTATCCTAATTAAATTTGTTAATCTAGCACTTAGGGCCACAATTGTACATTAGTTTTCAAAATCACATTTTAGCGTTTTAAATAGAAAAATTAATAGTTCAATTTTAAAAATTAGATTTCCTAATTAGATTAGGGTTTCTAATAACTTGACAATTAAGATATATATTTCCTTTGCTAATATAGGAATTAAGTCCACCACTGCACAATTAGGGTTCAAAATCGCGAATTAGGGTTTATAACCCACACATTAGGGTTTTCTAATATAAAGTAATTTTCTATAACAGAAATTAAATATTCGTAATTAGATTACAGTTTTCTAATTACTCATAAATTGAAATAATTAGGATTAGGGTTTCCTAATTAGCATCGCTAATTTTAGCAATTAAATCCACAATTGAGCGTTAGGGTTTCTGACGGAACAATTTGGGTTCCAAAAATTGAAAATTAGGGTTTGCTAATTACTTAACCTTTACCCTCATTAATACTTAATTAATAACACTAAAGCATTAAAATTATCCTTTCCATTCCCAGATTAGGGCTTTCATTTTATCAGAATTTGAAATTAGGGTTTTCAGATCTGGTATTGGGGTTTCTAATAATCAACTAGAATTTCCAGTAATTCTTTAGAGTTTTCCCTAATTAATTAAATATATTGGCGTTTAACCTTATACATACCTTGCATTCCAAATCCAGGGTTTTCAATATCCGAATTAGGATTTCGTACACCCGGAACTGAAACTAGGGTTTCCAGAATCGATTTCTAGGGTTTCTTATCGAACGTTAGGGTTTTCTAACTGAACGTTGGCGTTCTTAATATAAACTTAGGGTTTGCTACAGATATAAATTATTTGATCAACCCATGACCCTTAACCACATTCTAAACACATCATTAACCATAAACACAGAACATAATCACATAAATTCTTAATCCTGAATAATTCACCTATATCCTTTACCAAATTTTGAAATCCTCAAAATTCAATCCCAATAACATCAAACGCATACACTTATTTTCTGTCTAGGTCTAATATTTAACCTTAAATCAATCATTTAAGATTTTCATAAATTGTCTAATTTCTCGGGTTGTCACATTCACTCCTCCTTATAAGAATTTCGTCCCCGAAATTCACCTTACACCTTATACCTTACACCGTGCACCTTATACCATTCGCACATATTTTCACATGCTACCCAATACACCACTCGCAAGGGTAAAAATTTTAAAACTGTGTTGAGGAATCTTATAGACTGTTTGTTTTTCATTTTTGCAAAGGTTTTATGGAAATTCATCCGCAAACCATCATTTCTTACGGACACAAAGGGTGATTAGCCCGATATGTCCTGTACTGGCCAAGTACTCATTTTATCTGTTTTCCATCACTGCCCAAAGGCACAAAAATTTTACCTCAGTCTTATTTGATTCCACAGTAAAATAATTTGGTTTGGGAAATTTCTTTCAATAAAACATTTTTGAGAATGACGTCATGATGCCGCACTGTATTTACAGTCCGTTGAGGATTTTGTCATTTTGTGACTTTGTTATACTACATCATACTGTAGTGGGCTGACGATCCTTAGATCACATCCAACACCAAGTAATTCTGCATTGATAACTCCATCATTTTTTTATCATCTCTGCACCAGGTCACATGGTACATAAGTGATAAAAAAAAAATTTTAAAGGCACATAGTGCGTATTTAGCTTGATGTCAAAAATTGAGGTTTAGCAAAGCTAGGGGTTTAGGAAAACCTAATTCTCCACTAATGATCATTTGCTTAACAATCTATTTGTTCCTATAATCCTTAACACTCCATTCACACACAACTATACCCAATTCATAAAACCACACTTATGAGTTCATTACCTGACCACAATTATATGAGTTTACGAACTTAACCTAGTCTGACCTTTGGCGTCCGTTCGCTGAGGGGCTCATAAACATTTCATATAACTATGCGTCAAGGATGTCACATAAGTATGAGTTCTAAGAACTCGAACTTAGTCCTATATTCTCTACCTATGACCTATTTATCTATATATAATAACTAGCGTGACACAACATTTCAACTATTACCAATGCCACCAATTAAGTAGTTTTTACACCAAGTACAATTCCCCGCCCATACAAGGAATCATACAACTCAGTTGCTGACACGAGTCCTCATTGAAATCCCCACCTAATCTTAACCCTTTTTTTTTCATTACGAATTCAATTTGTATTCATAATCCATAACTCTTTCATGAGTTTTCATAGTATAATTTCATAGTACAACTTACACACAGCATCTTGCTGTAACTTTCCAATCATCATATTGAATCTTTTCCCATATCATAACCTTATTAGATCACGGAGTGATATTATCATATATATTATGATTTATTTCTATGCCTATGATCGTTTTGTTTTACGATCTCCTATCCCTGCACTTTCAGTCTTTTAGACTCGATCTATATTACCGTTAATGTTCAACTTTATTATCAGAGTTAGGGAACTCTGTGTCTTTACACTCGCCGAGATTCATCTTTTAATCTTACCGACCAACTAACTCTATGTGAGTTAGATCTTATCCTAATCACTGCGGTTATTGGTCTCAGGTATTCCTACCTAAGCTTCATAACCAACAGCTCTGATACCAACTGTAGTAGCCCCGAATCAAAGCCCTAAATCACCTCGGATACGGTATACTATTTCTATAACTAATTGCGGAAGATATAAATATAAATTGTTTATACAATACATTACACACTATTTCCCAAGGTCGAGTAACCTTAACTTAATACACATTTCATAAATTTTCTAACATATAACACATTTGTTAAACTATACTATTACATACTAGCCGTACTTTATATCCCAAGCTGAACTTGGCTTTAATCGTTTCCTGTACCCGAACGCATTCACCTTATCTGCAATGTTTTATCATGATATAGCAAGGGTGAGCATGAAAGTTGCCCAGCAAGTTTTTATACAATAATATAACGATATATCATGATTGAAGAGTGTGAATAATGGGCTTGCTATAATTCATCAATATAATTGAGAACTAGCGCGAACAAATTTTTGACTGAACAAGTATTATACATGAACAAACATTTCTGAACCAACTGTTAATGAAGGTGATCAGCCTTTCATACCTGACTTATACATGCAAGATGTACATAGTACCAATTTCATGACAATCAGCAATGATTAACCATAAGCTTGAAGAAACTACTCTTATTAGAGTTAAGTAAAAGAAACTTGCCTGAACAGTTGATTACAGCACGCAATTTAATAATGCTTTACCCCGAAGACCTAATATTAATAATATAGATCTCCAATAATTAGAATAATATCATTACAGTATAATACTGTTATATTTATACATAGAATAACCTAAACACATTACCACATAAGCCTATCAGTTTATACAGCACGTAAGACGTAACATCAAGTCAAATTATTTCAGTCTGACTTGAAACGGACACAATTTTATCATCCCGACGGTCTAGTCGGACAAAAATCGAGTTTAAGTTCAATTAAACTCTGACTTAATACTTAACAATATCACAGATAATTTCCTTATCAGTCAAAACATTTTTCCTAGGCTCGTAATAATTTTCGGATAATTATTACCATTTATCAATATTTTTCAATCCTTAAAACCGTATTTAAATAGATTAAATACCACAAAATTCCTTAATCATTAGTATTCATTTAATATAAAATATTAATGAAAATCATTACATCATATTATAATATAATTATAATATCACAAAGTATTTTTAATATCTTAAAATCATAATTATATGATTTTTAAACACTTAATTCCATTATCCGACAATTGCTATTAATATTAAAATATTAATATTTTTATGCCAAAATATCAAAAGTTATATTTTATAACTTAAAATATTTTTATAACACTTAAATCATTTTTATATGATTTATAAAGCATTATTTCTAATTTTCCTGAATTTATTTAATATATCTATTAAATAAACTAATTATCATTAATATTGATTAATTAATGAAATTCATCCAAAAATATTAAAAGTTATCAAAAATAACTTAAAATATTTTCTTATACCATAAAATAATTTTTCATGATTTTTCATGAATTAAAACTATTTTTAAATAATTTATTTAATATTATAATTAAATAAATAAATACCATTTACATTCCGAAAATACCTTATATTTTTGAAATATACTCAAAATAGTTAAAAACTATTTTTCAGACTTTAAAATAATTTTTCATAATTTATTTTGTATTTTTAATAATTAAAAACCATTTTTTTTAATTTTTAATCATTTTCCGGAAAATAATAAATAAACTATCGCTATAGGCCTTTAGCGACACTTGCCTGTCGCCGTTGGTGTTCTTGGCTCAAGAACACTGAAAGACGCGAGTTCTAGGGTGCACGTTGGACTGGAATTCGTGTTAAAGTTATAGTACTAACGTAATAGTACAATCACCAACTTGTTTCATGGCCAAACAACATCATAGAAGAGAGATCTAGGCTCTCAAAACCATTGTCAGATCTGTTCTTCAAATTCTGGGTTTTCCATATTTGAATAACAGCCTAAGGTGCTTACTTTGATTCCTTGTAACTTGCAGTCTATGTTTCGTTTATGAGATCTAATCGTTATATCATGTAGACAAGATGTCAGACTACAACTACAAAGCATCAGATCATCAAATTAACACTACAAACAAAAGATCTAGCTCGGTCAAAGTGATACTCAAGAACCGGATCTTGAACTTTCTGGGTTTTCCAGAAACGCTAAAACAGTGCTTAGTCACCTACTTTGACCATCGATTACTTATAATATGTTGCTTGTTTACATTATCTTAAGCCACAAACTTAAATTACAGATGACTGGCTAGAAATATGTTACAAAAACATCATCAAAACACGTTACCACTGACAGATCTGGGCTAACCAAAAACCTGTCAGACGCCGGTTTAGGATTTCTGGGTTACCCAGAAATCACCCGGTCAATCTCGGTCAACGGAGTTTGACCGTTAATAACTCACGATCTAGACATGCTATGAACCTGATTCAAGTTGCAGAATGAAGAACACATAGCATACTACAGATCTATAACATAAAACACACAAAACAACTTAACATATACAGATCTAAAGGCCCTGACATTTGCTTGTTAGTCAACATTTTCCAACATTTCCAGATTTCATAAATGGCTAGATTCGAGCATCTAGATGTTATGGATCCATGATCCAACAACCCATAACATTAAAAGACACCCTATTACACAACTTTATCCAACAACTAACATTAAACAACATAAGATCAAAGGATTCCCGAGATTAGGGTTCTTATACCTTTTTGGCTTTGATTTTTGATTCTGGTCCTTAGATCTGATCTTGCACATGACAAAAGCTGATAATTTCTTTGTTTCTTACCCACTTTTACCCTCATACACGAAATTCTTGAGAGAGAAAAGGTTGAAAAAAATGAGATAGAAATGAAACTTTTCTCTCTCTTTAAATCTTATAAAAAGCTTGATTCAATACATGTTGCTGCTATAATAGGCTAAGTGGTTGGATAATAGACATATGCTAGTGCTAGGCTTAGACTAGGGTTGTTTAACAACCATGGATTTTGCAAGATTTGCAAGCTTCCTAAAATAACACACTAAAAGGGCATTTTTGTCCTTTCCTTTAATTTCTAGATTTTTGCATTTGATGAAACCCTTAATCTTTAGGGTTTGGACATTTTAAGGTTTAACCATTTAGGGTTTATATTTTACCCCACAAATATTTAGCAACTTGGAATTTCAAAAATTTTCTAATTAAATTATAGAAAATTTTGATTTCTAATTTATAATTAGGGCCTCCTAATTATATCATAATTTTATAATCATGTATCGATCTTGCTAATTAGGACAAATTTATCCTAATTAAATTTGTTAATCTAGCACTTAGGGCCACAATTGTACATTAGTTTTCAAAATCACATTTTAGGGTTTTAAATAGAAAAGTTAATAGTTCAATTTTAGAAATTAGATTTCCTAATTAGATTAGGGTTTCTAATAACTTGACAATTAGGATATATATTTCCTTTGCTAATATAGCAATTAAGTCCACCACTGCACAATTAGGGTTCAAAATCGCGAATTAGGGTTTATAACCCACAAATTAGGGTTTTCTAATAGAAAGTAATTTTCTATAACAGAAATTAAATATTCGTAATTAGATTACAGTTTTCTAATTACTCATAAATTGAAATAATTAGGATTAGGGTTTCCTAATTAGCATTGCTAATTTTAGCAATTAAATCCACAATTGAGCGTTAGGGTTTATGACGGAACAATTTGGGTTCCAAAAATTGGAAATTAGGGTTTGCTAATTACTTAACCTTTACCCTCATTAATACTTAATTAATAGCACTAAAGCATTAAAAGTATCCTTTCCATTCCCAGATTAGGGCTTTCATTTTATCAGAATCTGAAATTAGGGTTTTCAGATCTGGTATTAGGGTTTCTAATAACCAACTAGAATTTCCATTAATTCTTTATGGTTTCCCCTAATTAATTAAATATATTGGTGTTTAACCTTGTATATACCTTGCATTCTCAATCTAGGGTTTTCAATATCCGGATTAGGATTTCGTACAACCGGAACTGAAACTAGGGTTTCCAAAACCGATTTCTAGGGTTTCTTATCGGACGTTAGGGTTTTCTAACTGAACGTTGGCGTTCTTAATATAAACTTAGGGTTTGCTACAGATATAAATTATATGATCAACTCATGACCCTTAACCACATTCTAAACACATCATTAACCATAAACACAGAACATAATCACATAAATCCTTAATCTTGAATAATTCACCTATATCCTTTACCAAATTTTGAAATCCTCAAAATTCAATCCCAATAACATCAAACGCATACACTTATTTTCTGTCTAGGTCTAATATTTAACCTTAAATCAATCATTTAAGATTTTCATAAATTGTCTAATTTATCGGGTTGTCACAAAACCATCCTGTCTTACGGACACGGAGGGTGATCAGCCTGTTATGCCCTGTATTGATCAATACTACATCTTCGAACAATATTGCTGGTCCGCCTTTGGAGCATAAAAGTTTCCCATGTTTGGGATGTTCATAATTAGTCTAAAATTCGAACTAAAGCAGTTCATTTGAATAGAATAATGTTCTATCATGGTTTACAATATTGTTAATTCTATGTCTAGTTGAGTTAAATAGCTTAGACAGTTTTTAAATAACATTTACATACCTAAAAACAAGTAGGTATGTGTTAACATGTGATTAAATACAATCATTATACATGTGAGGGCACTCGTATAATCTAACTTAACTATCTATAAACAGAGTATATATTGATCATACATTACTACAGTACTGGTAAACGAATAAAGTTTGATAACTGGCATGAATACTAATGTTGAAATACATGATCAATGATAATTCGATAACTTACTTACATAGGATTATTGCATAAATAGATACAAAGAATAAGGATATTTGCCCGATCTGCTGCTTACATAACTTAGTTTTTATCTTTTATACTGAAATATATCTTTCATAAGATTATTATTTTGATCAAAATAATATATCATAACACATAACATTGCTATTTGCGGTCATCATACGGCTTAAACACATTGTCACATAGTTATAGCAGTCATTCTAACATAAATAATTACTTATCAGGTCAATCTATATAAGTCTGGGTCAATTTTGGATTTATTTCAGTTTGCCGATGGCTTTTATCGGACAATAATCAAGTTTATATTCACTTAAACTGTATTTTGTAACTTCAGTAATTTATTAGATAATTAAAATATTAATCATATTATTTTTTAAGGTATTATAATAATTTTTAAATAATTAGTATTATTTATCATAATTTTACAAACACTAAAATCAATTTTAAATGATTTAAATACAAAATAATTCCATTATCATTAATATTTAAATAATATTAAAATATTAATGAAATACTTAATAAAATATCAAAGGTATATATAATAACTCAAAATATTTTTAAAAATACTAATTTTCCCCTTAAATGATTTTTAAATGATTACCATTAATATTTAAATATTATGTATTATTCATGAAAATATTAAAAGTCATTTATTATAACTTTAAATATTTTTAAATCATATATATCATTTTTAAATGATTTTTAAATTATTAAAACTATTTTTAAACTAACTATTTATTTAATATAAATATTAAATAAATATATTATCATTAATATTAAATTATTAATGAAAATTACATTAAAATATTAAAAGTCATGATTTATAACTTAAAATATTTTTAAACACCTTATTATCATTTAAAATAATTTTTATAATATAAAAATCATTTTTAATCAATTTATTTAATACATTTATTAAATAAATTTAATACCATTAATATTCAAATAAATAGTGATATTAATGAAAAAATGTCAATTTAACAAAAGTTAATTTTTATAAGTTAAAATAATTTTTAAAACTGATTTTGTAGTTTTTAGAAATTTATTTCTGTTTTTAATGAATTTTTTGAAAATTAAAAAACTAAAAAATTTAAATCCATCGCTAAAGGCTATAGAGACTGTTTCTGTCGTGGTAGGTGTTTTTGAGGCTCAAGAACACTGACAATTAGTTTCTAAGGTGCTTACTTTAACCGTTCATTACTCGATGTACAAAATGTTTCTAGGCAGGGTTTTGTAATGATTCTGTAGTATGGGCGTAACACTACATGAATCATCAACTAACAGGGTCATATGGCAGCATACATGCATGATCTGGAGATTCAAAGTGACTGTCAGGCCCTTCATGGGTTTTCTGGGATACCCAGAAACCCAGGCAGTGCTTGATAGCTACTTTGTGCCTTAATTTCATCAAGTTTTGTGTGATGTTATGGTGTTCTAACGGTTCAGAATTGTAGTTCACATGTCAAGGTAGAATTATCAATCCTCATGTCAACTTAACTACATCAAAATCATCAGATATGGTCCGGTCAAACCATGTTAGAAATAACGTTCATCAGTTTTTTGGGTTCCCCAAAAAACAGAGTTCGTGTTCGTCCATGCTAGTTTGACCATCGATTACTTTCATTCTGTTTGTTATCTAAGTGATACAGGAGAATGAATCTATAGTACACATACAAGAGTATAATCTAAATACACTAACACAAACAAATATACAAACGCATGCAATATCTGGGCTCATGAACAAGCTGTCAGAAACTGATAAAAATTTATGGGTTATCTATAAATTAGAAAGTCATGGTCGAGTAGGCTACTTTGACCATCCACTACTTACAACCTGTTGATTGTTTGAGTGATATAAAAGCATGGATCTATAGTCTATTGATGAGTAAGTTTTATACCTATGAATCCGATATTATTAAACTTAATTATTGTTATCTTTAATTGTTTTTTTAGTATCTTTTTATGTGTTTTGTGTTTATTTGTTGTAGGTTGGAGCTGGAGAGACAACTTGGTCATTTCAGAGGAGAAAAAGGTCAAAAATCATGAAAATTAAAGCTGAGTGGCATTTTTGTAAATACGTGGTCCTGGTCAAGCGCCTATGCGCTTAAAAATGGACTATGTTGAGCGCCTAGGCGTTCATGTGCGGAAAGAGGAGCGTTTTTCTACTGCTAAGTGGGTTTTTGAAGCCAAATAGGAGTCTGAATGAGGGCTAAGACTAATACAAATAGGAGAAGACTTTAGAAAAGACGTATCACTCAATTTTTCAAGAGATTTGCAGGGAGAACAAGGAAGAAAAATACGAAGGAAAATTGCAAAGGCTGAAGATCTAAGAGAGAGTATTGGAGCAAATTCAGAGTTTCTTCTTCTCTTCTCTAGTTTTATCTTTTGTAATCGTACCCTATTGTCATTGTCGGAAGTCCCACCACGAAGTCCATCGTGATATGCTCCCACTTCCATTCTGGAATCTCCAATGACTGTAACAAGCACTTGGTCGTTGATGTTCGACCTTAACTTTTTGACAAGTTAAGCACCTAATCACATATTCTGTTATCTCTCTCTTCATGTTCGGCCACCAAAAACTCTATCGAAGGTCTTGATACATCTTAGTGCTACTAGGATATATCGAGTACCTTAAACTATGAGCATCTTGTAACACTTGATCTTTTAACTCCGTCTCATTCGAAACCCAATTTCTTCCTTTAAATCTTAATAATCCCTCATTATCAAGACTATACTTAATATCCTTTTCATCCACTAACATCTTCTTCACTCGGTCACACTCATCAGTTTTGAGTTGCACCTCCTTAACTCTCTCTACGATGGTAGATTGCATCTTCGTCGCAAAAAGTATCTGCCTCGATTCACTCGGCATCTTCAATTCTATCTCTATCCTAGCCATCTCTGTTATTAACTCATTTTGAGCCGTTAACATAGACAACTTTTCCCGACCCTTCCTACTTAAGGCGTCGGCAACTACATTTGTTTTTCCAGGGTGATACATGATTTCACAATCATAATCCTTTATCAACTCCAACCATCTCCTCTGTCTCATATTCAATTCCTTCTGTGTGAAGATATATTTTAGACTCTTATGGTCCGTATATATCTCACATTTATCCCTATAAAGATAATGTATCCATATCTTTAAGGCAAATACTACTGCGGCCAGTTCCAGATCATAAGTAAGATAAACATTCTCATAATCCTTCAACTGCCGTGATGCGTACGCAATGACCTTGCCATACTGCATGAGCACACAACCAAGTCCTCTATGTGAAGCATCACTATACACTACGAAATTTCTTATGTCAGCAGGTAATGACAAAACAGGCGCTTCACTCAATCTTTTCTTCAGTTCTTAAAAATTGTTTTCGCATTTATCCGTCCATACGTATTTCACCATCTTCCTTGTCGAGTTAGTCAACAGGGTAGCTATCTTCAAAAAATCTTGGATAAATCTTCGATAGTATCCCGCTAACCCTAGGAAACTCCGCACCTCAGTCGGTGTTTTCTGTTGTTCCCAGTTCATTAATGCCTCCAAGTGTTTATTGAAAGAAATTTCCCGAACCAAATTGTTTTGGTGCGGAATCCAATGATAAGACTGAGGTGAACGATAATGTTTGGATAAATAATCCAATCTAGTAGCGTAAATATTCACTAAAAATGATTAATACGTTATGCATGACGTAACTGTACGATGGACTGATCACCTAAAGTACTAGTAATGGTAGTTTACCTTCTTTGTGATTGTAAACAGACCAAGTAATGTATTGTTTTGCGGTATGATCACTACCGTTAAAACTAAATGTGTTCATGGTCTATATGACCCCTCAGCACAATTTCAAAACTTTTACTCTGGTGAGAGGTGTATTGGGTAGCATGTAATAATGTGTGTGAATGGTGTATGATCAATGGTGTAAGTTGCACGATGTAAGGTGTAAGGTGAATTTCGGGGACGAAATTCTTATAAGGAGGGGTGAATGTGACAACCCAAGAATTTAGACAAATTATTAAAATCTTAAATGATTGATTTAAGGTCAAATAATAGACCTATACAGAAAATAAGTGTATGCGTTTGATGTTATTGGGATTGAATTTTGAGGATTTCAAAATTCGGTGAAGGATATAGTTGAATTATTCAGGATTAAGGATTTATGTGATTTAAGTTCGGTGAAAATGGTTATGTATGTGTTCAAGATGTGGTTAAGGGTCATGGGTTGATCAGATAAATTATATCTGTGACAAACCCTAAGTTTATATTAAGAACGACAACGTTCAGTTAGAAAACTCTAACGTTTAATAAGAAACCCTAGAAATCGATTCTGGAAACCCTAGTTTCAGTTCCGGGAGTATGAAATCCTAAATCGGATATTAAAAACCCTAGATTGGGAATGCAATGTTATATACAAGGTTAAACGTCATTAATATTAAATTAATTAGGGAAAAACCTAATGAATTATCTAAAATCTTAATTGATTATTTGAAAACCCTAATACCAGATCTGAAAACTCTAATTTCAGATTCTGATAAAATGAAACCCTAATCTGGGAATATAACGGAGAATTTTAATGCTTTAGTGCTATTAATTAAGTATTAATTAGGCTAAAGGTTAATTAATTAACAAAATCTAATTTCCAATTTTTGGAACCCTAATTGTTCCGTCAGAAACCCTAATGTTCAATTGTGGATTTAATTGCTAAAATGGATAACGTTAATTAGGAAACCCTAATCCTAATTATTTCAATTTATGTATAATTAGAAAACCCTAATCTAATTACGAGATTTAATTTCTAAATTAGAAAAATTATTTTTCTATTAGAAACCCTAATTTTTGGGTTATAAACCCTAAAACGTGATTTTGACCCTAATTGCTTAATTAGCAATTTTAATTAGGAAATGTTAATCCTATTTACCAATATTTAAAATATGATTAAGAAATTTTAATATAATTAGAAAATTCTAATTATAAGTTAGAAATATTAATTTTCTATTTTTATAACCGAAATTCAGAAATGTTAGAAATTAAATTTGCAAAGTTAAGGGTTAAAACCTAAACTCTAAAATGTCCAAACCCTAAAACCCTAAGGGTTTGTAACAAATGACCAAACTAGAATTAAAATGGTGGAGAAAATAGTTATTTTGCTTTATGTTATATTTTAAAATTTTAGCTTGCAAATCTTGCTAAATCTTGGGTGGTTGAACAACCCTAGCCCTAACCCTAGCACTAGCATGTGCCTGTTATACAGAAACTCAGCCTAGATCAGCAGCTATATCAGATCATTCAATGTATCTAATTGATATATATTAGATTAAAGAGAGAGAAAATGCCACTTTACTCATGCCAACTCTCTTTCTCTCTAGCTCAAATCCGAAATTTTAGAGTAAGAAAGGGTGAGAACTGAAGCTAATATCATGTCTTAACATTCCAAGATCAGATCATAAGGACCAGATTCAAAATTCAAGCATAAAAGGTATAAAACACTAAAATTTCGAAATATATGATTTTGATGTTTTTTTGATGTTAGTTGTTGGTTAAATATGTGTTATAAGGGGTTAATTAGAGATCTGGGTTGTTGGATCATGGATCCATAATACCTAGGTGCTCGAATCTAACATTTTAGAAAATCTGGAAATCTTGAAAAATTATGTCTGACAGTCAAATGTCAGGCTTCTTAAATCGGTCTCTGTTAATGGTTTTAGTGTTTTCAGAGTTTATAATTGTAGTATGTTGTAAGGACTTCAATATAGAACTTGAATCAAGTCCAGATCGTGTCTAGATCTTAAGTTATATGCAGTCAAACTGCGTTGACTGTGACGAATCTGGGTAACCCAGATTACCCAGAAATTTCTGACAACCCATTTGAATACTCTGATCTTCATGTTGTTAATCGATATGGACATGTTAGTGTAATGTAATTATAGACTGACATTTATATTTCAGTTTCATGCTTATATAACTCACAGATCATGTATAGAATCAAAGATAAAAAGGGTCAAAGTAGTGATGACCGGCTGTTCTTGAGGATTTCTGGAAAACCCAGAAATCTTCATATACGACCTTTGTGTCAAACTTTGACCGGTCCATTTCGCTTAGATTAATTGTTGTTATGATGATCGGATGTTATGTATTTGTACCCTGACATATTTTCTACAAGATTCAACCTTTAGATCACATAAACCGAACATGGAATGAAAGTTATAAGGACCCAAACTAGGTACCTATGAATCTGGAAAACCCAGAAAGACGAAGAACACGTCTGACAGGTAGTTTGAGAGCTTAGATCTCTCAGTTGTAAAGTGTTATGGCCATGAAATTTGATTGTCGTTGTAGTATTACACTTATACTACATGATTAGAACAATAGCCAGCCCAGAACACATTCAGAACACTGTTTAAATCTTGGTCAAACTAGCTACCTCGACCATTGACTCGGTTTTCTGGGCAGACACCATGAACACCAAGAACATCTATAGCGACGGTTTTGTCGCTATAGGGCCCTTTAGCGACAGTTTATTAATTATTTTCCAGAAAATGATTAAAAAATTAGAAAAAATGGTTTTTAATTATTAAAAAATACAAAACAAATTCTGAAAAATTATTTTAAAGTCTGAAAAAATAGTTTTTAACTATTTTGAGTATATTTTAAAAATATTTAATATTTTTGGAATATAAATGGTATTTATTTATTTAATTATAATATTAAATAAATTATATAAAAATAGTTTTAATTCATGAAAAATCATGAAAAAATATTTTATGGTATAAGAAAATATTTTAAGTTATTTTTGATAACTTTTGATATTTTGTGATGAAATTCATTAATTAATCCATATTAATGATAATTAGTTTATTTAATAACTATATTAAATAAATAAATGAAAAATGGAATTAATTCTTTATAAAAATGATTTAAGTGATATAAAAATATTTGAAGTTATAAAATATAACTTTTGATATTTTGGCATGAAAATATTAATATTTTAATATTAATATTAATTATCGGATAATGGATGTAAGTGTTTAAAAATCATATAATTATGATTTTAAGGTATTAAAAATACTTTGATATATTATAATATTATGTAATGATTTTCATTAATATTTTATATTAAATGAATATTAATGATTAAGGAATTATGTGCTATTTAATTCATTTAAATACGGTTTTAAGGATTGAAAAATGTTGATAAATGGTAATAATTATCCGAAAATTATTACGAGCTTAGGAAAAATGTTTTGTCTGGTTAGAAATTATCTGTGTTAATGGTTAAGTGTTTAAGCAGAGTTTAATTGAACTTAAACTCGAGTATTGTACGACTAGACCGTCGGGATGATAGAATTGTGTTGGTTTCAACTCAGACTGCAATAGTTTGACTTGATGCTATGTCTTATGTGCTGTATAGACTGATAGGCTTATGTGATAATGTGTTTAGGTTATTCTGTGTGTATAAATATAACAGTATTATAATGTGATGATATTATTCTGATATTGGAGATCTATATTATTAATATTAGGTCTTCGGGAAAAGCGTTATAAATTCCGTTGCGGTAATCAACGGTTCTGGCAAGTTTTCTTTTACTTAACTCTAATAAGAGTAGTTTCTTCAAGCTTATGGTTAATCATTGCTGATTGCCATGAAATTTGTACTCTGTACATCTTGCATGTATAAGTCAGTTATTAAAGGCTTATCACCTTCATTACCAGTTGGTTCAGAAATGTTTGTTCATGTTTAAAACTTGTTCCGTCAAAAGTTTGTTTGTGATAATTCTCAACTATATTGATTAATTATAGCCAGCTTATTATTCATACTCTTCAATCATGATATATCGTTATATTGTTGTATTTAAACTTGCTGGACAACTTTCATGCTCACCCTTGCTATATCATGATATACATTGCAGATAAGGCGAATGCGTTCGGAATCAGAAAAAGGTTAAAGTCAAGTTCTACTTGGGTTAAATGTGCGACTAGTTTGTAATAGTCTATTTTGATAAATGTTGTTGTGTAATAGATATTTTATGAATTGTGTATAATTTAAGGTTACTCGACCTTGGGGAATCGTGTGTAATGTATTGTATAAACAATTTATGTTTATATCTTCCGCAATTAGTGAAAGAATTAGTGTACCGAATTCGCGGCGATTTGGGGCCCGGATTCGGGGCTGCTACAGGGTGTCAACAACATGGCACAGATATCCTACACATCATTTCCTTAAAAGTTTTCTAGTTTGTGTCATCGTAAGATAACACGAACATACCTGCGATTTATTACCGTAAAATATAATAAGAGGTTGTCTCAAAGTCCTAATGCTCACACATTTCTTTTGGCAATCTATAATTGCACCATGGTTAATCAACCAATCCATTCCAAGAATTATGTCGAATTCTCCTAACTTTATTGGTATAAAATCTACCGATAACTTACAAGCACGTATATCTACGCAACAACTCCTATGAATATCTTCAACAGGAATTAACTCTTCGTTTGCTACCTTAATGTTTAAAGGTATAGGCAACTTTTCGGGAAATAATTCTAATCGTCTAGCAAAATCACATGCTATAAATGAACAAGTAGCACCCAAATCAAACAGCACGTAAGCATTTATGTTGTTAATAAGAATAATACATGCAACTACATCCCCTGATTCCACCGTATCCTAGGCCATCATATTAAAGGTGCGGGCCATTGGCCTATTGTGATAACCCAGGATTTCGAATAATAAAAAATTTGCGAATAAATTTTTTTTAATTAATATTATTATTAATTATCAAATTTGTGACAAGTTTCTATGATTCGTGTATCGAGAAAGTCAATTTATGTATTGACTAATAAAATTGGAGTAGAGTTGTGCTTAACGGAGAGTAGAAACCCTAACCCTAATTTTTGGAGCGGGATTCGATAGAAAATATAATTAAAATGTATGTGTTTGAGCGGTATAGAATTTTTTATCAATGATTGAGTGGATAATTTTTAATATTATTAATACCTAATAAGAGATTAGAAAACCTAATCTCAGAATTTAGAAACCCTAATGTGCTGTTAGAAACCCTAATTGTAAGCCGAGAAACCCTAATTTCAAAATCGGGAATTTTAAACCCTAAATTAGGAAGCCCTAATCCTAATTGGCGAGCCTCTGGGTTCCTTAAACCTAAATATGATTAGAAAACTCTAATTATATTTGTGTATGTTAAATTTCTATTTTTGAAACCCTAATTTTATTTTAGAAAATTTATTTTTCTAATTAAACACTAAATTTGAAAATTATGGGAACTAAAAAATTTTAAAAACCTAAAAGGGTTCAAACCCTAAACCCTAATGTCCAAACCCTAAACCCTAAGGGTTTCATCAAATCCAAATTCTAGAAAAATTGAAAATGACCATAATGCCCTTTTTGGAGATTTTATTAGATTTCTTGAAAATCTTGCCAAATCAAGAATTGTTCACCAACTCTCTTTACTTTGTGGCTCACAAAATCTCAGCAAATCCAGCAAAGCCAGCCGAATTTGATCAGATCTAACAACTTTACAAGCAATATATAAGTATTCAAGAGAGAGAAAGTTCATAAACTTTGACATTTTCACATTTGCT
This sequence comes from Panax japonicus, assembly GCA_020205505.1. NCBI lineage: Eukaryota > Viridiplantae > Streptophyta > Magnoliopsida > Apiales > Araliaceae > Panax > Panax japonicus. The sequence continues at coordinate 32,605,736 of CM035110.1, read as the reverse complement.
CTCACCAACTCAATCTCTCTCCTAAAGCTCCGAAAATAGCTATTATATCAGTCCTAGAATCATTCCTTGATCAACCAATATCAGATTTGGAAGATAAAGATCAAGATTTAGAACAAAGAGGTATAAACCTAATTTTAATTTTGATCCATGTTGCTTAGAAACTTTTTGTGTTCAAGTGTTTAATTAAGTGTTAGAAGTTGTTTTTGGTTGATATATGTTGATCCATCATGGATCCATAGCATCAAAGTGTATTAAAATCAAGTTTTCAAAATCTGTTCTTGAACAAAATCTGTGGTCTGATAAGCTAATGTCAGAGGCCACAGATTCTAATTTGTTTGTTGTTTTTGTTATTTAATCGTTGTTACATGTTGCCTGGTATGTTGTCATTAAGCTGCAAAAGAAATCAGAGCTATGTGATGTATAGATCGTGAGTTGTAAGCGGTCAAATACCGTTGACCGGCCATGACCGGGTCGAAATTTGGGCAAGCCCAGAAATTGAAATCAGCGTCTGACAATGAGTTTAGGCCTCTTGATCTGTTAGTTTATTTAGTTTATGATGTTGTTGTTGTAACACTTTTGTAGATGGTTATGTGTACTATAACTTTAGGTCTTTATATCACTTATAAACGCAACAGATCGATCGTGACGAGTGGTCAAAGTAAACCACTCGGTCTGTTTTGATGTTTCTGGAAAACCCAGAAACGGTATGAACTCAGTTTCTGTCAGAGTTTGACCGGGACTAATCTAGCAGGTGTGATGTTGGTTAAATGACCTGTTGATTTCTATTTGATCCTTGACATGAGTACTACAAATTTGAGTCTGAACGAGCGCTATACGAAATGACTGAAGAAAGGAACGAACTCAAGGCGCATGTACAAGAAGAAAGACAAGAAGAAAAGGAAGAGGGATAACGATAGCCCTAATTCAGAAAAGTCAAGCTCGAAGAAGAAGCAAGCATGTGGCAAGTGTGGAAAGAGCCATTTGGGGGAATGTATGTGGGGTCAGAATGTGTGTTATAATTGTGGCCAGAAAGGACATCTATCCCCAAATTGTCCTAAACCAAAGAAAGGAGGATGCTTTGCATGGGGTGGAATGAGTCATAGGGTTAAGAATTGTCCTAAAAAGAAGAAGGATTAAGTGTGTGGAGAATAATATTTTCTTTGGTAGGAGATAACTTTTGTATGCCTCCACTTTTTGTGTAAAGTTGTAGTAATGAATCCCGACTTTTGTCGCAAAGGGATAGTACCTATTTGTAGTTGTATGGGTAATGTACTAAAAACTACTATGTAATATTTGCATGAATATAAATGCAATGTATGTTTTTATGAATGAAATCTTTATTTTCTATATGAATATAAGAGTAATTTGTGTGTTCTTAAAACTCATACTTATGGTAAGTTAATGACTCATAGTTATATGAAATGTTTTGAACCCCTCAGCGAATGGACGCCAAAGGTCTGACTAGGATAAGTTCATACACTCGTATAATTGTGGCAAGTTACTGAACTCCTAAGTGTGGTAAGTTTGATGAACTGGATATAGTAATGTGAAAATGGAGAATAACAAATTTTTGTGTAAAGTTGTGTTGTTAATCCTGATATGATTTAAAAAGGGTTAGTAATATGTGAAGTACTAAATGTACTATGTGCTATTTGAATAAATATGCAATTACTTGAGAATTATGTGTTGAATTCTTATTGTGTTAAGAATTTGTATAGAGAAAGAGTATTAATATAAGATGTTTATTTAAATCAAATCATGCCGCCTAGACGACAGAATCGAAACCAATGAGAAGAACATTCAGTGAATAATGAAGGAGGTCAAGTTGACCCAATGCAAAATTTTGCAAATATGATAGCCGAAGCTATGGAGAATAGAGCTCCCGCAGGAAGAGGAAGAGCGAGAGAACAGCCAGCTGATAGATTAGCTAATTTCAAGGATTTTATAGCGGTAGGACCGCCGGAATTCAAGGGAACCACTGATCCGATTGAAGCCCAAACTTGGGTAAAGGAGATGGAGAAAGCATTCATTATTGCATGTGTGGCAGAAGAGCAAAAGACGGCTTTTTCAACTTATCTGATGAAGGGAGAAGCCAATTACTGGTGGGAGACGAACCAAGCAAGAGCTGGTACAGAGGTGGTGTTGTGGACAAGATTCAAGGAGTTGTTCTTTGAGAACTACTTCTCACCAAGTATGCAATCCAGAATGGAAGTCAAATTCTTAGAACTAAAGAAGGAGAACATGTCTGTTTCTGAATACGCGGCTAAATTTAATGAATTGGCATGATTTGTACCTCATCAAGTGGACACAGAAGCAAGAATGGCACGAAGATTCGAGAATGGGCTGAAGCCGGGGATATTCAACAAAGTAGCTGTGCTGCAGATCAACACTTTTGCGGCTCTATTGGAGAAAGCGCTAATTGCTGAAGGAGGGAGCGAAGCAGCGTCTCGATTTCATCAGGAAAAGAAGAAGAAAACAAATGATGGTGGAAGTAGTGGAGGAAGTAATCCGAATAAGAGAAAATGGAATGAGAATACCCAGTCGGGTAATAAGACAGAAGATAACAGGAAAGGAAGGGAGCCATGTTCGAATTGTGGGAAGCACCATGCTGGAGTTTGCCTGAAGAAGAAGGGAGTTTGCTATAACTGCGGGCAAGAGGGGCATATGTCATCCAATTGTCCCAGTCTGAAAAAAATTCAAGGTTGCTTTGGATGCGGATCGACCGACCATATTGTTCGAAACTGTCCGAAAAGAAATGCTGAGAAGGAAAGCGCCAACAAGGGACCCGGTGGCGGAAGCTTGGCAATTCGAGGTCCTGCACAGCCAGGAAGATCTACGACCCGTACATTCAACATGACGGCGCAAGATGTAGTGGCAACTCAGGACGTGGCAGCAGGTAATGATTTAATTACGCGAATAATAGGAGTTAGATAATTTTGTGAACTATTTTCTTTTATAGACTCAGGTTACATGTTAGAATTAAAAACCAAAATTAATATTATGTTGATTAAAATAAATTGATGATACAACTTTAAAAGATTGTAGAATATAAGAAAGCCGTGATTCCGAGGACAAAATCCTTTTAAGGAGGGGTGAATGTGATAACCCAGGATTTCGAATAATCAAAAATTTGCGAATAAATTTTTTTTTAATTAATATTATTATTAATTATCAAATTTGTGACAAGTTTCTATGATTCGTGTATCGAGAAATTCAATTTATGTATTGACTAATAAAATTGGAGTAGAGTTGTGCTTAACGGAGAATAGAAACCCTAACCCTAATTTTTGGAACGGGATTCGATAGAAAATATAATTAAAATGTATGTGTTTGAGCGGTATAGAATTTTTTATCAATGATTGATTGTATAATGTTTAATATTATTAATACCTAATAAGAGATTAGAAAACCTAATCTACAGAATTTAGAAACCCTAATGTGCTGTTAAAAACCCTAATTGTACGCCGAGAAACCCTAATTTCAAAATCGGGAATTTTAAACCTAAATTAGGAAGCCCTAATACTAATTGGCGAGCCTATGGGTTCTTTAAACCTAAATATGATTAGAAAACTCTAATTATATTTGTGTATGTTAAATTTCTATTTTTGAAACCCTAATTTTATTTTAGAAAATTTATTTTTCTAATTAAACCCTAAATTTGAAAATTGTGGGAACTAAAAATTTTTAAAAACCTAAAAGGGTTCAAACCCTAAACCTTAATGTCCAAACCCTAAACCCTAAGGGTTTCATCAAATCCAAATTCTAGAAAAATTGGAAATGACCATAATGCCCTTTTTGGAGATTTTATTAGATTTCTTGAAAATCTTGCCAAATCAAGAGTTGTTCACCAACTCTCTTGATTTTGTGGCTCACAAAATCTCAGCAAATCCAGCAAAGCCAGCCGAATTTGATTAGATCTAACAACTTTACAAGCAATATATAAGTATTCAAGAGAGAGAAAGTTCATAAACTTTGCCATTTTCACATTTGCTCTCACCAATTCTATCTCTCTCCTAAAGCTCCGAAAATAGCTAGTATATCAGTCCTAGAATCATTCCTTGATCAACCAATATCAGATTAGGAAGATCAAGATCAAGATTTAGAACAAAGAGGTATAAACCTAATTTTAATTTTGATCCATGTTGCTTAGAAACTTTTTGTGTTCAAGTGTTTAATTAAGTGTTAGAAGTTGTTTTTGGTTGATATATGTTGATCCATCATGGATCCATAGCATCAAAGTGTGATAAAATCAAGTTTTCAAAATCTGTTCTTGAACAAAATCTGTGGTCTGACAAGCTAATGTCAGAGGCCACAGATTCTATTTCGTATGTTGTTTTTGTTATTTAATCGTTGTTACATGTTGCCTGGTATGTTGTCATTAAGCTGCAAAAGAAATCAGAGCTATGTGATGTATAGATCGTGAGTTGTAAGCGGTCAAAGACCGTTGACCGGCCATGACCGGGTCGAAATCTGGGCAAGCCCAGAAATTGAAATCAGCGTCTGACAATGTGTTTAGGCCTCTTGATCTGTTAGTTTATTTAGTTTATGATGTTGTTGTTGTAACACTTTTGTAGATGGTTATGTGTACTATAACTTTAGGTCTTTATATCACTTATAAACGCAACAGATCGATCGTGACGAGTGGTCAAAGTAGACCACTCGGTCTGTTTTGATGTTTCTGGAAAACCCAGAAACGGTATGAACTCAGTTTCTGTCAGAGTTTGACCGGGACTAATCTAGCAGGTGTGATGTTGGTTAAATGATCTGTTGATTTCTATTTGTTCCTTGACATGAGTACTACAAATTTGAGTCATCAAACCACATGAACCAAGACCGGAACATAGAATAAATTGGACATGAAAGTGGCTGGTCGAATTTTCTGGGTTTCTGGAAAACCTAGAAACGGTCTGACAGCAACTTTGGAGGCTTTGATCTCCTTGTTGTGATGTTGTTTGACCAAATTATCAATTAGATATTGTAGTGTTACATTAATACTACAATACCAAAGTTTTAGATAGGCCAGATAATGAGCAGATTGGAAATTAGAGCCGGTCAAACGTGACCCCTTGATCTGCCGGCTGTCAGTGTTCTTGAGCTCAAGAACACCAACAGCGACGCTTTCTGTCGCTAAAGACCTATAGCGACGGTTTTAATTATTTTACTTTTTGAATATTTCAGAAATTAATAAAAAAATAGAAATAAATTCTAAAAATTACCAAAAATAGTTTTAAAAATTATTTTAAATTATGAAAAATAATTTTTGACCAATTGGAATATTTTTCTTAAATATTTATAATTATTTAAGTATTAAAGGTATTTAATTTATTTAATTAGTTTATTAAATAAATTAGAGAAAAATAATTTAATATTATGAAAAATTATTTTAAATAAGAAAAATGTATTTAAAAATATTTTGAGTTATAAAATGTAACTTTTAATATTTTTGGAGAATTTTTATTAATAATGTAATATCAATGATATTATATTTATTTGATTATTAAATTAAATAAATAAGATAAAAATTATTTTAATGATTTAAAAAATATTTTAATTAAGAATAAAGTGTTAGAAAATATTTTAAATTATAAAATATAATTTTCAATATTTTTGGAGAATTCTCATTAATAAATTAGTATTAATGATATTGGATTTATTTAATTATTATATTAAATAAATGAATTAAAAATGGTTTTATTGATTTAAAAATCATTTAAAAATGAGAAAAATGAATTAAAAATATTTTAAATTATATTTAATTACTTTTAATATTTAGATAATAATTTCATTAATATTTATTTATTAATGGTGATGATTTAAAAATGATTTTAATTATTTTAAAAATCATTTAAGTAGAATATTGATGATTTAAAAATATTTTAAGTTATTAATAATAACATTAATATTTTGACAAGTATGTTATTAATATTTTGATATTATTAAATATTAATAATGATAAGATTATTTGATAATTAAATCATTCAAAAATGATTTAAGTGTTTGAAAAATTATTATAAATTATAATAAGTGTTTATAAATTATTAAAAGCTTCCGGAAAATATTATAAACGATATTTGACTTATCTATAATAATATTGAAGCTTAGAGACCAAGTTTAATTGACAATCAATGTGCTAATTGTCGGATAGGTTGACCAGAACATCGAGAATGGACCGAAATCCAACCAGACTGATATAGTTAGACTTGTTAAGTGTTTATATAGGTTATAAACACTAATTGGCTATGTGGTAATGTGTCTAGGAGAAGTTTGACTGTAAAATACAGTGTTATGTGTTATAAATGTTTGTAATAATTGTGAGATCGACATTGTTGAATATAGGTCTTACGAACGCAGTTAATTATATTGTGTAGCTGTAATCAACGTGGAAGGCAAGTTTCCTAACTCAACCTTGAGTTATATTTCCTTTAATTATTATAGTGGTTAATTATTGCTAATTACACCACATCCAGGGAAGTTATGGTTGATTATTCGCAGTTAGTGCATGCTTAATAATTCAAATTGAATTACTGATTCAGAAATATATATTCGTAGAATTATTGTTGTTGAATATTCAAATCTGTAGAAGTTAGAATTGACAGTACAGATAATTCATGTTCATTGTCAAATTGTGTTGAGAAATGTCTTAGCTAATTATTCTGGCTAGATAAACATTTGTTAAAACTTGATAAATTCAAGAAAATAATTAAATTGTTATTGGAGAATCGATGCCAATTATTTCGGCAAGATCGATAAGTAAATAGAATTTGAAATCACAGTATTTCGTTGTAAAATCAAAATCTTGATTCTAAGACTGAGAAGAACAACCTTTTATATAAAGGGAAAATTTTGGGTCGTGAATTTGACTTTTGCGCGCGTTTTGAGTATTATGCATAATATAGGGTACAAGGAGTTGGTCGGCTCTAAGTACTTGCAGAGGGATATAATTTAATGTTTATGGTTATCTGATACTCCTGGTATGTATCAAAGTAAATCTTTGATAGATGCCCGAGAAAATAAGTTCAAAGATCTTGTGTGATCACTCAGTATAAATCTGGAAATTATTCCACTTTTTTATTGTGTAGAATTGATTCTTGTAGAATTTCGAAAGCGTTGTACTCTTTCATTACCAAATTATGGTGTTGCATAGAAAAGGAGAAGCTTTTTTATTTAATAACAAATTGTTCAGCTATTTCAAAGTTCCCTGAACTTTGGTCTTATTCTATCAAAATAGATAGTCTATTATTGTTTATTCATATACATTTATTGTATGTCTTAACTTGCGGAGCAAATTAGTTGCACACCCTTGCTGAATAAAATTTTTCAGCTAGGGGCGAAGTTGCAAGAGGTGCTGCAAAGGACAAAGGCAAAGGCGAAGTTATAAATTAGTTATATTAAACAGTATTGTTTATATTATTGTATTGTAAGCCCTTTTTGTATATCTAAAGGGTATGTTTGTAAAGTTAAGGTTAGAAAACCTGGGTGATGTATTATTATTAAACTCTGATAAAATCTTATAAAAGTTACTATCTTTATATATTATGGGTAGTTAAATGTTAATTACAGTGTGGATCGTGAACACCAAACTCGGGAGTCAGGTAACCCGAATTTGGGGGTGTCACACCTATCCGGCTGCGCTAGACCACCAATAGCTAATTTTCCGCTATTAGTGCCCTTATTCCCATCCATCCCCTTCTTCGGGCAGTTCTTTACTTTGTGGTCAGTTGATCCACATAAAAAGCATCCATGATTTTTCTTTGGACTTGGACAGTTAGGAGAAATGTGCCTTTCATGTCCACAGTTATAACATACTGCTTTTCCCTTGAGACAGACTCCTAAGTGAGTCTTCCCACATTTTTTATAAGCCTCCATCCTCCTCTTAGGATCCCCTTGTTTTACTCCGGTATTCGCAGAGTTAAATCTCTTCCTCTTTTGATCGTCGCCACTACTGCTGACTCCCTCGATTTCCATTCCTCCATCAGCTTTACCCTTATTTTTTTTATATTTGTGGTACTGGCTAATAGCCTCATTCCCACCCTCAGAAATTATTGACTTTTCTAGTATGGTTCCAAAAGAAGTACTTTGGAACACATAAATTCGGCAATAGAGCCAGGGTTTCAAGCCCTACTCAAATCGTCTAGCCTTTCTTACCTCCGTGTCCACTTGATGTGGATCAAACCTTGCCAATTCGTTAAACTTGGCAGCATACTGGGGAACCGTTATATCCCCTTTCTTTAAATCAAGAAACTGCATCTCCATTCTCCCTTGCATGCTTGAGGGAAAATAGTTCTCGAAGAAAATCTCCTTGAACCTCACCCACGTTAGATTTTCTATATCGGCCCTAGCCTGGTTTGCCTCCCACCAAAAGTTGGCCTCACTCTTCATCATATAGGTTGCAAAAGCAACCTTCTGACCTTCATCAACATTTGTTATAACAAATTCTTTCTCAATCTCTTTCACCCATGTCTGGGCTTCTATAGGGTACGTAGTTCCTTTGAACTCCGGCGGACTAACACTTTTGAAATCCTTAAAAGTAGTAGTTCGTACTACTCCGGAATTTATGGGTACATTAGCCCCAGTTCTATTAAACGCGGTCGTTAAAAGATTAACAAACTCTTGCATTGGATTAACCGGACCTCCCTCCGATTGATTAACATTAGAATCTTGATTTCGTTATCTACTTCTTGGCAGCATTTTGCTGTTAAGAAAACAACACATCATTATTACTTTCTTCTTGTTGGTTAGTTGTTATTCATGATGAAATTATAACTCATACTCATTACTCAATATATTTCCATGAAAAGAAATATATTGATTCATTACTTGCAGTATAATATTACATTGCTTACATTGTACAGCCTAAGCTGATTACATTACTATCCCGCATTTGCTTTACAAAAATTGGGATTTACAAAAGACTACCCTTGGATATACAAAAGAGGGTTTTACGTCACTACTAGATACATAATATTTAAATATCTAAACTATTCTAGCTATTTCTAGATGACATCTGCCATAGGGCATTCTCAAAATCTTTCTTGGACAGACCGGCAATAACATCTCGACTGATAGTATGTCGGGTCTGCCCTTTTTCTATCGGATACCCATCTACTTGCTTCTGGAAATCCACATGAGAACTGCTATGTATATAGGACATCCTCTCTACCTTCTGTTTCTTAGTCTTTAGCTCCTGCTTGAGCTCAAAGACTTCGCATTTTAGCTCGTGGACCTTGTCCTTGGCTAAAATTCGATCATCATGCTCCTCTTCCCACATACCCTCCATACTAGTCTTGTCCTCCCGGGCAGCTTGAAGTTCCTCTTTTAACTCATTTACTTCCTTATAATACTGGACATTTCTATCCAATACTGACATGAATAATGCCTTCATTGACTCCCCCGAAGTCAACTCTTTTATAGGTGTTATCTGATCAAAAGACATCATATCCACCCCTTCCTCCAACATGCCATCAAACACAGACATATAGTCTAAATTATCCGAGTCTCCAGACTCGATTGTCACCACTTCGGGTTCTACTGCTATGGGATTTGGTAGTATCTCTACCTGATTTATCGAATCTTCACTTACTACATGTATATCTCTATACATTTCATTTTCTCCTGACATCTACAACAAAACAATATAGTTTGATTAGTACACGTCAGTAGAATAGTAAAAACACATATCATAATTATAATGCATTTTTATAAGGTTACTTTCCATCTTTTTACTTCTTTATCTTTTCTTAAGATTATGACTTAAGGTTCTAATTTCCCCCTTAAGTTTTATAACCTATGCTTTGGTACCAACCTGTAGCGTCTCCAAATCCGGGTATCTTCCAACCCGACATATGGTGCTATACGGTACTACCATTCATACATTCATTCAATTAAAATGCCTAAAAAGAACGAACATGTCCTCTATATATTCAAAGTAATATTTATATTTCCCAAGTTCTATACCCAGTACAAAAGTTCTTTATCATAATATCAAATACCTTACAACAATGAACCTACTTAACGATCTGCCTTAGCCTTTCCTTTATCTTTATTCGATCCTTTGGGACGTTCATTCTTAGCTGCATTCATATGGTTCAAGCAAGAGTGAGCATAACTAGCTCAGCAACTATGACAATTTCAATAACAACATGCTTGACACATAAGAATCGTATATCTTCAAGAAACTGAATAATAGTTATGAAGTACTATTGATAATTCAAAATAATACTTCATCTTTCTTCCAAATTGTTTCATAATGAATAATATCCAGTAAAACATAAACTTCGGTCCAAGACCTTGAGTATTTCAATCTTTCTTTGAAAAGGACAACCCGACACTAAGTCCGTAAGTCCGGTATTACTTACGAGCACTTCTAGGTGATCAGCCTATAGTACTCTATATTGATCAACACTACATTCATTAAACGTATGTACGTTTAATTTGTGGCAACCTCACGTGCCTGTCATATGACGACAAAACATTTGTTTATCATACTCATTCGTCTTTTGAAAACTATATCGAGTAGTTGACAAAAGATAACAACATTTGATAACAGATGGATAGATTATCAATAATCCACCAAATGAATTAAGTCTAGCCAAAAGAATTGGCTTTAACTTCATCATACATCAATTCATGCGTAAGGATACATGAATTACAAAGCTTGTTCAGATAGAACTGAGTCAAGGGTTAGAATACTTGCCATCAGCGTCTGCTACGGTATAATTACTTTATGTTCGAATCTTTCAAGTCTCTACAATAAATGATTAAATCACACCATACATTAGGTCATATATAATCAACTATGTATATGACTATATCTTACCATTCAACTCAATTTAATTATGTATTAGATTCGTTTACTATTAATTCCGGCTTTGTCATTCTATTTGCATTCATAGTTAAATAGATTATTATCAACCTTCATGCACTATTCTTAAGGTTTAACAAAGTTTTAACAATGTTACTTCAAGTTCCTTAAGGTAAGTTCACTTTGAATTAATCTAATTCCTTGTTTTGTGCTCATAATTATTCTTTACTATCTTTGATCAATGGTTGGCGTTGCGGCGCCAGTCATAGGCTTAGATCTCGCGCTGCGGCGCGAGTTAGCAATAGCTAGAACCCGGCCTTGGCGCTGCGGCGCCATTCTTTACTCTCTTGTTCACACCGCGGCGCGACTTTGCAGTATGCTCGTGCACTGTATATGGCGCTGCAGCACCACCAATATACCTTGGGTTGGCGCCGTATGGAAACCCTAATTTAAAACTCAGGATGAGTTCGACACTGTTATATAACTGTGTTATATGGTGAATGCATGTTATGTATTATATAATTTTTATATTAATTAGGTAAATCCTAATTAATATTTAGAAATACTAATTTTTAGAAACCATAATATTTATTTTATAAACCCTAATTTATTTAAATTGTAAACCCTAATTGTTGATTTGGAAAGTTTAATGCTAATTTGTGTATCTAAAACCTAATTAGTAATGTGTTAATTAATTAGAAACCTAATTAATTAGAAATCTTTATTTTGTATTTTAGAAACTAAAATTTTATTATTTTATTATTTATTATTATTATTATTATTATTATTATTATTATCTTTTAAACCCTAGATTGAAAATTCTAGAATTTTTTTAAGCCCTAAAATGGTCCAAATCCTAAACCCCAAACCCTAAGGGTTTGCCAAGATTACAATTTTGCCATTTAATTGATTTACCAAATGACAAAAATGCCCCTCTTGCATTATTAAGCTATAATGTGTAGGTTTTGACAATAGGGTGGGTTGCTCACCAAACCAACAACTCCACATGCACATTAATGGACAGCAAACCACTCTTGATCAGCCAAATACATTGCACACATTTGTTTTATAAATAGATTGAAGAGAGAGAAATGAACATTAGTTGGCCATTTTTGTACAACACTCATCCTAAACCCTCTCTCTCTCTAAAAGCCATGAAAATTTATATGTATATCAGTCCCTTATATGAGCCCCACGATCACACTTAACCAATTCAGCATCAAGAATCAAAAATAAAACCAAAAAGGTATAAAATCTCAAAATCTTGAAATCCTTTGATTCTTTGTTAATTGATGAAATTGATTGTTCAAATTTGTGTAATAAGGAGTTTATTAATGTTCTGGGTTGTTAGATTTATGACCCATAACATCAAAGTGCTCAAAATCAAAGTTTTTCCAACTTTTGAAAAAACTGAACTTTGTTATTTTTAGGTAAATGTCAGAAGCTCTAGATCCGTGTATGTTATGTGTTTGTAATGTTTAAAAGTTGTTATGTGTAGCTTGTTATGTGGTCTTTAATCTCCAAAAATAATAAGGTCCATATCTATTGTGTATCAAAAGTTATTTAAGGTCAAAGTGTGTTGACCGGCATTGACCGGCCAATTTCTGGGCAGTCCAGAATTTTCTAAGTGTCGATTTTTCGGACACCGTTTAACTATACTTTAGATGCTTTATTTCTCCTTTTTATGATGATGTTATGTGTTATAGTTGTAGTCCTACATGTTGTCTACACACTGGAGTTGTTAGATCACACAAACATTACACTATCGTCAGGTTATAAGGATCCAAAGTAGGCACCACGAACTGTTCTTCGTGAAGAACAACCTTGTCAGACTTTTTGATGGCTAATAACTCTTAGATCTGATGATGTTAAGCCATGTTGTTTGTTGTTAATTGTAGTATTACATGATCTCTACAAGATGTATGTGTTAGATCTCCCAGAAACAATTTGTACAGAAAGTTATACATGGTCAAACATGGCAGGTTGATCACGAAGATGTCAGTGTTCTTAAGCTCAAGAACACCAACAGCGACGCTTTTTGTCGCTAAATGCCTATTGCGACGGTTTTTAATTAATTTAATTTCTGAATTTCCGGAAATTGATTAAAAATAGAAAAAAATAGTTTTTAATTATGAAAAATACAAAATAAATTCTGAAAAATTATTTTAAAGTCCGAAAAATAGTTTTTAATTATTTTGAGTATATTTTAACAATATTTATTATTTTTGGAATAAAAAAGGTATTTATTTATTTAGTTATAATATTAAATAAATTATTTAAAAATGGTTTTAATTCATAAAAAATCATGAAAAATTATATTATTGTGTTATAAAATATTTGAAGTCATTTTTGATGAATTTTAATATTTTGTGATGAAATTTCATTAATTAATTAATATTAATGATGTTTAAGTTATTTAATAAATATATTAAATAAATTATGGAAAGTAAAATTAATGATTTTAAAAATTATTTAAAGTATTATAAAAATATTTTAAGTTATAAAATATGACTTTTAATATTTTGTCATGAAAAATATTAATAATTTAATATTAATGATATTAAATTATTATTAATGATATTTAGTCTATTTAATAATTATATTAAATAAAATAGTTCAAAAATGATTTTATTATTTTAAAAATCATTTTAAATGAAAATAAAATTTTTAAAGATATTTTAAGTTATAAAATATAACTTTTAATATTTAAGGGATATTTCATTAATGATTTAATATTAATGATATTTATTTAATGATTAATGATATTAAGTTTATTTAATAATTATATTAAATAAATAGTTTAAAAATAGTTTTATTTATTTAAAAATCATTTAAAAAGGATATAAATGAATTAAAAAAAATTTAAAGTTATAATTAATAACTTTTAATATTTGGATAATGATAAATTAATATTTTAATATTAATAGTAATTGTTTAAGAATGATTTTAAATGTTTTAAAAATCATTTAAGGGTAATATAAATGTTTTAAAAATATTTTTGAGTTATTATACATAACTTTAATATTTTGGCAATGATTTCATTAATAGTTTAATATTAATTAAATATTAATGATAATAGAATTGATTAGTATTTAAATCATTTAATAATGATTCTGATATTTCAAAAATTATGGTAAATGGTAATAATTATTATAAGGTCATGAAAAATGATATGACTGTTATTTAATTAGTCTAAATGGATATTGAACAACTGTTTAGAGTCTTAGACTCGATAATTACCCGATAAAGATGTCGGTAGACCGACATGGTTCAGAAATTGATCTGGACTTAGAAATTTAGTTAGTTAATTATTTTTTTTGTGATTTAATGGTGGATAAAGTTGTGTGACAATGTGATTAGGAATGAGTGGATGTTTGTTTGTGATAACATGATTGTTGAACATGTATGACAATGTGATTATGTTATGTGCTGACTGCAATAAGCAGTACTATGTGTTATGATATGTGATTCTAATCGATAGAATGATCTTATTAATGATAGGTTTCGGTATAACAGATAGATCTAAGTTGCGTAATTGTAAGCAGCGCATCAGGCAAGTATCCTACCTTTGCATTTTCTTTATGCATTGGACAAGTGTAAGAATGTTTCAAAGTAATATTATTACTGTACAGATTGTTAAGCCTATATTATATACGCCCATTGATCATCAATATGTTAGTATATGATAATCCAGATATATATATATTCTGTTCGTTAATTTCTATAAATGATCATACAAGTGTCCCCACTTGGATAATCATTGTATTCAATCGTATGTTGATATACCTTTGATATAAATATATGTTGAATTATATAAGACCTTTGTTATAAAAACCCGACAGGTATGAACATCCCGATAATGGAAAAAAATTTATGCGCTACGGCGGACAAAGGATGAACGATAATATCGTTCTAGTAATGTAGTATTGATCAATACAGGGCCCATGGACTGTACACCCTCAGGCCCGTAAGCAACGCCGGTTTACAGATGAATTTCTGTTTAACCTTTTCAAAAATGAAAAACAATGTTCATAGTATGTCACAGAAACCCCATGTATAGTCAATACACATTTTCAAAAATTTGAACGAGGGTTGTTTTGTTATTATTATTGGTACAGATTACTTCACAACCATTGACTGGTTGTAGAAGAATATTATAAAGGAAACATTTAAATTCTTTCAGCTTATATATATAATACTTGCTGGGCACTCAAATGCTCATCCTTGCGTAATTTAAATATTTTCAGCTAAGTGTAACAGCTAGAAGGGATCGACCAAGATCAAGTGAAAATGAAAGCAAACACAATTTGTTTATTTGTATCATTTGTAATAGTTAGACTGTACTAAGTTATGATATGTATTTTATATCATGTAAAGAATGTAGTAAAGGTTGCGTACTTGGGATTGGACTCTGATAAATGTAAGTTAAATTTGATAAATTTATATTATGGTTATTATTATTAGTAATATTTCCTCTCATAGAAATGGTATCGTGAAGTACCGAGTTCGGGTTTCAAGTATCCGGGTTCGGGGACTTTACAAAGTCCATTGATTAATCATTCTTCTTACTTCTTAACATCCATGTTTCTTAATCCATACTTTTCTTATCAACCTATCATGGTAGAGATAGAAGATTAATGGACAAGAAGTCTTACCCTTGAAGCCTTTGTGAAATTGTCTTCTTCTTCTTACAAATGGAAGTAGCTTATTCTTGCTTATTCTCTCTAACACTTAAGCACTTTGTAAGTTATTCGTTTAGTTGAACAAGTAGCAAATGGCTAGCAATCTCCTTCTATTTATAGAATTTACAAGGTTAGGGTAGTTTAGTCATAAGGCTAAGCCACCTCCTTAAGTCACCTTATCACTATTCATTACTTGGTTAACACCACGCTTATCTCTTGCTTGGTCATTACACCAAATACTTGGTCATCACACATTATACTTGATTACTAAGATTAACCATATTAACATGGTTTGCCCCATGGGTCACTACAACTCATTGGATCCTAGCTTGGGCTTAAATTAACTTATCTTTTGGGCTTGCATTAATAAACACTCACTTGTTCATTAATTAACATTTGGGCCTTAGAATTAATTCACATGGGCTTGTACAAATTCCTAACAAATCCTACAAGTCGTATACTATTGCTTAATACATAAAATGTATTGTCTATGTAACATTCTCGTATTCTAACTTGTATAGGAATTCATTATATACGATACTCCACCATTCATACAAACTCGTATAATACTTCACATTTTACTCGTACTCATTACCTCGTACAATACTCACGTATTACACGATTATTACTTAACTCATTAATACTTTCCTTTCCTTAACGTTCCCAATTTAAGTCCGCAAGCGAAATATTGCATTTTCCATACTTAGATTATTATTACAAAATCCTTCTTACCTTGACATTCTATCATTATGTATTTCTCGAAGTTTCAAAAATAACTCCCGAGCAAATACCGATGACTAGTGTTTTTTGGAAAAATTCTCAAAAAACTTTTATTTTTGTCTTGGAAATTCAAACACTTTAATTCCTTCACGTAGCTAAAATACTATGACATTCCCACATCATTAGGTTATATAATGAGAACCTTCTTGATAACACATAGAATATAATTCTATTTATTATTTAATTCCATAAAATTATTTTACAATAAAATCCGAATTTCTCGGTCGTTACAGTTGTTCTGACACTATTAACTATCCTAGAAATAACACTTCGATATTTCAAACCTTGTGATATTATATCCTACACCCTTGTTGTATATTACTTGTTGGGCAATTTGTGCTCATCCTTGCTTATTTAAAAGCTTTTAGTTAAGGAGGAACATGGGGGTGTTTCTAGAACAGACAAGGGCAAGGGCAAGGCTATCGACTAGCTTATTCCTTTTTTTGTTTAAAGTCTATTATGATGTTAAGACTATTTGCAGACTATGTTTGAACTTAAGTAGGATTATGTAATAAGTCGTTATTCGATACTATTATGTAATCTATTAAGTACTGTAGGTTGCGAGACTTGGGGGAATAATTATAATAAATCATTGTATATTATTCTAAAGTAGATTTTCCGTTGTGTATGCGTTATTTTAGTTATTATGGTTTTACCATGAGAACGTGATGAACCGAATTCGTGTGACCAAGTGGAGGTCCGAATTTGGGGGCGTCACAGGTTGGTATCAAAGCTATATTAATAAACCTTAGGAACGAGATTCCTTAGATTATAACTTAAGAAAACTTAGAAGTTAGGAAGGGGATAAAACTCATGTAGAGTTTACCTTGAGAGACTTAGTATGTTATGAATTGTAACTTCATTCTACACAATGAACTTATGTTTGTTTAACATTCTAATGGAGTTGTTGTTTGTGTTGTCTTATGTTGGTGATTGTAGGATGACTAATATTGGAGGACCTAGTCGAGTAGTAGAGGAGGAACCGCATAATATCTACGTAGTATTTGAGACACCCTAGATAGCGGAGCCTATTTCAGTAGCAGTCCCTTTTGATGATGACTATAAGGAAGAGGTGGAGTCTGACCCTGAAGAGGAGCCTTTGGAGGAGGAGCCCGAGCCTGTGGAGGACTCCAACGAGGCTACTTTTGAGGATCAGATGTTAGGAGAATATGAGGAGCAGATATTGGAGTTGGGATGTAGAATGGAGGAGCTAGAGGCTGAGGCTAGGGAGAAGGATTCTGCGTTCCAAAAGTTAAGGGATGAGGACCATCAGAGGCAACTAGTGATGCAGGAGATAGAGGTAGAGATTGATCACCGTAAGGAAGCCGGGATCCAGATGGGAGCTTTCTTTCACTGAGCAGTGGCGAGAAATGTGGAGGTAGCTGGAAAACTAGAGGAATTAGAGCTGAAGGTTTTGAGTGGGAGGGAGGAGAAGGAAGCTCTCCGAACTCAGTTAGAAATGGAGGTGATGGATAAGATTCACTTCGAGGAGAAGTGGGAGGAAGCCAATGATAGGGCAGATGATCTAGAGGATGAGGTGCGGTGCAAGAGGAGGAAGATGAACAAGATGGCCTATGCTCTTCGCACGGCCATAGAGAGATTGATCGATGGGGTACATCATTACCCAGCTGAGCAAGGACAGACCCAGCATACCATAAGTCAGGATATGGTAGTGCACATTACGCAGAAGGAATATCAGAGCGCTGTGGAGCGTGGGATGTAAGATTGAGTCTAGAGGATGAAGACCAGTAGTGTGGTAGTTTATTTATGTGTTGTAATATGTTGTTGTAATCTCAATCTTTTGTGTAAGATGAGAGATAGTGGTAAACCCTCAAACTTTTGAAAAGTTTAAAAGGGGTAGTAAGTTAGTATGTACCCGTCTTTTGTGATATTAGGGGATATGTGATATCATTTATAGTAGTATGCTAAAAAAGAGCATGTAATGTAACCCTTTGGCATATGAATATAAATGATCTTATTTCAGAAATGTGTTTTAAACCTGTAGTCCTTTATATTAAGAAATGTCTAAGTATTATAATTAGATAATAAAGTGAAAAATTTTTGTGATGCAGAAAATGCCACCTAGATGTAGAATAATTATCCCAGCAGAGTCAGTTAATGATGAGAGAGGTCATGTAGATCCGATACAGAGACTGGTAGATTTATTAAGAGAAGCTCTGAGGGGAAGAAACGAACCCGTCCCACCCATTCCCCAAGCTATCCCAATAACAACCTTCAAAGATTTTAAGAGTGTAGGACCCCCAGTGTTTGCGAGAACCACTGACCCGATAATTGCGCAAACCTGGATCAAGGAGATCGAGAAGGTCTTCACTATAGCTCGCGTGGGTGAAGACCAGAAGACAATATTTGCCACATACATGATGAGGGGCGAAGCGAACTATTGGTGGAAAACTAATCAGCAAAGGGTGGGGGAAGGAACGATAACATGGGACAGGTTTACGACACTGTTCCTCGAGAACTATTTCCCAAAAAGTATGAAGAGTAGGATGGAAGTAAAACTCCTAGAGTTAAAACAAGGTGATATGACGGTGGCGCAATACGCAGCTAAGTTCAATGAACTAACATGATTTGCAAAGTACCAAGTTGTGGATGAGGAGAAGAAGGCGAGACGTTTTGAGCAAAGGTTGAAGTCGTGGTTGTATAATAAGGTATCGGTCTTTCAGATTGATTCCTTTACAACATTGTTGGAAAGGGCAATCATTGCAGAAGGTGGCTGTGAGGCCTTGAGTCTGTATCATATGGAGAATAAGAATAAAAATGCCAGAAGTGGGCATCGTGGAGGGAGCAGCAGTGGAGGAAATAACTCCGGAAAGAGGAAATGGAAGAACAACAACAGAAACAATAACCAAGGTGGAAGTCACCAGGGAAACTTCAAGAAGAGGACCAAAGCTTGCAACAAATGTGGAAGAAGCCATCAGGGAGAATGCTGGAAGAGGAAAAGCACCTGCTATAATTACGGCCAAGAGGGGTACATATCGCCAAACTACCCGAAGCCGAAAAAGATCAGAGGATGTTTTGCTTATGGATCAACAGAGCACCAGATAAAGGAATGCCCGAAGAAAGGGAGCAGTGGAGCTGGCAGAAGCCAAGGAGGAGGAAGTAAGTTGATGATTGGTGGACCTGCGTAACCCAACCGATCGACCGCTCAAACCTTTAACATGACCGTCCAAGACATCGTAGCTGCAAAGGACGTGGTGTCATGTATAATCCCAATAAATAATATAAATGCTTATGTATTATTTGATTCGGGTGCCACCTTTTCATTTGTATTTAAAAAATTTGCTAGTTAACTTAGTACCCGAGAACGTTTAAAAGATCCTTTGAATATAGAAGTTGCGAATAAGAAAATAATCCCTGCAGAATACGTCTATCGAAATTATCGCGCAAACATTAGAGAACATGAACTGAGCGTAGACTTGATTCTTATAAGACTAGGAGAATTTGACGTAATACTGGGGATGGACTGGTTATATAACCATACAGCATTAATTTACTTTTAGAACATGTGTGTGAACCTTCAGACTCTGAGTAAGTCTAAGGTAGTGTTTTATGGTAGCTCATCACTTAAGCAATCGTTTTGCGTTACGATGATGTATGCCAAGAAATTGTTGAGGAAAGGATGTGTAGGTTATTTAGCTTACATCATGGATACTCAGACAAAGGGAGTAGAGATTAAAGGTATACTCGTAGTGAGAGAATTTCAGGATGTGTTTCCGGACGATATACATGGCCTTCCGCTAGACAGAGAAATCGAATTCATAATAGATTTAGCACCGGGGACAGCATCGATTTCGAAAGCTCCATATCATATGGCACCAGTAGAAATGAAGGAATTGATGATACAACTTCAAGAGTTATTGGATAAAGATTACATTCGACCGAGTGTGTCTCCTTAGGGAGCACCAGTATTATTCGTGAAGAAAAAGGACGGATCGATGAGGCTCTGTATCGATTATCAAAAATTGAACAGAGTAACGATCAAGAACAGATATCCATTACCACGGATAGACGATTTATTTGATCAATTGAAGGGAGCGAAGTGTTTCTCAAAGATCGACCTGCGGACAAGATTTCACCAACTAAAAGTACGGGATGAGGACATACCAAAGACTGCGTTTAGAACCCGTTATGGACATTACAAGTTTTTGGTAATGTCATTTGGTTTAACTAATGCTCTGAAAGCATTCATGGACTTGATGAATCGAGTTTTCAAGCCATATTTGGATAAATTCGTAGTAGTTTTCATCGACGATATTTTAATATACTCGAAGACAGAGGAAGAACACGCCGAACATTTGAAGATAACTTTGGAGGCACTATGAAGGGAGAAGATGTATGCGAAGTTTTCTAAGTGCGAATTTGAGATGAAGAAGGTTCAATTCTTAGGCCACGTGGTGGATGAGAATGGAATCTCAGTAGACCCCGAAATGGTCGAAGTAGTGAGTAATTGGGAACAACCAAGAACTCCAACGACGGTGAGAAGTTTCTTAGGGTTAGCAGGGTACTATCGAAGATTCATCCATGATTTTTCTACGATAGCGACCCCGTTAACTAATTTGACGAGGAAGAAGGTGAAATTTGTATGGACCGATAAATGCGAAGAGAGTTTTTAAGAGTTGAAGAAGAGATTAAGCGAGGCGCCTATATTATCATTACCTGATGATACAGGAGGTTTTTTGGTGTGTAGTGATGTGTCGCATAGAGGACTTGGTTGTGTGCTTATGCAACGTGGCAAGGTCATTGCATATGCATCATGACAATTGAAGGATTATGAAAAATGATACCCTACTCATAACTTAGAGTTAGCGGCAGTAGTTTTTGCGTTAAAGATATGGAGGCATTATTTGTACGGGGAAAAATGTGAGATATACATGGACCACAAAAGTCTGAAATATATCTTCACACAGAAGGAGTTGAATTTGTGTTAGAGAAGGTGGTTGGAATTGATCAAAGATTATGACTGTGAAATTCTTTATCACCCGAGAAAGGCAAACATAGTTACCGACACTCTGAGCAGGAAGGGGAGGGAGAAATTATGGAAATTGATGACTCAAGAGGAATTAATAAGAGATATAGCGAAATTGGAAATAGAAGTGAGGGGACCCGCAAAGTCTGAAGAGAAGTTATTTATAATGGAAGCTTGTCTGACATTGTTGGATAGAGTAAAAGGAGCCCAGGAGAAAGATGAAGAATATGAGAAAATCAGGAGGAGGATCACGTAAAAAGAGGAAGAAAATTTTTGAATAGATAAAGACGGTATCTTAAGATTCGAAAAGAGAGTGTGGGTGTCGGTAGTGGCCGAGTTAAGAGAAGAGATTTTGTACGAGGCTCATAATATGATGTATTCCATTCATCCGGGAGGCACAAAGATGTACCGGGACTTGAAGTAACATTTTAGGTGGCCAAACTTGAAACGATAAATCACGGAGTATATTAGTAGATGTCTTACGTGTCAAGCAGAGCATCAACGACCGAGTGGGTTATTACAACCATTGGAAATACCAGAGTTAAAATGGGAGCATATTGCGATGGATTTAGTGGTAGGACTTCCAATCACACAGAAAGGTTTGGATGCCATTTGGGTCATCGTGGATCAACTTACGAAGACTGCACATTTTCTACCTATCAAGATCTGCTACAGTTTAAATCAATTAGTGAGTCTGTACGTAAAGGAAATTGTTTCACGACATGGAGTGCCGATATCGATTGTTTCTGACCGAGACTCGCGTTTCATGTCAAAATTCTAGAAAAGCTTTAAAGAGAGGATGGGAACACAGTTACGACTAACTACTGCATATCATCCTCAGATAGACGGACAAAGTGAGCGAACAATATAAATGCTAGAGGACACGCTTAGGACTTGCGTGATGGACTTCAAGGGAAATTGGGATGACCACCTACCCTTAGTCGAATTTGCATATAATAATAGTTACAGTGTGATTATCGGCATGCCACCGTATGAAGCTCTTTACGGGAGGAAGTGTAGAACATTGTTGTGTTGGGAAAAAGTCGGCGAACAATGAATACTCGGACCAGAGTTAGTACAACAAACCACAGACGTGGTTACAGTAATAAGAGCCAGACTTGTAGCAGCTCAAGATTTCTAGAAAAAGTACACAGATTTGCATCGACAAGACCGAGATTTTGAAGTCCATAGTTTTGTATTCTTGAAAGTATCTCCATGGAAGGGAAAGATTCGTTTCAGCAAGGAAGGAAAACTGCTTCCAAGATTCATAGGACTGTTCGAGATAATAAAGCGAGTAGGTGAAGTAGCATACAAAGTTGCACTGCCACCAGAGTTGGAGCACATCCATAACGTGTTTCACATATCTGTGTTGCGTCCGTACAAGTCTGACTACAAACATGTGATTTCTTATGAACCTATTCAAGTGGAGAATAATTTAGCGTACGAAGAAATTCCCATCCAAATTCTCGATAGGAAATAGCAAACCTTAAGGAATAAAGTTATTTCTTCTGTAAAAGTGCTCTGGCGTAACCACGATGTCGAGGAGGCAACGTGGGAGTTAGAAGATAGGATGGTGAGGGATTATCCTCATCTGTTTGTGTAACCATATAGAAATTTCGGGATGGAATTTTTATAAGGGGGGATGTAATACCCGAGAATTTTCACGTATTATTAAATACATATATTAATAGAAATAAATATTTATTTGAATATAAACGATTTCATGTTATGAAATGAGATAACTCAATAATTGAATAATTGAGAATATGTGGAGTTTGTGGTAAACTCGTTGAAAGCCTTGTGTGGCATAATGATAGAAAATACTAATAGTAATGTTAATCGGCGAAGAAATTTTATGATGAACAATTGAGTAAAATTAATTATTAATTGTTGTGGTAGTATACTATTAGTTGGTAATTGATGTGTGGTATATTAATTATTTAATAATGGGGATTAATTAACATTATATTAATTAATTAGTGATGGTTGTGGTAAAATATTAAATTTTTGTAATTAACTAACAATGTGTGATTACTATTATTTGCAATATATATAAAGATGAAAAATAATTATGGAAACCCATAAATATGTTAATTTATGGATTGGATTAATTAATATTGGTGTTAACTAAGTAAGGAAGTGCATAATTTATTTATTTAACATAAATAAATAAGTTAGAAATATAATAATATTATATTAATAGTTATGTCCATATGAGCATATACAACTATACTATATGGTGCGGTGTGACATTTATGTGGCTATATATATTAAGTCTTATAAAACTATATTTTATGGGCATTGTGACTAAATATATTGGGACTATAAGTTATAAATATGTTATGAAATAAATATGTGTGCAGGTATGTATTAAAATAATATACCATGAACACATTGTAAACTGTCATTTTGATAAAATATACATGGATTATATGTATGTTGCATAACATCTACTACCTTAAAATATTAAAGCATATTGTGACATTTAGTTATAATATATGGTTGAGATATGTATTAAAATATAACATAAGAGTGAGAATGTGTAGGAGTATACAAGAATGCTAGTTATATTGGATTGTCCCAAAATGATTGTCCCATTTGCTTATTTCTCAAGTCACATATAAAACAAAAGCCTATGGCCTATGTTCTTCCTTTTCTTCAAAAACTTACTAGCTAATGATCATGGGGGAGTGGCATTCATGATGCAAATCAACCACCAATTACCTACTCCTTAATAACCTTCATGCAATCCTACAATCCTTGGGTTCAAACCATAGAGCAAAACAATTGTCTAGTTTTGTGTTCATCTATAAATAGTAGTTACCCTTCTTATCATTCTTGTTGCTGAGATTGCATGATAAGTATTCAGTGAGAGGGAAGTAGCTGAACCTTAAGTTAGTCCTTTGAAGGATTCATTTAAGCTTCAAAAGGTAGTGTAAAGTCCCCGAATCCGGATACTTGAAACCCGAACTCGGTACTTCATGATACCATTTCTATGAGCGGAATAATACTAATAATAATAACAATAATATAAAACTTAACTTAAATTTACATATACATCAGAGTCTTTCTCCCAAGTACGTAACCTTTAGTCATTCATTATATGATATTAGATATTTAAATATCATAGTCTTCATAATCTAAAACTATTACAAACAGTACCACAAATCTTATTTGGTTACCTTTCCATTTCCCTTGTTTCGGCATGAGCCTTCTGGTCCTTCACACTTAGCTGAAAACATTTAAATTAAACAAGGATGAGCATTTGAGTGCCCAACAAGTATTTATATATATAAGCAGAAAGAATTTAAATGTTTTCTTTATAATATTCTTCTACAACCAATCAATAGTTGTGAAATAATCTGTACCAATAATAATAACATAACAACCCTCTTTCAAATTTTTGAAACTACGTATTGACTATACATGGGTTTTTGTGACATACTATGAACATTGTTTTCATTTTCGAAAAGGTTTGAACAGAAATTCATCTGTAAACTGTCATGACTTACGGGCACGGAGGGTGATCAGCCCCGTTGTACCCTGTACTGATCAATACTACATGTAGAAGAACGAAGTTATCGTTCACTCTGTCCGCCTTGGGCGCATAAAAATTTTCCAATTATCGGGATGTTCATACCTGTCAGGTTTTCATAACAAAGGTCTTATATAATTTAACATATATGTATATCAAAAGTGTATTAACATGCGATTGAATACAATGATTATCCAAGTGGGGACACTTGTATAATCATTTATAGAAATTAACGAACAGAATATATATCTGAATTATCATATACTAACATGTTAATAATCAATGGGCTTATATAATATAGGTTTAACAATCTGTACATTAATAATAATAATTATTCTGAACTTCTTACTTCTGTCCATTGCATAAAGAAAATGCAAAGTTAGGATACTTGCCTGATGCGCTGCTTACAATTCTCAACTTAGTTCTACCCTTTTCTATCACAACCTATCATTAATCAAATCATTCATTCGATTAGAACAATATAATATAACACATAGTACTGCATTTCGCAGTCAGCACATAACCTAATCACCTTATCACATATGTTCAACAATCATGGCTTCACAAACTAACATCAACTCATTCCTAAATCTCATTGTCACTCAACTTTAACAACCATTGAATCACAAATAGACAGTTAACAAATCAACATATCTAAGTTCAGATTAATTTCTAAAACATGTTGGCGCATCGACAGCCATATCAGATAATTATCGAGTCTGAGACTCTATTCTGTATCTCAATATCCAAATAGATAACTTATACAACAATTGTATTATTTTTCATGACCTTATAATAATTATAAAATAATTATTACCATTTACCATAATTTTTGACATATCAGAATCATTATTAAATGATTTAAATATCAAACAATTCTATTATCATTAATATTTAATTAATATTAAACTATTAATGAAACCATTTTCAAAATATTAAAGTTATGTATAATAACTCAAAATATTTTTAAAATATTTATATTACCCTTAATTGATTTTTAAACATCTGAAATCATTATTAAATAATTACCATTAATATTTAAATATTATTGAACTATTTATCCAAATATTAAAAGTCATTAATTATAACTTAAAATATTTTTAAATCATTAATATCCTTTTTAAATGATTTTTAAATAAATAAAACCATTTTTAAACTATTTATTTAATATAACTATTAAATAAATTTAATACCATTAATCATTAAATAAATATCATTAATATTAAATTATTAATGTAATTATCCTTTAAATATTAAAAGTTATATTTTATAACTTAAAATATTTTTAAACACTTTATTTTCATTTAAAAGGATTTTTAATATAATAAAATCATTTTTAATTAATTTATTTAATTCATTTAATAAATAACTTAATTATCATTAATATTAATTTATTAATGAAAATTATCAAATAATATTAAAAGTTATTAAAAATAACTTAAAATATTTTCTTATATCATAATATAAATTTAAATGATTTTTCAAATATTAAAATCATTTCCAAATAATTTATTTAATATTATAATTAAATAAATTAAATACTTTTAATATTCCAAAAATATTAAATATTTATGAAATATATTTAAAATAATTAAAAACTAATTTTCAGAATTTAAAATAATTTTTAATAATTTATTTTATATTTTTAATAATTAAAAACTATTTTTTTTTATTTATTTATTAATTTCCGGAAAATAAATTACTATCTATCGCTAAAGACCACCTATAGCGACAGAACCGTCGCTATAGGTGTTTTTGGTGTTCTTCAAGCAAACCCAGAAATTCATCACTAGATACCGAGTGCACTACTTTGACCATGATTAAATCTTATTGTATTGTGTTTTTGGAAAATACAAAAGTCAGATCTTGTAGAAAAAGAGTAAGACTACATGTTACAACAAACAAAACGATAAAAAAAACATAAAACCAACTAGATCTAAGTAGGCAAAGTGACTGTCAAACCTGTTCTTCATTTTCTAGGTTACCTAGAAATGAAGAACAGTTCATCCATCCACTTTTGGGCTTCCACAACTTGCAATCAGTGTACTGTTTTTGTGATCTATGACTTCTAAGTTCTAGCCCACATGTAACACTACAAATATATCACAAAACAAAATCATAACAACAACACAATGAGCAGAAAGGATCCGGTCAAACCATGTCAGTCGGCTTCGCCTAAAAATTTCTGGGAATTTTCCCAGAAATGCTAACTGTGATCAAACATGTAAGTTTGACCATTAATTAAACTTCATACGTTTACGATATTAAAGATCTTAACACATGGATCTATAGTCCACCTACCCAGCTACAAAATTAACCAAACAACAACAACAAAACATCAAAAAACCTGTCAGATATAAAGCTCACATAACATTGTCAGAGGCTGTTCTTGTTGTTCTTCGTTGCCCAGATTTTGACCGGTCATGCCCGGTCAACGGGTTTTTACCGACCATATCTAGCAATCTAGACATTCAATGACTCTGATTCTTTTTGCATCTAAAAGAGCACATTACAGACTACATATAACAACTTAAAAACAACACAAATCATAAATGACCAAAGATTAAAAGGGACTGACATTAGGCTGTCAGACCTCAAGAACAAAATTTCCATATTTCATAGATCTTCAAATCTAAGCTTCTAGATGTTATGGATCTAACATCTAGTAACCCAGATCATCATTAGACAACATAAACAACATATTCTAACAATTAAACACAAGATCTAACAACATAAAATTGGACAGATTT
The DNA here is from genome assembly GCA_020205505.1 of Panax japonicus. Taxonomy (NCBI): domain Eukaryota; kingdom Viridiplantae; phylum Streptophyta; class Magnoliopsida; order Apiales; family Araliaceae; genus Panax; species Panax japonicus. Next base: position 32,578,201 of record CM035110.1, on the reverse strand, counting down.
CAAGCTTGAGTTTTATACATTCTTTGATCAATTTCTGATTTTGTGTTTCTATTTTGGTATGGGATTTCATGGGGCTTGAATTGGGGACTAAAATTCTTGCAAATTTCGAAGGTGTGCTGCTTGAGAGAAAAGGTTTGAGTGTTGGACAAAAATAATTGAACAAATGACACTTTCTCTCTCCTTAAATCTATTTATAAACCACATATGCAATGTATATGGCTGATTAATAAGCTGATTGCTGTCCATTTTCAGTCAATGGAGTTCTTGGTTTGGTAAACAACTTCACCAATTTGTCAAAACCTACATTCTAGCTTCTTTAATGCTAAAAAGGGCATTTTGGTCTTTTGATTTTTCCAATTTAATGGCAAAATTGTAATCATGCAACCCTTAGGGTTTAACCCTAAGGTTTAGTACAAAATATTAATAGGATTTAGCAATTAGGGTTTGCACAAAAATAAAAATTAAATAAATTTTAGTTTCTAATTTTTTTTATTAGGGTTTCATAATTATGATTATTTTTCTAATTACACTATACAGGAACATTAGGGTTTAATATATCTAATTATAATTAACTTTGCTAATTTAGCAATTAGGGTTTATTCTTTTGGTAATTAGGGTTACCAAATTACAATTAGGGTTTCTAATTACTAAATTAGGGTTCTAGTTTAGTAATTAGGGTTTAACAATTTAGGGTTTCTAAAATTAACAATTATAATCATAATACTTGTTAATTAATACAATCACCAACAATCTCAAACTCTAATTTCAAATTAGGGTTTCTCATTCTCAAAAATTTGTATTTTAGAAATATTAATTAGGGTTTTCTAAAAATTAATTAGGGTTTAACATTATTACTAAGGTTTGGTCATTATACACCGTAATTGACCAACCATTATCAATACAGAAATACAGTACATATTCATAGCACTGAAAAATCAAAATATAATTAATATTATATTATTATTCTCATACCTTGACAATAATCCAAAATTAGGGTTTGGATTCCATATCTGATTTATCATTTCTATTTAACCTTAATAATTAAGGTAAAATAATTAATTTAATAATCTGTACTAAAATTTATATAATAAAATAATTATTATAATTATTCTAAAAATCACTTCATATATTATTTAAATAATATATTATTATATATTCATGGAAAATAATTAATAAAAACATTTCTATCTTAAAATTAATTATTATAAGAATATACTTTATAATAATCAATAATTCTAAAATAATTTTATTTGTAAATATTCATGTAATAAATATATTTTTATTTACCACATAAATACATATACACATAATCTTGTACAAATCCTCATCCTTAAAATAAAAAAAAATTATACGCAAAATTTATGATTTATTTATATAGAAAATATCGGGTTGTCACATTCACCCTCCCTTATAAGGATTCCGTCCCCGGAATCACCGCTTTAAAACCTATACATAACTGGGTACATAGCATACATAATCTTCGCAAGTAGATCTCGATCAACTTTGATCGAACTGATCTTTAACTAATCACATTAAGCTTGTCTTTCTGATTAAACGGAAATTTGATTTCTAAAAGAACTCAAATTCCTCCTCAAAATTTCTTTATAAATTAATTTACTATATATAGGAAAATCATATATAAAAGTTATTCGAATATTACCTGGGATTATATTGCCAGCTGCCACCGTGTCTTGGACCGTCATGTTAAAGACCCTTGATGTTGACTTTGTTGATTTGTTCGATGATGTCGGTCCTGCGATTGCTAATGTTCCACTACCCTTACCAGTATTCACACTACCAGTCTCTACCCTCCTGTTCGGACAATCCTTAACCCTATGCTCCAATGATCCACAAATAAAACAACCACTGTTCATTCTAGGATTGGGGCAGTTGGGAGAGATGTGACCCTCCTGCCTGCACTTATAACACACAAATTTTCCTTTTAAACATTCTCCGGAGTTGTTCTTTCCACACGTTTTGCACTGAATCGCTTGCTTCTTAACTCCTTCTTGCTTCACCTGCACGTTTCCAAAGTAGTTTCCCTTCATCTTTCCATCAACACTCCTGCTTCCATTATTAGTCCTCACCTTCTCAGCTCCCTCGACCTTGCCCTTGTTCTTCTTCTCCTTATTGTAGAGGCTGATAGCCTCACTTCCCTCTTCCGTAATTATCGCCTTCTCCATGAGTGCTGCAAATGTTGGGACCTGCAACACTGCCACCTTGTTATAGAGCCAAGGTTTTAATCCCAGCTCAAATCTCCTCGCCTTCCTAGCCTCCGTATCAACTTGATGCGGAGCAAACCTAGCTAACTCATTGAATTTCGCGGCATATTCCACCACCAACATATCCCCTTGCTTCAACTCCAGAAATTTTACCTCCATTCTAGACTGCATACTGGCTGAAAAATAATTCTCGAAAAATAAAGTCTTAAATTTATCCCATGTTACCACACCTGCTCCTGCCCTCACCTGATTTGCTTCCCACCAGAAATTTGCCTCACCCTTCATCATGTAGATGGCAAAAGAGGTCTTTTGCCCCTCAGCTTCCCTAGCTATTATAAACGCCTTCTCAATTTCCTTAACCCAAGTTTGGGCTTCTACAGGGTCAGTCGTACCTTTAAATTCTGGCGGTCCTACAGCCTTAAAATCTTTAAAATTCGCCAAGTGATTATCCGGTTGGTTTCCTTGTTGTATAGCCTGAGCTACCATATTCGCAAAATGCTACATCAGGTTTGCTTGTTGTTGTCCCTCAACATTGTTAACAGATTCCTCTGCCCTTTGATTCCGAGTTTGACGTCTTGGCGGCATTATCTGGTTAAGTAAAACCATAAATTAACTTACATTCTAAACCTTATCATATAAGTTTAATGTATTAAACTTGTTTCATAACTCAAACTTAGATTTATATTCATTCATTGATTTCAAAATACTTTACATAACACAACACATAGTGCTTTAAACATCAGTTATCCCTTTGTTACAGTAAAAGTCGGGATTTACTTCACCACTTGTACAAAAGTTTAGAATAATATATTACACAGACACACTAAACACACATATTATATTAAACATGTCTACACAACAGAACCTACACTACCTATTTACTAAGCCTTCTTTCTTGGACAGCTTTTCGCCTGATGATCTTCCTTCCCACAAACAAAACATGCTCCCCGTTTATAGTCAGGACAATACAGAGTGGTATGCCCTTCATAACCGCAAAGATAACATATCCTTTTCCATTTCTTCTTCCCAGGTTTTCCTAAATCATGGTCTTCTACCTTCCTTTTTCCCTTATCTCTCGGAGCTGCACACGAAGTGTTGCTTGAGGCTCCCATCTGATTAATTTTGAGTTTAAGCTTATCCTGCTCTTTCATTGTTTCTATTAACGCTTGACGCAATTGACTGTTAAGCAGTTTTTCTGTCTTCCACAACCCTTCTAGAGAAGAAACCTTGTTCCTCAAATCTTGCATCTCCATTGATACTTGATCAGCTTCAACTTTAGGGTCTGAATCACTATCTGTCAAATCCACTATTTCCGGATCTGGTACTATGTTTTCCACGATAACCACCTCATCCGAGTTAGTTTCATTGTGAGCTTCTATTTCTGCTATTGGCGTTGATATTAGCTCATTCTTTACGATCCGTGGGTATCCTAATCCTTTTTCACCTGACATCTACACACAGCAATTACCCTGATTGGCATATATTATATACACATAACACATAAAGGTTTTATATAAGTTATCTTTTAGTTTGTTTGACGATGAATTTATCCAATCCATCTTTCTTTAAACTCTATATGAGTTATGTATATTTTCAACGTTTCCTTCTGTTCTAAGGTTATAGCCTAAGGTCTATCCCACCTAAGGTTTCTAACCCTATAGCTCTGATACCATTCTGTAAAGTCCCCGAATCCGGATACTTGAAACCCGAACTCGGTACTTCACGATACCATTTCTATGAGCGGAATAATACTAATAATAATAACAATAATATAAAACTTAACTTAAATTTACATATACATCAGAGTCTTTCTCCCAAGTACGTAACCTGTATTGATCAATACTACATGTACAAGAACGAAGTTATCGTTCACTTTGTCCGCCTTGGGTGCATAAAAATTTTCCCATTATCGGAATGTTCATACCTGTCAGGTTTTCATAACAAAGGTCTTATATAATTCAACATATATGTATATCAAAGGTGTATCAACATGCGATTGAATACAATGATTATCCAAGTGGGGACACTTGTATAATTATTTATAGAAATTAACGAACAGAATATATATCTGAATTATCATATACTAATATGTTGATAATCAATGGGCTTATATAATATAGGTTTAACAATCTGTACATTAATAATAATAATTATTCTGAACTTCTTACTTCTGTCCATTGCATAAAGAAAATGCAAAGTTAGGATACTTGCCTGATGCGCTGCTTACAATTCTCAACTTAGTTCTACACTTTTCTATCACAACCTATCATTAATCAAATCATTCGTTCGGTTAGAATAATATAATATAACACATAGTACTGCATTTCGCAGTCAGCACATAACCTAATCACCTTATCACATATGTTCAACAATCATGGCTTCACAAACTAACATCAACTCATTCCTAAATCTCATTGTCACTAAACTTTAACAACCATTGAATCACAAATAAACAGTTAACAAATCAACATATCTAAGTTCAGATTAATTTCTAAAACATGTTGGCGTATCGACAGCTATATCAGATAATTATCGAGTCTGAGACTCTATTCTGTATCTCAATATCCAAATAGATAACTTAAACAACAATCGTATTATTTTTCATGACCTTATAATAATTATAAAATAATTATTACCATTTACCATAATTTTTGACATATCAGAATCATTATTAAATGATTTAAATATCAAACAATTCTATTATCATTAATATTTAATTAATATTAAACTATTAATGAAACCATTTTCAAAATATTAAAGTTATGTATAATAACTCAAAATATTTTTAAAATATTTATATTACCCTTAATTGATTTTTAAACATCTGAAATCATTATTAAATAATTACCATTAATATTTAAATATTATTGAACTATTTATCCAAATATTAAAAGTCATTAATTATAACTTAAAATATTTTTAAATCATTAATATCCTTTTTAAATGATTTTTAAATAAATAAAACCATTTTTAAACTATTTATTTAATATAACTATTAAATAAATTTAATACCATTAATCATTAAATAAATATCATTAATATTAAATTATTAATGTAATTATCCTTTAAATATTAAAAGTTATATTTTATAACTTAAAATATTTTTAAACACTTTATTTTCATTTAAAAGGATTTTTAATATAATAAAATCATTTTTAATTCATTTATTTAATTTATTAAATAAATAACTTAATTATCATTAATAGTAATTTATTAATGAAAATTATCAAATAATATTAAAAGTTATTAAAAATAACTTAAAATATTTTCTTATATCATAATATAATTTTAAATGATTTTTCAAATATTAAAATCATTTTCAAATAATTTATTTAATATTATAATTAAATAAATTAAATACTTTTAATATTCCAAAAATATTAAATATTTATGAAATATATTTAAAATAATTAAAAACTAATTTTCAGAATTTAAAATAATTTTTAATAATTTATTTTGTATTTTTAATAATTAAAAACTATATTTTCTATTTATTTATTAATTTCCGGAAAATAAATTACTATCTGTCGCTAAAGATCACCTATAGCGACAGAACCGTCGCTATAGGAGTTCTTCGTGTTCTTCAAGCAAACCCAGAAATTCATCACCAGATACTGAGTGCACTACTTTGACCATGATTAAATCTTATTGTATTGTGTTTTTGGAAAATACAAAAGTCAGATCTTGTAGAAAAAGTGTAAGACTACATGTTACAACAAACAAAACAATAAAAAAAAACATAAAACCAACTAGATCTAAGCAGGCAAAGTGACTGTCAGACATGTTCTTCATTTTCTGGGTTACCCAGAAATGAAGAACAGTTCATCCATCCACTTTTGGGCTTCCACAACTTGCAATCAGTGCACTATTTTTGTGATCTATGACTTCTAAGTTCTAGCCCACATGTAACACTACAAATATATCACAAAACATAATCATAACAACAACACAATGAGCAGAAAGGATCCGGTCAAACCATGTCAGTCGGCTTCGCCTAAAAATTTCTGGGAATTTTCCCAGAAATGCTAACTGTGATCAAACATGTAAGTTTGACCATTAATTAAACTTCATACGTTTACGATATTAAAGATCTTAACACATGGATCTATAGTCCACCTACCCAGCTACAAAATTAACCAAACAACAACAACAAAACATCAAAAAACCTGTCAGATATAAAGCTCACAAAACATTGTCAGATGCTGTTCTTGCAGTTCTTCGTTGCCCAGATTTTGACCGGTCATGCCCGGTCAACGGGTTTTTACCGACCATATCCAGCAATCTAGACATTCAATGACTCTGATTCTTTTTGCATCTAAAAGAACACATTACAGACTACATATAACAACTTAAAAACAACACAAATCATAAACGACCAAAGATTAAAAGGGACTGACATTAGGCTGTCAGACCTCAAGAACAAAATTTCCAGATTTCATAGATCTTCAAATCTGAGCTTCTAGATGTTATGGATCTAACATCTAGTAACCCAGATCATCATTAGACAACATAAACAACATATTCTAACACTTAAACACAAAATCTAACAACATAAAATTGGACAGATTTCAAGCTTGAGTTTTATACATTCTTTGATCAATTTCTGATTTTGTGTTTCTGTTTTGGTATGGGATTTCGTGGGGCTTGAATTGGGGACTGAAATGCTTGTAAATTTCGAAGGTGTGCTGCTTGAGAGAAAAGGTTTGAGTGTTGGACAAAAATAATTGAACAAATGACACTTTCTCTCTCCTTAAATCTATTTATAGACCACATGTGCAATGTATATGGCTGATTAATAAGCTAATTGTTGTCCATTTCAGTCAATGGAGTTGTTGGTTTGGTAAACAACTTCACCAATTTGTCAAAACCTACATGCTAGCTTCTTTAATGCTAAAGAGGGCATTTTGGTCTTTTGATTTTTCCAATTTAATGGCAAAATTGTAATCATGCAAACCCTTAGGGTTTAACCCTAAGGTTTAGTACAAAATATTAATAGGATTTAGCAATTAGGGTTTGTACAAAAATAATAAAATTAAATAAAAATTAAATAAATTTTAGTTTTTAAATTTTTTTTTAATTAGGGTTTCATAATTATGATTATTTTTCTAATTATACTATACAGAAACATTAGGGTTTAATATCTCTAATTATAATTAACTTTGCTAATTTAGCAATTAGGGTTTATTCTTTTGGTAATTAGGGTTACCAAATTACAATTAGGTTTCCAATTACTAAATTAGGGTTCTAGTTTAGTAATTAGGGTTTAACAATTTAGGGTTTCTAAAATTAACAATTATAATCATAATACTTGTTAATTAATACAATCACCAACAATCTCAAACTCTAATTTCAAATTAGGGTTTCTCATTCTCAAAAATTTGTATTTTAGAAATATTAATTAGGGTTTTCTAAAAATTAATTAGGGTTTAACATTATTACTAAGGTTTGGTCATAATACACCGTAATTGACCAACCATTATCAATACAGAAATACAGTACATATTCATAGCACTGAAAAATCAAAATATAATTAATATTATATTATTATTCTCATACCTTGACAATAATCCAAAATTAGGGTTTGGATTCCATATCTGATTTATCATTTCTATTTAACCTTAATAATTAAGGTAAAATAATTAATTTAATAATCTGTACTAAAATTTATATAATAAAATAATTATTATAATTATTCTAAAAATCACTTCATATATTATTTAAATAATATATTATTATATATTCATGGAAAATAATTAATAAAAACATTTCTATCTTAAAATTAATTATTATAAGAATATACTTTATAATAATCAATAATTCTAAAATAATTTTATTTGTAAATATTCATGTAATAAATATATTTTTATTTACCACATAAATACATATACACATAATCTTGTACAAATCCTCATCCTTAAAATAAAAAAAAATTATACGCAAAATTTATGATTTATTTATATAGAAAATGTCGGGTTGTCACAGGTAGCATTTCTATTTTTATGTTCTGAACTTTGAAGTTTGTCAAATTCTATCAATTGTATGGAAATCTCTGTTAATTGATGTAGAATAGAATGCCATTGTGTTATTTGAGTTGATACACATGTTTTGGAACCTGGTAGCTGGTCTGGTTGTAGGTGTAGCATCTCTTGTGTTAAGGCTCTGCTTCTGCAGAGCAATTTTTTTATATCTGTTCGAAGTGGCGCGGCCGCGCCACTTCCATAGGCTAATACCGCGCGGCCGCGCGTGGTAATGTTATCAGATACTGATTTGAGATTTCTGATTTGTTTTGAGCATGCTATGATAGTTAGGTTAAGCCTATAAATGACCCTATCATGTGGTTAGATATTGTTTTGAATGCGTTATGTTGTTTTAACTTGATTTGAGCTAAGTTTTCAAGAAAACTTCAAGTTTTGGAAAAGATAGAAATGGTAAACTTGAATAAAGCATATTATGATCTTGCAAGCATGTTAGTGTGGTTTTGAAATGCATATCGGACATACTACCTTAAGTATATGAATTTCATATTGAAGCATAAGCATGGTAGACTTATTAATACGCATTACTAATGAAAATGCGAACTTTTAACGTGAATGTTGATGTGCTAATTTGAAGGTGAGAATCTGATGATTATGAACATGATAGATGATACCCTTAGATGCACTCATGTATCATAAATGTATATATACCATGCTTAGTTATCGTAATTCAAAGAAATCATAAACGAAACATATTTCAAAACAAAACGATGTTAAATATACATATGTGATATGAATACTCACAAGCATGTCTAATATGAGTTATATGACTACTTTATAGGTTTAAGAATCAAGCATGTTGGACTTTGTGATTCATAACCTTAAATGGCCTTAATTCGTTGAGATGTCCAACTTAGGATCATATCATGCAAAACTAGACCTAGATTAAGCTAGGAAAATACAAAAGGGCCCTTAACATGTTAATATGTGTTATGTATGTAAGTATGGACAAGTTAGGCCAAGCAAATAGCTGTTCAGTCCTGGTTTGAACTGGGAGTCACGCGGCCGCGCGTCTCCTTAGTACAAATCAGGCGCGGCCGCGTCATTCTGTAGTCATGGAAAGTAACTTTTGTGATTTCTGAAGTATGTAGCATGCTAGTGTAACGTCATGAGGTAGCTTTGCATGCTAACATCTATCTTAGCTTGAATTGACAGTGTTTTAGAATGACAATGTCTAACGATAAATTCGAGCTACGTGATAACATACGTATAAGGTTTCTTGATTAGTCGTAGGTGTACATTTGATCTATATATATATATATCAAGATTGTTTACCAAAGATGTTTAACTAATGAATATCTTATATATACATATTACATTATGTTAGGATTTGAAAGAGTATTGTTAAGAGATATTTTGGTAAACTGCGCTTGAGGCAAGTATCCTAAACCTTTGCATTACTTTATTCGGCGCATATCGTAAGCAAGTTCCCTAAACTTACTCTAATTGTTGTTGAGCAAGTTTCCTTGAACTTCATTCTTGATTGTGCAAGTATTCGAACCCTATTCTTATTGTGCAAGTATAATTGAATTCATTGTTCAACGAATACTGTAAGCTTATCTCTTAATACAAGTTATATTACTTTCTCAATCGAAAGAGCAAATATGAGTTATTATTCATGTTAAACTTAGTATTGATCTTGAATATTGTGAAAGAGTCGATGTCATTTGATTCGGCTAGACTATATACTATGCATAATAGAATATTATATATTCTATTTATAGTCTAATAAAACAAATAACTTTATAAAAGTATTCTGTTTTATATAAAAAAATTCTATTTTATTACATTTATAATAATAATAAAACAAAATTTGTCACCTTTATTATAATTCACAATATTAATCAACCAGGTCGTTCCCGGGAAAGAGGGGGCTTTCCAATAAGGATTTCTCCCTATTGGCGCTCAATTAGGTTACCAAACATCTCCTTGTCAGAACTTCTAGACATCGTTAATATTGCAAATAATAATATTAATAACTTTGTCGCCTCAATTATTGATTTAATAATATATAAAATATCGACAATAATTGAATCAAATAACGTGAGATACTGTGCAGCAATTACTGTAGCAATAATTAAACAAAACTAAGTGACTTCTCACATAAGCATCAATAATCAATATCGTGTGCTACTATGCAACCACGCGTATTACTGTACTTTTACTACCGAGTAGTTCAACAGTTTTAACTGTAAAACTTTAGCCGTTATTTTCATAAAAATATTTTTTTCGTTTTCTCAATCCGACAATAATTCTGTTGTGGGTTCCACCAATGATTGTGCCGTCGTACGAATATTTCCTGTTAAAATGAATATTCCCCGACCAATCGAATATTATATAACAACTTGCATACTTTTCAAAATTTATAAATATTACCCACAACTATAACATTATCTCAAATCCACACCATAATTTTGAAAAAAAATATTTCGAAAAATTTAAATCTTTATTCATAAAATTTGGTGTTTCATAATCTCCCCTCCTTATGAAATTTTGCCCTCAAAATTTACGTATGTACAGAAGAGGTGAGGATACCTTGACTTCATTTCAGATTCTAACTCTTGAGGTATAACCTTTTGAGTGTTGAATATGATCCTTCTTATCCAAGATTTTAACACGTATCTCCTCATACTTTAAATCTTCTGCTATCTCGTCTATTTCTAATTTAATAACATAGTTCTGGTCATCCACATATTTACGTAATATTGATACGTAAAAAAAATGTTATGAACACACGACATACTTGGTGGTAAAACGAGTCTATAGGCCACAATTCCTACTCGATAAAGTATTTCAAATGGGCCAATTAAATCGAGGGTTGAGATTTCCTCTCTTCGTCGATTCTTACTTCTAGAATAACGCCCTCTTAAACTTTCTTCTTCATATTCAACAGATTCGGTTGTATAGCTTGAGCAGCTTTAATTTTATCGATCAAAGTCGATTTTACTCGTATATTCGTTATCTTCATGTGGGTCCCTAGAGTCTTTAACTCCATATTCATCATTTTTAAGTTATAAGAAATGGGTTTTTGTGTTAACAACATCGCACTCGTAAACACATATGATCTTCTACTCAACGCATTAGCTACCACGTTCATTTTTCCACAATGATATTAAATGGTATAATCGTAATCTTCAACAGCTCGAGCCAACATCTTTGGCGCATTATACGTTTGTTTTGGTTGAAGAAATATTTAAGGGTTTAAGAAATGGGTTTTGTATTGGGGTCAATACAAAATTCAATTTCACGCTCTAGGGGTAGATTAAGAAGTCTTCAAGAATACGTCAGGAAATTTATTAACAATAGAAATATCATTCAAAACTGTGACTCTCATCCAAGACTTGCATAACACGTCACATTGATACCTATCAACTTGCCATCGTCATTCACGATGTCGCCTACAAAAAGTCCGGCTTCGGTGCATTCCACACAAGGAAGTCACCAACGAAAGGCCCGGGGCTCTTTACTTATGGCTTAATATAACAGTGATTGACTTTAGTGGTTTGGTTGCTTGAATTCGCATAATAGGTTGGTTAAGAATATGAAAGTTAACAATCTTACGAAAAAACTTGATGAGTAGTTAACCAATCGATTTCTAAAATCACATCAAAGGCAAGTATTTTTAAAGAGATAAGATCGACAGGTAACGTGAAAGTGTCGATTTAAATCAACAAGATTTATAAATAGTGGAGGTAATGAAGGCTTCTACTAACGAAGTTTCAACCAATAAGTCAAAGTCTAACTTCTCTGATGTTAAATTTAAACGTTGAGCGCAAGCAAGAGAGATAAAAGAATGGGTAGAATCGGTATCTAATATGGTATAGACTTCGCAAGATTTTATGATTAACTTACCCGTAATAACCTCGTTCGGGTTCCTCGATAAATGCTCTCACTTAAACTACCGGCTTTGACTTGTCTGGGACATCCTTTGGCATCACCGTCCCAGCTGGACTTAACTTCACTATACGATAAAATTAAGCTAGGTGACTTTCTCTTCCGCAATTAAAACATGCTTTGGATTGCTGCGTACAGTTTGGACGAATGTGTCCCTCCTGTCCACATTTGAAACATACGACCGGTGGTCATTATTCTTCCTTTGAAACGGGTGCTAGTGCTGCTGTCTTGCCATCATTATTGAACCTCCTCTTTTTGAAATTTCTACTCCAATTATCTTGGCCATGATTACCACCGAAGTGGTTACCATTCTTAGCATGATAATTTACCCCACGATGGTTATCATTGTTCCGATGGCCGTTGCCACCGGTACAATTATTATCGTGTTGTTGGTCGTTGCCTTTTGGTTGTGCTGACTCATTATCGCGCTCCAATAACTGAGCCCTATTCACAACATCTAAATATAAACAAAGTTTGTGAGAAATGAGGTATTGACGTATTTCGGGTTTCAAACCTCTTAGAAACATTCGCGTCATTCGCTCCTCAGTATCTACCAAATGGGATGCAAATCGGGATAACTCCGCAAACATAGCCTCGTACTGCGACACGGTCATATTGTTTTGCTCCAGCTTAATAAATTCCACCTCCTTCATGTGACGAATACTTTTGGGAAAGTACTTGTCGTTGAATAATTCTTGGAACTTCTCCCAAGACATCTTAAGTGCGTCAGGATGGGTACGTTTTACAAATTCCCACCAGTAATCTGCCTCTTCACGCAACATAAAGGTGGCAAAGGGAACCTTTTGCTCCTCGGAGCATCCCAAGACATCAAATATCTTGGTGATCTGCTTCAACCACGTCTCTGCTTTAAGTGGTTCTGGCTTTCCCAAAAACTCTGGTGGTCCTAACACTTTGAACTTCTTAGCGGTGACCGACTGTGGGTTGCCATTATTTCCACCTATATTTTGAATAGGAGTCTCTCTTACCTGATGTTGCATGAATTGTATAAAGCCTCTGAACATTCCATCATTCATCATTTGGTCAGTGTTGTTGTTTGCATTAGGATTGTCGCCTTCCGAATACACATTGTCCTAATTATTGATCTGTGGAGACTCAACGGTCTTCTGTGCTCCATTGTTATTCTCAACATTCTCGGATGTCATTTTTAAATACTGCCATAAAATAAGGGTTAATGAACATATCACATATTATCCCTATACCCTGACCATCCAAATAAATAGCAAATAAACTTAGGTAGGTCATACTAGCGAAGGAATTCCCCATCTCTCCCCTCCTAGTTCTTGTCTCACATCTCAGCCAGGGATCATATCCCTAAGTTTTGATACCAACTGTGACGCCCCCAAAATAGGTATACATCACCTATTCTAAGTCGCCAAATACATGTTACATAATACAAATACAACTTAATTATACAACAGTCGTATAATATACGACATAACATAATCTAAGAGTTTTAATAAGAATATTGTCATCTAGACAATATCCACACTCAATGGATTCCTCATTACATTTATTGTCACACTATTTAACAGAATAGTGAGGACTACTAATGCTATGATATGGACCGTTACTCTGTTCCTTGACTAGTTCCGGCTACGTTCTCATTTCCTGAAGAGAACAGTGAAAGAAAGGGTGAGCTCAACTAGCCCAGTAAGAACTATTATGACTAAGATAATGCAGAATAAATTATATTAGCCTTCAATAGTGTTAAACTGATACAATATAACAAACATCATGTTTAACTGTAGCAGAACAAGCAATCCATTAAAAGAGTCAAGTAGAGAATAAAATCTACTATCTTCTATATTTTAAAAGGTTTTTCATCATTTTTATTGCTGAGACTCGGCTTAATAAATAATCCTCATCATCCATGCACTACGGGCCAAGGATATTCGTGTATTTATCAATGGTCATGATCATGTCAACAACTGTCCATCAATGCACTACGGGCCAGTGAGGACTTTTACCACATCATTTGTAACATTACGGTCATGATTATACCGATTAATCCCTGGTCAAAATCATACCAAGTCCATCTATCCACTACAGGACACAGATGACTTTCAAAATAATATAAACATGAGGATGATGACAATGATATAAGAATTTAATAAAACAAGTTCAAGAATTAAGTTATCCAGGAACCAATAACGTCCAAATTGTCAACATGATACTTCTTTGTGTAGTAAAATTAAAGAATGCTCAGAATAATATTTCCATGAAAAGATACTGGATGAAGCGCAAATATCAAAGATATTCCACTAATTTCATGGAGTATAGAAGTCAAAGCTTTAACCAACTGAGTATAAGAGAATATATGAAACTGCAAATGGATTTTCGTCCGCCATGCGGTAATCCACTTAGACAGATCATTTCCAAAATTTAATAAGGAATGAATACAAAGGATCATTCACCATGCATGTGATAATCCACATAGACAGGTTATTCCAATAGAATAATAAAGAATGGAATAACAAAAGAAATCACCATGCATGCAATAGACAACACAGACAGGTTATTCCAACAGAATAATAAAGAATGGAACCAGGTTATGCGTAATTCGCACAGACAGTATGTTCTAACAGAATAATAAAGCACGAAACCAAGTCATGCATAAACCACACAGACAGGATGTTCCAACAAAATAATAAAGAACGGAACCAGGTCATGCGTAAACGCACAGACAGGATATTCTGACAGAATAATAAAGAATGGAATAACAACAGAATTCACCATGCATACGATAGACTGCACAGACAGGTTATTCCAACAGAATAATAAATAATGGAACCAGGTCATGCGTAATACGCACAAACAGGATATAGGAGTAGTGAAGTAGCAGAATACTTTTCTTCTTTCTCTCTAGAGTTTCAGTGAATTCTTAAGAAATAATGAAGGAATGGGCTTCTATTTATAGAAGAATGGACTGAATAGTAACTAATTCATGAACGGTCCAGATTGATTTACTTTTAAACGGACGGTCCATATTGATTTACTATGCAATATTAATAAAATATTCTAATAAAAAAATCTTTTAAATAAAATAAAATATATTATATTTATAATCTAATAAAACGAATAACTTTATAAAATTATTCTGTTTTATATAAAAATATTTTACTATGCAAACACTATGCAGGCACTATGCAAATACTATGCATAATAGAATATTATATATTCTATTTATAGTCTAATAAAACAAATAAATTTATAAAAGTATTCTTTTTTATATAAAAAGTTTTCTATTTTATTATATTTATAATAATAATAAAACAAAACTTATCACCTTTATTATAATTCACAATATTAATCGACTAGGTCGTTCCCAGGAAAGAAGGGGCTTTCCAATAAGGATTTCTCCCTATTGGCGCGCAATTAGGTGACCAAACCTCTCCTTGGCAGAACTTCTAGACATCGTTAATATTGCAAATAATAATATTAATAACTTCGTCATCTCAATTATTGATTTAATAATATATAAAATATCAACAATAATTGAATCAAATAACGTGAGATACTATGCAGCAATTACTGTAGCAATAATTGAACAAAACTGAGTGACTTATAACGTAAGCATCAATAATCAATACCGTGTGCTACTATGCAACCACGCGTATTACTGTACTTTTATTACCGAGTAGTTCAACAGTTTTAACTATAAAACTTCTGCCGTTATTTTCATAAAAATATTTTTGTTATTTTTTAATCCGACAATAATTCCGTTATGGGGTCCACCAATGATTGTGCCGTCGTACGAATATTCCGTGTTAAAATGAATATTTTCCGATCAATCGAATATTATATAACAACTTGCATACTTTTCAAAATTTATAAATATTACTCACAACTATAACATTATCTCAAATCCACACCATAATTTTGAAAAAATATTTCGAGAAATTTAAATCTTTATTCATAAAATTTAGGGTTTCACATAGGGAAATTGAATTCGTCATTGATCTTGCACCAGGAATGGCACCAGTTTCTAAGGCACCATGTAGAATGGCACCAATAGAACTGAAAGAATTACTAATACAATTACAGGAACTCTTAGATAAAAAGTACATACAACCTAGTGTTTCACCTTGGGGAGCACCAGTATTGTTTGTAAAGAAGAAGGATGGAACTATGAGGCTATATATAGACTATATAGAGCTAAATAAATTAACAATTAAGAATAAATATCCTTTACCAAGGATTAATGATTTGTTTGACCAATTAAAGGGGGCCGAACATTTTTCAAAAATTGGCCTTAGAACATGTTATCATCAATTAAAGGTAAGAAAGGAGGATGTGCCGAAAATAGCAATTAAGACACGTTATAGACATTATGAGTTTCTTATAATATCTTTTGGATTGACAAATACATCGGCAACATTTATGGATTTAATGAATCGAGTGTTTAAACCATGCTTGGACAAATTTGTTGTAGTGTTTATCGACGATATTCTGGTATACTCAAAAACACGGGAAGAGAATATTGAACACTTAAGAATCGTTTTGGAAATATTACGAAAGGAACAACTTTATGCAAAGTTTTCCAAGTGTGAATTCTAGTTGAAGGAAGTTCAATTTTTAGGACATGTAATTGACAAGAATGGAATATCTGTAGATCCAACTAAGATCGAAACGGTTGTGAATTGGGAACAACCAACAACTCCAACAGAAGTACGAAGTTTTCTCGGTTTAGCGGGTTATTATCGACGGTTTATAAAATATTTTTCAAAAATAGAAACCTCATTAACTAATTTAACTTGAAAGACGGTGAAATATATCTGGACAGATAAATATGAGGAAAGCTTTCAATAGTTGAAGAAGCGACTGAGCATGGCTCTAGTGTTATCCTTACCAGATGATATAGGAGGCCTTGTAGTATATAGTGACGCATCACACAGAGGTTTAGGGTGTGTGTTGATGAAAAATGGGAAAGTGATTGCTTATGCATCACGACAACTCAAAGATTATGAGAAGAGGTATCCAACTCATGACTTAGAGTTAGCCGCGGTAGTTTTTGCTCTAAAAATTTGGAGACATTACTTGTATGGGGAAAAGTGCGAAATATATACAGATCATGAAAGTCTGAAATATATTTTTACACAAAAGGAATTAAATTTAAGACAAAGAAGATGGTTAAAATTGATAAAGGATTTTGATTGTGAAATCTTATATCATCCCAGTAAAGCTAATGTCGTAGTTGATGCATTAAGTAGAAAGAATCAGGAGAAGTTAAATGTATTAACCACCAATGATAGGTTAATAAAATATTTTGAAAATTTAGAAATTGAGGTGGAATGTCCAACTACCTCTACCCAAAAATTATACATTTTTAGAGGGAGTTTCACCTCTGTTTAGCAAAGTAAAAGAGATACAGGAAAAGGATGAAGAGTGTCAGAAATACAAGTCTAATCTAACTCATGAAAAGTATAACAAATTCAGAATAGATAAGGATGGAATAATAAGATATGAAGATAGAATCTGGGTTCCGTTAAACCAAGCTTTAAAAGATGAAATTTTGAATGAAGCTCATAATTCTAAATTTTCCATACATCTTGACAGTACTAAAATGTACAAGGATTTTAGTCGACACTTTTGGTGGTCAAATATGTAAAGAGAAATAGCTGAATGGGTAAGCAAATATCTCACGTGTCAAAGGGTTAAGGCTAAGCATCAAAAGCCGAGTGGTTTACTTCAACCCTTACCAATTCCTGAGTGGAAGTGGGAACATATAACTATGGATTTTGTTGTTGGTTTTCCAGCTACACAATAGGGCCATAATGCCATTTGGGTAACAATTGACCGTTTAACTAAATCAACTCACTTTTTACCTATTAAAATTACTCATAACTTGGATCACCTTGCCAAAATGTACATTAATGAAATTATTTCTAGACATGGAGTACCTGTTTCAATAGTATCAGATCGAGATCCATGTTTTACCTCTAATTTTTGGAAAAGCCTTCAAAAACACTTATGAACACAATTAAGATTAAGTACATCTTATCATCCTTAGACTGATGGACAGAGTGAGAGAACCATAATGTGTTTCATGTGTCCGTATTACGACCATATAAACTTGATTATAAACACGTTATACAATATGAGCCAATCCAAATAGAAGAAGATCTTTCTTATGTAGAAGAATTTGTGCATATCGTCAACCGTAAAGAGAAAGTCCTGAGAAATAAAGTGATAGCATCGGTTAAAGTGATTTTGAGAAATCAGAACGTTGAAGAAGCTACATGGGAGCTTGAAGATAAAATGCACGAGAATTATCCTAAATTATATACTTAACTTGTACTGTAATTTTGAGGACGAAATTCTTATTAGTGGGGGTGAATGTAAAAACCCAAAACCCTAATAAGATTCGGTTATCTAAAAATTTAGTTATATCAATAAAATTTCTCCGTTCTGAATATGTTATGTATTAATATATACTCTGTTTAACAAATTTGATCAAATAAAATTTAGTCCGAAAAACGTCGTGCTTGAAACCTCGTGCTTAAAAATTTTCTTTCAAAAAAGGACTTTTCGGTAAATTTGTTTTGCAAAGTTTCTTTGTCTTACACTGACAAAATGCTTTGTCGTGCTTGTTAGGATTAGTGAGAAATTTAGGTTAACAATCCTAGATTAACCAACTGTAAGACCTCAACTTTTTAATAAAAATAATTTTTCTATAAATATCATTTTTGAATATTATGGAATGAATTTGATATAATGCTATATTTGTGGGTAATATTTATAAATTTTGCAAAGTACGCAAGTTGTTATATAATACTCAATTGGTCGGGGAATATTCGTTTTAACAGGGAATATTCGTACAACGGCAGAATCATTGGTGGACCTCACAATGGAACTATTGTCGGATTAAGAAAATGACAAAAATATGTTATGAAAATAATGGCGAAAGTTTTACCATTAACTGTTGAAACACCCAAATATTACAGTATAATATCTTCCTCTTTTTCTTCATTTTTAATTTAGTCCTGCAAGTATTATCAAACTTGCACCACCTCCCCTAATAGTAAATCATGTGACTCAATAGTTCTAAACATGTGAAAAAATTAGCTATAGTATAGTTCCTTCATCTATACCTCCATTTTTAATTTAGTCTTGCAAGTATTATCAATCTTGCACCAACTCCCCTATTAGTAAATCATGTGAATCAATAGTACACACATATGAACACATAGTTATAAATATGTGAATTAATAGCAATTAATTGCTCATTTATCCAGTGAATTACCTGATTGGTCAATATAACCTCCAGACATCAATTAATATCGAAATAAATGTTGATTTCCACTAACACTAATAATTCCCACACAATGGAACTATTAATTTCATCTTTAATCAACACGAACTTATTCATCATTAATATTATAATTCATAATATTTAACAATCAGGTCGTTCCCAGGAAAGAGGGGGCTTTTCGATAAGGATTTATCCTTATTGACGCACAATTAGGTGACCAAACATCTTCTTGACAGAACTTCTAGACATTGTCAATATTGCAAATAATAATATGAATAACTTTACCGTCTCAATTATTGATTTAATAATATATATTATGCAGATGATATTGTGACAATAATTGAATCAATAATATGAGAGATATGATGCAGCAATTACTGTAGCAATAATTGAGTATAACTGAGTGACTTCTCACGTAAGCATCAATAATCAATTCTGTGTGCTACTATGCAACCACGTATATTAATTTACTTTTACTACCGGGTAGTTCAACAGTTTTAACGGTAACACTTTCGCCGTTATAAAAAGATAATTCTGTCATTTTATTACTACGATAATACTTCCGTTGTGGGGTCCACTAATGATTGTGCCTTCGTACGAATATTCCCCGACAAAAAGAATATTCCCTGACTAAAGGAATATTTTATAACAACTTACATACTTTGCAAAAAAATTCACATAGCACCCTTAACTTTAACCTTTTATCAATTTAACCATTTACGAAATAAAATAGTAATTATAAGAAAATTGAATACTTTCATTTCATAAAATTCGGGGTCTTACAATCTCCCCTCCTTATGAAATTTTGCCCTCGAAATTTACGTACGTACCTGGTATGCCGAAGAGGTGAGGATACCTTGACTTCATTTCAGATTCTAACTCTTGAGGTATAACCTTTGAGTGTCGAATATGATCCTTCTTATCCAAGATTTTAACACGAATCTCCTCATACGTTAAATCTTCTGATATCTCGTCTAGTTTTAATTCAATAATGTGGTTCGAGTCGTCCACATATTTACGTAACATCGATACGTAAAAAACACGTTATGAACACGCGACATACTTGGCGGTAAAACGAGTCTATAGGCCACAGTTCCTACTCGATCGAGAATTTCAAATGGACTAATTAAATCGAGGGTTGAGATTTTCTCTCTTCATCGACTCTTGCTTCTAGAATAACGCCCTCTTGAACCTTATTCTTCACATTCATCAGCTTCGGGTGTGTAGCTTGAGCGATTTTAACTTTATCGGTTAACGTCAATTCTACTCGTATAATTTGACATCATCATGTAGGTCCTTAGAGTCTTTAATTCTATCTTTATCATTTGTAAGTTATATGAAATGGGTTTTTGTGTTAACAACATCGCACTCGTAAACGCATATGATATTCTACTCAACGCGTCAGCTACCACGTCCACTCTTCCACAATGATATTGAATGGTATAGTCGTAGTCTTCAACAGCTCGAGCCAACATCTTTGGCGCAGGTTACGTTCGTTTTGGGTGAAGAAATACTTAAGGGTTTTAGAAATGGGTTTTGTATCGAGGTCAATACAAAATTCGATTTCATGCTCTAGAGGTAGGCTAGGAAGTTCTTCGAGAATACTTCAGGAAATTTATTAACGATAGAAATATCATTTAAAAATTGTGACTCTCATCCAAGACTTGGATAGCACATGAAATGAAGGTTTCTCCTAATAGAGTTTCAACCGATAAGTCAAAGTCTAATTTCTCCAGAGTCAAATTTAAATGTTGAGCGCAAGTAAGAGAGATAAAAGAATGGGTAGAACCGGTATCTAATAAGGTATAGACTTTGCAAGAATTTATAATTAACTAACCCGTGCTAACTTTGTTTGGGTTACTCGCTTTTTGAGAAGTCATGAAAAACACTCTTCCTAAAAACACCGACTTTATTTTGTCCATATCCACCTTTGGTGCCACCGTCCCAGCTGGACTTCACTTTGGTGCACGACAAAATTGGGCTAGGTGACCTTCTTTTCCAAAATTGTAACATGCTTTGGACTGCACCGTGCAACTTGGACTGATATGTCCCTTCCCTCCGCATTTGAAGCATACAATTGGTGGTCGTTCCCCTTCCTTAAAAATGGGTGTTGGTGCTGCTATCTTTCCATCGTTGTTGAACCTTCTCTTCTTGAAATTTCCACTCCTATTATCTTGGCCATGATTACCACCGAAGTGGTTACCATTCTTAGCATAATAATTTCCCCCACGATGGTTATCATTGTTCCGATGACCGTTGCCACCGGTATGATTATTATCGTGTTGTTGGTCGTTATCCTTTGGTTGGGCTGGCTCATTATCGCGATCCAATAACTGAGCCCTATTCACTACATCTGAATACAAATATAATTTGTTATAAAGGATGTATTGACGTATTTCAGGTTTCAAACCTCTTAGAAACATTCGCGTCATTCGATCCTCATTATCGACCAAATGGGATGCAAACCGGGATAACTCCACAAATTTTGCCTCGTATTGCGACACGATCATATTGATTTGCTCCAACTTGATAAACTACACCTCCTTGAATACTTTTGGAAAAGTACTTATCGTTGAACATCTCTTGGAATTTCTCCCAAGACATCTTGAGTGAGTCAGGCTGAGTACGTTTTACTGATTCCCACCAGTAATCTGCCTCTCCTCGCAACATGAAGGTGGCAAAAGGAACCTTTTTCTCCTCGGAACATCCCAAGACATCAAATATCTTGGTGATCTGCTTTATCCACATCTCCGCTTTAAGTGGTTCTGGCTCTCCCAAAAACTCTAGTGGTCCCAACTCCTTGAACTGCTTAGCAGTGACCAGCCGTGGGTTGCCATTGTTTACACCTGCATTATAAACAAGAGTCTCTCTCGTCTGATGTTGCATGAATTGCATAAAGCCTCTGAACATCCCATCGTTCACCATTTTATCGGTGTTATTGTTTACCTGAGGATTATTGTCTTCATGTTGCACATTATCTTGGATATTGATCGTTGGTGACTCAACGATCTCATATGCTTCATTGCTGATCTCAATATTTTCAGATGCCATTTTCAAACACTATCACAAAACAAGGGTTAATTGACATATCACATATTATCCCTATACTCTGACCGACCAATTAAATATCAAATAAACTTAGGTAGGTCATACTAGCGAAGGAATTCCCCGTCTCTCCTCTCCTAGTTCTTGTCTCACATCTCAGCCATGGATCATATCCCTAAGCTTTGATACCAACTGTGATGCCCCCAAAACAGGTATACATCACCCATATTGAGTTGCCAGATACATGGTACAAAATTCAAATATAACTTAATTATACAACAGTCGTGTAAGATACGACAAAACATAATCTAAGAGTTTCAATAAGAATATTGTCATCTAGACAATATCCACACTCAATGGAGTCCTCGTTACATTTATTGTCACACTATTTTATAGAATAGTGAGGAATACTAAAGCCACTTATCCTGGACCATCAGTCCATTCCCCGACTAGTCCCGGCTACATTCTCATTTCCTGAAGAGAACAATGAAAGAAAAGGGTGAGCTCAACTAGCCCAGTAAGAAATATTATGACTAAGATAATGCAGAATAAATTATCATTAGCCTTCAACAGTATAACAACTGATAAAATATAATAGACAACAAGTTTTAGATCAACAACTGCAGCGGAATAAGCAATCCATTAGAAGAGTCAAGTAGAGCATAAAATCTATTATCTTCTATGATTTAAAAAGTTTTTCAACAGTTTTTTCACGGAGACTCAGCTTAATAAATAAAATCGAATCATCCCTGCACCACGGACAAGGATATTCATGTAATCGTCAATGGTCATGATTATACCGAATAATCCCTGGTCATAATCATACCATCAACTGTCCATCAATGAACTACATGCCAATGAGGACTTTTACCACATCATTTGTCACATTACGGTCATGATTATACCGAATAATTCCTGGTCATAATCATATCAAGTCCATCTATGCACGTAAGCCAAAGATGACTTTAATCACAATATAAGCATGGGGATGATGACAATGATATAAGCATTAATCAAATGAAATCAAGGATAAATATTAAAGACTTTAAATTTATCTAGAGTTTAAAAAATATCCAAATTGTCAACATGATACTACTTTGTGGAGTAAAATTCAAGAATAATATTCATGTACCAAAAATAATTTGGACATAAAAGAAATATATTTTTCGGGTGAATAGTACCCCGTGAATAGTCCCCTGTGAATAGTACTTTGAAAATAGTACCTCGTGAATAGTACCCCGATAAGAAAAGTACCCCAAATACCCGAGTGAATAATATTCGGGTGAATAGTAACCCATGAATAGTAACTCGTGAATAGTACTCTGACACAAAAAGTGTCCCGAATACCTGAGTGAATAATACTATAGTGAATAGTAACTGGGTGAATAGTAACTCATAAATAGTAACTCATAAAAAAATACCAAAGAAAATGATATTTCATGACGAGTACAAAAGAAATGATATCTCATACGAGAATAATAAAATATACGAAACTGCAAATGGATTTTCACCCACTATGCAGTAATCCACGTAGACAGATAATTTCCATAATTTAATAAAGAATGGTTACGAAGGATCATTGACCATGCATACGGTAATCCACATAGATAGGTTATTCCAACAGAATAATAAAGAATGGAATAAAAGAAGAATTCACCAGGCATGCGATAGACCGCACAGACAGGTTATTCCTACAGAATAATAATTAATGGAACCAGGTTATGCGTAATATGCACAGACAGGATATTCTAACATAATAATAAAGAATGGAACCAGGTCATGCGTAATCCGCATAGACAAATATTCCAACAGAATAATAAAGAATGGAATACTAGAAGAATTTCACCATGTATGCGGTACTTCACATAGACAGGTTATTCCAACATAATAATAAAGAATGGAATAACAGAAGAATTTCATCATGTATGCGATACTTCGCATAGACAGGTTATTCCAACATAATAATAAAGAATGGATTAAAAGAATAATTTTACCATATATGCAGTACTTCGCATAGACAGGTTATTCCAACATAATAATAAAGAATAGAATAACAGAAGCTCTCTTCATGAATACGAAAGAAATAATACCCCTTACCTTAGAAGAAAACTGTATACTGGAATAGTGAGGTAGCAGACTTCTCTTCTTCTTTCTCTCTATAACTTTTCTCTATAATAATTGCTCTATAGCTTTTGTGAATTGGTGAAAAATAATGAAGGAATGAGCTTCTATTTATAGGAAAATATAGTTTCCATAATTGCACATTTTGGAGATCAAAATATTACAGTATAATACCTTCCTCTTTTTCTTCATTTTTAATTTAGTCCTGCAAGTATTATCAAACTTACACCACCTCCCCTAATAGTAAATCATGTGAATCAATAGTAAATCATATGAGTCAATAGTTCTAAATATGTGAAAAAATTAATTATAGTATAGTACCTTCATCTATACCTCCATTTTTAATTTAGTCATGCAAGTATTATCAATCTTTCACCAACTCCCCTAATAGTAAATCATGTGAATAAATAGTACACACATGTGAACACATAGTTATAAACATGTGAATTAATAGCAATTAATTGCTCAGTTATTCGGTGAATTACCCGATCGATCAATATAACCTCTAGACATCAATTATTATCGAAATAAATGTCGATTTCCACTAACACTAATAATTCCCACACAATGGAACTATTAATTTCATTTTTAATCAACACGAACTTATTCATCATTAATATTATAGTTCACAATATTTAACAACAAGGTCGTTCCCAGGAAAGAGGGGGCTTTTCGATAAGGATTTCTCCTTATTAGAGCGCAATTAGGTGACCTAACCTCTCCTTGACAGAACTTCTAGACATTATCAATATTGCAAATAATAATATGAATAACTTTGTCGTCTCAATTATTGATTTAATAATATATATTATACAAATGATACTGTGACAATAATAGAATCAATACTATGAGAGATATGATGCAGCAATTACTGTAGCAATAATTGAGTATAACTGAGTGACTTTGTAACGCCCCCAAATTCGGGTATCTTCCAACCCGACATATGGTGCTATATGGTACTACCATTTATACATTCATTCAATTGAAAAGCCTCAAAAGAACGAACATGTCTCCTATATATTCAAAGTAATATTTACATTTCCCAGGTTCTATACCCATTACAAAAGTTCTTTGTCATAATATCAAATACATTACAACAATAAACCTACACTATTACATAGATAGCTTAACGATCTGCCTTAGCCTTTTCTTTATCCCTACTTTATCCTTCAGGACGTTCATTCTTAGTTTCATTCATATGTTTCAAGCAAGAGTTAGCATAACTAGCTCAGCAAATATGACAATTTCAATAACAACATGCTTGACACATAAGAATCGTATATCTTCAATAACTGAACAATAATTATGAAGTACTATTTATAATTCAAAATAGCACTTCATCTTTCTTTTAAATTGTTTCACAATGAATAACATCCAATAAAACATAAACTCCGGTCCAAAAACTTGAGTATTTCATTCTTTCTTTAAAAATGACAACCCAGTACTAAGTCCGTAAGTCCGGTGTTACTTACGAGCACTTCTAGGTGATCAGCCTATAGTACTCTATGTTGATCAACACTACATTCATTAAGTGTATGTACGTTTAATTTGTGGCAACCTCACGTGCCTGTCGTTTGACGACAAAACATTTGTTTATCATACTCAGCCTTCTTTTGAAAACCATATTGAGTAGTTGACAAAAGATAACAACATTTGATAACCGTTGGATAGATTAGCAATAATTCACCAATTGCATTAAATCCAGCCAAAAGAATTGACTTTAACTCCATCATACATTAATTCATGCATAAGGATACATGAATTATAAAGCTTATTCAAATTGAATTGAGACAAAGGTTAGAATACTTGCCTTCAGCGTCTGCTACGATATAATTACTTTATGTTCGTGTCTTTCAAGTCTCTACAATACATAATTACATAACACCATACATTAGGTCATATATAATCAAGTATGTATATGTGTGTCGCCCCCAAAATTAGGTATACATCACTCATCTTGAGTCGCCAAATACATGGTACAAAATACAAATAAAAACTTAATTATACAAACGTCGTGTAAACAATACGACAAAACATATGCTATGAGTTTTAATACAAATATTATCATCTAGACAATATCCACACTCAATGGAGTCCTCGTTACATTTATTATCACACTATTTTACAGAATAGTGAGGAATACAAATACTATCATCTGCACCGTCACTCCGTTTCCCGACTCGTCCCAGCTATATTTTCATTTCCTGAAGACAACAGTGAAAGAAATGGGTGAGCTCAACTAGCCCAATAAGAAATATTATGACTAAGATAATGCAGAATAAATTATCATTAGCCTTCAACAATGTTAAACTGATAAAATACAATAGACGTCAAGTTTAACTGCAGCGGAACAAGCAATCCATTAGAAGAGTCAAGTAGAGAATAAAATCTACTATCTTCTATGATTTAAAAAGTTTTCATCAATTTTTATCGCTGAGACTCAGCTTAATAAATAAACCGCATCATCGAATCATCCCTGCACTACGGGCCAAGGATATTCATTAAATCATCAATGGTCATGACTATACCAAATAATCTATGGTCATAATCATACCAAAAACTGTCCATCAATGCACTACAGGCCACTGAGGATTTTTACCACATCATTCGTCACATTACGGTCATGACTATACAAAATAATCCCTGGTCATAATCACACCAAGTCCATCTATGCACATAAGCCAAAGATGACTTTTATCACAATATAAATATGAGAATGATGACAATGATATAAACATTAATCAAACCAAAACAAAGATAAATATTAAAGACTTTAAATTTATCCAAATATTATCAATCACATAATAATCTCATAATCTAATATTATTAATAATATAACAATATTTTAATCACTTCTTAAACATATAAACAATTTATTTCAATTATTTATACTTTACCAAATACTGCATTTAATCATTCACAAATGCCATACTCATAAGATTTCATCACCAATGATCAAATCCTTTATCAAAAATCTGCATATACCCTATATAGGATTTTCAAGCAATAAATTCCTATTTTCCAATTTTGTTACTTCACATAACATATTTAACTCATATGTTCGTAACTAAACTATTTTCATGAAAAATACCAAATCAGTCCCAAAAATATTTCTTTTCTGGGATTTAGCATAATATAGTCCCATAATAAACATATATTTTTCTTGAAATTTTTAAAATTCATTTACTATTTTTCAAAAATCAATTTCTAATTAATTCTTTAAGAAATTAACTACACCAAGTTTAACTACAGAAATTCCAAACTCTTGGCAGGATCTTACACATGTTAACGTGAGCTTCTAGTTTAAATTTCATGGTCATCGGAGTTATAGAACTCCGGTTATAGCATTTTTCGTCGGAAAAACCTAAATATTGAAATGGTCATAACTTGCTCATTTTCAGTCAGAATGAGCTCATTTTTGGACAGGAGGTACTTTATACCATATACTTTCATGTCCCAAAAGGCTATAATTTTTCTCATAAGTTAAGTGGCTGAAATAGCCCTTTTAAATTTTTGGATAGTTGCATGTTTCTCTTTTGCAGCTTTTGACTCCTTTGCTAAAAATAGTCCACACGAAAATCTACAATACCTTTTCTAGTGATTCTACTTGGATAAGTTATAAAACTCATAGATCTAACTCTAGAACTTGACCACACCCAAAAAATTGAAATATAATAGGAGATATGGTCAATTGAATTTCATGTTCCATTTTAACCAAAATCTGATTTTCAACCCTTTGTAATATAAAAGAAACTTTCATGATTTAACATAATAATAAACATAACTCATCATGACAATGACATAATAATTCAATAAAACAAGTTCAAGAATAAATTTTAATGATTTATAAGTTAATTTACCCTGAACTCATTAATGTCCAAATTGGTAACATAATACTTCTTTGTAGAGTAAAATTCAAGAATGCTTAGAAGAATATTTCCATGAAAAGATACTGGATGAAGCGCAAATATCAAGGATATGCCACTAATTTCATGGAGTATAGAAGTCAAAGCTTTAACCAACTGAGTATAAGAGAATATATGAAACTGCAAATGGATTTTCGTCCGTCATGCGGTAATCCACTTAGACATAACATTTCCACAATTTAATAAGGAATGAATACAAGGATCATTCACCATGCATGTGATAATCCACATAGATAGGTTATTCCAACAGAATAATAAAGAATGGAATAACAGAAGAACTCACCATGCATGCGATAGATCGCACCGACAGGTTATTCTCAACAGAATAATAAATAATAGAACCAGGTCAGGCGTAATACGCACCGACATGATATTCCAACAAAATAATAAAGAATGGAATAACAACAGAAATCACCATGCATGCGATAGATCGCACAGACAGGTTATTCTAATAAAATAATAAAAATGGAAACAGATCATGCGTAATACGCACAGACAGGATATTCCAACATAATAATAAAGAATGGAACCAGGTCATGCATAAACGCACAGACAGGATATTCCGACAGAATAATAATGAACGAAATAATAGAAGAATTTCACCATGTATGTGGTACTTCGCATAAATAGGTTATTCCAACATATTGATAAAGAATGGAATAACAGAAGAATTTCACCAAGTATAGGTTAGTCCGCGTATACAGGTTATTCCAACATAATAGAAAAATGTAATAACAGAAGTTCTCTTCATGAATACGAAAGAAATAATACCCCTTACAGGTACAACAAATAATATCCCTTACCTTATAAAGAAGAGTACTCTGACGGGTAGGGTGGTGATATACTTGAAGAAAACTTGCACTACGCTCTAAGCTTTCTTAAACTCTAAAGAAATACGCTCAAGATTATAGAAGAAGAATTCTCTCTCTAGAGTTTCAATGAATTCGTAAGAAATAATGAAGGAATAAACTTCAATTTATAGAAGAATGGACTGAATAGTAATTAATCCATGAACGGTCCAGATTAATTTACTTTTAAACGAACGGTCCAGATTGATTTACTATAACATATTCTAATAAAAAAAATCTTTTAAATAAAATATAATATATTATATTTATAATCTAATAAAATGAATAACTTTATAAAAGTATTATATTTTATATAAAAATATTTTATTATGCAAAACACTATGCAGGCACTATGCAACACTACGCATAATTAAATATAATATATTCTAATTATTTCCTAATAAAACAAATAACTTTATAAAAGTATTTTGTTTTATATAAAAAGATTTTACTATGCAAAACACTATGCATAATAAAATATTATATATTCTATTTATAGTCTAATAAAACGAATAACTTTATAAAAATATTCTGTTTTATATAAAAAAAACTTTTCTGTTTTATTACATTAATCATACTAATAAAACAAAACTCATCATCGTTATTATTATTCACACTATTAATCGACCAGGTCGTTCCCAGAAAATAGGGGGCTTTCCAATAAGGATTTCTCTCTATTAGCGCGCAATTAGGTGACCAAACCTCTCCTTGGCAGAACTTCTAGACATCGTTAATAGTGAAAATAATAATGCTAATAACTTCGTCGTATAAATTATTGATTTAATAATATATAAAATATCGACAATAATTGAATCAAAACTGAGTGACTTCTCACGTAAGCATCAATAATCAACATCGTGTGCTACTATGCAACCACGAGTATTACTGTACTTTTAACACCGGGTGTTTCAACAGTTAACGGTAAAACTTCCGCCGTTAATTTCATAAAATATTTTTGTCGTTTTCTCAATCCGACAATAATTCCGTTACGGGGTCCACCAATGATTGTGCCGTTGTACGAATATTCCCTGTTAAAACGAATATTCCCCGACCAATCAAATATTATATAACAACTTGCATACTTTGCAAAATTTATAAATACTACCCACAACTATAACATTATCTCAAATTCACACGATAATATAAATAAAAAATATTGCGAGAAAATTAAATCTTTATTCGAAAAATTTGGGGTTTTACAATATGACTATAACTTACCCTTGTTCTCAAACTAATCATGTATTAGATTTGATTACTATTAGTTCCAGCTTATCATTATATGTGCATTCATATTTGAATAGGTTATCTCAACCATTCACACACTATCCTTAAGGTTTAACAATGTTACTTCAAGTTCCTTAAGGTAGGTTCACTTTGAATTAATCCCATTTCTTGCTTTGTGTTTATAATTATTCTTTACTATCTTTGATCAAGGGTTGGTGCTGTGCCGCCAGTCATAGCCTTACATCTCGCGCTGCGGCGCGAGTTAGCAGTAGGTATAACCCGGCCTTGGCCCTGCGGCGCCATACTTTACTCTCTTGCCCACACCGCGGCGCGACTCTGCAGTGTGTCTGTGCACTGTATATGGCGCTGCAATGCCACCAATATACCTTGGGTTGACGCCGCGGCGCCAACTCTGTGCACTAGAAAAAAAAGTTACAGACTTTAAATTTTGCGAACTTCCCGAGCTCATAACTTCTTCGTTATAAGTCCGAATTGGCTCGTTCAAAAGCCTATGGTTTAAAAATTATATACTCTACGTGTTTGTACAAGAATTTTATCTATTTGACTTCTTTTACTAAAAATTCACCTATTAGTTCATTTCTAACAAAAACGATAAACGTTCGTGAACGTTCAATGCTCGTTTCTTCATTCTAAGTCAGAATTCGTTCATTTTTGAGTCCGCAACTCTAAAATGCCAAAAATGACTTGTCTCCATCAAAAACTAACATTTCCGAATTCAAACACAAAATTTTACTTCTATTCCGAGAATTTCACAAATTCAACGATTATCGTCCAATTGTGCAATTTCTGACAAATCTTCATTACTTATGATTCGTTCATTACTTAAAATGAATTCAATTCATCATATGTACATCTAAACATACTTATTACAAAAATTTATTTTCATGTTGGATTTTGACTTATTCTTCTATGAGCTTATAACTTATTTAAAGTATAAACTACTAATAACTTTATTACTCATGACTTATGATAATTAAAGTCTTTTAATCATCATCCTTATATGTTCTCAACATATAATTTCATTCATGTATATATAATACAAGTTCATACAAGTTCTTTATTTTCATACAAACTCTCAAGGTTAACTTATAACAAGTTCATATAGTTTCTTCATAAGTTTATAACTTATGCAAGTTTAAATGGCTTATTTCCGACTTATGCAGCTTAAGTCCATTAACTAATCATTCTTCTTGACTCTTAACATCCATACTCATTAATCCCTACTTCTCTTATCAACCTATTATGGTAGAAATAGAAGATTAATGGACAAGAAGTCTTACCCTTGAAGTTCTTGTGAAATAGTCTTCTTCTTCTTCTTACAAATGGAAGTAGTTTATTCTTGCTTATTCTCTCTAAAACTTAAGCACTTTATAAGTTATTAGATTATTTGAACAAGTAAAAAATGGCTAGCACGCTCCTTCTATTTATAGAATTCACAAGGTTAGGGTAGTTTAGTCAATATATCATCTCACCTCCTTAAGCCACCTCCTTACTATTCATTACTTGATTAGCACAACACTTATACTACGACATTCAAACACTTTAATTCCTTCACATAGCTAAAATGCTACGACATTCCCACATCATTAGGTTATACAATGACAACCATCTTGATAACACATAGAAAATAATTTTATTTATTATTTAATTCAATAAAATTATTTTACAATAAAATTAGAATTTCTCAGTTGTTACAGACTTCTCACGTAAGCATCAATAATCAATATCGTGTGCTATTATACAACCACACGTAATACTGTACTTTTACTACCGGGTAGTTCAATAGTTTTAACGGTAACACTTTTGCCGTTATAAAAAGATAATTCTGTCATTTTCTTACTACGACAATACTTTTGTTGTGGGGTCCACCAATTATTGTGCCGTCGTACGAATATTCCCCGACAAAAAGAATATTCCTCAACCAAACAAATATTTTATAACAACTTGCATACTTTGCAAAAAAATTCACATATCACCCTTAACTTTAACCTTTTATCAATTTAACCATTTACAAAATAAAATAATAATTATAAGAAAATTGAATACTTTCATTTCATAAAATTCGGGGTCTTACAAAAACCCTAACCCTAAATTATAAACCTAACCCTAATTAGCTTATGTTAACGCCTAATCATGGTTAGTAAAGTTCAATTAGGTACTAATAAACATTATTTAACAATCTAAATCATTGAAAACAAAACACTAATCAAGATTAGTGAGGATTTGGACAAAACTAAGCTACTAAACAAACCTAACTAGCTTACAAGAAGGTTAGGAGTCACCCAACCAAGTTCCAAGGCTGCACATGAGCTGATAACAAACCCTAAGCAGCACAAGTAACTTTGCATCAGATATTTGTAGAGGCAAGTTGCTCAAAAATGACCAAAAAGCCAAGTTGAAGAATTCTATAAATATGAACCTTAGAGCTGAGCAAACTCACGAAATCTCTAATCCAATACACTCTTATTAACTTACCAAATCAAGTCTGGGTGATAACAGCATCAAAATCAGAAGCTAGAATCGAAAATCAATTAAGAAAAAGTGCAAACCCTAATTCATAATTAGCTTTTGATCTTTTGTTATTTTTGTTGTTTAGATGTTTAGGAATATGTATTAGTATGTTAGAAATTATGTTAGATTGGTAGATCATGTTTTCATAACATCTAAATGCCTTACTTAAGTGTTTTTAGAAATCAAGAAATTTTGAAAATCAAGTTTGACAGCCGAATTCAGGGTTTGTAGATTCAATTGTGTTTATGTTTAGGTCTGTTAATTGTATGTTACTTGTAGCC
This sequence comes from Panax japonicus, assembly GCA_020205505.1. Classification (NCBI taxonomy): domain Eukaryota; kingdom Viridiplantae; phylum Streptophyta; class Magnoliopsida; order Apiales; family Araliaceae; genus Panax; species Panax japonicus. The sequence continues at coordinate 32,544,800 of CM035110.1, read as the reverse complement.
TGTTAGTAGGTCTTTAATCTGGAAAAGAAAAATAGGTTCATTCGAACCATATATTTCAAGTTATAAGTGGTCAAAGTGGGTTGACCGTTCACGGATTGTAGTTTTCTAGGTTACCTAGAAAACTCAAGAACAGTCGAACCGGCTACTTTGACCAAACCTTTTGATCGCTTTCTGATTGTTGTTTTTGTAATATTCTATTTTAGATTAACACCCTGATATATGTACTACATACCTATGATCTTAAATTGCATAAACAACTCATAGGATTACTGGAATTAATGGTCAAAATGTGTTAACCGAGCTTGACCAAGTTTTCTGGGTTGCTCAAAAAACTGAAGAACACGAAGAACAGCGTTTGGTTGTACTTTGACCAAAATAATTAGAGGCCTTAGAAATAAGATTTGTTCCAGTTACTGATATATATATATATATATATATATATATATATATGTGTGTGTGTGTGTGTGTGTGTGTGTGTGTGTGTGTACCCTGACATATATACTTCATGTTACAACAAACACAACACACATCCAATACACAGAATCAAAGATATTCAAGCCACAAAACCGTTGACAGGCCATGACCACTATTCTGGGTTACCCAGAAACTCAAGAACAGCTCTGACAGTGACTTTGAGCCTCTATAAATTTTTGTTATATGTAGGTTAAAGCCTAAAATTTGATTCATGATGTACTACTGTAAAAGTATTATAACATCAAAGCTTGAACAAACCAAAAATCATAACCAATAGCTGAATAATTTGTGGTCAAACTGGTCACTCGACCATGACCAAACTGTTGCCCAGAAACTCAAGAACACCTACAGCAACACTTTATGTCGCAAAAGGGCTTTAGCGACAGACAGAAATTAATTTTTCTATAATTAAATTATAAAAATTAGAAATAATTAATAAATAAATACAAAAATAGTTTTAAAAATTATATTAAATAAGTATAATTAATTTCGGATATTTTTACATAATTATATTAAATATTTTATTTTATTTGGATATTATTAATAATTAAATTAATAGTGAAGTAATTAGAATAATTACTTATAAATATTAAATAATTATTGAAAATAATATTAATGATATAAAAATCATAATATATTATTATAAATTATTTAAAATAATAAACAATGATTTTTGTAAAATTTCAAGTAAATATTAATTACTTAAAAATAGAAATAAATAATTTAAAATCATGTAAAGGATAAATAAATGTTTTAAAAATATTTTAAAACTTCTAAAAATTATTATAATGGATATATAAATTATCTAAAATTATAATAAAATTCATAAATAAAATTTAGTCCATTTATCAACTTATTTAATATTTGGTAAAGATATTAAACACCAAACCCCTATTGAATCTAACCCGATATAATGTAAATGTTATATTTGGGTATTATAATCAATACTAACATTGTTAGAATTATATATATGAACATCGTAGGTATTTATTAACGATTGAATAGCATAACTTGACTGATCTACGCTCAGGCAAGTTCTTCTTAAACCTTAAACTACTTATGCAAATTTCTTGAACCTATTTACTCATTGAACAAGATTTTTATCTTGATATGTTATTGATATAATATACTATGCTCAGACAATTGAATTACCTCTTTTTGAAAGGTTATTGATATTGCTTCAGCATAACTAAGAAATGAATTGTTTATTCATATTGATTGTTAAGCTTAAATTGTTGTGTCAAACCAAATTGTTTGGTAAGACATCCTATTCTGAAGTTGGGTATCCCATATGGGATCTTTTAGTCGATAATATATTGACACTAATTTGGGTGCATTTGAGCACTGGTAGGATGAGATGCATACTCCTAAGATGTTGAATGGGTTGATCCCCTATCTCGTATCTAAACAAAATTTCTAAGTCTATGTGACTGATAGAAATATAAATCCATAGTGAAATGGTAACAACTATTAGTCAAAATTTGAATTGTTGTATTTCTTCAAATTATATATTGTTATAAATACAAAACTTGCTGAGCATGTCATAGCTCACCCTTGCAAATTATTCCCTTTGCAGTTTTAGATGGTAACCCTGGAACATCTAGAGTAGATAAAGGGAAGCGTCCCTGCTTAGATTAGATTATATTCTTGTCTATTTGAATACCTTGTAATGAGAAACTCATGATGAGAATCATGTAATCGAATCTTAATATTATGATATATATATATAACATCTTTTATTTTTGCAACCGTGTTTTCTTACATATATAGATGTAAAATTAGAATTCTTCGAATCTAGTTGAGATCCTTGGGAACTATCTATCTGAGTGAGGGTATTAATAGCATGGACTGTTTATGCAGTTATTGATACTCTGGATTTCAAATAGATAGTTACTATCGATACGATAGTATAAATTCGCTTGGCTAAGACTATACATCTGGGTGAGGGTATTAGTAATATGGACTGTTCATGTTATTACTAGTACTCTGAATTTCGGATAGATAGACTCTAGTCACAGATACATTTCATATATCCAAGTGAGGGTATCCAAACACAGTAATAGTTCTCTTGAGAATTACCATCTGTTATGGGATACTGTGAATCTTGGATCTATGGGAATTATATCTGATAGTCCCTTCATTTAATGTAATATTATAATCAGATACCATGGGTGTATAGATTTAAATGCATTATATTGATTCGTTGTAAGCACCATATCAGATACCGTGGAAGTATAGATATGGGGGTGTTATAATTTTGGTATCAAAGCTTCAAGGCTATAGATATAAGGAAGAGAAATATTAGTATATAATCTTCGAGTCCGTAAAAATTTTAAAGTACACTTAAAATATAACATTAAAAATATATATGTTGTGTAGATTCCTCTACCAGTATTAAAGGAGTTTTCTTTTATAGATGGCCAACTCCAATGCTGAAGAAATGGTGATAGTAAACAATCCACCACAAATTGAGTCATTTACAGCTAGTGATGCAGAGGAGGAAGAATTTCTTCATGATCAACAACTACTAGATGCTGAGGAAGAGGAAGATCCAGTAGTAGGACAAGGGTTAATTGACATGCCATATATTATCCCTATACTCTGGACCGACCAATTAAATAACAAATAACTAGGTAGGTCATACTAGCGAAGGATTAACTCGTCTCTCCCCTCCTAATTTTAGTCTCACATCTCAGCTAGGGATCATATCCCTAAGCTTTGACACCAACTGTGACTCCCCCAAAATAGGTATAAATCACTCATTCTAAGTCGTCAAATACATGGTACAAAGTACAAATACAAACTTGATTACACAACTGTCGTGTAAAATAAGCTGAGAGTTTTAACACGAATATTGTCTTCTAGACAATATCAAACTCAATGGAGTCCTCATTAAAATTATTATCACACTATTTCATAGAATAGTGAGGACTACTAAAGAAACCATCTGGACTGTCACTCCATTCTCCAACTAATCACATCTACGTTCTCATTTCCTGAAGAGAACAATGAAAGCAAAAGGGTGAGCTCAACTAGCCCAGTAAGAAAAATTATAACTAAGATAATGCAGAACAAATTATTGTTAGTCTTCAAAAGTGTTAAACTGATAATAAACAACAAGTTTAACTGTAGCGGAACAAGCAATCCATTAGAAGAGTCAAGTAGAGCATGATATCTACTATCTTCTATGATTTAAAAAGTTTATCATCAACTTTATTACTGAGACTCAGCTCAATAAATAATACACATCACTGAATTATCCATACACTATGGGCCAAGGATATTCATTAGTATCACATCCACGAATTATCTATGCACTACGGGCCAAGGATATTCGTGTAATCACCAATGGTCATGATCATGCCAACAACTGTCCATCACTGCACTACGGGCCAATGATGACTTTTACCACATCATTTGTAACATTATGGTTCATGATTATTGTAATGCCCCGAAATCTGGTCTGCCTTCACACCCGGATTCCGTATGTCAATAGTACATCATTCATCCAAACATAAATCATGCTATACTGAAATATAACTACATACAATCTAATTTCCCAGGTTCAAAAACCTTATAACTCCTTTCATTACAAATAATGATAATTACATTATTATTTACATCTTACACGAGTGACTTTCATCCGCCACTAAGGATACATAACAGTTCATTAAACTAATCTACAGTTCATTGAACTTATTTTATATTACAAGTCTTCGCTTGATCTTCATGCTCATTCACATACTGAATGACACTGCATCTGGATACCAGTCAGCTTGATCTTTACATGATCCTTAAGTTCTTCTAACATCGTTTGCTGAAAATGTTTTTATTTAAAGCAAGTGTGAGCATTCAATTGCCCAGCAAGTCATAGCAGTTGAACAAACAACTTCAAGAATTTAATCATTCTTTTACGACTTCGATAACCGAACAAAGGTTATGAATAAGCTTGAATAATAGGAATAATCTCGATTCCTATCATTTGAAAACAATATTCACTTTTTTTTTAAAATACTTTCATTCTTCTACCTTTTTCATACACATTATGTCTGGCTAGAATCATTAGCACAGACTTAACAATAATGGATCATGTATAAACAGAGCATTCTCTTATTGAACAGTTAAATCACAGAACAGTTCATCTCATTTAAACACCTAAGTGTTCACATTGTGTCACAAGGCCTCATACGTTCTACCACCTTGTACAAATATCACACATTCGCACATAGACAGAACTTCTCAAGTTCAACATCTGAGATGTTTAAGAAACTAGCATTCATTTAAAATATGAATGAAGTTAGGGAACTTGTCTTATGCCCAGCTACAGCTTACGCTGAACTTCTCATTTCAATTCTTATGTAGTATATAAAAAAAACAACACATACACCAATTAGTCATGTATATTTGACTTATGCATTAGTTTGCTTAACTTTACTTCTTAGGGTTCGCGTTCTTGCAACCAAAGTTTATGCGACCACTTTCATTACCGTTCTACAGCTTTATGACATACGGAGATGTCTTACTTATACATTCATCATCTTTTATGTATTACATTATTATCTTCTTCTTATAACATCTCTAGGACTCATCACATCGCTTCTCTACTAGTAGTCCATATGGTACTCTAAGTGGCTTCCCACAAACAACCAACAAACAAGTTCCCGTCTCGTTACACTTCCATCACGGTGAGTTAGATCGGTTTCCGATTTTGTATATACCTTCGCTCTCTGAAGGAATTGTTTAGCCCAGCTGTGACAACCCGAGAATTTAGACAATTTTATAAAATCTTAAAAGATTGAATAGAGGTTAAATAATAAACCTAGACAGAAAATAAGTGTATGTATTTGACATTTTTGGAAATTAATTTTATGAATTTAAAAACTCTTGGTGAAGGTTTACAGTGTAAGAGTATTTGTGTATATGGTCATATGTGTGTACAGTATATGGTTAAGGGTCAAGGGTTGACCGGATAAACTATAAAAGCCATAAACCCTAATAATATTTTAGAACCTCGACGTTCAGTTAGAAAACCCTAACGATTGATAAGAAACCCTATTACATGGAAACCCTAATTTCAGTTCCGGGAGTCCGTAACCCTAATTCGGAATATTAAAACCCTAATTGGGAAGCTTGAAGATAAGTATAGAGTTTCTATATTATTAATTATAAGAATAATTAGGGATAACCCTAATTAATTAATTAGAAAGCCCTAATTTCTAATGTTGGAAATCCTAATGTATAATAGTGAAGACCTAATTGGTAATTCAGTGATTTCAATATTAATCCTATTTAAAAGCTCTAATGTGATTAGGGAACCTTAATATAATTAGGAGAACCTAATTATAAATTAAAAACCTTAATCTATATTTTAAAACCTAATTAGAAAAGTCTAGAATATAAATTTATGTAACCTTAGGGTTAACCCCTAAGGGTTAAAACCTAATAGTTGTGAGAAGTTATCAAGTTGCCATTCACTTTATAGGTCAAATGACCAAACTACCCTTTTTATTATTTTAATAAGGTGGAGTGTAGATCTAGCCCTAGTATGGAGTTGGTAACCAACTCTAGCTAGCCACATGGTCTAGTAAGCAACTTTAATAATTCAACTTGCTAGCAAAAAAACATTGAATCATATCGATTATGTAGATCTAAGAGAGAGAAAATGCATACTTTCATTTTCATTTTCTCCAAGCCCATTCTCTCTCTTCAACTTCAAAATTTAGAGTGAGAGAGTGAGATAAGATGAGCCAGTATCAGTTCTTAGCTTAACAAGATCAGAACTCAAAGATCAGAATCTAGATCAAGCTTTAAAAGAGGTATAAACCCTAAATTTTGTAAATCATATGATCTTATGTTAGATTTTGTTGTTTGTTATTTTAAGTTGTGTATTAGGGTGTTATTTAGTGATCTGAGTTGTTAGTTCCCAGATCCATAACATTCGGATGCTCAAAATTGAGTTTTTAGAAACTGACCATGAACCCTAATTTGTGCTCTGACAGCCTAATATCAGATCCCATAGATTCTTATGAGTTAGTTGTTTGTTGTGTTTAATGTTATAGATCTATTCTATGTTGTAAGGGCTTTGATCTGGAACTTGAATCAAGAAGCCCAGATCAGGTCTAGATTTCAAGATATAAGTAGTAAAAGGTCGCTGACTGACCATGACTGAATGAATCTGGGTGACCCAGATTAACCAGAAAGGTCTGACAACCATTTTTGGAGGCTCGGATCTTGCTGTCTATTAGTGTTTATGTCATGTTGTTGGTTAGATATTGTAGTATGACATGTAATCTGCATACTCAAACCATTAGATCACCTGGATCTTTCTCAGAACCAAAGTAATCAGTGGTCAAACATGCTTTGACCAACTGTCTGATTGAATTTCTGGAAAACCCAGAATTCACTTAGAACAGTTTTTGCCATGTACTTTGACCAACTTGAATCTTGTGAATTAGTTGTTGTTATGATGATCGGTTGTTATAACATTGTACACTGACATATATATTACATACTTGAACCTTCTTATCACATAAACCGAGCCAATAAAGATTAGATTAAAGGGCTCAAATAAGGAACCTCGACTGTTTTTCAATTTCTGGAAAACCCAGAAATTGAAGAACAACATCTAACAAGTTTTGTGTGACTAGAATCTCTCTGCTATGATATCGAATGACCCTGGAATTTGTTTATAATTCTAGTATTACATGAATACTACATGTTTATAACATCAAGCAGCCCAAAAAACCTAGGGATCATAGATCAAAATGTGGTCAAAGTTGCTAACTTGTAAACTGACTTGATTTCTGGGTTTGCTGATGAATGTTCAAGAACATGCCCAAGAACACCATTAGCGACAGTTTTATCGCCTATGGTACCTTTAGCGACACTTAAATTTGGAAATTTATTTATTTTAATTAATAAATAGATAAAATAGTTTTTAATTATTAGAAATACATAATAAATTATGAAAAATTATTTTAAAGCCTGAAATTAGTTTTAATTATTTTGAATATATTTCATAAATATTTAATATTTTTGGAATATAAGTGATATTTAATTTATTTAATTATAATATTAAATAAATTATTTAAAAATGATTTTAATACTTTAAAAATCATGAAAAAATATATTATGGTATAAGAAAATATTTTAAGTTATTTTTAATGACTTTTAATATTTTGTGATAAATTTCATTAATAAATTATTATTAATGGTAGTTCATTTATTTAGTGATCTATTAAATAAATTATGGAAAAATAGAATTAATGCTTTAAAAATTATATAAAAATAATTTAAGTGTTATAAAATATTTTAGGTTGTAAGATATAACTTTTGATATTTTGTCATGAAATATATTAATATTTTAATATTAATGGCAGATAATTAATAATGGTTTTAATTACTTTAAAATCATTTAATGGTGATAATAAGTATTAAAAATACTTTAAGATATTATAAATATATTATAATATTATGTTAAAGATTTCATTAATATTTAATATTAAAATATTATTAATGATAATGGAACTAAGTGGTATTTAATGCATATTAATATGATATTAATGATTAAAAAATCATGATAAATGATAATAATTACTTGAAAATTTCTATGGGCCTATGAAAGTTATGTTGACTAATTTATAAAATTTCCTAATATTATTTTTAAGTGTTTAGACATAGTTTAATTGAACTTAAACTCGATAATTGTCCAACTAGGCTGTCAGGATGTAATAATAGTACTGAACTCAACTCAAACCGCAATAGTTTGACTTGATAATAGGTCTTATGCGCTAAATAGACTGATAGGATTTTGTGGTAATGTGTTTAGGTTATTTTATATTGTGATGATATTACTCTAATATTTGGAGATCGGTATTATCTATATTAGGTCTTCGGATAAAGATAAGTTATATTTTGTAACGGTAATTGCAACGACCCCAAAATTTATACAATATAATTCTCAACTTCGGTCGTTAATAACACATCTACCTTCTGATTTTACATCATTATTCTATGTTAAACTTTATTTAATGCAGAATAATTTAAACTTTTATGTCTTCTTACTTTAATTCCCTGAATCAAAACCTTTATCATCTGCATGTCTTTGAATCAATCTTATTTTATGATTCACTTTATCACTGTTATTATATAAAATTTTATATTTCAATTTGATAACCTTTACATATCAGATAAATCTAACTTTAGTTTTACAACTCAACATAAAACTATACATCATAAAATATTTATTACATCTCATGAATCTTAATCATGGTATTAATAAATAACAACTTTAGCTAAAATATTAATCTTCGTGTATTATTTCTGATCCACGTCATTCAAATAGCACATAGTGTTACCTTCAATCCTTAACCTGTAAAATGATTATTTGCAAGGTTGAGCTTGACAGCCTAGCAAAATCTAACAGTTTTCATGCATCACGTAGCACATAATAACATGCTCAACATATATCTCATAAACATTAGACTAACATAACATTCATGTTACAATTCATATAACAAGTATACAGATTGAGTTCCTTACTCAATCAGCATGTTTTACTCAATCAACGTAGTCATAAGTTGACTTTAACATTTCATACATTCAACATATATATAACACAGCATGCTCTTTGCAATAAAGATTTAAAACAATTAAATTCACATAGCAAATAGGAACTGAAAGACTTGCCTTGATCGTTGTTTACCAATAACAGTTTAACAGCTTAAGAGTTATTTGTGCTTCATGTGACCTACATAATTATATAAACTTAAATAATAAAATTTTTAGGTCTATTCGTCCTCGTTTCAGATCATCTTGAATCACCACAATCGGAGTTCGTATGAAAAAGTTATGCCTATTTTACTAAAACGGGTCAAAACAGTCACACCTGACATAGTTTGGGTGCAGCTGCGCCCAATTAATCCTTGAGCAATAGCGCAGCTGCGCCCGTTAGCAGAAACGGGACCTAAAGCTACTGTTCTCGCGATTTTTGACCCTTTTTCTCCTACTAATCTTCATAACTTGAGTTATATACATCCAAATTAGTCCGTTTTCGATTCTATGGATTCGTAATTCATAGAACTACAACATACTAGAATTCTAACAATTTATAAAAATATTAACCAACCTAAAATTTGACCAAAAACACATGTTCATAATCTATTTTCATGTTTTAAACACATTTAGCGAATTCAATCGCCACGACTTTGTTTATTAACCAAATTGATTCATTCAACTTGCATTCTTTTCGTTTCTTATCTTATTAACACAATCAATCACCAATTTTACAATTATAACATAAACTCGTAACCAATTTTAGTCTCAAAACAGACCCAAAATACATATATTAAACAAAACTCATATTATTCATCTTTAACATGTTCTCATGAGTTTGATTACTATAAAACCACTTTTAGATGATATAGACTGGATTATACAAACCCATTAACATCTATAACCAATTCCTTAATAATCCAATTTATTAATAAAGAACTGAAGAAATAAAACTTAACGGTTTAGAATTGATTCTTACCTCTTGATTCTTCCTAATCTTAGTTTGGTGATGAAGAACAATTTCATAATCTCCTCCTTCTCCTTGACTCTTCATCCTTCTTCTCTAATTCTCTCTAAACTCTCTCTTTCCCTCTGTACTTTCACTGATATCTAGCCTTAGGGAAAGAAATAATATGCGTAGAAAATAAACTGATATGGCTTTTACATCTGCATCAGTTACAATAAGTCAAAGGCCACAAGGCCTTGTTTGGCTACACACAATTCCTCTCATTCCAATTTATTTTGATAAGATTATATTATATAGTTTTTATTTGTCACACTTGTAACCATTTTACATAACTTACAATAATATTTATAATAATTATAATTTTTATTATAATTCTTTTGATTATTAATAAATAATCATATATCTAATTTAATTAATAAATTAGATTTAAACAACGCTTTATTTAATTTAATTATTTTCTTTAATATTAAACAACTCATTTAATTTAATTAATTCATTAAATTAAATATTTCAAATAAAAATTACCATTATTCAATTTCATTACTAAATTAATACACCACAATTCATCCATTATTTATTTATCTCAATAAATAAATTAATTAAAATATTTATTTAATTTAATAAATATTTAAAATTAATTACAAAATTCATTTAATTCCTTTAATAGTTAACTTCACTATTAAACCTCACTTCCCAATATATGAATATATATTTCTCTTCACCCCAGATCACATATTTCAAAATATATAGCACGTATATATAAATACTCAAACTCAAAACATCTCATAATAAGAATTTTAATTATTAAATTCCTATTTTAATAACCTATAAAAATTTGGGTTGTTACATCATTCCCTCCTTAGAAGGATTTTGTCCTCGGAATCACCGAAACCCTACCTTACTCAGGTTTTTATCAAATCTCTTCGTTGAATAATTTCAATACATTACCTTAATATAGGTTTTATATTTCCTACTTCTATCATTCTTGATAATAAATTCTTGTAAGTTTTATTTCATAACATTTACTTAGACTCAATTATATTTGAGTATTACATATTCTTTGACTCATTCATTTCCTTTTTTAAGTATCGTTATCATATACTCAACACATAAACACTCGGGATATTACATTCACCCATTCTTCTAAGAATTTCATCCTCGAAATTTTTATTTATTAATCATTATTCATTCAATCTATTAAAATAGATTTTACGTTAATACTTTATTCATTCATTGGGTTCTATAACCACTTCCTTTCCACAAAGATCTTTCTACAATTATTAAACTTTTCTATTAAAAGTTTTACATTATTCTTTGATAACTCATCTCCTTCTCATTAAAAAAAATTTCTTTTCTCACTTGTTCAATATATTCATCATTCAGTGTCGCATTCTACGACTCACTTTTTTCTAAGGAATATCATTCTTACCACATTCACCTTTCAGAATAATAAGAATCTTCCACAATTGCTCAATAATTGGGAAGCGATATGAATAACAGGAATTTTGAAGATTCCAAATCATGCTGAGGGGTCACAAGACCGTGAACTCTATTCTCGATTTACTTGTGCTTCAACTCAATTCTTCACACTGCAAACCAGAGTGTTTATCAATCACTAAGACTGAAAACACCCTCCACACGTACACTAGGTGGCCAGCCTATTGTACCACTACATTGGGCCGCAACGTAGTGTTTTGTAACAGCTATATGCGTTACGCTCGGAACCATTGTCCCCAAAAATATGTCCCCTTATAAGGTTGTTCACCTAAGTTTTTCAACATCTGAATCCGCACCAAAACAATTTTGTTTGGCATAACTTTTCAAGAAACGCTTGAATTTCATGAACATCTTTCAATAATCATCTAGTTGAATCAAATAGCACAGAATTCTACAATAATTCGGACATCAATCGAAATATATATATATATATATATATATATATATATATATATATATATATATATTCTCATATCTTAAAGAAATCTCAAAAATATTTTTATGACGTCATGATATCGCACTGTATTTACAGTCCATTGAGGATTCCGTCATTTGGTGATTTTATAATACTACATCATACCATAGTGGGCTGACGATCCTTAAATCACATCCAACACTAAGTAATATTGCATTGATGACACCATCAATTTTATCATATTTGCACCAAGTTCTATGATGCATTGATGATATATATATATATATATATATAAATATATTTTGATATATTTCAAATCATTTTTGTCTAGCCAAAACAATTAGTATAGACCTACGAATAATAGCACTATTTTTAAAAATTCTTTGGTTCACTAGTGTGACCCAACATTTTTTTTTCTTCCAAAAATTAAAAGTATAACCATCGGCACGAAGTCAATAAATTTTGAAAACCTAGCAAAGCTAGAAGATTTGGAATAGCTAATTTTCTCCATCAATTTCAATCTTTACACTAAATATTCTTGTATTTCAACTTATAATCCTCCTATATCCCCAGTATAGTTCATCAAACTTACCGCACATTGGAAGTTCAGGAACTTGCCACAATAATATGAGTTTAAGAACTTGTCCTAGATAGACCATAGGCGTCCATTCGCTGAGGGGTTCAAAACATACCATATTATTATGATTCACGAACTTACCATATGCATTAGTTTTAAGAACCGCACCTAATCCTAATAATATCTGACTAATCTTAATAGTTTCTAACTATCAAATATACACATGAGAAAAGCATCACCTTTTCGTCACATATACATTGATAGAACGACACCAACATTCCAATGATTATCAATGTAATAAACTGAGTTCAAGCACAAAACTCTCGCCCATACAAAGGTTTGTACAACTGAGTCATCACATGAGTCCTCAATTGAAATCCCACCTAACTCTATCTTACTCTTAACTTGCTCTTTGCTCGATACGAATTTTTCGTACCTCGTCATCTATAACTCCTCGTGAGTTATCTCATATTATTTCATAGTGCATCATCTTCATAGCATCAAGCTATAATTACTCAAATATTACAAACCATCATTCCTTTATAACTTAAACAGATCAAGTCGTGATCTTATTCTAGAATCATCTCCCTTAAAAGTATTTTCTTAACTCGTGATCGTTTTGTTTTACGATCCTCTTTCTTTTCTTTTTCATCATTTATGATTTTAATCTTACAGACTTTGTCTATTCATCATTATTCGTTATCTTGGCTATTGGAGTTAGGTAACTCCCATTTCTTATTTATATCACTTCAAGATTTTTCTTTGAGTTTTCTTATTTATATAACAATTCTTACTTTAAGAATTTCTAGTTTCATTTACATTGCTCAACATTTCATTTGAGTTCGACATTTTCATCATATGTATCCACTTTTTATACTTGGTACACATCGAGTCACTAATAGTTTCAATATGGCACACTGAGTGGTTTCCCATAAACAACCAACAAACTAGGTTCCGAGTTGCTAGTTCGTATATACCTCCGCTCTATGAAGGAATCGTTTAGCCCAGATATCATACATCAACTATTAAAGAATACAACTGTACCATACTTAAATATAACTTTTTATTCCTAACTTCTTTATCATTCTCTTCTTATAGACATTGTCTGTTTATTATCACCTTACATCCTTATTATTGGAGTTGGGTAACCCCACATTCATATTCCATATAACTCTGCGAGATTCTTCTTTGAATCCTCTCACGCATGTTTTAATCCCTTCTATATAAATTTCTTAAGTTACTTCTTATTATACAAACTCTATTTGAGCTTATTCTTTTATTATCTTCACTTTCCTTCTTTAAGGCTATAGCCTACGGTACTCCTACCAAAGGTTTATAACCTACAGCTTTGATACCAACTGCAACGACCCCAAAATTCATACAATATAATTCTCAACTTCGGTCGTTAATAACATATCTACCTTCTAATTTTACATCAGTATTCGATGTTAAACTTTATATAATTCTGAATAATTTAAACTTGTATGTCTTCTTACTTTAACTCCCTGAATCAAAACCTTTATCATCTACATGTCTTTGAATCAATCTTATTTTATGAATCACTTTATCACTGTTATTATATAAAATTTTACATTTCAATCTGATAACTTTTACATATCAGATAACTCTAACTTTAGCTTTACAACTCAACATAAAACTATACATCATAAAACATTTAGTACATCTCATGAATCTTAATCATGGTATTAAGAAATAACAACTTTAGCTAAAATATTAATCTTCATGTATTATTTCTGATCCACGTCATTCAAGTAGCACATAGTGTTACCTTCAATCCTTAACTTGCAAAATGGTTATTTGCAAGGTTGAGCTCGACAGCCCAGCAAAATCTAACAGTTTTCATGGATCACGTAGCACATAATAACATGCTCAAAATATATCTCATAAACATTAGACTAACATAACATACATGTTACAGTTCATATAACAAGTATAAAGATTGAGTTCCTTAATCAATCAGCATGCTTTACTCAATCAACGTAGTCATAAGTTGACTTTAACATTTCATACATTCAACATATATATAACACATCATGCTCTTTGCAATAAAGATTTAAAACAATCAAATTCACATAGTGAATAGGAACTGAAAGACTTGCCTTGATCTTTGTTTACCAATAACAGTTTAACAGCTTACAGTTATCGACACTTCACGTGCCCTACACAATTATATAATCATGCACACCAACTATTAGCCACATAGCAATGCATAATAGTTGTAATGTAAACTTTACTCTACCTCCCATAACCCTTCGTATTAATTAATACACAATTTTCAATTTGATTACTTTAACTTTCAACTTATAGCTCACTATATTTCATATTCGAAGTTCATTCAAGTGTTTAAGTCTTGCTAGGACTACTTATTGGTTTTATATTAACACTATTTAATATCTTATAATATTCATTTCATTTGATTTAAAACACTTTTTACGTTCATTATCACTTATCACAACGTTTCGACGTTTATTCGGCACACGCCCAATTTGTCTCTCTTGTGTGTGCTTAGTATGCATATTCAACTTATCTAATATATCATTTATTAATGTTAAGCATCATTATACTTCATAATATTCATGTTCTATAACTTAGAACAACATCTATTATCATCGACATCACTATACTTGTGTATGTGCATGTCCGACACCCTCCGATTGTCTCCGAATACGAATCAGTCACAACGATGACCATTTTGACTACTGTTCCCGACCTCAAATTGTAAAACTTAAAGAATAAAAGTTGTAGGTCTATTCGTCCTCGTTTTCGAACATCTTGAATCACCTCAATCATAGTTCGTATAAAAAAGTTGTGCCTATTTTACTAAAACAGGTCAAAGCGGTAACACCTGACATAGTTTGGGCGCAGCTGAGCCCAATTAAGCCTTGGAAACAGTGCAGCTGTGCCCCAAATGACTTAGGGCACAGCGCAGCTGCGCCCGTTAGCAGAAATAGGACCTGAAGCTACTGTTCTCACGATTTTTTACCCTTTTTCTCCTACTAATCTTCATAACTTGAGTTATATACATCCAAATTAGTCCGTTTTCGATTCTATGGATTCGTAATTCATAGAACCACAACATAGTAGAATTCTAAAAATTTATAAAAATATTAACCAACCTAAAATTTGACCCAAAACACATGTTCATACTCTATTTTCATGTTTTAAACACATTTAGCAAATTCAATCGCCATGACTTCGTTTCTTAACCAAATTAATTCATTCAACTTGCGTTCTTTTTCATTTCTTATCTTATTAACATAGTCAATCACCAATTTTACAATTATAACATAAACTCCTCACCAATTTTAGTCTCAAAACAGACCCATAATACATATATTAAACAAAACACATATTATTCATCTTTAGCATGTTCTCATGAGTTTGATTACTCTAAAACCACTTTTAGATGATATAGAATGGATTCACCAGTACAAAGTACCTAATAGACAACGCTTAATAGACAACGTTTTTTATAAAAACGTTGTGGTTTTTTTTTTACAACGTTTTTAGAAAAAACGTTGTAGATATATATACACAAACGTTATCTATTTAAAAGAGCATTTTTTGATTTTAACTAGATAACGTTTTTAATTAAAAACTTTGTCTATTAGTAAAACACGGAGCTTGAATACTTAAAATTAAAAATTAAAAGACGTATAATTTTTTCTCTCCTACCCTTCCAACATCGCTTCCAACATCTGAAGAAGTTCTCTGCTCTCCCAAATCGTAATCTCTACACCCTCCCCTATCTCTAACTCATCTTCACATCACAGATCTCGCGCATTCTCAGTGTGTTCACTCATTTCGCCCACTCACAGCGACAGATCTCGCGCATTCTCGACCCGAATCTCTTTTTTCAAAACTGCAAATCGACAGCTCTCGTGCATTCTCGACCATCTCTCACCCACTTTGCTTAGTGTGTACACTCATTTCTCCATATCAGAGGACGGCAGAGAGAGATGGGTCCGGAAAAATCCGGCGCCGTCCGTACAATATCGCAGCAAGCATTCGTTGAAATAGTGAGGGAAAACATGGAAGATCTGGGAATGGACCCCATCGAAGCTCTACAAGACGCCATGGAAACCCTTACCCTCCAAGGCTCGATCTATCTGGTATAACTTAAGACCCTTTCAAAACCCTTTTCCCACAATTATCCTCCATCTTTCCTTTTCCTTAATATCTAAGTTGTGTTTATTTCATTTTCTGCAAGTGTTTTGGTGCTGAAAAGTTTGAAGGAAATTTGAATTGTGTTTTTTATAATGTGAGTTTTTTATGTTCATTCCCTTCTCGCTCATCTTTCTTCCTCCTTTATTCATTATATTACGTTCTGGAATTTTTAATTGCCCCATCTGGTTGTAGACTGTGTAATACCACATGTGCTATAATATTACCATTATTAAAAATGTTCACTACTGCTCATTTTCTTATGCAATACGCAATATATGAGTTTGATAATATAGAAGTTTGATCTTTTATAAAGCTCAAACTGACAGCTATAATTTCAATATTCAAGGACTTTCTTTCCCTTGATATAAAATGCTAAAACAGGGTTGAGCTTTATTAGGAGTTGCTGCATAATCTTATCTAAGAAAAATTGGACCAAGTTCAGTTCATGACTTGAAGTCAAGTTAGGCTTTTTTAACGAATGATCCATATAGTCAAATCAAAAGTAACATAATTGGAAGCCATTTCACAAATTTAAACATTGGACTAGAAACTTAGAAGAACCTAGCCTTAGTTAGAAAATTAGCAATTTTTAGCAAATACATCTTTGATGCTATAGCAAATCTTATATATTCTCACATTAGTCGTTTGAACATAAGATTTTGTAAATACTAGAAATCATGTCCTGATATTTGCACAATAACTCCTTGCCTTCGGCTGCAGGTATGAACTTCCAGTTTCACACCCTCTCCTGAAAGGGGTAAGTTATTCCACACTATTGATTTTTCTCTCTTTTTTGATCATTTTCCTACCTCATTGTAACTAACTAAAACATTCTAAAATGATCAGTTGTAACATTCTAAAATAATCAGTTCTGGTATCGCTAGGAGCCTTACCACCTCTTGCAAGAATGATGCTACCAAACAAAGGCTCAACTATGAGAACGACTACGTGGTCATTATCAAACCTAATAGAGGTCTTGGTCTCTTTATTAGTTGTTGAATTGGAGTCTCAAGTGTTTTTAAATTTCAAAATACATATTGTTTTGTTGTATTAGTTAGCTTAAAAATATTAGAACAATAAAAGGGTGGTTTGGAAATATTTAAATTTTGTGTGTAAACTGTAAAGCTTGTTGAGTTCTCGAAAGTCTATTCATCACATTTTTTTAAAGTACCATTAGCTAGAACTATCAACCTGTAATCTTACTTGATAAGACAACCCTTTTTTTTCTATGAAGAGAATGAACAAAAGAAAATTTTAATTATATAAAAATTGATGTGTCAATCATTCTCTTAAAATTACATTTATAATACAAATGTGGTTTATTTGAATGCAGGGACCAGAACCGAAAGCTGCAACAGAACTTATAAGAATTGATGGGGTACTTGATACAATTCTTCGAAACTTGAGGAAATCGTAAGTTTTCGTCTCTCATAAATCATCAATATGAAATTATTTCCCATAAGTCAGCTGGGTTTAATGCTTTTAAAGGTTTCTGGAGTGTCATGTTGTCATCTATAACTTAAATGTGCACCTGTTGAGCCTTTCATTATACCAAGTGATATTCCCCTTTCCCCTCCTCACAACCTACATCTAATTCCCACATAACTTTGTTTTGTCTCTTCTTCACTGATACCTACATGGTTTGTCTTCTTTATTCAGATTTATGGTACAACCGTGCAAGTATATTAAAATATGTTATCTAAACATGTAGTAGTATAAGTTTTTATATTTAAAATATGTTATCCAAGCATGTAGTAGTACAAGTTTTTATATTTTATGAAGTATATTAAAAGTACTTGGCACAACAATCAGTGATGGGGAGCTGACAACTGAAGTAGCATGGGTGGTTGTGTATCTCTCTGCTCTTTCAAGTGTTGCTACCACTATGCTGGTGAAGAGTGATCTCCTTCAATTTCTGGCAGAGAGATTGGCAACATCAAATAGTCTGCAATTGCTCATTCTGGTATGTGCAAATTAAGTGACCGAAACTTGCCTTTGTTTAACATTTTAGGTGTATGATTGCTCTGATAATTTTATTATTTAGACCAGTCAATGAATCCTATCAGATTATATGCATTTTTGGTGTATGATTGCTTAATATAGATAAGCTCAATATTCAGTTCACATTGCTTCAGTGCTGTATTTTCAATTATATGCATGAAGCGAGAAACTCAGAACAGTATTTATTTGAACATGTGCATGTCAGGGGGGTTTGTTGCATTGAATATGCTTACAGAAGTAAAATGATTGCTTTGCTTTGGTATAAAATGTCACCTTTTATGGAACCTATGTCTACAGGGGACAGATGGGGTTAAGACGAGAGACGTTTCTTTAGTTTGGTTAAACAATTGATTGGTTTCATTTCTTGACAGCTAGCTCTAATGGCTTAATTACTTTCCGTAGTTTTCTGGCGTATATCTTTCCATAAGCATACCATTTGTTGTTAATCTGCTCAAAAACTTTAATGCATGTCAACAGTTGTGATGGTGGCAGCCCAAAGCTGGACATTTTCAGGTGTTTTCTCTCACATATATTCATTTCTGTAATATACACACTTGCTGTCTCACTTTTATTTAGAAGATCCAAATATTGGTGTCCAAATGTTTGAGAGTGCAGAAATTGTGGAGTATATTAATTAAAGCGATTATGCACTTTGAAAAGTTATGTTATTCGATGCCTATTGAGGTTCTTCCGGCCCTTAACCCAAGGACTTTTTGATATGTTCTCTGTCCAGTGCATTAACCCAAATGTTGAGACTGTTTTAGATCTTTCTGGCAGAGTTGTGCAGATATTTGCTAACCTCATCAGCAATTCTATCAAGTTTACAACTTGTAAGTGCAACATTTATAGTTTAAATGGCATATTCAAATGTTATAATTAGCTTTCTTTAAAGAGTTTATGTAGCTTGTAAGTGCAACATGCAAATATTGGCATGTTCAAATGTTATAATTAGCTTTCTTTGAAGAGTTTATGTAGCTTGTAACGTTTATAGTTTTCTAATGGCATACAGAGGGCTACATTGTTCTGCGAGGATGGTGTGAGAATCCAAATAACTTTAGCAGGAAGTTTATCGTCGGTCAGAAGGATCCAAGATCTTCACCCAACTCAAAATTTAGTTTCACTTGTATTTTTTAATTCATGTTGTTTCATAATCAATGCTTGAGATATTTGAAACTGTAAATGAATGATATTATTGGGATGTATTTTAAATGGTTGATACATTTTGGTTTTAAATTTAAATGATAATTTAGACTTTTTAGCTATATATCATGACATTAGCATATTGCAGGTGCATTGGTAATATAGGTGAATTATAATTTTTTTTATTTTTTTTCTTTATCTACAACGTTTTTAAAATGTTGTATAAATTGGTTAAAAATGTTGTCTGATATACTAAACAACAACGTTTTTATCCAAAAAACGTTGTGGAATCATACATTCTACAACGTTTTTAAGCATCTGCTAATTTTGGGAAGACAAATCTACAACGTTTTTTCCGCGTTGTCTATTTACTGTTTTGTAGTAGTGATTATACAAACCCATTATCATTTACAACCAATTCCTTAAGAATCCAATTTATCAATAAAGAACTCAAGAAATTAAACTTAAGGGTTTATAATTGATTCTTACCTCTTGATTCTTCCTAATCTTAGTTTGGTGATGAAGAACAATTGCTTAATCTCCTCCATACTTCTCCTTGAATCTTCATCCTTCTTCTCCAATTCTCTCTAAACTCTCTCTTTTCCTCTGTATTTTCACTGGTATCTAACCTTAGGGAAAGAAATAATATGTGTAGAAAATAAACTGATATGGCTTTTACGTCTGCATCAGTTACAATAAGCCAAAGGCCACAAGGCCTTATTTGGCTACACACAATTCCCCTCATTCCAATTTATTTTGATAAGATTATATTATATAGTTTTTATTTGTCACACTTGTAACCATTTTACATAACTTACAATAATAATTATAATAATTATAATTTTTTATTATAATTCTTCTGATTATTAATAAATAATCATATATCTAATTTAATTAATAAATTAGATTTAAACAATGCTTTATTTAATTTAATTATTTTTTTTAATATTAAATAGCTCATTTAATTTAATTAATTCATTAAATTAAATCTTTCAAATAAAAATTACCATTATTCAATTTCATTACTAAATTAATGCACCACAATTCATCCATTATTTATTTATCTCAATAAAAAAATTAATTAAAATATTTATTTAATTCATTAAATATTTAAAATTAATTACAAAATTCATTTAATTCCTTTAATAGTTAACTTAACTATTAAACCTCACTTCCCGATATATGAATATATATTTCTCTTCACCCCAGATCACATATTTCAAAATATATAGCACGTATATATAAATACTCAAACTCAAAACATCTCATAATAAGAATTTTAATTATTAAATTCCTATTTTAATAACCTATAAAAATTCGGGTTGTCACAGTAATCAACGGAACAGGCAAGTTTTTCTTAACTCTACTAAGAGTTGTTTGATTCAGATATGCTTATGGTTAATCATTGTTGATTGACATATAGAATTGTACTCTGTACATATTGTATGTATAAGTCAGGTATGAAAGGCTGATCACCTTCATTACCATTCAGTTCAGATATATTTGTTAATGTTTAATACTTGTTCAATCAAAAATTTGTTCGTGCTAATTTACAACTACATTATTGAATTATAGCCAGCTTATTATTTAGACTCTTTCAGTCGTGATATATCCTTAAATAAAATTTAAACTTGTTGGGCAACTTTCATGCTCACCCTTGCTATATCATGATAAAATATTGCAGATTAAGGTGAATGCGTAGGATACAAGGAAAGGTTAAAGACAGTACCAACTTTAGTTTACATGTGCAGATAGATTGGTAATAATAATGTATGATAAAATCTTTGTATGTCAGATAGGATAATGAATTGTGTATAAGTTTTTTGTTACTCGACCTTGGGGATAGTGTATAATGTTTAATGTATAAACAATTTATGTTTATATCTTCCGCAATAGTTATAGAAATAGTGCACCAGATCCATGGTGATTTAGGACCCGGATTTGGGGGCCCTACACCAGCTCCCATATGTCAACCATCAAAGGTTACGATTGCACCACAACTAACTTATCTTAACTTATCTGAACTATTAAACTATAACATTTGCTAAGTCAATTTCTCATTCCTTATGGCTTCCTCGCCACTAAATGCCACACCTCAGGATTCATTCTTTATCGTCTAAGTCATATAGTCTTTTGTATACTCAGAGCGATCATTCAAGTTAATCATTACTCAGCTTCGTTACGTTAAACGTCATTGTCTTTAATTCAGTCTTTTACCATTCATGATTTAATCATTGATCTTCATTATCTTACGGTCAAACCATACACGAGGTGTAGGTTCTATCCTCTTAATATTTGTGTACACTTAACCTTCACATTGGTTAAAATGTTCCATACTTACAATTCATTCTATCATTTTCTATCTGAATCACGATCGGCTTTCATTAATCTTATTACCGTTCGTTACGGCTTTCTTGTTACCATTTTTATCTTACTTAATACTTTCGTTATCCATTACCTAAACCCCATGTTTATTACTCTTTCTTAATATCGAAGTCATACTGTTCGTTGTATGCTAAGACTGTTTGCAACTGCGTTACATTTATGTTTACGTTTATTCTCTTCTTGATCTTTTAATCTCTTTCGATCATTTTGTTCAACCTGTACTAAAGGTTTAATTCACTTGTTTAAGTGTTATTCTAGGTGAACTACATGTTCATATTTCTTTCTTGCACATCCCCCAGTAATTGATCACTAAAAAGCTCATACCTGGCTTTTTCCCTGCTCTGGCGCCGCGGCGCCGGGTCCCTCTTTATCACTCACGCTGGAGCGCCACTATGCAGTGTCTAACTGCCGAGTCTGGCGCTGCAGCACCGCTCGCGCTGTGGTGCCAAGTCCTCATCCCTGAAAATTTTGCTAAGTCTTAAATCCAATTTGAGACGCTTACTTCACGCTTCCATAACTTATTCGTTATAACTCACAACGAGGTCGTTCCAAAGCCATTCTCTTCCTCATCTTACGTACTTCAATCCCCTTCACACAGAACTTCATTCTAAATCCGTTAACGTGCCATTCGATTGGCATAATTGTTGGTTGATTTCACAATCAAAGCAAACATGCAAGTATACACGGTCAACAAGTAATAGAGTGATAAGATAGAGTGTCGATCCCACAGAGAATTCTAATTAATAAATTCCAACTACTAGCACTATATCAATTTAATTTTATTTAAACAACCATAAATTGTGATTTTTTGAATTAAGAAAATTAAATTAAACAATTAAAAGAAATTAATCTAAAAGAAAGCAAATAAACAAAAACTAAGATTTGATTGAATTCAGATAAATAAGGATTAAGACTCCAATATCCCCAATTATAAACTATAAATCAATTATCCAATTAACCCAATATTTATGCCCACTGAATTGTTAACAGGAATTCTCAAGTGCCAAAAGTCCTTTTCCAAGTGATCAATTGCCTTCTATTTAATCCAGATTAATCTTGATATATTCCTATGCAAAAAAATTGAATTAAACTCTTTTCAATCCCAATTCCTTATGTGTTACATGCAGTGAACAGATATTTTCATTCAATTCACAAACCTAATTATTCACTTTGCAAATGACTAAGTCACATGTCACCATGCCCAGTTCTAACCTTAGAATTCCTCTGTCAATTCCTTCTAGAGTAACAAGGTAATTATTGGCCAGATAATTAATCAATCAGTACAAAGCAAGATGAACAATTCACTTCAACATAAATAATTAGAATAAATCAAATAATTAATTCATAGCCATAAAAGGTTCAATTGGAATCTTAATTAAAGAAATTAGTTCATAACGAAAATTAAAATCAACAATCTTTGAAAAATCATCCTTAATGAATTACACAAATTGAAAGAATAAAGAAGAAGAAGAACTCCAAGTGAAAATCTTCAAATTCTCCTCTTGCTCCTTGATCAGCCCCCAATTGTGTAGATTAGTCCCCTACTTCAATAGAAATAATCCTTATATACTTCACTTGTCCAACCACAATCCAATTCCAACTCAATTTTGTCACATAACCACCTCTTTAAAGCCTTTAATACAAGTCAACGTCCAGTCAAACGCGCCTGCATGGTGAACCAAAATCCCAGCCCATCGCCCCGGCGCTGGGATTAGTACTATGTTGAGCGCCCCGGCGCTGGGGTGCAAAAAATTATGATTCTGCCCTTTTTAGCTCAAATTCCCCCAAGAGTTCCTACAGCTCCTAAATCTGCATAGCAACACATAAACACAGTAAAAATGAACCTAAATACCTTGATAATACAATAATTTAAACCCAAAAGTAATCGATTCATGGGTATATAACCCAATCATCAAATACCCCCAAACTTAAATCGTTGCATGTCATCAGGCAACAAGACACAAGACACAAAAGACAACTAAACAACCATGCAGTATGCAAATTATCTATATGTTCTTAATTCCAGCAACCGAATAACACAAATATATTCATAGGCATCAGAAAAATCACATAAATATGCTAATACATCATGTTAAAATTGATCAATAATACCCCAACAATCAACAAATATAAATCTATTATTACTGATATTGTGAGTGTGTGTTCAACAACCATACTAACCAATAACGAGCAAAAATAAGAAAGATAATAGCTTTCTTTGAAGACATCATACAGTATAAACTTGAGAACACATCAAATACACTTGATTCAACTGAAATTAAACAATCACCAAAGTCTTGAGGTCAAAAAAGGAATACTTATGCTTTTTTTTATACGAGGGCTTTTTGCACTTTTCCCGCTTTATCATATTTTTTTTCTTTTTTTTTCATCATTTTTTCTTCTCATGACTACGCATTGTCTTATTCCCTTAGGCTTTTCAGTGTTACCTTAACGAGCTTTCGACCAACGACTCCCAAACCATTAAGACCTTAGGGAGCTAGGTGTAGAGACAATCCCCTCGGGCTTACTTACTCAAGTAACAAAGGCCACAAAACTAGACAAGCATGCCACGATGTTTATTATAATTTTTTTTTAAGCTTATATACTCCAAATATTTTTTCCCCAAACTTGAGTTTATATCTAAATTCAGTCTTCACTAGCTATTCAAATTGTTCCTTCATTTCACTAGCATTCATCCTTTAGAACTCTATTATCTATCCATTTAAACTATCATAGCCAGCATGGTCATTTTTCAAAACGTGTTATCCTTATAATATCAGTGTCAAACAGATGAAGATTTAAATCATATCAAGAAAATCATATCACTAGCTTAACAATCATTACTAGTTTTGTTCTTGGAATTTTAATTTCATCATTGGCCCCAAACATACGTACTATCAAAGGCTGGAATTAACATGCAATCCTAAATGCAACATTTAACCAACAATAACAATTCAAACAATCCACAAACTATTAACAATAACAACCTACTAATGCAAATAAAAATAAACTACCCCCAAACTTATCTAGATCAATGTCCTCATGCGAAAAATACAGCAAAAATAAAACAGAGGCCTTCCCTAACAAGCTTAAGCCTCGAGTGGATCATCATCATCCTCGCTAATCTCTAGATCAGAAGGGGGAAACATCGGCAGAATTGGAGCAATAGGGAACTGACTGAGATTAACGCCCGGAAGCGTTTATGGCATTTTTGGCTGCAAACTGGTCGACCAAGTACTTATAAATCACATCTTGACGTTCAGACAGGCGGACATTTTGGGACTCCAAGTTGTAAAACCAACCGTCAATTTCTCGTTGGACCGCTTCCGGAACCACACCACGATGAGCTGTTGAGGAAGGGCCATAAGTAGGTGGAGCCTGAGGTGGTGGAGCTTGAGAAGCTTCAACTTGGGGAATTATGAAACCCAATCCCCTAGGGTGGTTTGCCCTACCTGTCCACAATTTATACCTGCTTATCAACTTATGGTCCAAAACTGGCATAGGCATTTGAATCATCTTATCGGATTTCCATTTTACCCCAAACTTAGCACACATAATGCAGATAAGAGACGGATGGGGTAACCCTCCCGTGGTCCCCTCCGCGTGACGCTCAGAGAACGGACTGCTGAATAAGGTGGCCTACATCAATTTTCAAGCCTTAAATTATCGAATATAACAAAACAACCCTCTCTTTGGTGACATGGCTCACATGTGTGCATGGCATGAGTTTAGCGCAAATGAAGGCATACCATGCCTTCCCATATAGACTAAGGTTAGATAATGGAAAGGTCATGCTGCCCCGTTCATGCAATTTCCAAGTGGTTCCCGGTTGACAAAGCTCGCGAATTATCTTCTCATAGTCTGGCCCATCACTCATAAGTCTTACATACTCGTCGTTCAGTCCCTCTAATGGCAGTTGATAGCACCCATTTATGTCTTCTTCGCCAATCTCAACAATTTTTCCCCTCACATACACCCCATAGTGGTAGTGCTCAGGCACGTTAGCGTAGAACTCTTTTACAACTGTAATCACGGCTGGATCGGGCTGCTCGGTGAGTGTGAACCAATTCCTCTCAGCTATCATGACCGCTATGTCCCCTTCTTTGGATTGATCGGGCCGTAAACCTCGTTCGGGGATAAGAGATCATGTAGCCATCTTATTATAACGTTCCAGTGCCTCAGCGCTGATGAACCTGCAATTATCAAATTTTGGTGGAGCCGAGGCAGCACCGGAACCTTCGCCGTGTTAACGCTTTGAAGCCGTGTATAAAATTCTACAAGTCATGGCATACAAGTATTAGCATTGGACAGAATTCTATTTTGGATACCCGCATTCATGATACTACTCCCAAACTTCAAAATATATGTGTACGTTGAGTATATTATTGGGGGTTTGGCATGACACAAAATAGCATGAAAATGTACAATTGTAGCGATTAGACTCATGTATTCTTCAACTTCTATAATCGGTAAAAGAAACACGAGATATGACCAAAAGATTTGTCGTGTAAAGCGATATAATCCATGTATGCATCAATTCGGTTTAGTACCCTCCCACAATAGTGATTAAGATGTGTGACAGTAGGCCTATACTATTGTGGTGGCAAGATGGCAAGTAAATACAGTGTGTGGATATGGTGATATGTGCAAATTTAACCATTAACATTGAGTCAGGAAATTTATCGAACACCTTATTGGCAACTCATAAATTTCTTTGAAGAACACTAGTTTTCTATCAAATCACCTTCCTGGTATTCAATCACCACATATACATGATATTCCAACCAAAAGTGGTGCACAATCAAACATGATTCACATGCCGGGAAAATGAGATAATCAAAATCAAAAGTGTGAGAATCGGTATTGTAGATGTAAAGAATATGAACCAAGATGCACATTAGCTTACCCATCTCACAATTAACAAGAGTTGAATTCACCATCAATGAAGTGTAATTTAGTAACATACCTTTGCGGTAGATGAGAATTGCTTTGCAAAAGGAAATCCCAATGTGATATGTAGAGTTGTGCTTGGTATTGGGATGTTATATGAAGGTTTAAGAGCAGTTACCAGATGAGGAGTGGACTCGTGTGAGGAAGTTGAAAAAATGAGGAGATAAAAATCGAGCATTTGAACATAGTTAGGAGTCTACTTCATGTCCCCAGCGCTAGGGCGCTGGGTTTGGGCTTAGCTAGAGCGCCAGGGCTCTATGTTCCAGTACCTGATCCGTGAGCCCAGCGTCGGGGCGCTTTAAGAAAGCATAAGTTCAGCGCTGGGGCGCTATGGTCCAGTAGCTTGTGTCAGTTTGTAGCGTCGGGGCGCTGTGAATACACTCAACTCCAGCGACGGGGCGCTGTGGGCTATTGTCAGATCCTGATGGAATGGGCCGAGGCGCTGGCTTACTTTTGATTGCAAACGTCGGGGCGCTGTCTTTGATACTCCTTATGTATTTGACTGGTCACATTGCAGCTATACTGAATTGGAAAACAGGAAAATGTTATTCAGTGTATATAATAAAATGAATAAATAAAAATGAAATAACCGCAACTACACTAGTTTGAATATGGGAAAATAAAATACCAATAATAAATTAAACAAAAATAAATAAATAAAAATGGGGTTGCCTCCCTCTAGCGCTTGGGTTATAGTCGTCAGCCTGACTTTGTTGTTATGCTCAGTTGTCCATTGGTTCGGAGAGGTACATGATCATGGATTGACGTTCGATAGGTCCACTCCAGTAATGTTTAAGTCGTTAACCGTTTACCTTAAATTTTCGTTTTGAATTCAGTTCTTCGACCTCAATGTTTCCGTGTGGGGCAACAGATATAATCACGAATGGCCCGGACCACCAGGATTTCAATTTCCTAGGAAATAAATCCAATTGAGAGTTGAAAAGCAGGACTTGTTGGCCTGGTTCAAATGTTCGATCAAGAATTTTCTTATCATGTCAGGCTTTGACTTTCTCCTTGTAGAGTTTTGTGTTCTCATAGGCATTGAACCAGAATTCGTCCATCTCATTAAGTTGCAGTAACCTTTTCTCACCTGCTGCTTGTAGATCGAAGTTAAGTTTTTGAATGGCCCAGTGTGCACTGTGTTCTAGTTCAACCGGGAGGTGACATACCTTTCTGTAGACCATTCTGTAAGGTGACATGCCAATCACATTCTTGTACGTTGTTCGATATGCCCATAGAGCATCGTCAAGACGCAAAGACTAATCTTTTCATGATGGATTGACCACCTTTTCTAGAATTCGCTTGACCTCCCTATTCGAGACCTCCGCTTGACCATTGGTTTTGGGATGATACGCGGCTGCAATTTTATGACGAAACCCATACTTCACAAGCAATTTAGTAAACTGTTTATTACAGAAATGAGTTTCCTCAACACTTATTATCGCCCTCGGCGTCCCAAATCGTGTGAAGATGTTTTTCTTTAAGAATCAGAGGACAACATTGGCATCATTGGTGGGTAAAGCTGCGGCTTCTACCCATTTGGAAACATAATCGACCGCCAATAGAATTTACTGATTATTGAAAGATGATGGGAAAGGTCTCATAAAATCGATTCCCCATACGTCGAACAGTTCTACCTCCAAAATTGAGTTGATTGGCATTTCATTGCGCTTGGAGATATTACCTATGCGTTGGCACTGATCACACTTTAGCACATATAGGTAAGCATCCTTGAATAGAGAAGGCCAGAAAAATCCTGATTGTAACATCTTGGCTGCTGTTCAATCACCGGAATAATGGCCTCCAAAATCTGATGAGTGGCAATGACCCAGTATACTGTCCATCTCTTCATGTGGTACACAACGTCTAATCATTTGATTCACGCAGGCCTTAAACAGAAATGGTTCATCCCAATAGTATTGCTTCATGTCGTGGAGGAATTTCTTTCGTTGTTGTGAGTTCAAATCTGGTGGTAACACCTTAGCAACCAGGTAATTCACGTAATCTTTGTACCATGGTAATATTGGGGTTACTCTGAGAAGTTGTTCATCTAAAAATTTCTCATTGATCATTATGTTTTCTTTATTCTGAACCTCCACGTTTTCCAACCGAGAAAGATGATCCGCCACCTGATTTTCGGTACCTTTTCTATCCCGGATCTCCAAATCAAATTCTTACAGCAACAATACCCATCGTATTAACCGCGGTTTAGTTTCCTTCTTCTCAATCAGATATTTGATGGCAGAATGATCCATGTAGACAATTATCTTGGTCTCAATCAGATATGCTCTGAATTTGTCGAAGGCAAACACAACTGCAAGTAATTTTTTTTGGTGGTTGTGTAGTTCAACTGAGCACCGTCAATGACTTGCTGGAATAGTAGATTGTGTGAAAAATCTTGTCGTGACGTTGTCCCAATACTACTCCAACTGCGTAGTCGCTGGCGTCACACATCAATTCGAATGGTAAAGACCAATCGAGCGCCACAATAATTGGAGCAGAGACCAACTTCTTCTTTAATACCTCAAATGCCTCGATACATGACTGATCCATCTCGAAAGGCATGTCTTTCTCCAACAGGGAACATAAGAGTTTTTAAATTTTGGAGAAATCTTTAATGAAGCGTCTATAGAAACCCGCATGTCCCAAGAAGCTCCAGATTTCTTTCACAGATGATGGAGGAGGTAATTTCTCAATTATCTCAATCTTCGCTTTGTCCACCTCTAACCCTGTTGCAGAAACCTTATGCCCAAAAATAATCCCTTCTTTCACCATGATGTGGCATTTTTCCCAATAAAGGACCAGGTTAGTCTCCACGCATCATTTCAACACTAGAATCAGATTTTTCAAACATAAATCACAGCTATCACCGAACCCAAAAAATTCATCCATAAAACCTCCAAATTTTGTTCGACCATATCAGAGAAGATTGCCATCATGCACCATTGAAAGGTTGTCGGTGCATTACATAACCTAAAAGACATACGCCAGAATGCAAACGTACCGTAGGGGCATGTGAATGTAGTTTTCTCTTGATCCTCTGGTGCTATGGAAATTTGATTATACCCAGAATATCCATCCAAAGACAGTAGAACTGATGTCCCGCTAGCCTATCCAACATCTGATCAATGAACGGCAAAGGGAAGTGATCCTTGCTTGTGGATTTATTCAGCTTGCGGTAGTCCATACATACTCTCCATCCTGTAACTGTTCTAGTAGGGATGATCTCATTAGCTTCATTCTTCACCACTGTCATACCCCCTTTCTGTGGTACACATTGTACAGGACTTATCCATGAGCTATCCGAGATTGGGTAAATAATGTCAGCATCCAACCATTTTATGATCTCCTTTTTCACTACATCCTTCATAATGGGGTTTAGCCTTTTTTGCATCTCAATGGTTGGTTTTGCCCCCTCTTCCATTAAAATCTTATGCATACAGAATGATGGGCTAATACCTCGAATATCCGCTATAGTCCACCCAATTGTTGTTTTGAACTCTCGCAAGACCCGTAATAGTTTCTCCTTTTGCGTGTCAGTTAATTCTGTCAAAACAATCACTGGTAAGGTGGCATCTTTTCCCAAATAAGCATACTACAGATGAGATGGTAGTGGCTTTAATTTCAACACCGGTGGCTCTTCTATCGAGGGTTTGAACTTTTTACCTTTCGTTTCGGGCCTTCAAGGGTGTCGAATGATTGATTGCTTTTCCGGAAGATAGATGATGTATCTAGCTATTTGACATATTCCACGTCATCTTCAATACCATCTTCGTCCATACCGAGCAAAATGGATTCAAGCGGGTCCTCCGAATAATTTCCACTGAGCTTGTGATTAACCAATTCCTCCATGATATCAACCCGCAAACATTCACCTTTTTCTTTCGGATAAGACACTGACTTAAAAACATTAAAGGTGACCTGTTGATCTTCAACTCACATCGGCAATTCTCCTTTTTGCACATCAATCAAAGTTCTCCCTGTTTCTAAAAATGGTCGCCCAAGAATAATTGGGATTTCTCTATCTCCTTCACAATCCAAGATGAAGAAATCCGCGGGGAAGATGAATTTATCCACTTTAACTTAAACATCCTCAACAATACCTCGTGGATATGTAACTGATCGATCCTCTAACTGCAAACTAATATTTGTCGATCGTGGAGCCTGAAGTCCAAATTGGTTGTAGACGAATAATTGCATCAAATTTATACTGGCCCCCAAATCACACAATAGTCGACCTGAAAACTGATTTCCAATTTCACATGGTATATTAAAGCTACCTGGATCCTTAAGCTTCGTTGGTAACTTATTCTGAATAATCGTGCTGCATTCTTCGGTCAATGCCACTGTTTTGAACTCACCCAATTTCCTCTTCCTCGACAAAACCTCCTTCATAAACTTGGCGTAACTCAGCATTTGTTCTAAGGCTTCGGCAAAGGGGATGTTGATATTCAATTTTTTGAAAATATCCAAGAATCGTGAAAACTGCTTATCCAACTTGGATTTCATGATGGTTGGGAGGCATTATGATGGTTGGTTCCGGTTCTTTCTGCTCTCAGGTCTCATCTTGACGTTTTCCGGTGTCCACCACTTCCTCTATTTCACTTGTTGCGTTGTCCCTCTTTTCCCTATCTGTGACTGTCTCTTGCAAATCATTTCCACTTCATAGAGTTACAGCCTTACAATGCTCATCTCTGCCCGGATTTTTCTCTGTGTCACTCGGAAGTGTTCCAAGTGGTCGGTTATTAAGTGCATGTCCTATCTTCCCCAGTTGATTTTCCAAATTCTTGATCGACGCACCTTGGCTTTGCATATTCAGCTCCATTTGATTAAAAAACTTTCATGTTCCTCGTTCTTTTCTTCAGAAGTTTTAATAAATCTATCCAAGGCTTCTTCCCAACTTGCTTTCCGCTCTGGTTGTTGTGTCTGATTTTGAAATCCGAATGTGTTTTGTTGTCTCAGCGCCTGAGCTTGAGCTTGATTATTACTCTATGAAAATCTCGGATGATTTCTCCAACCCGGATTATATGCATTTTGATTCGGGTAAGGTTGGGTAGATAGATTATAGCTCCCTATGAACTGAGCTGATTCAGAATTTATGGCACATTGATCTGTAGCATGACCCCCAACACATAATTCACAAACCATTTATACCTGCTGTGTGGATTGTGGACGCCATGTTTCCACTTGTTAAGCTATTGTGGCCACTTGTACTGTTAATGCTGTCACAGCATCTACGTCAAACTTTCCCGGTGTTTTCGGAGGGTTAGACCTAGTCATGGGCCACTGATAGTTGTTGGTGGCTATTGTCTCTAACAGCTGATATGCCTCATCAAAACTCTTAGAAATGATCGCTCCCCCTGCTGCTGCATCAATACTGGCCCTCGTGGACGCGTGCAAACCATCACAAAATATCCCTAATTGCATCCACTGCGGAATTTCGTGATGTGGGCACTTACGGAGCATATCCTTAAATCTTTCCCACGCCTCATATAACAATTCTGAGTCAAATTGTGCAAAGGTGTGAATATCGTTCCGTAGTTTTGCCGACTTCGCTGGTGGGAAAAACTTAGCTAGAAATTTTTGAGCTAAGTCATCCCAAGTTGTGATTGAGCCAGGAGGCAAAGAATGTAGCCAACTTCGCGCTTTATCTTTCAAGGTAAACGGGAACATCCTCAACCTTGTAGCATCTTCTGACACATTGATGAATTTGAAGGTGTCACAAACTTCCAAGAAACTTAAGATATGCTCATTCCGATCATCAATCGAACTACCCCCAAACTGACATATATTTTGTAGCATCTGAATTGTTCCCGGTTTAATCTCAAAACTGTTTGCATTGATCGTCGGCCTCCTAATACTCGACTGTATATCCGTGACATTCGGCATGGCATAGTCCCTAAGTGATTTCTGGTCGTTCCCTGCCATGTTCGCTGGAATTTCTTGTTCTGCCAGTTCTTCTTCCACAGGTGACACTGCACTAGTCGACTGCAATTTCCAGAACTTCCTTTCAATATCGTCCGTATAAGGAAAAAGTTCCTTTTTCGCCCTTGATCTAGTGTGCATACACTCGCAAAGAATTCCTACAAATACAAGAAGAAAAATAAGTAACGTTTAAATTAAGACCGAATTGATTATAACTAATATGAAATTAATACTAATAAAGAATTCCCCAGCAACGGCGTCAAAAACTTATTGGTTGATTTCACAATCAAAGCAAACGTGCAAGTATACACGGTCAACAAGTAATAGAGTGATAAAATAGAGTGTCGATCCCACAGAGAATTCTAATTAATAAATTCCAACTACTAGCACTATATCACTTCAATTTTATTTAAACAACCATAAATTGTGATTTTTCGAATTAAGAAAATTAAATTAAACAATTAAAAGAAATTAATCTAAAAGAAAGCAAATAAACAAAACTAAGATTTGATTGAAATCAGATAAATAAGGATTAAGACTCCAATATCCCCAATTATGAACTATAAATCAATTATCCAATTATCCCAATATTTATACCTACTGAATTGTTAACAGGAATTCTCAAGTGCCAAAAGTCCTTTTCCAAGTGATCAATTGCCTTCTATTTAATCAAGATTAATCTTGTTATATTCCTATGCAAAACAATTGAATTAAACTCTTTTCAATCCCAATTCCTTATATGTTACATGCGATGAACAGATACTTCCATTCAATTCAGAAACCTAATTATTCACTTTGCAAATGACTAAGTCACATGTCACAATGCCCAGTTCTAACCCTAGAATTCCTCTTTCAATTCCTTCTAGAGTAACAAGGTAATTATTGGCCAGATAATTAATCAATCAGCACAAAGCAAGATGAACAATTCACTTTAACATAAATAATTGGAATAAATCAAATAATTAATTCATAGCCATAAAAGGTTCAATTGAAATCTTAATTAAAGAAATTAGTTCATAACGGAAATTAAAGCCAACAATCTTTGAAAAATCATCCTTAATGAATTACACAAATTGAAAGAATAAAGAAGAAGAAGAAGAAGAACTCCAAGTGAAAATCTTCAAATTCTCCTCTTGCTCCTTGATCAGCCCCCAATTATGTAGATTAGTCCCCTACTTCAATAGAAATAATCCTTATATACTTCACTTGTCCAACCACGATCCAATTCCAACGCGCCTGCATGGTCAAGCAAAATCCTGGCCCAGCGCCGCAGCGCTGGGATTAGTACTATGTTGAGTTCCCCGGCGCTGGGGTGCAAAAAATTACGATTCTACCCTTTTTAGCTCAAATTCCCCCAAGAGTTCCTATAGCTCCCGAATCTGCATAGCAACACATAAACACAGTAAAAATGAACCTAAATACCTTGAGAATACAATAATTTAAATCCAAAAGTATCCGATTCATGGGTATATAACCCAATCATCAATAATCTTCACCCTTCATTCATTTTACGTTTTTAACGTTCTTCGTTCGTTCGTTCGTTCGTAATTCAGTCATCCGAACTCGGAATTCATTCGTTCTTGAGTCTACGACTCACGTTTTCTTCATTATCTTACATTCTTATGAAACCCTACACGTTCGGATTCATTTATTAAGTTTCTAATTCTCATTTGCCTTTTACGAAATTTTTGTCATAACTTCGTTATAGCTAAGTTTTAATCCGTTCTTCATGAACTTTTCTACCGTTCCTAACCAAGAAATAAGCATCTAACTTATACACGATGGTTTTAAACTTGTCCATCAACAACAATTATCCTATGATGGTTTTAAATTTGTCCATCAATAATGTTCTTCGTGTTCTTTGCGTGTTCTTCGTGTTCTTCAATCGTTCTTCATTTTAATCGATATTTTGGATTACGATTTTACTTTTTATTGGAATTTGATGTTATAGAACATCATTCCTTACTTATTTCACCTACTTATTTATATAATCCACTTGGATCGTTCTAATTCATTACGAATCTTATACTTCCTTAAGAAATTTATAAAATAAACTTCTAATTCTTATTTCTTCATTTTCTTACGATTTCAACCATATGAAATCATTCCTAACATCATTTACTTCTTATTCTTATTAAGTTATGTTATTAACATATAGGACTTAAAGAGAAATTATTCGACTAGGTTTTAGGTTACCTCTCTTCTTTATTTTTCTTCCGCTAGACAAAGTCGGCGATTCGCAAGCTTTTCTATTTCACGTTCACCTTCGATCCGATCATCCACACTCATTATCTTCCTTCTTCTGTCTTCATCCAAACCCTCTCCCTCTCTCTCTCTCTCTCTCTAAGGTGTAGGATTTTAAGAATCCCAAATAAATGAATTAAGCTTCCTATTTATAGAATTTCCAAGCTAGGGGTATTTTAGTCATTTCTCCCCCAACTTCCTTACTATTCATGACTTAAGCATTAAGTTAACTTAGCCTTTAAGTTTACTTACTCCTTAAGTTTACTTACTCCTTAAGTTAACCTCCTTACTATTCACAAAACTTAGCCTGTAAGTTTCATGATCCCATCTTTCGGGTTTCGTCTGACTGTTTTAAAAACTACGGTTCTCAGAATCCAAATATTTTTGGATATTTTGTCTTTCCTTTATCGATTAACATTTACGTATTCTTCGGATTTCCGAAAAACTAAAAAACACTTTTTGGTGTTAAGCGTCTTTCTTCACGTTTTTACCTAACGTAGCTTAACAAATGAAAACTACATAACAGTTCTCTTCGTCATTTTTATTTTGTCCGATTTCTGCACGTTTTTCGAGAAAAAATTTTATCGACTTACTTAACTTTTCACAACATATTATCGTCAAATCTTTCGAAAAAATGTCATTTCGACATACCGAACTCTCAGAAAGGCTTAGGTTATTCAAACCCTAACCCTTAGGTTTCATCGGGTGAATAGTGCATATTTCGTCTTTTCCCCCTAAAATATTTTTGTTCCTGAAAAATTTTTATTTTTGTTTTAAAAATTATTACTCGTTCAGTCTAACTCGTAGCCAGAATCCTCCCGACTTATAATCATCCTAGATTTTAGAACGATTAATAAACACATAGCACATAATATTATTAATACAAATTCATTTTATTAATAACTAATTCTTTAAACTTAAATTCTAGAAGATCCGAATTTTCGGGTCGTCACACTTTATACCATATAATCCCTGATCATAATCATACCAATCAACAGTCCATCTATGCACTACAACCAAAGATGACTTTCATCATAATATAAGCATAAGGATGATGACAATGATATAAGAATTCAATTAAATGAAAGCAAAGATAAATTTTAAAGATTTATAATTTAATTTATCCATAATTCAATAATGTCCAAATTATCAACATGATACTGATTTCACTACTAGAAAATAAGCCTATAGCGACGGTCGGCGACCGTCGCTATAGGCCAAAAGACCGTCGTTAAAGGTTTTAGTGACGGTCACCGACCGTCGCCATAGAAGCCGTCGGTAAAGCTTTTAGCGACGGTCTTTTGGCCTATAGCGACAGTCGCCGACCGTCGTTATAGGTCATGACAAAATTGTGTATTTACACTTTACCAACGATCGCTGAAAGTTATTGCTATGGTCATGACCGTAGCTATAGATGTCTATAGCGACGCTCGGCGACTGTATAGTTATGGTCGATGACTGTCGTTATAGACTTTTTAAATTTTAAAGAAAATTAATTGTGTACATTTATCCAACAAACACAAATACAATATAAAATAAAACATAAAAAAATATTGTATAAATGATTTAAAATCATTCACATTACAACATTACAATATAATAGTTGAATAATTCATCCCCTAAAGAAGAGCTAATACAGAGACTTTTCCCCTGCACCCTCAAAATTATGTCACTCATTTCCTCGACTTTAATATGAAATAGCTAAGCTAATTCCAACCAGATTATTTTCCTGACAAATCATACTCACCAAATATCATAGTTTCTTCCCTAGTTAGTTGTGGAAAAGGAAACAAAGTTCCTTGTTTTGGCATAATAACAATTGCACCATAGACTGAGCCATAGAATATGTGCATGCCACCATAATGTTCCCCTTTGTTCAGTTATATTGAAGTCATAAACATAGCTACCACCAGTCTGAATTGGACATTGAGTTATATAAGTCGGTCCATCCACCCAACTATTACGAAATTGTTTCAATCCATGCCTGAAAAAATTCACCAAGAAAATTAAAATGTTGGCAGACTTTGCGAACTACTACTAAATTTAAATTTTCAGTCTGAACTTACACTTAAAAAATTAAATTTATAACCCCTACCAGTGACTGGACATGTTATATTGTGCATGGTTGGAAACATTGATAAGAACTCTGTCTCCTTCCCTAACATAAATAGTAGGCCCTGGGAACCTCCCATTCACAGTTATAATTGGTTTTGCATGGCACAGCCTACTAATATTTTTCACTTGAATCTGAAATTATAAAAACAAAATATCAATATTATATAGTATCAACTAGGAAATAAAAAACATAAGATTTTAAGTATATGACTACTATAAACTCACATCAAACTAGTAATTCTTGGTGGCTGCCTCGGCCGAAAGGGAAAAGAACCAGAGGAAGACTATACTATCGGAAAGGAGAGAAGCCCGCTTCGCCATTTTTCCAGACAAAGGTTTAATGTACTGTGTTCTTAAATGGATGATAGATAAAGCACATATACCAAAGATATTCTACATTGTGGTCTGACAATCATCCAATGATATAAATAATCAATAACTATGTAACAGATAATATCGACATTCATCCAAGAGAGTTTTACCTCATTCTTCTTGCAATGCTCAAATGTCACTTCCTCTACAGTAACAGACAGTTTTGCATTTACCTTTTCCATCTCATCGAGCTCTTTCATTAAAGTCTAAAAAAAGGTCAAATGGCACACGATCAATGATATCACTTCTAAGAAAACACAAAGGAGGCTGCAAATTAATATTCCGCATAGAGGATGAAATGAATGTCTGCAATATTATCAAAATTGATGTCGAGGAAATTTTTAAAAAAAAACATAAGTGAACAGAACCGCATGACTACCCCAGCCAGAGCATTGGCTGAGATTGTTCCTCTACTGCTCAAATGGTGCAGGACCATTGAGCTGTTTATCAACGATGCAGAGGCACATGCCTGTAGAACATATCATGTTCAAGTTAGGATACAGCATCATAATGTGCCTCAATAAAAAGAAATAGGATCAAGTAACAAGAGTCTTGGCTAGCTGAGGAAGGCATATAAATTAATAATTATAAGTATGTACATTACCGTCGCCCAAATTTAACAGAGAGCAGCATAAATAATATCAAGATGGGCCCAAGCTCAGAAATTGATTTTGTTTTATTTTCTTTACTTATATTCTTTCTAACAAATGAAAAATCTCCTCCCAGATAATACTAACTGTTTAGAGGAAAGGGAAAATAAACAATACTTTTCACCACCTCCTTTCCTTTTTATTTCCAAATTAGTTTCTCTCTGGCTGTATCAACTTAATGAAGGAGGTCTTCTATTGTCTGTTTAAGTCAATCAGTCATTAAAATATCAACTCAGATTAGAGGGGATGCTAGGTAAAGGTAATTCCAAAGATAATAGAGATATTAGTTAACTGGTTGCTTTGGCAAATTTAGGTGGGTCTACTCCTATGTACCAAAGCAAGATTCTTTTATATAATACCGAGAAAAATAAGTGAAGTTAAACCATATTTGAGCTTGTCAACCATCAAAATCTTTGTAACATTTCCTTTTAAAATATTTAAGTTGGAAGGAAATCACAAGAATTTGAGATTACACAATTAGTAACAAATGGTCTAATTCAATGCATTTCCACACTACAAGTCATTTCAAAGTTATTCTATTTTATTTTTATAAGCCAGTAAGCCACAATAAGACGGGTTCAATTGTGGGAGAACATACTAACATTTGTCTACCAAATGGAGCAGTATCAAATAAATCTGTTATAAAAAAGGTAAAGGTTTTTTTTACCTTTTATAGAAATGTCAAGCTAGCATTTGAGAAGTGTTTTTAACTACAGAAAGGCAAAGTAAACATCATACAGACTCATGAACAGGTGAACACCAAAAAGTCCAACTTTTGGCGTTGTTTAGACATACATTAATCAATCTTGCATCACTTGTACTCATAAAGCTTAAGTAAGGAAATACACAGCACTGAAATTCAGAGGTTAAAGCAATCATATCCAATCTTACGTTTCTCGACACTGCTTACCAATACGTCCAGGTAGATGTTGTGCAATAGTAGACCCTTTTTTTGGCCCATAGTGGTCCACCAATTGAATTATTATTTCATCCTCCTAAACATATATTACAAAAATAATAGCAACAATGAAGTCAGAATAAGGAAATGCTCAACAAAATAGGGAAATTCGAACAATAAATAAACAATTCTTGCCTCGCCTCTTTAGACCATGGACCTTTGACAAGCTTTGGATTTAAAACTTTCTACCACCTGTGTAAGCACTGAACATCTGTCTATTATTTGAAACAATCCGCTACACATAGCATGATGTTAATTCTAAATATTATTCTTATACTAGTGTAAAGCATTCATGAAATATAGGTAGCCTCAAAACTAATTAAGAAAAAAATCAGAAGCAATGGTGATGGTTTGGTAGTGTAAGTCAAAATATTTACAGCACAATAATGAAACAAATAACTAAAAAAGTCTAATTCCAAGCATATTTTAGCTAAAAATAACTAAAATCCAAAATTATATTAGAGAACACCAAATTCTTACCTTCTGAAAAAGGATAGAACACAACTTTAAGAAAATAAAAATCAATAAGAGAATCACTATGAAATTATTACATTCTAAAAAAGGATAGAACTACACTTGCCGGATACAGATTAATCTATTACAAAACCCTAACCGAATTCTGTAAAAAAAATATGAGGCAATAAATTATCTTTCTATCACTAAACGGTACAATCTAATAGGCTTCACTCTAAAAATTATATGTTCGGTTTAAATCATAGAAGATCAATTACATTTAAAGTTTACCTGCATCTCATGTAAAATCCCAAATTTTACGAATAAAGATTTAATTTTCTCAAA
The DNA here is from genome assembly GCA_020205505.1 of Panax japonicus. Taxonomy (NCBI): domain Eukaryota; kingdom Viridiplantae; phylum Streptophyta; class Magnoliopsida; order Apiales; family Araliaceae; genus Panax; species Panax japonicus. The sequence continues at coordinate 32,504,591 of CM035110.1, read as the reverse complement.
ATACTTTTTTTCAAAATTACGGTGTGGATTTGAGATAATGTTATAGTTGTGGGTAATATTTATAAATTTTGAAAAGTATGCAAGTTGTTGTATAATATTCGATTGGTTGGGGAATTTTCTTTTTATCAGAGAATATCCGTACGATGGTACAATCATTGGTGGACCCCACAATAGAATTATTGTCGGATTGAGAAAACGACAAAAATATTTTTATGAAAATAATGGAGGAAGCTTTACCATTAAAACTGTTGAATTACTCGGTAGTAAAAGTACAGTAATACGCGTTGTTTAGTAGCACACGATATTGATTATTGATGCTTACGTGAGAAGTCACTCAGTTTTATTCAATTATTGCTACAATAATTGTTGCATAGTATCTGACGTATTTGATTCAATTATTGTCGATATTTATATATTATTAAATTAATAATTGAGATAACAAGTTATTCATATTATTATTTACAATATTGACGATGTCTAGAAGTTCTGTCAAGGAGAGGTTTGGTCATCTAATTGCGCGCCAATAGGGAGAAATCCTTATTGGAAAGCCCCCTCTTTCCTGGGAACGACCTGGTCGATTAATATTGTGAATTATAATAAAGGTGATAAGTTTTGTTTTATTATTATTATAAATGTAATAAAACAGAAAACTTTTTATATAAAACAGAATACTTTTATAAAGTTATTTGTTTTATTATATTATAAATAGAATATATTATATTTTATTGCATAGTATCCTTTCCATTCTCCTATAAATAGGATGCTTAGTTAGAATTGAAAACACACCAGAAATTCAGAGAATTCTTCTTCTATAATCTTGAGCATATTTCTTTAGAGTTTTAAGAAGCTTTGAGCGTAGAAAACAGTATAAGTTTTCTTCAAGAATATCCTCGCCCTACCAGTCGGAATACTCTTCTTTTTAAGGTAAGGGATATTATGTGTTGTACTCGTAAGGGATATTATTTCTTTCGTATTCATGAAGAGAGCTTCTGTTATTTCATTCTTTATTATTATGTTGGAATAACCTGTCTATGCGAAGTACCGTATACATGGTGAAATTATTCTATTATTCCATTCTTTATTATTATGTTGGAATAACATGTCTATGTGAAGCACCACATACATGGTAAAAAATTTTGTTATTCCATTCTTTATTATTATGTTGGAATAACATGTCTATGTGAAGTACCACATGTTAGAGTTTATGCCCTAGAGGCTAATTATTTGATATAATTGCTTAACGTTTTGATATTATATTTGATTGAATAAATATATGATTTTATTATGGTTTTATTTACTACGTAATATAATTGTTAACATAATAAAATTCCTTAGAATAGTGATACAAATTATATAGTTTCAAGTATGTGACTTGAACATGAGATTATATATTACCATTAGTATCAGTGTTCTTAAATGTCCCTAGTCGAGTATCAATGTTGATGGGACAACAATGATGCATTGAGACTAGTATGTGGATTGACTGATGACCAAATCTCATTTATCATAAATATATGAGATATTAAGTCAATGCATAGGTACATGTTAGAGAACGATGTACCGGACAGACCCAACATGAGAATTCTATATGGAGCATTATGCGAAGTGTCATTAGCAATTCTCATAGTGACAATGATGTAATGGTCCTCCGACCTGAAATCGCTATATTACTACACGAGAATTTATGTACTTTGATATCATCAAATGTCACCTTTAATCGGGTGGACTATAAAGGTGATTATTGGGTTCATCATTAATCATGTGAGAAATATGAGTGATCTAGATGGAATTTAACCATCCTATATTTTATGGGTGATATCCATAGGCCTCTTGATTGAGTAGGACTATGAAATGCATGGCCATGCTCAAATAGTGATTTGTTTCATATAGTCTACTCATTGATCAAGAAAACTCAGATTAAATTATGAAGAGTATGACACATTCCATGACTCGAGTTTAATCTAGGATATTAAGGTTAAAAGGATTAAATTGCATTGAAACATTGGTCACAAAAGGTTGCATCGAATCATCGATCTTATTATTACTTGGGTAGCAGTGATGCATTACTAGATGCCGCTCACTGTTTATAATTTTATAATATGATTTTAAAATTATTGCCAACGTAATAATAACCTATAGGGTCACACACATAGAACGTTATTTAAAAGGGAATTAATTTAAATTTTAAGGATTTAAATATATTAATATGATTAATAGTATTTAAATCACGAATTTAAATTAAAAGGAGAATTTGTATATATGTATATTAATTAAGTAAGACTTAATTAAGATATATATATATATATATATATATATATTCGGATTTTATATAATTAGGTTTTGATTTTGATTAATTCCTTTTAACTACTATATATATGATATATAGCAGCTACTTAGGGGATATATCAGAATAGAAAAACCCTAGCCGCTCTTAGAGAGAGACTAGAGAGAAAACAGTTTCAAAATCCATTCCTTTTGGTGGCTAGTACTGCAAGTCCTTCTTATTGCAGAATCGTTCGACGGTTCGTGCGGCGTTCGTGTGGATACCGTAGAGGCGCAATCGGTTTGTATTGCGTTGGAGATTCGAGGCGCAGTCGGTTTCAGATTCTCGTTTTTGTTTATATCTGGTATAATCTCTAAACCTCTGAATTAATTGATTTTCGCATGGATCCTGTTTTAGGGTTTCGGAAATTGCTTTAAAATTTTAATTTCCGCTGTGCGTTTCTGTGCCGAAGCCCAACAGTGGTATCAGAGCTACTTGCGAAAAGATTAATTCAGATTACGTGTTTTAATTGTATTCGATATATATGATATATGATGATGCATGTTTACCGATATAAAATTGAATATATGATATTCCGTTGTATGTGTATTCTGGTAATATATATGATGATATTGTTAATCGTATCTTTAATCGGTGGAATAACAATATAACTATTCTAATCGGATTAGAAGCATGAAGAATCGTTTTAATATGATTAATCGAAACTGGAAATATATGATAAATGCTGGGTGTACTGTTATTCGTTTTAATATGATTAAATCGAAACTGGACATATATGATTTGTTATTATGGGTGTTTTGGTGGATTAAAATGTATGATTCTGAAACTGTTTCAGAGATTCGTATGGAAAAATTCTGCAATACAGAATGTAGTTCGAAATTTTTTCCAGGGGCGCTGCCCCCGACCCCGCTCGCTGACTGGTCAGCGAGACCACCCGCCGACTGATCGATCAGCCGGACCACCGCCAGGGGGGGAGACCCCCCTTGGACCCCCCCGTCGTAGCGCACGATGGTCGTGTCCCCTATATTTTATATATAGTTTTCTTTAATTATATATAAATTGTTATGTGCTTATTGTGATATGCATGGTGCACAGTTATGGCCTTTTGACCCATAGTTTAGTGGTTTTGGTTTTGAAATACGACTTGCATGTCGTGCCTTTCTATAAATTCTAATGTAATATTCTCTTCTCATCTAAATCCCCTCGAATGTAACTCGAGGTTTCTTTATGTCATGTAATAATCTGTAATTGATGAAGATGTCAAGATGGAGAACACAATGGAAAGATGATGATGGAGAGGAGGCGCATGCTAGAGGAAGATCCAAGGAAGTTATTTATTTTAAGATCTTTTACCACCTTAGATTGACCTTCAATCTTTCATTAGCTTGAAAAGATTGACAGTGGATTGGGCCATAACTGTGACACATTTAATTTTGCACTTTATTTATGCTTGTATATGATATGATATGATTAATAATGTGCATGCTTAACAAGATTAAAATTGGTGAGATCTAAATTAATAAAATCCCTCATTAAATTATTAAGTCTAAATCAGATGCCTTCCAATGAATAACACTCATCTAGACCTTGATCAATAGATGTAGGTTTGCCAAAGCAAAGTACCCTATTTATCTAGGTAAGATGCGATAGGATAATTGTGATATCCAAACTATTAAAATCATTGGGCCCGACTTAACTAAGTTATCTCAATAGGATTGTGGACTTAGAGGCATAGAGTTTGGTTGGTACCATTAGATGGACTAGAAACAAATATTGTTTACCAAACTATCCAGGAGTTATATATGATATAATTGACAAAGGGTTGTCTACCTAAATAATTATGTTTTGAGAGAATAGCCAAAGCTAACTTAAGGCATAATGAAATATGGATCTTGGCTCACTAGAAAGATTTAATAGAAAATGCTTTCCGAATTAATGGTGAGGGCTATTAATTTGAATAAAATAGTGGGAGGTATATTTTGAATGTACTATTATCAATTATATAATATCAACTCTGTAATTTGACTTATTATTGTTGCACTTATAAATTGTAGATATCAAATGGCAAACAACAACAACACAAATAGTCTTTCATTACGATCAGTCCTTGAAAAGGACAAGCTAAGTGGAATTAATTTCCTTGACTGGCATAGGAACTTGAGGATTGTCCTCAAACAAGAGCGTAAGCTATATGTCCTTGATGGGCCCATTCCTGCAGCACCAGCTGTCACTGCACCACGTGCGGAGCATAATGCTTACAAGAAGCATCAAGATGATGCTCTGGATGTGAGTTGTGTCATGCTAGCAACCATGAACGCTGAGCTTCAGAAGCAACATGAGTTGATGGATGCTTATGAGATGATCGAGCATCTCAAGAAATTGTTCGAAGGGCATGCTCGACAGGAGAGGTATGATACAAGCAAGGCGTTGTATCACTGCAAAATGGGTGAACGTGATCCAGTTGGTCCACATGTGCTGAAAATGATTGGATATATTGAGTACCTTGATAGGTTGGGTTTTCCAATCACTCCGGAAGCCCAAACTGACCTTGTTTTGCAATCTTTGAACAGCAGCTACTCTCAATTTGTTATGAACTATCTTATGAATGAAATTGAGAAACCCCTTACTGAGTTGTTGAGCATGTTAAGAACTGTCGAGAACAACATGAAAAAGGCAGGACCCGCTCCCATAATGATGGTGCAAAAGGGGAATGCTAAGGGAAATTGGAAAGGCAAGAAGAAGATAGGATCTAAATCTTTTGCCAAACCCAATTCCAAAACCAAACAGGCTTTAAAACCTAAAGGTGAGGTGGCTAAAGAAGGTGAATGTCACTTCTGTGGAAAACCTGGACACTGGAAAAGGAATTGTCATGCTTATCTGGAAGAAGTGAAGAAAAGAAAAGGAAGTACGACTTCTGATTCAGGTATATATGTTATAGAAGTCAACTTATCTACTTCTACATCATGGGTATTGGATACTGGATGTGGTTCTCACATTTGTGTTAATGTGCAGGGACTCCAAAGGAGTAGAACTTTGGCGAAAGGAGAGGTTGACCTACGAGTTAGAAATGGAGCAAAAGTTGCTGCACTGGCCGTAGGAACTTATCATTTATCTTTGCCCACTGGGCTAGTTTTAGAATTAGAAGATTGTTATTTTGTGCCTGCTATAAGCAAAAACATTATTTATGTTTCTTGTTTGGACAAGAAAGGTTTTTCATTTATAATAAAGAACAATCGTTGTTTGTTTTACTTAAATGATATTTGTTATGGTATTGCACAATTGTTTAACGGTCTCTATATTCTTGATTTAGAAATGCCTATCTATAACATAAATACAAAATGATTTAAATCAAATGATTCAAATCCGACATATCTCTGGCACTGTCGTTTAGGCCATATAAATGAGAAACGCATATCCAAAATCCATAAAGATGGGTTCTTGGATTCATTTGATTTTGAATCATATGAGAAATGCGAGTCTTGTTTATTAGGCAAGATGACTAAAGCCCCTTTCACTGGACACAGTGAACGGGCTAGCGATGTATTGGGACTTATACATAGTGATGTATGTGGACCCATGAGTTCGTTAGCAAGAGGTAGGTTTTATTACTTCATTACATTTACTGATGACTTTAGTAGATATGGATATGTGTATCTTATGAGACACAAATCCGAATCCTTTGAAAAGTTCGAGGAATTCAAGAATGAAGTTCAAAACCAATTTGGCAAAAGCATAAAAGCCCTTCGATCCGATCGAGGAGGTGAATACTTAAGCCAAGACTTTGATGACCTTCTAAAGGAGTGTGGTATTATATCACAGCTCACTCCACCTGGAACACCGCAATGGAATGGTGTGTCTGAGAGGAGAAATCGAACCTTGTTGGACATGGTACGATCAATGATGAGTCATGCAGATCTTCCAATAAGCTTCTGGGGTCATGCCCTAGAGACAGCTGCATTCACACTTAACCGTGTTCCTACAAAGACGGTTCAGAAGACACCATATGAAATGTGGACTGGGAAACGTCCTAGTATGTCGTTCATGAAGATTTGGGGTTGCGAGGCGTTCGTAAAACGTCTGAATTCTGACAAGCTCGGACCCAAATCTGACAAATGTAATTTTGTGGGATACCCAAAGGAAACAAAAGGGTATTATTTCTACAAACCTTCTGAGAACAAAGTGGTTGTTGCTCGAACTGGTATTTTTCTAGAAAGAGAATTTGTCTCTAAAGGAAACAGTGGGAGGAAAGTAGAACTCGAAGAAATTCGAGAACCACAAAATATCATTGAACCTGAGTTGGAACATGAGCAGGAACCACAAGAAATTGTGGAAAGTGAACCTGCTCAAATTACACAAGTCATTCATAGATCTGGTAGGACACGCCAAGAGCCTGAGAGATATTATGGATATCTTGTGACTGAAAACGGCGATGTGATGCTCATAGATCAAGATGAGCCTGCTTTTTACCAAGAAGCTATGAATGGACCAGATTCTGAGAAATGGCTTGAAACCATAAAATCTGAGATGGACTCCATGTATACTAACCAAGTATGGACTCTGGTTGATCCACCCGAAGGGGTAAAACCAATCGGGTGCAAGTGGGTTTTCAAGAAGAAAACCGACATGGATGGTAATGTACAAACCTATAAAGGCCGACTGGTAGCAAAAGGTTTCAAACAAATTCAAGGTGTTGACTATGATGAAACCTTCTCTCCAGTGGCAATGATTAAATCCATCAGGATCTTACTTGCTATTGCAGCTTTTTATGATTACGAAATCTGGCAGATGGATGTCAAAATTGCTTTCCTTAACGGAAATCTCCTTGAGGATGTGTATATGACACAACCTGAGGGTTTTGTCACTCCAAAGGATGCTGGAAAGGTATGTAAGCTGCATCGATCCATTTATGGATTGAAGCAAGCCTCTCGGAGTTGGAATCTTCGATTTGATGAAGCAGTCAAAGAATTTGGATTTATTAAAAATGAAGATGAACCTTGTGTATATAAGAAGGTTAGTGGGAGTCACATTGTATTCCTAGTATTATATGTTGATGACATATTAATTATTGGGAATGACATTCCTTCCTTACAGGCTGTAAAAACATGGTTAGGAAAATGTTTCTCCATGAAAGATTTGGGCGATGCTGCCTATATTTTAGGTATCAAGATCTATAGAGATAGATCAAGAAAAATGCTCGGCCTAAGTCAAAGTACATATATTGATAAAGTGTTGAAACGGTTCAGCATGCAAGAGGCGAAAAGAGGAAACTTACCCGTGACTCATGGTGTAAAGATCTCTAAGACCCAATGTCCTAAATCACAAGATGATGAGGAGCGTATGAGAAAGATCCCTTATGATTCGGCAATTGGATCTATCATGTATGAAATGATATGTACTCGTCCGGATGTCTCGTATGCTTTAAGCATGACGAGCAGATTCCAGTCGAATCCAGGTGAAGGTCACTGGACAGCAGTCAAGAATATCCTCAAGTACCTGAAAAGGACTAAGGATTCATTCTTGGTATATGGAGGTGAAGACGAACTAGCAGTAAAGGGTTACACAGATGCTAGTTTCCAAACTGACAATGATAACTATAAGTCTCAGTCAGGTTTTGTGTTTTGCCTTAATGGTGGTGCTGTTAGCTGGAAAAGTTCGAAGCAAGAGACAGTAGTTGATTCTACAACAGAGGCTGAGTATATTGCTGCTTCTAGTGCAGCCAAGGAGGCTGTATGGATTAAAAAGTTCATCACTGAACTTGGTGTTGTTCCAACCATTGTTGATCCGGTTGCTCTATACTGTGATAATAATGGAGCCATTGCACAGGCTAAGGAACCCAGATCTCACCAACGATCCAAGCATATACTTAGGCAGTACCATCTCATCCGTGAAATCATTGATAGAGGAGATGTACATATAGGAAGAGTGCCAACAGATGATAATGTTGCAGATCCACTAACCAAGGCTTTGTCGCAGCAGAAGCACGACGGTCACACTAGTTCCATGGGTATTAGATACATGAGTGATTGGCTCTAGTGCAAGTGGGAGACTGTTAGAGTTTATGCCCTAGAGGCCAATTATTTGATATAATTGGTTAACGTTTTGATATTATATTTGATTGAATAAATATATGATTTTATTATGGTTTTATTTACTGCGTAATATAATTGTTAACATAATAAAATTACTTAGAATAGTGACACAAATTATATAGTTTCAAGTATGTGACTTGAACATGAGATTATATATTACCATTAGTATCAGTGTTCTTAAATGTCCCTAGTCGAGTATCATTGTTGATGGGACAACAATGATGCATTGAGACTAGTATGTGGATTGACTGATGACCAAATCTCATTGGTCATAAATATATGAGATATTAAGTCAATGCATAGGTACATGTTAGAGAACGATGTACTGGACAGACCCACCATGAAAATTCTATATGGAGCATTATGCGAAGTGTCATTAGCAATTCTCATAGTGACAATGATGTAATGGTCCTCCGACCTGAAATCGCTATATTACTACACGAGAATTTATGTACTTTGATATCATCAAATGTCACCTTTAATCGGGTGGACTATAAAGGTGATTATTGTGTTCATCATTAATCATGTGAGAAATATGATTGATCTAGATGGAATTTAACCATCCTATATTTTATGGGTGATATCCATAGGCCTCTTGATTGAGTAGGACTATGAAATGCATGGCCATGCTCAAATAGTGATTTGTTTCATATAGTCTACTCATTGATCAAGAAAACTCAGATTAAATTATGAAGAGTATGACACATTCCATGACTCGAGTTTAATCTAGGATATTAAGGTTAAAAGGATTAAATTGCATTGAAACATTGGTCACAAAAGGTTGCATCGAATCATCGATCTTATTATTACTTGGGTAGCAGTGATGCATTACTAGATGCCGCTCACTGTTTATAATTTTATAATATGATTTTAAAATTATTGCCAACGTAATAATAACCTATAGGGTCACACACATAGAACGTTATTTAAAAGGGAATTAATTTAAATTTTAAGGATTTAAATATATTAATATGATTAATAGTATTTAAATCACGAATTTAAATTAAAAGGAGAATTTGTATATATGTATATTAATTAAGTAAGACTTAATTAAGATATATATATATATATATATATATATATATATATATATATATATATATATATATATATATATACAGAATTGATCAGGTCCGGACTCCCGGACCTGATCAAATCCGGACCCTTATTTTTTTATTTTTTTATTTTTTTTTTGTAGAACAGCTAAAAAAAAAAAAATTATGGAACTGAAATTTTTCCATAATACAATGTTTTGGGCATGTTTTTAATACCTACACCAACCAATGTATGTACAGTCTGCCCAGACTGTACAGACATATTTCGTTATAGGCATCCAAATCACGCCCAAAACACTGTATTATGGAAAAATTTCAATTCCATAATTTATTTTTTTTTTAGTTGTTTCAAAAAAAAAAGAAAAAAAAAAAAGGTCTGTATTTTAGTAGAGTCCGGGATCCCGGACTGGATCCGGACTATATATATATATATATATATATATATATATATATATATATATATATATATATATATATATATATATATATATTCGGATTTTATATAATTAGGTTTTGATTTTGATTAATTCCTTTTAACTACTATATATATGATATATAGCAGCTACTTAGGGGATATATCAGAATAGAAAAACCCTAGCCGCTCTTAGAGAGAGACTAGAGAGAAAACAGTTTCAAGATCCATTCCTTTTGGTGGCTAGTACCGCAAGTCCTTCTTATTGCAGAATCGTTCGACGGTTCGTGCGGCGTTCGTGTGGATACAGTAGAGGCGCAATCGGTTTGTATTGCGTTGGAGATTCGAGGCGCAGTCGGTTTCAGATTCTCGTTTTTGTTTATATCTGGTATAATCTCTAAACCTCTGAATTAATTGATTTTCGCATGGATCCTGTTTTAGGGTTTCGGAAATTGCTTTAAAATTTTAATTTCCGCTATGCGTTTCTGTGCCGAAGCACAACACCGCATACATGATGAAATTCTTCTTTTATTCCATTCATTATTATTCTGTTGGAATATCCTGTCTGTACATATTACGCATGACCTGGTTCCATTATTTATTATTATGTTAGAATAACCTGTCTGTGCGGTCTATCGCATGCCTGGTGATTTCTGTTGTTATTCCATTATTTATTATTTTGTTGGAACATCCTGTATGTGCGGATTACGCATGACCTGGTTCCATTCTTTATTATTCTATTAGAATATCCTATCTGTACGGATTACGCTTGACCTAGTTCCATTCTTTATTATTATGTTGGAATAACTTGTCTATGCGAAGTACCGCACACATGGTGAAATTCTTCTGTTATTCCATTCTTTATTATTATATTGGAATAACCTGTCTATGCGAAGTACCGCATACATGGTGAAATTCTTCTGTTATTCCATTCTTTATTATTCTGTTGGAACAACCTGTCTATGTGGATTTACCGCATGCATGGTGAATGATCCTTTGTATTCATTCTTTATTAATTTGTGGAAATGATCTGTCTACGTGGATTACCGCATGGCGGATGAAAAATCCATTTGCAGTTTCATATATTCTATTATACTCAGTTGGTTAAAGTTTTGGCTTCTATACTCCATGAAATTAGTAGAATATCCTGGATATTTGCGCTTCATCCAGTATCTTTTCATGGAAATATTCTTCTGAGCATTCTTGAATTTTACACCACAAAGCAGTATCATGTTGACAATTTAGACATTATTGGTTCCTGGATAAATTAATTTGTAAATCTTTAAAATTTATTCTTGAACTTGTTTTATTGAATTGTCATCATCCCCATGCTTATATTATGTTGAAAGTCATTTGTGGCCTGTAGTGCATAGATGGACTTGGTATGATTATAACCAGGGAATTATTCGGTATAATCATAACCGTAATGTTACAAATGATGTGGAAAAAGTCCTCATTGGCCCGTAGTGCATTGATGGACAGTTTTTGGTATGATTATGGCTATGGATTCTCTTCGACCAAGGGTGCAAAGATGAATTGTTTTATGGCATGATCAGGACCGTTGATGAAAACATGATTATCTTTGGCCCGTAGTGCATGGATAATTCGTGGTCATGATACTAAAGAATATCCTTGGCCTGTAGTGCATGGATGATTTGATGATGTGGATTATTTATTAAGCTGAGTCTCAGCGATAAAAGTGATGAAAAACCTTTTAAATCATAGAAGATAGTAGATTTTATTCTCTACTTGACTCTTCTAATGGATTGTTTGTTCCGCTGCAGTTAAACTTGATGTTTTTTATATTGTATCAGTTTAACACTGTTGAAGGCTAACGATAATTTATTCTGTATTATCTTAGTTATAATATTTCTTATTGGGCTAGTTGAGCTCAACCTTTTACTTTCATTGTTCTTTTCAGGAAATGAAAACGTAGCAGGGACTAGTCAGGGAACAGAGTGACGGTCCAGATGATAGTATTAGTAGTCCTCACTATTCTATGAAATAGTGTGATAATAAATGTATTGAGGACTTATTTTGAGTTTGAATACTGTCTAGAAGACAATATTTGTATTAAAACTCACAGCTCATGTTGTATTATTAAGTTTGTATTTGAATTTTGTACCATGTATTTGGGGACTTAAGATGGGTGATGTATACCTATTTTGGGGGCGTCACTGTTGGTATCAAAGCTTAGGGATATGATCCCTGGCTGAGATGTGAGATAAGAACTAGGAGGGAAGAGACAGGGAATTCCTTCACTAGTATGACCTACCTAAGTTTATTTGGTATTTAATTGGTCGGTCAGAGTATAGGGATAATATGTGATATGTTAATTAACACTTGTTTTGTGGCAGTATTTGACAATGACATCCGAAAATGTTGAGAATAGCAATGGAGCACAGGAGACCATTGAGTCTCCACAGATCAATAATCAGGATAATGTGCAACAGAAAGACAATAATCCTCAGGTAAATAACAACACCGATCAAATGATGAACGACGAGATGTTCAAATGCTCTATGCAATTCATGCAACATCAGGTAAGAGAGACTCCTGTTTAAAATATAGGTGGAAATAATGGCAACCCACGGTCGGTCACCGCTAAGCAGTTAAAGGAGCTGGGATCACCGGAGTTTTTGGGAAAGCCAAAACCACTTAAGGCAGAGATGTGGATAAAGCAGATCACCAAGATATTTGATGTCTTGGAATGCTCAGAGGAGCAAAAGGTTTCATTCGCCACCTTTATGTTGCGTGAAGAGGCAGATTATTGGTGGGAATCTGTGAAGCGTACCCAGCCTGATGCACTCAAGATGTCTTGGGAGAAGTTCCAAGAGTTGTTCAACGACAAGTACTTTCCCGAAAGTATTCGTCAAATGAAGGAGGTGGATTTTATCAAGTTGGAGCAAAACAATATGACCGTGTCGCAATACGAGGCTAAATCTGCGGAGCTATCCCGATTTGCATCCCATTTGGTCGATAATGAGGAGAGAATGACGCGAATGTTTTTGCGAGGTTTGAAACCCGATATACGTCAATACCTCATTTCTCACAAACTTTATTTATATTCAAATATTGTGAATAGGGCTCAGTTATTGGAGCGCGATAATGAGTCAGCACAACCAAAAGGCAACGACCAACAACACGATAATAATCGTACCGGTGGCAACGGCCATCGGAACAATGATAACCATCGTGGGGGAAATTATCATGCCAAGAATGGTAACCACTTTGGTGGTAATCATGGCCAAGATAATAGAAGTGGAAATTTCAAGAAGAGAAGGTTCAATAATAATGAAAAGACAGCAGCACCAGCACTCATTTCAAAGGAAGAAGAACGACCACCGGTCGTATATTTCAAATGCGGACAGGAGGGACACATCCGTCCAAATAGTACGCAGCAACCCAAAGCATGTTTCAATTGTGGAAGAGAAGGTCACCTTGCTCGATTTTGTCGTATAGTGAAGTAAAGTTCAGCTGGGATAGTGACGCCAAAAGATGTCCCAGACAAGTCAAAGTCGGTATTTTAAGTTAGAGCGTTTATTGAGGAACCCAAACGAGGTTATTACGGGTAAGTTAATTATAAATTCTTGTGAAGTCTATACCTTATTAGATACCGGTTCTACCCATTCTTTTATCTCTCTTGCTTGCGTTCAACGTTTAAATTTGACTCTTGAGAAATTAGACTTTGAATTATCTGTTGAAACTCCGTTAGGAGAAACCTTCGTTACCTCCACTGTTTATAAATCTTGTTTGATTCATATCGATACCCTCACGTTACCTATCGATCTTATCTCTTTGAAAATACTTTCACTTGATGTGATTTTAGGAATCAATTGGTTAACTACTCATCGTGCTAAAATTGATTATTTTCGTAAGGTTGTTAGCTTTTATATTCCTAACCAACCTGTTATACGAATTCAAGTAACCAAACCACTAAAGTCAATCATTGTCATATCAATCCATAAGTAAAGAGCCCCGAACCTTTTGTTGGTGACTTCCTTGTTTGGAATGCACCTAAGCCATACTTTCCGTAGGGGACGTCGTGAATAACGGTGGCAAGTTGATAGGTATCAATGTGATGTGTTATCCAAGTCTTGGATGAGGGTCACAGTTTTGAATGATATTTCTATCGTTAATAAATTTCTTGACGTATTCCTGAAGACTTCTTGGCCTACCCCAGAGCGTGAAATCGAATTTTGTATTGACCCCGGTACAAAACACATTTCTAAAAACCCTTAAATATTTCTACAAATAAAATGAACGTAACATGCGCCAAAGATGATGGCTCGAGCTATTGAAGATTATGATAATACCATTTAATACCATCGTGGAAAAGCGAACGTGGTAGCTGGCACATTGAGTAGAAGATCGTATGCTTTTACGAGTGCGAATATACGAACCTACGTGAAGATAACGAATATATGATTAGAACCGACTTTAGTTGATAATGTTAAAGCTGCTAAAGCTACAGACCCGGAGCTGATGAATACGAAGAAGAAGGTTCAAGAGGGCGTTATTTTAAAAGCAAGAGTTGCTGAAGAGAGGAAATCTCAACCCTCGATTTAATTGGCCCATTTAAAATCCTCGATCGAGTAGGAACTGTGGCTTATAGACTCGTTTTACCGCCAAGTATGTCGCGTGTTCATAACGTTTTTAACGTATCGATGTTACGTAAATATGTGGATCACCCGAACCACATTATTAATTTAGAACCAGACGAGATAGCGGATAATTTAACGTATGAAGATGTACCTGTTAAAATCTTGAAATATATTTTACGCTCAAAGGTTATACCTCAAGAGTTAGAATCTAGTGAAGTGTCCTCATTTGTTCGGCATACCAGGTACGTACGTAAATTTTGAGGGCAAAATTTCATAAGGAGGGGATATTGTAAAATCCCAAATTTTACGAATAAAGATTTAATTTTCTCGAAATATTTTTTTCAAAATTATGATGTGGATTTGAGATAAAGTTATAGTTGTGGGTAATATTTATAAATTTTGAAAAATATGCAAGTTGTTGTATAATATTCGATTGGTCGGGGAATATTCTTTTTGTAGGAAAATATCTGTATGATGGTACAATCATTGGTGGACCCCACAATGGAATTATTGTCAGATTGAGAAAACGACAAAAATATTTTTATGAAAATAACGGCGAAAGTTTTACCGTTAAAACTGTTGAACTACTAGGTAGAAAAAGTACAGTAATACGCGTGGTTGCATAGTAGCACACGTTATTGATTATTGATGCTTACATAAGAAGTCACTCAGTTTTATTCAACTATTGCTACAGTAATTTGTTTTATTATATTATAAATAGAATATATTATATTTTATTTCATAGTATCCTTTTCATTCTCCTATAAATAGGATGCTTAGTTAGAATTGAAAACACACCAGAAATTCAGAGAATTCTTCTTCTATAATCTTGAGCGTATTTCTTTAAAGTTTTAAGAAGCTTTGGGCGTAGAAAACAGTATAAGTTTTCTTCAAGAATATCCTCGCCCTACCAGTTAGAATATTCTTCTTTTTAAGGTAAGGGATATTATTTGTTGTAATCGTAAAGGGTATTATTTCTTTCGTATTCATGAAGAGAGCTTCTGTTATTCCATTCTTTATTATTATGTTGGAATATCCTGTCTATGCGAAGTACCGCATACATGGTGAAATTATTCTATTATTCCATTCTTTATTATTATGTTGGAATAACCTATCTATGTGAAGTACCGCATACATGGTGAAATTCCTTTGTTATTCTATTCTTTATTATTATGTTGGAATAACCTGTCTATGCGAAGTACCGCATACATGATGAAATTCTTCTTTTATTCCATTCTTTATTATTCTGTTGGAATATCCCGTCTGTGCATATTACGCATGACCTGGTTCCATTATTTATTATTATGTTAGAATAACCTGTCTGTGCGGTCTATCGCATGCCTGGTGATTTCTGTTGTTATTCCATTATTTATTATTCTGTTGGAACATCCTGTATGTGCGGATTACGCATGACCTGGTTCCATTCTTTATTATTCTATTAGAATATCCTATCTGTACGGATTACGCTTGACCTAGTTCCATTCTTTATTATTATGTTGGAATAACATGTCTATGCGAAGTACCGCACACATGGTGAAATTCTTCTGTTATTCCATTCTTTATTATTATATTGGAATAACCTGTCTATGCGAAGTACCGCATACATGGTGAAATTCTTCTGTTATTCCATTCTTTATTATTCTGTTGGAACAATCTGTCTATGTGGATTTACCTCATGCATGGTGAATGATCCTTTGTATTCATTCTTTATTAATTTGTGGAAATGATCTGTCTACGTGGATTACCGCATGGCGGGCAAAAATTCCATTTGCAGTTTCATATATTCTATTATACTCAGTTGGTTAAAGTTTTGGCTTCTATACTCCATGAAATTAGTAGAATATCCTGGATATTTGCGCTTCATCCAGTATCTTTTCATGGAAATATTCTTCTGAGCATTCTTGAATTTTACACCACAAAGCAGTATCATGTTGACAATTTGGACATTATTGGTTCCTGGATAAATTAATTTGTAAATCTTTAAAATTTATTCTTGAACTTGTTTTATTGAATTGTCATCATCCTCACGCTTATATTATGTTGAAAGTCATTTGTGGCCTGTAGTACATAGATGGACTTGGTATGATTATAACCAGGGATTATTCGGTATAATCATAACCGTAATGTTACAAATGATGTGGAAAAAGTCCTCATTGGCCCGTAGTGCATTGATGGACAGTTTTTGGTATGATTATGACTATGGATTCTCTTCGGCCAAGGGTGCAAAGATGAATTATTTTATGGCATAATCAGGACCGTTGATGAAAAGATAATTATCTTTGGCTCGTAGTGCATTGATAATTCGTGGTCGTGATACTAAAGAATATCCTTGGCCTGTAGTGCAGGGATGATTTGATGATGTGGATTATTTATTAAGCTGGGTCTCAGCGATAAAAGTGATGAAAAACCTTTTAAATCATAGAAGATAGTAGATTTTATTCTCTACTTAACTCTTCTAATGGATTGTTTGTTCCGCTGCAGTTAAACTTGATGTTTGTTATATTGTATCAGTTTAACACTGTTGAAGGCTAACGATAATTTATTCTGCATTATCTTAGTCATAATATTTCTTACTGGGCTAGTTGAGCTCACCCTTTTGTTTTCATTGTTCTCTTCAGGAAATGAGAACGTAGCAGGGACTAGTCAGGGAACAGAGTGACGGTCCAGATTATAGTATTAGTACTCCTCACTATTCTATGAAATAGTGTGATAATAAATGTATTGAGGACTTATTTTGAGTTTGAATACTGTCTAGAAGACAATATTAGTATTAAAACTCACAGCTCATGTTGTATTATTAAGTTTGTATTTGAATTTTGTACCATGTATTTGGCGACTCAAAATGTGTGATGTATACCTATTTTGGGGGCGTCTTATCTCACATGTTTGATAACGACTGGAACAGCAGCTGCGGCGATAGAGGAGGTGTCGTCGCCAAGGAATGAGAGAAATTTGGCGTTGCCTGGCTCTTAATCGTCCAAAAATAGATCCTTTGAAACCCTTAATGTGATGTGCGCCCACATGATGGCCAATCTGATGAGTGAACAATCAAACGGCAGAGATGAGAAGCGATCGAGTGAGAAAGGGTAACAAGCGCCAAGGAGGGCAACGAGAACCAGGAGAGAGAGGACTGATTGAGTGAGTGAGAATAGAGCTGATGTTGATTTGATTTGGGGGAAAATGTTGATATTAATTTGCGGGCAAAATGGGAGGGATTTGTGCGTGCCAAAAAAAAAGCTCTATACTGATGGCCAAATTATGACCTAAAAAATAAACTACCTTTAATGCCATATACCGACTGTTAGCCCGTGACCGTCACTAGATACCCTATTGCTACAGTTTTTCCCCGACCGTCGCAATAGGTCAAATTTCTAGTAGTGTTTGTCGAGTAAAACTCAAGAATAATATTGTATCAAAAATAATTTGGACCGAAAGAAATCAATTTTTATCATGAATAGTACCACGGGTAAATAGTATCCCATGAATAGTACTTCGGGAATAATAACCTGTGAATAGTACCCTGTGAATAGTACTTTGTGAATAGTACCCTATGAATAGTACTCCGACATGAAAAGCTTAAAATTTAATAAGAATATTCAGAAAAATATCCTTGTGAATGATACTAGATGAAGCGCAAATTTCAAGGATATTCTACTAATTTCACAAAGTATAGAAGTAATACTTTAACAAAATAAGTATAGAATTAGGAATACGAAACGAAATAATATTACTTATACACTACAGAGTATGGAAGAAAATATTATTTCATACGAATATTGAATAAAAATAATATCGTAAGCGAATATGAAATAAATAATACCCCTTACCTTAGTAGAAGACTAGATACTGCAATAGTGAAGTAGCAGAATACTCTTCTTCTTCCTCTCTATAGTTACTCTCTCTATAGTTGCTCTTGTGAGTCTTAGTGAATTGGTGAGAATGAAAGAAGAAATGTTCTTTTATTTATAAGAAAATATAATTTCGATAATTTCACGTTTAAGGGTTTGAATTATTATAGTTTAGTACCTTCATCTTTACCTCCATTTTTAATTTAGTCCTTCAAGTATTATCAATCTTACACAACCTCCCCTAATAGTACATGCATGTGAACCAATAGTTCCATGCATGTGAACCAACAGTGATTTGCATGTGAACCAATAGCAATTAATTGCTCATTTATCCAATTAATTACCCATTTGGCCAATTTAACATCCAGAAATCAACTATTATCGAAATAAATGACGATTTCCACTAACACTAATAATCCCAACACAATAAAAATATTTATAACAACATTTATTTATCAATAATATAAATTGCAATATTAACAACCAGATCATTACCAGGAAAGAGGGGGAATTCCGATAAGGATTTGTCCCTATTGGCGCGCAATTAGGTGATCAAATCCCTTTTCTCGACAGAACTTTCTAGATATTATCAATAATACAAATAATAATATGAATAACTTTTTGTCTCAATTATTGATTTAATAATATAAATATTGTGCAGATGATACAGTGACAATAATTTAATCAATAATATGAGAGATACTATGAAGCAATTACTATGGTAATAATTGAATAAAACTGAGTGATTTCTCACGTAAGCATCAATAATCAAAGATACTGTACAATATCGTGTACAACTATGCAACCACGTGTGTGACAACCTAGAAATTCGGATTGTCCAAAATTTAAGATTTAAAGAATTAGTTATTAATAAAATGAATTTTTATTAATAATACTATGTGCTATGTGTTTATTAATCATTCTAGAACCTAGGATGATTATAAGTCGGGAGGATTCTGGCTACGAGCTAGACTGAACAAGTAAGAATTTTCAAGTCGAAAATAAAAAAATTTCGGGAACAAAAATATTTCCAGGGAAAAGACGAAATAGACACTATTCACTCGACGAAACGTAAGGGTTAGGGTTTGAATAACCTAAGCCTTTTCGAGAGTTCGGTATGTCAAAATGACATTCCATCAAAAGATTTGACGATAATATGTTGTGAAAAGTTAAGTAAGCCGATAAAAGTTTTTCTCGAAAAACGTGCAGAAATCGAACGAAATAAAAATGATGAAAAGTATTGTTATGTACTTTTCACTCTTTTAATTACGTTAGGGGAAAATGTGAAGGAAAACGCTTGACACCAAAAAGTGTTTTTCAGTTTTTTGGAAATCCGAAGAATACGTAAAAGTTAATCGGTAAAGGAAAGATGAAATATCCAAAAATATTTGGATTCCGAGAATCGCGGTTTTCAAAACTGTCGGACGAAACCCAAAAGACGGAACCAGGAAACTTACAGGCAAAGTTTCGTGAATAGTAAGGAGGTTAACTAAGGAGGTGGAAATAGTAAACTTAAGGGCTAAGTAAACTTAGTGCTTAAGTCATTAATAGTATGGAGGTTTGGGGGGCAAAATGACTAAAATACCCCTAGCCTTGGTTTTCTATAAATAAGAAGCTTATTTCATTATTTTGGAATTTTGAAAATCCTACACTTTGAGAGAGAGAGAGAGTTCGGATGGGAGAAAGAAGAGGAAAAGGAAGTGAAAAAGCTTGCTCGTGAGCAACCTTTGTCCGACGAAGGAAGATTAAAGAAGAGAGGTAATCCGAAAACCGAACTTTTAATGAATTTTTCTATGTTAAAACATAGTTTAATGAGAATATGAAGTAAAAGATGTAAGAATGATTTCATATGGTTGAAATCATGAGAAAATGAAGAAATAAGAATTTAAAGTTTAGTTTATAAATTTCTTAAGGAAGTATACGATTCATAATGAATTAGAAAGATCCGAGTAGATTATATGAATGAGTAGGTGAAATAAGTAAGCAATGGTTTTCCATAACATCAAATTCCAAGAAAAAGTGAAATCGTAATCAAAATATCGATTAAAAATGAAGAACGAACGAAGAACACGAAGAACACGCGAAGAACACGAAGAACAGTTGTTGATGGACAAATTTAAAACCACCGTAGTATAATTGTTGTTGATGGACAAGTTTAAAACCATCGTGTATAAGTTAGATGCTTGTTGCTTGGTTAGGAACGATAGAAACGTTCATGAAGAATGGATTAAAACGGAGCTATAACGAAGTTATGGCAAAAAATTTATAAAAGACGAACGAGAATTAGAAAGTTGGTAAATGAACCCAAATGTGTAGGGTTTCATAAGAAAGTAAGAGAATGTAGAAAATGTGAGTCGTGGTCTCGAGAACGAACGTGTTCCGAGTTCGGATGACTGAATTATGGATGAGCGAACGAAGAGCATTAAAAAATGTAAAACGAACGAAGGGTGAAGATCAAGCCAATCGAATGGCACGTTAACGGATTCAGAATGAAGTTCTGTCTGAGGGGTATTGATGTATATAAGATAAGGATGAGAATGGCTTTGGAACGACCTCGTTCTGAGTTATAACGAATAAGTTATAAAAGCAGGAAGTAAGCGTCTCAAATTGGATTTAACACTTAGAAAAATTTTCTAGGGTTAGGGCTTGACGCCGCGGTGCCAACCATGCCATGTAAGGCTGCACTGCAGTGCCAGACCAGGGATCCAGGTATTGCAAACTCACGCCATGGAGCGAGAGATAAAGAAGAGAGTGGCACCGCAACGCCAATGTAGGGAAAAAGCCAGAGAAGAGCTTTTAACTGCTCAACTCTTGGGGGAAACGTAAGGAAAGATAAAGAACATAATGTTTAACTAATGTAACACTTGATCAAGTGTTTTAAACCTTTAATGAAGGTTGAACAAAAAGATTAAACGAGATTAAAAAAATATAAACGTGGGTTACAGAACTGATATCCGGGGACCGTAGTGGCGATAAACGAGCGTAAGGGATTGCTATAATTTTGATTCCTTAGACGTTGAGTGACGAGATTAACGTATAACATTTCGAAATTATGATATGGTAGTGAGAGATAAGTGTAAAGCATATAGACGCTATGAACGCAACACATTTGCGTTGAATGGCCTGTCTTAGCATACCGCAAACTGTATGGCTTCGACATTAAGGAAGAATAACAAATGGTATTAAGAAAGTCGTAGCGAATGGTAAGAAGATTAACGAAAGCCGAATATGAGTCGAATGAGAATGTTAGAATGAAATGTAAGCGTTGAACACTTTAATCGACGCGATGGTTGAGTGTACGCAAATATTAAACGGGCTGAACCTACACCCCGTGTATAGTTTGACTGTGTGATAATGAAGACCAATTATTAAACCATGAATGGTAAAAGACTGAATTAAAGAAAATGACGTTAAGTAACAAAGACGAGTTAATGATTAACTTAAATGATCTCTTTGAATATACAAAATAATGTATAACTTAGACGATAAAGAATGAATCCTGAGGTATGATATTTAGGTTCCAGAAAGCCATAAGGATTAAGAAATTGACTTAACGAACGTTATAGTTTAATGGTTTGAATAAGTTAAGATAAGTTAGGTTGTGGTACAATCGTAACCTTTG
Organism: Panax japonicus; assembly: GCA_020205505.1. Taxonomy (NCBI): domain Eukaryota; kingdom Viridiplantae; phylum Streptophyta; class Magnoliopsida; order Apiales; family Araliaceae; genus Panax; species Panax japonicus. The sequence continues at coordinate 32,482,677 of CM035110.1, read as the reverse complement.
ATAGTTGACATATGGGAGCTGGGCTAAACAATTCCTTCAGAGAATGAAGGTATATACAAAACTGGCAACTGATCTAACTCACTGTGATGGCAGTATAGACGAGATGGGAACTTGTTTGTTGGTTGTTTGTGGGAAACCACTCAGAGTACCATACGGACTACTAGCAGAGAAGCAATGTGTGATGAGTCCTACAGAAGTTATACGAAGAAGATAAGAATGTTAAACATCAAAGATGATGAACGTATAAGTAAGACATCTCCGTATGTCATGAAGCCGTAGAACAGTAATGAAAGGGGTCGCATAAACTTAGGTTGCAAGAACGCGAACCCTAAGAAGTAAAGTTAAGCAAACTAATGCATAAGTCAAATATACATGACTAATTGGTGTATATGTTATTTTCTTATGTGCTACATAGGAACTGGAATGAGCAGTTCAATGTAAGCTGTAGTTGTTCTTAAGGCAAGTTTCCTAACTTCATTCATATTTTAAATGAATGCTAGTTTCTTAAACTTCTCAGATGTCGAACTTGAGAAGTTCTGTCTATGTGCGAATGTGTGATATTTGTACAAGGTGGTAGAACGTATGAGGCTTTGTGTCACAATGTGAACACTTCTGTGTTTCTATGAAATGAATTGTTCTGTGATTTAACTATTCAATAAGAGAATGTTGTGTTTATACATGATCCATTATTGTTAAGTATGTGTTAATGATTCTAGCCAGATAGAATGTGTATGAAAAAGGTAGAATAAAGAAAGTATTTTAAAATAAAAGTGAATATTATTTTAAAATGATAGGAATCGAGATTATTCCTATTATTTAAGCTGCTTCACAACCTTTGTTCGGTTATCGAAGTTCGGAAGAAATATTTAAATTCTTGAAGTTGTTTGTTCAACTGCTATGACTTGTTGGGCAATTGAATGCTCACACTTGCTTTAAATGAAAAATATTTTCAGCGAACAATGTTAGAAGAACTTAAGGATCCCGTAAAGATCAAGTTGATCGGTATCCAGACGAAGTGTCATTCAGTATGTGAATGAGCATGAAGATCAAGCGAAGACTTATAATATAAAATAAGTTAAATGAACTTTAGATTAGTTTAATAAACTTTTATGTATCCTTAGTGGCGGATGAAAGTCACTCATGTAAGATGTAAAGAATAATGTAATTATCGTTATTTGTAATGAAAGGAGTTATAAGGTTTTAGAACCTGGAAATTTAGAATGAATGTTGTTATATTTCAGTAAATAATGATGTATGTTTGGATGAATGATGTACTCGTGACGTACGAAATCCGGGTGTGAAGATAGACCAGATTTTGGGATGTTACAATGCGCATTACTGTACTTCTACCACCGGGTATTTCAACAGTTTAACGGCAAAAGTTTTGTCGTTATTTTTATAAAAAGTTATTTCTGTCATTTTCTAACTCCGACAGTAATTCTGTTGTGGGGTCCACCAATGATTATGTTGTCGTATGGATATTCCCTGATAAAAAGAATATTCCTTGACCAAACGAATAGTTTATAACAACTTGCTTACTTTGTAAAATTTTCACATATCCCCCTTAACTTTAACCTTTTATCAATTTAACCATTTTCTAAATACAATAATAATTATAAGAAAATTGAATACTTTCATTTCATAAAATTCGGGATCTTACAATCTCCCCTCCTTATGAAATTTTGCCCTCGAATTTTACGTACGTACCTGGTATGTCGAAGAGGTGAGGATACCTCGTCAAATTCTAACCCTTGTGGTATAACTTTTGAACGTTGAATATAATCCTTCTTATCTAAGATTTTAATAGGTATCTCCTCATACATTAAATCTTCGGCTATCTCGTCTAGTTCTAATTCAATAATGTGGTTCGGGTCGTCCACATATTTACGCAACATCGATACCTGAAAAATGTTATGAACACGTAACATACTTAGCATTAAGGTGAGTCTATAGGCCATAGTTCCTACTCGGTCAAGTATTTCAAATGGACCAATTAAATCGAGGGTTGAGATTTCCTCTTTTCGTCGATTCTTGCTTCTAGAATAACGCCTTCTTGCACCTTCTTCTTCACATTCATCGGCTCTAAGTCTGTAGCTTGAGCGTCTTTAACTTTATCGATTAAAGTCAGTTCTAATCGTATATTCGACATCATCACATGGGTCCATTGAGTCTTTAACTTTATCTCCATCCTTTTGTAAGTCGTACGAAATGGGTCTTTGTGTTAACAATGTCGCACTCGTAACCGCATACGATCTTCTCTTCAACGCATCAGTTATCATGTCCGCTTTTCCAGGATGGTATTGAATGGTATAGTCATACTCTTTCAATAGTTCGAGCCAACGTCTTTGGCGTGTGTTACGTTCGTTCTGGGTGAAGAAATATTTGAGGGTTTTGTACCGGGTTCGAGGTTGATACAAAATTTGATTTCGCGCTCTGGGGGTAGGCTAGAAATTTCATCAGGGAATACGTCAGAAAATTTATTAACAATAGAAATATCATTCAAATCTGACGTATTTTTTTTAAATCCGTGACATGGGTTAAGAAAGATTGACATCCATTTTTTAATAAACGAATAGCTTTATAACTTGATATGACAATGATTGATTTTAGTGGTCTGGTTGCTTGAATTCGCATAATAGGTTGGTTATGAATATGAAAACTAACAACCTTACAAAAATAATCAATTTTAGCACGATGAGTAGTTAACCAATCAATCCCTAAAATCACATCAAATGCAAGTATTTTCAAAGACATAGGATCAACAGGTAACGTTAGGGTGCCGATTTCAATCAAACAAGACTTAAAAATAGTGGATGTTATCAAGGTCTAATTTCTCCAGAGTTAAATTTAAATGTTGAGCGCAAGTAGGAGAAATAAAAGAATGGGTAGAACCGGTATCAAATAAGGTATAGACTTCGCAAGAGTTTATGATTAGCTTACCCATGATAACTTCGTTCGGGTTCCTTGTCACGAAAAATGCTCTCTCTTAAACTACCGATTTTGACTTATCTGGGATGACCTTTGGTGTCTCCATCCCAGCTGGACTTGACTTCATTGCACGATAAAATCTGGCTAGGTGACATTCTCTTCCGCAATTATAACATGCTTTGGAATTTATCGTGCAGTTTGGACTGATGTGTCCCTCCCCACCGCATTTGAAACATTTAATCGGTGGTCGTTCTCCTTCCTTGAAAATGGGTTCTAGTGTTGTTGTCTTTCCATCATTGTTGAACCTTATCTTCTTGGAATTTTGACTTCTATTGTCTTGGCCATGATTACTATCGAAGTGGTTACCATTTCTGGCATGTTGATTCCCTTCACATTTGTTGTCACCGCTTCGATGACTGCTATAAATGGTATTATCGTTTTGTCGGTTGCTCTCTCTTGGTTGGGTTGACTCATTATCGCGCTCCAATAACTAAGCCATATTCATAACATCTGAATACAAGCAAAGTTTGTGAGAAATGAGGTATTAACGTATTTTGGGTTTCAAACCTCGTAGAAACATTCACGTCATTCTTTCCTCATTATCTACCAAATGGGATGCAAACTGGGATAACTCCGCAAATTTAGCCTTGTACTACGATATGGTCATATTTTTTTGCTCCAGCTTGATGAATTCAACCTCTTTCATATGGCGAATACTTTCGGGAAAGTACTTGTCATTAAACAATTCTTGGAACTTCTCCTAAGATATCTTGAGTGCGGCAGGCTGGGTACGTTTTACAGATTCCCACTAGTAATCTGCCTCTTCACGCAACATAAAGGTGGCAAAGGGAACTTTTTGCTCTTAGCATTCTAAGACATCAAATAACTTGGTGATTTGCTTTATCCACGTCTCTGCCTCAAGTGGTTCTGACTTTCTCAAAAACTACGGTGGTTCCAGCTCTTTGAACTGCTTAGTAGTGACCATCCGAGAATTGCCAGTGTTTTCACCTGCATTTTGAAAATGAGTCTCTCTCATCTGATGTTGCATGAATTGCATAAAGCCTTTGAACATCCCATCGTTCATCATTTGGTCGGTGTTATTGTTTACTTGAGGATTATTGCCTTCTTGATGCACATTATCCTGGGTATTGATCGTTGGTGACTCAACTGTCTTATGTGCTTCATAGCTTATCTCAACATTTTAAGAAGCCATTTTTAAACACTGCCACAAAATAAGGGTTAATTGGCATGCCACATATTATCCATATACTCTGACCGACCAATTAAATAACAAATAACTTAGGTAGGTCATACTGCGAAGGATTAACCCGTCTCTCCCCTCCTAGTTCTAGTCTCACATCTCGGCCAGGGATCATATCCCTAAGCTTTGATACCAACTGTAACACCCCCAAAATAGGTATAAATCACTCATTCTGAGTCGTTAAATACATGGTACATAATACAAATATAAACTTGATTACACATCTGTCGTGTAAAATAAGCTGAGAGTTTTAACACGAATATTATCTTCTAGATAATATCCAAACTCAATGGAGTCCTCATTACAATTATTATCACACTATTTCATAGAATAGTGAGGAATACTAAAGCAACCATCTGGACCGCCACTCCATTCCCCGACTAGTCCCAGCTACGTTCTCATTTCCTGAAGAGAACAATGAAAGCAAAAAGGTGAGCTTAACTAACCCAGTAAGAAATATTATGACTAAGATAATGCAGAATAAATTATCGTTAGTCTTCAAAAGTGTTAAACTGATAATAAACAACAAGTTTAACTGCAGCGGAAGAAGCAATCCATTAGAAGAGTCAAGTTGAGCATGATATCTACTATCTTCTATGATTTAAAAAGTTTATCATCAACTTTATTGCTGAGACTCAGCTCAATAAATAATCAACATCACTGAATTTTCCTTGCACCACAGGCCAAGGATATTCATTAGTATCACGTCCACGAATTATTTATGCACTACGAGCCAAGGATATTCGTGTAATCACCAATGGTCATGATCATTCCAACGTCTATCCATCAATGCACTACGGGCAAATGAGGATTTTTATCATATCATTTGTAACATTATGGTTCATGATTATACTGAATAATCCCTGATCATAATCATACCAATCAACAGTCCATCTATGCACTACGACCAAATATGACTTTCATCACAATATAAGCATGAGGATGATGACAATGATATAAGAATTCAATTAAATGAAAGCAAGGATAAATTTTAAAGATTTATAATTTAATTTATCCATAATTCAATAATGTCCAAATTGTCAACACGATATTGATTTGTGGAGTAAAATTCAAGAATAATATTGTATCAAAAATAATTTGGACAGAAAGAAATCAACTTTTGTCATGAATAGTACCACGGGTGAATAGTACCCGAGTGAATAGTATCCCATGAATAGTACTTCGTGAATAGTACTTCGGGAATAATACTTCGGGAATAGTACTTTGTGAATAGTACCTTGTGAATAGTACTTTGTGAATAGTACCCCGTGAATAGTACTCTGACATGAAAAGCTTAAAATTTAACAAGAATATTCATAAAAATATCCTTGTGAACGATACTAAATGAAGCACAAATTTCAAGGATATTCTTTTAATTTCACGGAGTATAGAAGTAATACTTTAACAAAATGAGTGTAGAATTAGGAATACGAAACGAAATAATATTACTTTTATACTACATAGTATGGAAGAAAATATTATTTCATACGAATATTGAACAAAAATAATATCCCTTACGAATACGAAAAATAATATCGTAAGCAAATATGAAATAAATATTACCCCTTACCTTAGTAGAAGACTGGATACTGCAATAGTGAAGTAGCAGAATATTCTTTTTCTTCCTCTTTATAGTTACTCTCTCTATAGTTGCTCTTGTGAGAATGAAAGAAGAAATGTGCTTTTATTTATAAGAAAATATAATTTTAATAATTGCACGTTTAGGGGTTCGAATTATTATAGTTTAGTACCTTCATCTTTACCTCTATTTTTAATTTAGTCCTTCAAATATTATCAATCTTGCACAACCTCCCCTAATAGTACATGCATATGAACCAACGGTAATTTGCATGTGTGAACCAATAACAATTAATTACTCATTTATCCGATTAATTACTTGTTTGGTCAATTTAACATCTAGAAATCAACTATTATCGAAATAAATGTCGATTTCCACTAACACTAATAATCCTAACACAATAAAAATATTTTTAACAATATTTATTCATCAATAATATAACTTGTAATATTAATAACTAGATCATTCCTAGGAAAGAAGGGGCTTTCCGATAAGGATTTCTCCCTATTGGCGCGCAATTAGGTGATCAAACCCTTTCCTCGACAGAACTTTTTAGACATTATCAATAATACAAATAATAATATGAATAACTTTGTCGTCTTAATTATTGATTTAATAATATAAAATATTGTGCAAATGATACTGTGACAATAATTGAATCAATAATATGAGAGATACTATGCAACAGTTACTGTGGTAATAATTGAATAAAACTGAGTGACTTCTCACGTAAGCATAAATAATCAAAGATACTGTACAATATCGTATGCTACTATGCAATCACGCATATTACTGTACTTTTACCACTGGGTATTTCAACAGTTTAACGATGAAATTTTGCCGTTATTTTTATAAAAAGTTATTTCTGTCGTTTTCTAACTCTGACAGTAATTCCGTTGTGGGTTCCACCAATGATTGTGTCATCATATGGATATTCCCCGACAAAAAGAATATTTCTCGACCAAACGAATATTTTATGACAACTTGCTTACTTTATAAAATTTTCACATATCTCCCTTAACTTTAAACCTTTATCAATTTAACCATTTTCTAAATACAATAATAATTATAAGAAAATTGAATACTTTCATTTCATAAAATTCGGGGTCTTATATTGTAATTGTAAATATAGGACCTTAAAACTGTTATCTGAATTTAAGGTCCCCGTAATAGTGAAAATCCTATGTGTGGTGCTCGGGCATATTTTGATGTCTTTCATGCCCATAAGGAGCCCGACATTTATATATATATATATATATATATATATATATATATATATATATATATACACACACACACACACACAGAGGATCAGGTAAGGGAGCCCTTACTTTCTTAAAATGCGGGAATTTTTTTTGCTTTTTTTTAAACAACTAAAAAAAAGTTTAATATTTTATGGAACTGAATTTTTTTCATAATACAGTGTTTTGGGTGTGATTTGGATACATATAACAATTTCAATTCCATAAAATATTAAACTTTTTTTTAGTTGTTTTAAAAAAAAGCAAAAAAAAAAGATGCGCATTTTAAGAAAATAAGGGCGCCCTTACAGGAACCGGACCCTATATATATATATATATATATATATATATATATATATATATATATATATATATATATATATATATATATATATATATATATTATCTTGTCAAAGATGCTTCGCATCTAGAGAATAAAATTAAATTAAGTCGAATACGGAATAAAATGGAAGTATCAAAGACCTCAATTACTATGTGAGCATAAACATCATTTTTATATGTATTATATTAAAATTGAAGTTTTATACAAGTCAAACCCTTTATATATATGTGCAAAAGAGGCATAACATTATTTCTAAATAAAAGCACTTAGGCCCAATTAACTGCAATGCACACACACATACACACAAATTAGGGAACAAAAAGCTCGATAATCGTGTTTCACGAAAGTCGGGGGGTGCCTAACACCTTCCCCCGCTTAATCAAGCCCCCGAACTCTGAATCTCGATTTCTAAGACCAATTAAATAGAGTCCAATATTGGGCCATATTGCAAAACCTTTCAAAACTCGGTTGAGTTGGTACAACCATTTAACTCATACCAACTGGCGGCTCTGTCTAATTCGAACCAATAAAAAATCATATCTTTTCAAATCGTCGACATTATATATTGGTCTTTTTCTTGAAAATCTCACCTTTCAGATCAAACAAATTCACATATAAAACATAAAGGGTAAGAAACACATATGAAAAGGGATAAAAATTTCTCCGGCGTCGACAAATAAAAGATAATAAATAAGAAGAGTGAAAGAGAAAAATTCCCGACGTTGTCATATATTTTAAAATTTATCTAATTTTTCATCAATAATTGATTTTATATTATTCATTAGATAATATAGTTTTAAAGGAATTTTTTTATGAAAATTATTGCAAATATTATTACCCTTTTATTAATATAATATAACATTAAAAAGTAAAAATAATATAATAATTTTATTACTAAGGGGGTGTTTGGAAATAACTTATATGTTGGTCAAACAAACTTATAACTCATTTGTTACTATTTGAGTGTTCGGGAATGACTTATTTTTTACTTATAAGTTGAATTTTAAGTCAAAAAATAAGTAAGTATTTGTAAATTATTTTAAAATGACTTATAAGTCATTTTAAAATAAGTTAATTTGACCAAATATAATATTTATTTTTTCCCTCTTTTTATTAGTGTCATTTTTAATAATATTTATATTATTTTAACTTATAAGTCATTATAAACCGAACACATTCGTAACTTATTTTAACTTAATTTTTAAATTATAAGTCAAATTAATACTAAACACTTTTACTTATAAATCAGAACTTAAAAATTAAAAATTAACTTATAAATAACTTAAAATAAGTTTCCCGAACCGACCCTAAGTCTGTGCTTCCCACGTATCATGAGAAAGTTTTATTAGTAACCCATTAAACATATGGCACGTGTCAGTTGTTAACACGAATATCATAACATTTCACTGTGTTATAGTCCGAAAAGACAAACCGCCGTGGGGTTGGGGTCAGGGATTCAAAGTATCCAAAAAGACGCAGTCTTCTTCTGCGACAAATCTAGGGTTTTTTGGTGTTCATATCTCTCGCCCCATAGCCCCACCCGATCAAATCTACATACATCTAGTATATATGCAACCTCCAAACCCTCTCCGATTCCTACACGGATTCGTCTAATTAATATTGAATCCACTATAACCCATATCTCATTTGGTTTTTGGCTATTAATAATGATTCTCTCTCTCCTCTTGCGATTCTCACCACCATCCTCTTCTTTAATTAAGCTTCGCAATCCTCGTGTCTTTGGCCCTGGTTTGAATCCTTTTGCGCCTTACAACATGGCTAATCACTCTTCTCGCTAAATCTCTTGTCACTTTGTTTTGTTATCCGCTCTCAATTATGTAAAGAAAGAAAATCCTTTAATTTGAGGGTCTATTAGGTCCTATTTTTGGGTGTTTTATACAACGAGTTGTTCAAATTTGGGGGTTTGTTTTCTTGAATACTGCAGTTTCTCGAGTCTCTTAAATCATGTAGAAAAGAAAATTCCTGAAATTTGTGGGTCGTTTACGTCCTATTTGTCTGACAATTACGTGGGTTTTCTTAGCTTTAGAAATCTCAGCACAATTAGTAAAATTTGTCGATTTGTTTGGTTAAATAACAGTTTATTGAGTATTGGGTGTTCTTTGTTCTCTCTCTCTCTCTCACACACACACACACACACACACACACATATATATATATATATATATATATATATATATATATATAACTTTGAAAGTATGCCTCAAGAGTACGTAGCTTCTAACCTTCCGAGCAGGCGGGCTTATAGGTCTACAGGTGATAGGGATGATAGAGGCTGGACAATGCTTCACATTGGTGCCCGGAAAGGCGATATCAAAGAGGTATATATTCTAGTTTCATTCTGGCTGAAATTTATTGAGTAATGAGTTGATTGTTGTGGAATTTATTGAATAAATAATAAACAAGAAATGGTATTAAATAGTCATTGTATTGTTGTTTTTATAATATGTTATATGTATATATTTGACCTTCATATTGTGAACTGGTTGGGTAATGTACCGATGAAGCTAAAAGTTATTTGAAATTTGTATCAACAATTGCGGCATCTTTCTTTTTATGATGTGGTGTATGGTTTTGCTTTTGAACAGATGTCTTGAATTTTGTGTCATATCTGACCATATTCTTAAGGACCTAAGTTTAGGTCTCATGACAACTGTGTATAGTATAATAGAGTGAAACTCTCCCTTCCGCAGTTCCTTTTTTTTTGTCAAGTTTCATATTTATACAATATCCTATTTCCTATTACTGCTTGTCAAACATTTGGAGAACATACAAGTAGCTGTTAAAAAGTTATGACGGCATGAAATGTGTGGATAAAGTTTTTGTTAGCAGTTGAACAATCTTCTGTTTTCTGTTTCTCAACCTTAAATCGACCAGCAATGTCTTTGTTGTATTAGTAGAATAGTATTGCCTGAAGGTTAATATTACACCCAAACTAGTTTGGGTTTAGTCTTTTAGTAGGGGTGGACCTTTTATGCTCTTTAATATTTTCCGTAGTGCTTTCAGATTGTTGTTAACAACAAATTATATCATGTATGGTTTAAAGCAGTGTTCTAAAAATCCCCGCCTAGATCCGCCTATGCCCCGCCTAGGCGCCAGGTCCCCTCTTGGCGCCCAGCCTAGGTGCTAGGCCCCCCTGGCGCCTCCTGGCGCCTCACCTAGGCCTAAGGCGGCAAAAAAATCCTCCAGGAAATTACGCAGGGCCTAAGCGGAGAGTTTTTTTTTAATTTTAATAACTACCCAAACCAGATCTTGATATATTTATTTTTCTAATGATTTACCATATTTATAATACATGTTGTAATATATCAAATTACAACAAGAAGTGAACAATATCAAGTCAAAATGAATAATTTGATTATAGTTGTAATTTTTTGAGCTTGTACTAACTTCAAATTATATAAATGATGATACATTTGTAATATTTAGTTTAATTCAATATAATTCTTAAATTTATGTTTAGTTTCTTATGTTTTAATATTGAATTAAATTCTTGAAATTTAAATTTTATTATTTAATAGTAATCTTATTTATGACTAAAACTAATACGTTAAAAATATGTTTGAACTTTGAACAATTGCATGTTTGTATTTGACATTTGACATTAGCAATATGGATGTGTTTGAACTTTAAGCAAATGCCTATATTTTTTAGCTTTATATTATTGTTTTGTTTAGATAAATGTAAGATAAAATATTAAAATTGACTTAAAATAAAAAATTTCGCCTAGGCCCCGCCTAGGCCTTCTAGGCGCAAGGCCCTCCTCGGCCGTCTGACTCCCGCCTAGCGCTTTTTAGAACATTGGTTTAAAGATTTTTTTTAGCTAAGTAGTGACATGCCTGTTATCTTTTTCAATACATATATGATGTGATTTACCATGTTTCACTTAGAAAGGGATATGGGGAGGCTGCTACCTGGTGCGAATCTTACAAATGAATAACTAAAAATTATTGAGTCCTCACCCTCGAACCGATTTTGGAATTACACGGTGCCTGTTCCTTCGTTTTGTTGTATTTAATGCCAGAGACGGATCTTTTTTTAAATTAGGGGTTTTAATTATAGATTGATTTGAAATAGAAGATTAGTTTTAATTGTAGTAGTAGATTTTGTAACGCCCGAGAAAATCAGATTTTTACGAGAATTAAATTTTTTATTTGATTATGAGGATTAAATAAATTTAATTGATTATTTATGTGAGTAAGTTATGTGAAGATCGTTCTATGACCTAGAATGTGCAATTGTGGTTAGGATTTTGGTCACGTGATAAAATTAAAGTGTTTGAAGATGAAAATAAAAGTTTTTCGGGAAATTTCTGTAAAAACACTATTTACTGATTTCTGCTAAGGAATTATTTTTGAATTTCCGAGAAACGCGTAATGATAGAATTCTAAGACGAGATGGAATATCCAATAATATTTCAGTTATGACAAATGAAGTTTTTGCTTGCGGACTTAAAACCTAACGGTTAGGGAAAATGATTTCCGAGAAGGAAAATGATTTCCGAGAAGGAAAATGAAATGTGTATAATGAATTAAAGCAATGATCGTATAATACGTAGATATTGTACGAGGTAATGAATACGAGTATAATACGAGGTATTATACATGTATGAATGATGGTATGTCGTATATGAATAAGTATACAAGTTAGAATACGAGAATAATACGTAAACAATATGTTATAAGGCTTTAAGCCAAATGTATTGGACTTGTAGAATTTGTTAGGAAAGGTTAAGCCCAATGGTAGAAATGGTTAAGTCCAATGTGAATTAATGAATAAGCTCAATGTTTGTTTAATGCAAGCCTAAGTATAAGTTAAGCTAAAAGCCCAAAGTAAGAACTTATGGGTTATTGTATGATTAAAACCCATGGGTGATCCAAAGTGTGATGGCCAAGCATAAGTTGTGATGGCCAAGCAAAGAGTGTGATGAACAGGCAAAGGATAAGTTAAGTAAAGGCTAAGTAAACTTGAAGGCTAAGTAAAGTGCTTATACTTGATGGCTAAGCAAGGAATAAGCTAGGTGATGACCAAGTTAAGTAATGGCCAAGTAAAGAGCAAGTAAACTTAATGGCTAGGTAAAGTGCTTTTAATGTGATGAGCGAGTTAACTTAGTACTTAAGTAATGAATAGTAAGGAGGTGATTAAGGAGGTGGATGGCTTACCTTACTTTGAGATTTTTATAAATAAGAAGGATGCTAGCTCATTTGTTGGTTGTTTCATTTCATCCAACATCTTAAGTGCTTATTGGTTAGAGAGAAAAAGCTATAAAAGCTAAAAAAAGCTAGCCTTTGTTAATTCAAGAAGCAAGAAGAAGATAAAAGCTTAATCAAGTGAACTTCAAGGGTAAGAAACTAATCCATGATTCTCTTTCTCTTCAATTGCTAGAGAAGTGAGTAGTGGTAGAACATGTATGCTAAGAAGAAGTAAGAATGGTTAATCAAAGGACATAAGCTTTAATAAGACGTGAATAAGCAATTCGTTCATATATAAGTTATGAACTAAGGAAGAATTGTAAGAACTTGTAATATGTTTACAATAATAAAATTTGTATGATTAGAAGATGAGAGGATGATGGTTAGAAGACTTAAACTATGATAAGTCATGTAATGTAAAATCATAAGTAGTTTATACTTTTATAAGTTATAAGCTCATGAAGAACAAGTAATAACTTATCATGTAAATAAGTTAATGAAATAGGTATGTTAAGATGTTAGTATGATGGATAAAATCCATTTGAAGCGATGAACAAATCATAAGTAACGAAGTTATGCCGGAATTCACACGATTAGACGATAATCGTCAAATTCGTGAAATTCTCGGAAAAGAAGTCAAATTTTGACGTTGAGCTAGGAAACGTTGGTTTTCAATGGAGTATAGTCTCATTTGGCATTATAGAGTTGCGAACTCGAAAATGACCGAATTCCAACTTAGAACGAAGACACGAGCGTTGAACGTTCACGAACGTTTATTGTTTTTGTTAAAATGAACTAATAGGTGAATTTTTAGTTAACGGATTCAAAAATGGAAAATTCTTGCATGAACACGTAGAGTTTGTAATTTGTGGGCTAATGTCTTTTGAACGAGCCAATTCGGACTTATAACGAAGAAGTTATGTGTTCGGAAAATTCGTATATGTAATAAAACCGTCAAAACTGTCTGGTACTGAGGTCTGGCGCCGCAGCGCCAGACAAAGCACACGGAGTGGCGCCGTAGTGCCAAAGCGTCCAAGAGCTACTGAAGTCTCGCGGCACAGCGCGGTTGAATGAACTGGGCGTGGCGCCGCAGCGCCAAGGCCGGGTTCCTGGCCACTGACGAGTGGCGCCGCAGCGCCAGCACTAAGTGAAGCATAGAGGGATATTTTTGAATATAAATATAAATTAAAGGAGAAGTGAATGAAGGATGAATTAAATCCTTAATTAACTTAATGTGTCATCATTACGAATGTTATAAACCATAGGTATAACACTAAAGGTTGGAGATAAGTCATTTGAATGTGAACGTGAACGGTATGCAATAAGTGTATTTAACCAATGACGATCGAGTTTCGATTAATAACGTGAGAACGTTAGTAAGCCGTGAGGAAGGATGATTAACTCGAAACGAGTTGTATTAATGAAATAATTTCAATTAAGTTATAGAAGAGAAAGAAGTTGGTAAGAACGATGTAAGTTATAACGGCAAGCCGGAACCAATAATAACAAATCTATTACATGATTAGATTAAGAAGAAGGGTAAGATTCATTAGGAACCATGTATGTTCATTTATGACCTAATGTGGTATGTTATGTGGCTATGTGTTTTAGAGACTGTAAAGATTCAAAGGAAAAGTAATTATACTGTAGCAGACGCTGAAGGCAAGTTTTCTTATCGCTTGTCTAACCTTCATGTTAGCCAAGTTTTCAGTAATTTATGTTGTGCGATGCATGAATTGTTTTAAAGAAAGGATCGATGCCAATTTTAACTCGGCTTGACTAATCTTGAAAGATTGATTGATTTATTTACAAGTCTTTCAATATAGAATTGATAACGCTATCCTACGCCAATTGTTTGGTACAGATTCAAGGCAAGTCTTGAGTATGAATAAACAAATGTATTTTACATCGATTATTCGATGGGCACGCGAGGTTGCCAAAACTTAAACGTGAATATGTTGAACGGATGAGTGTTGATCAACATAGAGTACTATAGGCTGATCACCTAGAAATGCTCGTAAGAAATGTCGGACTTACGGTCTTAGTACCGAGTTGTCCTTAACATGAATAAAACCTAAAAAGAAGGTTCATGGTCTTATGGACTTATTCAGAATTTCCAATCTACTATATGTTCTTTGGAATTGTTTTATGAGATGAGAAATGCTATTCAATTTTTCATAGTACTTCTTAACTATTGTTCAGTTAATGAAGAAAAATCATATGATTCTCGAAGTGGTATCTTTATAATATATTGTTAGACTTGCTGAGCTAGTTGTGCTCACTTCTTGCTTGAATAATATGATTGCAGCTAAGGTCGAGCGAACCGAGGGTTCCAGTAGAGATAAAGGCAAGGCGAAGATGAACGACTAGTTTATTCTGTAATAGACTAGTATGTTTGTATGAATTATATTACAACGAACAAAGAATGTAACGGTTTCAGAACCTGGGAACGAGATGTATTATTATTAATGTAATAAGAATGTCGTTTATACACATATTTTAATGTTGTTTCAATAGAATGAATGTACAGTTATGAGTAACGTGTAGCACCACCTGTCGGGTTGGAAGATACCCGAATTTGGGGGCGTCACAGATTTTAAGTAGATGATTATTTCCCTTTTATATTAGGATTCTTTACTTGGTCGCTTAGTCGTAGGGTTCCTATATAAAGAGTTGTAACCTTTGTTATTTTTTATATAATATAAATTGATTTGAGAATTGTGTGTTTTGTGGTTTGTGACCCTTGTTTATCCCTTTTTATTTTCCACCCCACCATTGTCCTAAATGGGATTTTATTTTTGTTAAGCATTTGAATAAGCTTGAGAAGAATTCTATTAGATGATATTCAGAACATTGTGATTGATCATCAAAGTCACTCTTTTTTCAGACTTAGGGGCTGTTTGTTTAGAACTTAATGGGTCTGAATGGCTGAATCGGTAAGTGGCTGAATCATTAAGTGCGTTTGTTTTGAAAAAAAATCGTCTGAATGGCTGAATCGGTCAGATGCGTTGGGCTGAATGGTTAAGTCCGAATTTTTGGTCTGAATGGCTGAATGGTTGGCTGAATGAAGTAAAAAAAATAAAAATAATAATAAAAAAAAATATAACTATTATATTATGTAATATTAAATAAATTTACAACAACTTTAAATTTTTTCAGAGGGGTAAAATATTAAAAATATGTCATTCAGATCTTTAAGATATGTCAGTTATCAAACAATTTTTTTCATTCAGATTCAGCTCATTAAGATTCAGATTCAGCTCATTCAGATTCAGATTCAGATTCAGATTCAGATTCAGATTCATTCAATTTTTATCAAACACCCCCTTAGTTGCAAAATTTAGTAAAGCTCACCCTTTTATGAATTCCAGAACTTTTGTTAGTATAGAGGTATGCTTGGCTCATGAAATTAAATTTCACTATGAAATCTATAAATCAGGGACTTAGAAATCTAAGATATCAAAAACCGTTGATTGATTTAATTTTCAATACAATTAGGTAAGGGTATACACAACCGAAAATCGGTCGGACTGTACCAAATTGCGCTGAGCCAGCCGGTCTTATGTTATGTTATCTTGGACGAGGTTATGAAATAGGGAAGACCGCGAGTTGCTCGGCTGGTTGTCTTGTGAAAAAATAATTGGTTATTGTGACGCTCCCAAATTCGGGTATCTTCCAACCCGACATATGGTGCTACACTGTACTCATAACTATACAATCATTCCATTGAAATACAACAAAATGAATGTAATTACTATCTTCTTATTACAATCAAACTATAATCTTTCCGAGGTTCATAAACCGATTACATTATTTGTTGTTCATAACATATAATACATACAAACATACTAATCTATTACACAATGGCTAGGCATCCATCTTAGCTTTGCCCTTATCTCTCTTAGCATTCTCAGTACGTTCATCCTTAACTGCAGTCATATAATTCACGCAAGAAGTGAGCATAACAAGCTCAGCAAGTTTTAACAAAGGATAACAGTAATATCACATTCGTGAATTATATGACAATTCCTACATAACTGAACAACGGGTCATCCCCATTTGTTGCCCCATGGGTTTTACCCATTCGGTGACCCACGGTTCGGTTTTCATGAATTGGGCTTATTTAATTTAACCTTGGGCTTTGACTTGGGCTTAACCCATTAATCCCCTTGGGCTTGCTCGTTCAAATAATTGAACTAATTATAATTCAACCCAAATGAATTAACATTAAATCTTAACTTAATTCTATAATACGAATCGTATCCTATACGTACAATTCATGTATTCTCTTCGTTTAATACTCGTACGATAATCGTATTGTACTTCGTATTTACTCATCGTATTATAAATAGATACTAAATAACATCATACATGTATAACACAAGCTCTAACAATAACGAAATTCTACACATTTCATTTCCTTCTCGAAAATCAATATACTCAACCCTTAGGTTTTAAGTCCGCAGGCAAAAACTCTGTTTGCCATAAATGAAATATTATCAGATATTTCATCTTATCTCGATATTCTATCATTACGCGTTTCTCGGAATTTCAACATAATTTCCCGAACAGAAACGAATGAATAGGGTTTTTACGGAAATTTATCGAAAAACATTTATTTTCGTCTTAGAAATTCTAAACAATTAATTCTAGCACGTAGTCAGATTACTAACCATATAAAAACATTCTAGGTCATAGAACGACCTTCACATAGCTTACTCACATAAAAAATCAATTAAATTCATTTAATTCACATAATCAAATAAAAATTTAATTGTCATAAAAATCTGATTTTCTCGGGCGTTACAGTTATTCACCGGAACCAGCCGAAGCATAATTTTACTATCATAGTGTCATGTAAATAATTTACGTATTCTTTATTTTACCAATAGAGTATATCCTAAGATTTAATTCTTCATTAATTTATGGTGGTTGCTCCCTTTTGTCTACCCCTCATGGTACTATGTTGCCCAGATCGCCGACCCCTTTTGCCCAGCTTGTTGTCATCGTTGCGCAGGGGCGGATCCAGCCCATTAGTTCAGTGAGGTCAAATTTTTAAAAAAAATCAATGAAAAATAAAAATATTATACAATAAATCATAAAATTAAATAATATTTATATATTGTTTACAATAATATTTTTCGAAACTCCATAACTTGAAATTGTTGCTTGATAACTTCATTTTTAATAACTACAAAAATATCATATTCAATAATGTAAGTTATTAAACAATTATTCATCCATTCATCTTTGGATTTTTTTATGGGTCGACATTGTTATAAAAATATCATGATAGTCTCATTATAAACAATTATAAAAATTCACAAACAATTATTAAATTTGTGAAATTATAAAAAAGAAAATTTACAATATGTTTTTTAAAGAATTTTTTTGATGGGTTAATATTATGACTAAATAACTGAAAAAGAAAAAGAGTGATATAAATTTGAGTTAAGTAAATTATACAGAGAGAAGAGAACTCTTACTCATCAGAGAGAGAAGAGAACTCTTTCTTCTTCATCTTCTTCTTCTTCTGTTCTTCAAATGGTGAAATCACAAGTATTTCATAGAAAATTAAACATGAGCCTATCAATCTCCGGCGAGTATATAATCACTTGGGTCCCCAGTAATTCAAGTACATGATTGGTCTTCACAGTTACCCCTCAAGGATAATCAACTGACATAAAAATTGAGTGGGGTCAATTGACCCCACTGCCCTCAAATAGATCCGCCTATGTCGTTGCGGATATCTCAGGTTGTTCGTTAATTTTTCTTCAATTTTCATCTCCCGTGTATCCACCACTTATTTCCTCTTCTCTCCATCAGTACAAGTCTTTTGCTTTTTTCATAGTTCCCTTTCCTACTCCTGCACTCTTTCATAGCAATACATCACCCAACCCAACAACAACCAAGTTTAATTGGTACTGAATCCTTTCTCCTTAAAACTATTATTTAGTTTAGGTTGGTAAGTTTTAAGATATGAATAGATTTTTATGTAATTCTTCATTGCAATCCAAATAAAATATTTAGATTTGGAGCACTTAAAAGTTAAATCCAAATCTCACCCCTACATCTCGCCCAAATTCCACTAACCATATATATTGCAAGTGCGAAACAGCGAAACAAAGTAAAAATGAAAGTTCTCAAGTGCAAAAGGGATGCTTTTAGCATTGATTTTGCAGCCTGGTAAGTTGCAATTGCTATCCTTAGCTAACAAAAGCTGGAACATAATTCATTTCAAAAAACGTAGGGAAGATAGAATTTTGAGATGCTTTATGATAATGGTTGTGAAAAGGATCCATTTGATCTTGCTATGTGGATTTAATAGTGGGCAGGCACCCATCTTCTCGTCATTGGCTTCTTCCCCGCTTGATTCGCTACTATTTGTGCGTGAAGAAGTCGATATATATAATTTTATTGGCACTTTGGTGAGTTTTTAGTAATGCTTTACAAATGATAAGTGGTGCTGATATTAGGGCAACTTAGACTTGGAGGAAATTATTCTGTTGCTAGTGTTCTGTTATTGATATCTATCTTCTAATTGAACCTAATAATTCGTTGATATCAAAAATTTATATTTCCTTCAACACATTTCATACCAACTTGCGCATCTTGTATAGTTTATTTTGCATGATTTTACTATCATGTTTGCGTGATTATTATTGTTTCACTGCAGTGTTGATGTGCATGTTAGTGTTTTGATTGATTATAACAAAAACTTTTTACCTGGGCTATGTTCTGTTTGTTTGTTGAATTTTTGGATGATTTGACAGATGCAATAGAGATAGGTTTATGCTACTATGATTGCATTTGTCTAATTGATCTTTCTTTGGGTAGGTGAAACGGCTTCTCAACGATGGAATGGATGTAAATGTGCCTGCACTGGGCCCCAAATCACTTGGGGTCACCCCTCTCCATCTTGCTGCTAAAGGTGGACACCTCAAAGTTATGGATGAGTTGCTTGATCGTGGTGCAAATATCGATGCTCGAACCAAGGGTGCCTGTGGCTGTAAGTACACCTTCATATGATAGAAAGATGAACGACATGCTTAACATCATCCTGTTCAGAGTCCTGCAAGTCCTATGGTCTCTCTCTCTCTCTCTCTCTCTATATATATATATATATATATGTATATATATATATATATATTATGCCTAAACATTTAGCTTATCTAGAATTACTCTTGTTTTTTCTGAATCAGGGACCCCGCTTCACACTGCAGCTAAAGAAAGAAACAAGAAAGCAGTCAAATACCTGGTTCAAAATGGCGCATTCTTACCAGATGATATTAATGACAGCAGGTTTAATCCTCCACTCCATTATTGCCCTGGTCTGGAATGGGCTTATGACGAGTTGAAGCGCCTTCAACAAGAGAACTCATCAAGCGAGACCTCCTACAGCTCTGAAAGCTGAGGTCGCAGCAATTTGCTTCTACATTTCTCTTACTATTATGGAAGCAGAGCCATCTTGACATGCTTCTATTTTTCTATCTTAAATTTGAATGCATGATTTTGCTATTTGATGTCAATGACACCACCTAAATAAGTATTTGAATGATTTTAAAGATGTATCAGTATGTTGCCTACATGAGAACGAACCCCAAGTTATGTTGCATTTGTATTGGGATCTTAGATTTTCACCTTTTGCTGTTATGTGGTGTTATTATTGTGAACTGTTGAACTTAAATGTAATATTGGAAGGATTATTATGATACTTGTTTAATATGGATATGGATTTGGTAGCAAGTTTGCTTAGCCTAAGATTATTTTTGCATTCTGAACTCTCTGCCTTGCTACTGTATACTTAAGATCTTCATAAATGGATGATTAGCAATTAATCTCAATATAAGTTGAAATTAAACTTGAGTTGTAGCTTGTTTTGTTCAATTGTATAAAAAGTCCGTATACGCTTATGGTAGCCAATAATATTTGAAACTGTACTTTTTTAGATTTCAAATTCACTGGATATTCGACGTTGGGAATCTTTTCCTTCTTACCAAGTTTCTCCTTCATGAAGAAAAGAGATCTTTCATATTTCTCATAACTTTTGTCAATATTTTGGCAAAACTATTAGCCCATCGTATTTATAATCTACAAGAATGTATTACTTTAGAAATTCCAAAAATTTGTTTAATTGATACACGTTCCCAAATTCCCCTGCTTAATAATGGAAACATCCATTCATTCTTTCGCTTGTCTTAAACCTCACATTTACATCACTTGTTTATAATATAAATTAGACTCACTTACAACAATTTTAATACTTGATTACATCATAATGTATCTTATATTATTACAAAAATTAATATAACATCATAATCTATTACATCTATATTATTCATTTTTCATTACAACTATTTCCTTCCCCTTATCTTCTTCTTTTGGATCCTTCTGCCTTATCTCAAAATTTAAATAGAATGCAATAGTGAGCATCAAATTCGCTCAACAAATTTAAAAAGAGTTTAAAATCATAAGCCTGAGTATAAATTTCAATTATTGAATTAACATTACATATAACTTTAAAATTAGTAATTCAAATAGAATCTTAGAATTTTTGAAATGCTCAAAATCAACGTAACATCACAAAATGTCCAGCATTAGATTATAGTGTCTATGAAATTTCATCACATCATTACTCACAAGAATTTTAATATTTTTAGAGAGAAATGAAAGGTTGTAGGGACAAAGAACTGATTATAATGTTCATCAGTCAAAGACTGAGAATTCTCTAATATATTCAACAATCACAAAGACTGCAAACTCTCCAATATATTCGACAATCATAAAGGCTGCGAACTCTTCATAGAGTATTATTAGGTGATCAGGTTAATAACATCCCAAGCTATGACTTCATCATATTCACATCGTATTTTAACGGTTCGTTGAGTACTCTTATAATTTTTTCACCGTAATTCAACGGTAATGGTCGGTTCACCTGACATTCCCCTATACAATAGGGTTGTTCAACTCAGTTAATACCATCAGGAATCCACAACAATGAAACATTTGGTTTGGAGCACTCAACATATCTCCAAAAAACTTAAATAATTCAATAATTCAATGAACCACATCACTGATCACATCAGTTGAGTATAGCTGACACAAATAGTTTAAAGACATTAATTTAAATAATCTCATCAACCGAGTCTAGCAGAAACAAATGACATAACTCATTACATAAAACAATTCATGAATAACAAGAACTTAAAAAAATATAATTGCAGTTTAATAAAAAAACAATTCGTAATTCGTAAATGCACATAGGTGGGGCACTTGCCTTATTTGTGTGCACTTCCCTTGTTCATGTTATTAACGTTATTTGCATGAAATTCTACAATATCCATAAGGATTTACTTAATTAACTTAACTGTTACAAATTAATAGTTATCATCAGTAACTACTTGTAAACCCGTTCTGATAATTTTCTTTTAATGTAAACTCGTTCCCAAACATCATCCCATACCATTTTCATTAGCTCCCTCGTATAACGGCCATATATCACTCACATATGCTCATACGTTCCGTTTGAATGTATATCAACCGACGAAAATATAATACATATTTATCAATTTTACTTTAATTAATTTTTCTTAACTCATTTTCTCCATTAAACCTCTTTAACCATTTTATTATTTTTCTTCCTTTTGGCCCCACTTAGGTAAATATATTATAGACTTATTTTGATTTTTTTAGATTTTTCCTTTGAAGTTTATTATTTATTAAGGGGCTATTTATGTCTAAAATTGCATTATTTATTAAAATTCAAAATTGCTTCCAAAACTTATGAACTTTGGACAATAATCTCTCTGCATCTAAATTTACTTCTACCCAAAATTTGATCCCAATCCGAGTTGCAAAACTTAAGTTATTGCAATATTAATTTTAAACCTGTTTTTGTTTTGTTCATAACTCCTTCATCTTAAGTGTACTTTTGTTCATATTTAGACACACCATACCTTATTACACCAGGTATCATGCCTCAAAAACCCTTATTTTATTTCACAAGTTAACCATCCAAAATTGCCCCTGAAAAAATTAGGGTAGTGTGTTTTTCCTGTTTTTCAGCTCTACCCTATGTCGGTAGAAAATTCACCAAAAATAATCCACAAAGGACTTTAACCTCAAACCTCTGCAGATACTTAGCTAACTTGTAGATCTATCCAAAACCGCATATCTCACTCAAAAATTCATTATACACAAGTAGTTATGTCATTTACCATTTCGGGTTATATTCTAAAATATTAAGACTAATTAATCTAACTTAGGTTCCATTGTTCCTTCTTCTGCTCCAATAGAATTTATCTATGATCAATGGTGTTTTCAACCATGATCCAACATATTTAGGCCCGTACAAGTATAATACATGTTTATAAACATAAATCTAGCGCTTTCATTTGAAAATTTGAATATAAAAAAGTTTTAGGGTATTATCTTTACCAGTTTTTGTTCCTTACTTCCAAACTCCAAGTTTTCTTCTTTTTTGCTCACTTGCTAGTTCCTCTCTTCCTTCTCTTTTGCTCCAGCCGAGTGGGTAATGTTATGCGTGGGTTTGTGTTGTTTTTGTTAGCTTTTTTGCTTTATATGGAAATTTTGGTGTGTGGTCCAAAGTTGGGTCATATCTCCACTTTCTTTTTGCTTCCAAGTTAGACCACATACTTAATTTAGCTATCCCAGTCTCTCTATCAGTTGGTCATATGGGGATTTATCCCTGTTAGGAATCTAATAATAGATTAGAAGATTGCTTAAGTAAGGGGGAAGTTTGATTAGAACTCTGATTAGATTCCGAACGTATGTGATTTGATGATGAAGGCTGTATGCGATTTAATGATAAAGCTTATAAAGTATGTGTATAGATAAGTTTTGTATGATCCTTAATTGAAATATCTATGTACAAAGACTTAAAATAGTATGATCAAACTTGTTAGGTTGATATTTATCCTATCTGCATGTGCAACAGATAGAATCAATCGTAAAGCCTGTAAGACCCCAACTTTTATGAATAAAGAATAATTTTTCTCGAAATATATTTTTGAATATTATGGTGTGGATTTGATATAATGTTATAGTTGTGGGTAATATTTACAAATTTTACAAAAGTAAGCAAGTTGTTATAAAATATTCGATTGGTCGGGGAATATTCGTTTTAACAGGAATATTCGTACGACGAAACAATCATTGGTGGACCGCATAACGGAAGTATTGTCGGAGTTAGAAAATGACAAAAATATCTTTTTATAAAATTAACGGCGAAAGTTTTACCGTTAACTGTTGAAATAACTGGTGGTAAAAGTACAATAATACGCGTGGTTGCATAGTAGCACACGATATTGTACAATATCTTTGATGATTGATGCTTACGTGAGAAGTCACTCAGTTATAATTAATTATTGCTACAGTAATTGCTGCATAATATCTCTCATATTATTGATTTTATTATTATCACAGTATCATCTACATTGTATTTTATATTATTAAATTAATAATTGAGACGACAAAGTTATTCATATTATTATTTGCATTATTTACGATGTCTAGAAAGTTTTATCGAGGAAAGGAGTTTGGTCACCTAATTGCGCCAATAGAGAGAAATCCTTATCGGAAAGCCCCCTCTTTCCTGAGAATGATCTGATTGTTATACATATTGCGAGTTATAATATTAATGATGAATAAGTTCGTGTTAATTAAAGATGAAAATAATATTTCCATTGTGTTGGGATTATTAGTATTGGTGGAAATCGATAATTATTTGGATAATAATTGATATTTGGAGGTTAAATTGACCAATCGAGTAATTAATCGGATAAATAAGCAATTAATTGCTATTAGTTCACATGCATATAACTATTTGTTCACATGAATGAAACTATTGATTCACATGCATTTACTATTGGGGGAGGTGGTGCAAGTTTGATAATACTTGTAGGACTAAATTAAAAATAGAGAAAAAGATGAAGGTACTATAATGTAATAATTCAAGCCCCAAAATGTGCAATTATCGAAACTATGTTTTTCTATAAATAGAAGCTCATTCTTCTTTCATTCTCACCAATTCACTAAGACTCACAAGAGCAATTATAGAGAGAGAAGCTATAGAGAGAAAGAAGAAGAGTATTCTGCTACTTCACTATTTCAGTATCAAGTTTTCTTCTAAGGTAAGGGATATTATTTTGTTTAGTATTTGTATGAAATAATATTTTCTTCCATACTCTATAGTATGTAAGTAATATTATTTCGTTTCGTATTCCTAATTCTACACTCATTTTATTAAAGTATTGCTTCTATACTCTGTGAAATTAGTAGAATATCCTTAAAATTTGTGCTTCATTTAGTATCGTTCACAAGAATATTTTTCTGAACATTCTTATTAAATTTTAAGCTTTTCATGCTGGAGTACTATTTACGGGGTACTATTCACAAAGTACTATTCACGGGGTACTATTCACGAAGTACTATTCATAAAGTATTATTAACGGGGTACTATTCACTCGGTTACTATTCACTCGGGGTAATATTCATGACAAAGATTGATTTCTTTTCTGTCCAAATCATTTTTGATACAATATTATTCTTGAATTTTACTTCACAAAGCAGTATCATGTTGAAAATTTAGACATTATTGAATTCTAGATAAATTAAATTATAAACTTTAAAAATTTATCCTTTACTTTCTTTTAATTGAATTCTTATATCAGTGTCATTATCCTCATGCTTATATTGTGATGAAAGTCATCTTTGGCCATAGTGCCTAGATGGACTGTTGATTGGTATGATTATGACAATGGATTATTTGGTATAATCATGACTGTAATGTTACAAATGATGTGGTAAAAGTCATCATTGGCCCGTAGTGCATTGATAGAAAGTGGTTGGCATGATCATGACCATTGGTGAAAACACAAATATCCTTTGCCCGTAGTGCATGGATAATTCGTGGTTGTGATACTAATGAATATCCTTGGCCCGTAGTGCATGGATAATTCAGTGATGTGGTTTATTTATTGAGCTGAGTCTCAGTGATAAAATTGATGATAAACTTTTTAAATCATAGAAGATAGTAGATATCATGCCCTACTTGACTCTTCTAATGGATTACTTGTTCCGTTGCAGTTAAACTTGATGTTTATTGTATTTTATCAGTTTAACACTGTTGAAGGCTAATGATAATTTTTTCTGCATTATCTTAGTCATAATATTTCTTACTAGGCTAGTTGAGCTCACCCTTTTGCTTTCATTGTTCTCTTCAGAAAATGAGAACGTACCCGGGACTAGTCGGAGAACGAAGTGATGGTCTGAGATGGTGTTATAGTAGTCCTCACTATTCTATGAAATAGTGTAATAATAATTGTAATGAGGACTCCATTTGAGTTTGGATATTGTCTAGAAGACAATATTCGTGTAAAAACTCTCAGCTCATGTTGTATAATTAAGTTTGTATTTGTATTTTGTACCATGTATTTGGCGACTCAGAATGAGTGATTTATTACTATTTTGGGGGCGTCATAGTTGGTATCAAATCTTAGGGATATGATCCCTGGTTGAGATGTGAGACTAGAACTACGAGGGGAGAGACGAGTTAATCCTTCGCTAGTATGACCTACCTAAGTTATTTATTATTTAATTGGTCGATCCGAGTATAGGGATGATATGTGGCATGCCAATTAACCCTTGTTTTATGAAAGTGTTTGAAAATGGCATATAAAAATGTTGAGATAAACAATGGAGCACAGGAGACCGTTGAGTCACCACAGATCAATATGTAAGACCCTAACTTTTATGAATAAAGATGAATTTTCTATAAATATAATTTTTGATTATTAAGGAGTGAATTTGATATAATGTTATAGTTGTGGGTAATATTTATAAATTTTGCAAAGTACGCAAGTTGTTATATTATATTCGATTGTTTGGGGTATATTCGTTTTAACAGGGAATATTCGTATGACGACACAATCATTGGTGGACCCCACAATGGAATTATTATTGGAATGAAAAAACGACAGAAATATATTTTTATAAAAATAACGGCAAAAGTTTTACCGTTAACTGTGGAAATACCCGGTGGTAAAAGTACTGTAATACACGTGGTTGCATAGTAGCACACGATATTAATTATTGATGCTTACGAGAGAAGTCACTTAGTTTTATTCAGTTATTGTTACGGTAATTGCGGCATAGTATCTCACATTATTTGATTCAATTATTGTCGATATTTTATATATTATTAAATCAATAATTGAGACGATACATTTATTCATATTATTATTTGCAATATTGACGATGTCTAGAAAGTTCTATCGAGGAGAGGTTTGGTCACCTAATTGCGTGCCAATAGGGAGAAATCCTTATTGAAAAGCCCCCTCTTTCTTGAGAATGATTTGGTTGTTAAATATTACGAATAATAATTATGATGAATAAATATTGTTAAAAATATTGAAAGGATTTTTATGAAGTATTTATTGTAAATATTGGCGTATTATTTGGATCCCCATTTACCTATTTTTCAAAATAATCGGTAGAAATTTATTCTTTATAATAAAGGTGGGGGCCACATGTGGGGCCCATGTATGGAAGAAATGGATGAAATGAAAATGGGGTGGGGGTAGAAAACGTATTTAGGAGGGAATTAGTATTTTATATATATATATATATATATGTGTGTGTGTGTGTGTGTGTGTGTGTGTGTGTGTGTGTTTATAACATGTGTTTATATATATCTGCATTATTATTATTGATTTATTTAAATTGGCATCCGTGAATTCATAAAGCATCCACGAGTTGCATAATTGTTGCATCCATGATTTTGTTTCTTACACAGTGCCCCTTCCATTCTCTTATAAATAGGATGCTTAGTTAGAATTGAAAATCACACCAGAATTAGAGAATTCTTCTTCTATAATATTGAGCGTATTTCTTTCGAGTTTTAGAAAGCTTTGAGCGTAGAAAATAGTGAAAGTTTTCTTCAAGAATATCCCTGCTATACCAGTTGGAATACTCTTCTTTTCAAGGTAAGGGATATTATTTTTATTCAGTATTCATATGAAATAATATTTTCTTCCATACTCTGTAGTATGTAAGTAATATTATTTCGTTTCAGATTTCGAATTCTACACTTATTTTGTTAAAGTTTTTGGCTTCTATACTCCATGAAATTAGTAGAATATCCTTGATATTTACGCTTCATCCAATATCTTTTTATGGAAATATTATTCTGAGCATTCTTGATAAGTTTTAACTTTTTTATGCCGGAGTACTATTCACGGGGTACTATTCCTGAAGTACTATTCATGGAGTACTATTCACTCAGTTACTATTCACCCGGGGTACTATTCATGATAAAAATTAATTTCTTTTTGGTCCAAATTATTTTTGATACAATATTATTCTTGAATTTTACTCCACAAAGTAATATCATGTTGACAATTTGGACATTATTAAATTTTGGATAAATTAAATATTAAAGTCTTTAAAATTTATCCTTTGCTTTCTTTTAATTGAATTCTTATATCATTATCATCATCCTCATGTTTGTATTATGATGAAAGTCATCTGTGACCGTAGTGCATAGATGGACTTGGTATGATTATGACCAGGGATTATTCGGTATAATCATGACCGTAATGTTATAAATGATGTGGTAAAAGTCCTCATTGGCATGTAGTGCATTGATGGACAGTTGTTGGCATGATCATGACCATTGATAAAAACACGAATATCCTTGGCCCGTAGTGCATGAATAATTTATGGTCGTGATACTAATGAATAACCTTGGCCGTAGGGGTGATTCGATGATGTAGATTATTTAGCGATAAAATTGATGATAAACCTTTTAAATCATAGAAGATAGTAGATTTTATGCTCTACTTGACTCTTCTAATGAATTGCTTGTTCCGCTGCAGTTAAACTTGATGTTTATTATATTTTGTCAGTTTAACACTATTGAAGGCTAACGATAATTTATTTTGCATTATCTTAGTCATAATATTTCTTACTGGGCTAGTTGAGCTCACCCTTTGCTTTCATTGTTCTCTTTAGGACATGAGAATATAGCTGGGACTAGTCGGGGAACGAAGTGACGATCCAGATGTTTTCATTAGTAGTCTTCACTATTCTATGAAATAGTGTGATAATAAATGTATTGAGGACTTATTTTGAGTTTAAATACTGTCTAGAAGACAATATTTGTATTAAAACTCACAGTTCATGTTATATATTTAAGTTTGTATTTGTATTATGTACCATGTATTTTGTGACTCAGAATGGATGATGTATACCTAATTTGGGGGCGTCGCAGTTGGTATCAAAGCTTAGGGATATGATCTCTTGCTGAGATGTGAGATAAGAACTAGGAGTGGAGAGACGGGGAATCCCTTCGCTAGTATGACCTATCTAAGTTTAATTGGTATTGAATTGGTTGGTCAGAGTATATGGATAATATGTGGTATGTCAGTTAACCCTTGTTTTGTGGCAGTATTTGAAAATGACATCCAAGAATGTTGAGAATAGCAATAGAGCACAGGAGACCGTTGAGTGACTACAGATCAATACCCAGGATAATGTGCAACAGGAAGACAATAATCCTCAGGTAAACAACAACACCGATCAAATGATGAACGATGGGATGTTCAGAGGCTATATAAAATTCATACAACATCAGGCGAGAGCGGTTCCTGTCCAAAATGTAGGTGGAAACACTGACAACTCTCGGAAGGTCACCGCTAAGCAGTTCGAGAAGCTGGGACCACCGGAGTTTTTGGGAGAGCCAAAACCACTTAAGGCGGAGACGTGGATAAAGCAGATCACTAAGATATTTGATGTCTTGGGATGCTCCAAGGAGCAAAAGGTTTCATTTGCCACCTTCATGTTACGAGGAGAGACAGATTATTGGTAAGAATCTGTAAAGCGTACCCAGCCTGCCGTACTCAAATGTCTTGGGAGAAGTTCCAAGAACTGTTCAACGACAATTTCTTTCCCGAAAGTATTTGTCACATGAAAGATGTAGAGTTCATCAAGCTGGAGCAAAATAATATGACCGTATCGCAGTACGAAACCAAGTTTGCCTAGTTGTCCGGGTTTGCGTCCCACTTAGTTGATAACGAGGAGAAAATGACGCGGATGTTTTTAAGAGGTTTGAAACCCGAGATACGTCAATACCTTATCTCT
The DNA here is from genome assembly GCA_020205505.1 of Panax japonicus. Lineage (NCBI taxonomy): Eukaryota > Viridiplantae > Streptophyta > Magnoliopsida > Apiales > Araliaceae > Panax > Panax japonicus. The sequence goes on along the minus strand of CM035110.1, from coordinate 32,452,955 downwards.
CACAAACTGTGTTTGTATTCAGATGTTGTAAATAGGGCTCAGTTATTGGAGCGCGATAATGAGTCAACCTAACCAAGAGAGAGCAGCCGACAAGTTGATATTACCAGTGGTAGCAGTCATCAAAGCGGTGACAACAAACGTGGAGGGAATCAACATGCCAGAAATGGTAACCACTTCGGTGGTAATCATGACCAAGATAATAAAAGTGGACATTTCAAGAAGAGGAGATTCAACAATGATGGAAAGACGTCAGCACCAGTACCCGTTGTTAAGGAAGAAGAACGACCACCTATCATATGCCTCAAATGCGGAGGGGAAGGACATATCAGTCCAAACTGTGCGCAACATTCCAAAACGTGATACAATTTTGAAAGAGAAGGTCTCATAGCTCAATTTTTTCGTTCAGTGAAGCCAAGTCCAGCTGGGATGGAGGCACCAAAGGCCGTTCCAGAAAAGTCAAAACCAGTAGTTTAAGGGAGAGCATTTGTCGTAACCTCCCAGAAAGAAAGGAACCCGAACGAGGTCATCACGAGTAAGCTAATCATAAACTCTAGCGAAGTTTATACCTTATTTGATACCGGTTCTACCCATTCTTTTATTTCTCCTATTTTTGCTCAACGTTTAAATTTGACTCTGGAGAAATTAGACTTTGACTTATCTGTTGAAACTCCGTTGTGAGAAACCTTCATTACATCCACTGTTTATAAGTCTTGTGTGGTACAAATCGGTACCCTCACATTACCTGTCGATCTTATTTCATTGAAAATACTTACATTTGACGTAATTCTAGGGATTGATTGGTTAACTACTCATCATGCAAAAATTGATTATTTTTGTAAGGTTTTTAGCTTTCATATTCCTAACCAACCTATTATACAAATTCAAGCAACCAAATCATTAAAATAAATCACTGTCATCTCAAGCCATAAAGCTATTCTGATAAGTAGGTTTTATACCTACTTATCCGGTATCTGTTACTTGAATTAGTTACTTAAACTCATGTTTCTTAGTTACTTTTCATGAATTTTGTGTTTATTTTGTAGATCTTATGCTAGGGAGCGATGTGAGCGACTATTGGTATGAAAATGCAAGGAAAAACAATTCGGACATCATTTGGGATTTTATGTTCATTTCATGTTCTTGGCTTGGAACTTGGATTATGTTGTAGAGCTTCTTCTTAAATTTCCGAAACATCTTGAATTATTCTAATCAGAGTTCGGATGCAAGAGTTATGACCTTTGTACCAACGAACGTTGCACGTCACTGTTTTGGGTGGCCATTTGCATAGCTGTAACTTCCAACTCAATTTCAGGCTTCATACGTCCATTATTTCTCAATTATAAAAGAATAAAAGTTTTATATCTCGTCGAGAACTTCGATTTGATAGGTCGCAGGCCCCGTAAATCCTCCCAGATCAAAAGTTATGGCCCCAGAGGACACTGCAGCAGAAAATCAACAATGCAGGCGCGCGGATTTCTAGGCCATTTTCTGCGCGGCTGCGCCAATCCCTGGAGCAAAAAAACGTCATCTGCTACTTGAACGTGGGCACCCCCGACTCCAGGCCATTTCTAGCGCGGCCGCGCCACTTCTGATGTTGACCAGACCTGACTTTTTCACTAAACAATGAAATTGAAGCGTAATTTGGAGGAGGGTTCAATTAAGGCTTATATAAATAGGTGACATATATCAGATGTAAAGGGGAATTCCACCCCTTGTGGGATCACGTAGCTAATATTGCTTTCTTTTCTTTAATTTCCATATTAGAATAGAGTAGGGTAGAGTAGTTAATCTCTAGAATTGATTAGGTCTGAAGATTTGAAGCAATTAGATAGCATAGTAGATTCAAACTTGGAGCAAGAGAACAGATTTGCACTTCAATTCTCTATTCTTATGCTCTCTTTGATTCCTATTTTTAATTTTATGATGTTTATTCAATATGTGGATGATAGATTTGACTCAGCTATGAGTTAAAACTTTATTTTGGGATTGCAATGAATTCTATTGCTTAGTTTAATCTGATATACTTCATTGTTAACCTTATTGATTGCTATGGGATTATCTACTAAGATTCATGCTTATTTGCTTAGTTGATTGGCCATCAATTACTGTGATAACTCATATGAACTTGAAAGACGAAGTATGAGTTTAGATTTGATCTTGATAACATGTATTTGTATGTTCTACATGGTGATGAAATGTATGATTCATGCTTAGGATAGACATATACCGAGGCATCGCTCGTAGTCAATTGAGAATTTGGGCTTAAACCCTAATTATTTATAAATCACATAGACATATAGTGGTTTAGGTAATGTGGGGTTTCATGCGTATTCTATCAATTGTGGATTATATATGATATGGGTATGGTACATAGAGATATGACTGTACTTTACTTTCGTGTTCTCGACAAGTAATCCAGTGCAAGTAATTTAGTTTAACAGGGAGTGCGTTGATTTAAATGATTCAATAGATAAAATTGTAATCTCAAGTCTTCATTATCTAGTCTCATTCTAGGGGTAGTTAGTAGTAGTTAATTTTATAGTTTTCATCACTATATTAAATCATTTGTTTAAATAAGACTGAAATGGTTATGGGCTAGTGCTTGGTGAACTTTATTAGTTAATTCTCCATGGGAACGATACTTTACTTACTCTTTATTACTTGTTGACAGTGTATACTTGTACGCATATATTGATCGGTAAAACGACCAACAAGTTTTTGGCGCCGTTGCCGGGGAATTATCTTAATAAATTTTTGCCAACATTAATTTCAATCAAATTAGTCTTAATTTAAATATTTTTATTTTGTTTTAATTATCTTCTTATATTTCTCTCTTTTTCAGGTACCATGGGTGACTTTACTTATCAATGGCCTTATGCAAATAGGATTCAACCAAGGGACACAAGAACTTAAGGACTCAATTTATTTTCTACATTGTCAGTACAAATTACAACACTTTCGGAGAGGTTGGATATTTTTGCAGCCCAACGCACTCGAGAGATAGTAGTTACATATGAATATTGTGCTGGCGAGCATCCGAGTTATCAGTGCAACAGCAGTGTTGGACAAGTACAGTTTGGGGGTGATTACCTCAACAACTGTGTTTATCTTAATTATCATCAAGGTTAGGGGTATCACCCAGATTATGAATGGAATTGTATCTATCAAGACCAAGATTGTGTTCCAAGTCCAACATATCCATCAGATTTCTCATATCCACCTCCAATGCAACAAGAAGAAAATTCAGAGTTGAAGGAATTCACGTCAAAAAACATAGCAGACCATGAAGAGACGATGATGATGAGTTAGGAGTTATCAAGCCAAAATCTTAACAGACAGATGGAACAACTCATTAACTCCTCAATGAATGGTCCTCAATACATGGATTTCGAAACTGAACAAAATAATTCAAGATTGGAGGATTTGTGGTAGGGCTGAGCATTCGGTTATAACCGAAATTCGAAATTAACACTATTTTGATATCTGAATTATTAACCGAATTTGAAGATAACCGAATTACTGAATAACCGAATTTACTATTTGGTTATACAGTTAATAACCGAAATGAAGGACTATTCACTAAAAAACTCTTGTTACAAAACCTGCACAAAAATCTCTGTTCTTCATCTTCTTCCATCATTTGATTCGCAAACAAATCCTCAATGAGTAATGACCATAGATAAGCAAAAACCCAGATAAAAAAACAAATTAACAACAAGATGAAAAATACTTTCTGCTCTTTATATTCCCAAATAAAATGAGCAGCTTTACACTTTACATTCAGTCAGGGTTGTAGCAAAAGAGGGGGGTCATTTTAGTTCAGAAAAATTAACTGAAAAATCTTTAGAATATGTCTAGACATTTAAACCAGAGCAATGTATCTCTGCAGTCATCTTTGGCTCTGCAATGTGAGAAATCGACAACGACTACATCAAACTTATCGAACAAGTTCAGACTAAAGCTAGATAAACCACCTACAAGAACAAAAATGGTAGTTACTTATCAAATAGAAATAGAGAGAATAAAGTTCAGGAGTTATCAGATATATGTAACAGATTTATCAATAAATAAATAAACCAGGTACACAAAAGAAGCAAACCTCTTTTAACAGAAACACAAACCATAGGATTCAAATATTTTAGGGAATCAGAATAAATTTTAGCTACAGATTTTTCACTAAACTCAATCTCATCAAAAGGAATTAAGAAATTCACTGATAAATCTTCTTCAGTTACTACACAATCATTAATATAAATAAATATTAATTCTTCATGCTAGAATAATGTTCTTGCAAAACTACACCACCAATAAATTAAAGCTAAGTTGTAATGTTACAACTTTTCTTTGTGAACAATTACTTGGACGAATATAATACTACTAATGTGTTAGCATCAAACCTGGAAAGAACCATATTATGACAACTTTAACTCACCATCCACCCAATTTAAGAGCCTTTGGTTTTATGCGATGCCCAAAATGAAAGTTCTTCTTAATACATACATGCTTAACTTGTGCTCATATAAATATAAATAAACAAACATATAGAAATTGTAACACCCCAGAAAATTCAATTTTTTTTTGAGAATTAAATTTTTATTTGATTATGTGGATTAAATAAATTTAATTGATTATTTATGGGAGTAAGCTATTTGAAGGTCGTTCGATGACCTAAACATGTCGGAATGTCGTAGTATTTTGGCTACGTGATAGAATTAAAGTGTTTGAATTTTCAAGATGAAAATAAAAGCTTTCCGAGAAATTTTTCGAAAAATACTAGTCACGCATTTCTGCTCGGGAATTATTTTTGAACTTCCGAGAAATACGTAAGATAGAATATCGAGGTAAGATGGATTATCCAATAATATTTCAGTTATGGAAAACCCAGTTTTTTGCCTGCGGACTTAAAACCTAACAGTTAGGGAAAATGAATTTCGAGAAGGAATTAAAATGTGTATAATGAATTAAAGCAATGATCGTATAATACGTAGGTATTGTACGAGATAAGAAATATGAGTATAATACGAAGTGTTATACGAGTACGAATGAAGCATAGTATGTCGTATATGAATAAGTATACAAGTGGGAACACTAGATGAATACGTAAATTATACGTTACAAGGCTTTAAGTTAAATGAATTTGACTTATAGGATTGTGTAGAACATTGTAAAGTCCAATGAGAATTGATAAGGCCCAAGTGTAGAAATGGGTAAGTCCAATAGGGATTAATGTGTAAGCCCAAGTGCAAGCTAATGGTAAAGCCCAAAGATTTGTTAATGCAAGCCCAAATTATAAGATGAGATTAATTGAATTTAAAGTCCAAAGCAAGGTTAATCCATGGGGCAACCCATGATCACATGGATAACCCAAAGTAGTGGCCAAGTAAAGTACTTGGTGGCTAAGTAAAAGTAATGGGCAAGTAAACTTAATGTTTAAGCAATGGATAAGTCAATGGATAGGTCATGTGAAATGAAATCATAAGTAGTTTATATTTTTATAAATTATAAACTTATGAAGAACAAGTAATAACTTATCATGTAAATAAGTTAATGATATATGTATGTCAAGATGTTAGTATTATGGATTGAATCTAGTTAAAACAATGAACAAATCATAAGAAATGAAGTTATGTCGGAATTCACACGATTGGACGTTAATCGTCGAATTCGTGAAATTCTTGGAATGGAAGTCAAATTTTGATATTGAGCTTGGAAACATTAGTTTTCAATGGAGACAAGTATTATTTGGCATTATAGAGTTGCAGACTCGAGAATGACCAAATTCTGACTTAGAACAAAGAAACGAGCGTTGAGCGTTCACGAATGTTTATCGTTTTCGTTAAGAATGGACTAATAGGTGAAATTTTAGCAAACAAATTTGAATAGATTAAATTCTTGCATGAACACGTAGAGTGTGTAATTTGTGAATCGTAAGCTCTTGAACGAGCCAATTAGGACTTATAACGAAGAAGTTATGCATCCGTGAATTTCGCAAAGTTTGAAAACTGTCAAAATTTTCTGAGGCACAGAGTCTGCGCCGTAGCGTGACTCTAGGCACAAAGGCCCACGCCGCAGCGTGAGGCCAAGACGGAGCACACTGCTAATTAACGCCGCACCGCGACCATAGCAAAGGAGACTCACGCTGCAGCGCCGAGTCCGGACCATACACACTGCTAAGTCACGCCGCAGCGTGACACAGCTAAGGAATGCCGGCGCCGTAGTGCCAGCATTAAGAGAAGCCTAGAGAGGAAAGGTTATGAATATAAAGGAGAAACAAGTTAATGATAATGAATCATATCAATGCTAAACCTAATATAACATCATTAAAGGATGTTATAAACCTTAAGTATAATACTAAAGGTTGGAGATAAATCAATTGAATGTGAACATGAACGGTATGTAATAAGTGTACTTAACGTTCGAGTTTTGATTAATAAACGTAAGAACGTTAGTAAGCCGTGAAGAAGAATGATTAACTCAAACCGAGTTGTATTAATGAAATAATTTCAGTTAAGTTATAGAAGAGAAAGAAGTTGGTAAGAACACTGTAAAGTATAATGGCAAGCCGAAACCAATAATAACAAATCTAATACATAATTAGATTGAGAAGAAGGGTAAGATTCATTAGGAACCATGTATGTTCATTAATGACCTAATGTGGTATGTTATGTGGTTATGCATTGTAGAGACTGTAAAGACTGAAAGAAAAAGTTATTTTATTGTTGCAGACGCTGAAGGCAAGTTTTTCTAAATGCTTTTCTAACCTTCGTGTTAGCCAGGTTTTCTGTGATTCATGTTATAAGATGCATGATTTTTTTTATGAAAATGTCGATGCCAGTTTTGACTCGGCTAGACTAATCTTGAAGATTGATTGATTTATTTACAAGTCTTTCAATATAGAATTTATAACGCTATCCTACGCCAATTGTTTGGTACAAATTCAAGGTAAACGTGAGTATAAATAAACAAATGTATTTTTCATCGATTATTCGATGGGCACGTGAGGTTGCCAAAACTTAAACGTACATACATTTAATGGATGTAGTGTTGATCAACATAGAGTACTATGGGCTGATCACCCAGAAGTGCTCGTAAGATATGTTAGACTTACGGACTTAGTGCCGGGTTGTCATTTTCAAAGAAATTATGAAACGCTCATGGTCTTGGACCAAAATTGATGTTTTACTGAATATTGTCATTGTAAAATGTTTTGAAGGAAAAGAAGTGCTATTTTGAATTATTGATAGTACTTCGTAACTATTATCCAGTTACTGAAGATATACGATTCCTATGTTTCGTGCATGTCGTTTAAAAGAAATTGTTGTACTTGCTGAGCTTGTTATGCTCACTCTTGCTTGAACCATATGAACGTAGCTAAGACCAAACGAACCGAGGAATCTGACAAGGATAAAGGCGAGACGAATATGAACGATTAGTTTACCTTGTAATAAACTAGTAAGTTGTATATATTATAGTATGATGAACAAAGAATGTAATGGTTTCAGAACCTGGGGAACGGAATGTAATATTATTAATGTAATAAGAATGTCGTTGATACACACATTTTGATGTCGTCAATAGAATGAATGTACAGTTATAAGTACCGTGTAGCACCATCTGTCGGGTTGGAAGATACCCGGATTTGGGGGCATTTCAGGTTGGTATCAAAGCATTAGGTTATAAAACTTAAGGGGGAGGGGGGGGGGGGAAGAACCTTAGGCTAATAACCTCGTTAAGGAAGGAAAAGTCTGAAGGAAGTAAATGCATGTCGAATGAGTTAATAAGGTATTGAGGAAGCTCAGTATCGAAAGATTTAAAAGATGGAAAGTAACCCTAAATAAATTAAATGTGATTGGTGCTTATATTATTGTGTGTTATGTACTAATCAACATGTTATGTGTTATTGTAGGATGTCGAACGATAGATTGATGTACAGAGATATACACGTGGTGAACAAAGAAATTGTGAACAGAGTAGAGCCTGTACCTATGCCAGTGGCGGAGGTACCATTAGTGATTCTAGCGGAGTCGGAGACAAAGGAGTATTTTTCTGAGGAGAACTACTCCGAGGGAGAAATGGATATAGCATCATACCTTAGTATGACGAGTGATGAGGAGGAAGTAATGGAGATAACATCGGTTGGTACGATGGTACCTACCTCAGAGTCATCACCTCTAGATGCAATCAGATCATTGTATCTGGCAGTGCTTGACAAGAATGTGCAACTAGGTACAGTTGTGCAAAATCAGAATGAAGAGATTAGTGCTCTTTATGTAGCAAAGGAGTCTGCAGAAGCAGATTTTGAGTCCGAGCATGATGAGAAGGTGCTCATGATAAATAAGGCTAGGGATTTTAAGAAGGAGGCTGATGAGCTTCGTAAAGAATTGGGGGAGAAGGACCGGAAGATAGCACGAATGTCTTACATCTATAAGAGTGCTCATAATGATTTCAAGCTAAAAGTTGCTTGTTATTCCATTGAGTCAGGACAAACCCGTCACACTATTTGCCGGGATACTGTAGCAATGATTGCGGATGAGAAACACGAGGACGCTGTTATGCATTATTAGAAGTTTAGAGTAATGAATATGTGTGTAGTAACATAAAACCCTCTTTTGTATAGAAGGGTAGTCTTTTTGAAAATCCTAACTATTGAGAAGTTTAATTGCGGGATAGAAATGTAATAGCCTTTGGCTATGAAATCAAATTGTAAATAGTTTTGACTATGAAGAAATATATGAATATAATGAAGTTTTCATTCAATATGCTTTGTATGGTATGAGTTGTTGTTTGACAAGTAAGAACGAAGTAAGTAAATAGATAATAATGAAATTCTATTTATTTAATCAGAAAATGCCGTCAAGAAGAAGATAATATAATTAGGAAGCGAAATCATGTAATGATAATTTAGGGGGTCAAAATAACCCTATGCAAGAGTTCGTTAATTTATTAACGGCTGCAATTAACCAAACCAGGGGTAGAGTACCCGCGAAACTTAGGTTAGCCAGAATGACTACCTTTAAAGAATTTAAAAGCGTAGGTCCGCCGGAGTTTAAAGGAACGACGGACCCATTAGAAGCCCAGACATGGGTAAAGGAAATAGAGAAGGCATTGTTTATTAGAAACGTAGGTGAGGAGTAAAAGACTTCTTTCGCGACTTACATGATGAAAAGGGAAGCCAACTTTTGGTGGAAGGCTCACCTGGGTGGGCTAGAACAGATACGGTAACGTGGGAACAATTCAAAAAGGTTTTCTTCAAGAATTATTTCCTTACAAGCATGTAAGGGAGGATGGAGATTATGTTCTTAGAACTTAAACTAGGGGACATGACGGTTCCCCAATACGCGACCAGATTCAATGAATTGGCAAAGTTTGCTCCACATCAAGTGGACACTGAGGAGAGGAAGGCTCGTAGGTTTGATCAGGGCTTGAAACCTTGGATCTATAGTAGGATTTATGTAGTGCACATTGTTTCCTATGGGACCATAAGGTGATTCTAGCAGAGGGTGGTAGTGAAGCGTTAACTCAATACCATATAGAAAGAAAAGATAAGAACAAGGGAGAGTGAGGAACTAAGGTAGAGAATGCCATTGGTAGTGGCAGTATGCCAAAGAGAAAGAATTTTAACTTCGAGAATACGAGAGTGGGTCAAGGGGATCCCAAAAATAGAATCGAAACATGTAAGACAGTTGGAAAGACTCATTTAGGAGTCAGTCTGAAGGGAAAGTCGGTTATTATAACTGTGGACAGGAGGGTCATATGTTACCCAATTGTCTTAATCCTAAGAAAAACCATAGTTGCATTGTATGTGGGTCGTTGGACCACATGTTAAGAAATTTCCAAAGAAGGGGTCGGAGGAAAGTAAAGGTGTTAGAAGTGGTAAGTTAGCCATTACTGGACAACTATCGTCGGGTAGACTTATGGGTCATACTTTTAATATGGCAGTCCAAGATGTTGTTGCATCATTGGGTATAGTAACGGGTATCATTTCAGTTAATAAAATGTATGCTTATGTGCAGTTTGATTGGAGTGCTACTTGTTCTTTTATAGCATGAGAGTTTGCTAAGTGATTAAGTTCATTCTCGGAAGGGATTATAAATACCTTTATACGATAAGGTAGAGAATGGGGAAATAACTTTGGTTAATTATATTCGTGGAAATGGTTTCATGAATGAGGAATGTAAGCAAGTATCGGTAGATAAGTACCGATAAAGTTGAGAGAATTTGAAGTAATTCTCGATATGAATGGGTTAATTAACCATAGAACTTTAATAAATTGTTATAACGAAAGTGTAAACCTTTGGATTTATAAGGAACCCAAGGTAGTATTTTACGGTAATAAATCATCGGGACGCTCTTGTTGTCTAAACATGACACAATCTTGAAGAATGTTAAGATAAGTTTAGGTTATGGTACAATCGTAACATTTGATGGTTGACATATGGGAGCTAGGCTAAACAATTCCTTCAGAGAGCGAAGGTATATACAAAACTGGCAACCGATCTAACTCACTGTGATGGCAATGTAGATGAGATGGGAACTTGTTTGTTGGTTGTTTGTGGGAAACCACTCAGAGTACCATGTTGGAAGAATGCATATTGAGATTTGATGTTTAATGTAAATGCTCATGATTATGTGTAAAGTCCTTTGAGGAATATATATACAAGGACTTAGTGATAGATCAAAATTGTTAGGTTGATCTTAGCCTTTAATGCTCACTTGTATAGATAAAGAGATCAAATATGTTAGGTTGATCTATGGCTAGAAAGAAATAGATAGACCTTGAAGAGAATCGTAGTCTATCCGGCAAATCAACAGAATGCAGAAACTAAGGCAGGATCGTAGTGATGAGATGATCGTAGTATATTTGCCTTGAAGGGCCTCTCCAGTAATCGTAGAGTGGTCCAGACGTTTGCCGAAGATAACTAAGAGATCGTAGTGTGCTCTCAGAAATGTAGAATTTGCAATACAAGCAAGCACAAATCGCAGTGTGGAAAGATCGTAGCTTGAAAACCCTTGAAAGAAATCGTAGTGTTCTATCTAGACCAAGAAAATATGAAAAGACACCACGATATGCATCGTAGAGTATCATCTGTCTTGTGTCAGAAGCATCGAGCCCTATCTTTTGTTTGGAAACAAATTCCAACAAGTGTGGAATGGGTTGTGAACGTTGAAGCCCTAACCAGTCCTCCCAACGGTATAAAAGATATCCTTAGTATTGATCAAAAGAAACGTATTCAAGAAGCAAAGAAAAGGACCATTGGGCAGAGGAAAACACCTTTTCAGGTGTTAGGTGAGAAAGCAGTCTGTTGTGTCAGTGGGCCAGATTGCAATTCAGAAGATGTGCAGAAAAGTCTCCATCAAAGCTCAGAAATGTCAAACGCATTAAATGGCTCATCAGATGACTTCAACGGATAGATTTAAAGAGATCACATATATATAGAACATAAACAGATGAGATAAAAAGGCAAGCATTTGAATAAAAATGCACAAGAACACTAACGCTCAACTCTATGATCTAAGAAAAATAGAAAGCTTGCTCAGCTACTCAGTTCTTTCGAACAAGTGCTTAATAGCAACTGAGTAGCACCAATCACAATCTCAACAACAACCAATCAACTAAAGTGAGAGTTCCAAGTCTGAAGGACTTGAAGAGTTCTAATTGAACTGTGAAGAACCAAGTCTGCTGGACTTGAAGAGTTCAAGAGTGAACTAAGAAGTGCCTAGACTACTGGTCTAGAAGGAATCTATGAGATTCAAGAAGTGTAAGAGACATCCTTAGTGGATTTCCTACTCAAGGAGTAGAAGAGTGGATTAGGAGCTTTAAGTGCTCTGAACCACTTAAAACTACTGTGTCCATTATAACTACTATAACTGTCATAACTGCCTCACTCTTATTAATTCAAGATATCTAACAGAAGGTTTATCATATACTCATTCTGCTTTGTATTAATCACAATCATACTAACTAGTTTAAAAGAAAATTTTTTAATTATCTATTCACCCCCCTTCTAGATATCTATTCTGCCTCCGGGAACTAACAATTGGTATCAGAGCAGGTTCTATAATACAGCCTATAAAGCCTGAGTAGATCCAATGGCACACTTACCAAGCGAATCAAAGACTAGAGGAGACAGCAAGCCACCTATGTGCAACAAAGATAAATTTGCTAACTGGAAGGTTAGGATGCAAGCTTACAAGGATTCAATAGATGAAGATCTATTTGAAACTTTTCAGAATGGGCTCTATGTTCCTACAAAGCATGCACCAACTACAGATGACCCAGACAGAATACATATCAAGGTCAAAGGAGAATGGACAGAGAACAAGAAGAGAGCTGTCCAGCTCGACAAAAAGGTCAAAAATATTTTATTCCAATCCTTAGAAGATAATCTGTTTGAAAATATGGTCAACAACAAAACAACAAAGGAGGTTTGGGAAGCATTGCTCATTATGTATGAAGGAACAGAAGAAGTCAGAGAAAACAAACAATCTCTCTTGACTCAACAATATGAGATGTTCGCTCATTCAAGGAGAGAACGTTACTGCCACTTACGAAAGAATTAATGCACTGCTCAACTCTCTACGAGCCTATGGGAAGATCTATCCTAATAAAGATCTAATCATAAATTTCATGAGAGCCTTACCAAGCAAGTGGGATGCCAAAACCACTGCCATCAGAGAATCAAAGAATTTACATGAATTGACTGTTCAACAGTTTTATGGCAACCTTCTCACATACAAACTGGAGCTAACTCAACGAGCAGAAACCTTATCTGAAGGAAGAAAGAAGGATAAAAGTGTTGCCCTCAAAGCAACTGATAACACCTCCAAAGTCAGCACTGAAGTTGATTCTGACTACGATGAAGATGATGATGAGGACCTTGCAATGCTAGTGAAAAGACTAAGAAGGTTCATGCTACAAGGCAAAACCAGTAAGCCAAAGAAAGTCAGCAACTACAGCAGCCAAGAGCAAATGAATGACCTATGCTACAATTACAAGAAACCTGGTCACTTCATTGCCAACTGCAACAAACCTCTCAGAGAAGAACTCAAGAAGAAATCACATTCAAAGAAGGAATACAAAGGAAACAAAAGGCCACAGAAGAAAGACAAAGGCCTTGTAGTAGGAGGATCGTGGAGTGATTCAGACAATGACTCAACTCCAGAATCTGGAGATGATGAAGATTCTCAAATAGCAAATCTCTACCTGATGGCCAAAAATACAAGGAACAAATAGAACAACAACATTCATGAAGTAAGTATCGATGAGGTATTTGACTTCAACTCTCCCGATGTGGACATTAGTGACCTTAGAACTGCACTACATGGCATAACATCTGATCTGCACCAATACATGAAGTGGTTTAGAGTTCTGTCTAAGGATTATTTACTTCTTCAAAAGGAGAAAGAAAAAGTTCAAGAAGAATTGGAAATAGCCCTTCTAGGTACTAATTCTCTCTCCGAGCTTGAAGCTGAGAATAAGCTCTTAAGACAAACAAGTGAGCTCAGTGCAAAAAGAGAGTCTAGTCTAACCTCAAAGATTGAGGATCTAGAAAAGACAATCTCAACACGAAATAAATCCTCTTCATCCATGGACTCCTTAATCTCTAACTAGAGAAGTGTCTCTGATATAACATGGTTAGGCTTTAGGGAATCTAACTCAGAGTCATGTGTGGAAAAAGTAAAGGAAATTAGCACTAGTAATACCTCAGGTTTTAATAAAGGCATTACATTTGTGAAATCCTCACAGAAGGTTGAGCCTGTCAAACCCTGCTCAACTGATTTAATTCATATTCCCAGGAGTAAGGGATCCCATGCTGGTTTGGGTTTCAGAAAAGAGAAGAGTAATCCAGCTACTACTCACTAACCCCGAAGGATCGTAGAGTCCAATGAGATCAACTCTACGAACAAACCTGGAAGGTACAGTAAAAGTAAGACATACTCCTCACAAATCATGAAACACGAGAACACATGGATGAAGGAATATCAGCTTAACAGGAGGATGACCAATAATCCACAAAAGTCCAAATGGAGGAAGAACTTTCACACACACACAAACATGCATCATATCAAATGTTTTGTGTGCTATAGATCTGGCCACAAGGTTGCAAAATGTTATTACAATTCCATGCATGTGAGACCCAAAATCAAGCAGATTTGGGTCCCCAAGGGCACTAACAATGTAGGACCCATGCAAGTATGAGTACCAAAATGAAGGTTTAATGTTATTACAGGAAAAGAGCTCCACGATCACAACCTGGTATCTGGACAGTGGATGCTCAAGGCACATGATAGGAAACAAAGCCCTTCTATCTGACTATATAGAAAAGGAGGTTCCCTCCGTCATCTTTGGAGACAACGGCTCTGGCAAGACAAGAGGCTATGACTCAGCTAGAAATGGTGCAGTATCCTTTAGCAAAGTGGCCTATGTGGAAGGACTACAACAGAACCTTCTAAGGATTAGCCAACTCTGCGATAAGGGTCATCAAGTAACATTTCTCAACAATCAATGTCAAGTCCGAGACCTGAAGACATCTGCTGTAAAGTTAACCAGAATAAGAGAAGGAAATGTCTGCACAGTAAACCTTGGAAAACTAAGTTCAGACGAGACTATATGCTTTTTGGCTAAAGCATATGAAGAAATAAGATGGCTATGGCATCGAAGATTATCTCATCTCAACTTCAAATGCATGTCCAAATTAGCTTCAAAAGATCTAGTTGCAGGCTTACCAAAGTTTAACTTCGTCAAAGAAAGGCCGTGTATTGCCTGTCAACTTGGAAAGCATACCAGAAGCTCATTCAAGAGCAAAACCATCAACTCAATTGACAAGCCTCTACAATTGCTACATATGGATCTTTTTGGACCAATTCCAATGACGAGCCTTGGGGGAAAGAGATACTCTCTGGTCGTAGTCGACGACTACACCAGATTTACATGGGTGTTCTTTCTATCCTCAAAATATGAAACAAGCTCCCAACTGATCAAGATGTTCAAGCTGGTGATGAACGAGAAAGGAGAGAAAATCAAGGCCATAATAAGTGATCATGGCAGAGAATTTGATTTCTCAGAAATGGATCAGTTCTGCATAAACAATGGGATTAGTCACAATTTCTTAGCTCCACGAACTCCCCAACAAAATGGAGTTGCCAAGAGAAAGAATAGGACATTGATAGAAGCCAGAAGAACTCTGCTAGCAATAACTCATCTGCCTGGATACTTCTGGGTAGAAGCTGTCAACACTTCATGCTACACTCAGAACAGATCACTCATACACTATGATTAAAAAGACTCCTTATGAACTATGGAAATGAAGAAAGCCAAGTGTCAATTACTTTCATGTGTTTGGCTGTGCATGCTACATACTCAACAATGGAAAGCAGTACTTGACAAAGTTTCAACCAAAATTAGACGAAGGAATCTTTCTTGGATATTCCACAGACAATAAGGCCTACATAGTATTCAACAAGAAGACACTGAGTGTTGAAATCTCGATTCACATCATCTTTGATGAAACAGACTTAGACAAAATAGTGCTCCAAGACACTACGACCAATAGTGCAGACACTACGAACGAGGACCTCGAGCTTAACACTACGATTGTAGAACCAGACATTGAAATCGTTGAACAAGGAAATGAGATCGTAGAGAGACCTATGCCAGACAACGAACCTCCACACCAAGAAGAAGAAATAGATCTTGAAGATCTAAGATAAGAAGGCATAAGAACAGATGTTCCAACAGGAAGCAGATGGGCAAGAGATCACACTCAAGATCTAATCATTGGAGATCCGAGTACAAGAGTCAAAACAAGAGCTGCCACCCAAAATGAATGCTTTTATCTAAGCTTCCTATCATAAATGGAACCAAAGAAAATTGAGGATGCTATGGAAGACTCTAGCTGGATAGAGGCCATGCAGGAAGAACTTAATCAGTTCGAAAGAAATAAAGTTTGGAGATTGGTTCCAAGAACAAAAAACCATCCTGTCATTGGAACCAAGTGGGTCTTCAGAAACAAGATGGATAAAAATGGAGTGATAACCAGGAATAAAGTCAGACTAGTGGCCAAAGGTTACTCTCAGGAAGAAGGCATTGACTACGATGAGACATTTGCACCTGTTGCTAGACTAGAGGCCATCAGAATATTTCTTGCCTTTGCTGCACACATGAAATTCAAGGTCTTTCAGATGGATGTCAAAAGTGCATTCTTGAATGGTGAACTTCAAGAAGAAGTCTATGTTGAGCAGCCTCCAGGTTTCATCAATCCATCTCTTTTAAATTATGTCTTTAGATTAGACAAAGCCTTATATGGTCTTAAACAAGCACCTAGAGCATGGTATGAAATACTAACTAACTTCCTTATTAAATATGGATTCACTAGAGGTAGAGTAAATACCACACTATTTCTTAGAATGCACAAAGACAAAGTCCTATTAGTTCAAATATATGTTGATGATATTATCTTTGGATCTACTGATGAAAAGCTATGCAAGAGATTCTCCAAGCTTATGCAGAGCAAGTTTGAAATGAGTATGATGGGTGAGCTGAACTTCTTCCTTGGACTGCAAGTAAAGAAGACTGATGAAGGAATCTTCATCAACCAAGCCAAGTACATTAAAGACTTACTTAAGAAGTATGGCATGGAGTCAACCTCTCCCATGAAAAACCTAATTGCTCCTGCAACCAAGCTTGACAGAGATGAAAAAGGTAAAAGTATTAATATAACTCAATACAAAGGTATGATTGGCTCTCTTTTATATCTAATTTCCAGTAGACCAGATATAATGTTTACAACATGCATTTGTGCTAGATTTCAGGCTAGTCCTAATGAATCTCATTTATCCGCTGTAAAGAGGATTTTCAGATATCTCAAAGGTACACCCCACTTGGGGCTTTGGTATGCCAAGGAGTCCTCATTTGAGTTAACAGGATATAGAGATGTTGATTTTGTAGGCTGCAAAATTGATAGAAAGAGTACCAGTGGCACCTGTCAATTTCTAGGAAATAGACTTGTGTCCTGGTTTAGCAAGAAGAAAAATTCAGTATCTACTTCAACTGCAGAAGCTTAATACATTGCTGTATGCAGTTGCTGTGCTCAGATTTTATGGATGAAAAATTAACTAGCAGATTATGGGTTTGAATTTAAATCCATTCCTATTCACTGTGATAACACAAGTGCAATTGCTATAACTCATAATCCTATCATGCATTATAGGACTAAGCATATAGAAATAAGGTATCACTTCATTAGGAATCATGTGCAAAATGGAACTATATCTTTACAATATATCCCTACTGAAAATCAACTTGCTGATGTCTTTACAAAGCCTCTAGATGAATCCAGATTTAACAAGTTAATAAGTGAGCTAGGTATGCTTAACTTACAACCATGAAAAATATGCTCTAGTATGTGCTAACCATACAGGTTTAAAGGCTATGTTCAAAATCATAGACATGATCAAAGGAAGTCCACGATCGTAGAACCGAAGTGTCATATAATGACAACGATTGCAGTGAAGACTCAACGATCATAGTGCAAACTCAATGATAGCAGAGCTACATCAAAACCAAAGGAACACCCTATGATGATCAAGTATCAAACAAAGCAATCTCTTTATAAGTTCCTCAGGGACAAACCTAACCCTTGATTCATTCAATGAGGTTGGACATTCCTGAGCTACCTTAAACCAAGAAGAATGCTAAGTCAAAAGTTCATCATGAGGACTTGGTTAGACTCTACGATTACTAGTCAGACTCGACGATCGCAGTTCAGACTCTACAATTGCAGCTCAGACACGACGACTGCTGAACAAACTCAATGATGGTAGAACAGACTCGACGGTTCCAAGGACCATTTCAACGATCGTAGTCCTCCCGAAGAACATATTAGCCCAGAAAAAGTCAAGGGTAATTTAGTACAATCCCTCTCTATCAAATTTGTAGAGCCAAGAAGAATTCGACACCTGTCCCACTAAGTAAAATGGAGAAAGGGAAGTTACTTGTACCATGTGAAGGCGCCCTTTTGAAATCAGAAGTTCAAAAGCTTATCCCTCTCCTTATCTCTGCAAGAAGAAACCCTAAGCTATCTAGAAAGTTCAATAAATCACACTTCCTGCAAGAAAATCAATGGCGGCTTCCAGTGTTATCTCCGGCTACAGACTATGCTTTGACGAGTTCAAAACAGCTGAACCCCAATTTGACAAGACTTTGTCGCTACTGAAGAAGGCAGGTCTCGAAGAAGCCTTGGGTACAGGCACATTGATCTACCCAAAGCTGGTAAAAGAATTCTATAATAACGGGGTATTTGAAAACAACACCATCACTGCGAAAGTCAGGAACGTCGAAATCAGACTAAAGGCTGAGGACATCAATCTAGCCCTAGGTCTCAAATCTGAAGGGTATCCATCCATAGATGGCATAGACTTCCATAAGGGTCTCAAGAAGATGCATCACAAGAAATCACTCTGTGTCAAAGGATATAAGAAGAAGGAGTTTCCACATAGGTATGAATTTCTAGTTGATATTGTTGGAAAATGTATATGTTGCAAAAGCTCTGGTCATGACTCTGTAAATGAGGTACAACTCAAACTCATGACTGCCATATGTTATGAAATATAACTTAACTATGGGGCTCTATTGTTGGAATGGATTGGGAAGTGGTTAATCAGCTCAAAGAAGACAAAGTGCTCTCAAAAGATGCTCTATGGGCGATTTATAAGCATCATCCTACAAGCTGCTTTGGGTGACAAGATTGAGGACGACGAAGGAGAAACCATTAATCCAAATAGGCGAATGACCCAACAATTATTCGAAAACTAGAAAAGGAATCCAGCTGAAAATGTGCGGATGATGTCTGAATCCAGTGGAAGAACTGGTGAAATAAAGGAATTAGGAGTGCCAGGAAACATGTCAGTTGTCAAAGAAATTGAAGAAGAAGAAGAAGAAGAAGCAAACCACGAAGAACCTATTACTTTAATCAGAAAAAGCGAAGGAAAAAGGAAGCTGAAAGCCAGAAATACAGAATAACCTCAAGGATCCACTACCGATAAGCTCGTAGAGTCCTCAGACATTGAGACTCTAAGGATCCTAAGAAGGAAGCAACATCAGGCTGAGGCAGAAGAAGATAGAGCTACCATATCTCAGTTGCTGAAGAAGAATAAAATCAGCCACAAGTCCAAAAAGCCATCAATCTCTTCGATCGTAGAGTCCAGACTAAACACATCAAGAAAAGATGTTGCTGAATCAAAGACTCTGGCTGATCAGTAGGACAAAACTGAAAACCAAGAAAGTCCTAAGGTTGTGGCTCAACCCAAAAAATTAAGAAGAAAACTGGTCAAGAAATATATTCTTGTCAATGAAGAAGTACTAAAGAGGGAAGACAAAGAATTGACTGCTGAAAAGGAACCAACGAATGAAAGCCAAATAGTCAAAGCTCAAACTGAGGGGAAGACAGCTGAAGATCTGATGATAGAGGATACAAATATTGAGGGGGAGATGCCTGAAACTCCCATCATAGAAAGTGCTCCAGTTGAGGGGGAGCTATTGATAGTACAAGAAGATGATCACGGTGAAGGGGAGGCTTATGACATCTCTATGACAGAAGAAGAGTTCCTGGCAAGAAATGAAGAAGAACCACTGCAAGAACATCATGAGGCCATTGAGATAACGGAATCCTCCAACGAAAGTAGAAAAGAGGATGAAGGTGATGAGGTAGAGATTATAGCTGTGGGCATTGATGGCCACAGAAGAGCCAACTATGAGAAACTATTTGCATATCTACCTATGATGCCTTTCCATCAAGCTCAAATTCTAAACTCTTGGAGTCACATGTTCTGGAGCTTCAAAGATTATCCTGCCATCTCAGTGCTAGCTAATGGATTCCCAGGAAGATTCAATTTTTCCAAGAACCTACTCACCAACAACTCTTCCTCAAAGAACAAACCTGAGGTACTATCTATCCCAACCCTTTTCAGAGTTAATCACTTGGCCATCATCCTCATTTAATCAATTTTATGAATTCCCATGATGGTTGGAAGTAATTATGTGATAACCCGAGATTTCGAATAATCCAAATTTCACGAATAATTTTTTTTAATTTTATTTAATATTGACTGTTAATATTGTACTGTGTATCTGTGATACGAGTATCGAATAGTAGTAAATTTGTGTATAGACTGAGAAATTAGAGTAAAGTTGTGCTTAACGGAGAATAGGAACCCTAACCCTAAGTCCGAATAGGGATTCGATTGAAAATATAATTGAAATAATTATACTGATGAGTACGTGTTTGTACTGTATAGAATGTTGATCAATGATTGGTCGGGTAGGGTACAATATTAGTAAACCCTAATAAGGGATTGGAAACTCTAATCTCAAGATTTGAAACCCTAATGGGTAGTTAGGAACCCTAATCGAAAGCCTAGAAACCCTAATTTTTAATTTGGGAATCCTAAACCCTAATTAGGAAACCCTAATCCTAATTAGTAACCTCTAAAGTGATTAGTTTCTTTAATGTGATTAGTAAATTTTAATATAATTAGGGAACACTAATTATATTTTTGAACATCTTAATTTTCTATTTTAAAGATCCTAATTTAGAAAATCCTAGAAGCTAAAGTTGTAAAACTTAAGGGTTAAACCCTAAGGGTCAAACCCTAAGGGTTTGGTAAATTCCATGTATAGGTCTTTCGAAAGCAGATAAGTTTATTGTGTAGCTGTAATCAGCGGAAGAGGCAAGTTCCCTAACTCAACCTTGAGTTAATATTGTTTAATTATTATTAGTGGTTAATTATTGCTAATTAGACCACGTTCAGGGATTTATTGTTGATTATTCGCAGTTAGTGCATGCTTAATAATTCAAATTGAATTACTAATTCAGAATATATATATATATACATTTGTAGAATAACTATTATTGGATATATATATCCGTAGAAGTTAGAAATGACAGTACATATAATTCATGTTTATTGTCGAATTATGTTGAGAAATGTCTTAGCCAATTATTCTGGTTAGACAAATATTTGTTAGAACTTGATAGGTTCGAGAAAAGAATTAAATTATTATTGACAAATCGATGCCAATTATTTTGGCTAGATCGAGAAGTAAATAGAATTTGAAATCATAGTATTTTGTTGTAAAATCAAAATCTTGATTCTAAGACTGAGAAGAACAACCTTTTATATAAAGGGAATATTTTATCGGTCGAGGATTCGGCCTTTACGCGCGATTAAGTATTATGCATAATATAGGGTATACTAAAGCTGATCACTTTATATACTTCCAGAGGGTTATGATTGAATCTTTATGGTTATCTGATACACCTAGGTATATCAAAGTTTAACTTTAATAGTTACTCGAGAAGAGAAGTTCAAGATCCAATGGATCGCTCAGCATAAATCTGGAAAACATTCCACTTTGCTATTTCTTAGAATTAATTCTTGATTATTCATTTGAATATCGTAGAAAACCTTGAAAGCGTTGTACTCTTTCATTATCGAATTATTGTTGCATAGAATGTGAGAATGTTTGATATTGATTTCTATATCTTTATCGTATCTCTTAACTTGCGGGGCAAACTTGTTGCTCACCCTTGCTATAAATAAAACTTTTCAGCTGGGGACGAAGTTGCAGAAGGTGCTGCGAAGAAGAACAAAGGAAAAAGAATAGTTATGAATTAGTTATGATGTACAATATTATTATTATGTTGTACTGTATTGTAAACCCTTTTTCTATATCTAAAAGGGTATGTCAGTAATGTTAAGGTTAGTAGACCTGGGACTTATGCATTAACAATCTATGTTAATGAGTTATGTATTCCTATTTATATTAAAATGGGTAGTTAGATGGTATTATATTGTGGATCGTGAACACCAAACTCGGGGGTCAGGTAACCCGGATTTGGGGGTGTGACAAATTCTTCATCCACTAAATCAATTTCCAGTTGCAGAATCCCAAAATTATATAACTAAGGAACCAAATGCGACCAACTTCATAATGCTCCCACATCCCATCATCTCTACGATCACTGACTTTAACCCCATTGTAGAGTCTACACCTCAAATCGTAGAGCCACCAACCATAAACATCCAAACCCAGGCCCCTCCATCAGATATTCACTCCTCATCCAGCAATGAATACTTCAATCTTGATCTTTCCCTCTACTCTTTGCAAGATCAATTTAAAAGCACATCACCTCTCTCCTCAAAATTTCCCCAACTGGATGAAATTCTTTCAGAGTTGTCCATAAAGGCTGATCTATCAGCAATGTCTGCGAAAGTGGTCAAGGAACTCGATGAGAGCATTGAGGATCACACTGCACTTATTCAACTGAGATTAACATCAATGATCAATGCTGCAAATAATCTCCCAAGTTCCCTCAGTAATGAGCTCTCTAAAATTCTTAAAGAGATTATCAAAGAAATGCTTTAAAGAATAAAGGACAGGGATGACATTCACTTCCTCGCAGCTAGAAAGAATCGGGATGCTGTCTTGATCTTACAGAAGACTCAAGAATCTCAGAATGATCTAATGCTACAGAGCATCAAAAGTCTTCAAACTGCAGTCAAAGAATTTCAAGACTGAGGAATATGCAAATCCTCCAAGAAGCAAAAGGCCGAAGAAATAGAGATAAATTAAATTTTAAGTTGTATTAATGTAGTCAAATTTAAATGTAATATCTGTCTTCATACATCAATAAATTTATGCTTATTCTCTAGAAATTTCAGTTGCTCACTGAAATACTAAGTCATGTTTACTTTGCTGCAACTGCATATAAAATTTAATAATCATAACAATAAATCTCCTTGGTTTTGTCAACATCAGATAGGGGGAAATTGTTGGAAGAATGCATATTGAGATTTGATGTTTAATGTAAATGCTCATGATTATGTGTAAAGTCCTTCGAGGAATATATGTACAAGGACTTAGTGATAGATAAAAATTGTTAGGTTGATCTTAGCCTTTAATGTTCACTTGTATAGATAAAGAGATCAAATATGTTAGGTTGATCTATGGCTAGAAAGAAATAGATAAGCCTTGAAGGGAATCATAGTCTATCCAGCTGATTAACAGAATACAGAAGCTAAGGCAGGATCATAGTGCTGAGATGATCGTAGTATATTTGCCTTGAAGGGCCTCTCCAATAATCGTAGAGTGGTCCAGACGTTTGTCGAAGCTAACTAAGAGATCGTAGTGTGCTCTCAGAAATGTAGAATCTGCAATACAAGCAAGCACAGATCGTAGTGTTGAAAGATCGTAGCTTGAAAACACTTTAAAGAAATCGTAGTGTTCTATCCAGACCAAACAAATATGATAAGACTCCACGATATGCATCGTAGAGTATCATCTGTCTTGTGTCAGAAGCATCGAGCCCTATCTTTTGTTTGGAAACAAATTCCAAAAAGTGTGGAATGGGTTGTGAACGTTGAAGCCCTCACCAGTCCCAATGATACAAAAGATATCCTTAGTATTGATCAAAAGAAATGTATTCAAGAAGTAAAGAAAAGGACCATTGGGAAGAGGAAAACACCTTTTTAGGTGTTCGGTGAGAAAGCAGTCTGTTGTGTTAGTGGGTCAGATTGCAATTCAGAAGATGTGCAGAAAAGTCTCCATCAAAGCTCAGAAATGTCAAACGCATTTAATAGCTCATCAGATGACTTCAACGGATAGATTTAAAGAGATCACATATATATAGAACATAAACAGATGAGATAAAAAGGCAAGTATTTGAATAAAAATGCACAAGAACACTCAACGCTCAACTCTATGATCTGAGAAAAATAGAAAGCTTGCTCAGCTACTCAGTTCTTTCGAACAAGTGCTTAATAGCAATTAAGTAGCACCAATCACGATCTCAACAACAACCAATCAACTAAAATGACAGTTCCAAGTCTGAAGGACTTGAAGAGTTCTAAGTGAACTGTGAAGAACCAAGTCTGCTGGACTTGAAGAGTTCAAGAGTGAACTAAGAAGTGTCTAGACTGCTGGTCTAGAAGGAATCTTTGAGATTCAAGAAGTGTAACAGACATCCTTAGTGGATTTCCTACTCAAGGAGTAGAAGAGTGAATTAGGAGCTTTAAGTTCTCTGAACCACTTAAAACTATTGTGTCCATTATAACTGGTATAACTGCTATAACTGTCAAAACTGCCTCACTCTCATTAATTCAAGATATCTAAAAGAGGGTTTATCATATACTCATTCCGCTGTGCATTAATCACAATCATACTAACTAGTTTAAAAGAAAAGTTTTTAATTATCTATTCAACCCCCCTTTTAGTTATCTATTGTGCCTCCGAGAACTAACATACCATATGGACTACTAGCAGAGAAACGATGTGTGCCAAGTCCTAGAGAAATAATGAGAAGAAGATAAGAATGTAACTCATCGAAGATGATGAACATATTAAATAAGACATCTTTGTATGTTGTGAGAGCCCAAAATCCGGGTTCCAAATCACCACAGATCTGGTACAATCATTCTATTACTAAGGTAAAAGATATAAACATAAATTTTTTATACAATATACTTTACAGACTATTTCCCCAAAATCGAGTAACCTTAACTTATACACAAAGCATAAACTATCTAACACGTAACATTATTATCCAACTATACGATTACAAACTACCCGCACATTTTATCCCAAGCTGAACATGGCATTATCCTTTTTCCTGTATTCGAACGCATTCGCCTTATCTGCAATGTTTATTATGATATAGAAAGGGTTAGCATGAAAGTTGCCCAACAAGTTTAAATATAATTTAAGGATATATCATGATTGAAAGAGTTTGAATAATAAGCTGGCTATAATTCATCAATATAATTGAGAAATAGCACGAATAAACTTTTGACTGAACAAGTATTGAACATGAACAAATATATCTGGACCAACTGGTAATGAAGGTGATCAGCCTTTCATACCTGACTTATACATACAATATGTACAGAGTACAATTATCCATGACAATCAGCAATGATTAACCATAAGCATATCTGAATGAAACAACTCTTAGCAGAGTTAAGTAAAACTTGCCTGAACCGGTGATTACCGCTACGCAATTTATAATGCTTTATCCAAAGAACTAATATTAGTAATATAGATCTCTAATATTAGAATAATATCATCACAATATAATACTATTATATATATACATATAGAATAACCTAAACACATAGCACATAATCCTATCAGTCTACAATACACATAAGACTTAGCATCAGGTCAAACTATTTCAGTCTGACTTGAAACCGACACAATTCTATCATCCCGATGGTCTAGTCGGACAAATATCGAGTTTAAGTTCAATTAAACTCTGCCTAACACTTAATAAATATCACAGATAATTTTTTTAGCAATCAAAATAATTTCCATAGGGTCATAATAATTTTCAAATAATTATTACCATTTATTATGATTTTCCAATCATTAATATTGTATTTATATTATATAAATACCACAAAATTTCTTAATCATTAATATTTATTTATTATTAAATATTAATAAAAATCATTATATAATATTATAATATATTTATAATATCACAAAGTATTTTTAATACTTTAAAATCATATTTATATGATTTTTAAACCATTAAATTCATTATCCGATAATTGCTATAAATATTAAAATATTAATAGCTTCATGCCAAAATATCAAAAGTTATATTTTATAACTTAAAATATTTTTATAGCACATAAATCATTTTTATATGCTTTTTAAAATATTAATTCTATTTTCCATAATTTATTTAATATATTTATTAAATAAATTAATTACTGTTAATAATAAATTATTAATGAAATTCATCACAAAATATTAAAAGTCATCAAAAATAACTTAAAATATTTTCTAATATCATAATATAATTTTTCATGAATTAAATTTTTTTTGAAATAATTTATTTAATATTATAATTAAATAAATAAATACCTTTTATATTTCAAAAATATTAAATATTTCTGAAATATACTCAAAATAATTAAAAACTATTTTTCAGGCTTTGAAATAATTTTTCATAATTTATTATCTATTTTTAATATTTAAAAACCATTTTTTTCTATTTATTTAATTAATTAAATAATTTCCTAATTAAACTGTCGCTATAGGGACTTTAGGCGACGAATCCATCGCTGATTATGTTCTTGGGATGTTCTTGAGCAAACCCAGATCTTCATGTCAGACTTTGAGAGGCTAGGTTTGATCGCGTATAATTTCTTGATCTTAAAGTTTTTGGGCAACCAATTGTAATACTTTTGTAGTATTGATGTAATACTATAATATACAGCAAGTTTCATTGCCAAAATACATCAAATCTGCAAGATCTAATCGACAAAAAACCTTATTAGACATGTTCTTCAATTTCCGGGTTTTCTAGAAATTGAAGAACAGTTGAGGTGCTTATTTTGAGCCACTAAATCTTTGCTTTCCAGGCTTGGTTTATGTGATATTATGGCTCCAGTATGTAATACATATGTAAGTGTACAATGTTATAACAACCGATCATCATAAACACAACAGATGCACAAAATTCAAGCCGGTCAAACTATGGGTCAAAAATTGTTCTTGAACATTTTTGGAAAACCCAGAAATGTTCTTGAGCAGTTTGGTCAACGGTTGTTTGACCAGCCTTAACTTTGTTTCTATGCACGATCTAAGTGTTATAAAGGCTTGATATTATAGTACTTATACCAGACTACAACCTGAAAACAAAAACTTGGCCAAACAAGCAAAGAACAACAAGATTCAAGGCTTCGAAAATCGTTGTCAGATAGGATCTGGGTTTCTGGGTTGCCCAGAAACCCATTCTCGTGACCGGTCAACGCAGTTTGACTGCCTATAACGTACGATCTAGACATGCTATAACCCTGATTCAAGTATCAGAGTAAAGACCACATATCATAGAACATATCCAAAACATAAAACACACAAAACATCTAACACATAAAGATCTAAAGCCACTGACATATGGTTGTCAAGCCATTTCTTGAACTTTTTCTAGATTTTTAAAAATGCTAGATTCGTGCATCTAAGTGATATGGATCTAGGTTTTGGCAACCCAGATCATCAAATGACACCCTCTAACATATATCTAACCAACAAACAACAACATCAAACATCAGATCTAAGGATTTCTAAGTTAGGATTTTTATACCTTTAAAACTTGGATTTTTGATTTCTGATCCTTTAATCTGTTCTTGTTAAGCTAAGAGATGATATTAGCTTATCTTACCACTCTCTCTCACTCTATATTTCGGATTTAGAAGAGAGAGAAAAGCTTGGGAGAAAATGAGAGTAAAGGACCCTTTTTCTCTCTCTTTGATCTATATGATTCAAGATATTTGCTAGCAAGTTGTGGCTGATATTTGGACACACATCTAGGTCTAGAGTTACAGTAGTGTACCAACTCATTTTAGGGCTAGATCTACAAGCAATATACTAAATAATGCAATAAGGGTAAACTAGTCATTTTCATACCATTTTATTTCTAGAATTGTCATTTGTTGCAAACCCTTAGGGTTTAACCCTTAAGGTTTGAACTTTAGGGTTTAACCCTTAGGGTTAAAACCTAAGTTTTCCATAATTCACATTTTAGGATTTCTAAATTAGGGTTTTCAAAAAAGAAAAATTAACATTTTTAAATTATAATTAGAGTTTCCTAATTACAGTATACTTTCCTAATCACATAAGTGCTAACACAAATTAGGATTAATATTTCCTAATTAAGATTGCTAATTTAGCAATTAAATCAATAATTGTACATTAGGGTTCTTGACAGAATAATTAGGGTTTAAAAATTTGAAATTAGGGTTTGCTAATTAATTAAGCTTTACCCTAATTACTATTATAATTAATAACACTTAAGCAATATAATCATCCTTTAAGTTCCCAGATTACGGTTTCAAATACCCGAAATTTGAAATATGTGTTCCCAGATTAGGGTTTCAAATACCCGAAATTTGAAATTAGTGTTCCCAGATTTGATATTAGGGCTTTCTAATAAGCAATTAGGGTTTCAAGTAATTCTTTAGGGTTTTCCCTAATAAATTATAATTTAAGACGTTTAAACCTTATACACAACATTTAAATTCCAAAATTAGGGTTTTCAATTTCTAAATTAGGATTTCAAATCCCCGGAACTGAATTAGGGTTTCAGAACCAATTTCTAGGGTTTCTTATCAGACGTTATGGTTTTCTAACTGAACATTGACGTTCTTAATAATATTAGGGTTTGACACTGATAAAATTTATCTGGTCAACCCTTGACCCTTAACCACATATTGTGCACACATAATACCATATTCATAGAACATAAACACATATACACTTAATCCTGAGTAATTCATCTAACTCCTTCACAGAATTTTGAAATCCTCAAAATTCCTTCCCAAAAATATCAAATGTATACACTTATTTTCTGTCTAGGTCTATTATTTGACCTTAAATTCATCCTTTAAGATTTTAATAAATTGTCTAATTTCTCGGGTTGTCACAAATGTCATGAAGTTGTAAGCTGGTAATGAAAGTAGGTCTCGTAAATGTAGGTTGAAAAAATGTGAACCATAAGAAGTAAAGTTAAGTAAACCAATTTGTAAGTTAAATTTATGACTATTTGGTTAGCGGTTAAGAATAAATACCCATTACCCAGGATCGATGATCTATTTGATCAGTTAAAAGGGGCAATGTATTTTTCTAAGATAAATCTGTGTACGGGGTATCGTAAGATAAAAGTAAGGAGGACGGAGGATGTACCTAAGACGACGTTCAGAACTCGTTATGGTTATTACAAGTCTTTGGTTATATCATTTGGGTTGACTAGTATACGAAAGTTAGACTTTTCGGAAGGGACCTGAGCAAGTTGGTGGCAAATTGATAGGTACCCTTGTGAGGTGCTATGTTTGAAAGTACCATTAGCGTCACAGAGTGTTTAAGTAATATTTAGACGAGTGTGTGTCGTAAGGATCATTGGTGATATTCTAGTATGTTCTAAGACGCTAGAAGATCACGCTGAACATTTGAAGATAGTATGGGAAATATAACGGAGGGAGAAGTTGGATACAGAATTCACTAAGTGTGAGTTTTTACTTAAAAAATAGTATTTTTTTGGGGGGGGGGGAATGTGAGATATACACGGACTTTAAGAGTCTGAAATATATCTTCACACAGAAGAAGTTGAATACGAAGTAAATAAGGTGATTAGAATCGATAAAAGATTACAATAGTGATATGTTATATCATTTCGGGAAAGTTAATATAGAAGTCGACGCGTTAAGTAGGAAGGGTAGGGAAAAGCTATCGATGTTAACGACTCAGAATGAATTAATAACGGTGATGGCGAGAACAAAGTTAGAAGTTAATTTATGGAATGAAGCGGTAGAGATGTTATCCACAATATAGACTCAATCCACAAAAATGGAATGAGTTAAGTAAGTACAAATAGGTAACGAGAAAGGTAAGCGAATGAAGAGAAGATCAAGTATCATCTCACTTTGAAGGAGGAATTTGAGTATCATATAATTTTGAGTTAAAAGAAGGATTAATAAAAGGGAGATAGTGTAATGTGTGACGCCCCCAAAATAGGTATACAACATCCATTCTGAGTCGCCAAATACATGGTACAGAAACAACTATAACTTTATTAATATAATTGTCATGCAAAATACGACAACACATAAACTGTGAGTTTAAATACAAATATTGTCATTTAGACAATATTCACACCCAAATAAGTCCTCATTACAATTGTTGATACACTATTTTACAAAATAGTGAGGACTTCAAAAACAACTTCCTAGAACCTTCATTCTATACCCCAACTAGTACTCGCTACATTCTCGCCTCCTGAGAAGAAAAATAGAACAAAAAGGAAAATGGTGAGCTCAACTAGCCCAGTAAAGAATATTATGACTAAGATAATATAGAACAAATTAGTGTTAGTCTTCAACAGGGAAAAATCTGAGAGGATATAATAGACAACAAGTTTCAGATCAATATTCGCAGCAGAAATAATAATTCA
Source organism: Panax japonicus (assembly GCA_020205505.1). Lineage (NCBI taxonomy): Eukaryota > Viridiplantae > Streptophyta > Magnoliopsida > Apiales > Araliaceae > Panax > Panax japonicus. Next base: position 32,422,944 of record CM035110.1, on the reverse strand, counting down.
TAGAAGAGTTACGTAGAGAATGAAATCTACTATTATCTATGAATTTAAAAGTCCATCATCAGTATTTTATCTCTGTAACATCAATCAATATACATCTTGAATCAAATATTCATCTTTGCACTACAGGCCAAAGATATTCTTCAGTTGGTCATGTTCATCTCAACACCTGTTCATCTTTGCACTACGGGCCAAAGATATTTATCAGAAAATAATTCATCTTTCCACTACAGGCCAAAGATATTTAGAAATATAATCATTTAGGACTGAGGATGATGAAAAATATTTTAAAGAAAACGAATCCAGTGAAACAAAAGAACAAATATTAAGGATTCGTACTTTAAACAATCCCAGTTCAAAAATACTTCATAAATAACCATAGTGGAGTAAAATTCAAGAATGATCAAAACATGGATACAATCAAAGCTAGTATCCATAATAGATATCTTGGACAAAAAAACAAAAATTTAATTTTTCTGTGAATAGTGTTGTATTCGTGAATAGTGTCGTGTACGGGAATAGTGCCATATACGTGAATAGTAACTCCGACACTAAAAGACAAGAATTACACAAGAAAAATCTTACCAATATTTCGGCATAATGATATTGAAATAAATAATATCATTTATTAAAAAAAATAACATCCCTTACCTCGAAAAGACAGTACTTCTGACTTGAATACTGGATATAGTGCTGAAGGAACTTGCACCGTATAGAAATACTCAAAGTATCAAAATACTCACAAGAATAAGCTCGATAATATAGAGAGAGAAATCTTTAGTTTCTGGTGTGATTTTCAATTCTAACCTAAGCACCCTATTTATAGGAAATTGTTTAGAATACCAAAGCAGAAAATTTAATAAAATATTAATATAATTATATAAATTTCCTATGCACACCAAGAAAACCGAATTCAACATGTTTACCACTCATATGGGGCCCACCCAAGTGGAAAAAACGTTTTACTTTTAAAAAGAATTTAAAACTTTAAAAAAACAATTATTCCGGAACTTCGGAACTTCAATAATTCATAATAAATAGCTCTTTTATCAGAAAAATTCAAATCTTATGTCCATTCCATAGGAAATTTAATTCTCTACAACTTTGCAGAAGAAAGTTTTTTCAAATTCCAAACAAAAATTGACCGAAATTCACATACGGACGATTTTGCAGGCTATAATCAAATTTCAGTCAAGAAATGGGGTCCACCGATATGTTTAACATGGTTTTAACATTTTTGTAACAAAAATACTCTTCCTCTTCATTTCTTCATATATCACACATTCATTGTAAAAATATCACCATTATTATATTATTATAATATAATAATATATTTAAATGAATTATTTTATCAGAAAAGATAAAATATCAATTTTTCAACAATTGTCACTTTAAATTTTTTTCCATCTATATCCACATAAAATGAATATTTTCCTTATCATATAAATCAATAATTAATTATTCACAAATAATATTACAGAATCACAATACTTTCCAATAAGGATTTCTCCTTACTAGCGCGCAATTAGGTGACCAAACCTCTCCTTAGACAGAACTTTCTAGACATTGCCAATAATGTTATCTAATAATATTATTCAAATAATATGAATTATTTCTCCGATAATGAAAAATATTGTGTAGTGACAATTATTGAAACAATAATAATATAAAATATTAATGTAACAATTATTGAATCAATAAAATAAAATATTGAACAGTAATTACTGTAATAATTATTGAGTAGTACCTTCTTATGTAAGAATCAATAATTGGTGCAATACCATGTGCTACTATGTTTTAACCACCGAGTATTTCAACAGTATTAACGGTAACCGTTATTTTAAACAACTTATACTTGTCGTTTTCTTCATCCAATCTTTTTCCGTTATGGGGCCCACACAAGGCTGTGCCGTCGTATGAATATTCCCCGACAGTAAGAATATTCCACGACCAAATGAATATTCCCCGATAACAATGAATATTTTATAACTACTTGCTTATTTAAGATATTTGCGCATTTTACCCATAACTAACCACATTAATCAAATCAACCCTTACTATTTCAAAATAATAAATAGAGGAAATTCAATTTCATTTAATAATAAGTTGGGGTCTTACAACCTCCCCTTATGAAATTTCGCCCTCGAAATTGACGTACGTACCTGGTGTTTCGAAAAGGTGAGGATACCTCACTTTAATTTCCGTTTCTAAATCCCAGGTCATTTCATCAATAGCATGGTTCCTCCACAAAACTTTGACATGTGGTATGACCTTTGTACGTAAGACATGCTCATTCCTATCAAAGATCTTGACAGGTACCTCCTCATACGTTAAGTCTTCGGCTATCTCGTCTGGTTCTAACTTAATAACGTGGTTCGGGTCTTTCACATATTTACGAAGCATAGATATGTGAAAAACATTATGAACACGAGACATGCTTGGAGGTAACGCGAGTCTATATGCCACATTTCCTACTCAGTCAAGAATCTGAAATGGACCAATAAATCATTGATTGAGCTTTCCTCTCTTCCCAAATCCTATAACTCCCTTCCATGGAGCAACACACAACAATACATGATCCCCAATACTAAATTCCACGCCCTTTCGATGAAGATCCGCATAACTCTTTTGTCGATCCTGTGTCGTTTGTATACGTTGTCGAATCATTTGGATCTTTTCCATAGTTATACATACCAACTCAGGTCCTAACAATGTTGCTTCACCCACCTCATCCCAACATATTGGAGAGCGACACTTTCGTTCATATAATGCTTCAAATGGAGCCACACATATACTTGCTTGATAACTGTTGTTGTAGGAGAATTCCACCAATGGTAAATACTTGTCCCAACTCCCTTTGAATTCTAGTACACAAAGTCTTAATAGATCTTCAAGAGTTTGAATAGTCCTCTTTGATTGTCCGTCTGTTTGAGGATGGTATGCTGAACTTAATCGTAAATTCGTCCGCATAGCTTTTTGCAAGCTAACCCAAAATTATGAAGTGAATCTTGGGTCACGATCTGAAACTATGGATACTGGCATGCCATGCAATCTCATAATTTCATTATATACATACGAGCAAGACGTTCAAGGGAATAAGTCTCTCATATCGGTAAGAAATGAGCAGACTTGGTTAATCTATCAATAATAACCTAAATAGCATTTATGCCTTGAGAAACCGTGGGAAGACCAGTAACGAAATCCATGGTAATGTGTTCCCACTTCCATTTCGGAATCTCAAGTGGTTGCAATGGACCCTTAGGCATTTGATGCTCCGCCTTCACACATTGTCAAGTTAAACACCTTGAGATAAACTTTGCAATCTCTCTCTTCATATTGTTCCACAAAAATGTATGTCGAAGATTACGATACATTTTGGTACTTCCAGAATGGATTGCAAACGGTGTATTGTGTGCCTCCATCATGATCTTGTACTTTAAATCAGAATCGTTAGGAACACAAAGTATGTTTAGTGTTTGATGTTGTTGTTTGGTTCATATTGTAGCTGGTTATGTGTACTATATATTTGAGTCTTTATATCTCTTAAAACATCAACATATTGAATAGAGCAAGTGGTCAAAGTAGGCTACACGCTTAGTTTTGGAATTTCTGAAAAAAACCCCAGAAATCTGGGGAACGCAATTTCTGACATACTTTGACCATATTGATTCTGTAGATTGAGTTGTTTTTGAACTAAAATGTTACTTTTTAATTGTTCTTTGGTACCTGGACTATAACTTTGAGCCTTTAAATCACATAAACCATGACCAAAACATAGATTAAAGTGAGCTTCAAAATGACCGGTCGAGTTTCTGGGTTTCTGGGGAAACCCAGGTAAGGTCTGACAGCTTCTTTGAGAGCCTAGATCGTTATGTTATGTGGTGTTATGACCAAGTTGATGGTTTATAGATGTAGTATTACATGTGTACTACGATTTCGAACTTTAAGCTGGCCCAGAAATGATTTTAAACTAAGGATTTAAGTTGGTCAAAGAAGGCAGGTTGATAAGCCGACTGTCAGTGTTCTTGAGCTCAAGAACACTAACAACGACGCTTTGTGTCGCTAAAACCCTATAGCGATGATTTTATTTTTTTTTAATTTATGATATTTCCGGAAAATGATTAAAAATAAAAATAAATTATAGAAATTACCAAAAATAGTTTTATAAATTATTTTAAATTATGAAAAATAATTTTTAACTGTTTGGAATATTTTTCTTTAATATTTATAATTATTTAAATATTAAATATATTTAATTTATTTAATTAGTGTATTAAATAAATTAGAGAAAAATGATTTAATATTATGAAAATTCATTTTAAATAAGAATAATGTATTTAAAAATATTTTGACTTATAAAATATAAATTTTAATATTTTTAGAGAATTTTCATTAATAATTTAATATTAATGATATTAGATATATTTAATTATTATATTAAATAAATGAATTAAAAATGATTTTACTAATTTAAAAATTATTTAAAAATGAGAAAAATAATTTAAAAATATTTTAAGTTATAATTAATGACTTTTAATATTTTGATGATAATTTCATTAATATTTGATTATTAATGGTGATTATTTAAAAATGATTTTAATTACTTTAAAAATCATTTAAGTAGAATATTGATGATTTAAAAATATTTTAAATTATTAAAAATAACTTTAATATTTTGACAAGTATGTTATTAATATTTTTATATTATTAAATATTAATAATGATGAAATTATTTGATAATCAAATCATTTAAAAATGATTTCGATGTTTGAAAAATTATTATAAATGTTTATAAATTATTAAAAGCTTCCGAAAAATATTATAAATGATATTGGACTTATCTAAAATAATATTGAAGCTTAGAAATCGAGTGTAATTGACAATAATTGTGTTAATTGTCGGATAGGGTGACCAGAACTCCAAGAATGGACCGAAGTCCAACCAGACCGAAATAGTTAGACTTGTTATATGTTTATATAGGTTATAAACACTGATGTGGCTATGTGGTAATGTGCCTAGGAGAAGTTTGACTATGAATTACAGTGTTATGTGTTATAAAATGATTGTGCTAATTGTTAGACCGATATTATTGGTTATAGGTCTTTCGAAAGCAGATAATTTTATTGTGTAGCTTTAATCAGCGGAAGAGGCAAGTTCCCTAACTCAACCTTGAGTTAATATTGTTTAATTATTATTGGTGGTTAATTATTGCTAATTAGACCACGTTCAGGGATTTATTGTTGATTATTCGCAGTTAGTGCATGATTAATAATTCAAATTGAATTACTGATTCAGAATATATATATACATTTGTAGAATAACTATTATTGGATATACATATCCGCAGAAGCTAGAAATGACAGTACAGATAATTCATGTTTATTGTCGAATTATGTTGAGAAATGTCTTAGCCAATTATTCTGGTTAGACAAATATTTGTTAGAACTTGATAGGTTCGAGAAGAGAATTAAATTATTATTGACAAATCGATGCCAATTATTTCGGCTAGATCGAGAAGTAAATAGAATTTGAAATCACAGTATTTTGTTGTAAAATCAAAATCTTGATTCTAAGACTGAGAAGAACAACCTTTTATATAAAGGGAATATTTTATCGGTCGAGTATTCGGCCTTTACGCGCGATTAAGTATTATGCATAATATAGGGTATACTAAAGCTGATCACTTTATATACTTCCAGAAGGTTATGATTGAATCTTTATGGTTATCTGATACACCTAGGTATATCAAAGTTTAACTTTAATAGTTACTCGAGAAGAGAAGTTCAAGATCCAATGGATCGCTCAGCATAAATCTGGAAAACAATCCACTTTGCTATTTCGTAGAATTAATTCTTGATTATTCATTTGAATATCGTAGAAAACCTTGAAAGCGTTGTACTCTTTCATTACCGAATTATTGTTGCATAGAATGTGAGAAGGTTTGATATCGATTTCTATATCTTTATTGTATCTCTTAACTTGCGGGGAAAACTTGTTGCTCACCCTTGCTATAAATAAAACTTTTCAGCTGGGGACGAAGTTGCAGAAGGTGCTGCGAAGAAGAACAAAGGAAAAAGAATAGTTATGAATTAGTTATGATGTACAATATTATTATTATGTTGTACTGTATTGTAAACCCCTTTTGTATATCTAAAAGGGTATGTCAGTAATGTTAAGGTTAGTAGACTTGGGACTTATGCATTAACAATCTATGTTAATGAGTTATGTATTCCAATTTATATTAAAATGGGTAGTTAGATGGTATTATATTGTGGATCGTGAACACCAAACTCGGGGGTCAGGTAACCCGGATTTGGGGGTGTCACAAATTCTTCATCCACTAAATCAATTTCCAATTGCAGAATCCCAAAATTCTATAACTGAGGAACCAAATGCGACCAACTTCATAATGCTCCCACATCCCATCATCTCTACGATCACTGACTTTAACCCCATTGTAGAGTCTACACCTCAAATCGTAGAGCCACCAACCTTAAACATCCAAACCCAGGCCCCTTCATCAGATATTCCCTCCTCATCCAGCAATGAATACTTCAATCTTGATCTTGCCCTCTACTCTTTGCAAGATCAATTTAAAAGCACATCACCTCTCTCCTCAAAATTTCCCCAACTGGATGAAATTCTTTCACAGTTGTCCATAAAGGATGATTTCTCAGCAATGTCTGCGAAAGTGGTCAAGGAACTCGATGAGAGCCTTGAGGATCACACTGCACTTATTCAACTGAGATTAACATCAATGATCAATGCTGCAAATAATCTCCCAAGTTCCCTCAGTAATGAGCTCTCTAAAATTCTAAAAGAGATTATCAAAGAAATGCTTTAAAGCATAAAGGACAGGGATGACATTCACTTCCTCGCAGCTAGAAAGAATCGGGATGCTGTCTTGATCTTACAGAAGACTCAAGAATCTCAGAATGATCTAATGATACAGAGCATCAAAAGTCTTCAAACTGCAGTCAAAGAATTTCAAGACTTCTCCATGGGTCAAATGCAGCAGACTGAAACTGTCCTAAACATTCTTCAACGATGTGAAACTCGTTCTGATCCAAGAGAATCGCGAGGACATTGATCAAACTCAGAGTCAAATCAATGAGCTTGTCCAAGGAGTCACTCGCCTTTCCGAAGACATTCGAACCCTTGATGCTGACATAAAGGGGGAGAATAAAGGGAAAGGAGATCAGGGAGGCAAGGGCAGAGGCAGAGGTCAATTCCAAACTCAAGCCTCGAGGAACCCTCCTACAAGGCAAATCACCCAGCAGACTCCACGATCTAGCCATAAGGCCCAACGAGCTAATCAACAGGAAGTTTTAATAACTTAACCATTAAGGAACCTAGGGCCAAGTCCCAGCTCTCATGAGGTAACAACTACAGGCCTAAGAATGACAATTAGAGATCCTGCATTCATGAATAGGCATGATGACAATCCTAGACTAAGCCCAAGTGAGTTGGAAGATTTGGCCAGAAGAGATGAAGTAAGCAGAAAGACGAGAACTGAGGAATATGCAAATCCTCCAAGAAGCAAAAGGCCGAAGAAATAGAGATAAATTAAATTTTAAGTTGTATTAATGTAGTCAAATTTAAATGTAATATCTATCTTCATACATCAATAAATTTATGCTTATTCTCTAGAAATTTCAGTTGCTCACTGAAATACTAAGTCATGTTTACTTTGCTGCAACTGCATATAAAATTTAATAATCATAACAATAAATCTCCTTGGTTTTGTCAACATCAGATAGGGGGAAATTGTTGGAAGAATGCATATTGAGATTTGATGTTTAATGTAAATGCTCATGATTATGTGTAAAGTCCTTCGAGGAATATATGTACAAGGACTTAGTGATAGATAAAAATTGTTAGGTTGATCTTAGCCTTTAATGTTCACTTGTATAGATAAAGAGATCAAATATGTTAGGTTGATCTATGGCTAGAAAGAAATAGATAAGCCTTGAAGGGAATCATAGTCTATCCAGCTGATTAACAGAATACAGAAGCTAAGGCAGGATCATAGTGCTGAGATGATCGTAGTATATTTGCCTTGAAGGGCCTCTCCAATAATCGTAGAGTGGTCCAGACGTTTGTCGAAGCTAACTAAGAGATCGTAGTGTGCTCTCAGAAATGTAGAATCTGCAATACAAGCAAGCACAGATCGTAGTGTTGAAAGATCGTAGCTTGAAAACACTTTAAAGAAATCGTAGTGTTCTATCCAGACCAAACAAATATGATAAGACTCCACGATATGCATCGTAGAGTATCATCTGTCTTGTGTCAGAAGCATCGAGCCCTATCTTTTGTTTGGAAACAAATTCCAAAAAGTGTGGAATGGGTTGTGAACGTTGAAGCCCTCACCAGTCCCAATGATACAAAAGATATCCTTAGTATTGATCAAAAGAAATGTATTCAAGAAGTAAAGAAAAGGACCATTGGGAAGAGGAAAACACCTTTTTAGGTGTTCGGTGAGAAAGCAGTCTGTTGTGTTAGTGGGTCAGATTGCAATTCAGAAGATGTGCAGAAAAGTCTCCATCAAAGCTCAGAAATGTCAAACGCATTTAATAGCTCATCAGATGACTTCAACGGATAGATTTAAAGAGATCACATATATATAGAACATAAACAGATGAGATAAAAAGGCAAGTATTTGAATAAAAATGCACAAGAACACTCAACGCTCAACTCTATGATCTGAGAAAAATAGAAAGCTTGCTCAGCTACTCAGTTCTTTCGAACAAGTGCTTAATAGCAATTAAGTAGCACCAATCACGATCTCAACAACAACCAATCAACTAAAATGAGAGTTCCAAGTCTGAAGGACTTGAAGAGTTCTAAGTGAACTGTGAAGAACCAAGTCTGCTGGACTTGAAGAGTTCAAGAGTGAACTAAGAAGTGTCTAGACTGCTGGTCTAGAAGGAATCTTTGAGATTCAAGAAGTGTAACAGACATCCTTAGTGGATTTCCTACTCAAGGAGTAGAAGAGTGAATTAGGAGCTTTAAGTTCTCTGAACCACTTAAAACTATTGTGTCCATTATAACTGGTATAACTGCTATAACTGTCAAAACTGCCTCACTCTCATTAATTCAAGATATCTAAAAGAGGGTTTATCATATACTCATTCCGCTGTGCATTAATCACAATCATACTAACTAGTTTAAAAGAAAAGTTTTTAATTATCTATTCAACCCCCCTTTTAGTTATCTATTGTGCCTCCGAGAACTAACATACCATATGGACTACTAGCAGAGAAACGATGTGTGCCAAGTCCTAGAGAAATAATGAGAAGAAGATAAGAATGTAACTCATCGAAGATGATGAACATATTAAATAAGACATCTTTGTATGTTGTGAGAGCCCAAAATCCGGGTTCCAAATCACCACAGATCTGGTACAATCATTCTATTACTAAGGTAGAAGATATAAACATAAATTTTTTATACAATATACTTTACACACTATTTCCCCAAAATCGAGTAACCTTAACTTATACACAAAGCATAAACTATCTAACACGTAACATTATTATCCAACTATACGATTACAAACTACCCGCACATTTTATCCCAAGCTGAACATGGCACTATCCTTTTTTTTGTATTCGAACGCATTCGCCTTATCTGCAATGTTTATTATGATATAGAAAGGGTTAGCATGAAAGTTGCCCAACAAGTTTAAATATAATTTAAGGATATATCATGATTGAAAGAGTTTGAATAATAAGCTGGCTATAATTCATCAATATAATTGAGAAATAGCACGAATAAACTTTTGACTGAACAAGTATTGAACATGAACAAATATATCTGGACCAACTGGTAATGAAGGTGATCAGCCTTTCATACCTGACTTATACATACAATATGTACAGAGTACAATTATCCATGACAATCAACAATGATTAACCATAAGCATATCTGAATGAAACAACTCTTAGCAGAGTTAAGTAAAACTTGCCTGAACCGGTGATTACCGCTACGCAATTTATAATGCTTTATCCGAAGAACTAATATTAGTAATATAGATCTCTAATATTAGAATAATATCATCACAATATAATACTATTATATATATACATATAGAATAACCTAAACACATAGCACATAATCCTATCAGTCTACAATACACATAAGACTTAGCATCAGGTCAAACTATTTCAGTCTGACTTGAAACCGACACAATTCTATCATCCCGATGGTCTAGTCGGACAAATATCGAGTTAAAGTTCAATTAAACTCTGCCTAACACTTAATAAATATCACAGATAATTTTTTTAGCAATCAAAATAATTTCCATAGGGTCATAATAATTTTCAAATAATTATTACCATTTATTATGATTTTCCAATCATTAATATTGTATTTATATTATATAAATACCACAAAATTTCTTAATCATTAATATTTATTTATTATTAAATATTAATAAAAATCATTATATAATATTATAATATATTTATAATATCACAAAGTATTTTTAATACTTTAAAATCATATTTATATGATTTTTAAAACATTAAATTAATTATCCGATAATTGCTATAAATATTAAAATATTAATAGCTTCATGCCAAAATATCAAAAGTTATATTTTATAACTTAAAATATTTTTATAGCACATAAATCATTTTTATATGCTTTTTAAAATATTAATTCTATTTTCCATAATTTATTTAATATATTTATTAAATAAATTAATTACTGTTAATAATAAATTATTAATGAAATTCATCACAAAATATTAAAAGTCATCAAAAATAACTTAAATATTTTCTAATATCATAATATAATTTTTCATGAATTAAAATTTTTTTGAAATAATTTATTTAATATTATAATTAAATAAATAAATACCTTTTATATTTCAAAAATATTAAATATTTCTGAAATATACTCAAAATAATTAAAAACTATTTTTCAGGCTTTGAAATAATTTTTCATAATTTATTATCTATTTTTAATAATTAAAAACCATTTTTTTCTATTTATTTAATTAATTAAATAATTTCCTAATTAAACTGTCGCTATAGGGACTTTAGGCGACGAATCCATCGCTGATTATGTTCTTGGGATGTTCTTGAGCAAACCCAGATCTTCATTTCAGACTTTGAGAGGCTAGGTTTGATCGCGTATAATTTCTTGATCTTAAAGTTTTTGGGCAACCAATTGTAATACTTTTGTAGTATTGATGTAATACTATAATATACAGCAAGTTTCATTGCCAAAATACATCAAATCTGCAAGATCTAATCGACAAAAAACCTTATTAGACATGTTCTTCAATTTTCGGGTTTTCTAGAAATTGAAGAACAGTTGAGGTGCTTATTTTGAGCCACTAAATCTTTGCTTTCCAGGCTTGGTTTATGTGATATGATGGTTCCAGTATGTAATACATATGTAAGTGTACAATGTTATAATAACCGATCATCATAAACACAACAGATGCACAAAATTCAAGCCGGTCAAACTATGGGTCAAAAATTGTTCTTGAACATTTTTGGAAAACCCAAAAATGTTCTTGAGCAGTTTGGTCAACGGTTGTTTGACCAGCCTTAACTTTGTTTCTATGTACGATCTAAGTGTTATAAAGGCTTGATATTATAGTACTTATACCAGACTACAACCTGAAAACAAAAACTTGGCCAAACAAGCAAAGAACAACAAGATTCAAGGCTTCGAAAATCGTTGTCAGATAGGATCTGGGTTTCTGGGTTGCCCAGAAACCCATTCTCGTGACCGGTCAACGCAGTTTGACTGACTATAACGTACGATCTAGACATGCTATAACCCTGATTCAAGTATCAGAGTAAAGACCACATATCATAGAACATATCCAAAACATAAAACACACAAAACATCTAACACATAAAGATCTAAAGCCACTGACATATGGTTGTCAAGCCATTTCTTGAACTTTTTCTAGATTTCTAAAAATACTAGATTCGTGCATCTAAGTGATATGGATCTAGGTTTTGGAAACCCAGATCATCAAATGACACCCTCTAACATATATCTAACCAACAAACAACAACATCAAACATCAGATCTAAGGATTTCTAAGTTAGGATTTTTATACCTTTAAAACTTGGATTTTTGATTTCTGATCCTTTAATCTGTTCTTGTTAAGCTAAGAGATGATATTAGCTTATCTTACCACTCTCTCTCACTCTATATTTCGGATTTAGAAGAGAGAGAAAAGCTTGGGAGAAAATGAGAGTAAAGGACCCTTTTTCTCTCTCTTTGATCTATATGATTCAAGATATTTGCTAGCAAGTTGTGGCTGATATTTGGACACACATCTAGGTCTAGAGTTACAGTAGTGTACCAACTCATTTTAGGGCTAGATCTACAAGCAATATACTAAATAATGCAATAAGGGTAAACTAGTCATTTTCATACCATTTTATTTCTAGAATTGTCATTTGTTGCAAACCCTTAGGGTTTAACCCTTAAGGTTTGAACTTTAGGGTTTAACCCTTAGGGTTAAAACCTAAGTTTTCCATAATTCACATTTTAGGATTTCTAAATTAGGGTTTTCAAAAAAGAAAAATTAACATTTTTAAATTATAATTAGAGTTTCCTAATTACAGTATACTTTCCTAATCACATAAGTGCTAACACAAATTAGGATTAATATTTCCTAATTAAGATTGCTAATTTAGCAATTAAATCAATAATTGTACATTAGGGTTCTTGACAGAATAATTAGGGTTTAAAAATTTGAAATTAGGGTTTGCTAATTAATTAAGCTTTACCCTAATTACTATTATAATTAATAACACTTAAGCAATATAATCATCCTTTAAGTTCCCAGATTACGGTTTCAAATACCCGAAATTTGAAATTAGTGTTCCCAGATTAGGGTTTCAAATACCCGAAATTTGAAATTAGTGTTCCCAGATTTGATATTAGGGCTTTCTAATAAGCAATTAGGGTTTCAAGTAATTCTTTAGGGTTTTCCCTAATAAATTATAATTTAAGACGTTTAAACCTTATACACAACATTTAAATTCCAAAATTAGGGTTTTCAATTTCTAAATTAGGATTTCAAATCCCCGGAACTGAATTAGGGTTTCAGAACCAATTTCTAGGGTTTCTTATCAGACGTTATGGTTTTCTAACTGAACATTGACGTTCTTAAAAATATTAGGGTTTGACACTGATAAAATTTATCTGGTCAACCCTTGACCCTTAACCACATACTGTGCACACATAATACCATATTCATAGAACATAAACACATATACACTTAATCCTGAATAATTCATCTAACTCCTTCACAGAATTTTGAAATCCTCAAAATTCCTTCCCAAAAATATCAAATGTATACACTTATTTTCTGTCTAGGTCTATTATTTGACCTTAAATTCATCCTTTAAGATTTTAATAAATTGTCTAATTTCTCGGGTTGTCACACATGTCATGAAGTTGTAAGCTGGTAATGAAAGTAGGTCGCGTAAATGTAAGTTGAAAAAATGTGAACCATAAGAAGTAAAGTTAAGTAAACCAATTTGTAAGTTAAATTTATGACTATTTGGTTAGCGGTTAAGAATAAATACCCATTGCCCAGGATCGATGATCTATTTGATCAGTTAAAAGGGGCAATGTATTTTTCTAAGATAAATCTGTGTACGGGGTATCGTAAGATAAAAGTAAGGAGGAAGGAGGATGTACCTAAGACGACGTTCAGAACTCGTTATGGTTATTACAAGTCTCTGGTTATATCATTTGGGTTGACTAGTATACGAAAGTTAGACTTTTCGGAAGGGGCCTGAGCAAGTTGGTGGCAAATTGATAGGTACCCTTGTGAGGTGCTATGTTTGAAAGTACCATTAGCGTCACAGAGTGTTTAAGTAATATTTAGATGAGTGTGTGTCGTAAGGATCATTGGTGATATTCTAGTCTGTTCTAAGACGCTAGAAGATCACGCTGAACATTTGAAGATAGTATGGGAAATATAACGGAGGGAGAAGTTGGATACAGAATTCACTAAGTGTGAGTTTTTACTTAAAAAATAGTATTTTTTTTGGGGGTGGGGGGAATGTGAGATATACACAGACTTTAAGAGTCTGAAATATATCTTCACACAGAAGAAGTTGAATACGAAGTAAATAAGGTGATTAGAATCGATAAAAAATTACAACAGTGATATGTTATATCATTCCGGGAAAGTTAATGTAGAAGTTGACGCGTTAAGTAGGAAGGGTAGGGAAAAGCTATCGATGTTAACGACTCAGAATGAATTAATAACGGTGATGGCGAGAACAAAGTTAGAAGTTAATTTATGGAATGAAGCGGTAGAGATGTTATCCACAATATAGACTCAATCCACAAAAATGGAATGAGTTAAGTAAGTACAAATAGGTAACGAGAAAGGTAAGCGAATGAAGAGAAGATCAAGTATCATCTCACTTTGAAGGAGGAATTTGAGTATCATATAATTTTGAGTTAAAAGAAGGATTAATAAAAGGGAGATAGTGTAATGTGTGACGTCCCCAAAATAGGTATACAACACCCATTCTGAGTCGCCAAATACATGGTACAGAAACAACTATAACTTTATTAATATAATTGTCATGCAAAATACGACAACACATAAACTGTGAGTTTAAATACAAATACTGTCATTTAGACAATATTCACACCCAAATAAGTCCTCATTACAATTATTGATACACTATTTTACAAAATAGTGAGGACTTCAAAAACAACTTCCTAGAACCTTCATTCTATACCCCAACTAGTACTCGCTACATTCTCGCCTCCTGAGAAGAAAAATAGAACAAAAAGGAAAATGGTGAGCTCAACTAGCCCAGTAAAGAATATTATGACTAAGATAATATAGAACAAATTAGTGTTAGTCTTCAACAGGGAAAAATCTGAGAGGATATAATAGACAACAAGTTTCAGATCAATATTCGAAGCGGAAATAATAATTCATAGAAGAGTTACGTAGAGAATGAAATCTACTATTATCTATGAATTTAAAAGTCCATCATCAATATTTTATCCCTGTAACATCAATCAATATACATCTTGAATCAAATATTCATCTTTGCACTACAGGCCAAAGATATTCTTCAGTTGGTCATGTTCATCTCAACACCTGTTCATCTTTGCACTACGGGCCAAAGATATTTATCAGAAAATAATTCATCTTTCCACTACAGGCCAAAGATATTTAGAAATATAATCATTTAGGACTGAGGATGATGAAAAATATTTTAAAGAAAACGAATCCAGTGAAACAAAAGAACAAATATTAAGGATTCGTACTTTAAACAATCCCAGTTCAAAAATACTTCATAAATAACCATAGTGGAGTAAAATTCAAGAATGATCAAAACATGGATACAATCAAAGCTAGTATCCATAATAGATATCTTGGACATAAAAATAAAAATTTAATTTTTCTGTGAATAGTGTTGTATTCGTGAATAGTGTCGTGTACGTGAATAGTGCCATATACGTGAATAGTAACTCCAACACTAAAAGACAAGAATTACACAAGAAAAATCTTACCAATATTTCGGCATAATGATATTGAAATAAATAATATCATTTATTAAAAAAAATAACATCTCTTACCTCGAAAAGACAGTACTTCTGACTTGAATACTGGATATAGTGCTGAAGGAACTTGCACCGTATAGAAATACTCAAAGTATCAAAATACTCACAAGAATAAGCTCGATAATATAGAGAGAGAAATCTTTAGTTTCTGGTGTGATTTTCAATTCTAACCTAAGCACCTTATTTATAGGAAATTGCTTAGAACACCAAAGCAGAAAATTTAATAAAATATTAATATAATTATATAAATTTCCTACGCACACCAAGAAAACCGAATTCAACATGTTTACCACTCATATGGGGCCCACCCAAGTGTAAAAACGTTTTTCTTTTAAAAAGAATTTAAAACTTTAAAAAACTAATTATTCCGGAACTTCGGAACTTCAATAATTCATAATAAATAGCTCTTTTATCAGAAAAATTCAAATCTTATGTCCATTCCATAGGAAATTTAATTATCTACAACTTTGCAGAAGAAAGTTTTTTCAAATTCCAAACAAAAATTGACCGAAATCCACATACGGACGATTTTACAGGCTATAATCAAATTTCAGTCAAGAAATGGGGTCCACCGACATGTTTAACATGGTTTTAACATTTTTGTAACAAAAATACTCTTCCTCTTCATTTCTTCATATATCACACATTCATTGTAAAAATATCACCATTATTATATTATTATAATATAATAATATATTTAAATGAATTATTTTATCAGAAAAGATAAAATATCAATTTTTCAACAATTGTCACTTTAAAATTTTTTCCATCTATATCCACATAAAATGAATATTTTCCTTATCATATAAATCAATAATTAATTATTCATAAATAATATTACAGAATCACAATACTGGCAACCAGGCCATTTCCAGGAAAGATGGGGCTTTCCAATAAGGATTTCTCCTTACTAGCGCGCAATTAGGTGACCAAACCTCTCCTTAGACAGAACTTTCTAGACATTGCCAATAATGTTATCTAATAATATTATTCAAATAATATGAATTATTTCTCCGATAATGGAAAATATTGTGTAGTGACAATTATTGAAACAATAATAATATAAAATATTAATGTAACAATTATTGAATCAATAAAATAAAATATTGAACAGTAATTACTGTAATAATTATTGAGTAGTACCTTCTTATGTAAGAATCAATAATTGGTGCAATACCGTGTGCTACTATGTTTTAACCACCGAGTATTTCAACAGTATTAACGGTAACCGTTATTTATAAACAACTTATACTTGTCGTTTTCTTCATCCAATCTTTTTCCGTTATGGGGCCCACACAAGGCTGTGCCGTCGTATGAATATTCCCCGACAGTAAGAATATTCCACGACCAAATGAATATTCCCCGATAACAATGAATATTTTATAACTACTTGCTTATTTAAGATATTTGCGCATTTTACCCATAACTAACCACATTAATCAAATCAACCCTTACTATTTCAAAATAATAAATAGAGGAAATTCAATTTCATTTAATAATAAGCTGGGGTCTTACAACCTCCCCTTATGAAATTTCGCCCTCGAAATTGACGTACGTACCTGGTGTTTCGAAAAGGTGATGATACCTCACTTTAATTTCCGTTTCTAAATCCCAGTTCATTTCATTAATAACATGGTTCCTCCACAAAACTTTGACATGTGGTATGACCTTTGTACGTAAGACATGCTCATTCTTATCAAAGATCTTGACAGGTACCTCCTCATACGTTAAGTCTTCGGCTATCTCGTCTGGTTCTAACTTAATAACGTGGTTCGGGTCTTTCACATATTTACGAAGCATAGATATGTGAAAAACATTATGAACACGAGACATGCGTGGAGGTAACGCGAGTCTATATGCCACATTTCCTACTCAGTCAAGAATCTGAAATGGACCAATAAATCATTGATTGAGCTTTCCTCTCATCCCAAATCCTATAACTCCCTTCCATGGAGCAACACACAACAATACATGATCCCCAATACTAAATTCCACGTCCTTTCGATGAAGATCCGCATAACTCTTTTGTCGATCATGTGTCGTTTGTATACGTTGTCGAATCATTTGGATCTTTTCCATTGTTATACGTACCAACTCAGGTCCTAACAATGTTGCTTCACCCACCTCATCCCAACATATTGGAGAGCGACACTTTCGTCCATATAATGCTTCAAATGGAGCCACACATATACTTGCTTGATAACTGTTGTTGTAGGAGAATTCCACCAATGGTAAATACTTGTCCCAACTCCCTTTGAATTCTAGTACACATAGTCTTAATAGATCTTCAAGAGTTTGAATAGTCCTCTTTGATTGTCCGTCTGTTTGAGGATGGTATGCTGAACTTAATCGTAAATTCGTCCCCATAGCTTTTTGCAAGCTAACCCAAAATTATGAAGTGAATCTTGGGTAATCTATCAATAATAACCTAAATAGCATTTATGACTTGAGAAACCGTGGGAAGACCAGTAACGAAATCCATGGTAATGTGTTCCCACTTCCATTTCGGAATCTCAAGTGGTTGCAATGGACCCTTAGGCATTTGATGCTCCGCCTTCACACATTGTCAAGTTAAACACCTTGAGATAAACTTTGCAATCTCTCTCTTCATATTGTTCCACAAAAATGTATGTCGAAGATTACGATACATTTTGGTACTTCCAGGATGGATTACAAACGGTGTATTGTGTGCCTCCATCATGATCTTGTACTTTAAATCAGAATCGTTAGGAACACAAAGTATGTTTAGTGTTTGATGTTGTTGTTTGGTTCATATTGTAGCTGGTTATGTGTACTATATATTTGAGTCTTTATATCTCTTAAAACATCAACATATTGAATAGAGCAAGTGGTCAAAGTAGGCTACACGCTTAGTTTTGGAATTTCTGAAAAAAAACCCCAGAAATCTGGGGAACGCAATTTCTGACATACTTTGACCATATTGATTCTGTAGATTGAGTTGTTTTTGAACTAAAATGTTACTTTTTAATTGTTCTTTGGTACCTGGACTATAACTTTGAGCCTTTAGATCACATAAACCATGACCAAAACATAGATTAAAGTGAGCTTCAAAATGACCGGTCGAGTTTCTGGGTTTCTGGGGAAACCCAGGTAAGGTCTGACAGCTTCTTTGAGAGCCCAGATCGTTATGTTATGTGGTGTTATGACCAAGTTGATGGTTTATAGATGTAGTATTACATGTGTACTACGATTTCGAACTTTAAGCTGGCCCAGAAACGATTTTAAACTAAGAATTTAAGTTGGTCAAACAAGGCAGGTTGATAAGCCGACTGTCAGTGTTCTTGAGCTCAAGAACACCAACAACGACGCTTTGTGTCGCTAAAACCCTATAGCGATGATTTTATTTTTTTTTTAATTTCTGATATTTCCGGAAAATGATTAAAAATAAAAATAAATTATAGAAATTACCAAAAATAGTTTTAAAAATTATTTTAAATTATGAAAAATAATTTTTAACTGTTTGGAATATTTTTCTTTAATATTTATAATTATTTAAATATTAAATGTATTTAATTTATTTAATTAGTGTATTAAATAAATTAGAGAAAAATGATTTAATATTATGAAAATTCATTTTAAATAAGAATAATGTATTTAAAAATATTTTGACTTATAAAATGTAAATTTTAATATTTTTAGAGAATTTTCATTAATAATTTAATATTAATGATATTAGATTTATTTAATTATTATATTAAATAAATGAATTAAAAATGATTTTACTAATTTAAAAATTATTTAAAAATGAGAAAAATAATTTAAAAATATTTTAAGTTATAATTAATGACTTTTAATATTTTGATGATAATTTTATTAATATTTGATTATTAATGGTGATTATTTAAAAATGATTTTAATTACTTTAAAAATCATTTAAGTAGAATATTGATGATTTAAAAATATTTTAAATTATTAAAAATAACTTTAATATTTTGACAAGTATGTTATTAATATTTTTATATTATTAAATATTAATAATGATGAAATTATTTGATAATCAAATCATTTAAAAATGATTTCGATGTTTGAAAAATTATTATAAATATTTATAAATTATTAAAAGCTTCCGAAAAATATTATAAATGATATTGGACTTATCTAAAATAATATTGAAGCTTAGAAATCGAGTGTAATTGACAATAATTGTGTTAATTGTCGGATAGGGTGACTAGAACTCCAAGAATGGACTGAAGTCCAACCAGACCGAAATAGTTAGACTTGTTATATGTTTATATAGGTTATAAACACTGATGTGGCTATGTGGTAATGTGCCTAGGAGAAGTTTGACTATGAATTACAGTGTTATGTGTTATAAAATGATTGTGCTAATTGTTAGACCGATATTATTGGTTATAGGTCTTTCGAAAGCAGATAAGTTTATTGTGTAGCTTTAATCAGCGGAAGAGGCAAGTTCCCTAACTCAACCTTGAGTTAATATTGTTTAATTATTATTGGTGGTTAATTATTGCTAATTAGACCACGTTCAGGGATTTATTGTTGATTATTCGCAGTTAGTGCATGCTTAATAATTCAAATTGAATTACTGATTCAGAATATATATATACATTTGTAGAATAACTATTATTGGATATACATATCCGCAGAAGCTAGAAATGACAGTACAGATAATTCATGTTTATTGTCGAATTATGTTGAGAAATGTCTTAGCCAATTATTCTGGTTAGACAAATATTTGTTAGAACTTGATAGGTTCGAGAAGAGAATTAAATTATTATTGACAAATCGATGCCAATTATTTCGGCTAGATCGAGAAGTAAATAGAATTTGAAATCACAGTATTTTGTTGTAAAATCAAAATCTTGATTCTAAGACTGAGAAGAACAACCTTTTATATAAAGGGAATATTTTATCGGTCGAGTATTCGGCCTTTACGCGCGATTAAGTATTATTCATAATATAGGGTATACTAAAGCTGATCACTTTATATACTTCCAAAAGGTTATGATTGAATCTTTATGGTTATCTGATACACCTAGGTATATCAAAGTTTAACTTTAATAGTTACTCGAGAAGAGAAGTTCAAGATCCAATGGATCGCTCAGCATAAATCTGGAAAACATTCCACTTTGCTATTTCGTAGAATTAATTCTTGATTATTCATTTGAATATCGTAGAAAACCTTGAAAGCGTTGTACTCTTTCATTATTGAATTATTGTTGCATAGAATGTGAGAAGGTTTGATATCGATTTCTATATCTTTATTGTATCTCTTAACTTGCGGGGCAAACTTGTTGCTCACCCTTGCTATAAATAAAACTTTTCAGCTGGGGACGAAGTTGCAGAAGGTGCTGCGAAGAAGAACAAAGGAAAAAGAATAGTTATGAATTAGTTATGATGTACAATATTATTATTATGTTGTACTGTATTGTAAACCCTTTTTGTATATCTAAAAGGGTATGTCAGTAATGTTAAGGTTAGTAGACCTGGGACTTATGCATTAACAATCTATGTTAATGAGTTATGTATTCCAATTTATATTAAAATGGGTAGTTAGATGGTAATATATTGTGGATCGTGAACACCAAACTCGGGGGTCAGGTAACCCGGATTTGGGGGTGTCACAAATTCTTCATCCACTAAATCAATTTCTAATTGCAGAATCCCAAAATTCTATAACTGAGGAACCAAATGCGACCAACTTCATAATGCTCCCACATCCCATCATCTCTACGATCACTGACTTTAACCCCATTGTAGAGTCTACACCTCAAATCGTAGAGCCACCAACCTTAAACATCCAAACCCAGGCCCCTCCATCAGATATTCCCTCCTCATCCAGCAATGAATACTTCAATCTTGATCTTGCCCTCTACTCTTTGCAAGATCAATTTAAAAGCACATCACCTCTCTCCTCAAAATTTCCCCAACTGGATGAAATTCTTTCAGAGTTGTCCATAAAGGCTGATTTGTCAGCAATGTCTGCGAAAGTGGTCAAGGAACTCGATGAGAGCCTTGAGGATCACACTGCACTTATTCAACTGAGATTAACATCAATGATCAATGCTGCAAATAATCTCCCAAGTTCCCTCAGTAATGAGCTCTCTAAAATTCTTAAAGAGATTATCAAAGAAATGCTTTAAAGCATAAAGAACAGGGATGACATTTACTTCCTCGCAGCTAGAAAGAATCGGGATGCTGTCTTGATCTTACAGAAGACTCAAGAATCTTAGAATGATCTAATGATACAGAGCATCAAAAGTCTTCAAACTGCAGTCAAAGAATTTCAAGACTTCTCCATGGGTCAAATGCAGCAGATTGAAACTGTCCTAAACATTCTTCAACGATGTGAAACTCGTTCTGATGCTTTGATCCAAGAGAATCGCGAGGACATTGATCAAACTCAGAGTCAAATCAATGAGCTTGTCCAAGGAGTCACTCGCCTTTCTGAAGACATTCGAACCCTTGATGCTGACATAAAGGGGGAGAATAAAGGGAAAGGAGATCAGGGAGGCAAGGGCAGAGGCAGAGGTCAATTGCAAACTCAAGCCTCGAGGAACCCTCTTACAAGGCAAATCACCCAGCAGACTCCACGATCTAGCCATCAGGCCCAACGAGCTAATCAACAGGAAGTTTTAATGACTTAACCATTAAGGAACCTAGGGCCAACTCCCAGCTCTCATGAGGTAACAACTACAGGCCTAAGAATGGCAATTAGAGATCCTGCATTCATGAATAGGCATGATCACAATCCTAGACTAAGCCCAATTGAGTTGGAAGATTTGGCCAGAAGAGATGAAGTAAGCAGAAAGACGAGAACTGAGGAATATGCAAATCCTCCAAGAAGCAAAAGGCCGAAGAAATAGAGATAAATTAAATTTTAAGTTGTATTATTGTAGTCAAATTTAAATGTAATATCTGTCTTCATACATCAATAAATTTATGCTTATTCTCTAGAAATTTCAGCTGCTCACTGAAATACTAAGTCATGTTTACTTTGCTGCAACTGCATATAAAATTTAATAATCATAACAATAAATCTCCTTGGTTTTGTCAACATCAAATAGGGGGAAATTGTTGGAAGAATGCATATTGAGATTTGATGTTTAATGTAAATGCTCATGATTATGTGTAAAGTCCTTCGAGGAATATATGTACAAGGACTTAGTGATAGATCAAAATTGTTAGGTTGATCTTAGCCTTTAATGTTCACTTGTATAGATAAAGAGATCAAATATGTTAGGTTGATCTATGGCTAGAAAGAAATAGATAAGCCTTGAAGAGAATCATAGTCTATCCAGCTGATTAACAGAATACAGAAGCTAAGGCAGGATCATAGTGCTGAGATGATCGTAGTATATTTTCCTTGAAGGGCCTCTCCAGTAATCGTAGAGTGGTCCAGACATTTGTCGAAGCTAACTAAGAGATCATAGTGTGCTCTCAGAAATGTAGAATCTGCAATACAAGCAAGCACAGATTGTAGTGTTGAAAGATCGTAGCTTGAAAACACTTGAAAGAAATCGTAGTGTTCTATCCAGACCAAACAAATATGATAAGACTCCATGATATGCATCGTAGAGTATCATCTGTCTTGTGTCAGAAGCATCGAGCCCTATCTTTTGTTTGGAAACAAATTCCAAAAAGTGTGGAATGGGTTGTGAACGTTGAAGCCCTAACCAGTCCCAATGATACAAAAGATATCCTTAGTATTGATCAAAAGAAATGTATTCAAGAAGTAAAGAAAAGGACCATTGGGAAGAGGAAAACACCTTTTTAGGTGTTAGGTGAGAAAGCAGTCTGTTGTGTTAGTGGGTTAGATTGCAATTCAGAAGATGTGCAGAAAAGTCTCCATCAAAGCTCAGAAATGTCAAACGCATATAATAGCTCTTCAGATGACTTCAACGGATAGATTTAAAGAGATCAAATATATATAGAACATAAACAGATGAGATAAAAAGGCAAGTATTTGAATAAAAATGCACAAGAACACTCAACGCTCAACTCTATGATCTGAGAAAAATAGAAAGCTTGCTCAGCTACTCAGTTCTTTCGAACAAGTGCTTAATAGCAACTGAGTAGCACCAATCACGATCTCAACAACAACCAATCAACTAAAGTGAGAGTTCCAAGTCTGAAGGACTTGAAGAGTTCTAAGTGAACTGTGAAGAACCAAGTCTGCTGAACTTGAAGAGTTCAAGAGTGAACTAAGAAGTGTCTAGACTGCTGGTCTAGAAGGAATCTGTATGATTCAAGAAGTGTAACAGACATCCTTAGTGGATTTCCTACTCAAGGAGTAGAAGAGTGAATTAGGAGCTTTAAGTTCTCCGAACCACTTAAAACTACTGTGTCCATTATAACTGGTATAACTGCTATAATTGTCAAAACTGCCTCACTCTCATTAATTCAAGATATCTAAAAGAAGGTTTATCATATACTCATTCCGCTGTGCATTAATCACAATCATACTAACTAGTTTAAAAGAAAAGTTTTTAATTATCTATTCAACCCCCCTTCTAGTTATCTATTGTGCCTCCGAGAACTAACATACCATATGGACTACTAGCAGAGAAATGATGTGTGCCGAGTCCTAGAGAAATAATGAGAAGAAGATAAAAATGTAACTCATCGAAGATGATGAACATATTAAATAAGACATCTTTGTATGTTGTGAGAGCCCCAAATCCGGGTTCCAAATCACCACAGATCTGGTACAATCATTCTATTACTAAGGTAGAAGATATAAACATAAAATTTTTATACAATACACTTTACACACTATTTTCCCAAAATCGAGTAACCTTAACTTATACACAAAGCATAAACTATCTAACACGTAACATTATTATCCAACTATACGATTACAAATTACCCGCACATTTTATCCCAGGTTGAACATGGCATTATCCCTTTTCCTGTATTCGAACGCATTCGCCTTATCTGCAATGTTTATTATGATATAGAAAGGGTTAGCATGAAAGTTGCCCAACAAGTTTAAATATAATTTAAAGATATATCATGATTGAAAGAGTTTGAATAATAAGCTGGCTATAATTCATCAATATAATTGAGAACTAGCACGAATAAACTTTTGACTGAACAAGTATTGAACATGAACAAATATATCTGGACCAACTGGTAATGAAGGTGATCAGCCTTTCATACCTGACTTATACATACAATATGTACAGAGTACAATTATCCATGACAATCAACAATGATTAACCATAAGCATATCTGAATGAAACAACTCTTAGTAGAGTTAAGTAAAACTTGCCTGAACCGGTGATTATCGCTACGCAATTTATAATGCTTTATCCGAAGAACTAATATTAATAATATAGATATCTAATATTAGAATAATATCATCACAATATAATACTATTATATATATACATATAGAATAACCTAAACACATAGCACATAATCCTATCAGTCTACAATACACATAAGACTTAGCATCAGGTCAAACTATTTCAGTCTGACTTGAAACCGACACAATTCTATCATCCCGATGGTCTAGTCGGACAAATATCGAGTTAAAGTTCAATTAAACTCTGCCTAACACTTAATAAATATCATAGATAATTTTTTTAGCAATCAAAATAATTTCCATAGGGTCATAATAATTTTCAAATAATTATTACCATTTATTATGATTTTCCAATCATTAATATTGTATTTATATTATATAAATACCACAAAATTCCTTAATCATTAATATTTATTTATTATTAAATATTAATAAAAATCATTACATAATATTATAATATATTTATAATATCACAAAGTATTTTTAATACTTTAAAATCATATTTATATGATTTTTAAACCATTAAATTCATTATCCGATAATTGCTATAAATATTAAAATATTAATAGCTTCATGCCAAAATATCAAAAGTTATATTTTATAACTTAAAATATTTTTATAGCACATAAATCATTTTTATATGCTTTTTAAAATATTAATTCTATTTTCCATAATTTATTTAATATATTTATTAAATAAATTAATTACCGTTAATAATAAATTATTAATGAAATTCATCACAAAATATTAAAAGTCATCAAAAATAACTTAAAATATTTTCTAATATCATAATATAATTTTTCATGATTTTTCATGAATAAATTTTTTTTGAAATAATTTATTTAATATTATAATTAAATAAATAAATACCTTTTATATTTCAAAAATATTAAATATTTCTGAAATATACTCAAAATAATTAAAAACTATTTTTCAGGCTTTGAAATAATTTTTCATAATTTATTATCTATTTTTAATAATTAAAAACCATTTTTTTCTATTTATTTAATTAATTAAATAATTTCCTAATTAAACTGTCGCTATAGGGACTTTAGGCGACGAATCCGTCGCTGATTATGTTCTTGGGATGTTCTTGAGCAAACCCAGATCTTCATGTCAGACTTCGAGAGGCTAGGTTTGATCACGTATAATTTCTTGATCTTAAAGTTTCTGGGCAACCAATTGTAATACTTTTGTAGTATTGATGTAATACTATAATATACAGCAAGTTTCATTGCCAAAATACATCAAATCTGCAAGATCTAATCGACAAAAAACCTTGTCAGACATGTTCTTTAATTTCTGGGTTTTCTAGAAATTGAAGAACAGTTGAGGTGCTTATTTTGAGCCACTAAATCTTTGCTTTCCAGGCTTGGTTTATGTGATATGATGGTTCCAGTATGTAATACATATGTAAGTGTACAATGTTATAACAACCGATCATCATAAACACAACAGATGCACAAAATTCAAGCCGGTCAAACTATGGGTCAAAAATTGTTCTTGAACATTTTTGGAAAACCCAGAAATGTTCTTGAGCAGTTTGGTCAACGGTTGTTTGACCATCCTTAACTTTGTTTCTATGCACGATCTAAGTGTTATAAAGGCTTGATATTATAGTACTTATACCAGACTACAACCTGAAAACAAAAACTTGGCCAAACAAGCGAAGAACAACAAGATTAAAGGCTTCGAAAATCGTTGTCAGATAGGATCTGGGTTTCTGGGTTGCCCAGAAACCCATTCTCGTGACCGGTCAACGCAGTTTGACTGCCTATAACGTACGATCTAGACATGTTATAACCCTGATTCAAGTTGCAGAGTAAAGACCACATATCATATAACATATCCAAAACATAAAACACACAAAACATCTAACACATAAAGATCTAAAGCCACTGACATATGGTTGTCAAGCCATTTCTTGAACTTTTTCTAGATTTCTAAAAATGCTAGATTCGTGCATCTAAGTGATATGGATCTAGGTTTTGGCAACCCAGATCATCAAATGACACCCTCTAACATATATCTAACCAACAAACAACAACATCAAACATCAGATCTAAGGATTTCTAAGTTAGGATTTTTATACCTTTAAAACTTGGATTTTTGTTTTCTGATCCTTTAATCTGTTCTTGTTAAGCTAAGAGATGATATTAGCTTATCTTACCACTCTCTCTCACTCTATATTTCGGATTTAAAAGAGAGAGAAAAGCTTGGGAGAAATGAGAGTAAAGGACCCTTTTTCTCTCTCTTTGATCTATATGATTCAAGATATTTGCTAGCAAGTTGTGGCTGATATTTGGACACACATCTAGGTCTAGAGTTACAGTAGTGTACCAACTCATTTTAGGGCTAGATCTACAAGCAATATACTAAATAATGCAATAAGGGTAAACTAGTCATTTTCATACCATTTTGTTTCTAGAATTGTCATTTGTTGCAAACCCTTAGGGTTTAACCCTTAAGGTTTGAACTTTAGGGTTTAACCCTTAGGGTTAAAACCTAAGTTTTCCATAATTCACATTTTAGGATTTCTAAATTAGGGTTTTCAAAAAAGAAAAATTAACATTTTTAAATTATAATTAGAGTTTCCTAATTACAGTATACTTTCCTAATCACATAAGTGCTAACACAAATTAGGATTAATATTTCCTAATTAAGATTGCTAATTTAGCAATTAAATCCATAATTGTACATTAAGGTTCTTGACATAATAATTAGGGTTTAAAAATTTGAAATTAGGGTTTGCTAATTAATTAAGCTCTACCCTAATTACTATTATAATTAATAACACTTAAGCAATATAATCATCCTTTAAGTTCCCAGATTACGGTTTCAAATACCCGAAATTTGAAATTAGTGTTCCCAGATTAGGGTTTCAAATACCTAAAATTTGAAATTAAAGTTCCCAGATTTGATATTAGGGCTTTCTAATAAGCAATTAGTGTTTCAAGTAATTCTTTAGGGTTTTCCCTAATAAATTATAATTAAAGACGTTTAAACCTTATACACAACATTTAAATTCCAAAATTAAGGTTTTCAATTTCTGAATTAGGATTTCGAATCCCAGGAACTGAAATTAGGGTTTCAGAACCAATTTCTAGGGTTTCTTATCAGACGTTATGGTTTTCTAACTGAACATTGACGTTCTTAATAATATTAGGGTTTGACACTGATAAAATTTATCTAGTCAACCCTTGACCCTTAACCACATACTGTGCACACATAATACCATATTCACAGAACATAAACACATATACACTTAATCCTGAATAATTCATCTAACTCCTTCACAGAATTTTGAAATCCTCAAAATTCATTCCCAAAAATATCAAATGTATACACTTATTTTCTGTCTAGGTCTATTATTTGACCTTAAATTCATCCTTTAAGATTTTAATAAATTGTCTAATTTCTCGGGTTGTCACACATGTCATGAAGTTGTAAGCTGGTAATGAAAGTAGGTCGCGTAAATGTAGGTTGAAAAAATGTGAACCATAAGAAGTAAAGTTAAGTAAACCAATTTGTAAGTTAAATTTATGACTATTTGGTTAGCGGTTAAGAATAAATACCCATTGCCCAGGATCGGTGATCTATTTGATCAGTTAAAAGGGGCAAAGTATTTTCCTAAGATAAATCTGTGTACGGGGTATCGTAAGATAAAAGTAAGGAGGAAGGAGGATGTACCTAAGACGACGTTCAGAACTCGTTATGGTTATTACAAGTCTCTGGTTATATCATTTGGGTTGACCAGTATACGAAAGTTAGACTTTTCGGAAGGAGCCTGAGCAAGTTGGTGGCAAATTGATAGGTACCCTTGTGAGGTGCTATGTTTGAAAGTACCATTAGCGTCACAGAGTGTTTAAGTAATATTTAGACGAGTGTGTGTCGTAAGGATCATTGGTGATATTCTAGTCTGTTCTAAGACGCTAGAAGATCACGCTGAACATTTGAAGATAGTATGGGAAATATAACGGAGGGAGAAGTTGGATACAGAATTCACTAAGTGTGAGTTTTTACTTAAAAAATAGTATTTTGGGGGGGGGGGAAATGTGAGATATACACGGACTTTAAGAGTCTGAAATATATCTTCACACAGAAGAAGTTGAATACGAAGTAAATAAGGTGATTAGAATCGATAAAAGATTACAATAGTGATATGTTATATCATTTCGGGAAAGTTAATGTAGAAGTTGACTCGTTAAGTAGGAAGGGTAGGGAAAACCTATCGATGTTAACGACTCAGAATGAATTAATAACGGTGATGGCGAGAACAAAGTTAGAAGTTAATTTATGGAATGAAGCGGTAGAGATGTTATCCACAATATAGACTCAATCCACAAAAATGAAGAGAAGATCAAGTATCATCTCACTTTGAAGGAGGAATTTGAGTATCATATAATTTTGAGTTAAAAGAAGGATTAATAAAAGGGAGATAGTGTAATGTGTGACGCCCCCAAAATAGGTGTACAACACCCATTCTGAGTCGCCAAATACATGGTACAGAAACAACTATAACTTTATTAATATAATTGTCATGCAAAATACGACAACACATAAACTGTGAGTTTAAATACAAATATTGTCATTTAGACAATATTCACACCCAAATAAGTCCTCATTACAATTATTGATACACTATTTTACAAAATAGTGAGGACTTCAAAAACAACTTCCTAGAACCTTCATTACATACCCCAACTAGTACTCGCTACATTCTCGCCTCCTGAGAAGAAAAATAGAACAAAAAGGAAAAGGGTGAGCTCAACTAGCCCAATAAAGAATATTATGACTAAGATAATATAGAACAAATTAGTGTTAGTCTTCAACAGGGAAAAATCTGAGAGGATATAATAGACAACAAGTTTCAGATCAATATTCGCAGCGGAAATAATAATTCATAGAAAAGTTACGTAGAGAATGAAATCTACTATTATCTATGAATTTAAAAGTCCATCATCAATATTTTATCTCTGTAACATCAATCAATATACATCTTGAATCAAATATTCATCTTTGCACTACAGGCCAAAGATATTCTTCAGTTGGTCATGTTCATTGTAAAGTCCCCAAACCCGGATACTTGAAACCCGAATTCGGTACTTCACGATACCATTTCTATGAGCGGAATAATACTAATAATAATAACAAGAATATAAATTTCAAACTTAACTTACATTTATCAGAGTCTAATCCCAAGTACGCAACCTTTACTACATTCTTTACATGATATAGAATACATATCATAACTTAATATAATCTATTTATTACAAATAATACCAATAAACACATTCTGTTTGCTTTCCTTTTCACTTGTTCTTGCCTGAACCTTCCAGTTGATCACGTTTAGCTGAAAACATTTAAATTAAGCAAGGATGAGCATTTGAGTGCCCAGCAAGTATTATATATGTATATAAGCTGAAAGAATTTAAACGTTTTCTTTATAATATTCTTCTACAACTAGTCAGTAGTTGTGAAGTAATCTGTATCAATAATAATAACATAACAACCCTCGTTCAAATTTTTTGAAACTGTGTATTGTCTATATATAAGGTTTATATGACATATTATGAACATTGTTTTCATTTTCGAAAAGGTTAAACAGAAATTCATCTGTAAACTGGCATTGCTTACGGGCCTGAGGGTGTACAGTCCATGGGCCCTGTATTGATCAATACTACATTGCTAGAACGATATTATCGTTCATCCTTTGTCCGCCGTAGCGCATAAAAATTTTCCCAATTTTGGGATGTTCATACCTGTCGGGTTTTCATAACAAAGGTCTTATATAATTCAACATATATGTATATCAAAGGTGTATCAACATGCGATTGAATACAATGTTTATCCAAGTGGGGACACTTGAATAATCATTTATAGAAATTAACGAACAGAATATATATCCGATTTATCATATACTAACATGTTGATAATCAATGGGCGTATATAATATAATCTTTACAACCTGTACAGTAATAATATAACTTTGAAACATTCTTACACTTGTCCAATGCATAAAGAAAATGCAAAGGTAGGATACTTGCCTGATGCGCTGCTTACACTTACGTAATTTAGATCTACCCTTTTCTATCACAACCTATCATTATTCAGATCATTTTTCTGATTAGTATAATATATCATATCATATAATACTGCTTATTGCAGTCAGCACATTCCTATTCACATTGTCACATAACTTTAACACCATTGAATCACAAATAAACAGTTAACTAACCAATTTATCTAAGTCCAGATCAATTTCTGATCTATGTCGGTCTACCGACATCTTTATCGGGTATATATCGAGTCTAAGACTTTAAACAGTTGTTCAATATCCATTTAGACTAATTAAATAACAGTCACATCATTTTTCATGACCATATAATAATTATAAAATAATTATTACCATTTACCATAATTTTTGAAATATCAGAATCATTATTAAATGATTTAAATAGTACACAATTCTATTATCATTAATATTTAATTAATATAAAACTATTAATCAAACCATTTGCCAAAATATTAAAGTTATGTATAATAACTCAAAATATTTTTAAAGTATTAATATTACCCTTAAATGATTTTTAAAACATTTAAAATCATTATTAAATAATTACCATTAATATTTAAATATTAATGAACTATTTATCCAAATATTAAAAGTCATTAATTATAACTTAAAATATTTTTAAATCATTAATATCCTTTTTAAATGATTTTTAAATAAATAAAACCATTTTTAAACTATATATTTAATATAATTATTAAATAAATTTAATATCATTTATAATTAATAAATATCATTAATAGTAAATTATTAATGAAATTATCCTTTAAATATTAAAAGTTATACTTTATAACTTAAAATATCTTTAAACACTTTATTTTCATTTAAAATGATTTTTATAATATTAAAATCATTTTTAAACTAAATTATTTAATATAATTATTAAATAACTTTAATATCATTAATAATAATTAATTAATGAAATTTACCTTTAAATATTAAAAGTTATATTTTATAACTTAAAATATTTTTAAATACCTTATCATTATTTAAAATGATTTTTAATATAATAAAATTATTTTTAATTCATTTATTTAATTCATTTAATAAATAACTTAATTATCATTAATATTAATTTATTAATGAAAATTATCACATAATATTAAAAGTTATCAAAATAACTCAAAAATATTTTCTAACACAATAATATAATTTTTCATGATTTTTCATGAATTAAAACCATTTTTAAATAATTTATTTAATATTATAATTAAATAAATAAATACCCTTTTATATTCCAAAAATATTAAATATTTATGAAATATATTACAAATTATTAAAAACTAATTTTCAGATTTAAAATTAATTTTTTTATAATTTATTTTGTATTAAAAACTATTTTTTTCTATTTTTTAATTAATTTCCGAAATTATTAATTAAAAATAATACAAAACCGTCGCTAAAGGCCTATAGCGACGCTTTCTGTCGCTATAGGTGTTCTTGAGGGATTTTTCCAGATTCCGGCAGAGGCTAGGTTGCTACTTTGACCGGAAATTAAACATTGATCCTTACGTTTTTATGGATTTCTAAAAATCCTAGATTGTAGTACTTTTGCAATACTACAATATGAAACCAAGATTTATGGCCAAACAACAACATAACATCAAGATCAAAGCTTCCAAAGTAGCTACCAGGTCTGTTTTTTTCATTTTCTGGGTTACCCAGAAAATGAATAACAGCCAAGGTACCTACTTTGACATTTTATAACTTGGTGATCGTGCAACCTTTGTGCGATCTATCAATTACAAGTAGTAGATAACATGTAGTAATACAACTATAAAGCATCAAAACACAAAACTATCAAACCATGAACAAGTTATCGCCGGTCAAACTAGGACACGGACACTGATTCTTGCGTTTTCTGGGTTCAAGATTTGGCAGTTCGGTCAACGTGGTTTGACCGTGAATAACTATCAATCTATAATAGTTTTTGGTCTGATTATTTTTGAAACTTAAAGAACTCGTACCAGGATACATGCTACAAGTTTTAAACATAAAAAACATGCAATACACACGGATTTATAAGCCTCGACTTTCGGCTGTAAATCACGCATTTCCAGATTTTTAGATTTTGAAAAATTTTAAATTCATGCACTTTGATGTTATGGGTCATAGATTTGATAACCCAGAACTTCAATTGACACCTATTAACACTACTTTCAACAATCAATTTCAACATTTAACAACTAATTGAAGGATTTCTAAATTTAGAGAATTTTATACCTTTTTGGCTTGATTTTGATTCTGGCTTCTGATCTGTTTATGATGAACGTGGGGCTGTGTTTTGGGACTGATCTAGCTTAATATTTCGTTGGTTTGAGAGAGAGTTGGAGTTGGTGAGAGCAAAAATTAATTTGGCCAAGTTTTTGTGCTTTTTCTCTCTCTAAATCCATATATAAATGAATAATGCATGTGCTAGCTTGATTCATTGCATGTGGCTGATATAAAATGGCTGGGGTTGCTGAATATTTGTCAAATGCTAGGTTTTAGGGTTGTTCAACCACTCCTCTTAGGGTTAGATCCACAAGTTTTGTTAAATAATGCATTAAGGGTAAAAAAGTCTTTTCCCTTAATTTCTAGAAATTGTCTTAGGGTTTAGGGTTTGTTAGGGTTTAGGGTTTAGAAAATTTTGGGTTTAGGTTTTAAATCCTCAAATTTTTAACAACTTGGAAATTCCAAAATTTTCTAATTAAAATTTTAAAATAGGAAACTTTGATTTCTAAATTATAATTAGGGCTTCCTAATTATTTTGTAATTTCCAAATCATGATTCATTATTTGCTAATTAGGACCATTTTATCCTAATTAAAATTGCTAATTTAGCACTTAGGGTCAATTTTGTACATTATAACCCATTTTAGAGTTTAAATAAATAACAATTTAGTTTCTAAAATTTTATAATTAGGGTTTATAAAATAATTTAGGTCTTTAATTATAGCGCTTTTCTAATTAGGTTTAAGCAACACTAATTAGCATTTCATTTCCCAATTTGGCGATTAGGGTTTACAATAAGCAAATTAGGGTTTTTAATAATTTAGGGTTTCTAGAACTTTAATTAGAGTTTATAATTTAGGAAAATAATAAGGATTTTAAATGATTACGATTCTCCCTATTTAGGGTTAATACATATATCACCAGTCGTTAATCACATTGTTGTGATTACATAACGACTTAACAAATTCTCAAAGTCGTGAATGACTTTTGCTTTAGGGTTTCAATTCAATTAGGGTTTTCCATTTTAAAATTATGGTTTCTAAATATTAAATTGGGTTTAATAATAAAATTATATAACACACTTATAAAACAATCTTGCACTCTAATTTGGATCTCAAATTAGGGTTTAACATTATTACTAAGGTTTGGTCATAATACACCATAATTGACCAACGATTATTAATACAGAAATACATTACATATTTATAGCACTGAAAAATCAAAATATAATTAATATTATAATTTTATTATCATTCCTTAATTCAGACCCATAATTAGGGTTTATCAAAATATTATTAGGGTTTGATCGTAATATATTAAAACAGTTCCGCACATTAACATTACATACATAACCACACCTATCTATAACACTGATAAATAATAATATAATATTATTATTCTCATTCCTTGATCAAAACCCAGAATTAGGGTTTGGATTTCATATCTGATTTATCTATCATAAATAACCATATTAAGTAAAAATAATTTACTTAACTATTCTAAAATAATTTCATATAATAAATAATTATTATAATAATTCAAAAATAAAATTATTCATAATAATTCATGTAATAATTATATTTTATATTCATCACATAATTACTTACATAATTCCTTTCACGCATTCTTACCTTTAAAATAAATAATTATTCAATAATCATTTCCTATATTATTTAAATAATATTAGATTATATTTTCCTTGAAAAATAATTAATAAAACATTTCCAATAAAGAATTAATTAGAATAAAAATATAATGGGTAATGGTCAATAATTCTAAAATAAATTTATTTGCAATACTTAATGTAATAAATAAATTTAATTTATCATACATATAATTATAATTACACATTACCTTGACATATATCATTCATATTTATTTTAAATAAAAAAAAATTATACGCAAAATTTATAATTTATTTATATAGAAAATATCGGGTTGTCACATTCATCTCAACACCTGTTCATCTTTGCACTACGGGACAAAGATATTTATCAGAAAATAATTCATCTTTCCACTACAGGCTAAAGATATTCAGAAATATAATCATTTAGGACTGAGGATGATGAAAAATATTTTAAAGAAAACGAATCCAGTGAAACAAAAGAACAAATATTAAGGATTCGTACTTTAAACAATCCCAATTCAAAAATACTTCATAAATAACCATAGTGGAGTAAAATTCAAGAATGATCAAAACATGGATACAATCAAAGCTAGTATCCATAATAGATATCTTGGACAAAAAGACAAAAAATTTAATTTTTCTGTGAATAGTGTTGTATTCGTGAATAGTGTCGTGTACGTGAATAGTGCCGTATACGTGAATAGTAACTCCGACACTAAAAGACAAGAATTACACAAGAAAAATCTTACCAATATTTCGGCATAATGTTATTGAAATAAATAATATCATTTATTAAAAAAAATAACATCCCTTACCTCGAAAAGACAGTACTTCTGACTTGAATACTGGATATAGTGCTGAAGGAACTTGCACCGTATAGAAATACTCAAAGTATCAAAATACTCACAAGAATAAGCTCGATAATATAGAGAGAGAAATCTTTAGTTTCTGGTGTGATTTTCAATTCTAACCTAAGCACCCTATTTATAGGAAATTGCTTAGAACACCAAAGCAGAAAATTTAATAAAATATTAATATAATTATATAAATTTCCTACGCACACCAAGAAAACCGAATTCAACATGTTTACCACTCATATGGGGCCCGCCCATGTGTAAAAAACGTTTTTCTTTTAAAAAGAATTTAAAACTTTAAAAAAACAATTATTCCAGAACTTCGGAACTTCAATAATTCATAATAAATAGCTCTTTTATCAGAAAAATTCAAATCTTATGTCAATTCCATAGGAAATTTAATTCTCTACAACTTTGCAGAAAAAAGTTTTTTCAAATTCCAAACAAAAATTTACCGAAATCCACATACGGACGATTTTGCAGGCTATAATCAAATTTTAGTCAAGAAATGGGGTCCACCGACATGTTTAACATGGTTTTAACATTTTTGTAACAAAAATACTCTTCCTCTTCATTTATTCATATATCACACATTCATTGTAAAAATATCATCATTATTATATTATTATAATATAATAATATATTTAAATGAATTATTTTATCAGAAAAGATAAAATATCAATTTTTCAACAATTGTCACTTTAAAATTTTTTCCATCTATATCCACATAAAATGAATATTTTCCTTATCATATAAATCAATAATTAATTATTCACAAATAATATTACAGAATCACAATACTGGCAACCAGGCCATTTCCAGGAAAGAGGGGGCTTTCCAATAAGGATTTCTCCTTACTAGCGCGCAATTAGGTGACCAAACCTCTCCTTAGACAGAACTTTCTAGACATTGCCAATAATGTTATCTAATAATATTATTCAAATAATATGAATTATTTATCCGATAATGGAAAATATTGTGTAGTGACAATTATTGAAACAATAATAATATAAAATATTAATGTAACAATTATTGAATCAATAAAATAAAATATTGAACAGTAATTACTGTAATAATTATTGAGTAGTACCTTCTTATGTAAGAATCAATAATTGGTGCAATACCGTGTGCTACTATGTTTTAACCACCGAGTATTTCAACAGTATTAACGGTAACCGTTATTTATAAACAACTTATACTTGTCGTTTTCTTCATCCAATCTTTTTCCGTTATGGGGCCCACACAAGGCTGTGCCGTCGTATGAATATTCCCCGATAGTAAGAATATTCCCCGACCAAATGAATATTCCCCGATAACAATGAATATTTTATAACTACTTGCTTATTTAAGATATTTGCGCATTTTACCCATAACTAACCACATTAATCAAATCAACCCTTACTATTTCAAAATAATAAATAGAGGAAATTCAATTTCATTTAATAATAAGTTGGGGTCTTACAACCTCCCCTTATGAAATTTCGCCCTCGAAATTGACGTACGTACCTGGTGTTTCGAAAAGGTGAGGATACCTCACTTTAATTTCCGTTTCTAAATCCCAGGTCATTTCATCAATAGCATGGTTCCTCCACAAAACTTTGACATGTGGTATGACCTTTGTACGTAAGACATGCTCATTCCTATCAAAGATCTTGACAGGTACCTCCTCATACGTTAAGTCTTCAACTATCTCGTCTGGTTCTAACTTAATAACGTGGTTCGGGTCTTTCACATATTTACGAAGCATAGATATGTGAAAAACATTATGAACACGAGACATGCTTGGAGGTAACGCGAGTCTATATGCCACATTTCCTACTCAGTCAAGAATCTGAAATGGACCAATAAATCATTGATTGAGCTTTCCTCTCTTCCCAAATCCTATAACTCCCTTCCATGGAGCAACACACAACAATACATGATCCCCAATACTAAATTCCACGTCCTTTCGATTAAGATCCGCATAACTCTTTTGTCGATCCTGTGCCGTTTGTATACGTTGTCGAATCATTTGGATCTTTTCCATAGTTATACGTACCAACTCAGGTCCTAACAATGTTGCTTCACCCACCTCATCCCAACATATTGGAGAGCGACACTTTCGTCCATATAATGCTTCAAATGGAGCCACACATATACTTGCTTGATAACTGTTGTTGTAGGAGAATTCCACCAATGGTAAATACTTATCCCAACTCCCTTTGAATTCTAGGACACAGAGTCTTAATAGATCTTCAAGAGTTTGAATAGTCCTCTTAGATTGTCCGTCCGTTTGAGGATGGTATGCTGAACTTAATCGTAAATCCGTCCCCATAGCTTTTTGCAAGCTAACCCAAAATTATGAAGTGAATCTTGGGTCACGATCTGAAACTATGGATACTGGCATGCCATGCAATCTCATAATTTCATTATATACATACGAGCAAGACGTTCAAGGGAACAAGTCTCTCATATCGGTAAGAAATGAGCAGACTTGGTTAATCTATCAACAATAACCTAAATAGCATTTATGCCTTGAGAAACCGTGGGAAGACCAGTAACGAAATCCATGGTAATGTGTTCCCACTTCCATTTCGGAATCTCAAGTGGTTGCAATGGACCCTTAGGCATTTGATGCTCCGCCTTCACACGTTGTCAAGTTAAACACCTTGAGATAAACTTTGCAATCTCTCACTTCATATTGTTCCACCAAAATGTATGTCGAAGATTACGATACATTTTGGTACTTCCAGGATGGATTGCAAACGGTGTATTGTGTGCCTCCATCATGATCTTGTACTTCAAATCAGAATCGTTAGGAACACAAAGTCTGGAGTGGACTCGAAGTATTCCTTCTTCATCAATTCTTGCTTGTGGAATAACACCTTCTTGTACTTTCTTCTTCATACGCATCCGCTCCGGGTCTGTGGCTTGAACAACTTTAACTTTATCGATTAAAGTTGGTTCTATGCATATACTTGACATCATTGCATGGGTCCTCGGAGTCTTGAATTCTATCTTCATCGTTTGTAAATCACACAAAATGGGCCTTTATGTTGACAACATAGCACTCGTTCCCGCATATGATCTTCTACTCAACGCGTCAGCTACCACGTTCACTTTTCTAGGATGGTATTGAATGGTGTGGTCATAATCTTTCAACATCTCGAGCCAACGTAGTTGCCGCATGTTGAGTTCCTTTTAGGTGAAGAAATATTTGAGGCTTTTATGGTCTGAATATATCTCCACTTTCTCTCCATATAAATAGTGCCTGCAGATCTTTAACGCGAAAATGACTGCTGCCAACTCTAGATCATGAGTAGGATAATTCCTCTCATATTCTTTAAGTTTTCGTGAGGCATAGGCTATGACTTTTCCATGTTGCATGAGAACACATCCTAACCCTTTGCCTGAAACATCACTGTAGATAACAAATCCATCCGAACCAGATGGTATTGTCAGAACTGGTGCCGAAATGAGTCTCCTCTTGAGCTATTGAAAACTCTTTTCACATTCCTCGCTCCATACAAATTTTATATCTTTCTGAGTCAACTGAGTTAATGAAGTAGCAATTCGAGAAAACCTTTCCACGAATCTCCGATAATAACCAGCTAAGCCTAGAAAACTACGTACTTCGGTCACCGTCTTCGGTTGCTCCCAACTCTGTATTGCTTCAATCTTCGGCGGGTCAACAAACACTCCATGTTTTGACACCACGTGCCCAAGGAATGCTACTTCCTCAAGCCAGAACTCGCATTTCTTCAACTTGGCATATAACTTGTTTTCACGAAGCCTTTGGAGTACCAGTTTCAAATGGTGCTCATGATCTTCACGACTTTTGGAATATATGAGGATGTCATCAATAAACACAACAACGAACTGATCTAAATATTCCTTGAATACTTGGTTCATCATATCCATGAAAGCCGCAGGAGCATTAGTCAATCCGAAAGACATGACTAAGAATTCATAATGGTCGTACCGAGTTCTAAAGGCAGTCTTTGGAATATCCTCAGTTCTAATCTTCAATTGATGATATCCAGAATGTAGATCGATCTTTAAAAAGAATCGTACTCCTTGCAACTGGTCAAATAGGTCATCAATACGAGGTAACGGATACCTATTCTTGATGGTGACATGGTTCAATTCCCGGTAGTCAATACAAAGTCGCATACTCCCGTCTTTCTTCTTTACGAATAAAATAGGAGTACCCCAAGGAAATGTACTAGGACGAATGAAACCGATATCCAACAACTCCTGTAGTTGGACCTTTAACTCCTGAAGTTCAATAGGAGCAATTTGATATGGGGTTTTAGAAATGGGTTTTGTACCAAGTTCAAGATCAATAAAGAATTCAACTTCACGTTCCGTTCTGGGGGTAGACTGGGAAGTTCTTCAGGAAATACATCAGGAAATTCACTAACAACAAAAATATTATTCAAATCTGACGTGTCTTTATTCAAATCCATAACATGGGCTAAGAAAGCTTGACATTCGTTTTTTAATAAACGAATGGCTTTATGGCTTGATATGACAGTGATTGATTTTAGTGGTTTAGTTGCTTGAATTCACACAATAGGTTGGTTAGGAATATGAAAACTAACAACCTTACGAAAATAATCAATTTTGACATGATGAGTAGTTAACCAATCAATCCCTAAAATCATGTCAAATGCAAGTATCTTTAAAGAGATAAGGTCAACAGGTAATGTGCTACTGCCAACTTGGATCAAACAAGATTTATAAACAGTGGATGTAATGAAAGTTTCTCCTAACGGAGTCTCCACAGATAAGTCAAAGTCTAATTTTTCCGGAGTCAAGTTTAAACGTTGAGCACAAGCAGGAGAGATAAATGAATAGGTAGAACCGGTATCTAGTAAGGTATAAACTTCACAAGAATTTATGATTAGCTTACCCGTGATCACCTCATTTGGGTTCCTCGCATTTTGACCAGTCACGACAAACGCTCTTCCAGGAACCGTTAACTTTGACTTTTCTGGGACAGCCTTTTGAGTCACCATCC
Source organism: Panax japonicus (assembly GCA_020205505.1). NCBI lineage: Eukaryota > Viridiplantae > Streptophyta > Magnoliopsida > Apiales > Araliaceae > Panax > Panax japonicus. The sequence continues at coordinate 32,382,307 of CM035110.1, read as the reverse complement.
CCGCTGGACTTGGTTTCGCTACAGTACAATCTCGAGCGATATGTCATTCCTTTCCACAATTATAACATACCTTGAATTGTTGTGGGCAGTTTGGGCTGATATGTCCCTCTTTTCCACATTTATAGCATACAACCGGTGGTTGTTCTCCTCCCTTAGAACCAGTTGATGCTGGTGCTGACGTCTTCACATTGTCGTTGTTGTACCTTCTCTTTTTAAAATCTCCCCCCGACTCGCTTCTTCTATTTTTATGGCCATGATTACCACTAGAGTGGTTGCCGCTTTTGTCTGTATTTTTCTTTCCCCGCTGGTTATCGTTACTCCGATGACTGCTATCACCGGTATGACCCTGGTTGTGGTCCCTCGGTTGAACTTACTCATTATCTCGCTCTAATAATTGAGCCCTGTTGACAACATCTGAATAAAGAGAAAACTTATGAGAAATGAGATATTGACGTATGTCAGGTTTCAAACCTCTCAGAAACATCTGCGTCATACGTTCCTCATTCTCTACCAAATGAGGTGCAAACCTGGATAACTCCGCGAACTTCGTCTCATACTGGGACACCGTCATGTTATTTTGCTCCAGTCTAATAAACTCAACCTCCTTCATATGACGAATACTTTCAGGAAAATACTTGTCATTGAACAGTTTCTGAAATGTCTCCCAAGACATGCTGAGTGCGGCTGGATAGGTATGCTTCACAGATTTCCACCAGTAATCTGCCTCATTATGGAACATAAAAGTGGCGAATGGAACCTTTTGTTCCTTCGTGCATCCCAAGACATTGAATATCTTGGTAATCTGCTTGACCCACGTCTCCGCCTTAATCGGATCTGGCTTTCCCCAGAATTCTGGTGGTCCCAACTCCTTGAATTGCTTGGCTGTGACAAACCGTGCGTTGCTATCATTTTCACCTGTATTTTATACACGAGTCCCCTCGTCTGATTTTGTATGAACTGTAGAAAGCTTCTAAACATCCCATCGTTCATCGTCTGGTCAATGGTGTTGTTTACAGGAGGAATATTGTCGGCCTGTTACACGTTTTCCTCATTAGTGGGTAAAGGTGTCTCCACGGTCTCATTTACTCCACTATTAACATTCTCGTTTTCCATTCTCAAATACTGCCATAAAACAAGGGTTAATTAAAGAATTAACATATCACATAATATCCCTATATTCTGACCAACCAACAAATAAGCTTAGGTAGGACACACTAGTGAAGGATATACTCGCCTCTCCCCTCCTAGTTTTATTCCCCGATCTCCGCTAGAGATCATATCCCTAAGCTCTGATACCAACTGTGACGCCCCCAAAATAGGTATACAACACCCATTTTGAGTCGCCAAATACATGGTATAGAAACAACTACAACTTTATTAATACAATTGTCGTGCAAAATACGATAACACATAAACTGTGATTTTAAATACAAATATTGTCATTTAGACAATATTCACACCCAAATAAGTCCTCATTACAATTATTGATACACCATTTTACAAAATAGTGAGGAATTCAAAAACAACTTCTTACAAAATAGTGAGGACATTAAAAACAACTTCTTAGAACCTTCATTCCATACCCCGACTAGTACTCGCTGGATTCTCGCCTCCTGAGAAGAAAAATAGAACAAAAAGGAAAAGGGTGAGCTCAACTAGCCCAGTAAAGAATATTATGACTAAGATAATATAGAAAAAATTATCTATAGTCTTCAACAGGGAAAAATATGAGAGAATATAATAGACAACAAGTTTCAGATCAATATTCGCAGCGGAAATAATAATTCATAGAAGAGTTAGGTAGAGAATGAAATCTACTATTATCTATGAATTTAAAAGTCCATCATCAATATTTTATCCCTTTAATATCAATCAATATACATCTTGAATCACATATTCATATTTGCGCTACAGGCCAAAGATATTCATCAGTTGGTCATGTTCATCTCAACACCTGTTCATCTTTGCACTACGGGCCAAAGATATTCATCAAAAAATCATTCATCTTTGCACTACAGGCCAAAGATATTTAGTAATATAATCATTTAGGACTGAGGATAATGAAAAATATTTTAAAGAAAACGAATCCAGTGAAACAAAAGAACAAATATTAAGGATTCGTACTTTAAACAATTCCAGTTCAAAAATACTTCATAAATAACCATAGTGGAATAAAATTCAAGAATGATCAAAACATGGATACAATCAAAGCTAGTATCCATAATAGATATCTTGGACAAAAAAATGAAAATTTAATTTTTTTTGTAAATAGTGTCGTATACGTGAATAGTGCCGTATACGTGAATAGTAACCCCGACACTAAAAGACAAGAATTTCACAAGAAAAATCTTACCAATATTTCAACATAATGATATTGAAATAAATAATATCATTTATTAAAAAAAATAACATCCCTTACCTCGAAAAGACAGTACTTCTGACTGGAATACTGGATATAGTGCTGAAAGAACTTGCATCGTATAGCAACACTCAAAGTATCAGAATACTCACAAGAATACGCTCGATAATATAGAGAGAGAAATCTTTAGTTTCTGGTGTGATTTTCTATTTTAACCTAAGCACCCTATTTATAAAAAATTGCTTAGAACACCAAAACAGAAAATTTAATAAAATATTAATATAATTATATAAATTTCTTACGCACACCAAGAAAATTGAATTCAACATGTTTACCACTCATGTGGGGCCCACCCAAGTGTAAAAAATGTTTTTATTCTAAAAAGAATTTAAAACTTTAAAAAATAATTATTCCGAAACTTCAATAATTCATAATAAATAGCACTTTTATCAGAAAAATTCAAATCTTATGTCAATTCCATAGGAAATTTAATTCTCTACAACTTTGCAGAAGAAAGTTTTTCCAAATTTCAAACAGAAATCGAAATCCACATACGGACGATTTTGTAGGCTATAATCAAATTTCAGTCAAGAAATGGGGTCCACCGTCATGTTTAACATGTTTTTAATATTTTTTGTAACAAAAATACTCTTCCTCCTCATTCATTCATATATCACACATTCATTGTAAAAATATCACCATTATTATATTATTATAATATAATAATATATTTAAATGAATTAATTTATCAGAAAAGATAAAATATAAATTTTTCAACAATTGTCACTTTAAAATTTTCTCCATCTATATCCACATAAAATGAATATTTTCCTTATCATATAAATCAATAATTAATTATTCACAAATAATATTACAGAATCACAATTCTGGCAACCAGGCCGTTCCTAGCGCGCAATTAGGTGACCAAACATCTCCTTAGACAGAACTTTCTAGACATTGCCAATAATGCTATCTAATAATATTATTCAAATAATATGAATTATTGCTCCGATAATGGAAAATACTGTGTAGTGACAATTATTGAAACAATAATAATATAAAATATCAACGTAGCAATTATTGAATCAATAAAATAAAATATTGAACTGTAATTACTGTAACAATTATTGAGTAGTGCCTTCTTATGTAAGAATCAATAATTGGTGCAATACCGTGTGATACTGTGTTTTAACCACCGAGTATTTCAACAGTATTAACGGTAACCGTTATTTATAAATAACTTATACTTGTCGTTTTTTTATCTAATCTCTTTCCGTTATGGGGCCCACACAAGGCTGCGCCGTCATATAAATATTCCCCGACAGTAAGAATATTCCACGACCAAAAGAATATTTCCCGACAACAGTGACTATTTTATAATCACTTGCTTATTTAAGATATTTGCGCATTTTACCCATAACTAACCACATTAATCAAATCAACCCTTACTATTTCAAAACAATAAATAGAGGAAATTTAATTTCATTTAATAATAAGTTGGAGTTATACATAATGTGTGAGTAATTGTTTAACTTCCAACTCAGATTATTGATAGGAAGTGGCAAGTCATGTAAATTAAGATAATACCTTCATTGGAAATAAATGTGAGGAACCACAATGCCGAAGAAGCAATGTGGGGACTCGAGATTAAAATAAAGGAAAATATTTCCTCAATGATGTATGTGTTATTAGCGAGATTCTGTGGACAGAATTCTTATAAGGGGGGAAGAGTGTAACGCCCCAGAAAATTCGAATTTTTTTTTAGAATTAAATTTTTATTTGATTATGTGGATTAAATAAATTTAATTGATTATTTATGGGAGTAAGCTATTTGAAGGTTGTTCGATGACCTAAACATGTCGGAACGTCGTAGTATTTTGGCTACGTGATAGAATTAAAGTGTTTGAATTTTCAAGACGAGAATAAAAGCTTTTCGAGAAATTTTTTGAAAAATACTATTCACGCATTTTTGCTCGGGATTTATTTTTGAACTTCCGAGAAATACGTAATGATAGAATATCGAGATAAGATGGATTATCCAATAATATTTCAGTTATAGCAAACGCAGTTTTTCACATGCGGACTTAAAATCTAACGGTTAGACAAAGTGAATTCCGAAAAGGAATTTAAATGTGTATAATGAATTAAAGCAATGATCGTGTAATACGTAGTTATTGTACGAGGTAGGGAATACGAGTATAATACAAAGTGTTATACGAGTATAAATGAAGCATAGTATGTTGTATATGACTAAGTATATGAAGCATAATACGTAGTTATTGTACGAGGTAAGGAATACGAGTATAATACGAAGTGTTATATGAGTATAAATGAAGCATAGTATGTTGTATATGACTAAGTATATGAGTGGGAATACGAGATAAATACATAAATTATACGTTATAAGGCTTTAAGTTAAATGATTTTGACTTATAGGATTGTATAGAACATTATAAAGTCCAATGAGAATTGATAAGGCCCAAGTGTAGAAATGGGTAAGTCCAATAGGGATTAATGTGTAAGCTCAAGTGCAAGCTAATGGTAAAGCCCAAAGATTTGTTAATGCAAGCTCAAATCATAAGATGAGATTAATTGAATTTAAAGTCCAAAACAAGGTTAATCCATGGGACAACCCATGATTACATGGATAACCCAAAGTAGTGGCCAAGTAAAGTACTTGGTGGCTAAGTAAAAGTAATGAGCAAGTAAACTTAATGTTTAAGCAATGGATAAGTCAAGTGGTGGCTAAGTAAAGTGCTTATGCTTGGTGGCTAAACAAGAGATAAGTTATGTGATGGTCAAGTAATTAATTTGGTGAGCAAGTAAAGGATAAGCTATGTGCTTAACAAGTTAACTTAATGGCTAAGTGTTGTGATGGCCAAGTATATGTGGTGAGAAATTTAACCTAATATCTAGGTAATGAATAGTAAGGAGGTGGCTTAAGGAGGTGGAATTAAGGAGGTGGGATTGGTTTATTGACCATTATGCCCTAACCTAGCAACTCCTATAAATAGCAAGCTTAGATTTCATTTGTTGGTTGTTTTATTTCATCCAACACTTTGCAACTTATAAGCTAGAAAGCTAGTCTTTCATAGTTCAAGAAGCAAGAAGAAGATTAAAGATTAATCGAGTGGTATTCAAGGGTAAGCAATCTCAAACCATGATTCTCTTTCTCCTTTATTGTTAGAGAAGTGGGTAGTGGTAGAGCATGTATGCTAAGGAATGATAAGAATGATTAATCAATGGACTTAAGCCGTATAAGTCATGAATAAGTAATTCAAACCTAATTAAGTTATGAACTTATGGGGAACTTAGATGAACTACTCATATGTTTACCTTAATAAGATGGTATAATAATAAGAATCAAGAATGGTGGTTAAAAGACTTAATCTATAATAGGTCATGTGAAATGAAATCATAAGTAGTTTATATTTTTATAAATTATAAACTTATGAAGAACAAGTAATAACTTATCATGTAAATAAGTTAATGATATATATATGTCAAGATGTTAGTATGATGGATTGAATCCAGTTAAAATAATGAACAAATCATAAGAAATGAAGTTATGCCAGAATTCACACGATTGGACGTTAATCGTCGAATTCGTGAAATTCTCGAAATGGAAGTCGAATTTTGATATTGAGCTTGGAAACATTAGTTTTTAATGGAGACAATTCTTATTTGGCATTATAGAGTTGCGGACTCGAGAATGATCGAATTTCGACTTAGAATGAAGACGTTTATCGTTTTCGTTAAAAATGGACCAATAGGTGAAATTTTAGTAAACGAAGTCGAATAGATAAAATTCTTGCATGAACACGTAGAGTGTGTAATTTGTGAACCGTGGACTCTTGAACGAGCCAATTCGGACTTATAACAAAGAAGTTATGCATCCGAGAATTTCGCAAAGTTGGAAAACTATCAAAATTTTCTGAGGCACAGAGTCTGTGCCGCAGCGCGACTCCAGGAACAAAGGCCCGAGCCGGAGCGCAAGGCCGAGACGGAGCACACTGTTAATTGGCGCTATAACGCAACCATAGGAAAGGAGACTCGCACCGCAACGTCGAGTCCAGACCATACACACTGCTAAGTCACGTCGCGGCGTGACACAGAGAAGGAATGTCGGCGCTGCAGCGCCAGCATTAACAGAAGCCCAGAAAGGAAAGGTTATGAATATAAAGGAGAAACAAGTTAATGATAATGAATCATATCAATGCTAAACCTAATATAACATCATTAAAGGATGTTATAAACCTTAAGTATAATACTAAAGGTTGGAGATAAATCAATTGAATGTGAACGTGAACGGTATGTAATATATGTACTTAACGTTCGATTTTCGATTAATAAACGTAAGAACGTTAGTAAGCCGTGAGGAAGAATGACTAACTCAAACCGAGTTTTATTAATGAAATAATTTCAGTTAAGTTATAGAAGAGAAAGAAGTTGGTAAGAACACTATAAAGTATAATGGCAAGCCGGAACCAATAATAACAAATCTAATACATAATTAGATTGAGAAGAAGGGTAAGATTAATTAGGAACCATGTATGTTCATTCATGACCTAATGTGGTATGTTATGTGGTTATGCATTGTAGAGACTGCAAAGACTGAAAGGAAAAGTTATTTTACTGTAGCAGACGCTGAAGGCAAGTTTTTCTAAACGCTTGTCTAACCTTCCTGTTAGCCAAGTTTTCTGTAATTCATGTTATAAGACGTATGAATTGTTTTATGAAAATTTCAATGCCAGTTTTGACTCGGCTAGACTAATCTTGAAAGATTGATTGATTTATTTACAAGTCTTTCAATATAGAATTGAAAACGCTATCCTACGTCAATTGTTTGGTACGGATTCAAGGTAAGCTTGAGTATGAATAAACAAATGTATTTTTCATCGATTATTCGATGGGCACACGAGGTTGCCAAAACTTAAATGTATATACGTTTAATGGATGTAGTGTTGATCAATATAGAGTACTATAGGCTAATCACCCAGAAGTGCTCGTAAGATATGTCGGACTTACGGACTTAGTGCCGGGTTGTTCTTTTCAAAGAAATTATGAAACGCTCATGGTCTTGGACCAAAATTGATGTTTTACTGAATAATGTTATTGTAAAACATTTTGAAGGAAAAGAAGTGCTATTTTGAATTATTGATAGTACTTCGTAACTATTATCCTGTTCCTGAAGATATACGATTCCTATGTTTCAAGCATGTCATTTAAAAGAAATTGTTGTTCTTGTTGAGCTTGTTATGCTCACTCTTTCTTGAGCCATATGAATGCAGCTAAGACCGAACGAACCAATGAATCTGACAAGGATAAAGGCAAGACGAAGATGAACGATTAGTTTACCTTGTAAAAAACTAGTAAGTTGTATATATTATAGTATGATGAACAAAGAATGTAATGGTTTTAGAACATAGGGAACGGGATTTAATATTATTAATGTAATAAGAATGTTGTTGATGAACACATTTTAATGTCGTTTCAATAGAATGAATGTACAATTATAAGTACTATATAGCACCATCTGTCGGGTTGGAAGATACTCGGATTTGGGGGCGTCACAGGTTGGTATCAAAGTATTAGGTTATAAAACTTAAGGGGGGGAAGAACCTTAGGCTAATAACTTCGTTAAGGAAGGAAAAGTCCAAAGGAAGTAAATGCAAGTCAAATGAGTTAATAAGGTATTGAGGAAGCTCAGTATCGAAAGATTTAAAAGATGGAAAGTAATCCTAAATAAATTAAATGTGATTGGTGCTTATACTATTGTGTGTTATGTACTAATCAAAATGTTATGTGTTATTGTAGGATGTCGAACGATAGATTGATGTACAGAGATATACACGAAGTGAGCGAAGAAATTGTGAACAGAGTAGAGCCTGTAACGACCGAGAAATTCGGATTTTTATATAAGATGATTTTATTAAATTAAATAATAATAAAATCATATTATGTGGGATATCAAGATGGTTGTCGTTTTGTAACCTATTGATATTGGAATATCGTAGTATTTGAGCTATGTGAAGGATTTAAGGTGTTTGAATTTCCAAGACGAAAATAAAAGTTTTTCGAGAAATTTTCCAAAAAAACACTATTCATCGGTATTTGCTTGGGAGTTATTTTTGAATTTCCGAGAAATACGTAATGGTAGAATATTAAAGTAAGAAGGATTATGTAATAATAATCTAGTTATGGAAAACGTAATATTTCGCTTGCGGACTTAAATCGAGAACGTAAGGAAAATGAAGAACTATTTCGTTAAGGAATGATGGTATGATACGTGAGTATTGTACAAGGAATGGAAATGAGTATAATACAAAGTATTATATGAGTTTGTAAGAAGAATACATTATCGTATATAAATTCTATATGAATTAGAATACGAGAATAATACATAAACTATATGTATATGTATTATGTAATATTAATGGACTTGTAAAGATTGGTTAGGATTTTGTACAAGCCCAAGTGAATTAAGGGTTAAGGCCCAACTTATGAATTAATAAACATATGAAGGTTTGTTAAGCAAAGCCCAATGTTCATTTAATCTAAGCCCAAGCTAAAGTTCATTGGATTGTGTGATCCATGGAGCAAACCATAGTGATATGGATAAAGTGTGGTTATCAAGATAAGTAATAACCAAGATAAGTGATGACCAAGTAAAAGTGGTGCTCAAGATAAGTAATAACCAAGATAAGTAATGACCAAGCAAGAGATAGGTTTTGTGCCTTGCAAGTAATGAATAGTAAGGAGGTGGGATGATGGAATTGACTAAATTGCCCTAACCTTAGGAATTCTATAAATAGTGAAGGTTGGCAAGTCATTTAATAGTTGTTCAAATAATCCAAACACTCTCTCTCAAAGTGCTTAATTGTTAGGAAGATTAAGTTGCAAGTAAGTTATTCCATAAGTCAAGAAGAAGAAGAAGCTACTTATTAAAGACTTCAAATGTAAGACTCCTTCTCCAATTATCTTCTATCTCTAACATGATAGGTTGATAAGAAAAGGTTGGATTAAGGAACATGAATGATAATAAAAAGAAAGAAGTATGTATAAGAAATGAACTTAAGCCACATAAGTTGGTAATAAGTCATTTAAGATAGCATAAGTTGTAAACTTATGTGAATGCATGATGAACTTGTGATAGGTTTATTAATGAAAGTATATGTATATACATCATCTTGTAAGAAAATATGTATCAAGAATACATAATTAAAGTTATATGATGAAAACATGTATGGATGATGATTAAGAACTTTAATTGTCATAAGTTATGAATGATAAGTTCATAAGTAGTTTGAAAGTTATCAAGTATAAGCTTACAATGAGATAAGTTAAAATCCAACCATGAGTATAAATAGTTGGTATAAAGATGTTCAGATGTTCACATTATGAATGTAATCCATTGGTAGTGTTGAACAAGTTCTAAGAACGAAGAATTGCCGGAAATCGCACGGTTAGACGATAAACGTCGAATTCGTAAATTTCCCGGAATGGAAGTCAAATTTTGAGTTTGAGTTTGGAAATTTTATTTTCCTATGGAGACAAGTCATGTTTGTCATTTAAGAGTTGCGGACTCGAAAATGGACGAATTCCGACTTAGAACGAAGAAACGAGCGTTTAACGTTCACGAACGTTTATCGTTTTCGTTAAAAATGAACCAATAGGTGAATTTTTTAGCAAACGAAGTCAAATAGATAAAATTCTTGCATGAACGCGTAGATTACATAATTTGTGAACCGTAGGCTTTTGAACGAGCCAATTCGGACTTAAAACGAAGAAGTTATGCGTCCGGGAAGTTCACAAAAATTAAAAGTTAGAAAAAATTTTCTGGTGCACAGAGTTGGCGCCGCGGCGCCAACCCTCAACCTTTTTGGCCGCGCCGCAGCGCGACATCTGGGACTCGACTACTGCTAACTCACGCCGCAGCGCGAGTTGTAAGAGTAATGTCCGCGCCGCGGCGCCAGACACAGAACTTAGACAGTAAAGAATAAAAATGAAGGGAAAGGAAGGGGATGGTAGGAGATTGAACTAAACCTACCTTAAACAACTTAAAGGAACATTGTTGGGACATTGTTAAGACTTAAAAGTAATGAATAATGGTTAATATAACCAAGTCAAATGATTGTAAAGCAAACGATAAGTCGAAACGCATAAGAATGAAATTTAATCTATAATTAGATTGAAATGAAGGGTAAGATATATTTAGATACATACTTGATTATATGTGACCTAATGTAAGGCATTATGTGATCATGTATTGTAGAGACTTGAAAGACTTGAACGTAAAGTAAAATACACAGTAGCAGACGCTAAAGGCAAGTATTCTAACTCTTGTTTCAGTTCAATCTGAACAAGTTTATGATGTTCATGTATCCTTTCGCATGAATTGAGGTATAATGAAGTTAAAGCCAGTTTCTTTGGCTAGACTTAACATATTGAGTGGATTATTGATAATCTGTTCATCTGTTATCAAATGCTAGTATCTTTTGTCAACTACTTATAGTTTTCAAAAGAAGACTGAATTGTTAAACAAATGTTTTGTCGGTAAAACGACAGGCACGCGAGGTTGCCAAATGATTAAACGTACATACGTTTAATGGATGTAGTATTGATCAATACAGAGTACAATAGGCTGATCACCTAGAAGTGCTCGTAAGTAATATCGGGCTTACGGACTTAGGTCCGGGTTGTCCTTTTCAAAGAAAGAATGAATACTCAAGGTTTTTGACCGGAGTGAATGTTTTACTGAATTTAATCATTGTGAAACATTTTGAAAGGAAAGATGAATTGCTATTTTGAATCATTAATAGTACTTCATAGCTATTTGTTCAGTTATTGAAGATATATGATTCATATGTTTCAAGCATGTTATTATTGAAATTGTTATACTTGCTGAGCTAGTCATGTTCACTCTTGCTTGAACCATATGAATGCAGCTAAGACTGAACTTCCTGAAGGATCAAATAAGGATAAAGGAAAAGCTAAGGCAGATTATTAAGCTGTCATGTAATAATATAGGTCTATTGTTGTAATGTAATGAATATTATGACAAGAGAACCTTTGTAATGGGTTTAGAACCTGGGAAATGTAAATATTGAATTAAATATATATAAGTTATGTTCATTCTTTGAGACTTTCAATTGAATGAATGTATGAATGTTTGTACAGTATAGCACCATCTGTCGGGTTGTAAGATACCCGAATTTGGGGGCGCTACAAGTTGGTATCAAAGCCTAGGTTATAAAACTTAAAGGGAATTAGAACCTTAAGTCATAACCTTAATAAAGAAGTAAAAGAAGAAAGATAACCTTATAAAAATGCATTATAGTATGTTATGTGTTTTTATTTATGTTACTGACATGTACTAATCAAACTGTATTATTTTATTGTAGATGTCAGGAGAAAATGATATGTATAGAAATATACATGTTGTAAGCGAGGATTCGGTTAATCGGGTAGAGATACTACCAAATCCCGTAGCGATAGAGCCTGAAGTGGTAGTAATAGAGTCTGGAGACTCGGACAATTTAGACTATATGTCTATTTTCGATGGCATGCTAGAGGAGGAGGTGGACGTAATGTCCTTTGACCAAGTTCCACCCGCAGAGGAGATGTCTACGGGGGATTCGATGAAAACATTGTTTATGGCGGTATTGGATAGGAATGTCCATTATTGCCAGGAAGTAAAGGAGTTGAAAGCGGAACTCCAAGCTGTTCGTGAAGACAAGCTTAGCATGGAAGGAATGTGGGAGGAGGAACACGATGATCGTGTTTTAGCTAAGGACAAGGTCCGAGAGCTGAAATGTGAAGTCTTTGAGCTCAACCAAGAGCTAAAGACTAAACAGAGGAGATTGGAGAGGATGTCCTATATACATAGGAGTTCTCATGTGGATTTCCAGCAGCAAGTGGCTGGGTATCCGGTAGAGGCGGGGCAGACACGGCATACCATCAGTCGGGATGTTATAGCCGGTCTGGCCAGCAAAGATTTTGAGAATGCCTTACGGCAGATGTAATCTAACAATAGCTAGAGTAGCGTAGATATGTAAATATTATGTATCTAGTAGTGACGTAAAACCCTCTTTTGTATAAACAAGGGTAGTCTTTTGTAAATCCCAATTTTTGGAAAGTAATTGCGGGATGGTAATGTAATCAGCTAAGACTGAGTAAAGTAATCAGCTAAGGCTGAATGATGTAAACAATGTAGTGTTATACTACAAGTTATTAATCAATATAAGCCTTTTTATGGAACATATTGAGTAATGAGTATGAGTTATTGTTTTATCACAAATAATAACTAACTCACAAGAAGAAAGTAATAATGATGTGTTGTTTTCTTAACAGCGAAATGCCGCCAAGAAGGGGACAACGAAATCAAGAAGCTAATGTTAACCAACCGGAAGGTGGTCCGGTTAATCCAATGCAAGAGTTCGTTAATCTTTTAACGGCTGCATTTAATAGAACGGGGGCTAATGTACCTATAATTCCTGGAGTAGTACGAGCTACTACTTTTAAGGACTTTAAAAGTGTAGGTCCGCCGGAGTTCAAGGGAACTACGGACCCTATAGAAGCCCAAACTTGGGTGAAAGAAATTGAGAAAGCATTTGTAATTACAAATGTAGAGGAGGGTCAAAAGGTTGCCTTTGCAACCTATTTGATGAAAGGAGAGGCCAACTTCTGGTGGGAGGCAAACCAGGCTAGGGCCGATATAGGAAACCTAACGTGGGAGAGGTTTAAGGAGATTTTCTTCGAGAATTATTTTCCCACGAGTATGCAAGGGAGAATGGAAATGAGGTTTCTGGAATTGAAACAAGGGGATATGACAGTTCCCCAGTATGCCGCCAAGTTTAATGAACTGGCACGATTTGCTCCACATCAAGTGGACACTGAAGTGAGAAAGGCTAGAAGATTCGAGCAGGGCTTAAAACCCTGGCTCTATAGCCGAATCTCTGTGTTCCAAAGTACTTCCTTTGGAACTATATTAGAGAAGGCAATAATAGCCGAAGGTGGGAATGAGGCTTTAAGCCAGTACCACAAAGATAAGAAAAATAAAGGAAGAGTTGATGGGGGAATTAAGACCGAAGGAGCCAGTGGTAGTGGTGACGGTCAGAAAAGAAAGGGTTTTAACTCTGGGAATACCGGAGTGAAACAAGGCAATTCAAAAAGGAGGATGGAGGCCTGTAAAACCTGCGGGAAGACTCACTTGGGAGTCTGTCTCAAAGGAAAGGCCGTATGTTATAATTGTGGACAGGACGGGCACATTTCGCCTAACTGTCCAAATCCGAAGAAAAATCACGGATGTTTTGTATGTGGATCAACTGACCACATAGCAAAGAATTGCCCGAAGAAGGGTATGGAAGGAAATAAGGGCACTAATAGTGGAAAGTTATCTATTAGCGGTCTAATTCAGTCGGGTAGACCAATGGCCCGTACTTTTAATATGACAGTCCAAGATGCGGTGGCGTCCGGAGACGTAGTTGCAGGTATTATCCCAATCAATAACATTAATGCATATGTGCTTTTTGATTCGGGTGCTACTTGTTCGTTTATAGCATGTGATTTTGCTAGACGATTAGAATTATTTCCCGAAAAGTTGCCTATACCTGTGATCATTAAGGTAGCAAATGAAGAGATAATTCATGTGGATAGTATTCATAGGAGTTGTTGCGTAGATGTATGTGGATGTAAGTTATCGGTAGATTTAATACCGATAAGGTTGGGAGAATTTGATGTAATTCTCGGAATGGATTGGTTGATTAACCATGGAGCAATTATAGATTGCCAAAAGAAACGTGTGAGCATAAGGATGTTGAAGCAACCTCCTGTAGTATTCTACGGTAATAAATCACCGGGGAGATCGTGTTGTCTTACGATGACACAAACCAGAAAACTCTTAAGAAAGGGGTGTGTGGGTTACTTGTGCCATGTTGTTGATACCCAGCGAGTGGGAACAACCATGGAACAAATACCTATAGCAAACGAATTCATGGATGTATTTCCAAGTGAGTTACCGGGTTTACCACCGGATAGGGAGATCGAATTTGTAATAGACATTGTGCCAGGAGCGGCACCAGTGTCAAGGGCACCGTACCGTATGGCGCCGGTGGAAATGAAAGAGCTAATGGTTCAATTACAAGAACTGTTGGATAGGAAGTACATTCAACCAAGTGTTTCCCCGTGGGGTGCACCAGTGTTGTTTGTCAAGAAGAAAGATGGATCGTTAAGACTTTGTATCGACTATCGAGAGTTGAACAAATTAACGATAAAGAATAAATACCCATTGCCCAGGATTGATGATCTCTTTGATCAGTTGAAAGGGGCAAAGTATTTTTCTAAAATAGATTTGCGGACGGGGTATCACCAGTTGAAAGTGAGGAAAGAGGATATACCAAAGACGGCATTCAGAACTCGTTATGGTCATTACGAGTTTCTGGTGATGTCATTTGGGTTGACGAATGCACCAGCTGCATTTATGGACATGATGAACAGAGTGTTCAAATCATATTTGGACAAGTTTGTGGTTGTGTTTATTGATGATATTCTAGTCTATTCAAAGACGCCAGAAGATCATGTTGAACACTTAATATTAGTGTTGGAAACACTAAGAAAGGAGAAGTTATATGAGAAATTCACTAAGTGTGAATTTTGGCTGGAGAAAGTACAGTTTTTAGGACATGTCATTGATCAGGAAGGGATTTCAGTGGATCCAGCAAAGGTAGAAGCAGTGATGAACTGGGAACAACCGAAAACGCCGACTGAAGTACAGGAGTTTCCTAGGGTTAGCGGGTTACTATCGAAGATTTATCCAAGATTTTTCGAAGATAGCTACCCGTTGACTAATTTAACAAGAAAGACAGTGAAATACGTATGGACAGATAAATGTGAAGACAGTTTTCAAGAACTAAAGAAAAGACTAAGTAAAGCACATGTTTTGTCATTGCCAGATGACACAGGAAATTTTGTAGTATATAGTGATGCTTCGCATAGAGGGCTTGGTTGCGTGCTCATGCAGCATGGCAAAGTCATTGCGTATGCATCACGACAGTTGAAAGATTATGAGAAAGTTTATCCTACTCATGATCTGGAACTGGCCGCGGTAGTATTTGCCCTAAAGATATGGAGGCATTATCTTTATGGGGAGAAATGTGAGATATATACAGACCATAAGAGTCTAAAGTATATCTTCACTCAGAAGGAGTTGAATATGAGACAGAGGAGATGGCTGGAGTTGATAAAGGATTACGACTGTGAAATCCTGTATCACCCTGGGAAAGCCAATGTAGTTGCCGACGCCTTAAGTAGGAAGGTTCGGGAAAAGTTGTCTATGTTAACGGCTCAAAATGAGTTAATAACAGAGATGGCTAGGATGGAAATAGAAGTGAAGATGCCGAGTGAATCGGGACAAATACTTTTTACCATGGAAAGACAATCTACCATTGTAGAGAGGGTCAAGGAGGTACAACTCAAGACTGATGAGTGTAACCAAATGAAGAAGCGGTTATCCGATAAAGGAGATGATAAGTATAGTCTTGATAATGAAGGATTATTAAGATATGAAGGAAGAATTTGGATTCCGAATGAGACGGAATTAAAGGAGCAACTGTTACAAGAAGCTCATAGTTCAAGGTACTCGATACATCCTGGTAGCACTAAGATGTATCAAGACCTTCGACAGAGTTTTTGGTGGCCAAACATGAAGAGGGAAATAGCAGAGTATGTAAGTAGGTGTTTGACTTGTCAAAAAGTTAAGGCCGAACATCAACGACCCAGTGGCTTGCTACAGTCATTGGAGATTCCAGAATGGAAATGGGAGCATATCTCGATGGATTTCGTGGTAGGACTTCCAACAACGTCGAAAGGGTACGATTCTATTTGGGTAATAGTCGACCGATTGACGAAATCGGCTCACTTTTTACCAATTAGGGTCAAGTATAACTTAGACCAGTTAGCTAAACTTTATGTCAAGGAAGTTATTTCCAGACATGGAGTACCGATATCGATTGTGTCAGATCGTGATCCACGATTCACATCGAACTTCTGGAGAAGTTTGCAAGAACAGCTGGGAACACAGTTAAAGTTAAGCACGGCTTATCATCCACAAACTGATGGGCAGAGTGAGAGAACAATTCAGACGTTAGAAGACATGCTGAGGTCTTGCATCATGGATTTCAAGGGTAGTTGGGATGATCACCTACCACTGGTAGAATTTGCTTATAACAACAGTTATCAGGCAAGCATAGGTATGCCGCCTTATGAAGCTCTGTATGGAAGAAGATGCAGAACACCATTGTGTTGGGATGAGGTGGGAGAACGTCGGATGCTAGGACCAGAATTGGTGCAGTAAACAGCGGATATAGTAAGGTTAATTCGGATGCGTCTCGTCACGGCTCAAGACAGACAGAAGAAGTATGCGGACTCACATCGATTAAATCGAGAGTTTGAAGTAGGTACGTATGTGTTTCTGAAGGTATCTCCCTGGAAAGGAAAGATACGCTTTGGAAAGAAAGGAAAATTAAGTCCAAGGTTTATAGGACCTTTTGAAATATTAAATCGGGTGGGAGAGGTAGCTTATAAGATAGAATTACCTCCAGACCTAGAAAGAATACATAACGTGTTTCACGTATCTGTATTACGTCCGTATAAGCCGGACTATAAGCATGTAATCGAGTATGAGCCGATTCATATCGAGAAGGATTTATCATATGAAGAATCGCCAGTTCAAATCATCGATAGAAAGGAACAAGTTCTGAGGAACAAAGTAATATCATCAGTGAAGGTGTTATGGAAGAACCATGATGCTGAAGAAGCAACGTGGGAGTTAGAAGAAAAGATGAAGAAAAATTTTCCTCATTTATTTGAAAAAAAAAAACGAGATTCTGAGGACAGAATCTTTATAAGGAGGGAAGAATGTAACGACCGAGAAATTCGGATTTTTATGTAAGATGATTTTATTAAATTAAATAATAATAAAATCATATTATGTGGGATATCAAGATGGTTGTCGTTTTGTAACCTATTGATATTGGAATATCGTAGTATTTGAGCTATGTGAAGGATTTAAGGTGTTTGAATTTCCAAGACGAAAATAAAAGTTTTCCGAGAAATTTTCCAAAAAACACTATTCATCGGTATTTGCTTGGGAGTTATTTTTGAATTTCCGAGAAATACGTAATGGTAGAATATTAAAGTAAGAAGGATTATGTAATAATAATCTAGTTATGGAAAACGTAATATTTCGCTTGCGGACTTAAATCGAGAACGTAAGGAAAATGAAGAACTATTTCGTTAAGGAATGATGGTATGATACGTGAGTATTGTACAAGCAATGGAAATGAGTATAATACAAAGTATTATATGAGTTTGTAAGATGAATACATTATAGTATATAAATTCTATATGAATTAGAATACGAGAATAATACATAAACTATATGTATATGTATTATGTAATATTAATGGACTTGTAAAGATTGGTTAGGATTTTGTACAAGCCCAAGTGAATTAAGGGTTAAGGCCCAACTTATGAATTAATAAACATATGAAGGTTTGTTAAGCAAAGCCCAATGTTCATTTAATCTAAGCCCAAGCTAAAGTTCATTGGATTGTGTGATCCATGGAGCAAACCATAGTGATATGGATAAAGTGTGGTTATCAAGATAAGTAATAACCAAGATAAGTGATGACCAAGTAAAAGTGGTGCTCAAGATAAGTAATAACCAAGATAAGTAATGACCAAGCAAGAGATAGGTTTTGTGCCTTGCAAGTAATGAATAGTAAGGAGGTGCAAAAGGAGGTGGGATGGAATTGACTAAATTGCCCTAACCTTAGGAATTCTATAAATAGTGAAGGTTGGCAAGTCATTTAATAGTTGTTCAAATAATCCAAACACTCTCTCTCAAAGTGCTTAATTGTTAGGAAGATTAAGTTGCAAGTAAGTTATTCCATAAGTCAAGAAGAAGAAGAAGCTACTTATTAAAGACTTCAAATGTAAGACTCCTTCTCCAATTATCTTCTATCTCTAACATGATAGGTTGATAAGAAAAGGTTGGATTAAGGAACATGAATGATAATAAAAAGAAAGAAGTATGTATAAGAAATGAACTTAAGCCACATAAGTTGGTAATAAGTCATTTAAGATAGCATAAGTTGTAAACTTATGTGAATGCATGATGAACTTGTGATAGGTTTATTAATGAAAGTATATGTATATACATCATCTTGTAAGAAAATATGTATCAAGAATACATAATTAAAGTTATATGATGAAAACATGTATGGATGATGATTAAGAACTTTAATTGTCATAAGTTATGAATGATAAGTTCATAAGTAGTTTGAAAGTTATCAAGTATAAGCTTACAATGAGATAAGTTAAAATCCAACCATGAGTATAAATAGTTGGTATAAAGATGTTCAGATGTTCACATTATGAATGTAATCCATTGGTAGTGTTGAACAAGTTCTAAGAACGAAGAATTGCCGGAAATCGCACGGTTAGACGATAAACGTCGAATTCGTAAATTTCCCGGAATGGAAGTCAAATTTTGAGTTTGAGTTTGGAAATTTTATTTTCCTATGGAGACAAGTCATGTTTGTCATTTAAGAGTTGCGGACTCGAAAATGGACGAATTCCGACTTAGAACGAAGAAACGAGCGTTTAACGTTCACGAACGTTTATCGTTTTCGTTAAAAATGAACCAATAGGTGAATTTTTTAGCAAACGAAGTCAAATAGATAAAATTCTTGCATGAACGCGTAGATTACATAATTTGTGAACCGTAGGCTTTTGAACGAGCCAATTCGGACTTAAAACGAAGAAGTTATGCGTCCGGGAAGTTCACAAAAATTAAAAGTTAGAAAAAATTTTCTGGTGCACAGAGTTGGCGCCGCGGCGCCAACCCTCAGCCTTTTTGGCCGCGCCGCAGTGCGACATCTGGGACTCGACTACTACTAACTCACGCCGCAGCGCGAGTTGTAAGAGTAATGTCCGCGCCGCGGCGCCAGACACAGAACTTAGACAGTAAAGAATAAAAATGAAGGGAAAGGAAGGGGATGGTAGGAGATTGAACTAAACCTACCTTAAACAACTTAAAGTAACATTGTTGGGACATTGTTAAGACTTAAAAGTAATGAATAATGGTTAATATAACCAAGTCAAATGAATGTAAAGCAAACGATAAGTCGAAACGCATAAGAATGAAATTTAATCTATAATTAGATTGAAATGAAGGGTAAGATATATTTAGATACATACTTGATTATATGTGACCTAATGTAAGGCATTATGTGATCATGTATTGTAGAGACTTGAAAGACTTGAACGTAAAGTAAAATACACAGTAGCAGACGCTAAAGGCAAGTATTCTAACTCTTGTTTCAGTTCAATCTGAACAAGTTTATGATGTTCATGTATCCTTTCGCATGAATTGAGGTATAATGAAGTTAAAGCCAGTTTCTTTGGCTAGACTTAACATATTGAGTGGATTATTGATAATCTGTTCATCTGTTATCAAATGCTAGTATCTTTTGTCAACTACTTATAGTTTTCAAAAGAAGACTGAATTGTTAAACAAATGTTTTGTCGGTAAAACGACAGGCATGCGAGGTTGCCAAATGATTAAACGTACATACGTTTAATGGATGTAGTATTGATCAATACAGAGTACAATAGGCTGATCACCTAGAAGTGCTCGTAAGTAATATCGGGCTTACGGACTTAGGTCCGGGTTGTCCTTTTCAAAGAAAGAATGAATACTCAAGGTCTTTGACCGGAGTGAATGTTTTACTGAATTTAATCATTGTGAAACATTTTGAAAGGAAAGATGAATTGCTATTTTGAATCATTAATAGTACTTCATAGCTATTTGTTCAGTTATTGAAGATATATGATTCATATGTTTCAAGCATGTTATTATTGAAATTGTTATACTTGCTGAGCTAGTCATGCTCACTCTTGCTTGAACCATATGAATGCAGCTAAGACTGAACTTCCTGAAGGATCAAATACAGATAAAGGAAAAGCTAAGGCAGATTATTAAGCTGTCATGTAATAGTATAGGTCTATTGTTGTAATGTAATGAATATTATGACAAGAGAACCTTTGTAATGGGTTTAGAACCTGGGAAATGTAAATATTGAATTAAATATATATAAGTTATGTTCATTCTTTGAGACTTTCAATTGAATGAATGTATGAATGTTTGTACAGTATAGCACCATCTGTCGGGTTGTAAGATACCCGGATTTGGGGGCGCTACAGAGCCTGTACCTATGCTAGTGGCGGAGGTACCATTAGTGATTCTAGCTAAGTTGGAGACAGAGGAGTATTTTTCTGAGGAGAACTACTCCGAGGGAGAAATGGATATAGCATCATACCTTAGTATGACGATCGATGAAGAGGAAGTAATGGAGATAACATCGGTTGGTACGATGGTACCTACCTCAGAGTCATCACCTCCAGATGCAATGAGATCATTGTACCTGGTAGTGCTTGACAGTAATGTGCAACTAGGTACAGTTGTGCAAAATCAGAATGAAGAGATTAGTGCTCTTTATGTAGTGAAAGAGTCTGCAGAAGAAGATTTTGAGTCCGAGCATGATGAGAAGGTGCTTATGATAAATAAGGCTAGGGATTTTAAGAAGGAGGCTGATGAGCTTCGTAAAGAGTTGGGGGAGAAGGACCAGAAGATAGCACGGATATCTTACATCCATAAGAGTGCTCATAAGGATTTCAAGCTGAAAGTTGCTTGTTATTCCACTGAGTCAGGACAAACCCGTCACACTATTAGTCGGGATACTGTAGCAATGATTGTGGATGAGAAACACGAGGACGTTGTTATGCATTATTAGAAGTTTAGAGTAATGAATATGTGTGTAGTAATGTAAAACCGTCTTTTGTATATAAGGGTAGTCTTTTTGTAAATCCTAACTTTTGAGAAGTTCAATTGCGAGATAGAAATGTAATAGCCTTTGGCTATGAGAGCAAATTGTAAATAGTTTTGACTATGAAGAAGCATATGAATATAATGAAGTTTTTATTCAATATGTTTTTCATGGTATGAGTTGTTGTTTGACAATTAAGAACGAAGTAAGTAAATAGATAATAATGAAATTTTATTTATTTAATCAGAAAATGACATCAAGAAGAAGATAATATAATTAGAAAGCGGAATCACGTAATGACAAGTAAGAACGAAGTAAGTATATTAATGATAATTTAAGGAGATCTGAGATCAGATCTGAGGAAAACTGAGGGGCGATGGTAGGGAGTGAGAAATCGAGAGAAGATCTGGGGGTTGAGGGTTGAGATCTGAGAGATCAATTTGGTGATAGAATATGAGAGTCGACTTTTTAGGCGAGAGAAAATGAGATCAAGATGAGTCTTATGAGTTTTGAGATGAGAGTCAAAGAGAGACGAGACTCACGAGAGTATAATTGTCAAGACTCAAGAGTCATATTATTATTTTAACTCAAGTGTTGTGCAACAAAAAATTTTCGGTTATTCGGTTAAACTGAATAACCCAAAAATAAAACTCGTACAACCTAACCGAAAACCATAAATTTTTTGGATATAACCGAAATATTAAAAAAACCGAATTGTTAGAAAATTTTGGTTAAATTATTTTGGGTTGGTTCGGTAATTCGGTTATATTCATTTTTTTCTCAGTCCTAATTTGTAGTTCAAGTTTGTAGCATCAACTGAGGAGAAGATGATTGAGCAAGAGAGGTCAATTCGAAATCTGTAGAATCAGATGGATCAAATGTTCGAAGCCTTAAACAATCGCCCTCAAAATTATTGGTGCTATGACATGGATGATGAAATCGATGGAGAGCCAGAAGTTTACATGCCACTGGTGGAACTGAAAGGAGTGGACATTGAGGAGACAACTGGAGATTTGGAAAATGCAGAATATCAGATCACCTTTATTATACCCTAAGTACATTCTCAACCAGAGTTAATAAATCCAGTGAGTTTTGCACACCCATGTCCCCTTGGTAGTCACATCCAAGGCAATGATCAGTATGATAATGAGGCCTCTTATACACTATGGTGGGCTGAGCAAATAGAAGAGGAAAAGTCTGTTGTATTATTCATGCCTCAATGCAATAATTTAATCACAAATACAATGGATGAAGCACCTAGTTATGTAATGGAACTGGGGACATCATGTACAAGAAATAGGCTAGGTGACTTCAATCCAAAGACTCTCATGATGGGGAAACTACCAAAGCACATAGCATTTATAATGGATGGAGGGTTCATCGCTTATCATAGAGGAATCAGATAGCAGGTTTCAAGAAAAGAGTCTAGCTAATAGACTATAGACCGAGCGCTAGATGGGAGGCACCCCATCCAATCTTTCTCCCTCCTTGTATAATTCTTATTTACATTTCCAATTACTTCTTCTCCTATGTGTAATTCTTCATACTTTCCATATTTAGTATATGTTTGATAGTTGTAAGTCTTAATAATAGTTTTATTGTTTCTGCTCTCAGGATCAATCCAATTGCTATAAGCATTCAGGATCAAATAGAAGTAAAAAAAAAATTGAAGCTGCCAAGGTATAGGGTAGCGCGGCCGCGCCATAGCTCAGTCATAGAAAACAAATATTGTTTAATTTTTAGAATTTATAACTCAAGCATTCAGATAGTTAGAAGTCCATACTAAGTTTCCAACTTTAGATTATCTCAAACTTATCCATCGCCAGATACACCATCGGATCTTGAGGAGGCGAACGGAGATGACATTGTCACTTAGGGGAGTATTCTTTCACTTTTAATTACAATGAGGACATTGTTCATTTTAAGTTTGAGGGTATTGGGTTTAGTCAGTAGTTTAGAGCATGTTGTGTAATTGCATCATATAGAGTAATTTCATGTTACATATAGTTAATTGCATGTTAGTAGTTATTAGTTTAATTTTTTCTTTTTTTTGCTTAATATCTGTTTAGTTGCATAACATTGCATAATCCCAGGTTTTTAATTGGTTGAATTCTAATTTGGCCATTGATGACATAGAAATTTGATAGATTTTTGAACTTGGTTGATATCTTGAGTTAAGTTATAATTTTATACATGATATAATTCATGTCTGCTGTTTAGATGTTACCGGGTAACGCGACAATGTTCCTTTTTGCATGTTGGTTAAGATTAGCATGCTTGTTTGGTGAGAAGAAAATGTTATTTTTAATGATAAAATTATGTAGGAAGTGAGTAATGACTATGAATACACTTAAACTCAAGTTTTGGGAACGCATGGGTATGTTTGCTATAAAAAAAGAGAGAAAAAAAAAAGTAAAGAATAGAAAAAAATGAATAATTACTTTGGCTAGTCTTGTTTCGGGGCCTTTGTTACTTGAGTAAGTACGCCCAAGGGGATTGTCTCTACACCTAGCGCCCTAAGGTCTTAATGGTCTGGGAGTCATTGGTTGAAAGCTCGCTAAGGGGTAACACTGTTAGCCTAATGGAATGAGACATTGCATAGTCATGGGAAAAAGAAAAAAAATCAATAAACACCACGGGAAAGTGCAAAAATTGCACTCGTGAGTAAAAATAAGCAGAATAAACCCTTTGCCGAACCTTACCTTGTACTGATGTGTTAGAGTAGTTGTTATTTCATTTGTATGCATAGTTTTTTATTTAAAATCTCAGTTTTTTGTCTTAAGCAGTATAGCATGTGGTATCTTTATCTCTGTCAAGCTTATTTGTGAACACATCACACACACACACAACATTTTTATAGCAGGTTGGAATTATCTGATTGTATGTCTTTATGCCTTTAGCTTAGTTTGATGCTTTGTTCATAGATCTTGTTATTTCTCTGAAGCAACTCTTATTGGAATTCATATTTTCCTGGGAATGTGGGATTCATTGTCATAGTAGCATAGCTTGCATAGCATGTAGATTGCATTATATTGTGTTTCTTGGGGACAAGAAACAGTTTAAGTTTGGGGGTATTTGATAAATAAGTTTTATACCTACTTATCCGGTATCTGTTACTTGAATTAGTTGCTTAAACTCATGTTTCTTAGCTACTTTTCATGCATTTTGTGTTCATTTTGTAGATCTTATGCTAGGTAACGATGTGAGCGACTATTGGTATGAAAACGTAAGGAAAAGCAATTTGGACATCATTTGGGCTTTCATATTCAATTTATGTTCTTGGATTAGAACTTGGATTATGTTGTATAGCTTCTTCTTATCTTTCTGAAACATCTTGAATTATTCTAATCGGAGTTCGGATGCAAGAGTTATGACCTTTGTACCAACGAATGTTGAACATCACTGTTTTGGGTGGCCATTTGCATAGCTGTCACTTCCAACCCAATTTAAGCCTTCACCCTTCCATTATTTCTCCATTCTCAAAGAATTCAAGTTGTAGAGCTCATCGAGAGCTTCGATTTGATAGGTGGCAGGCCCCGTAACTCCTCCCGGATCAAAAGTTATGATTCGTGCTTAGGATGGACATATACCAAGACATCACTCGTAGTCAATTAAGAATTTGGGCTTAAACCCTAATTATTTGCAAATCACATAGACATATAGTGATTTAGGTAATGTGGGGTTTCATGTTTATTCTATCAATTGTGGATTATATGTGATATGGGTATGGTACATTGAGATATGGTTGTACTTTACTTTCATGTTCTCGACTAGTAATCCAATGCAAGTAATTTAGCTTAACAGGGAGTGCGTTGATTTAAATGATTCAATAGATGAAATTGTAATCTCAAGTCTTCATTATCTAGTCTCATTCTAGGGGTAGTTAGTATTAGTTAATTTCATAGTTTTCATCACTATATTAAATCATTTGTTTAAATAAGACTGAAATAGTTATGGGCTAGTGCTTTGGTGAACTTTATTAGTTAATTCTCCATGGGAACGATACTTTACTTACTCTTTATTACTTGTTGACCGTGTATACCTGGATGCATATATTGATCGGTAAAACGACCAACATATTTGTTTATTGAAAAATGGATGTCAAGCTTTCTTAGCTTCTGTCAAGGATTTAAACAAAAAAACGTCAGTTTTGAATGATATTTCTATTGTTAATAAATTTCCTGACGTATTGCCTGAAGAACTTCCTGGCCTACCCCCAGAGCGTGAAATTAAATTTTGTATCGACCTTGAACCCGGTACAAAACCCATTTCCAAGGCCCCATATCGAATGGCTCCTATTGAACTTCAGGAGTTAAAAACCCAACTGCAGGAATTGTTAGACATCAGTTTTATTAATCCTAGTACGTCTCCTTGTGGTGCTCCTGTTCTATTCGTAAAGAAGAAAAATGGGAGTATGCGACTTTGTATTGATTATCGGGAGTTGAACCATGTCACTGTCAAAAATAGATACCCGTTGCCTAGCATTGATGACCTGTTTGACCAGTTGCAAGGCGTCAAATTCATTTCAAAGATTGATCTTCATTCCAGATATCACCAATTAAAGATTAAAACTGATGACATTCCAAAGATGGCTTTCAGAACTCGGTACGGGCATTATGAATTCCTAGTCATGTCTTTTGGATTGACTAATGCTCCTGCTGCCTTCATGGATATGATGAACCGAGTATTCAAGGAATATTTGGATCATTTTGTGGTTGTCTTTATTGATGACATCCTCATATAATCTAAAAGTCGTGAAGATCATGAACAACACTTGAGGCTGATACTCCAAAAGCTTTGTGAAAACAAGCTTTATGCCAAGTTGAAGAAATGTGATTTCTGGCTTAAGGAAGTAGCATTCCTTGGGCACGTAATATCAAGTCATGGAATATCTATTGACCCGGCAAAGATTGAAGCAATTCAAAGCTGGGAGAAACTTAAATCAGTGATCGAAGTACGTAGCTTTCTCGGCTTAGCTGGTTATTATTGGAGATTCGTAGAAGGGTTTTCTCGAATCACTATTCCATTAACTCAGCTGACTCAGAAAGATACAAAATTCAGTTGGAGTGAGGAATGTGAAAAGAGTTTTCAAGAACTCAAGAGGAGACTAATTTCAGCCCCTGTTCTAACAATACCATCTGGCTCGGAGGGATTTGTCATCTACAGTTATGCTTCGGGCAAAGGGTTAGGATGTGTTCTCATGCAACATGGGAAAGTCATAGCCTATGCCTCTAGACAACTCACAGAATATGAGAGGAATTATTCTACTCATGATCTAGAGTTGGCAGCTGTTGTCTTCGCACTTAAAATTTGGAAGCATTACTTGTAACGCCCCCAAAATAGGTATACATCACCCATCTTGAGTCGCCAAATACATGGTACAAAATTCAAATACAACTTAATAATACAGCTATCGTGTAAAATACGACAAAACGTAAACTGAGAGTTTTAATAAGAATATTGTCATCTAGATAATAACCACACTCAAAAGAGTCCTCATTACATTTATTTTCACACTATTTAACAGAATAGTGAGGACTACTAATACTAACTTCTGGACTGTCACTTCGTTCTCTGACTAGTCCCGGCTACGTTCTTATTTCCTGAAGAGAACAGTGAAAGAAAGGGTGAGCTCAACTAGCCCAGTAATAAATATTATGACTAAGATAATCCAGAATAAATTATCATTAGCCTTCAACAATGTTTAACTGATAAAATATAACAAACATCAAGTTTAACTACAGCGGAACAAGCAATCCATTAAAAGAGTCAAATAGAGAATAAAATCTACTATCTTTAATGATTTAAAAGGTTTTTCATCACTTTTATCGCTGAGACTCAGCTTAATAAATAATCCATGAAAAGATACTGAATGAAGCGCAAATATCAAGGATATTCCACTAATTTAATGGAGTATAGAAGTTAAAACTTTAACCAACTGATTATAATAAAGAATGGAATAGCAAAAGAAATCACCAGGCATGCGATAGACTGCACAGACAGGTTATTTCAACAGAATAGTAAATAACGGAACCAGGTCTTGCGTAAACGCACAGACAGGATATTCCAACAGAATAATAAACAACAGAATCAGGTCATGCATAAACGCACATACAGGATGTTCCAACAGAATAATAAATAACGAAACCAGGTCATGCGTAACGCACAGACAGGATGTTCCAACAGAATAATAAAAAATGGAATAATAGAAGAATTTCACCATGTATGTGGTACATCACATAGACAGGTTATTCCAACATAATGATAAAGAATGGAACACAAATTAATTTTACCATGTATGCTGTACTTCGCATAGACAGGTTATTCCAACATAATGATAAAGAATGGAATAACAAAAGAATTTCACCAAGTATAGTGTAGCCCACGTATATATGTTATTCCAACAGAATAATAAAGAATGGAATAACAGAAGTTCTATTCATGAATAAGAAAGAAATAATACCCATTACCGTAAAAGAAGAGTATTCCGACTGGTAGGGTGAAGATATTCTTGAAGAAAACTTGCACTACGCTCAAAGCTTCTTAAAACTCTAAAGAAATACGCTCAAGATTATAGAAGAGTTCTCTGAACTTCTGGCGTGGTTTTCAATTCTAACTAAGCATCCTATTTATAAGAAAATAGAAAGGATACTATATTGCACTATGCAATAAAATATAATATTATATATATATATTATTTAAAATCTAATAAAACAAATAACTTTATAAAAGTATTTTGTTTTATATAAAAAGATTTTACTATGCAAAACACTATACAGGCACTATGCAACACTATGCATAATAAAATATAATATATTCTAATTATTATCTAATAAAACAAATAATTTTGTAAAAGTATTCTATTTTATATAAAAAGCTTTTCTGTTTTGTTATACTAATAATGCTAATAAAATAAAATTTATATAATATAAATATATATATAAACTCCCGAGACTTCATAAAAAGACACCTCAATATATTTAACCACATTTATCATTATTATTATAATTTACAATATTAATCGACCAGGTCGTTCCCAGGAAAGAGGGGCATTTCCAATTAGGATTTCTCTCTATTGGCGCGTAATTAGGTGACCAAATCTCTCATTGGCAGAACTTCTAGACATCGTTAATATTGCAAATAATAATATTAATAACTTCGCCGTCTCAATTATTGATTTAATAATATATATAATATCGACATTAATTGAATTAAATAATGTGAGATACTATGCAGCAATTACTGTAGCAATAATTTAACAAAACTAAGTGACTTCTCACGTAAGCATCAATAATCAATATCGTGTGTTACTATGCAACCACGCGTATTACTGTACTTTTACCACCGAGTAGGTCAACAATTTTAACTATAAAACTTCCGTCGTTATTTTCATAAAAAATAATTTTGTCATTTTCTCAATCCGACAACAATTCCGTTGTGGAGTCCACCAATGATTGTGCCGTCGTACGAATATTCCCTGTTAAAATGAATATTTTCCGACCAATCGAATATTATATAACAACTTGCGTACTGTGCAAAATTTATAAATATTACCCACAACTATAACATTATATCAAATTCATTCCATAATATTAAAAAAAAATTTGAGAAATTTAAATCTTTATTTATAAAATCTGGGGTCTCACAATCTCCCCTCCTTATGAATTTTTTCCCTCAAAATTTTACGTACGTACCTGGTATGCCGAAGAGATGAGGATACCTTGACTTAATTTCAAATTCTAACTCTTGAGGTATAACCTTTGAGTGTTGAATACGATCCTTCTTATCCAAGATTGTAACACGTATATCCTCATACGTTAAATCTTTTGCTTTCTCGTCTAGTTCTAATTCAATAATGTGGTTCAAGTCATCCACATATTTACATAACATCGATACGTGAGAAACGTTATGAACACGCGACATACTTGGCGGTAAAACGAGTCTATATGCCACAGTTCATACTCGATCAAGTATTTCAAATGGGCCAATTAAATCGAGGGTTGAGATTTTCTCTCTTCATCGACTCTTGCTTCTAGAATAACGCCCTCTTGAACCTTTTTCTTCACATTCATCAAATTTGAGTCTGTAGCTTGAGCGACTTTAACTTTATCGATTAAAGTCGATTCTAATCGTATATTCGTTATCTTCACGTGGGTCCCTAGAGTCTTTAACTCTATCTTCATCATTTGTAAGTTATACGAAATGGGTTTTTGTGTTAACAACATTGCATTCGTAAACGCATACGATCTTCTACTCAACGCGTCAGCTACCACGTTCTCTCTTCCACGGTGATATTAAATGGTCGTAACCTTCAACAGCTCGAGCTATCGTCTTTGGCGCATTATACATTCGTTTTGGGTGAAGAAATACTTGAGGGTTTTATAAATGGGTTTCTTACTAGGGTCAATACAAAATTCGATTTCACACTCTAGGGGTAGGCTAAGAAGTCTTCAAGAATACGTCAGGAAATTTATTAACAATAAAAATATCATTCAAAACTGTGACCCTCATCCAAGACTTGGATAGTACGTCACATTGATACCTATCAACTTATCATCGTTATTCACGACGTCGCCTACAGAAAGTCTGGCTTCGGTGCATTCCACACAAGGAAGTCACCAGATAAAGGCTCAAGGCTCTTTACTTATAGCTTGATATGACAATGATTGACTTTAGTGGTTTGGTAGCTTGAATTCGTATAACAGGTTGGTTAGGAATTTTAAAGCTAACAACCTTACAAAAAGCATGATGAGTAGTTAACCAATCAATTGTTAAAATCACATCAAAGTCAAGTATTTTCAAATAGATAAGATTGACAGGTAACGTGAAAGTGTCGATTTGAATCAAACAAGATTTATAAACAGTGGAGCTAACGAAGGTTTCTCTTAACGAAGTTTCAACTGATAAGTCAAAGTTAAATTTCTCTGAAGTCAAATTTAAACGTTGAGCGCAAGCAAGAGAGATAAAAGAATGGGTAGAACCGGTATCTAAAAAGGTATAAACTTCGCAAGAATTTATAATTAACTAACTCGTGCTAAATTCGTTCGGGTTACTCGCTTTTTGAGAAGTTACAAAAAATGCTCTTCTTGAAACCACCAAGTTTGTTTTGTTTGCATCTGCCTTTGGTGCCACCATCCCAGCTGGACTTGACTTTGGTGCACGAAAAAATCGGGCTAGGTGACCTTCTTTTCTATAATTGTAACATGTTTTGCACTGCATCACGTAGTTTGGACTGATATGTCCCTCCCCTCTGTATTTGAAGCATACAATTGGTGGTCGTTCTCCTTCCTTGAAAATGATTATTGGTGCTGCTGTCTTTCCATCGTTGTTGAACCTTCTCTTCTTGAAATTTCCACTCCTATTATCTTAGCCATGATTACCATCAAAGTGGTTACCATTCTTGGCATGTTAATTTCCCCACGATGGTTATCATTATTCCGATGGCCGTTGCCACCGGTACGATTATTATCGTGTTGTTGGTCGTTGCCTTTTGGTTGTGCTAACTCATTATCGCGCTCCAATAACTGAGCCTTATTCACAACATCTGAATATAAACAAAGTTTGTGACAAATGAGGTATTGACGTATATCGGGTTTCAAACCTCTTAGAAACATTCGCGTCATTTTCTCCTCATTATCGACCAAACGGGATGAAAACCGGGATAACTTCGCAAATTTAGCCTCGTATTGCGACATGGTCATATTGTTTTGCTCTAACTTGATGAATTCCACCCCCTTCATGTGACGAATACTTTTGGAAAAGTACTTGTCGTTGAACAGCTCTTGGAACTTCTCCCAAGACATCTTGAGTGCGTCAGGCTGGGTAAGTTTTACAGATTCCCATCAGTAATCTGCTTCTTCACGCAACATAAAGGTGGCAAAGGGAAACTTCTGCTCCTCGGAGCATCCCAAGACATCAAATATCTTGGTGATCTTATTTAACCACGTCTCCGCCTTAGTTGGTTCTGGCTTTCCCAAAAAACTCTGGTGGTCCTAGTTCCTTGAACTACTTAGCGGTGATCGTCCGAGAGTTGCCAGTGTTTCCACCTACATTTTGGATTGGAGCCGCTCTTGCCTGATGTTGCATGAATTGCATAAAGCCTCTGAACATTCCATTGTTCATCATCTGGTCTGTGTCGTTCTTTGCCTAAGGATTGTCACGTTTCTGATGCACATTATCCTGATTATTGATCTGTGGAGACTCAATGGTCTCCTATGCTCCGTTGATGTTCTCAACATTTTCGGATGTCATTTTCAAATACTGTAACAAAACAAGGGTTAATTAACATATCACATATTATCCCTATACTCTGACCGACCAATTAAATAACAAATAAACTTAGGTAGGTCATACTAGCGAAGGAATTTCCCGTCTCTCCCCTCCTAGTTCTTGTCTTACATCTTAGCCAGGGATCATATCCCTAAGCTTTGATACCAACTGTGATGCCCCTAAAATAGGTATACATCACCCATCTTGAGACGCCAAATACATGGTACAAAATTCAAATACAACTTAATAATACAGCCGTCGTGTAAAATAGGACAAAATGTAAACTGAGAGTTTTAATAAGAATATTGTCATCTAGATAATATCCACACTCAAAAGAGTCCTCATTACATTTATTTTCACACTATTTAATAGAATAGTGAGGACTACTAATACTAACTTCTGGACCGTCACTCCGTTCTCCGACTAGTCCCGGCTACGTTCTTATTTCCTGAAGAGAACAGTGAAAGAAAGGGTGAGCTCAACTAGCCCAGTAAGAAATATTATGACTAAGATAATGCAGAATAAATTATCATTAGCCTTCAACAATGTTAAACTGATAAAATATAATAAACATCAAGTTTAACTGTAGCGGAACAAGCAATCCACTAAAAGAGTCAAGTAGAGAATAAAATCTACTATCTTTTATGATTTAAAAGGTTTTTCATCACTTTTATCGCTGAGACTCAACTTAATAAATAATTCACATCTTCCCTGCACTACGGCCAAGGATATTCATTAGTATCACAACAACAAATTATCCATGCACTATGGGCTAAGGATATTCGTGTATTCATCAATGGTCATGATCATGCCAACAACTGTCCATCAATGCACTACAGGCCAATGAGGACTTTTACCACATCATTTGTAACATTACGGTCATGATTATACCGATTAATCCCTGGTCATAATCATACCAAGTCCATCTATGCACTACAGGCCAAAGATGACTTTCAATATAATATAAACATGAGGATGATGACAATGATATAAGAATTCAATAAAACAAGTTCAAGAATTAATTTATCCAGGAACTAATAATGTCCAAATTGTCAACATGATACTTCTTTATAGAGTAAAACTCAAGAATGTTCAGAAGAATATTTCCATGAAAAGATACTGGATGAAGCGCAAATATCAAGGATATTCCACTAATTTCATGGAGTATAGAAGTCAAAACTTTAACCAACTGAGTATAATAAAGAATGGAATAACAAAAGAAATCACCAGGCATGCGATTGACCGCACAGACAGGTTATTCCAACAGAATAATAAATAACGGAACCAGGTCATGCGTAAACGCACAGACAGGATATTCCAACAGAATAATAAGCAACAGAACCAGGTCATGTGTAAACGCACAGACATGATGTTCCAACAGGATAATAAATAACAGAACCAGGTCATGCGTAACACACAGACAGGATGTTCCAATAGAATAATAAAAAATTGATGTATGCGGTACTTCGCATAGGCAGGTTATTCCAACATAATGATAAAGAATGGAATACAAAAGAATTTCACCATGTATGCGGTACTTCGCATATACAGGTTATTCCAACATAATGATAAATAATGGAATAACATAAGAATTTCACCAAGTATAGGGTAGCCCGCGTATACAGGTTATTCTAACAGAATAATAACGAATGGAATAACAAAAGTTCTCTTCATGAATAAGAAAGAAATAATACCCCTTACCGTAAAAGAAGAGTATTCCGACTGGTAGGGCGAAGATATTCTTGAAGAAAACTTGCACTATGCTCAAAGCTTCTTAAAACTCTAAAGAAATACGCTCAATATTATAGAAGAATTCTCTAAACTTCTGGTGTGTTTTTCAATTCTAACTAAGCATCTTATTTATAAGAAAATATAAAGGATATTATGCTGCACTATGCCATAAAATGTAATATATTCTATATATATATATATATATATATATATATATATATATATATATATATATATATATATATATATATATATATATATTTTATTTAAAATCTAATAAAATAAATAACTTTATAAAAGTATTTTGTTTTATATAAAAAGATTTTACTATACAAAACACTATGCAGGCACTATGCAATACTATGCATAATAAAATATAATATATTCTAATTATTGTCTAATAAAACAAATAACTTTATAAAAGTATTCTGTTTTATATAAAAAGTTTTTCTGTTTTATTACATTAATAATACTAATAAAACAAAATATATATATATATATATATATATATATATATAAACTTTCGTGACTTCATAAAAAGACACCTCAATATATTTAACAACATTTATCATCATTATTATAATTCACAATATTAATCGATCAGGTCGTTCCCAGGAAAGAGGGGACTTTCCAATAAGGATTTCTCCCTATTGGCGCGCAATTAGGTGACCAAACCTCTCATTGGCAGAACTTCTAAACATCGTTAATATTACAAATAATAATATTAATAACTTCGTCATCTTAATTATTGATTTAATAATATATATAATATCGACAATAATTGAATCAAATAACGCGAGATACTATGCAGCAATTACTGTAGCAATAATTGAACAAAACTGAGTGACTTCTCACGTAAGCATCAATAATCAATACCGTGTGCTACTATGTAACCACACGTATTACTGTACTTTTACTACCGAGTAGCTCAACAGTTTTAACTGTAAAACTTCCGCCGTTATTTTCTTAAAAAATATTTCTATCGTTTTCTCAATCCGACAATAATTCCGTTGTGGGATCCACCAATGATTGTGCCGTTGTACAAATATTCCCTGTTAAAACGAATATTCCCCGACCAATCGAATATTATATAACAACTTGCATACTTTGCAAAATTTATAAATATTATCCGCAACTATAACATTATATCAAATTAATTCCATAATATTAAAAAAATATTTCGAGAAATTTAAATCTTTAATCATAAAATCTGGGGTCTCACATTACTTGTATGGGGAGAAAGTGGAGATCTTTACGGATCATAAAAGACTTAAATATTTCTTCATCCAAAAGGAACTCAACATGCGGCAACAACGTTGGCTTGAACTGTTGAAAGATTATGATCATACCATTCAATACCATCTTGGAAAAGCGAACGTAGTAGCTGACGCATTGAGTCGAAGATCATATACAGGTACGAGTGCGTTATTGTCAACGCAAAGGCCCATTTTATATGACTTGCAAAGGATAGAGATAGAGTTAAAGACTCTAGAGATCTACGTGATGATGGCAAACATACGAGTATAAACGCCTTTAATCAATAAAGTTAAAGCTGCTCAAGTTAAAGACCTGGAGCTGATGCGCATGAGGAAGAAAGTGCAAGTAGGTGCTATGCCAGAAGCAAGAATCGATGAAGAAGGAATGCTACGAGTCAACTCTAGACTTTGTGTTCCTAACGACCCTGATTTAAAGTATAAGATTATGATGGAGACGCACAACACACCGTTTGTAATCTATCTTGGGAGTACCAAAATGTATCGTGATCTTCGATATACATTTTGGTGGAGCAATATGAAGAGAGAGATAGCGCGGTTTATCTCAAGGTGTCTAACTTGTCAATTAGTCAAGGCGGAGCATCAAGTGCCAAAAGGTCCATTGCAACCACTTGAAATTCTAGAATGGAAGTGGAAGCATATTACCATGGATTTCGTTACTGGTCTTCCCAAGATTTCTCAAGGCATAGATGAGATTTGGGTCATTGTTGATAGATTGACCAAGTATGCTCATTTCTTACCTATACGAAAAACTTATACACTTGAACGTCTTGCTTGTATGTACATAAATAAGATTGTAAGACTGCATGGTATGCTAGTATCCATAGTTTTTGATTGAGACCCAAGATTCACTTCACAATTTTGGGTTAGTTTGTAAAAAGCTATGGGCACGAATTTATAATTTAGTTCGGCATATCATCCTCAAACAAACAGGCAGTCAGAGAGGACTATTCAAACTCATGAAGATCTATTAAGACTCTGTGTCCTTGACTTCAACGAAAGTTGGGACAAGTTCTTACCATTGGTGGAGTTTTCCTACAACAATAGTTATCAAACAAGTATTGGCATGGTTCCATTTGAGGCGTTGTATGGAAAAAAGTGTCGTTCTCTAGTATGCTGGGACGAGGTGGGTGAAGCAACGTTGTTGGGACCAGAATTGGTACGCATGACTACGGAAAAGATTCAAATGATCCAGCAAAGTATAAAAACCTCACAAGATCGTCAAAAGAGTTATGCTGATCTTCATCGAAAGGATGTGGAATTCAATGTTGGAGAACATGTGTTGTTACGTGTTGCTCCATGGAAAGGAGTTACGCGATTTGGAAAGAGAGGAAAGCTTAATCCTCGATTCATTGGCCCATTTTTAATCCTCGATCGAGTAGAAACTATGGCCTATAGACTCACTTTACCGCCAAGTATGTCTCGTGTTCATAACGTTTTTCACATATCCATGTTACATAAATATGTGGAAGACCCGAACCACATTATTGAGTTAGAACCAGACAAAATAGCGGAAGATTTAACGTATGAAGAGGTTCCTATTAAAATCTTGGATAAGAAGGAACATATTCTACACTCCAAGGTTATACCTCAAGTCAAAGTTTTGTGGAGAAACCACGATGTTGAGGAAATGACTTGGGAGTTAGAATCTTAAAATGAGATCAAGGTATCCTCACCTCTTCGTCATACTAGGTATGCACCCTAATTTCGAGAGTGAAATTTCATAAGAAGGGGAGGTTGTAAGACCCCAACTTTTATGAATAAAGATGAATTTTCTATAGATATCATTTTTGAATATTAAGGAGTGAATTGATATAATGATATAGTTGTGGGTAATATTTATAAATTGTGCAAAGTACACAAGTTATTATATTATATTCGATTGGTCAGAGAATATTCATTTTAACAGTGAATATTCGTATGATGGCACAATCATTGCTGGACCCCATAAAAAATTATTGTCGAAATGAGAAAATGACAGAAATATGTTTTTATAAAAATAACGGCAAAAGTTTTACCGTTAACTGTTGAAATATCATGTGGTAAAAGTACAGTAATACGCGTGGTTGCATAGTAGCACACGGTATTGATTATTGATGCTTACGTGAGAAGTCACTCAGTTTTGTTCAATTATTATTAGGGTAATTGTTGCATAGTATCTCATGTTATTTGATTCAATTATTGTCGATATTTTATATATTATTAAATCAATAATTAAGACAATACAGTTATTCATATTATTATTTGCAATATTGACGATGTCTAGAAAGTTCTGACGATGAGAGGTTTGGTCACCTAATTGCACGCCAATAGGGAGAAATCCTTATTAGAAAATCCCCTTTTTCCTGGGAATGATCTGGTTGTTAAATATTTTGAAAAATAATAATGATGAATAAATGTTGTTAAAAATATTGAAGGAGTTTTTATGAAGTATTTGTTGTAAATATTGGCATTGTAACAACCCCAAAAATTCATATAATATAATTATCGACTTCAGTCATTAATAACACGTCTAACTTTTGATTTTACATCATTATTCGATGTTAAACTTAATAATATGCGGAATAATTTAAACTTTTCTATCTTCTTACTTTAATTCCCTGTCTTTGAATCAATCTTATTTTATGATTCGCTTCATCACAGTTATTATATAAAATTTTACACTTCAATTCGATAACCTTTACATATTAGATAACTCAAACTTTAACTTTACAACTCAACATAAAATATACATCATAAAACATTTATTACATCTCATGAGTCTTAATCATGGTTTAAAGAAATACAACTTTAGCTAAAATATTAATCTTTGTGTTTTATTTCTGATCCACGTCATTCAAGTAGCACACACTGTTACCTTCAATCCTTAACCTACAAAAATGGTTATTTGCAAGGTCGAGCTCGACAGCCCAGCAAAATCTAACAGTTTTCATACATCACGTAGCACATAATAATATGCTCAATATATATCTCATAAACATTGGACTAATATAACATACATGCTACAGTTCATATAACAACTATAAAGATTGAGTTCCTTACTCAATCAGCATGCTTTAGTCAATCAACGTAGTCATAAGTTGACTTTAAAATTGAATACTTTCAATATATATATAACACATCATGCTCTTTGCAATAAAGATTTAAAATAGTTAATCATCAAGTTCACTTAGGAAATAAGAACTGAAAGACTTGCCTTGATCGTTGTTTACCAATAACAGTTTAACAGCTTATAGCTATCTGCACTTCACGTGCCCTACACAATTATATAATCATTCACATTAACTATTAGCCACATAGAAATGCATAGTAGTTGTAATGTAAACTTTGCTCTACATCTCATAACCCTTCCTATTTTCAATACACAATGTTCAATTTTATTGTGTTAACTTTCAACTTATAGCTCACTATATTTTATATCCGAAGTTCATTCAAGTGTTTAAGTCTTACTAAGAATCATTATTGGTCTTATATTAACCATAATCAATATCTTATAATATTCATTTCATTTGATTTAAAACACTTTTTACGTTCATTAACACTTATCACGGCGTTTCGACGTTTATTCGTCACACGCCCAATTTGACTCTCTTGTGTGTGCTTAGTATGCGTATACAACTTATCTAATATATCATTTATTAATGTTAAGCATCATTATACTTCATAATATTCATGTTCTATAACTTAGAACAATATCTTTTATCGTCAAGAGCACTAAACTTGCATACGTGCATGCCCGACGCCCTCTGATTGCCTCCAAAAACACAACAGTCCTAAATATGACCATTTTTACCCCTTTTCCAGACCTCAAATTGAAACTCTTGAAGAATAAAAATTGTAGTTCTATTTGTCCTCGTTTCGGATCATCTTGAATCACCTCAATCGGAGTTTGTAGGAAAACGTTATGCCAATTTTACTAAAACAGGTCAAAATAGTCACACCTCACATACTTTGGGCGCAGCTACGCCCAATTAAGCCTTGGGAATAGCGCAACTACACCCTACAGTACATCTGCATCCCAAATGACTTAGGACACAGCTGCGCTGTGCCCGTTAGCAGAAACGGGACCTGAAGCTACTGTTCTCACGATTTTTTTAACCATTTTCTCCTACTAATCTTCATAACTTGAGTTATACACATCCAAATTAGTCCGTTTTCGATTCTATGGATTCGTAATTCATAGAAATACAAGATACTAGAATTCTAACAATTTATAAAAAGAGTAACCAACCTAAAATTTGACCCAAAACACATGTTCATACTCTATTTTCATGTTTTAACATCTCTAGCGAATTCAATCGCCACGACTTCGTTTCTTAATCAACTGACACGATTTAAACTATGTTGTTTTCGTTTCTTCACATACAAACATAATCCAACATCAATTTACATATTATAACAAATATTAAACATGAAATTTTATATTTTCTTAAGCTATTTTGCATATATAAACACTGTTATCCCAATTTCTTCTTACAATCCCAATTTTACATGTTTGATACTCAAATAATCACTCATATATGATGATTAACAGATTATAAACCCTATATACAAGTATTTGTATCAATCCCACATAATTATCAATAAAAATTTCAAAGATAGAAGTTAAGATTAGAGTAGATTATACCTTGAATCTTTGTTTGTTGGGAAGAGGATTGTTTTCCCTTGATATTCCAACTCCCTAGAAAAATCTACAGAGAATTTCTCTCTTCCTACCAAGCTCTCTCTATACTCTGTTCTTCACTGATATCTAACATTATGGAAAGAAATAATATGCGTAGAAATAAACTGATATGGCTTTTATGTCTGCGTCAGTTACAATAAGCCAAAGGCCACAAGGCCTTGTTTGGCTATACACAATTCCCCTCATTCCAATTTATTTTGATAAGATTATATTATATAGTTTTTATTTGTCACACCTATAACCATTTTACATAACTTACAATAATAATTATAATAATTATAATTGTTATTATAATTCTTCTGATGATTAATAAATAATCATATATCTAATTTAATTAATAAATTAGATTTAAACAACACTTTATTTAATTTACTTATTTTCTTTAATATTAAATAACTCATTTAATTTAATTAATTCATTAAATTAAATCTTCAAAGAATAAAATTTACCTTTGCTTTAATTTAATTATCATACACACATAACTAAATTATTATACCACAATTTCATAAATTATTTATTTTTCTCAATAAATACATTATTTAAAATATTTATTTAATTCAATAAATATTTAAAATTAATTACCAAATTCATTTAATTTCTTCAATAGTTAACTTAACTATTGAACCTCACTTTCCCAATATATGAATATATATTTCTCTTCACACCAGATCACATATTTAAAAATATATAGCATGTATATATATATATATATATATATATATATATATATATATATATATATATATATATACTCAAACTTAAAACATCTCATAATAAGAATTTTAATTATTAAATTCCTATTTTAATAACTTATAAAAATTCGGGTTGTCACATCCCTCCCTCCATTCCGTCCTCGGAATCATCGAAACCCTACCTTACTCAGGTTTTCATCAAATCTCTTCGTTGAATAACTTCAACAAATTACCTTAATATAGGTTTTATATTTCCGACGCCCACCACTCTTGATAATAAATTCTTGTAAGTTTTATTTCATAACTTTCCCATGAACTTAATTATATTTTGAGTATTATATATTCTTTAACCCATTCATTTCTTTTTCTAAGGATCATTATCATAAACACTCGGGATATTACAAGCGTATTATTTGGGCCCCCATTTACCTATTTTTAAAAAAAATTTGTAGAAATTTATTCTTTATAATAAAGGTGGGGGCCACATATGGGGGCCACATGTGGGGCACACGTGTGGAAGAAATGGATGAAATGAAAATGGGGTGGGGGGAGAAAACATATTTAGGAAGGAATTAGTATTATATATAAATATATATATATATATATATATATACATATGTTTATAACATGTGTTTATATATATATGCATTATTATAGTTGCTTTGTTGAAATTGGCACCCCGTGAATTCATAAAGCATCTGTGAGTTGCATAATTATTGCATCCGTGATTTTTTTTCTTACACAGCGCCCCTTCCATTCTCCTATAAATAGGATTCTTAGTTAGAATTGAAAATCACACCAGAATTTGAGAATTCTTCTTCTATAATATTGAACATATTTCTTTCGAGTTTTAGAAAGCTTTAAGCGTAGAAAATAGTGAAATTTTTTTTCTAGAATATTCCCGCTATACCAGTTGGAATACTATTCTTTTCAAGGTAAGGGATATTATTTTTATTCAGCATTCATATGAAATAATATTTTTTTCCATACTCTGTAATATGTAAGTAATATTATTTCATTTCAGATTTCAAATTCTACACTTATTTTGTTAAAGTTTTGGCTTCTATACTCCATGAAATTAGTAGAATATCCTTGATATTTGCGCTTCATCCAGTATCGTTTCATGGAAATATTATTCTGAGCATTCTTGATAAGTTTTAACTTTTTCATGTCGGAGTACTATTCACATAGT
The DNA here is from genome assembly GCA_020205505.1 of Panax japonicus. Taxonomy (NCBI): domain Eukaryota; kingdom Viridiplantae; phylum Streptophyta; class Magnoliopsida; order Apiales; family Araliaceae; genus Panax; species Panax japonicus. The sequence continues at coordinate 32,341,216 of CM035110.1, read as the reverse complement.
ACTATTTACTCAGTTACTATTCACCCTGGGGTACTATTCATGATAAAAATTAATTTTTTTTCCGGTCCAAATCATTTTTGATACAATATTATTCTTGAATTTTACTCCACAAAGTAGTATCATGTTGACAATTTGGACATTATTGAATTCTGGATAAATTAAATATTAAAGTCTTTAAAATTTATCATTTGCTTTCTTTTAATTGAATTCTTATATCATTGTCATCATCCTCATGTTTATATTATGGTGAAAGTCATCTGTGGTCGTAGTTTATAGATGGACTTGGTATAATTATGACCAGAGATTATTCGGTATAATCATAACCGTATTGTTACAAATGATGTGGTAAAGTCCTCATTGGCCCGTAGTGCATTGATGGACAGTTGTTGGCATGATCATGACCATTGATAAAAACACGAATATCCTTGGCCAGTAGTGCATAGATAATTTGAGGTCGTGACACTAATGAATATCCTTGGCCGTAGTGCAGGGGTGATTTGATAATGTGAATTATTTATTAAGCTGAGTCTCAGCGATAAAACTGATGATAAACCTTTTAAATCATAGAAGATAGTAGATTTTATGCTCTACTTGACTCTTCTAATTGATTGCTTATTCCACTGCAGTTAAACTTGATGTTTATTGTATTTTATCATTTTAACACTGTTGAAGGCTAACGATAATTTATTTTACATTATTTTAGTCATAATATTTCTTACTGGGCTAGTTGAGCTCACCATTTAATTTCATTGTTCTCTTTAGAAAATGAGAATATAGCTGAGACTAGTCGGGGAACAGAGTGACGGTCCAGATATTTGCATTAGTAGTCCTCACTATTCTGTGAAATAGTGTGATAATAAATGTATTGAGGACTTATTTTGAGTTTAAATACTGTCTAGAAGATAATATTTATATTAAAACTCACAGTTCATGTTGTATATTTAAGTTTGTATTTGTATTCTGTACCATGTATTTGGCGACTCAGAATGGGTGATGTATACCTATTTTGGGGGCGTCATAAATAACCAGGAAAATGTGCATCAAGAAGGCAACAATCCTCATGTACACAACAACATCGACCAAATGATGAACGGCGGAATGTTCAGAGGCTTTCTGCAATTTATGCAACATTAGGCGAAAGAGACTCCTATCAGGTGGAAACACTGGCAACTCTCAGATGGTCACCGCTAAGCAATTCAAAGAGTTGAGACCACCAGAGTTTTTGAGAAAGCCAGAACCACTTAAGGCGGCGACGTGGATAAAGCAAATCACCAAGATATTCGATGTCTTGGGATGCTCCGAGGAGCAAAAGGTTCCCTTTGCCACCTTCATATCACGTGCATGCAATGAATTACACTAAATAAGAGGGGTCCAGAGTTCCAGACAAGCCAGATCTTGATATTATACCAGCAGAATAGAAATTACCTTGTCTATCTTTTGGCAAAAGAAGAAAATGATAGCTTCATCATAATGTATTCTAAAGAGATAATTTTTTGCAGTGGATGCGATGGATTTACCATTTTTAAACGCCTATTTAGACGCGACAGGGGCACCGAGTTTCAAAAAAGGATGCGACTTTGCAGTTGCAGGCTCTACCATACTTCCAGCAACTGCATCATCTGCTAGTCCATTTTCATTTGGGATTCAGCTGGCTCAGTTTCTTAGATTCAAAGCTCATGTTCTCGAAATTCAAACCCCTGCATTCATGGGAAATCTATACAAGGTTAAGAAGTTAGTTTAACCAGAAAATATAAATGGACCCTTTAAGCTTTTGGACCACTACTACTACTACTACTACTATTCTCTCCTAGCTCATTCGGGCAGCCTCTATCCACTCCATCTCATAAGTTACCCACTTGTGTGGATTTCCTCCTAGCTAAAAAACTTGTAACATCTACAGGATCACAGTCAAGTACTTTCAGAGTTGCATTAATGAGAACATACTTCAAGCTTCCTATGTGCAAAACCCTTCCTCCTGGTGCAGCTGGACTCTTCCAAGAGGGAGTTGCTATTGAGATTCCTGAACCACGATAACATAAATTAGTGTTCCATGTTACAATATTCACATTTTTTATGCTAATAAGATGCTTGACAGATCTTACCATCTTTGTATTGATGACGGATGTCCAAGGCTTCCAGGAATTGATCAGTTGAAAGTTGTATGGTAGGTCTCTGCAGTACAATGACAGCTTCAGACATTACATTTAGCCAAAAAATTGTATGCATATATGTATGTATATATATATATATATATATATATATATATATATATATATATATCAAGTGTGACTATTGGAAATAAAAAATCAAGCATAGGAGTTTAGAGGTTTTAATAATCCAATTAAGATTCTTATATTTCTTTAACATATTATTGCAGGTGGTACGCAACTTCACTCCCTCCCACTATCAAGCATTCATATTCTATAAAATATCAATATTTAACACAGTTGAACCAATGAAAACATGCAACACTGTAACTTGAGCCAATAATCAACAATTGTACATTAGTGTATGTGTTTATTCTAATTTTTTTGCATAAATTTCTCTTTATTCCAATGAAATTCCCTATTTAACTTGAAATATATATTATCTGAGCTAGATGTAAAATGAGAGAACTAATGAGTATATTAGTTGGGCAGTCCTACAAGTGGCCCATTTATCTCTACAGAATTTTGTCTTTCTACAGTGATGCAACCAACTATTTTGCCCAAGTCTGTACTATCAGCTACCCAAAGTTATTTGTTACTGTCATTAGCAGCATCCCCTGATCCTTAACCTATTCCCAGCCTTAGTTAATGCATAACAAAGCAACCTAACCAGTGGGGGTAGACATTCGTCTGCATGTCGTCTCAACACCGAGCACCCTCCATGAGTGCTCGTATCAGATGCAGTGAGGGTCTTGCAAAAGGAATGTACATGAAAGCGGGGAGGGGGCGGAGGCACGTGATCCTTCTTCACATCACTTTCATTTTGCTGGCATTTCCCAATTAACATAAAACCATCAATTAAGCATCTATTTCCAAAAATTAAGTATATCTTTTAACAATCATGAAGAGTAACTTACGTTTGGTTCGGGCATCAAAGTCACTTGTGCAAATACCTCATCTGTGTCCGGCTCAGCCTATACATAGAGCCCACTATTAGCACAAGGCAAAATACTAACAATTTTGGTAGCAGCGCAACTATATCAAAAATTCCTTAAGATCCATCTTTATTAATAAAAATTAGATTGACCGTATTACCATACCTTCAAGCGAACATTAGCAACATGGCACATAATCTTGGATGGAAGATTATACAACTGCATCTGCTGTTCTGCCACCTGATTAGTAGATGCCTCCACCTAATCAAAACCCAGAAAACAAAATCAATAATATAAAAATAAATTAAAAATTAAACACAAACCCGTGGATAAAACCCCTAAAAATGCTCTTAACCACAATCTAATCTCGCCTTTAAATGCAAAGAAAATAAATTCTATGCTATAAATCATGAAAATATAAGAGGGTTTCTATAAATATGTTTTATATTGCAGATATTAAACGTACAGACAAAAGTGGTGATAAATTTAATAAAAAATATATAATTTATAATGTGTCTAATGTCCAAGTAACAAGGAACTTAAAAATTGCTTGTTACACAGATGACAATTAACCTGTTCAATGTGGCCTTGAGGAAAATAATACACAAGCTCGCGTTCACGAGGCACTCTCACTAGCGGACCAACACAAGCTCGCCATAACTCCGTGTAAAGAGCTGTTTCCGCATCAACTTTACATGAGATATAGAAAACCAATTCAAAACCCACCAGATCACTTGATACGCACCGTAATCTAACCCAAAAATAACAAAACAGCAGGAATTTACCTTTAGCTCCTCCTGAAGCAGCCGAAATAGTGTTTGAACCTCCCACATCATCGTTTCGATCATTGTAACCCAAAGAGAAGCTCTCTCCTCGAGGAGTGTTTCCTTTACTCGACATCTCGGAAGTAGCCATTTCTCTTCAGCGTCACCACAGATCTCTCATCTCCAACCCTAAATACCATCTCCAGCCTTGGGTACCCGGGATGATCGACGAGGGTCCATTGAGAAGTAAAGGGTGGAGTAGAGGATTTAGGGTTTAAGGTATCGGTGGTGGTGTAATTAGCCAGGGGAGGGTGTAGATTGGGATTTGGGATTGTTGGAAGGCTGGGAGGCATGGGGAGATCTCCGTATTTTTGACATAGATAATATTTTTTTAAATAAAATGTTATATATTTAAAATTAAAAATTATCCTTATAAATAGATAATATTTTTTATATGTACCTACAATATTTTTTTAAAAAACGTTGTGAAAAAAATATCACAACATTTTTTATAAAAATATTGTTATTTAAGTGTTGTCTATTTACTATTTTGTATTAGTTTCAGCAACTATCATCTCCATCGTATATATTGTGCGAGTTTTAAATGGAAATAATATATATATATATATATATTCATATATTAAAATATAAAATGAAAATAATAAAATGAGGGGGAGAGGGAGAGGGAGAGGGAGAGGGAGGGAGAAGGTGGGGGGATGGGTTCAGCATATTTTCAAATCTATTTTAAATATTTTTATATGATTATACAGTGAATTTCATCTTTATGTGAAGAAAAATTATGTGAAAATATCAAAAACACATATAAAAAGAGTACTCTCTTTTAATCAAATATATAGTCCATATATAAAATAATTATTAATTTTTTAAGTTTATTTATAAGTTTATTAAATTTTCCTTAAAATAGTAATTTTTATTTTTTTTGTAACGAAAGAAATACATTTCACATAAAATAAAAAATAAACTCACCTAACACCTTGTTGGGTTTTTAGAATTAAATAAATGAGAAAAAAGCTTAGAAAATTAATAAAAAATAATAATTTTAACATAAATATTATTTTAATTTTATTAAAATAATTCCAACATAAATATTTTAAGAAAAAAAAAACTAAAAAATATTACTAACATTTTATCGGTCCATAAAATTAAAACAAAATATTATAACAACTTTCATTAAATTGGTTACTAATTTATTAAAAAAAATCAAACGCAATTTGTACATAACAAAATTTGGCTGAAAAATGCAAGTAAAAACATCATTTAGCACTACTTCTTACACTAATTTAGCCACAATTTTTTGTCTGAATCATTTAGACACATTTAGAGTTTAAAAAATGAAAAATAAATAGTCTAAAATGACTCATTCAGTCAAATTCAAACTCATTCAGATGCATTCAGACGTAAATAAATATAGTCTAATACTTGTATACACTTCCCTCGAGAGCTCTTCGTAGCTTTTTAAATTATGCTCTCGATAATCACCAATTATTGATATAATAGAACAACTAGATATAAAATCTCTTCATTATAGTTTATTTAAAGCAACTTAAAATTTATTTTTTAATAAATAAGTTTAATAATTGGTGCAAAATATAACTAAATTTATAAATAATTTATTAGAAAAATTTTAAATATGACATATTTTAATGACAATATTTATAATAATAATTTGATTAATTTTAAGTGATATCATTATAATAAATCACTTTAATTGAAATAAGAATATAAAAAAGGGACACCATATATGCATTTGGTTTGCGAATTTGAGAAGTTATTGTAAGCTTATGAAGTTGTGGTACTATTTTTTGGGCACTATTATTGGGTTTAGTCTTCAAGTTATGATGTTTTGGTTTCACCAGCTGGTTTCTTGTTATATTGTGGGGTTAAATGCAAAGTCGACCACTGAACTTTTCTGATATTTGGGTATTGAGCCCATTTCTTCTGGTCAACGAAAATTGAGCCCCTTTCTATTTAAAAATTTGGACTTTGAACCCCAAGGCACCACATATACGTTGACCTGCTGACGTGGCACACGTGGCGCCTATGTGGCACACATGGCAGGTCTGACGTGGTATTTAATATTATAAATTGACACGTGTCCGTTGCTGACGTGGCAGGTCTTTTGAATTTTTTCCAAAAATTGCTTCTACAAAGATTCATACCTGTGACCTATCATTTGGAACTTTGGTCATTTGACCACTGGAAAAACACAAGTTATTTATTAATATCTTGCGAAGATTAATATTTATATCATAACATGAGATTTCCCCCATATATTTCTTTCTTCTACTTCACTACATACCATTAATATAATTTTAAGAAGATATATAATAATAATAATAACAATAATAATAATAATAATAACAATAATAATAACAATAACAATAATAATAATAATAATAATAATAATAATAACAATAATAATAGTACTAATAACAATAATAATAACAATAACAATAATAATAATAATAATAATAATAAATAAATTAAAATAATAAAAATAAAATAGGATCGTGGATATTTACAATGTTACTATAAAAATAAAAGTTCATTGGTTTTCAATGTATACGTAAAAGTTACTTCATGCATACATAACATATGATCCATATATATATGCTTATACGTTTTATAATTTGTACAATAATTTATGTATGAAATACAAATATATTATCTTATAATAATAACACACTAATTTATCTTTTTATTCTGTGATATATAAGATCGTTAGTATGGAAAGACCTGTTTGACTTCTTTTTTTTCTCTTTTTTTCACAAGCGCTAATTATTATATCAATTCTTTTTTTACAAAATAAAAAAGTAGCAGATTTTCAGGAAACAATAGCATTAATTATTCTTTATTTTAAAATGTCCAATATTAAAAAACTAATTAATTAACTTGGCTATTAATTTACGTTATAATCTTCTATATATTGATCATGTATGATCATCGATATGTCATTTAATTATTTCATTACCGATTTTCATCAAAAAAGTGTTTGATCGCCCATTAATTATTTGCTACAAAAGAAGAAGATAATTGAAAAGAATAGCTTATACTATATTCTCAGGCAAAATAAATAAATTAAAGATCAGGTAAGATAAATATCATAATTTTATAAGTATTTGACATATATAAGCAGAAATTATAGTGTTATTATTTTTATTTTTATTATTTTTATTATTATTATTATTATTATTATTATTGTTATTGTTATTGTTATTATTATTGTTATTGTTATTGTTATTGTTATTGTTATTATTATTATTATTATTATTATTATTATTATTATTATTATTATTATTATTATTATCATTATTGTTATTATTATTATTATTGTAGTATATAACTTTCTTAGATTATATTAATGGTATGTAGTGAAGGAGAATAAAGGAATATATGAGAGAAATCTCATGTTTTGATATAAATATTAATCCTTGCAAGATATTAATAGATAACTTGTGTTGCTCCAGCAGTCAAATGACCAAAGTTCCAAACGATAGGTCACAGGTTTGAATATGTTCCGTATTTGGAAATAATTTTTAAATACTAAATACGGATATTTTTTGACTTTCCGAATACAGAATATGGTCTTACAAAAAAATGCTTATTGAGATTATCTTAATCTAAGGCAACATTTTAATAGTCGCTGCAAAAGTAGTATAAAATATGCAACGAAAATAAAAATTGTTGCCAATGAATGTGGTCCATATTAGGCAATGAAATATAACAACAAAAAAACTTTCGTTGCCTACGATGAAGAGAAATCAAGTGGTTAGAAATTTTGCAACGAATTTCTAACGAATTTTGTTTCTAAATTTTGCAACGACTTATGAAATTCGTTGTAAAAAGTGAAAGCCTGACACAATCTGCAATGAAGGACTAGTTTCGTTGCTAAACATACACTTTTAGGAACGACTTATAAAGTCGTTGCTTGAAAAATCGTTACTAAAGCCCCATTTTTAGCAACAAAAAAACTTTCGTTGCCCACGATGACGGGAAATCAAGTGGCCAAAAATTTTGCAACGAATTTCTAACGAACTTTTTCCCGCCAATGAATTAGCGACGAAATTTTGCAACGACTTGTGAATTTTATTGCAAAAAGTAAAAGTCAGACAAAATCAGCAACGAAGGACAAATTTCGTTGCTAAACATATACTTTTAGCAACGACTTATAAAGTCGTTGCCCGAAAAATCGTTGCTAAAAGCCCATTTTTTTGTAGTGGGGTCAAGGGTTGACCAGATAAATTATATCAGTGTCAAACCCTAAGTATATCTTAAGAACATCAAGGTTCTGTTATTAAACCCTAATTAGAGATTTTATGTGTATAGTTGTGATTTAAGATCAAGGAATTTATTGGATAAGTTATAACTTTAGTAAACCCTAAAGTTAGGTTAAAAACGTCATGTTTAAGTTAGAAAACTCTAACGAACTGTTAGAAACTCTAACGATATGTCTAAAAACCCTAATTTTAGTTTCGGGAATTCGAAACCCTAATTCGGATATTCAAAAACCTAATTTGGGAATTCAAAAACTAAGTATAAATGGCTAAGTGTAATAAGTTATGGAATAAAAGGGAAATGTCTAAATTGCCCTTCAAGTTGTAGAGGAAAAGACCAAAATACCCTTAGTGGGTGCGAAGTGACTAAAATGCCCTTTTCTTAAAATTTAAGTAAAGGATTTACCAAATCTTGGTGACTCACTACTCTATGTTTATCACATGTGGCTTATATCTTGCCAAATCTGATATCTAGTGACACCTTGCAAGGATTGGATTCATTGAATAAAAATCTAAGTTTATAAGTTAAGTAAAAATCTTACTTTACTTCTCATTTTGTCCAAGCCTTTTCTCTCTCTATATTTTTGAAAGTTAGAGTGAGAGAGTGTGAGAAACAAAGCCAAGAACATCCTTTAGTAGCCTTCCAAGATCAGAAACATGGATCAGAAATCAAAGATCAAAGCATCAAATGTATAAAATCCTAATTTTTTGTAAATCCATGTGTTGTATGTTAGATGTTGTTAGTTGTTATTTAAAAGTGTGTTAAGAGATGTTATTTAATGATCCAAGATGTAACATCAAGGATCCATAACATCTAGAAGCCAGAAAATCAAGTTTTCAAACTGACTTAGAACCCTAATTTTAAAGCCTGACAGCCATATGTCATAGCCTCCAGATTTGTCTATGTTAGATATTTAAGGTGTTTTGTGTTATAGATCTGTAGTATGCCATGTGGACTATGATCTGGAACTGGACACAAGGTCAGATCATGTCTAGATTGCAAGATATAAGTGGTCAAAGGTTGACCGACCATGGGAAACTGAATCTGGGCAGCCCAGATTTGCCCAGATGGCTCTGATAAGATTTTGCAAGCCTTGGATCTTGCCGTGTGTTAGCAGTTTAGCCTAGTTGTTGTTTTAATCTTGTAGTCTGGTATAAAGACTACACGATAAAGCCTTTAGCTCACCCAGAAAGTACATAGAATCAAAGTTATAAAGGGTCAAAATAGCGTTGACCAACTGCCTTGAACGAAATTTGGAAAACCCATAAATCGTGAAGAACAGGCGTCCTGACAAGGTTTGACCAACCATTATCTGTCATATATGATGCTTTTGTTATGATCTGATGATATAGGATTGTAGCCTGACATCTCTACTACATGTATGAACCACTAGATCACACAAAACTAGTCCAGAAAGCTAAGATTCAAAGCCTCAAAGTATGTACCTCGACTCTGGAAAACCCAGAATTTTAACAATAGCCTCTGACAAGTATTTTGGAAGCCCAGATCTTATTTATATGTTGTTGTATGGCACTGAAATTAGTTTGTGGTTGTAGTATTACATTAACACTACAGTCTTAACACCATAAGTTGCCCAGAAATCAACAAGAACACTGATTTAAAACCGACCAAACTAGGTACCTTAGCGACTGACATGAACATTCTGGGTTTGTTGAAGAACACAATCAGCGACGGTTTTGTCACTAAAGCCACTTTTAGCGACATTTAATTTCTAAAAATAATTATTTTATTTAAAAATTAGAGAAAATTGGTTTTTAATTATTAAAAATACAAAATAAATTCCTAAAAATTATTTTAAAGCCTAAAAATTAGTTTTTAATTATTCTGAATATATTTCATAAATATTTAATATTTTTGGAATATAAATGGTATTTAATTTATTTAATTATAATATGAAATAAATTATTTAAAAATGATTTTAATATTTGAAAAATTATATTATGGTGTTAGAAAATATTTTAAGTTATTTCTAATAACTTTTGATATTTTGTGATGAAATTCATTAATAAATTAATATTAATGGTAATGAATTTATTTAATGAATATATTAAATAAATTATGGAAAAATAGAATTAATGTTTTAAAAATCATATAAATTTTATTTAAGTGTTATAAAAATATTTTAAGTTATAAAATATAACTTTTGATATTTTGTCATGAAAATATTAATATTTTAATATTAATAGCAATTATAGGATAATGAATTTAATTGTTTAAAATTCATATAAATATGATTTTAAGGTATTAAAAATACTTTGAGATATTATAAATATATTATAATATTATGTTATGATTTTCATTAATATTTAATATAAATAAATATTAATGACAAGAGAATAATGTGGTATTTAAATTATATAAATACAATATAAATGATTGAAAAATCATGATAAATGATAAAAATTATTATGAGACTTAGAAAAATATTTTGATTGATAATATAATTATCTAAGATAATTGTTAAGTGTTTAGTCAGAGTTTAATTAAACTTAGACTCGATAATTGTTCGACTAGATCGTCGGGATGTTAGAATTTCTGGGAATGATTTGGATGTTAAATATTGTGAGTTATAATATTAATGATGAATAAGTTTGTGTTGATTAAAGATGAAATTGATATTTCCATTGTGTTGGGATTATGAGTATTGGTGGAAATCGATAATTATTTCAATAATAATTGATTTTTGGAGGTTAAATTGACCAATCGGGTAATTAATCGGATAAATGAGCAATTAATTGCTATTAGTTCACATGCATATAATTATTTGTTCACATGAATGGAATTATTGATTCACATGCATGTACTATTAGGGGAGGTGGTGCAAGTTTGATAATACTTATAGGACTAAATTAAAAATAGAGGAAAAGATGAAGGTACTATACTGTAATAATTTGAGCCCCAAAATGTGTAACTATCAAAACTATGTTTTTCAATAAATAGAAGCTCATTCTTCTTTCATTCTCATCAATTCACTAAGACTCACAAGAGAAATTATAGAGAGAAGTTATAGAGAGAAAGAATAAGAGTATTTTGCTGCTTCACTATTCTAGTATTCAGTCTTCTTCTAAGGTAAGAGATATTATTTTGTTCAGTATTCGTATGAAATAATATTTTCTTTCATACTTTTTAGTATGTAAGTAATATTATTTCATTTCGTATTCCTAATTTTACACTCATTTTGTTAAAGTATTGCTTCTATACTCCGTGAAATTAGTAGAATATCCTTAAAATTTGTGCTTCATCTAGTATCATTCACAAGGATATTTTTTGAACATTCTTATTAAATTTTAAGCTTTTCATGCTGGAGTACTATTCATAGGGTACTATTCACCGGCTATTATTCATAAAGTACTATTCATGGGGTACTATTCACGAAGCACTATTCATAAAGTACTATTCTTAAAGTATTATTCACGAAGTACTATTCTTAAAGTACTATTCAGGAAGTACTATTGACGGGGTACTATTCACTCAGTTACTATTCACTCGAGGTAATATTCATGAAAAAAATTGATTTCTTTTCTGTCCAAATCATTTTTGATACAATATTATTCCGGAATGTAAGTATAATGACAAGCCAGAATTAATAGTAAAAAAATCTAACACATGATTAGATTGAGAAGAAGGGTAAGATATAGTCATATACATACTTGATTATATATGACCTAATGTATGGCATTATGTAATTATGTGTTGTAGAGACTTGAAAGACTCAATCATAAAGTAAATATACCGTAGCAGACGCTGAAGGCAAGTATTCTAACCCTTGTCTCAGTTCAATCTGAACAAGCTTTATAATTCATGTATCCTTACACATGAATTAATGTATGATGGAGTTAAAGCCAATTCTTTCTGTTGGATTTAATGCAATTGGTGGATTATTGATAATCTATCTAACTGTTATCAAATGTTGTTATCTTTTGTCAACTACTTGATATGGTTTTCAAAAGAAGTTTGAGTATGAAAAACAAATGTTTTGTCATCATACGACAGGCACATGAGGTTTCCACAAATTAAACGTATATACATTTAATGGATGTAGTGTTGATCAACATAGAGTACTATAGGTTGATCACCTAGAAGTGCTTGTAAGTAATACCGGACTTATAGACTTAGTGCCGGGTAATCCTTTTCAAAGAAAGAATGAAATACTCAAGGTCTTGGACTGGAGTTTTTGTTTTACTGGATACTATTCATTGTGAAACAGTTTAAAAGAAAGATGAAGTGCTATTTTGAATTATCAATAGTACTTCATAACTATTGTTCAGTTATTAAAGATATATGATTCTTATGTGCCAAGCATGTTGTTATTGAAATTATCATACTTGCTGAGCTAGTTATGCTCACTCTTGCTTAAACCATATGAATGCAGCTAAGACTGAACGTTCTAAACGATCGAATAAGGATAAAGGAAAGGCTAAGGTAGATCGTTAAGCTGTCTATGTAATAGAGTAGGTTTATTGTTGTAATGTATTTGATATTATGACAAAGAACTTTTGTAATGGGTATAGAACCTGGAAAATGTAAATATTACTTTGAATATATAGAAGACATGTTCGTTCTTTTGAGGCTTTTCAACTGAATGAATGTATGAAGGGTAGTACCGTATAGCACCATATGTCGGGTTGGAAGATACCCGAATTTGGGGACTTTACAGGTTAGTATCAAAGCCTAGGTTATAAAACTTAAGGGGGAAATTAGAACCATAAGTCATAACCTTAAGAAAAGTCAAAGAAGTAAAAGATGGAAAGTAACCCGATAAAAATGCATTATAATTATGTTATGTGTTTTTATTATTTTATTGACGTGTACTAATCAAACTAAATTGTTTTGTTGTAGAATGTCAGGAGAAAATGAAATGTATAGATGTGACAACCCAGGAATTTGGAGAATTTATGAAAATCATAATTGATTGATTTAAGGTTCAATATTAGGACCTAGACAGGAAATAAGTGTATGGAATTGGCAGTTATGTAATGAAATTTTAAGAATTTCAAAAGTTTTGGACAAGACTTGAATTATGTGATAGACTGTAAGTGATAGTCTAGTAATGAGGTATAAGATTATGGTAGATTTAAAATTCTTTTGAAGAATTATCAGGGATAAGTATCGAAGTGAATATTAGTCGGTATATTTGGTTACATATGTGAACCATAATGATTTGAGATCAAGGATTGATCATATAAGTTATAACTTTAGAAAACCCTAAAGTTATGTTAATCATACGTTTATTAAGTTAGAAAAATCTAACGGATTGTTAGAAACCCTAACGGTACGCTCAGAAACTTTAGTTTCAGTTCCGGGAATTCGAAACCCTAAATTCATAATATGAATATGGTGATTAAGTTAGAAAACTCTAACGATATATTCTGAAACCCTAGTTTCAGTTTTGAAAATTTAAACCCTAATTTGGGAATCCTAATGCGAAGTATTAAACCCTAAGGGTTAAAAAGTTGTGTGTAAGGAATATGAACATTAGGTGATGGTTTATATTTGTTTATTATATAAACAAACAAAAGAAACTAGTGAAATCCTAATTATATATTAGGAATGAAGGATTTAATAACTTAAGGGTTATGGGAAAAGAAACTAGTTATTTAGAATTACTTACTAATTCTAGGAGATTTATTTTATACATCTCAAATGATTAATTTTATAACCTAATTATAGCAAGTCTAATTGGGTTAAGGAAATAAATGTTAATGAGCAAGGATTGGTGTTTTAATGGAGGAAGTAAAAACCCTAAGTAAATGATTTGGGTTGGATAAGAATTTAAGGAATTGGACTATGTATATGTATAGCCCAAGTATTGGTGAATGAAATTGATTAGAGGATCAAACAAAACATTAAAGGAATGGCTCAATTTTTAGCCAAGTGGGAGAAGAATTTTTGGACATTTGTAAAATCAAATAAGAGATAAGATAGAAAACAAACTTGGTGCATTTTTTTTAGCCAAGTGGCCAGCTACGAGGAGCAATAGAAAGGGGGAATGAATGGTGCATTAATGTCTCACTTTAGTTGGTGACCAACCCTTGTACCAACCCTAACCCTAACCTAGTTCTAGCCTAGAAATGTGTCCAACACATTAGCAATTCTTTCAAGCAATCCTTGGCAATTAAAGAGAGAAAGTAGTAAGGCACATGGCCGGTTTTTACAAGAGAGAAAGGAGAGTGAGTTGGACAAATTGATAAAAGCAACACCTAATAAAATCTATCTCATTTCTTTTTCATCTTTCTTCCAAGTTGTAAGAGAAGACAAGAGAGAGAGAGAGAGAAGAGAAGGCCATGTTCGGCCATCTTAAGAGAAGAAGGAAGGGAGATTTGAATCTCAAACAATCAAGATCCTTATACATCTTTGAAGGAGAAAGGAAATCAAGCTAAAGGTATAACAAAATTTTTTGATTTGTGTAGGCTAAATTTCTTTGGTAACTTGATTTGATTTTTAACAATTTGAAGTTGTGATCTTGAGGTTATAACCCTAGATCTTGGTGTTTAAAGGTGTTCTATGTTTAGATCCAACTCTTTTATGGATCAAAAGTTAGATCTATAGCATGAAATGGAGGATAGGTTTTCAAAAGATAGAAAACCTAATTTTTTCTTAAGATTTGATTGTGTTGATGCTTGTTTGATGTGATAAGGAATTTTGTTTCTAAACTCAAAAAGCTAAGGATGTACATGTTAATAAGTGTTTATTGTTTGGATCTACCCATAATGGGTGTTAAATTGGTGGAAAATCAAAAGGAATTGGAAAATGGAATTTTTTTTTTTAAAGTTAAAGTGTTTTGATATGGTGTCTTAGATCAAGTATTGAACTTATGATTTTGAATCATATGAGGGAAGATCTACATGATGTATGATATTTTATGGTTAGATCTTGTCATTTTTAGGGTTGATAAGCTTGAACAAAGAAGATTAACCAAAACAGTTTGTTTGTTTTAAATGAGTTAGTGGACTGCTGTCCTAAAAGAGAAATTTCGGGATATGTTAAGTTGCTCTAAAAAATTTTGGACTTCTAATATGTTGTAGTACACTCAATAAGCTTTTCATAGACTCCGAAACGGACTAAATCCGGCATCGGAGGAGAGAGTTATGGGAATTTCTCCCAAACTACACAAAATTAAGAAAAACTGTTAAAAGGACAGATTTGAACAGTCACTTCCGGGCTAATTTCCGGGAGCTTAGCATGTCCAAATATGAATTGTGATATATGAAAATTGTAGTTCAGAAAGATACGAACCTAACAATATTGACGGATCATTAATCGGAGTTGCAGAACTCGTTTTATATAAGTTTTAGCAAAGGACTCCAAAACTGCCAAACGACAAAAAGTTTCTGCCCAAACTTTTCAAAGGGCTGTTTCGGACATTTAGTTAATGAGAAAAATTCCAGGCTTTTGGGAAATGAAAATATATGGTAATATGTAGCTCGTGTCCAAAAATGAGCTTATTCCGAGTTAAAATGACCAAGTTATGGCCATTACGATTTTTGTGATTTTCTGACGGAAATCGCTATAAACGGAGTTCTACAACTCCGATTGCCACGAAATTTAAAATGGAGTATCACGTTAACATATATAAGGTTATGCCAAAAGATGGGCATTACTGGAGTTAAGCACGAGGTAGCTAATTTCTTAAGCTACGCACTAAAAATTAATTTTTAATAAATACCAAAGGAAGTTTGAAAATTATGAAAAAATACTTTTTATGCATGAAATATGTGTATATATGTTTTACCAAAGGATAGGAGAATAATTCACTGAATTGGTATTTTCGTTATATGGATATAGAAAATAGTTTGATGAATTGAATCCGGTTTGCTGGATTGAGGTTTAAATTGATGGATTTAGAATTCAAGTTGCTGAATTATAAATTTGGTTGTTAGATATATAATCCAGGGTGCTGGATTAGTGTTTGCCTTATTACATGTTAATGAATAATTTATGAAATGAAAAGCGAGTGTTAAATCTTATGGGATATGATATAGTGATCAGAGAATTATCAAATGGTGATATTAATATTGATGTGTTAAGATTGTTATCTAATATTTGATTATGTATTAGATAGTATTATGGAATAAAGCATGTTATATTGATTAAGATCAATCTTATAACTGATAGGTCTTTCGTGAGAGATTAAATTAAATTGCGTTGCGGTAATCAACGGTTCAGGCAAGTTTCTTTTTACTTAACTCGAATAAGAGTAGTTTCATCAAGCTTATGGTTAATCATTGCTGATTGCCATGAAATTTGTATTCTGTACATCTTGCATGTATAAGTCAGGTATGAAAGGCTGATCACCTTCATTACCAGTTGGTTCAGAAATGTTTGTTCATGAAAAATACTTGTTCAGTCAAAATTTTGTTCCTGCTAGTTCACAATTATATTGTTGAATTATAGCCAGCCAATTATTCATACTCTTCAATCATGATATATCGTTATGTTATTGTATATAAACTTGCTGGGCAATTTTTATGCTCACCCTTGCTATATCATGATAAAATATTGCAGATTAAGGCGAATGCGTCGGAAACAAGGAAATGTCCAAGACAGTTCCAGCTTTAGTAGATGTGTGCAGTTAAATTTGTATTGTATGATATTAATAATGTTATGAGTTAGATAACTTATGAATTGTGTAATCAGTTAAGGTTACTCGACCTTGGGTAATAGTGTGTAATGTATTGTATAAACAATTTATGTTTATATCTTCCGCAAATAGTGATAGAAATAGTATACCGGATCCGAGGTGATTTGGGACCTGGATTCGGGGCTACTACATTTGGTATCAGAGCTGTTGGTTATGAAGCTTAGGTAAGAATACCTAAGACCAATAACCGCAGTGATTAGGATAATACTAACTCAAATAGAGTTAGTTGGTCGGTAAGATTCAAAGACGAATCTCGATGAGTGTAAAGACACAGAGTTCCCTAACTCTGATAATAAAGTTGAACAGTAATGGTGAATAGATCGAGTCTAAAGGACTGAAAGTGCAGGAATAGAAGATCGTAAAACAAAACGATCAAGTCATGGAATTGAATCGTAATATATACGATAAGATCACCCCGTGATCTAATAAGGTTATGATATGGGATAAGAATCAATCTGATGATTGAAAAGTTTACAACAAGATGCTGTGTATCAGTTGTACTATGAAATTGTACTATGAAAACTCATGAAAGAGTTATGAATTGTAAATACGGATTAAATAAAATTCGTATGGAGTAAGTGTGGAGTTAGTATTAGGTGGGGATTCAATTGAGGACTCATGTCGGCAGCTGAGTTGTATGATTCCTTGTATGGGAGGGGAATTTGTACTTGGTTTTAGAATCCCTTAGCTTCCTGGTCGATGTAGTGGTTAGGTTGATCAATTCTTTGTATGGGAGGGGAATTGTTCACTTAGCTTCCTATATTGATTAGTGGCCGAGTTTGGTTTGACAACCACTTAGTTTCTGGCACTGATAATCATTGAAATGTTTGTGTCGCGCTATTTGCTATATGCGTGTTAAGAGGGTGATTCCTTTCTCATGTATATAACAAATAGATAAGTCATAGGTAGAGGATATAAGATTAAGTACGAGTTCTTAGAACTCATACTTATGTGACATACTTGACGCATAGTTATATGAAATGTTTATGAACCCCTTAGCGAATGGACGCCAAAGGTCTGTCTAGGAAAGTTCGTTAACTCATATGATTGTGGCAATTTATGGACTCATAAGTGTGGTTTTATGAACTGGGTATAGTTGTGTGTGAATGGAGTATTGAGGATAATAGGAACAGATAGAATGTTTAAGTAAATGATCATTAGTGGAGATTTAGGTTTTCTTAAACCCTATCTATGCCAGATTTCAAAATTTTTGACTTCAAGCTAAATACGCACTATGTGCCTTTAAAAAAAATGTTTTTATTTATCACTTATGTACCATGTGACCTGGTGCAGAGTTGATAAAAATGATGGAGTCATCAATGCAGTATTACTTCGTGTGAATTTGACTTAAAGTCATTATTCCACTATGGTATGATGTAGCATGATAAAATCATCAAATGACGGAATCCTCAACGGACTGTAAATACAGTGCGACATCATGACGTCATTCTCAAAAATGTTTTCAAAAACTCCAAGTGTTTATTGAAAGAAATTCCCTGAACCAAATTGTTTTGGTGCTGAATCCTATGATAAGACTGAGGTGGACTATGTTGTTTGGATAAATAAATCCAATCTAATAGCGTAAATATTCGCTAAAAATAAATACGTTATTTATAACGTAATCGTACGATAGGCTGATCACCTAAAGTTCTAGTAATGGTAGTTTACCTTCTTTTTGATTGTAAACAGACCAAGTAATGTTTTGTTTTGCGGTATAAATACCGTCAAATCTATGTGTTCACGGTCTATATGACCCCTCAGCAAAATTTTAAACCTTTTACCCTTGTGAGTGGTATATTGGGTAGCATGTGATATGTGTGAATGGTGTAAGGTGTAAGGTGAATTTCGGGGACGAAATTCTTATAAGGAGGGGCGAATGTGACAACCCGGGAATTTGGAGAATTTATGAAAATCATAATTGATTGATTTAAGGTTCAATATTAGGACCTAGACAGGAAATAAGTGTATGGAATTGGCAGTTATGTAATGAAATTTTAAGAATTTTAAAAGTTTTGGACAAGACTTAAATTATGTGATAGACTGTAAGTGATAGTCTAGTAATGAGGTATAAGATTATGATAGATTTAAAATTCTTTTGAAGAATTATCAGGGATAAGTATCGAAGTGAATATTAGTCGGTATATTTGGTTACATATGTGAACCATAATGATTTGAGATCAAGGATTGATCATATAAGTTATAACTTTAGAAAACCCTAAAGTTATGTTAATCATACGTTTATTAAGTTAGAAAAATCCAACGAATTGTTAGAAACCCTAACGGTACGCTCAGAAACTTTAGTTTCAGTTCCGGGAATTCGAAACCCTAAATTCATGATATGAATATGGTGATTAAGTTAGAAAACTCTAACGATATATTCTGAAACCCTAGTTTCAGTTTTGAAAATTTAAACCCTAATTTGGGAATCCTAATGCGAAGTATTAAACCCTAAGGGTTAAAAAGTTGTGTGTAAGGAATATGAACATTAGGTGATGGTTTATATTTGTTTATTATATAAACAAACAAAAGAAACTAGTGAAATCCTAATTATATATTAGGAATGAAGGATTTAATAACTTAAGGGTTATGGGAAAAGAGAATTATAGTATTTAGAATTACTTACTAATTCTAGGAGATTTATTTTATACATCTCAAATGATTAATTTTATAACCTAATTATAGCAAGTCTAATTGGGTTAAGGAAATAAATGTTAATGAGCAAAGATTGGTGTTTTAATGGAGGAAGTAAAAACCCTAAGTAAATGATTTGGGTTGGATAAGAATTTAAGGAATTGGACTATGTATATGTATAGCCCAATTATTGGTGAATGAAATTGATTAGAGGATCAAACAAAACATTAAAGGAATGGCTCAATTTTTAGCCAAGTGGGAGAAGAATTTTTGGACATTTGTAAAATCAAATAAGAGATAAGATAGAAAGCAAACTTGGTGCATTTTTTTTAGCCAAGTGGCCGGCTACGAGGAGCAATAGAAAGGGGGAATGAATGGTGCATTAATGTCTCACTTTAGTTGGTGACCAACCCTTGTACCAACCCTAACCCTAACCTAGTTCTAGCCTAGAAATGTGTCCAACACATTAGCAATTCTTTCAAGCAATCCTTGGCAATTAAAGAGAGAAAGTAGTAAGGCACATGGCCGGTTTTTACAAGAGAGAAAGGAGAGTGAGTTGGACAAATTGATAAAAGCAACACCTAATAAAATCTATCTCATTTCTTTTTCATCTTTCTTCCAAGTTGTAAGAGAAGACAAGAGAGAGAGAGAGAGAGAAGAGAAGGCCATGTTCGGCCATCTTAAGAGAAGAAGGAAGGGAGATTTGAATCTCAAACAATCAAGATCCTTATACATCTTTGAAGGAGAAAGGAAATCAAGCTAAAGGTTTAACAAAATTTTTTGATTTGTGTAGGCTAAATTTCTTTGGTAACTTGATTTGATTTTTAACAATTTGAAGTTGTGATCTTGAGGTTATAACCCTAGATCTTGGTGTTTAAAGTTGTTCTATGTTTAGATCCAACTCTTTTATGGATCAAAAGTTAGATCTATAGCATGAAATGGAGGATATGTTTTCAAAAGATAGAAAACCTAATTTTTTCTTAAGATTTGATTGTGTTGATGCTTGTTTGATGTGATAAGGAATTTTGTTTCTAAACTCAAAAAGCTAAGGATATACATGTTAATAAGTGTTTATTGTTTGGATCTACCCATAATGGGTGTTAAATTGGTGGAAAATCAAAAAGAATTGGAAAATGGAATTTTTTTTTTAAAGTTAAAGTGTTATGATATGGTGTCTTAGATCAAGTATTGAACTTATGATTTTGAATCATATGAGGGAAGATCTACATGATGTATGATATTTTATGGTTAGATCTTGTCATTTTTAGGGTTGATAAGCTTGAACAAAGAAGATTAACCAAAACAGTTTGTTTGTTTTAAATGAGTTAGTGGACTGCTGTCCTAAAAGAGAAATTTCCGGATATGTTAAGTTGCTCTAAAAAATTTTGGACTTGTAATATGTTGTAGTACACTCAATAATCTTTCCATAGACTCCGAAACGGACTAAATCCGGCATCGGAGGAGAGAGTTATGGGATTTCTCCCAAACTACACAAAATTAAGAAAAACTGTTAAAAGGACAGATTTGAACAGTCACTTCCGGGCTAATTTCCGGGAGCTTAGCATGTCCAAATATGAATTGTGATATATGAAAATTGTAGTTCGGAAAGATACGAACCTAACAAAATTGACGGATCATTAATCGGAGTTGCAGAACTCGTTTTATATAAGTTTTAGCAAAGGACTCCAAAACTGCCAAACGACAAAAAGTTTCTGCCCAAACTTTTCTGAGGGCTGTTTCGGACATTTAGTTAATGAGAAAAATTCCAGGCTTTTGGGAAATGAAAATATATGGTAATATGTAGCTCGTGTCCAAAAATGAGCTTATTCCGAGTTAAAATGACCAAGTTATGGCCATTACAATTTTTGTGATTTTCCGACGGAAATCGCTATAAACGGAGTTCTACAACTCCGATTGCCACGAAATTTAAAATGGAGTATCACACTAACATATATAAGGTTATGCCAAAAGATGGGCATTACTGGAGTTAAGCACGAGGTAGATAATTTCTTAAGCTACGCACTAAAAATTAATTTTTAATAAATACCAAAGGAAGTTGGAAAATTATGAAAAAATACTTTTTATGCATGCAATATGTGTATATATGTTTTACCAAAGGATAGGAGAATAATTCACTGAATTGGTATTTTCGTGATATGGATATAGAAAACAGTTTGATGAATTGAATCCGGTTTGCTGGATTGAGGTTTAAATTGATGGATTTGGAATTCAAGTTGCTGAATTATAAATTTGGTTGTTAGATATAGAATCCAGGGTGCTGGATTAGTGTTTGCCTTATTACATGTTAATGAATAATTTATGAAATGAAAAGCGAGTGTTAAATCATATGGGATATGATATAGTGATCGGAGAATTATCAAATGGTGATATTAATATTGATGTGTTAAGATTGTTATCTAATATTTGATTATGTATTAGATAGTATTATGGAATAAAGCATGTTATATTGATTAAGAGATCAATCTTATAATTGATAGGTCTTTCGTGAGAGATTAAATTAAATTGCGTTGCGGTAATCAACGGTTCAGGCGAGTTTCTTTTTACTTAACTCTAATAATCGTAGTTTCATCAAGCTTATTGTTAATCATTGTTGATTGCCATGAAATTTGTATTCTGTACATCTTGCATGTATAAGTCAGGTATGAAAGACTGATCACCTTCATTACCAGTTGGTTCAGAAATGTTTGTTCATGAAAAATACTTGTTCAGTCAAAATTTTATTCCTGCTAGTTCACAATTATATTGTTGAATTATAGCCAGCCAATTATTCATACTCTTCAATCATGATATATCGTTATGTTATTGTATATAAACTTGCTGGGCAATTTTTATGCTCACCCTTGCTATATCATGATAAAATATTGCAGATTAAGGCGAATGCGTCGGAAACAAGGAAATGTCCAAGACAGTTCCAGCTTTAGTAGATGTGTGCAGTTAAATTTGTATTGTATGATATTAATAATGTTATGAGATAGATAACTTATGAATTGTGTAATCAGTTAAGGTTACTCGACCTTGGGTAATAGTGTGTAATGTATTGTATAAACAATTTATGTTTATATCTTCTGCAAATAGTGATAGAAATAGTATACCGGATCCGAGGTGATTTGGGACCTGGATTCGGGGCTACTACAATAGAGATATACATGTAGTAAGCGAGGATTCGGTGAATCGGGTAGAGATCCTACCAAATCCTATAGCAGTAGAACCGAAAGTGGTTACAATTGAGTCTGGAGACTCGGACAACTTATACTACATGACTGTGTTTGATGGCATGTTAGAGGAAGAGGTGGATATGGTGTCTTTTGACCAGGTAACACCTACAGAAGAGTTGACTTTGGGGGAGTCAATGAAGGCATTATTCATGTCAGTATTGGATAGAAATGTCCAATATTGTAAGGAGGTAAAGGAGTTAAAAGAGGAATTTCAAGCAGTCCGAGAGGACAAGACTAGTATGGAGGGTATGTGGGAAGAGGAGCATGATGATCGAATTTTGGCCAAGGACAAGGTCTACAAGCTGAAAAACGAAGTCTTTGAGCTCAAGTAGGAGCTAAAGTGTAAGACCCCAAATTATTAATAAATGAAATTTTATTTCCTCTATTTATTATTTTGAAATAGTAAGGGTTGATTTGATTAATGTGGTTAGTTATGGGTAAAATGCGCAAATATTTTAAATAAGCAAGTGGTTATAAAATATTCAATTGTGTCGGGGAATATTCGTTTGGTCGTGGAATATTCTTACTGTTGGAGAATATTCGTACGACGGCGCAGCCTTGTGTGGGCCCATAACAGAAAGCGATTGGATGAAGAAAACGACAAGTATAAGTTATTTATAAATAACGGCGTAGTTGTTACCGTTAATACTGTTGGAATACCCGGTGGTTAAAACACAGTAATACGCGTTGTTACATAGTAGCACACGGTATTGCACCAATTATTGATTCTTACGTAAGAAGGCACTACTCAATAATTGTTACAGTAGTTACTGTTCAGTATTTTATTTTATTGATTCAATAATTGTTGCGTTGATATTTCATATTATTATTGTTTCAATAATTGTCACTACACAGTATTTTCCATTATCGAAGCAATAATTCATATTATCTGAATAATATTATTAGAAAACATTATTGGCAATATCTAGAAAGTTCTGTCTAAGGATAGGTTTGGTCACCTAATTGCGTGCCAGTAAGGAGAAATTCTTATTGGAAAGCCCCCTCTTTCCTGGGAACGGCCTTGTTGCCAGTACTGTGATTCTGTAATATTATTTGTGAATAATTAATTATTGATTTATATGATGAGGAAAATATTTATTTTATGTGGATATAGATGGAGAAAATTTTTAAAGTGACAATTGTTGAAAATCGATATTTTATCTTTTTTGATAAAATAATATTTTATTATATTATTATAATATAATAATGATGATATTTTTACAATAAATATGGAATATATGAGTATATGAGGAGGAATGATATTTTTGTTGCAAAAGTTGTTTAAAACATGTTAAACATGTCAGTGGGCCCATTTCTTGACTGAAATTTGATTTTAGTATGTAAAATCGTCCGTTTATGTATTTCGGTCAATTTTTATTTGGAATTTAGAAAAACTTTCTTCTGCAAAGTTGTAGAGAATTGAATTTCCTATAAAAAATCGCGAGATTCGAATTTTCTGATAAAGGGCTATTTATTATGAATTATTGAAGTTCTAAAGTTCCGAAATAATTGATTTTTGAAAGTTTTAATTATTTTAAATAACAAAAACGTTTTTAGGAATGTGTAGAGGCATCATTAACATGTGCTAGGGGCTGAATTCAAATTCTAGGATGCGTAGGAAGATGTGGAAAAATAAATAATATTAATTTATTAAATTTTTTTGCTTTGGTGTTCTAAGCATTTTCCTATTAATAGGGTGCTTAGGTTAGAATTGAAAATCACATCAGAAACTAAATATTTCTCTCTCTTTCTCTCTCTATAATATCGAGCATATTTGTGAGTATTTTAGTACTTTGAGTATTGCTATACGGTGCAAGTACTTTCAGCACCATATCCAGTATTCTAGTCAGAAGTACTATTCTTTCTGAGGTAAGGGATGTTATTTTCTTCTCAAATGATATTATTTCTTCAATATCATTATGCCGAAATATTGGTTGGAAATTTTTATCAAATTTGGAACTTTTTCATGTCGGGGTTACTATTCATGAGTTACTATTCACGAGTTATTGTTCATGAGTTATTATTCACGAGTTACTATTCACGAGTACTATTCACGAAGCGTGATGATGTTTTTTAATAAAATTTCTATCTTTTGGTGTCGGAGTTACTATTTACGTATACGACACTATTCACGTATACGACACTATTCACGAATACTACACTATTCACCGAAAAATGAAATTTCTTCTTTTTGTCCAAAACATCTATTCTGGATAATAGCTTTGATTGTATCCATGTTTTGATCTTTCTTGAATTTTACTCCACTCTGATTATTTATGAAGTATTTTTGAACTTGGATTGTGTAAAGTACGAATACTTAATATTTGTTCTTTTGTTTCACTGGATTCGTTTCCTTTAAAATATTTTTCATCATCCTCAGTCCTAAATGATGATATTACTGAATATCTTTGACTCGTAGTGCAAAGATGAATGATTTTATGATGAATATCTTTGGCCCGTAGTGCAAAGATGAACATGTGTTTAGATGAACATGACCAACTGGTGAATATCTTTGGCCTGTAGTGCAAAGATTTATATTTGATTTATGATGTATATTGATTGATGTTACAGGGATAAAATATCGATGATGGACTTTTAAATTCATAGATGATAGTAGATTTCATTCTCTACTTAACTCTTTTAATGAATTATTGTTTCCGCTGCAGTTGTTGATCTAAAACTTGTTGTTTATTGTATTCTATCATATTTTTCCTTGTTGAAGACTAAGGATAATTTGTTTTACATTATCTTAGTTATAATATTATTTACTGGGCTAGTTGAGCTCACCCTTTTCCTTTTTGTTCCATTTTTCTTCTCAGGAGGCGAGAATATAGCGGGAACTAGTCGGGGTGTGGAGTGATGGTTCAAGATAGCTGTTTTAGTAGTCCTCACTATTTTGTAAAATAGTGTATCAATAATTGTAATGAGGACTTATTTGAGTATGGATATTGTCTAGATGACAATATTTATATTTAAACTCACAGTTTTTATTTTGTATTCATAAAGTTGTAGTTGTTTCTGTACCATGTATTTGGCGACTCAGAATGGGTGATGTATACCTATTTTGGGGGCATCATAGTTGGTATCAGAGCTAAGAGATATGGTCTCTGGCGGAGATCGGGGAATAATACTAGGAGGGGAGAGACAAGTAATCCTTCGCTAGTGTGTCATACCTAAGCTTATTTGTTGGTCAGTTAAACTATATGGTTAATATGTGATATGTTAATTTGTTTAATTAACCCTTGTTTTATGGCAGTATTTAAGAATGGTAGCTGAGAATATTAACGGTGGAGTTAACGAGACTGTGGAAACACCTTTAATCACCACCCAGGGGAACGTGAAACAAGAAGGCAATATTCCTCCTGTAAACAACACCACTAAGTAGACGATGAACGACGGGATGTTTAGGAGCTTTTTGCAGTTTATGCAAAACTAGACGAGGGAAACTCGTGTACAGAATACGGGTGGAAAGGATAGCAACGCGCGGCTTGTCACGGCCAAGTAGTTCAAAGAGTTGGGACCACCAAAATTTAAGGGAAAGCCGTATCCGATCATGGCAGAAACATGGGTCAAGCAAATTACCAAGATTTTCAATGTCTTGGGATGCACGGAGGAACAGAAGGTTCCATTCGCCACCTTTATGTTCCGTGGTGAGGCAGATTACTGGTGGGATTCTGTGAAACGTACCCAGCCTGCTGCACTCCGTATGTCTTGGGAAATGTTTCAGAAACTTTTCAACGAAAAATACTTTCCTGAAAGTATTCGCCATATGAAAGAGGTAGAGTTTATTAGACTAGAATAAAACAACATGACGGTGTCCCAATACGAGGCGAATTTCGTAGTGTTATCCAGGTTTGTACCTCATTTGGTAGAGAATGAGGAACAAATGACGAGGATGTTTTTGAGAGGTTTAAAACCCTGAGATTTGGCAATATCTTATCTCTCATAAATTTTCTTTATATTCGGATGTTGTCAACAGGGCTTAATTATTAGAGCGAGATAGCGAGTATTTTCAACCAAGGGACCGCAACCAGGATCATACCGGTGACAGCAGTCATCAGGACAACGATAACTAGTGGAGAAAGAAAAATACGGATAAGAGTGACAACCACTTTGTTGGTACTCGTGGCCATAAAAATAAAAGAAGCGAGTCGGAGGGAGATTATAAAAAGAGGAGATTCAACAATGACACTGTGAAGACGTCAGCACCAACAGTAACTGGTTTTAAAGGAGGAGAACGATCACCGGTCGTATGCTATAAATGTGGAAAAGAAGGACACATTAGCCCAAATTGTCCACAACAGTTCAAGGTATGCTATAATTGTGGAAAGGAAGGACATATCGCTCGAGATTGTACGGTAGTGAAACCCAATCCAGTGGGGATGGTGACTCAAAAGGCTCTCCTAGAAAAGTTAAAGTCAACGGTTCCTGGAAGAGCATTTGTCGTGACTAGTCAACATTCGAGGAACCCAAACGAGGTGATCACGGGTAAGCTAATCAAAAATTCATGCGAAGTTTATACCTTACTAGATACTGGTGCTACTCATTCTTTTATCTCTTCTACTTGTGCTCAACGTTTAAACTTGATTCCGAAGAAGTTAGACTTTGACCTATCTGTGGAAACTCTGTTAGGAGAAACTTTCGTTACATCCACTGTTTATAAATCTTGTTTGATCCAAGTTGACACTATCACATTACTTGTTGACATTATTTCTTTAAAGATACTTGCTTATGATGTGATTTTGGGGATTGATTGATTAATTACTCATCATGCCAAAATTGATTGCTTTCGTAAGGTTGTTAGATTTCATATTCCTAACCAACCTGTTATTCGAATTCAAGCAACCAAACCATTGAAGTCAAACTCTTTAATATCAAGCCATAAATCTATTCGTTTATTGAGAAACGGATGTCAATCTTTCTTAGCCCATGTTATGGAGTTGAACAAAAATATGTTAGATTTGAATGATATTTCTATTGTTAGTAGATTTCCTGATATATTTCCTGAAAAAAATTTTAGCTTACTCCCAAAGTGTGATATTGAATTTTGTATCGACTTTGAACCCGGTACAAAACCCATTTCTAAAATCTCATGGCTCCTATTTAACTTCAGGTATTAAAAATTCAACTATAAAATTTGGTACCCGAGCCTTTATCTGGTGACTTCCTTTGTGGAATGCACCGAAGCCAGACTCTCCGTAGGGGATGCCATATTCATGCGGTAGTAAACTGATAGGTGTCATTGTGACGTGCTATCCAAGATTGGGATATGAGTCACAGTTGAGAGCAACCTAAGTCAGTAATCAAAATACGTAGCTTTCTATGCTTAGCTTGTTATTATCGAAGATTTTGTGGAATGATTTTCTCGAATCGCTATTCCAATAACTCAGCTGACTCGTAGAGATAAAAAATTTGAATGGAGCAAGGAATGTGGGAAGAGCTTCGAAGAACTCAATAGGAGACTCATTTCGGCACATGTTCTGACCATACCAACCTGGAAAAGCGAACGTGGTAGCTGACGTGTTGAGTAAAAGATCGTATACGAGTACGAATGTGATATTGTCAAAGACCCATTTCATATAACTTACAAATGATAGATATAGAGTTAAAGGCTCTAGGGACTCACATGATGATATACAAGCAGAACCGACTTTAATCGATAAAGTTAAAAACGTTCAAGCTACACACCGGAGCTGATGAATATGAAGAAGGAGGTACAAGAAGTCGTTATTCCAAAAATGAGAATCGAAGATGTGAGGAAAGCTCAAACCTTCGATTTATTAGTCCATTTGAAATCCTCGATCGAATAGGAACTGTGGCCTATAGACTCATTTTACCTCCAAGTATGACGCATGTTCATAACGTTTTTCGTGTATCGATGTTACGTAAATATGTGGATGACCCAAACCACATTATTGAGTTAGAACCAGACGAGATAGCAGAAGATTTAATGTACGAGGAGGTACCAGTCAAGACCTTGGATAGGAAGAAACATGTCCTACGCATGTCAATTTTGAGGACGAAATTTCATAAGGAGGGGAGGTTGTAAGACCCAAATTATTAATAAATGAAATTTTATTTCCTCTATTTATTATTTTGAAATAGTAATGGTTGATTTTATTAATGTGGTTAGTTATGGGTAAAATGCGCAAATATTTTAAATAAGCAAGTGGTTATAAAATATTCATTTGTGTCGGGGAATATTCGTTTGGTCGTGAAATATTCTTACTGTCGGGGAATATTAGTACGACGGCGCAGCCTTGTGTGGGTCCATAACGGAAAGCGATTGGATGAAGAAAACGACAAGTATAAGTTGTTTATAAATAACGGCGTAGTTGTTACCGTTAATACTGTTGGAATACCCGGTGGTTAAAACACAGTAATACGCGTTGTTGCACAGTAGCACACGGTATTGCACCAATTATTGATTCTTATGTAAGAAGGCACTACTCAATAATTGTTACAGTAGTTATTGTTCAGTATTTTATTTTATTGATTCAATAATTGTTGCGTTGATATTTTATATTACTTTTGTTTTAATAATTGTCACTACACAGTATTTTCTATTATCGAAGCAATAATTCATATTATCTGAATAATATTATTAGAAAACATTATTGGCAATGTCTAAAAAGTTCTGTCTAAGGAGATGTTTGGTCACCTAATTGCGCGCCGGTAAGGAGAAAATCTTATTGGAAAGCCCCCTCTTTCCTGGGAACAGTCTGGTTGCCAGTACTGTGATTCTGTAATATTATTTGTGAATAATTAATTATTGGTTTATATGATGAGGAAAATAATGATTTTATGTGGATATAGATAGAGAAAATTTTTAAAGTAACAATTGCTGAAAATCGATATTTTATCTTTTCTAATAAAATAATATTTTATTATATTATTATAATATAATAATGATGATATTTTTACAATGAATGTGGGATACATGAGTATATGAGGAGGATGAGTATTTTTGTTACAAAAGTAGTTTAAAACATGTTAAACATGTCTGTGGGCCCATTTCTTGCTGAAATTTGATTATAGTTTGTAAAATCGTCAGTTTATGGATTTCAGTCAATTTTTGTTTGGAATTTGGAAAAACTTTCTTTTGCAAAGTTGTAGAGAATTGAATTTCCTATAGAAAGTCGCGAGATTCGAATTTTCTGATAAAAATGCTATTTATTATGAATTATTGAAGTTCTGAAATTCCAAAATAATTGATTTTTGGAAGTTTTAATTATTTTAAATAACAAAAACGTTTTTGGAATGTGTAGAGGCATCATTAACATGTGCTAGGGGCTGAATTTAAATTCTGGGATGCGTAGGAAGATGTGGAAAAATAAATAATATTAATTTATTAAATTTTCAACTTTGGTGTTCTAAGCATTTTCCTATAAATAGGGTGCTTAGGTTAGAATTGAAAATCACACCAGAAACTAAAGATTTCTCTCTCTTTCTCTCGCTATAATATCGAGCGTATTTGTGAGTATTTTAGTACTTTGAGTATTGTTATACGGTGCAAGTTCTTTCAGCACTATATCAGTATTCTAGTCAGAAGTACTATTCTTTCTGAGGTAAGGGATGTTATTTTCTTCTCAAATGATATTATTTATTCAATATCATTATGTCAAAATATTGGTTGAAACGTTTTTTCAAATTTGGAACTTTTTCACGTCGGGGTTACTATTCATGAGTTACTATTCACGAGTTATTATTTATGAGTTACTATTCACGAGTACTATTCACGAGTACTATTCACGAAGCACGATGATGTTTTTTTTGTGAAATTTCTATCTTTTGGTGTCAGAGTTACTATTCACGTATACGACATTATTCACGAATACGACACTATTCACCGAAAAATAAAATTTCTTCTTTTTGTCTAAAACATCTATTCTGGAAACTAGCTTTGATTGTATCCATGTTTTGATCATTCTTGAATTTTACTCCACTCTGATTATTTATGAAGTATTTTTGAACTTGGATTGTGTAAAGTACGAATCCTTAATATTTGTTCTTTTGTTTCACTGGATTCGTTTTCTTTAAAATATTTTTCATCATCCTCAGTCCTAAATGATGATATTACTGAATATCTTTGGCCCGTAGTGCAAAGATGAATGATTTTATGATGAATATCTTTGGCCCGTAGTGCAAAGATGAACATGTGTTTAGATGAACATGACTAACTGGTGAATATCTTTGGCCTGTAGTGCAAAGATGAATATTTGATTTATGATGTATATTGATTGATGTTACAGGGATAAAATATCAATGATGGACTTTTAAATTCATAGATGATAGTAGATTTCATTCTCTACTTAACTATTTAATGAATTATTGTTTCCGCTGCAGTTGTTGATCTAAAACTTGTTGTTTATTGTATTCTATCAGATTTTTCCCTGTTGAAGACTAAGGATAATTTTTTGTACATTATCTTAGTTATAATATTCTTTACTGGGCTAGTTGAGCTCACCCTTTTCCTTTTTGTTCCATTTTTCTTCTCAGGAGGCGAGAATATAGCGGGAACTAGTCGGGGTGTGGAGTGATGGTTCAAGATAGCTGTTTTAGTAGTCCTCACTATTTTGTAAAATAGTTTATCAATAATTGTAATGAAGACTTATTTGAGTGTGGATATTGTCTAGATGACAATATTTGTATTTAAACTCACAATTTTTATGTTGTATTCATAAAGTTGTATTTGTTTCTGTACCATGTATTTGGCGACTCAGAATGGGTGATGTATACCTATTTTTGGGGCGCCACAGTTGGTATCAGAGCTTAGAGATATAGTCTCTGGCGGAGATCGGGGAATAATACTAAGGAGGGGAGAGACGAGTAATCCTTCGCTAGTGTGTCATACCTAAGCTTATTTGTTGGTCAGTTAAACTATATGGTTAATATGTGATATGTTAATTTTTTTAATTAACCCTTGTTTTATGGCAGTATTTAAGAATGGTAGCTGAGAATATTAACGATGGAGTTAATGAGACCGTGGAAACACCTTTAATCACCACCCAGGGGAACGTGCAACAAGAAGGCAATATTCCTCTTGTAAACAACACCACTAAGCAGGCGATGAACGACGGGATGTTTAGGAGCTTTTTGCAGTTCATGCAAAACCAGATGAGGGAAACTCGGGTACAGAATACGGGTGGAAAGGATAGCAACGCGCGGCTTGTAATAGCCAAGTAGTTCAATGAGTTTGGACCACCAAAATTTAAGGGAATGCCGGATTCGATCATGGCAGAAATATGGGTCAAGCAAATTACCAAGATATTCGATGTCTTGGGATGACCGAAGGAATAGAAGGTTCCATTCGCCATCTTTATGTTCCGTGGTGAGGCAGATTACTGGTGGGATTCTGTGAAACGTACCCAGCCTGCTGCACTCCGTATGTCTTGGGAAATGTTTCAGAAACTTTTTAACGAAAAATACTTTCCTGAAAGTATTCGCCATATGAAATAGGTAGAGTTTATTAGACTAGAACAAAACAACATGACGGTGTCCCAATACGAGGCGAAGTTCGCAGAGTTATCCAGGTTTGTACCTCATTTGGTAGAGAATGAGGAACGAATGACGAGGATGTTTCTAAGAGGTTTAAAACCCGAGATTTGGCAATATCTTATCTCTCATAAATTTTCTTTATATTCGGATGTTGTCAACAGAGCTCAATTATTAGAGCGAGATAGCGAGTACGTTCAACCAAGAGACTGCAACCAGGATCATACCGGTGACAGCAGTCATCAGGACAACGATAACCAGTGGGGAAAGAAAAATACGGACAAGAATGACAACCACTTTGTTGGTACTTGTGGCCATGAAAATAGAAGAAGCGAGTCGGGGGGAGATTATAAAAAGAGGAGATTCAACAATGACACTGTGAAGACGTCAGCACCAGCAGCAAATGGTTTTAAGGGAGGAGAATGATCACCGGTCGTATGCTATAAATGTGAAAAAGAAGGACACATTAGCCCAAACTGTCCACAACAGTTCAAGGTATGCTATAATTGTGGAAAGGAAGGACATATCGCTCGAGATTGTACGGTAGCGAAACCCAATCCAGTGGGGATGGTGACTCAAAAGGCTGTCCTAGAAAAGTCAAAGTCAACGGTTCCTGGAAGAGTATTTGTCGTGACTAGTCAACATGCGAGGAACCCAAACGAGGTGATCACGGGTAAGCTAATCAAAAATTCATGCGAAGTTTATACCTTACTAGATACCCGTGCTACTCATTCTTTTATCTCTTCTACTTGTGCTCAACGTTTAAACTTGATTCTGGAGAAGTTAGACTTTGACCTATCTGTGGAAACTCCGTTAAGAGAAACTTTCGTTACATCCACTATTTATAAATCTTGTTTGATCCAAGTTGACACCATCACATTACTTGTTGACATTATTTCTTTAAAGATACTTGCTTATGATGTGATTTTGGGGATTGATTGATTAACTACTCATCATGCCAAAATTGATTGCTTTCGTAAGGTTGTTAGTTTTCATATTCCTAACCAACCTGTTATTCGAATTCAAGCAACCAAACCATTGAAGTCAAACTCTTTAATATAAAGCCATAAAGCCATTCGTTTATTGAGAAACGGATGTCAATCTTTCTTTGCCCATGTTATGGAGTTGAACAAAAATATGTTAGATTTGAATGATATTTCTATTGTTAGTAGATTTCCTGATATATTTCCTGAAAAATTTCTTGGCTTACTCCCAAAGTGTGATATTGAATTTTGTATCGACTTTGAACCTGGTACAAAACCCATTTCTAAAATCTCATGGCTCCTATTGAACTTCAGGTGTTAAAAATTCAACTATAGAATTTGGTACCCGAGCCTTTATCTGGTGACTTCCTTTGTGGAATGCACCGAAGCCAGACTCTCTGTAGGGGATGCCATATTCGTGCGGTAGTAAACTAATAGGTGTCATTGTGACGTGCTATCCAAGATTGGGATATGAGTCACAGTTGAGAGCAACCTAACTCAGTAATCAAAATACGTAGCTTTCTATGCTTAGCTAGTTATTATCGAAGATTTTGTGGAAAGATTTTCTCAAATCGCTACTCCATTAACTCAGCTGACTCGTAGAGATAAAAAATTAGAAAGGAGCAAGGAATGTGGGAAGAGCTTCGAAGAACTCAATAGGAGACTCATTTCGGCACATGTTCTGACCATACCATCTTGGAAAAGCGAACGTGGTAGCTGACGTGCAGAGTAAAAGATCGTATACGAGTATGAATGTGATATTGTCAAAGACCCATTTCATATAACTTACAAATGATAGATATAGAGTTAAAGACTCAAGGGACTCACGTGATGATATACAAGTAGTACCGACTTTAATCGGTAAAGTTAGAAACGTTCAAGCTTCACACCGGAGCTGATGAATATGAAGAAGGAGGTACAAGAAGTCGTTATTCCAAAAGCGAGAATCGGAGATGTGAGGAAAGTTCAAACCTTCGATTTATTAGTCCATTTGAAATCCTCGATCGAATAGGAATTGTGGCCTATAGACTCGTTTTACCTCCAAGTATGACACATTTTCATAACGTTTTTCGTGTATCGATGTTACGTAAATATGTGGATGACCCAAATCACATTATTCAGTTAGAACCAGACGAGATAGCAGAAGATTTAATGTACGAGGAGGTACCAGTCAAGATCTTGGATATGAAGAAATATGTCCTACGCATGTCAATTTTGAGGACGAAATTTCATAAGGAGGGGAGGTTGTAAGACCCAAATTATTAATAAATGAAATTTTATTTCCTCTATTTATTATTTTGAAATAGTAAGGGTTGATTTGATTAATGTGGTTAGTTATGGGTAAAATGCGCAAATATTTTAAATAAGCAAGTGGTTATAAAATATTCATTTGTGTCGGGGAATATTCGTTTGGTCGTGAAATATTCTTACTGTTGGGGAATATTCGTACGACGGCGCAGCCTTGTGTGGGCCCATAATAGAAAGCGATTGGATGAAGAAAATGACAAGTATAAGTTGTTTATAAATAACGGCGTAGTTGTTACCGTTAATACTATTGGAATACCCGGTGGTTAAAACACAGTAATACGCGTTGTTGCACAGTAGCACACAGTATTGCACCAATTATTGATTCTTACGTAAGAAGGCACTACTCAATAATTGTTACAGTAGTTACTGTTCAGTATTTTATTTTATTGATTCAATAATTGTTGCGTTGATATTTTATATTACTATTGTTTCAATAATTGTCACTACACAGTATTTTCCATTATCGAAGCAATAATTCATATTATCTGAATAATATTATTTGAAAACATTATTGGCAATGTCTAAAAAGTTATGTCTAAGGAGAGGTTTGGTCATCTAATTGCGCGCCGGTAAGGAGAAATTCTTATTGGAAAGCCCCCTCTTTCTTGGGAACGGCCTGGTTGCCAGTACTGTGATTCTGTAATATTATTTGTGAATAATTAATTATTGATTTATACGATGAGGAAAATATTGATTTTATGTGGATATAGATATAGAAAATTTTTAAAGTGACAATTGTTGAAAATCGATATTTTATCTTTTCTGATAAAATAATATTTTATTATATTATTATAATATAATAATGATGATATTTTTACAATGAATGTGGGATATATGAGTATATGAGGAGGATGAGTATTTTTGTTACAAAAGTTGTTTAAAACATGTTAAACATGTCTGTGAGCCCATTTCTTGCTGAAATTTGATTATAGTCTGTAAAATCGTTCGTTTATGGATTTCGGTCAATTTTTATTTGGAATTTGGAAAAACTTTCTTTTGCAAAGTTGTAGAAAATTGAATTTCCTATAGAAAGTCGCGAGATTCGAATTTTTTGATAAAAGACTATTTATTATGAATTATTGAAGTTCTGAAGTTCCGAAATAATTGATTTTTGAAAGTTTTAATTATTTTAAATAACAAAAATGTTTTTGGAATGTGTAGAGGCATCATTAACATGTGCTAGGGGCTGAATTCAAATTCTGGGATGCGTTGGAAGATGTGGAAAAATAAATAATATTAATTTATTAAATTTTCTGCTTTGGTGTTCTAAGCATTTTCCTATAAATAGGGTGCTTAGGTTAGAATTGAAAATCACACCAGAAACTAAAGATTTCTCTCTCTTTCTCTCTCTATAATATCGAGCGTATTTGTGAGTATTTTAGTACTTTGAGTATTGTTATACGGTGCAAGTTCTTTCAGCACTATATCCAGTATTCTAGTCAGAAGTACTATTCTTTCTGAGGTAAGGGATGTTATTTTCTTCTCAAATGATATTATTTATTCAATATCATTATGTCGAAATATTGGTTGAAACTTTTTATCAAATTTGGAACTTTTTCATGTCGGGGTTACTATTCATGAGTTACTATTCATGAGTTACTATTCACGAGTACTATTCACGAAGCATGATGATGTTTTTTTTGTGAAATTTCTATCTTTTGGTGTCAGAGTTACTATTCACGTATACGACACTATTTATGAATACGACACTATTCACCGAAAAATAAAATTTCTTCTTTTTGTCTAAAACATCTATTCTGGATACTAGCTTTGATTGTATCCTTGTTTTGATCATTCTTGAATTTTACTCCACTCTGATTATTTATGAAGTATTTTTGAACTTGGATTGTGTAAAGTACGAATCCTTAATATTTGTTTTTTTGTTTCACTGGATTCGTTTCCTTTAAAATATTTTTCATCATCCTCAGTCCTAAATGATGATATTACTGAATATCTTTGGCCCGTAGGGCAAAGATGAATGATTTTATGATGAATATCTTTGGCCCATAGTGCAAAGATGAACATGTGTTTTGATGAACATGACCAACTGGTGAATATCTTTGGAATGTAGTGCAAAGATGAATATTTAATTTATGATGTATATTGATTGATGTTACAGGGATAAAATATCGATGATAGACTTTTAAATTCATAGATGATAGTAGATTTCATTCTCTACTTAACTCTTATAATGAATTATTGTTTCTGCTGCAGTTGTTGATCTAAAACTTGTTGTTTATTGTATTCTATCAGATTTTTCGCTGTTGAAGACTAAGGATAATTTTTTGTACATTATCTTAGTTATAACATTCTTTACTGGGCTAGTTGAGCTCACCCTTTTCCTTTTTGTTCCATTTTTCTTCTCTGGAGGCGAGAATATAGCGGGAACTAGTCGGGGTGTGGAGTGATGGTTCAAGATAGCTGTTTTAGTAGTCCTCACTATTTTGTAAAATAGTGTATTAATAATTGTAATGAAGACTTATTTGAGTGTGGATATTGTCTATGTGACAATATTTCTATTTAAACTCACAGTTTTTATGTTGTATTCATAAAGTTGTAGTTGTTTCTGTACTATGTATTTGGCGACTCAGAATGGGTGATGTATACCTATTTTGGGGGCGTCACATATAGACTAAGAAACAAAAGATAGAAAGAATGTCTTGTATACGTAGGAGTTCTAATGTGGATTTCCAGCAGCAAGTAGTTGGGTACCCGATAGAAGAAGGATAGACCCGACATACTATCAGTCGAGATGTTATTGCTGGTCTGGCCAAGAAAGATTTTGAGAATGCCATACGGCAGATGTAATCTAGCAATAGCTAGAATAGTTAGATATGTAAATATTATGTATCTAATAGTGACGTAAAACCCCCTTTTGTATATCAAAGGGTAGTCTTTTATAAATCCCAATTTTTGGAAAGCAACTGCGGGGTAGTACGTAATCAGTTTAGGCTGTACAATGCAAACAATGTAGTATTATACTACAAGTAATGAATCAATATAAGTCTTTTTATGAAACATATTGAGTAACGAGTATGAGTTATTGTTTAATCACAAATAATAACTAACCTAACAAGAAGAAAGTATTAATGACATGTTATTTTCTTAACAGCAAAATGCCGCCAAGAAGGAGACAACGAAATCAAGATTCTAATGTTAATCAACTGGAGGGAGGTCCGGTTAATCCAATGCAAGAGTTTGTTAATCTTTTAACGGTCACGTTTAATAGAACTAGGGCTAATGTACCCATAAATCCTAGAGTAGTATGAGCTACTACTTTTAAGGATTTCAAAAGTGTCGGTTTGTCGGAGTTCAAAGGAACTACGGACCCTATAGAAGCCCATACATGGGTGAAAGAGATTGAGAAAACATTTGTAATAGCAAATGTTGAAGAAGGTCAGAAGGTTGCCTTTGCAACCTATTTGATGAAGGGTGAGACCAATTTCTGGTGGGAGGCAAACCAGACTAGGGCCAGTATAGAAAATTTAATGTGGGTGAGGTTCAAGGAGATTTTCTTCGAGAACTACTTTCCCACGAGCATGCAGGGAAAGATGGAGATGTAGTTTCTTGATTTAAAGCAAGGGGATATGACGGTTCCCCAGTTTGCTGCTAAGTTTAATGAACTGACAAGGTTTACTCCACATCAAGTGGACACGGAGGTAAGGAAGGCTAGATAATTCGAGCAGGGCTTGAAACCCTGGCTCTATAGCTGAATTTATGTGTTCCAAAGTACTTCCTTTGGGACCATATTAGAAAAGGAACTAATTGTCGAGGGTGGGAATGAGGCTCTTAGCTAGTACCACAAAGATAAGAAAAATAAAGGTAAAGCCGATGGAGGAATAAAAACCGAGGGAGCCAGCGGTAGTGGCGACGGTCAAAAGAGGAAAGGATTTAACTCTGGGAATATCAGAGTAAAACAAGGGGATCCTAAGAGGAGGATGGAGGCCTGTCAAACTTGTGGGAAGACTCACTTAGGAGTCTGTCTCAAGGGAAAGGCAGTATGTTCTAACTGTGGACAAGAAGGGCACATTTTGCCTAACTGTCCAAGTCCAAAGAAAAATCATGGATGCTTTGTATGTGGATCAACTGACCACATAGCAAAGAACTGCCCAAAGATGGGATGTATGGAAATAAGGGCAGTATTAGTGGTAAGTTAGCTATTGGTGGTACAGTGCAGCCGGGTAGGCCAATGGCCCGCACCTTTAATATGACAGTCCAAGATGCGGTGGCAACATGGGATGTAGTTGTAGGTATTATTCCGATCAACAACATAAATGCTTACGTGCTGTTTGATTCGGGTCCTACTTGTTCGTTTATAGCATGTGATTTTGCTAGACGATTAGAATTATTTCCTGAAAAGTTACCTATACCTTTGAAAATTAAGGTAGAAAACGAAGAGATAATTCCTGTTGAAGATATTCATAGGAGTTGTTGTGTAGATATATGTGGTTATAAGTTATCGGTAGATTTGATACCGATAAAGTTAGGAGAATTCGACGTAATTCTCGGAATGGATTGGTTGATTAACCATGGTGCAATTATGGATTGCCAAAAGAAATGTGTGAGCATTAGGATGTTAAGACAACCTCCTGTAATATTTTACGGTAATAAATCACAGGGACATTCATGTTGTCTTACGATGACACAAACTCAAAATTGTTAAGGAAGGGGTGTGTAGGTTATCTGTGTCATGTTGTCGATACCCAGCGAGTGGGAGCGACCATGGAACAAATACCTATAGTAAATGAATTCATGGATGTATTTCCAAGTGAATTACCAGGTTTACCGCTGGATAGGGAGATTGAATTTGTAATTGATATTGTGCCAGGAGCGGCACCAGTCTCAAGGGCACCGTATCGTATGGCGCTAGTGGAAATGAAAGAGCTAATAGTTCAGTTACAGGAACTATTGGACATAAAGTACATTCAACCAAGTGTTTCCCCGTGGGGGGCATCGATATTGTTTGTCAAGAAGAAAGACGGTTTGTTAAGGCTTTATATCGACTACCGAGAATTGAACAAGTTAACGATAAAGAATAAATACCCATTGCCTAGGATCGATGATTTTTTTGATCAGTTGAAAGGGGCACGGTATTTTTCTAAAATAGATTGGCGGACTGGGTATCGCCAATTCAAGGTTAGGAAGGAAGATGTACCAAAGACGACATTCTGGACTCGTTATGGTCATTACGAGTTTCTGGTAATGTCATTTGGGTTGACGAATGCACCAGATGCATTTATGGATATGATGAACAGAGTGTTCGAACAATATTTGGACAAGTTCGTCGTTGTGTTTATCAATGATATTCTAGTCTATTCTAAGACGCCAGAAGATCATGCTGAACACTTAAGAATGGTGTTGGAGACACTAAGAACGGAGAAGTTATATGCGAAATTCACTAAGTGTGAATTTTGTCTAGAGAAGGTGTAATTTTTGGGTCATGTCATTAACCAAGAAGGGATTTCAGTCGATCCATCGAAGGTAGAAGCAGTGATGAACTGGGAACAACCGAAAACACCGACTGAGGTGCAGAGTTTCCTAGGGTTAGCGGGATACTATCGAAGATTTATCGAAGATTTTTTGAAGATAGATACCCCATTAACTAACTTGACAAGGAAGACGGTGAAATACGTATGGACGGATAAATGCGAAGGCAGATTTCAAGAACTAAAGAAAAGATTGAGTGAAGCGCCTGTTTTGTCATTACCAGATGACACAGGAAATTTCGTAGTGTATAGTGATGCTTCGCGTAGAGGACTTGGCTGTGTGTTCATGCAGCATAGCAAGGTCATTGCGTATGCATCACGACAGTTGAAGGATTATGAGAAAGTTTACCCTACTAATGATCTGGAACTGGCCGTAATAATATTTGCCTTAAAGATATGGAGACATTATCTTTATGGGGAGAAATGTGAGATATACACAGACCATAAGAGTCTAAAATATATCTTCACACAGAAGGAGTTGAATATGAGACAGAGAGGATGGCTAGAGTTGATAAAGGATTATGATTGTGCAATCCTGTATCACCCTAGAAAAGCCAATGTAGTTGTCGACGCCTTAAGTAGGAAGGGTCGGGAAAAGTTGTCTATGTTAACGGCTCAAAATGAGTTAATAACAGAGATGGCTAGGATGGAGATAGAATTAAAGATGCCAAGTGAATGGGGACATATACTTTTTGCGACGGAGATGCAATCTACCATCGTAGAGAGAGTCAATGAGGTACAACTCAAAACTGATGAGTGTAACCAAGTGAAGAAGATGTTAGCTGATGAAAAGGATATTAAGTATAGTCTTGATAATGAGGGATTATTAAGATTTGAAGGAAGAATTTGGTTTCCAAATAAGGCAGAGTTAAAACATCAAGTGTTACAAGAAGCTCATAGTTCAAGGTACTCGATACATCCTGGTAGTACAAAGATGTATCAAGACCTTCGACAGAGTTTTTGGTGGCCAAACATGAAAAGAGAAATAGCAGAATATGTTAGTAGGTGCTTGACTTATTAAAAATTTAAAGCCGAACATCAACGACCAAGTGGCTTGTTACAGTTATTGGAGATTCCAGAATGGAAGTGAGAGCATATCACGATGGACTTCATGGTGGGACTTCCGACTACGACAAAAGGGTATGATTCGATTTGGGTAATAGTGGACCGGTTAACGAAGTCGGCTCACTTCTTGCTAATTAGGGTCAAGTATAACTTAGACCAGTTAGCTAAACTTTATGTTAAGGAAATTATTTCCAGACATGGAGTACCGGTATCGATTGTGTCAGATCCTGATCCACGATTCACATCGAACTTTTGGAAGAGTTTGCAAGAACAGTTGGGAACACAGCTAAAGTTAAGTACATCGTATCATCCACAAACCGATGGATAGAGTGAAAGAACAATTCAGACGTTGGAAGATATGTTGAGATATTGTGTCATGGATTTCAATGGTAGTTGGGATGATCACCTACCACTTGTAAAGTTTGCGTATAACAACAGTTATCATGTAACCATAGGCATGCCGCCTTACGAAGCTTTATACGAAAGAAGGTGCAGAACACCATTGTATTGGGATGAGGTGGGAGAACACCGAATATTAGGACCAGAATTGGTACAGAAGACAGCGGATGTAGTAAAGTTAATTCGAATGCGTCTTGTCACAGCTTCGGACATACAGAAGAAATATACGGACTCACATAGAATAAATTGAGAGTTTAAATTAGGCTCGTATTTGTTTCTATAGGTATCTCCCTGGTAAGGAAAGATTCACTTTAGAAAGAAGGGAAAGTTAAGTCCAAGGTTTATAAGACCTTTTGAAGTACTAAAATGGGTGGGAGAGGTAGCCTATGTGATAGAATTACCTCCAAACCTAGAACGAATACATAACGTGTTTCGCGTATCTGTGTTACATCCTTATTAGCCGGACTATAAGCATGTAATCGATTACGAGTCGATTCATATCGAGAAAGACTTAACGTACGAAGAATCGCCGATTCAAATCATCGATAGAAAGGAACAAGTTCTGCGGAACAAAGTAATACCTTCCGTAAAGGTATTATAGGAGAACCACGATGCCGAAGAAGCAACGTGGGAATTAGAGGAAAAGATGAAGAAATTTTTTCTCAATTATTTGATTAAAGTAAGACGAGATTCTGGGGACAGAATTCTTATAAGGAGGGAAGGATGTAACGACCGAGAAATTCAGATTTTATTGTAGAATAATTTTATTGAATTAAATAATAAATAAAATTATATTCTATATGTTATCAAGATGGTTGTCATTTTTGAAAGTAGTATGCACACAAGCCAATCATGTTTGATGATAAAGCATATACTTTGTAACAATCTTATTCATTTATTAATAAAAAGTATTAATTTATTAAAGGCTTTTAATTATCTACATGATGCTGTTTTATAATATGTGATAAACCCATAGTTTTAAGCAATGCTTTTATAATAATGATGATGATCATTCTAATGAGATCTAAATTCTTAGAAAGCTTAAAACTAAAATAGTTCCCAATCGTTGGATTACTAAATTGGGGATTAGTGAATCCGGATAGATTGGTACATACGTTGCTTGCTCATTGGATGAGGATGATTGATCACATGATCATTTGTGTGGAGACACTAAAGCAAGTATGTAGGTGTTTATTAGAGAATAAGTTCACTGAACGTGACTCGCTAAGGAATACCTAATGGAGTTTTACTTGCATGTCAATAGGAATTCCTGTAGTGATAGTAGTACAAGTGATCCTTGGACTTGAGATCATCATAGTGTCTTGTGTATGATGAGTTATACTTTGACTTATTCCTTAAGACCCTTAGGGTATATCAAAGGGTATGCTTGGGTATAATAAGTTGTACATGGAGATAATGTATGATCAATAAAGAATCTACCACTTCTAGTAAAAGAAGAGAAATGTCCTATGTGATTCGATAAATGACAACTCAGTAGTCCTTGGCTAAGGCAG
This sequence comes from Panax japonicus, assembly GCA_020205505.1. NCBI lineage: Eukaryota > Viridiplantae > Streptophyta > Magnoliopsida > Apiales > Araliaceae > Panax > Panax japonicus. The sequence goes on along the minus strand of CM035110.1, from coordinate 32,298,295 downwards.
AATGAAATTAGAAAGGAGTTTCTAATTTGTATTATTTGGAGTTGTGCATTTAAGAGTCGAAATACATATAATTAAATAAAATAAGACTTGACAGAAATTCCATGTCTTATATTTAATTGGGACATTGTATGGTGGAAGGATTGAATTGTACGGTAACTATTTACTCAAAGGTTCTTTTATGATTAATGTTGAAATCTATATTATTTGGAAAGTCGTTGATCGCTAGGGAGGCTTATCCCTATTGTAGAATAAATATTATTTATTTAAATAAATTATTAGTTTAATTTATTTATTTAAATAAGATTAGAATTGTTCTAATTGATTTATTCACAACCGGTTTAATATGGAGAACCTAAAGGGTCACACCATAAAAGGAAGAATAATTATTTAAGAAGTTAATGGCATAATCGTAATAATATGTTAAGTATATTTAATTTAATCTATGGTGATAGAATAAATTAAATAGCTTAATATTTATTATTTAATATTTTAGAAATATTAAATATAAATTAATAAGAGGAGTCTTATTAATATTATTACAATTATTATTATTTTAATTTCTAAAAGAGTTTAGGAATTAATTTAATATAAGTACTCTCATTTATTGCTAATAAGATTAGGAGGTTAAATTAATTAAAAGAGTTTAATTAATTATCCCTAATAAGATTAAGGAGCTTAATTCATTAAAAGGTTAATTAATTATTCCTAATAAGATTAGGAGCCTAATTAATTAAAAGAGTTTAATTAATTAAAATAAAACTCAATTCCTTAATTGTTAAGGATGGGTTTCCCACATCTATAAATAAGAGGAGTCTTATTATAGGTGTGAGAGAGGTTGACGTATTATTAGAATACGTAATTCCAATAGTTGGGAGAGTACACCTTTTTCTATAGAGATAGAAAAACTAGGGTTTAGCCAACAACCCATCTTCTTGAATTCTTCTTCTTCCTTGGTGGATCACCTCTAGAGGCCAAACACTTGGGTGGCTAACGTTGATCAAAGGAATGAACCAAACCCGGTGGATTCAAGTTGAACGCGAAAAGGATTGGAGGTGAACTTGTACCTGAGGAAGCTCGATCTTCAAGGGTATGATTTTATTCTTTATCTTTTCGTTTAATTAATAATTGTGCATAAAGGGTGATCCGGGTTTATGGTTTGTAAAAATTTTAAACTATGATTTTACACGCTTCTGCATATTTTTGCAATTTGATTGCGATCTTGAATGTTACAAACCTAACAGTGGCATCAGAGCCAAACCTTTATGTGAATTATTAATTATTTTGATTTGATATATATGTTGATATGTGTTTAGAACAATTTAATTGGGCATAATTTTATTATATAAAATTTATTTAAAAAAAAATAAAAAATGGCAAACTGTTTTTTTTTAATTACTGTTTCGCTGTGTCCTTATATGATACCTTCGGTAAGGACTTGCACGGATTTCAAGGGAAGCAGTCACGTAATCTTTTTTTTCGCTGAGTCCATAATATTTTTTGCTTCGGTTTCTCCTGCAGTTCACGTGGCTGATTCCGTCTGTTGAACAACTTTTATTACTGTTAACTATTATATACTCCCTCTGTCCCAGGATAAAAGTCCTGGTGGACTTTTCACGCATATTAAGAAGATGAATAAAATGACAAAATTGTCCATAATAATGTCATTAAATATGAAGAGAGAATTAGAATAAGAAAAGTATGAGATATTTAATGCTACGGGCATAATAGGAAAAAATGTGTAAAAGTTTGGTTATTAAAGGAAAGTGGACATTTAACATAGGACTACTCAAAATAGTAATAAGGACTTTTATCCTGGGACGGAGGGAGTAAATATTTATATATGGTTAATGGTTTGGTTTTGAAGTTAACAGGATTTAGTTTGCACGGAAATCAAGGAATCTTTATTATATATATTCGGTTATATATATATATATATATATTATATATATATATATATATATATATATATATATATATATATATATATATAACGGTATATATAATATTTTTATTATTCTATTATTAAAATAAAAGTTTATTTTAATCTTAAAATAAAAGGTTTATTTTAATTTTAAAATAAAAAGTTTATTTTAATTTTAAAATTGAATTTCATGCTAACTAATTAGAGTTGGAATTTGATTCCATGTTAACTAATTAGAGTTGAAATTGGATTCCATGTTTCCTTAAATAAAGGAGTTTATTTAAATATGAAATAGGATTTCATATTATTCAAAATAAAGGAGTTTATTTGTGAATAGGAAAGAGAATCCTAATTTCATTAAATAAAGGAGTTTATTTAAATATGAAATAAGATTTCATATTATTCAAAATAAAAGAGTTTATTTGTGAATAGGAAAGAGAATCCTAATTTCCCTAAATAAAGGAGTTTATTTAGATATGAAATAAGATTTCATATTATTCAAAATAAAAGAGTTTATTTGTGAATAGGAAAGAAAATCTGTGTTTCCTTTAATAAAGTTTTTTTTTACATGGAATTGGATTCCATAATTAATTAAAATAAAGGAGTTTATTTTGATTAATGATTTTGATTAAAATAAAATAGTTTATTTTATTCAAAATTGGATAAATTAAAATAAAATAGTTTTATTTTGATTTAAATTTGGATTAAAATAAAGGAGTTTATTTTGATTCAAAATTAGATTTTATACTAACTAAATTTGCCCATTAAATGATATCAATATATATATTAAATGTTTATTATTCATGAGATAAAACCCCTCAAATATTTTATATTAAGTTGTAACGTTCAAAGATATTTGGAATATCGAACGTTGCCTTCTAGCATGATAGAAATAATAGAGTATTGAATATTTAATATGAGTTTGTTGTGCACACACAAGGCGAGTATTAAATATTTAAGATGTTGTTTTTATTACATATGATGTTTATAAGGAATTGAACATTACTGCTTTGTTGTGCACACACAAGGGCTGTAGTTTTCTCTTCACTTATATGAAAATGCTGGGTCTGACTTAACTTAAATCATTTTAGTTCGGATGTGCACACACTTGACCATTATGATTTAAGAGGTAAAATACAAGGAGTTACATAGTTGATGTAATTGACAAGAGTTGTCTACCTATTTATTTATATATAGTTTGTTGTGCACACACAAGGCTATATACATTTGAAATGAGATCCTTATTCTCACTAGCATATCTTTAATTAGATATTGCCGAACTATATAAGTGAGGGTAATATAGTTTGAAGAAAATAGTGGGAGATACCAATTTAAAATAAGACCTAAATTATTTTTGTAATTAATAAAAGAATGTATGTTAAAATGTTGTTAATTACAAATTCATTTACAGATTTTTACAATGTCTAAATTACTATCACTGCGTAGCATATTAGATGCTAAATTAACCGGACCATATTAAACGGATTGGTTAAGGAATTGAGAATAGTTCTCATGGCTGAAAAGCTATCTTATGTCCTTAATGTGCCTATCCCTGCAATGGTTGCAGACAATGCCTCTGAGGAAGATATTGCTACTTTTAGAAAGTGGCTAGATGATGCATAGTTGGCTCAATGCATCATGCTCACATCCATGAGTAACGACCTTCAGCGTCAGCATGAAACTATGGATGCTCTTACTATATTCCTGCACGTCAAGTAGTTGATGGTGAGGAAAGTAGGACTAATAGATATCAGATATCTAAGGAGCTCTTCCGATCTAGAATGACCGATGACACTACGGTACAGATAAAAGTCCTTAACATAATCAATTTGATTGATCAATTAGGACAATGTGTTTTGTCATGGATGGAGAGTTGAGCCAAGATTTGATCTTACACTCACTTCCGGACTCCTTTCACAATTGTTGTGAATTTTTCATATGAACGAGCTAGATATCAGCCTCGCTGATTTGCTTAACATGTTGAAAAATGTTGAGAGTCACTTTCCAACCAAGAAACACCAAGTCTTACTGATAGGGGCCAAAGGATCTTCTGAAAAGAAGAACGATTCTAAGAAGGTAAATAGAAAGGGCAAAAACAAAGGATAATAAGAACAAAACTGATACGGATAGCAAAGGAGTTTGCTTCCACTGCAATAAGCCTGGACACTGGAAAGAAACTGCGAGAAGCATCTTGCAGAGGCTAACTAAAGAAGCTTAGTGAAGTTTCAGTTACAAATACAATTTTGTTCATGATTTAAAATAAAATTTTCTTTAAGTCAAGGTTCTACTTGGGTATTGGATACCGACTTTGGTTATCATAAATATAGATTTATGAAGGGACCAAGTAGAAGTAGAAAGCTAAACAAATATAAGTAAACCTATGTGTGGGAAATGAAGCTAAGGTTGCTGCATTAGCCATAGGAACTTATAGTTTAGCAATGCCTACGGGCAAGTCTATTAAGTCAATAAGTTGTTATTGTATTCCAGTTCTCGTTGGAAACATTATTTCCATTTTATTGTTGGACAATGAAATTTTTGGTATTATATTTAAGAACAATTGTTGTTCTATTTATAATAATAATGTTTTGTATAGAACTGGAATATTACTTAATAGATTTTGTATACTTGACTTAAATGAAAATAATTTTACAAATTGAACAAACTAGTATAAGAAAAGGAGATGATCATTCAAAGAGTTGAATGTGTGTATTTACTGAAATACAAGTATAAATTATTTGAAAGGTTCAAAGAATTCAGAAGTGAAACAAATTGGCAAAGTATTAAGATTCTTTGATTAGATCAAGGAATAAATACTTGTGCAATAAGTTTCTAGATCATCTCAAATGGTTTTCTCATAATGGACACATCCTGATACGCAATAATTGATTAATGTATCTGAATGGAAAAATCGTACCTTGTTGGACATGGTGCGGTCCATAATGATTTTACCGACATTCCAGTATCCTTCTGAGATAATGTCCTAGAAATGGCTGCTTATCTACGGAAAAGGTAACCTCAAAATCCGGACCCAAGACTCCATAAAAGTTATGGACAGGGAGGATTCCTAATCTTAAGTATGTTAAGATAAGGGGTTGTCCAACTTATGTGAAACGGTTTCAGAGGATAAGCTTGGGATAAAATTTGACAAGTACAGATTTGTGGGACATCCTAAAGTAAGTTTAGGGCATATGTTCTATGATCCTACTTAGAAAAAGGTGTTTGTTGCAAAACACGTTTCCTTCTAAGATAAAGGTGTTTATCATTGAAAGGGCAAGTGGGAGGATAATAGATCTTGAAGAGTTCAAGAACCACAAAACACTATAAGTCAAATAAGAGGAACCTGTAGATAGACCTATTGTACCACAACTGAATCGTAAATCTGGAATAGTACCGAAGATACCTAGGAGGTATGGATTCATCATGGATGATGATGATGAGGTACGCATCATAGAAGATGATGATCCAGAGTTACATACGATGAGGTAAGAGTTCTAGTGTGTACAAAAGGGTCAGTGGGAGTGTTGTGACATTCCTAGTATTATATGTTGATATAATACGGATAAGAATGACATTCCAATGCTAGAATCAGTAAAGATAAAGTTGTATAAACATTCCTCCATGAATGATTTGGGAAGAGTATCTCAATTGGGGATACAAATCTATATAGATAGATTTAAAAGGATGCTCGTCTTAACCCAAGGAATGTATATTCATTTGATGCTAAAGTCGTTTAGCATGGCAAACTCCAATAGATGTCTCATATTGATGAGCCATGGAGTGTATCTCTCTTAATAGTCCCCATAGACTCCTAAAAGAGAGATCGCATGAGTGACAATCATGTATGCAATGAAATATACGCGACCTGATGTTGATCAGTCATATTCTGGAGAAGTTCACTATGAGACAGTGAAAAATATCTTAAAGTACTTAACCAGCACTAAGGATGTGATATAATTCATGGCGGGTCTGAATTAAAACTAGAGGGCTTAACAGACTCAAGTTTTTTCAGACGGACCAAAACGATAGAAAATCCACTTTAAGGTAAATCGTTACATTGAACGGTGGTGTAGTGAATTGGAAAGGTTCCAAACAACAAAGAGTTGTTGGTTTAGTGATAAAGACAAAGTATATTGCTATAAATGAAGCTACAAGTTGATTGTTTGGATGAAAAGTTCATTACAGAACTAGGAATAGTTCCTAAGTCTCATCTTAGATCTAAACATGTGTTGTGGCACTTTCATTTGATTAAATGAATCATTGAAAGATGGGAAATCACTAAAGAGATAGTGGACTCTTAAGAACAACATTACATATCCATTTACTGAAGCTTATCCAACAGCAGGATAATCGTTACTTAGAGAAGAAGAGTATGAGATACCATGACGATTGGCTTTAGTGAAAGTGGGAGATTGAAAGTAGTATGCACACAAGCCAATCATGTTTGATGATAAAGCCTATACTTTGTAACAATCTTATTCATTTATTAATAAAAAGTATTAATTTATTAAAGGCTTTTAATTATCTACATGATGCTGTTTTATAATATATGATAAACCCATAGTTTTAAGCAATGCTTTTAGAATAATGATGATGATCATTCTAATGAGATCTAAATTCATAGAAAGCTTAAAACTAAAATAGTTCCCAATCGTTGGATTACTAAATTGGGGATTAGTGAATCCGGATAGATTGGTACATACGTTGCTTGCTCATTGGATGAGGATGATTGATCTCATGATCATTTGTGTGGAGACACTAAAGCAAGTATGTAGGTGATTATTAGAGAATAAGTTCACTGAACGTGACTCGCTAAGGAATACCTAATGGAGTTTTACTTGCATGTCAATAGGAATTCCTGTAGTGATAGTAGTACAAGTGATCCTTGGACTTGAGATCATCATAGTATCTTGTGTATGATGAGTTATACTTTGACTTATTCCTTAAGACCCTTAGGGTATATCAAAGGGTATGCTTGGGTATAATAAATTGTACATGGAGATAATGTATGATCAATAAAGAATCTACCACTTCTAGTAAAAGAAGAGAAATGTCCTATGTGATTCGATAAATGACAACTCAGTAGTCCTTGGCCAAGGCAGAATGAAATTAGAAAGGAGTTTCTAATTTGTATTATTTGGAGTTGTGCATTTAAGAGTCGAAATACATATAATTAAATAAAATAAGACTTGACAGAAATTTCATGTCTTATATTTAATTGGGACATTGTATGGTGGAAGGATTGAATTGTACGGTAACTATTTACTCAAAGGTTCTTTTATGATTAATGTTGAAATCTATATTATCTGGAAAGTCGTTGATCGCTAGGGAGGCTTATCCCTATTGTAGAATAAATATTATTTATTTAAATAAATTATTAGTTTAATTTATTTATATAAATAAGATTAGAATTGTTCTAATTGATTTATTCACAACCGGTTTAATATTGAGAACCTAAAGGGTCACACCATAAAAGGAAGAATAATTATTTAAGAAGTTAATGGCATAATCGTAATAATATGTTAAGTATATTTAATTTAATCTATGGTGATAGAATAAATTAAATAGCTTAATATTTATTATTTAATATTTTAGAAATATTAAATATAAATTAATAAGAGGAGTCTTATTAATATTATTACAATTATTATTATTTTAATTTCTAAAAGAGTTTAGGAATTAATTTAATATAAGTACTCTCATTTATTCCTAATAAGATTAGGAGGTTAAATTAATTAAAAGAGTTTAATTAATTATCCCTAATAAGATTAGGGAGCTTAATTAATTAAAAGGTTAATTAATTATTCCTAATAAGATTAGGAGCCTAATTAATTAAAAGAGTTTAATTAATTAAAATAAAACCCAATTCCTTAATTGTTAAGGATGGGTTGCCCACATCTATAAATAAGAGGAGTCTTATTATAGGTGTGAGAGAGGTTGACGTATTATTAGAATACGTAATTCCAATAGTTGGGAGAGTACGCCTTTTTCTATAGAGATAGAAAAACTAGGCTTTAGCCAACAACCCATCTTCTTGAATTCTTCTTCTTCCTTGGTGGATCACCTCTAGAGGCCAAACACTTGGGTGGCTAACGTTGATCAAAGGAAGGAACCAAACCCGGTGGATTCAAGTTGAACGCGAAAAGGATTGGAGGTGAACTTGTACCTGAGGAAGCTCGATCTTCAAGGGTATGATTTTATTCTTTATCTTTTCGTTTAATTAATAATTGTGCATAAAGGGTGATCCAGGTTTATGATTTGTAAATTTTTTAAACTCTAATTTTACACGCTTCCGCATATTTTTGCAATTTGATTGCGATCTTGAATGTTACAAACCTAACAATTTTATAACCTAATAATGTTGGAATGTCGTAGTATTTTAGCTACGTGAAGGAATTAAAGTGTTGATATTTCCAAGACGAAAATAAAAGTTTTCCGAGAAATTTTCCGAAAACTAATTTGTTAAAGTTATTTAAATCTCCTAGTATTTTTTGTATTTTTTTATTAATTTATTGAAGTTTTCTAATATTACTACTTAGTTTTAGTTGCAAACTAAGTCCTAATTGTCTTTTATATAGTAAATTAAATATTTATTTATTATCATCTATAACTTCCACAAAATTCAGTCAGAAATTCCGTCGGAATTAATATTCAAAACAAAAACAAGAGCAGTCTTCAATTGATTCATAAATTAAAATTCACAATGCTGGAAAAGGAAGAAATTTGAACACTGCAAATTATAAGTTTATCACACTGAATTTCACTTTATATGGCAACACAAGGCATAAAAATTGAACCAAATTCAGATACATTAAATTCACTAGCCAAACAGAACCAAATCAGATACAAATTAGACTGCTGACCCCAAATTAGAACCAAATCAGATGCAATTGCATGTACTGCTGACCCCAAAAATTATACTACCAAACTTAAAAAATCAGATACATGCAATTGTAACATATTAAACCCTATAACTCCAAATTATGATATATATTAACTCATGACACCAAATCAGATGCAATTGTAACTTATTAAACCAATTCCAATCAAAATCAGTAAATAAATATTAACCCTAGCTAAAAAATTAGTAATTTCAGTATATAACTTTAATTACAAGAGGAAAAAAGGGAATGGAAAGAGAGAGTCAGAGGCGAGGTCGTCGGAGTAGTCGTCACAGTAAGAATCCGGTTGCCGGAGATGGTGGTCGGAGGCAGTGGTTGAAATCCGGTGAGGTGGTGGTGTGGGTGGACTGGTTTGAGGGACTTTTAATGAGAGAGAGCGGGTGAGAGAGCTGAACTGAGAGAGAGAATGAGAGAGTGAGTGATGAGGGAGGCGCCGGAGAAAACAATCTGATTAGGTTTTTAAGGTTTATTCTCAACGGAATTCCGTCGAGGTTCTATCGGTCGACCATAAGCTAATGTCGATAGATTATTCAGTCGAGGATACCACATATTCTGTCGACTTTATATTCGCGCTCACGGGAAACTTTCGCTCTAAGGAAGAGGACTTAAATCCGACTGATATCCGTCGAGGATTACTTAACACCGACTGACTTAATGTCGACCGAATATTCAGTCGGTCTTATAATAAAGTCGACTGAAAAAATTCTGTCGACCTTAATTCCGTCGGAATTAAAGCTTTTTCTTGTAGTGAATTCCTTACTTTGTACAACCTCTAATATCATGTCATTGTGTATGTGATGCCCCCAAAATAGGTATACATCACCCATTCTGAGTCACCAAATACATTGTACATAAATCAAATATAAACTTTTTTATACAATACGACAACAGCGTAGCTTAGAGTTTTTACACGAATATTGTCTCATAGACAGCATTAAAACTCAAATGAAGTCCTCATTACATTTATTATCACACTATTTCATAAAATAGTGAGGACTACTATAGACACCATCTCGGACCGTCACTCTGTTCCCCGACTAGTCATGGCCGCTACGTTCTCATTTCCTGAAGAGAACAATGAAAGCAAAAGGGTAAGCTCAACTAGCCCAGTAAGAAATATTATGACTAAGATAATGCAGAATAAATTATCGTTAGCCTTCAACATTGTTAAACTGATAAAATATAATAAACATTGAGTTTAATTGTAGCGAAACGAGCAATCCATTAGAAGAGTCAAGTATAGCATGATATCTACTATCTTCTATGACTTAAAAAGTTTTTCATCAACTTTATCGCTGCGACTCAGCTTAATAAATAAACCACATCATCGAATCATACATGCACTATGGGTCAATGATATTCATGTAATCATCAATGGTCATGATCATACCAACAACTGTCCATCATTGCACTACGGGCTAATGAGGACTTTTACCACATCATTTTTAACATTACGGTCATGATTACACCGAATAATCCCTGGTCATAATCATACCAATCAACCGTTCATCTTTGGACCTTTGGCCGAAGATGACTTTTATAACAATATAAGCTTGAGAATGATGACAATGATATAAGAATTCAATCAAACGAGATCAAGGATAAATATTAAAGACTTTAAATTTATCCATAGTTTAAAAATATTCAAATTGTCAACATGATACTGCTTTGTGGAGTAAAATTCAAGAATAATATTCATGTATCAAAAATAATGTTGAATAGAAAAGAAAGTAATTTTTGTCGTGAATAGTACCCCGGGTGAATAAAACCGAGTGAATAGTACCCCGTGAATAGTACTCTGGCATGAAAAGTACCCCGAATACCCGACTGAATAATACTCGAGTGAATAGTAACCCATGATAGTAACTCGGTATGAAAAGTACCGTGAGTCCTCAGGTGAATAATATTCGAGTGAATAATAACCTGTGAATAGTACCCCGGGTGAAAATATTGATATTTAATAAGAAAGTTTAGATCAATATTACAATGAAACGATACTGGATGAAGTGCAAAACTCAAGGATATTCTGCTCATTTCAGGAGTTATAGAAGCAATTAATACTTACCATAGTAAGTTTAGATTTAAGAATATGAAAAAATATATATATATACGAAACTGCAAATGGATTTTCACCTATCATGCGGTAGTCCGCGTAAACAGGTTATTCCCACATAATAATAAAAAATGGAATAACAAAATGGTTTCACCATGCATGCGGTAGTCCACGTAGACAGGTTATTCCAATAGAATAATAAAGAATGGAATAACAATCCTTATGAGCATTGAAAGAAAATAACTCTCTTCATGAATAAGAAAGAAATAATACCCCTTACAAATATAACAAATAATATCCCTTACCTTAATAGAAGATTGAATACTGAAGTAGGGTAGTAGCAGAATACTCTTCTTCTTGCTCTCTATGGTTTCTCTCTCTAGAGTTTCAGTGAATTCGTAAGAAATAATGAAGGAATGAGCTTCTATTTATAGGAAAAAGGACTGAATAGTAACTAATTCATGAACGACCCAGATTAATTTACTTTTAAACGGACGGTCCATATTGATTTACTATTAAAACTTAAAACAACGGTCCATATTGATTTACTATTAAAATTTTAAACCAACGATCCATATTGATTTACTATAATAACTTTCCATCAGCGATCCATATTGATTTACTATTATATATCTTCAACCAACGATTCATATTGATTTACTATTATAATTTCAACCAACGGTCTGACAAATTAGCTCATCTCCTCATTGAATAATAAGACAAACTTATGACAAACACCTCATAACAAACCCCTCTATTTATATCAAAAATTGAATAAATATTTACCACAAATAACTTATCTTTAATAAATACATTTTTAATCTATTAAAAATTATTCATCATTAATATTATAACTCACAATATTTAACAACCAGATCATTCCCAGAAAAGAGGGGCTTTTCGATAAGGATTTCTCGCTATTGGCACGCAATTAGGTGACCAAACCTCTCCTCGATAGAACTTTCTAGACATCGTTAATATTGAAAATAATAATATGAATAACTTTGTCATCTCAATTATTGATTAAAAAAAATAAAATATTATGCAGATGATAATGTGACAATAATTGAATCAATAATATGAGAGATATTATGCAGCAACTACTGTAGCAATAATTTAATAAACTGAGTGGCTTCTTACGTAAACATCAATAATCAATATCGTGTGCTACTATGTAACCACGCGTATTACTATACTTTTACCACCAGTTATTTCAATAATTTAACGGTAAAACTTTTGCCGTTATTTTATAAAAAGATATTTTTGTCATTTTCTAACTCCGACAGTTATTCCAATGTGGGGTCCACCAATGATGGTGTCGTCGTACGGATATTCCCTGACAAAAAGAATATTTCATATCAACTTGTTTACTTTGAAAAAATTTCATATATCACCCTTAACTTTAACTCTTTATCAATTTAACCATTTACTAAATAACATAATAATTATAAGAAAATTGAATACTTTTATTTCATAAAATTCAGGGTCTTACAGTGTAGCTCTCAACAATAGCATGCCGAAAAAGGTCTTATACACCTCGATCGGATGGCCGAATTGAAGTTCTGAAAGTTCGAGCGAACAACACGTTACACGCGTGCACGTACTTCGAGACAACGGGACCCGCAGGGCATCCCGGGCAGCCTCAGGTGCATCTGCGGCTGCCGCTGGTACATCTGCGGCTCCCCCATCTATAAATAAAGGGATTGAGGTAGCCATTTTGCATAGAAAAAAGGCGAGGAAGCCCTGTCCAATTTGCTCTGTACACACTATAACTTGAGTGCTTTCTCATTTCAAACACTTGTGAGCTTATATTTGGCTATTTTTTACTGGGACAGCTGAGTGTTCATCCATTTAAAGCTATTGAAGTCTTCTTTGGCAGTCCACTATAATCCTTCTTAATTTTCTTAAGCCTTTCTTCACTACTATGCACACACTGTTATTCTCGTTGAGAGTCGTGTCGCGTGTGTATGCCCGGACTTCGGTTCGTGGATTTTTACTTCTTGTGTATATATATATATATATATATATATATATATATATATATATATATATATATATATACTAACATTATCGAGTTATGCCTCGACTGAGCCTGGATTAACATCCAGAATGTTTATTGCTTATATATATATATATATATATATATATATAAATACTTATATATATGTTGTTGCCATCAAACTTTGTTTGAGTGAGCCTGGATTTCATATCCGGTGCGTTTACCGTTTATATATATATATATATATATATATATATATATACATTTCTACCAGGCCTGATGTTTTTAATACAAATATTGTCTCGTAGATAATATCCAAACTCAAATAAAGTCCTCAATACAATTATTATCATACTATTTTATAAAATAGTGAGGACTACTATAGCAACCATCTTGGACCATCACTCCATTCCTTGAATAGTCCCGACTATATTGTCATTTCCTGAAGAGAACAATGAAAAAAAAGGGTGAGCTAAACTAGCCCAGTAAAGAATATTATGACTAAGATAATGCAGAATAAATTATCCTTAGTCCTCAACAGTGAAAAATCTGATCGAATACAATAGATAACAAGTTTTAGAACAACAATTACAACGAAAATAGCAATCCATTAGAAGTGTCAAGTAGTGCATGATGTCTAATATCTTCTATGATTTAAAAGTCCATCATCAATATTTTATCTTTAAAACACCAATCAATAAATAATTCAAATCAACAAATTATCCATGCACTACGGGCCAATGATATTCGTTTGTATCACCAGTGGTCATGATCAATGCAAATAATTGTCCATATATGCACTACGGGTCAAAGATGACTTTCATCACAATATAAACATTAAGATCATGACAATGAAATAACGAATTAATCAAGTGAGATCAATGATAAATATTAAAGATTTATAATTCAATTTATCTAGAGTTCAAGAATGTCCAAATTGTCAACATAATAATTAATTGTGGAGCAAAATTCAAGAATGATATTCATGTATCAAAAATAATTTGGACAGAAAAGAAACCAATTTTTTCGTGAATATTACCCCGTGAAAAGTACTCCAAATTAATAGTATTCTATGAATAGTATCCCCATGAATAGTACCTAGAATGAAAAATATTAAAACTTAATAAGAAGGTTCAAACAAATATTTCAGTGAAACGATACTAGATGAAGCGTAAAACTCAAGGATATTCTGCTAATTTCAGGGATTATAGAATCAATACTTATCAAAGTAAGTGAAGATTTAGGAATATGGAACAAAATAATATCACTTACATACTATAGCGTATAAAAGAAAATAATATTCCTTATGAATATTGAACGAAAATAATATCTCTTACCTTAGTAGGAGAGTAAATCTTGTAGACACTCAAAATTTTGCATTCCTGTTATTAACCTTGCAGGAGGGCAGAATCGCCTTTCAGAGATAACCCTGGAGGACAACTCAACTCAGTCCCCGGAGATAACCCCGGGATACTCAGTTTTCCATCTCGGAGATAACCCCAAGATATTCAGTCCAGTCCTGGAGACAACCCCAGGAGATTCTGTTTCAACCTCAAAGACAACCCCGAGATCTTCAATCCAACCTCGGAGATAACCCCGAGGAATGCAGTTACAGTTCTGGAGATAACCCCAGAAATGATCTTTTCTACACCCAGCAATCAGCTTCAACACTCGGCGATAGCCCCGAGGCACTCATTTTCTGAACCTGAAAAAAACCCCGGGAGGTCAGGCACACCTCAGAGACAACCCTGAGGATGGTCAACACTTGCATCAGTTCAATCTCAGAGATAACCCTGAGCAACGACCGCTAAATCAGCTCAAACTGGAGATAACCCCGGTGAGGGGTAAAATCATCATTTTTCCATTGCGCCGTCTCAACAACATTCAAACATACACAGTAATGTCCTACAGGAATCAAAGATCTCCAATCCCAAGTGACTACTACACAAGACAGCACACCGAATAGAATTTGAAGCCTGAAGACCAAAGGCATGGTCCCATCTTTCTGGCTTCGTACAACTTTTAATCCCATGTCATTGTTTAGCTCTAGATAACATCATGACGAAAAAAGGTCTTATACACCTCGATCGGATACCCGAATTGAAGTTCTAAAGTTAAGCGGACAACACGTCGCACGCGTGCACGTACTTCGAGATAACGAGAACTGCATAGCTCGGAGCACCCCAGACAACCTGAGGTGCATCTGCGGCTGCCGCAGGTACACCTACGGCTCCCCCATCTATAAATAGAGGGATTAGGGTAGCAATTTTGCATAGAAAAAAGGCGAGGAAGCCCTGTCCAATTTGCTCTGTACACACTATAACTTGAGTGCTTTCTCATTTCAAACATTTATGAGCTTATATTTGGCTATTTTTTTACCGGCGGGAGCCGAGTGTTCATCCATTTAAAGCTATTGAAGTCTTTTTTGGCAGTCCACTGTAAGCCTTCTTACTTTTCTTAAGTCTTTCTTCACTACTGTGTACACACTGTTATTCACATTGAGAGTCGTGTCGCATGTGTATACCCGGACTTCAGTCCGTGACTTTTTATTTCTTTTGTGTTTATGTGTATGTGTGTGTGTATATATATATATATATATATATATATATATATATATATATATATATATATACACGGTGAGGATCAAGAGAATACTACTTAAATAGCATACCGCCTTAAGTAGCATACTTTTATCAAAACGACGTCGTTTTCATGGGACGCGGTGGCATTTTTGTAAATACGCAGTGACATTGTATTTACAAAAATGCCACCGCGTTCCATGAAAACGACGTCGTTTTGATAAAAGTATGATATTTAAGACGGTATGCTATTTAAGGAGTATGCTCTTGATCCTTACCGTATATATATATATATATATATATATATATATATATATATATATAGGGTTCCATCCACAGCAACTAGTTTTTGTGGAATATGAAAGAATAAGTTAAATATTTTACCTTAATTATTAAGGTTAAATATGAAAGAATAATCAGATATGGAATCCAAACCCTAATTTTGGATTATTGTCAAGGTATTAGAATAATAATATAATATTAATTATATTTTGATTTTTCAATGCTATAAATATGTACGGTATGTCCGTATTGATAATGGTTGGTAAATTACGGTGTATTTTGACCAAACCCTAGTAATGATGTTAAACCCTAATTTGAGATTCAAATTAGAGTATAAGGTTATTTTATAACTGTATAATATTAATTATGTCATGTATTTAATGTATTAATTAGGTAAACCCTAATTAAAATTTTGGAAATCCTAATTGCTATAATTAGTAACCCTAATTTAAAATTAGAGTTTGAGATTGTTGGTTATTATATTAATGTAATTAATTCACAAGTATTATGATTATAATTATTAAATTTAGAAACCCTAAATTGTTAAACCCTAATTACTAAACTAAAACCCTAATCTAGTAATTAAAAACCCTAATAGTAATTTGGTAACCCTAATTACCAAAAGAATAAACCTTAATTGCTATAATTAGCAAAGTTAATTATAATTAGAGATGGTAAACTCTAATGTTCATGTATAAAGTAATTAGAAAATTAATCTAATTAACAAACCTAAATTGTCTAATTTTAGAAACTAAAATTTAGTTATTTTATTTTATTATTTTTGTAATAAACCCTAATTGCTAAATCCTAAATTTGGAAATTTTTGAAATCCTAGTTGCTAAATCTTTAAGGGTTAAATGTTAAACCCTAAACACTAAAATGTCTAAACCCTAAACCCTAAGGAAATTTTCTAGAAATTTAAGGAAATGACAAAAATGTCCCTCTTGTATAATTGAAGCTACAAACTAGGTTTTGACAATAGGTTGGAGTTGTTAACCAACCCCAACCACTCCATGTGACTAAATGGCCAGCAAACAAGCTCCAAATCTCAGCATTCATGCACCATGATGGTCTATAAATAGATTGAAGAGAGAGAAAATCATTTTGTTCACAAAATTTGGCACAAAAACTTACTAAACTATCTCAAGCCTCTCACCTCTGAAATTATCTAGCATTTCAGTCCCTTAGATCAGCCCCACGAAGTCCCATAACAGATCGGAAGCCAAAAATCAGAAAAATCAAAGATTGGATCAAAGAAAGGTATAAAATCTCAAAAATTAGAAATCATTCGATTCCATGTTAATTGTTGAAATTGATTGTTTAAAGTTGTGTAATAGGGAGTTTATTAATGTTCTGGGTTGTTAGATTCATGACCCATAATATCAAAGTGCTCAAAATCAAAGTTTTTCCAACTTTTAAAAAAACCGAAATCTGTTATTTTTAGGCAAATGTCAGGCCTTATATCTCTGTGATTATTTAGTGTTTTTGGTGTTTGTAAGTTGTTATATGTAGTATGTAATATGCTCTTTAAGGTGAAAAAAGAATCAAGTTCATATCTCTTATATATCGGGAGTTATTCATGGTCATAACCCGTTGACCAAAACTGTGAAATTACCGAACCCAGAATTTTTTATGAACAATTTCCGTGGTGAACTTTGACCGGCTATTTCCTGTTATATCCGTTGTTTTTATATGTATGTTAAGTGTTATAGTTGTAGTACTATATGATGTCTACACACTGGAAGTGATAGATCACAAAAACGTTACACGGATTGCAAGTTATAGAGGTCCAAAGTAGGCACCTCGAACTGTTTTTCGTGAAGAACAGTGTTGTCAGATAGTTTGGAGGCTTATATCTCCCAGATCTGTTGTTGTTAATCCGTGATGTTTGTTGTTAATTGTAGTGTTACATGAGTACTACAAGATGTATCTGTTAGATCGCCTAGAAACATTATGTACAGAAAGTTATTCATGGTCAAACCACCCCCCTAGCACACTGGTTTATGTTTCTGGAAATCCTCAAAAACAGCTATAGCGATAGAAAGTGTCGCTATAGCCCTTTAGCGACAGTTTTATTAATAATTTTTGGAAATTAATTAATAAATAGAAAAAAAATAGTTTTTAATTATTAAAAATACACAATAAATTATTAAAAATTATTTTAAATTCTGAAAATTAGTTTTTAATTATTTTAAATATATTTCATAAATATTTAATATTTTTAGAATATTAAAAGTAATTAATTAATTTAATTATAATATTAAATAAATTATTTAAAAATGATTTTATTTCATGAAAAATCATTTAAAATTATATTATGATATAATAAAATAATTTAAGTTATTTTTCATAACTTTTAATATTATGTGATAATTTTCATTAATAAATTAATATTAATGACAATTAAGTTATTTATTAAAGGAATTAAATAAATGAAATAAAAATGATTTTACTATATTAAAAATCATTTTAAATAATAATAAGGTATTTAAAAATATTTTAAGTTATAAAATATAACTTTTAATATTTAAAGGTAAATTTTATTAATTAATTATAATAAAGTTATTTAATAATTATATTAAATAATTTAGTTTAAAAAAGATTTTAATATTACAAAAATCATTTTAAATGGAAATAAAGTGTTTAAAGATATTTTAAGTTATAAAATATAACTTTTAATATTTAAAGGATATTTTCATTAATAATTTAATATTAATGATATTTAATGATTAATGATATTAAATTTATTTAATAATTATATTAAATAAATAGTTTAAAATGGTTTTATTTATTTAAAAATCATTTAAAAAGGATATTAATGATTTAAAAATATTTTAAGTTATAATTATGACTTTTAATATTTGGATAAATAGTTCATTAATATTTAAATATTAATGGTAATAATGATTTTAAATGTTTAAGAATCAATTAAATGTTTTAAAAATATTTTGAGTTATTATACATAACTTTAATATTTTGGCAATAGTTTCATTAATAGTTTAATATTACTTAAATATTAATGATAATAGAATTGTTTGATATTTAAATCATTTAATAATGATTCTGATATTTCAAAATTATAATAAATGATTATAATGATTTAATAATTATTATAAGGCCATGAAAAATAGTGCGACTGATGTTTAAGTTATTCAAATGGATATTGAACTACGGTTTAGAGTCTTAGACTCGATATTTACCCGATAAAGCTGTCGGTAGACCGACATAGATCAGAAATTGATCTGGACTTAGATAAATTGGTTAATTAACTGTTTATTTGTGATTCAATGGTTATTAAGGTTGCATGACAATGTGATTAGGAAAGTGTTGATGTTTGATTATGAGTTAACGATTGTTGAACATGTGTAATAATGTGAATAGGAAATGTGCTGACTGCAATAGGAAGTGTTATGTGTATGATATGTTGTACTAATTAGTAAAATGATCTGATTAATGATAGGTTGTGATAGAAAAGAGTAGATCTAAGTTGCGTAAGTGTAAGCAGCGCATCAGGCAAGTATCCGAACTTTGCATTTTCTTTATGCAATGGACAGAAGTGAGAAGTTTAGAATTATTGTTACTATTCTACAGATTGTTAAACTTATATTATATATGCCCATTGATTATCAACATGTTAGTATATGATAATTCGAATATATATTCTGTTCGTTAATTTCTAGAAATGATTATACAAGTGTCCTCACTTGGATAATCATTGTATTCAATCGCATGTTGATACACCTTTGATATACATATATGTTGAATTATATATTATTATTGAATAAGATAAGACCTTTGTTATGAAAACCCGACAGGTATGAACATCCCGATAATGGGAAAAATTTTATGCGCCCAAGGCGGACAGAGTTCTTATACATGTAGTATTGATCAATACAGGGTACAATGGGGCTGATCACCCTCCGTGCCCATAAGTCATGACGGTTTACAGATGAATTTCTGTTCTAACCTTTTCGAAAATGAAAAACAATGTTCATAGTATGTCACATAAACCCCATGTATAGTCAATACGTAGTTTCAAAAATTTGAAAGAGGGTTGTTATGTTATTATTATTGGTACAGATTACTTCACAACTACTGACTAGTTGTAGAAGAATATTATAAAGAAAACATTTAAATTCTTTCAGTCTATATATATATATATAATACTTGCTGGGCAATCAAATGCTCATCCTTGCTTAATTTAAATGTTTTCAGCTAAGTGTGAAGGACCAGAAGGATCTGTCAAGAACAAAGGAAAAGGAAAAGTTGCTGAATGACTTTATATGCTACTGTTTGTAATAGTTTTAGATTATGAAGACTATGATATATATATTTATATATGTTATGACATGTAATGAATGTTTAAAGGTTACGTACTTGGGAGAAAGACTCTGATGTAATTATAATTGAAGTTTAAGTTTTATATTATTGTTATTATTATTAGTAGTATTCCGCTCATAGAAATGGTATCGTGAAGTACCGAGTTCGGGTTTCAAGTATCCAGGTTCGGGGACTTTACAGGATGGTATCAGAGCTATAGGGTTAGAAACCTTAGGTGGGTTAGACCTTAGGCTATAACCTTAGAACAAAGGGAAACGTTGAAAAAAATAAATAACTCATATAGAGTTTAAATAAAGATGGATTGGATAAATTCATCGTCAAACAAACTAAAAGATAACTTATATGAAACCTTTATGTGTTATGTGTATATATTATATGCTAATCAGGATAATTGTTGTGTGTAGATGTCAGGTGAAAAAGAACTAGGATACCCACGGGTCGTAAAGAAGGAGCTAATATTGAAGCCAATAGCGGAAATAGAATCTCACAATGAAACCAACTCGGACGAGGTGGTTATCGTGGAAAACATAGTACCAGATCCGGAAATAGTGGATCTGACAGATAGTGATTCAGACTCTAAAGCTGAAGCTGGTGAAGCATCAATGGAGATGCAGGAATTGAGGAACAAGGTTTCTTCTCTAGAAGGGTTGTGGAAGACAGAAAAACTGCTTAACAGCCAATTGCGTCAAGCGTTAATAGAAACAATGGAAGAGCAGGATAAGCTTCAAATTCAAATCAATCAGATGGGAGCCTCAAGCAACACTTCGTTTGCAGCTCCAAAAGATAAGGGAAAAAGGAAGGTAGAAGACCATGATTTCGGAAAACCTGGGAAGAAGAAATGGAAAAGAATATGTTATCTTTGCGGCTATGAAGGGCATACTACTCTGTATTGTCCTGACTATAAACGAGGAGCATGTTTTGTCTGTGGAAAGGAAGATCATCAGGCGAGAAGCTGTCCAAGAAAGAAGACTTAGTAAATAGGAAGTATAGGTTATGTTGTGTAAGCGTGTTTAATATTATATGTGTGCTTAGTATGTCTGTGTAATGCATTATTATAAAACTTTTGTACAAGTGGTGATGTAAATCCCGACTTGTGTAGTCACAATAGGATAACTGATGTTTAAAGCACTATGTGCTATGATATGTAAAATATTTTGAAAGTAATGAATGAATATGAATCAAAGTTTGAGTTATGAAACAAGTTTAATAAGTTTAAACTTATATGATAAAGTTTAGAATGTAAGTTAATTTATGGTTTTTACTTAACTAGATAATGCCGCCAAGACGTCAGACTCGAAATCAGAGGTCAGAAGAGTCTGTCAACAATGTTGAAGGACAACAACAAGTGGACCCCATGCAGCAGTTCGTAAATATGGTAGCTCAGGCTATGCAACAAGGAAACCAGCCGGATAATCACTTGGCGAATTTTAAAGATTTTAAGGCTGTAGGACCGCCAGAATTCAAAGGTACGACTGACCCTGTAGAAGCCCAAACATGGGTTAAGGAAATTGAGAAGGCGTTTATAATAGCTAGGGTAGCTGAGGGGCAAAAGACCTCTTTTGCCACCTATATGATGAAGGGTGAGGCAAATTTCTGGTGGGAAGCGAATCAGGTGAGGGCAGGAGCAGGTGTGGTAGCGTGGGATAGATTTAAGACTTTATTTTTCGAGAATTATTTTTCAGCCAGTATGCAGTCTAGAATGGAGGTAAGATTTCTGGAGTTGAAGCAAGGGGATATGTCAGTGGCAGAATATGCTACAAAATTTAATGAGTTAGCTAGGTTTGCTCCGCATCAAGTAGATACGGAGACTAGGAAGGCTAGGAGATTTGAGCTGGGATTAAAACCCTGGCTCTATAACAAGGTGGCAGTATTGCTGATTCCAACATTTGCAGCACTCTTGGAGAAGGCGATAATTGCGGAGGAGGGAAGTGAGGCTATGAGCCTCTACAATAAGGAGAAGAAGAACAAGGCCAAGGTCGAGGGAGCTGAGAAGGTAAGGACTAATAGTGGAAGCAGGAGTGTAGATGGAAAAAGGAAGGGAAACTATTTTGGAAACATACAGGTGAAGCAAGAAGAAGTTAAGAAGCAAGGGATTCAGTGTAAAACGTGTGGAAAGAACCACTCTGGGGAGTGTTTGAAGGGGAAATTTGTGTGTTATAAATGCGGGCAGGAGGGCCATATCTCTCTCAACTGCCCAAATCCTAGAATGAATAGTGGATGTTTTATTTGTGGATCATTGGAGCACAGAGTAAAGGATTGTCCGAACAGGAGGGTAGAGGCAGGTAGTGTGAATACTGGTAAGGGTAGTGGCACATTAGCAATCACGGGACCGACATCATCAAACAAACCAACAAAGTCAACATCAAGGGTCTTCAACATGACGGTTCAAGACACGGTGGCAGCCGGCAATGCAGTTCCATGTAATATTCGAATAACTTTTATTTGCGTAATTAGAATTTTTCTATTTATAGTAAATTGTTTTATAAAGAAATTTTGAGGGAGGAATTTGAGTTCTTTTAGAAATCAAATTTCTGTTTAATCAGAAAGACAAGCTTAATTTGATTAGTTAAAGATCAGTTCGATCAAAGTTGATCGAGATCTACTTGCGAAGAATATGTATGCTATGTACCCACTTATGTGTAGATTTTTAAGTGGTGATTCCGGGGACGGAATCCTTATAAGGGAGGGTGAATGTGACAACTCGATATTTTCTATATAAATAAATCATAAATTTTGCGTATAAATTTTTTTTTATTTTAAGGATGAGGATTTGTACAAGATTATGTGTATATGTATTTATGTGGTAAATAAAAATATATTTACTACAGGAATATTTACAAGTAAATTTATTTTAGAATTATTGATTATTATAAAGTATATTTTTATAATAATTAATTTTAAGATAGAAATGTTTTTATTAATTATTTTTCTTGAATATATAATCATATATTATTTAAATAATATATGAAGTGGCTTTTTAATAAATATAATAATTATTTTATTATATGAATTTTTGTATAGATTATTAAGTTAAATATTTTACCTTAATTATTAAGGTTAAATATGAAAGAATAATCAGATATGGAATCCAAACCCTAATTTTGAATTATTGTCAAGGTATTAGAATAATAATATAATATTAATTATATTTTGATTTTTTAGTGCTATGAATATGTACGGTATGTCCGTATTGATAATGGTTGGTAAATTACGGTGTATTTTGACCAAACCCTAGTAATGATGTTAAACCCTAATTTGAGATCCAAATTAGAGTATAAGGTTATTTTATAAGTGTATAATATTAATTATGTCATGTATTTAATGTATTAATTTGGTAAACCCTAATTAAAATTTTGGAAATCCTAATTGCTATAATTAGTAACCCTAATTTAAAATTAGAGTTTGAGATTGTTGGTTATTGTATTAATGTAATTAATTCACAAGTATTATGATTACAATTATTAAATTTAGAAACCCTAAATTGTTAAACCCTAATTACTAAACTAAAACCCTAATCTAGTAATTAAAAACCCTATTAGTAATTTGGTAACCCTTAATTACCAAAAGAATAAACCTTAATTACTATAATTAGCAAAGTTAATTATAATTAGAGATGGTAAACTCTAATGTTCATGTATAAAGTAATTAGAAAATTAATCTAATTAACAAACCTAAATTGTCTAATTTTAGAAACTAAAATTTAGTTATTTTATTTTATTATTTTTGTAATAAACCCTAATTGCTAAATCCTAAATTTGGAAATTTTTGAAATCCTAGTTGCTAAATCTTTAAGGGTTAAATGTTAAACCCTAAACACTAAAATGTCTAAACCCTAAACCCTAAACCCTAAGAAAATTTTCTAGAAATTTAAGGAAATGACAAAAATGTCCCTCTTGTATAATTGAAGCTACAAACTAGGTTTTGACAATAGGTTGGAGTTGTTAACCAACCCCAACCACTCCATGTGACTAAATGGCCAGCAAACAAGCTCCAAATCTCAGCATTCATGCACCATGATGGTCTATAAATAGATTGAAGAGAGAGAAAATCATTTTGTTCACAAAATTTGGCACAAAAACTTACTAAACTATCTCAAGCCTCTCACCTCCGAAATTATCTAGCATTTCAGTCCCTTAGATCAGCCCCACGAAGTCCCATAACAGATCGGAAGCCAAAAATCAGAAAAATCAAAGATTGGATCAAAGAAATGTATAAAATCTCAAAAATTAGAAATCATTCGATTCCATGTTAATTGTTGAAATTGATTGTTTAAAGTTGTGTAATAGGGAGTTTATTAATGTTCTGGGTTGTTAGATTCATGACCCATAATATCAAAGTGCTCAAAATCAAAGTTTTTCCAACTTTTAAAAAAACCGAAATCTGTTATTTTAAGGCAAATGTCAGGCCTTATATCTCTGTGATTATTTAGTATTTTTGGTGTTTGTAAGTTGTTATATGTAGTATTTAATATGCTCTTTAAGGTGCAAAAAGAATCAAGTTCATATCTCTTATATATCGGGAGTTATTCATGGTCAAAACAAGTTGTCCAAAACTGTGAAATTACCGAACCCAGAATTTTTTATGAACAATTTCCGTGGTGAACTTTGACCGGCTATTTCCTGTTATATCCGTTGTTTTTATATGTATTTTAAGTGTTATAGTTGTAGTACTACATGATGTCTACACACTGGAAGTGATAGATCACAAAAACGTTACACGGATTGCAAGTTATAGAGGTCCAAAGTAGGCACCTCGAACTGTTTTTCGTGAAGAACAGTGTTGTCAGATAGTTTGGAGGCTTATATCTCCCAGATCTGTTGTTGTTAATCCGTGATGTTTGTTGGTAATTGTAGTGTTACATGAGTACTACAAGATGTATGTGTTAGATCGCCTAGAAACATTATGTAAAGAAAGTTATTCATGGTTAAACCACCCCCCTAGCACACTGGTTTATGTTTCTGGAAATCCTCAAAAACAGCTATAGCGACAGAAAGTGTCGCTATAGCCCTTTAGCGACAGTTTTATTAATAATTTTCAGAAATTAATTAATAAATAGAAAAAAAATAGTTTTTAATTATTAAAAATACACAATAAATTATTAAAAATTATTTTAAATTCTGAAAATTAGTTTTTAATTATTTTAAATATATTTCATAAATATTTAATATTTTTGGAATATTAAAAGTAATTAATTTATTTAATTATAATATTAAATAAATTATTTAAAAATAATTTTATTTCATGAAAAATCATTTAAAATTATATTATGATATAAGAAAATAATTTAAGTTATTTTTGATAACTTTTAATATTATGTGATAATTTTCATTAATAAATTAATATTAATGATAATTAAGTTATTTATTAAATGAATTAAATAAATGAATTAAAAATGATTTTATTATATTAAAAATCATTTTAAATAATAATAAGGTATTTAAAAATATTTTAAGTTATAAAATATAACTTTTAATATTTAAAGGTAAATTTTATTAATTAATTATGATTAATTATAATAAAGTTATTTAATAATTATATTAAATAATTTAGTTTAAAAATTATTTTAATATTACAAAAATCATTTTAAATAGAAATAAAGTGTTTAAAGATATTTTAAGTTATAAAATATAACTTTTAATATTTAAAGGATATTTTCATTAATAATTTAATATTAATGATATTTAATGATTAATGATATTAAATTTATTTAATAATTATATTAAATAAATAGTTTAAAAATAGGTTTTATTTATTTAAAAATCATTTAAAAAGGATGTTAATGATTTAAAAAAATTTTAAGTTATAATTATGCCTTTTAATATTTGGATAAATAGTTCATTAATATTTAAATATTAATGGTAATAATGATTTTAAATGTTTAAGAATCAATTAAATGTTTTAAAAATATTTTGAGTTATTATACATAACTTTAATATTTTGGCAATGGTTTCATTAATAGTTTAATATTACTTAAATATTTATGATAATAGAATTGTTTGATATTTAAATCATTTAATAATGATTCTGATATTTCAAAATTATAATAAATGATTATAATGATTTAATAATTATTATAAGGCCATGAAAAATAGTGTGACTGATGTTTAAGTTATTCAAATGGATATTGAACTACGGTTTAGAGTCTTAGACTCGATATTTACCCGATAAAGCTGTCGGTAGACCGAAATAGATCAGAAATTGATCTGGACTTAGATAAATTGGTTAATTAACTGTTTATTTGTGATTCAATGGTTATTAAGGTTGTATGACAATGTGATTAGGAAAGTGTTGATGTTTGATTATGAGTTAACGATTGTTGAACATGTGTAATAATGTGAATAGGAAATATGCTGACTGCAATAGGCAGTGTTATGTGTACGATATGTTGTACTAATCAGTAAAATGATCTGATTAATGATAGGTTGTGATAGAAAAGAGTAGATCTAAGTTGCGTAAGTGTAAGCAGCGCATCAGGCAAGTGTCCGAACTTTGCATTTTCTTTATGCAATGGACAGAAGTGAGAAGTTTAGAATTATTGTTATTATTGTACAGATTGTTAAACTTATATTATATATGCCCATTGATTATCAACATGTTAGTATATGATAATTCGAATATATATTCTGTTCGTTAATTTCTAGAAATGATTATACAAGTGTCCCCACTTGGATAATCATGGTATTCAATCGCATGTTGATACACCTTTGATATACATATATGTTGAATTATATATTATTGTTGAATAAGATAAGAACTTTGTTATGAAAACCCGACAGGTATGAACATCCCGATAATGGGAAAATTTTTATGCGCCCAAGGCGGACAGAGTTCTTATACATGTAGTATTGATCAATACAGGGTACAATGGGGCTGATCACCCTCCGTGCCCGTAAGTCATGACGATTTACCGATGAATTTCTGTTCAAACCTTTTCGAAAATGAAAAACAATGTTCATAGTATGTCACTGAAACCCCATGTATAGTCAATACGTAGTTTCAAAAATTTGAAAGAGGGTTGTTATGTTATTATTATTGGTACAGATTACTTCACAACTACTAACTAGTTGTAGAAGAATATTATAAAGAAAACATTTAAATTCTTTCAGTCTATATATATATAATACTTGCTGGGCAATCAAATGCTCATCCTTGCTTAATTTAAATGTTTTCAGCTAAGTGTGAAGGACCAGAAGGATCTGTCAAGAACAAAGGAAAAGGAAAAGTTGCTGAATGACTTTATATGCTACTGTTTGTAATAGTTTTAGATTATGAAGACTATGATATATATATTTATATATGTTATGACATGTAATGAATATTTAAAGGTTACGTACTTGGGAGAAAGACTCTGATGTAATTATAATTTAAGTTTAAGTTTTATATTATTGTTATTATTATTAGTAGTATTCCGCTCATAGAAATGGTATCGTGAAGTACCGAGTTCGGGTTTCAAGTATCTGGGTTCGGGGACTTTACATCTCAGGTGCTTTCTCAGCCCCAATTCCTTCACTCCCTCCTCACTTTCCACCCTCATTTCCTCATCTCTCCTCTCGTCGCCGCCCTGTCGTCTTTTGACGACGAGCCCATCTCAAAACATGTGATTGATCTGATAATTCAGCTCTGTGGCTCAAGTGAGGAGTCGCCTACAATGAGTTCGTGGCTAGGTTTTCGGATCGCGTGGCGTCTAGCGCGCTGACTTGGGGTAGACGCCAGGTGTTTATGGTATGCTTCTAAATTTGATAATTAATTAAATCTGAAATGATATTTGTGGATTTTCTAGAGTTATAGTTTGTAATTTCATTTTGATTTTCAAACATGAAATGTAGCATAAGATACCTTGGATAAATTTGGTGAGAATTTGAGATAATATGTATGCTTAATATTTATAGTTGTCGACTGATTTGATTTACTACTCAGTACACCTCTGTATCGTGTGGTAGGTGGGCTGAAGCTACTTAAATTTACCTCTCTTCTGGTAATTGGGTAAAGATTTGTGCTTCATTAGACATGGTTGTTGAGATTATGGTAGGAACTGATCCTAAATGCATTTTGAAATTTTAGAATGCCAGATGCAATATTAGGGTGCAGTGTATATCAGCGGCGCTTATTTTGTGAATTGTGTAGACTTTTAGTTGTTTAGGGGTAACATAGTGCAGAGCTTATTTTTGTGGAGTTGCAGATTTTCATTTTTTTAAAAACTGCATTAGTTAAATTTTCACTCCCAAAATTTTTAGGGTTCAAATCCTGGTCGGGTAAAAGTAATGCTTAGCAGAGCCTTAATCTTAGGTAAGTATATCTATTATGTTTATGTTGATGATGAGCTTAAGAAGCTGGTACTGGTACAAATTCGGATGCTACATTTTTGATTATGTTCCTTTTGAAGTTGTTTTATTTGGAATTCAATCGTTGTAAACTAAGTGGCAAGACATGGTTTTGGCTTTTGTCTACAAGTGCTTGTGGATTGAAATGTTGGTATTATTAAGTGGTTGAGATTTTTCATGATGTGCTAACTGATGTACTATAGTTTTGGGTTAGGATATTAAGTCAGAAATAAAATTGTGCTTGTGGGTAAGCAGGTTTAGTTTGTGAGTAAAGCAAGAAGTCAAGATCTGATTCTTGTAGACAGGTGAGCAGAAAAGCTTTGTAGATAGATTTAGCACTTTGTTTTCTTAACTCTTGAACACATTAGACATTAGCACTGGTAGCAGCAGCGTATCATCATCTCTTGCATACTAGTCTAATTCAAACACTTTGTTTTCTTAACTCTTAAACACATTAGACATTCGTAATAGTTCGCAGAATGGAATAAATGTACCAGATGCAAATCTTGTACCAGTGGCATCTAAGAAGAGGTTTAGGACAAAATTCAGTAAAGAACAGATAGATAAAATGCATGAAGTGGCTGAGAAACTGAGGTGGAAGATACAAAAGGAAGATGATGAAGAAGTGCAACAACTCTGTGATGAATTGGGGATGAAGAGACAAGTGTTAAAGATTTGGAGTCACAACAATAAACAAGCCATGAAGAAGAAAGAACAGCATGAGTAAGATAATTAAACAATGGAAGTACCCAGCATTTTTTGAGGTACTTGATTTTAATTAGGTAGGAATTAAAAAAAATTGTATGGAGATTAATTAGGTGTTCATAATTGAATGTAGTAAGGAAACAATTAACATTAATTAGAGAGCCTGTTGCTTTACTTCACATGATTTGAGTCCATTTTATTAATAAAAATCTAAATAATGATGTTGTTAGCAGTTAAGATATGTCCTCTTGATTATATGCCTATATATTCTTGGTGAATATTAAAATTAACTAAGCCTGGCCCGGAACTTTCTTTTACTCTTGATCCACCTGCTTACTCCTAAAAACAAATATAATTAGCTAGTGATTACTTCACTTTTCATTCTGATATCATCAATTACACATCTCACATTTTAATTTTCTCCGAATACTTTAGTCAGAGTGTTTAGTCAGAGTGTTTATTTTTTCTGGTATAATTAGGTGTTTATATTTGAGAATGTACAAAATATAATTTAGTGGCATCTGATTTTACCAACAAATCATTAGATGAAAATCTAATGATTTGTTGGTAAAATGTTTTAGAAATCACCAGATATTAGTCTGCTTACTTTTCACGATTCTTGTACAACCATATTATTATATTCTGCATTTTGATTTTTAAGACATTGATTGTAGTCTTAAAATGTCTTAATTTTTTAATGGCATAACATTTTTGCAGTTGCCTGATTATTCATGTTCAAGGAAGAGACCTGGCATCTGGGTCAGTTCTTTGTGGTTGTATTCATCTGGTCGACTTGGCAGGAAGTGAAAGAGTAGACAAATCTGAGGCTGTAGGAGATAGATTAAAAGAAGCACAACATATCAACAAATCTCTATCTGCTCTTGGAGATGTTATAGATGCACTTGCCCAAAAAAACCCTCATTTTCCATATAGAAACAGTAAACTCACATAGTTGCTCCAAGATTCTCTTGGTATTGTTTATATCTTTTACCTGCGTAAAAATATTTTCTCTTTCTTCTCACTCTTATTAACTCGTCCATGTTGAATTGACTGTTGTGCTTTTTTGTACTTTTAGATTGCTAATCTTAAGTCAGCCTTGGCAAAGAAAGAGGGAGAAGACCTCCAGCAATCCAAGTTGGTCAGAATGATGTCTTCTGCGTCTTCACCTTCAAATTTTAGTTTGCAGAGTGTTAAGAACATATCAGACGATCGCAGGCAACCAACGAAGGATGTTGGTAATATAGAGGTATACATTACATCCATTGAGGCACATTTTTTTTATTCTTGTCTAGAGTATGCTAGATGCAGCTTTCTAAGTTAAAGAACGAATTAGCAGTAATAAAAATGACTGAAAATTACCATTTATATTGCTCACATAAACTATAGTTGATTTGCGCAAATTAAACTACGTATGCCCAGTCCATTGGAGAACAGAGAAGAGTGGAGTCACACTGCATTATGGGGGGAAAGAACTTGAGAAAACTAGAAAAGAAAAAAGAAGACAACACGAATGCATGTGAAAGTGACACATGAATGTCAACGGGATAAAGTTCATTGCATCACAGAGTTACAATTTTGGTTTCTTGTTTGCAGGTTAGGAACAACTCCAAACCAAAGGAGAGAAGACAGAGCTTAGATCTTCAAGACATGTTAGTGGCCTCAAATAAATCATATGTTGCATGTACAAGCTACCAGAAGAGACTTGCATCCTCAAATCTTCTTTAGTATTTTCTCAATGCATAATTGTATATGAATATTGTTTCAGCATCACTAATTTTTAGAAAGAATATTCTACTCCGTTCTTAATCAAATTCTATCTACAAGATGTGGTTTATTTTCATTTATTTCATTAGGAGTGTGGTGCAGGCTGGAGTGCGAGAGGACTGAACTTATCAAGAAGCAGGAAATACTGATCCAAGGATGGAGGAAGGAATTATAGGAGCAATTGGAAAAGCACAAAATCGAGTTAGAGAGGGTATAATTAATGTAATCGATATCTTTTGTACTAATTGTAATGTTGTAATGTGAATGATTTTAAATGATGTATATAATATTTTTTATATTTTATTTTATAATGTATTTGTGTTTGTTGAATAAATTTTCATTATTAATTAATTTTTTTTTAAATATAAAAAGGCTATAGCGACGGTCGCTGAGCGTCGCTATAGACATCTAAACATGATTTTGGCATGACCTATAGCGACGGTCGCCGATCGTCGCTATAGGCCAAAAGACCGTCGCTATAGGTTTTAACAACGGCTTCTACAGCGACGGTCGCCGACCGTCGCTATAGCCTATAGCAACGGTCTTTTGGCCTATAGCGACGGTCGGAGACCGTAGCTATAGGTCAATTTTCTAGTAGTGATATAAATACTTATATATATGTTGTTTCCATCAAACTCTATTTGATTGAGCCCGAAATTCACATCCGGTGCGTTTACCACTTTTATAAATATATACACACACACACACACACATTTCTATCAGGTCTGAAGTTTACTTTGTGGCCTTTTATTGTTTTATTTACATTTTGCCCCACCTAGATTTTACTTCGTGGTGGTTGATAGCTTTTACAGCTTTATTTATATTTTTCAATCCCCCATAGAGGTGCTTCGTGTTGATTATCTGTACATACATATATATAGGGTCCAGATCAGGTAAGGACTCCCTTACGATACTAAAATACGGACTTTTTTTTTGCTTTTTTTTTAAAAACAACTAAAAAAAAGTTTAATATTTTATGGAACTGGAATTTTTCCATAATACAGTGTTTTGGGTGTGATTTGAATACATATAACAAAACAAGTCTGTACAGTCTGTACAGACTGTACATACATTTTTTGCTATAGGTATCAAAATCAAGCCCAAAACATTGTATTCTGAAAAAATTTCAGTTCCATAAAATATTAAACTTTTTTTTAGTTGTTTTAAAAAAAAGCCAAAAATATCACGCCCAAAACTTTGTATTATAAAAAAATTTCAGTTCCATAAAATATTAAACTTTTTATATATATATATATATAAACTTTTTACAGCTTTAATATAAATTGCTATATCATGTGAGCTTAGGAATCATGTGATCACAGATTCTGTCTTCTGAATCTAGATTCGGTTCCCGTGATGGACAATTTCAGGTGTACACGGCTTGTAATTTATTCACGGTGTTTGAATTTCCTTAGACGGCTCTCATGCCCACAAGGAGTTCAGCACTACTATGTATCTTATTTTCTCGAAGATGCTTTGTATCTCAAAAAATAAAAGCAATCCAGCTGAACACATAATAAAAATGAAAGTATCAAAGGCCTCAATTACTATTGAGCACAAGGGTTTGAAAAACCTCTTTTTACAAAACATCATTGCTATATCTTGTTAAAACTAAATTTTTATATAGAAATTCAAACCCTTTGTATATAGGTGCGAACGAGGCATAACACTACTTTCAAATAATTACATATTTATCCACACACACACACATTCATATAACAATTTAAATGAAAAGTGGCTATCACCGTGACAACACGAATGTCGGGGGGTGTCTAACACTTTCTCTCTGCATAACCAAGTCCCCAGACCCTAACGAATCTCAATTTCACAAACCCGTTAAGCAGTGTCACATCACTGGGTCAATGTTTAAATCTTTTCTCGGTTGTGCTGGTACAACCATTTAAAAAATCAACTGGCGACTCTTACAGTCTAATCATTGACATATACATGTCGGACCTTTTTAAAACGTATTTTTTCAAACAAATCTCACCTAACATGAGAACACCAAAAGATAAGAACAGAAAATGGACAAATAAAAGTCCCGACGTCGACAAATCTGACTGGTAAACGAAGATATTCTTGAGAAAATATTTCACTATTAGCTACACTCAAAGTATACGTATACTAGAAAGAAATACACACAATATTATAGAAGAATTCATTGATTCTGGTGTGATTTTTATTTCTTAACTATACATCCTATTTATAGGAGAATGGCAGAGCACTATTTAATCACGGATGAACAGTTAAATTTTGGACGATTTCACGGGCGAGAATCTGATTTTTACTATTTATTATTGTGCAATAAAATTTTCTAATATAATAAAAACTTTATATAAAATATAATATATTCTAATTATAATCTAATAAAACAAATAACTTTATATATAATATAAAAATTATTCTGTTTTATTGAAAAAGGTTATGTTTTATTACTATTATAATAATAATAAAATAAAACTGAGACAACTTTCTACTGACGATTTTGAAAAATGAGTAAGTGGGGATCCATGTAATAAGCCAAACTTACAACAAATACTTCATGACAAACCCCTCTATTTATATCAAAAATTGAAAAAATATTTTACTTATCTTCAATAAGCACATTTTAATCGTTTAATAATTATTCATCATTAATATTATAACTAACAATATTGACAACCAAATCATTCCCAAGAAAGAGGGGGGGTTTTGATAAGGATTTCTCCTTATTGGCGCAAAATTAAATAACCTAACACCTTTCCTCGACAAAAATTTCTAGACATTGTCAATAATGCAAATAATAATATGAATAACAACTTCGTCTCAATTATTGATTTAATAATATAAAATATTGTGTAGATGATATAGGGACAATAATTGAATCAATAATATGAGATACTATGCAGCAACTATTGTGGAAATTATTAAATGAAACGGAGTGACTTTTTAAGTAAGCATCAATAATCAGAGATATTGTACAATACCATGTGCTACTGTGCAACTACGTATATTATTGTTCTTTTATCACCGGTATTTCAATAGTTAACGGTAAAAGTTTTGCCGTTATTTTTATAAAAAGGTTATTTCTGCCACTTTCTATATCCGACAGTAATTCCAGTGTGGGTCCAGTAGTGATTGTGTCATCGTACGAATACTCCCCGATAAAGAGAATATTCCCTGACCAAACTAATATTTTATGATAACTTGCTTACTTTGTAAAATTTGCATATATCACCTAGAACTATAGCATTATTTCAAATCACACCTTATTATTTAAAATAATAATTAAAGAAAATTAAATCTTTATTCATAAAAAATTGTAGTCTTACAACTCTCCTCCTTATGAAATTTCGTCCTCAAAATTGATGTACGTACTTGGTATGCCGAAGAGGTGAGGATACCTTATTTTTATTTTAGATTCTAACTCCCAAGTCATTTCCTCAATATTGTGGTTTCTCCATAACACTTTGACTTGAGGTATAACCTTTGAGCGTAGAATATGTTCCTTCTTATCCAAGATCTTGACAAGTACCTCCTCATACGTTAAAT
The DNA here is from genome assembly GCA_020205505.1 of Panax japonicus. NCBI lineage: Eukaryota > Viridiplantae > Streptophyta > Magnoliopsida > Apiales > Araliaceae > Panax > Panax japonicus. The sequence continues at coordinate 32,263,900 of CM035110.1, read as the reverse complement.
CTTCTGCTATCTCATCTGGTTCTAATTCAATAATGTGGTTTGGGTCTTCCACATATTTACGTAACATAGATATGTGAAAAATGTTATAAACACGAGACATACTTGGAAGTAAGGCGAGTCTATATGCTACAGTTCCTACTCGATCGAGGATTTCAAATGGACCAATAAATTGAGGGTTGAGCTTTCTTCTCTTTCCGAATCTCGTAACTCCTTTCCATGGAGTAACACATAACAATACATAATCTCTAACATTGAATTCTATGTCCCTTCGATGAAGATTAGTATAACTCTTTTGTTAATCTTGTGAGGTTTGTATACGTTGATGGATCACTTGAATCTTTTTTGTAGTCATGCGTACTAATTCTGGGTCTGTTGCTTGAGAAACTCTAACTTTATCGGTTAAAGTCAGTTCTACTCGTATATTTATCATCTTCACGTGGGTCCCTTGAGTTTTTAACTCTATCTCCATCCTTTGAAAGTCATATAAAATCGGTCTTTGTGTTAACAACATCGCACTCGTACCCGCATATGATCTTCTACTCAACACGTTAGCTACCACGTTCGCTTTACCAGGATTGTATTGAATGGCATTGTCGTAATCTTTCAACAGCTCGAGCCAACGTCTTTGGCACATGTTAAGTTTGTTCTAGGTGAAGAAATATTTGAGGCTTTTAGAGTATATTAAGATTTCATCAATAGAGACAACCACAAAATGATCTAAATATTCCTTGAATACTCGGTTCATCATATCCATGAAGGCAGCATGAACATTAGTCAATCCGAAAGATATAACTAGAAATTCGTAATGCCTGCATAGAGTTTTAAAAGCGGTCTTTGGAATGTCATCAATTTTAATCTTTAACTGATGAAATCCAGAATGAAGATCGATCTTTGAGAAGAATTTAACACCTTACAGCTGGTCAAACAGGTCATCAATGCGAGGTAACGGGTACCTATTTTTGATGGTGATATGATTCAACTTCTGATAGTCAATGCAAAGTCGCATACCCCCATCTTTCTTCTTTACAAATAAAATAGGAGCACCCCTAGGAGATGTACTAGGACGAATGAAACCAATGTCTAACAACTCCTGTAGTTGGGTTTTTAACTCCTGAAGTTCAATAAGAGCCATTCGATATGGGGTTTTGGAAATGGGTTTTGTACCGGATTCAAGGTCAATACAAAATTCAATTTCATGCTCTGGGGGTAGGCCATGAAGTTCTTCGGGAAATACGTCAGGAAATTTATTAACAACAGAAATATTATTCAAATCTGACGTATTTTTGTTTAAATTCATGACATGGGCTAAAAAAGCTTGACATACATTTTTTTAATAAACGAATGGCTTTATGGCTTGATATGATAGTGATTGACTTTAGTGGTTTGGTTGCTTGAATTCATATAACAGGTTGGTTAGGAATATAAAAACTAACGACCTTACGAAAATAATAAAATTTAGCATGATGAGTAGTTAACCAATCAATTCCTAAAATCACATCAAATTCAAGTATCTTCAAAGAGATGAGATCAACAGGTAATGTGAGGGTGTCGATTTGAATTAAACAAGATTTATAAATGGTGGATGTAATGAAGGTTTCTCCCAACGGGGTTTCAACCGATAAGTCAAAGTCTAATTTCTCAGGGGTCAAGTTTAAACGTTGAGCACAATTAGGTAAAATAAAAGAGTGAGTAAAATTGGTATCTAATAAGTTATAAACTTTGTAAGAGTTTATGATTAGCTTACCCATGATAACTTCGTTCGGGTTCCTTGCTTTTTGGGAAGTCACGACAAACGCTTTCCTTTAAACAATCGACTTTGACTTGTCTGGGACAGCCTTTGGTGTCATCATTACTGTTGGACTTGGCTTTGTTGTAAGATAAAATCGAGCTAAGTGACATTCCTTTCTGCAATTGTAACATACTTTGGGTTGATGCGTACAGTTTGGACTGATGTGTCCCTCCTGTCCGCATTTGTAGAATATGACCTATGGTAGTTTTCCTTCCTTAGAAACAGGTGCTGGTGCTGTTGCCGATGTCTTTCTGTTGTCATTGTTGAATCTTCTATTCTTAAAGTTGTTCCCACTTAGTTCACCTCTCTTATTATCTTGGCCATGATTACCACCGAAGTGGTTACCATTTCTGGCATGATAATTTCCTCCACGATGGTTATCATTGTTCCGATGACAGTTGCCACTGGTACGATTATTATCGTGTTGTTGGTTATTGTCTTTTGGTTAAGCTGACTCATTATCTTGCTCCAATAAGTGACCCCTATTAACAACATCTGAATACAAACAAAGTTGATGAGAAATGAGGTATTGACGAATTGCATGCTTCAAACCTCGCAGAAACATTCGTGTCATTCGCTCCTCATTATCCACCAAATGGGATGCAAACCGGGATAACTTCCCAAACTTGGCCTCGTATTACGATATAGTCATGTTGTTATGTTCCAGTTTAATGAATTTTCACCTCCTCCATGTGACGAATACTTTCTGGAAAATACTTGTTGAATAATTCTTGGAACTACTGTAATGACCCCAAAAATTCATACCATTTAAATCTCGACTTCGGTCGTTAACCATACATTAAATCTCTAATTTTACATCATTATTCGATATTAAAAACACTAAAATTGCGGAATATTTAAAACTTTTATACATTTACTTCTTTCTTGCCCTGAATCGCAACCTTTACATTACATCTTTTTTATTCAATCTTATATCATGAATCGATACAACAAAATGACTATACAAAGTCTTACATCATAACTAAATATCCATATACATTGGATAGCTCAACTTACAATTAAACAACATGTTACGTTCAAAATATGAAATACATTTCTCATAAAAACATAAGTAATCTTCGTGAATATAGATCTCTATAACTCACTTAGCACATATCTTTACCTTAAAATCTTGACCTGCAAAAGTGGTTATTTGCAAGAGTGAGCTCGATAGCCCAGCAAAGTCTAACAGTTTTCATGCATCACATAACACATAATAACATGCTCGATATACATCTCATTAAAGTAGCATGGCATAAATGCTTTTAATTCACATAACAAATATAAAGATTGAGTTCCTTACTCAATCATCATTACTTAGTCAAAACAATGCAGTCATATATTGACTTTAACATTTTATGATTTCATTATGCATAACATATCATGCAATTCAAAAAAGTTCATCAATTCCACATAGAAAATAGGAATCGAAAGACTTGCCTTGATCATTGTTTACCAATAATAGTTTAACAGCTTACAGTTATCTGCACTTCACGTGCCCTACACAATTATATAATCATACACATCAACTATTAGTCACATAACAACATATAGTAATTATAATGTAAACTCTACTCCATATCTCATAATCATTCCTATTAATTAGCACACAATGTTCAATTAGATTGTGTTAACTCACTATATTTCTTCTTAGTCAAACTCGAAGTTCATTTAAGTGCTTAAGTCTTGCTAGGACTACTTATTGGTTTTATGTTAAACCCATTTCATATCCTATAATATTCATTTCAATTGAATTGAAACACTTTTTAAGTTCGTTAACACTTGGCATGGTGTTTCGACGTTCATTCGTCACACGCCCGATTTGCCTCTCTTGTGTATGCTTACTATGCTTCAATAACTTATCTAATACATCATTTATTCATGTTAAGCATCATTATATTTACTAAAATTCATGTTTTATAACTTAAGGCATCATCTTTTATGGTCAGGAGCACTACACATGCATATGTGCATGCCTGACGCCCTTCGATTGCCCTCAAAAACATAACAGTCCTAAATATGACCATTTTGACTACTGTTAAAGACCTCAAATTAAAAATATTAAAGCATGAAAGTTGTAGGTCTATTCGTCTTCGTTCCGGATCATCTTGAATCAACTTAATTGGACTTCGTATGAGAAAGTTATGGCCGTTTTACTACAGGAGGCCAAAACTGTCCGACTCAGACTTTTGTACCCTCGCCGTGGCGCGAGAACTAGGCTAACTAGTGGCGTCGTAGTGCGAGATTGGCGCCGGGGCGCAAATTTCAGCGCTGGGGCGACAACGTCTGGTGCTGGGGCGCGAATTTTGGCACTGGGGCGCGAATTTCGATGCTGGGGCTCTATTTTTGGCGCTGGGGTGCCGAAACTTACAGAACTCAATCACGAAAAACAGAACAACTAAATTTCTGTCTATAAATTAATTTCTAACACTAATTAACATACATAACTTCATCGTAAACTACACATAAACGTTAACAATCATCCATATAACAATTACCAACAATTAAATAACTACTTTAGAAAACTTAATTCTTTGAAAACACTATTTTTAAGAAAAACTCCATTGTTAACGTTGTTTAACACTGTAATATAAATAATAACCCAAACTTGATTACTTTAAAGTACGATTCTCTGAAATTCATACCCAATTAACATACATAAGCTTCAATTTCATATTTAGCATACAATCACATACTAATTTTGTTATATTCCAAAACATGTTCATGTTCATCCTCATATGTCCACTGTAAAACCAATTTCGTTTCTCTTTGAACGTATTTGTAAACTATAATCATATATATATGCTAGTTATTATCAAAACATATGGTTTCATCATTAATTAGTAAAACATATAGATTACAGAAATTTTTTGTAAACATATTATACCTCGGTGAATGAATTTCAAGAACACAGAGACTAAGGAATTATACTGTAAAAGATATATGTTAAGATTATAAAACATACCTTTTGTTGCTTTGAAATTACTTACTAATCACTAAGAAACGTTTTGGAATTACAGAACCCTTTCTCTCAAATTTCTCTAATACTTCTCTCTCAAACCCTTTGTAATTCTCCTTCTCAGAAAACTTCTATTTTTCTTCTTAGGCTTAAGCCAAATGCATTATACGTAAACTAAAACTAACCCAAATGCATGTCTTATTAAAACGCACGTCATATCCCTTCGTGACCACAAAAGTCGGGAATTACTGTAATAAATTATACAAAAGTTTGAGAATTTTTTTCATTACACCCATACATTATCAAACATACATAATCAACTACTAATCCTACTAATTTCCTAAGTCACGGTCTTTCATCTTTCTTTACCCTTTCTTGCTCGGAGCTGCACACGATTTGTTGATTTCGGCTCCCATTTGATCAATTTGGATTTTAAGCTTATCTTGTTCTTCCATAGTTTCTATTAACGCCTTTCGCAATTGGTTATTTAGTAGCTTTTCTATTTCCCACAGCTTTTCTAGAGAAGAAATCTTATTCTTCAGATTCTGTACTTCAGTTGATGCTTGATCAGCTCTAACTTTAGTGTCTGAATCACTATCTGTTAGTTCCACCATTTCTGGATCTGGTACTACGTTTTCCAATACCACCACCTCATCAAGGTTGTCTGCACTATGAGCCTCTATTTCAGCTTTTGGCTTTGATATCGGCTCCTTCTTTACGATTAGAGAGTATCCTAATTCATTTCCACCTGACATCTACACATAACTTATCTTGATTAGTAAATAGTATATACACACAACAAACCATAGTTTTATAAGAATTATATTTTATTTTGTTCAACGATGAATTTATTCAATTCATCTACTTCTAAACTCTATATGAGTTATTTGTATTTTCAACATTTCCCTCTGTTCTAAGGTTATAGCCTAAGGTCGATGCCACCTAAGGTTTCTAACCCTAAAGCTTTGATACCAACCTGTGACACCCCAAAATCCGGGTACTTGAAACCCGAACTCGGTGCTTCACGATACCATTTCTATAAGCTGAATAATACTAATAATAATTACAATAATATAAAATTTAAACTTAATTTACATATGCATCAAAGTTTACTCCCAGGTACGAGACCTTTAAACATTCATTACATCATAGATAATAAGTATCATTATCTTAATAAACTATAACTATTACACAACATATTATAAATCTCATTCGTACAGCTTTCCTTTCCCTTTGTTCTTGCCTGAACCTTCAGGTTGATCATACTTAACTGAAAACATTTAAATTTAAAGCAAGAATGAGCATTGGATTACCCAGCAAGTAATAACAACAATATAAATTAGCTGAAAGAATTAAATGTTTTCTTTGAAAGACACTTCTACAACGAATCAATAGTTGTGAAGTAAGCTAAACCAATAATAACAACATATCACTTCTATATGTAATCTTTGAAACTATGTATAGACTATAACTGAAGATCAGTCAACATACTATGAACATTGTTTTCTATTTTCGAAAAGGTTAAACAGAACTTCATCTGTAAACCGTCATAACTTATGGGCACGGGGGGTGATCAGCTCGTTATGCCCTGTATTGATCAATACTACATGCAAGAACGATATTATCGTTCACTCTATCCACCTTAGGTGCACAAAAGTTTTCTCATATTCGGGATGTTCATACTTAGTCGGGAATCCAAACCAAAACAATCTGGTTGGATACAATAACGTTCTATCTTGTTCAACAATATTTTTATGTCTAGCTGAATCAAATAGCTTAGACGGCTTTTAAGTCCACGTATACATACTTGAAATCAATAAGTATGTATCAACATATGATTAAATACAAAGTTTATCCAAGTGGGGACACTTATCTAACCCTATATACGAATTAACGAACAGAATAAATATCTGATTTATACAATAATACAATGATCGGATAATGTAAGAACTTGTATGAATACAAAGATTGAATACATAATCAATAATATTAGAGTTAATAATCTAGCACAATAATAATATAATTCTGAAACATTCTTACTCATGTCCATTGCATAAAGTAAATGCAAAAGTAGGATACTTGCCTAAGCTGCTGCTTACAATAACGCAACTTAGATTAATCTTTTATACAGCGACCTATCAGTAATAAGATCATTCGTGCAATTAGAATAATATATCGCAACACATAGTATTGCTAATTGCAGCCAGCACATAATAATCACATTGTCACATATGTTGAACAGTCATTGGATCATAAACAGACACATATCAAGTCAATTTATCTAAGTCCAGATCAATTTCTGAAATATTTCTATATACCAACGGCTTTATCAGGTAATTATAGAGTCTAAAACTCTAATCTGTAGTTCAATATTCGTTTAGATATTTTAAATATCAGTCATACTATTTTTCATAGCCTTATAATAATTTTTAAATAATTATTATACTTTATCATGAATTTTTCAAACATTGAAATCATTATTAATTGATTTAAATATTAACTAATTCTATTATCATTAATATTTAATTAATATTAAACTATTAATGAAACTATTACCAAAATATTAAAGTTATTTATAATAACTCAAGATATTTTTAAAGTATTAATATTACCTTTAAATGATTTTTAAATTAATAAAATCATTTTAAAACTATTTATTTAATATAATTATTAAATAAACTTAATATCATTAATATTAAATTATTATCAGTAATATTGATTTATTAATTAAATTATCCTTTAAATATTGAAAGTTATGTTTTATAACTTAAAATATCTTTAAACACTTTATTTTCCTTTAAAAATGATTTTTCTAATATTAAAATCATTTTACATTACTTTATCTAATATAATTATTAAATGAATCTAATATCTTTAATATTAAAATATTAATATTTTTCATGACAAAATATCAAAAGTTATATTTTATAACTTAAAATATTTTTTATAATCTCTATATCATTTTCATATAAATTTTAAATCATTAATTCTATTTTTCATCATTTATTTAATATCTTTATTAAATAACTTAATCATCATTAATATCTAATTAATAATGAAAATCATCACAAAATATTAAAAAATATAGAAAATAACTTAAAATATCTTTTTATATCATAACCTATTTTTAAATGATTTTTCATGTATTAAAATTATTTTTAAATAATTTATTTAATATTATAATTAAATAAATTAAATATTTTTTTATATCCCAAAAATATTAAATATTCGTGAAATATACTTAAAATAATTAAAAACTAAATTTCAAACTTTAAAATAATTTTTAGTAATTTATTTGGTATTTTTAATAATTAAAACTAATTTTTTTTTCTATTTTTAATCACTTTCCTAGAAATTATAAAATAAAATTATTAATAACCGTCGCTATAGTCTATAGCGACACTTATCTGTCATGTTAGGTGTTATTGTCCTCAAGAACATTGATAAGTCAGTGCACAAGGTACCCTATTTGACCGAGCCTAATTCTCATCTCGAAATGTTTCTGGGCTACCTAATGGTCAGATCTTATAGTGTTAATGTAACACTACAATTAACAATCAAAATCCAGGTCATAACATACAACATCATGAAAATCTAGCCATTCAAACTTCCTGTCAGGCGTGTTCATCATATTCTGGGCTACCCAGAAAACTATAGTCATGGTCGGTCAACACATTTCGTGGCCTTAAATCTGTCAATATGTTAATGTTACAAGTTTTCTGCTCGTCGGGACATATAGAAAAACTATCAGAGAACATGTTACAAGCAATCGTAGGATCTAACAATTATTAATGAAATCGGGTTAAGGCTTAGAAAATCGTGTCAGAGTCTGTTCTTCATTTCTGGGTTTTCCAGAAATGAAGAACAGATCGAGGGTGCATGTTTGGGCTTCCACAACTTGATGATCGTGCAATATTTTTCTGATCTAAGAATTCAAGGTTGTAGTAAACATGTAGATAAAGATATATATTACATAAAAACAACAGATCAAGCAAATCTAATTCGGTCAAAGTACCCTCCCAAATATGTTCTTGAACATTTCTGGGAAACACTGAAATGTTCTTGAGCAGTTTTGGCTACCAAGTTTGACCACCTCTAGATTTATTTCTGTTAAGTATATATGTGATACAAAGACTTTAAGATTTAATATTCATGTCCTTTTACAACTACAAAACAACAATCATGGCAAAACAAATTACAAGGAGCAAGATCAGAGGCCATCAAAATGCCTGTCAGACCTTCTGGGAAATTTCTGGGCTTCAAGAACAGCCAGTCAATGCCGGTCAACCCACTTTGACCTTAAATAATTTTTAATCTACAACAAATATGAACCTGATTCAAGTTCCAGATTTAAGATCTTACAACATACTACAAGATCCAACACTTAAAACACACAAATTAAAAACCTACAGAGATCTACACGGCCTGACATTCACTGTCAGACATCAAAAAAAATATTTTTCCATATTTTTTTTAGAACATCAAATCTGAGCCTCTAGATGTTATGGATCTAACATCTAGCAACCCAGATCATCATTATATACTACATACTACATGTTTAACACAAAAAACTAACATCTAACACTTCGATCAAGGTCAGATATCTTCTAGGGTTCTTACCTCTTTGTGAACAAATTCTTGATTCTATGCTTCTGATTTGATAAGTGTGATCGCAGGGCTTGATTGGGGACTGATCTAGAACTATAATTTCGTGGGTTTTAGAGAGAGGAGTTCTAGGATGAAGTTGTGAATAATTGTGCACTTTCTCTCTCTTGAATCTATATGTATATTTATATGCAATGCTTTTGGCTGCTAGTAATGGTTGAGAATTGGAGTGTTATAGCTCCTAGCTAGACAATAGGGCGGCTGGCCAGATTTTACGAGATTTGGCTAGCAATAATTCAACTAATGGGACAAAAGGGCATTTTTGTAATTATATTAAATTTTAAGGGTATTCTTGTCCAATGTTATTGAATCTAGGGTTTAATCACTAGATTTTACATCTTAAAGTTTACCAAATAATTTCTAGGATTTGGACAATTAAAAATTAAAGTGTAATAAAATTTTATTTTTAAACACACTAATTAAATTAGGGTTTTTAATAGAAAATTAGGGTTTAAATAATTAGGGTTCCTTAATATCATTAGGGTTCTCAAATTAACAATTAAAGTTTTCTAATTATCATTATAATTTACTAAAACAGTAATTAGGGTTTCTAATATTAGCAGATTAGGGTTTTCAAATAATAATTAGGGTTTCTCCTAATTATAGAAATTATATAATACACAGTAAAATTCATATAACACAATTATTACACAGTCTCGAACTTATAACCGAGTTTACCAATTAGGGTTTAATAACACGATATGAGAGTTTTGACCTAATTTACCATATTTGGCCCACCATTATCAGTCTACACATTTACAGTACATATTTATAGCACTGAAAAATTAAAATATAATTAATATTATATTATTATTATTTTCATCCCTTGATAAAAATCCAAATTTAAGGTTTGGATTCCATATCTGATTTATTCTTCGTATACAACATCAATAATTAAGCTAAAATGATTAACTTAAATATTCTGAACAAATTCATATAATAAAATATTTATTATTATACTTCTAATAATCATTTCATATATTATTTAAATAATATAAAATCATGTTTTCATGGAAAATAATTAATAAAAACATTTTTGCTTACAAAAATTAATTACTATAGCAATATAATTTATGGTGATTAATAATTCTAAAATTATTTATAGGTAATAAATATATTTGCATTTATTATACATTACTTGACACATATTCTCATCATTAAAATAATAATAAAAAAATTATATGCAAAATTTTTTATTTATTTATATGCAAAATATCTGGTTATTACAAAACCACTCATTCGTTACAATCTTCCCTACTTACAAAAATTTTGTCCCCAGAATCGAAGACACAAATTAAACAAATAACTCAGATTAATCTTTCATCATTTTATCTAAATATAGCTTTTATGTTTCCTACTACATTCATTAATTTAACAAATTCTAGGTTTAATTTCATAACTTTCACTTGATCTCAATATATTCTGAGTATTATATATCTTTTAACGCATTCATTTCCTTTTCTAAGGATCGTTATTATCAACACTCGGGATATTACATTCACCATTTCTTCTAAGAATTTCGTTCTCAAAATTTTATTAATTAATATTCAATCTATAAAAATAGATTTTACGTCACTACTTCATTCATTCATTGGTTTCTATAACCACTTTCTTTTCACAAAGATCTTTCTAAAATTATTAACTTTTCTATTAAAAGTTTCACGTTATTCTTTGATAATTCATCTACTTCTCACTTCAAAATCTCTTTTCTCACTTATTCAACATATTCATCATTCAGTGTCGTATTCTACGACTTACTTCTTTCTAAGGAATATTTTCCTTTTTCACTTCAATCTTGAAGAATAACAAGAATCTTCCACAATTGTTCAATAATTGGGAAGTAGTACGAATAACTCATGAATTTAAAAGATTCCAAATCATGCTGAGGGTCACAAGACCGTGAACTCTATTCTCTAGGTTTAATAGTGCTTCACCCCCCCCCCCCCGGGTTCTTCACAATTTAAACCCTATTTGGCAGAATGTTTATCAATCACAAAGACTGAAAACACCCTCCACTCGTATACTAGGTGATCAACCTATTGTACATGTATTGTGCACAAACATTTCAGCGCAAAGTATAAACTAAGCGTAACCTCTAATAAAAGAGTTGTTCATCTCAGAATTTAGAGTGCAAGCATTCAACTGAGGGTCTAATGACCATGAACCTTGTCCAAAGTTATAAGTAATCTTTCAACTTTAACTTTTATAATCATACGATTATAATGACTTCAAGGTACTTAGGGGATAAATCCTTCATACATGTATTGTGCACAAACATTTCAGCACAAAGTATAAAACTAGGTGCAACCCCTAAATAATAGGGTTGTTCATCTCAGCTTTTCAACATATGAATCCAGACCAAAACAATTTGGCTTGGCATAACTTCTCAAGAAACTCTTGAATTTCATGAACATCTTTCAATATTTGTCTAGCTGATATCAAATAGCATAGACCTCTACAACAATTCGGACATCAACCGAAATATACATATACTTACATACATATGTATTCTCATATCTTAAAGAAATCTCAAAAATCTTTTTATGACGTCATGATACCGCACTGTATTTATAGTCCGTTGAGGATTCCGCCATTTGGTGACTTTATCATACTACATCATACCATATTGGGCTATCGATCCTTAGATCACATCCAACACTAGGTAATACTTCATTGATGACTCCATCGTTTTTATCATCTTTGCACCAGGTTAAATGATGCATTAATGATATAAAATACATTTTGATATATTGTAAATCATTTTTGTCTAGCCGAAGCAATTAGCATAGACATACAAATAACAGTATTTTTGTTTAAACTCATTGGTTCCATCATTTGATCCAATGTTTTTCAAGAAAATAAAAGTGTAAACATCAGTACGAAGTCAATAAATTTTGAAAGTCTAGCATAGCTAGTAGATTTAGAATACCTATGCTTCCACCATCAACTCCACTTCCTATAATAATCCATTGCTTAATAGGTCTATCTATTCCTATCATCCTCAATACTCCATTTACATTTATCTATACCCAGTTCGTCAAACTTACCACACGTTATGAGTTCAGGAACTTGCCACAATCATATGAGTTTAAGAACTTATCCTGGTCAGACCATAGGCGTCTATTCGCTGAGGGGTTCAAAAACATACCATATAATTATGAGTCACGAACCTACCATAAGTAGGAGTTTTAAGAACTCGCACTTAACCTTATAATATTCTCTAACTATACTCTACCTATCTGTTATACACATGAGAAAAGAATCACCTTCTCAACAGGCATATAGTAAATAGCGCGACATAAACATTCCAATGATTATCAATGTGATAAACTGAGTGCAAGCACAAAACCCTCGCCCATACAAAGGTTTGTACAACTCAGCCATCACATGAGTCCTCAATTGAAATCCCTCCTAACTCTATCTTGTTTATAACTTGCTCTTTGCTCGATACGAATTCCTCGTATCAAATTATCTATAACTCCTCATGAGTTTATCTCGTACTATCATAGTGTACCATCTTCATAGCATTAAGCTATAATCATTCAAACATTACAGACCATCTTCCTTTTATAACTTAAATAGATCACGTTTTGATATTATTCTATAATCATCTCCCTTAAAATTCTTTTGTTAACTCATGATCGTTTTATTTTACGATCCTCATTCTTTCCCTTTTTCATCGTTTATGACATTATTCGTTATCTTGGCTTTTGGAGTTAGGAAACTCCCATTTCATATCTTTATATCTCTTAGATTCTTCTTTGAATCTTCTTGTTTATAAAAACAAATTCTTCCTTTAAGAATTTCTAACTTCAGTTACATCACTCAAAATTTCATTCGAGTGTATTTGCAATATTGACAATGTCTAGAAGTTCTGTCAAAGAGAGGTTTGGTCACCTAATTGAGCGCCAATAAGGAGAAATCCTTATTGGAAAGCCCCCTCTTTCCTGGGAATGACCTGGTTGTTAAATATTGTGAATTATAATATTAATGATGAATAAGTTCGTGTTGATTAAAGATGAATTTTATAGTTCCATTGTGTTGGACTTATTTATGTTAGTATAATTGATGTCTGGAGGTTATATTATTCAATCGGGTATTCGGGTCACTTTTCATGTCGGAGTACTATTCACGAGTTACTATTCATGAGTTACTATTCACAGGGTACTATTCACCCGTAAGATATATTTCTTTTCGGTCCAAATCATTTTTGGGTACAATATTATTCCATGATGAGATGTGCTAATTTTTCAGACCGTTAGTTGAAGATATAATAGTAAATCAATATGGACCGCTGGTGGAAAGTATAATAGTAAATCAATATGGATCGATGTTTTAAAGTTTTAATAATAAATCAGTATGGATCGTTGCTTTAAGTTTTAATAGTAAACCAATATGGACCGTCCGTTTAAAAGTAAATCAATCTGGACCGTTCATGAATTAGTTACTATTCAGTCCATTCTCTTATAAATAGAAGCTCATTCCTTCATTATTTCTTACGAATTCACTGAAACTCTAGAGAGAGAAACTATAGAGAGAAAGAAGAAAAGTATTCTGCTACTTCACTACTTCAGTATTCAGTTTTTCTAAGGTAGGGGATATTATTTGTTGTACTCGTAAGGGGGTATTCTTTCTCTCTTATTCGTGAAGAGAACTTCTGTTATTCCATTCTTTATTATTATGTTGGAATAACATGTATATGCAAAATACCGCATACATGGTGAAATTCTTCTGTTATTCCATTTTTATTATTTTTTTGGAATAACCTGTCTATGCAAAGTACTGCATATATGGTGACATTCTTCTAATATTCCATTATTTATTATTCTGTTGGGAATAACCTGTCGGTGCAGTCTATCGCACGCACGGTGAATCCTTCTGTTATTCCATTCTTTATTATTCTTTTGGAATAACCTGTCTATGTGGATTACCATATGCATGGTGAATGATCCTGTGTATTCATTCCTTATTAAATTGTGGAAATGATCTGTATACGTGGATTACCGCATGGCGGGTGAAAATCCATTTGCAGTTTCATATATTATATTATACTCAGTTGGTTAAAGCTTTGGCTTCTATACTCCATGAAATTAGTGGAATATCCTTGATATTTGCGCTTAATCTAGTATCTTTTCATGGAAATATTCTTCTGAGTATTCTTGAATTTTACTTCACAAAGCATTATCAAGTTGACAATTTGGACATTATTGAGTTCAGGATAAATTAACTTATAAATCTTTAAAATTTATTCTTGAACCTGTTTTATTAAATTGTCATCATTCTCATGCTTATATTATGTTGAAAGTCATCTTTGGCTTACGTACATAGATGAACTTGGTATGATTATGACCAGGGATTATTCGGTATAATCATGATCGTAATGTGACGAATGATGTGGTAAAAGTCCTCATTGGCATATAGTTCATTGGTGGACAATTGTTGGTATGATTATGACCAGGGATTATTCGGTATAGTCATGACCATTGATGATTACATGAATATCCTTGGCCGTGGAGCAGGGATGATTCGATTTTATTTATTAAGCTGAGTCTCAGCAATAAAGTTGATGAATTTTTTTTAAAATCATAGAAGACAGTAGATTTTATACTTTACTTGACTCTTCTAATGGATTGCTTATTCCACTGCAGTTTTTGATCTAAAACGTGTTGCCTATTATATTCTATCAGTTGTTATACTGTTGAAGGCTATTGATAATTTATTCTGCATTATCTTAGTCATAATATTTTTTTACTGCGCTAGTTGAGCTCACCCTTTCTTTCACTGTTCTCTTCAGGAAATGAGAACGTAGCTGGGACTAGTCGGGGAACAGAGTGATGGTCCTAGATGGTGCATTAGTAGTCCTCACTATTCTGTGAAATAGTGTGATAATAAATGTAATGAGGACTCCATTGAGTGTGGATATTGTCTAGATGACAATATTTGTATTAAAACTCACAGTCTATGTTTTGTCATATTTCACATAACTTTTGTATAATTAAGTTGTATTTGTATTCAGTACCTTGTATATGGCGACTCAAGATGGGTGATATATACCTATTTTGGGGGCGTCACACAACATGTCTTGGGAAATATTTCAGAAACTGTTTAATGACAAGTACTTTCCTGAATTTATTCGTCATATGAAGGAGGTAGAGTTTATCAGACTGGAACAAAACAACATGACGGTGTCCTAGTATGAAACGAAGTTCGCGGAATTATCTAGGTTTGCACCTCATTTGGTAGAGAATGAGGAACGAATGACGCGGATGTTCCTGATAGGTCTAAAACCCGAGATTACGCAATATCTTATCTCTCATAAATTTTCTTTATATTAAGATGTTGTCAACAGGGCTCAATTATTAGAGCGAGATAATGAGTATACTCAACCGCGGGACCACAATCAGGGTCATACCAGTGACAGCAGTCATCGGAGCGGTGATAACCAGTGGGGAGGAAAGAATATAGACAAAAGCGGTAACCACTCGGGTGGTAATTGTGGCCATGATAATAGGAGAGGAGATTCAAGTGGAAATTTCAGAAAGAGGAGATTCAACAATGACGAGAAGACATCAGCAGCAACACCAGCACCAACAACAAATTCTAGGGGAGGAGAACGACTACCAATTAGATGCTACAGATGCGGAGAGAAGGGACACATAAGTCAAACAGTTCACAGCCTTCCAAGGTGTGTTTCAGTTGTGGAAAAGATGGTCATATAGCCCAGTTTTGTCTGGTAGCAAAGTCAAGTCAAGTCAAGTCCAGCTGGGACGGCGACACCAAAGGCGACTACGGAAAAAATAAAGTCGGTGGTTCAAGGGAGGGCGTTTGTCGTGACTGGCCAAAACGTGAGAAACCCGAACTAGGTGATCACGAGTAAGCTAATCATAAACTCTTGTGAAGTTTATACCTTATTAGATATCGTGTGACAACCCGATATTTTCTATATAAATAAATCATAAATTTTGCGTATAATTTTTTTTTTATTTATTTATTAAAATAAATATGAATGATATGTGTTAAGGTAATGTGTAATTATAATTATATGTGTGATAAATAAAATTTATTTATTACATTAAGTATTGCAGATAAATTTATTTTTAGAATTATTGATTATTATCAATTATAATTTTTATACTAATTAATTCCTTATTGGAAATGCTTTTATTAATTATTTTCTATGGAAATATAATCTTATATTATTTAAATAATATATGAAATGATTTTAGAATAGTTATAATGATTATTTTATTATATGAATTTGTTCAGGATATTAAGTTAATTATTTTAACTTAATTATGACAGATAAATCAGATATGGAATCCAAACCCTAATTTCGGGTTTTGATTAAGGAATGAGAATAATAATATTATATTATCATTTTTCAGTGTTATAGATATGTATGGTTATGTGTGTAATGTTAATGTGTGGAACAGTTTTATTATATTACGACCAAACCCTAATAATATTTTATAAACCCTATTTTGGTTATGGAATGTGGAAAACCCTAATTTGAAAATAAATTAGTGAGTTTAAGACTGTTGTTTTACTGTGTTATATGATATATGTTACGCATTATATAATTTTATTATTAAACTCTAAATAATATTTAGAAACCATATTTTAAAATTGAAACCCTAGTTTTAAACTATTAAACCCTAATTGATTTGAAACTCTAATGTGAAAGTCATTCATGACTTTGAGAATGGGTTAAGTCGTTATGTAATCACGATAATGTGATTAACGACTGGTGATATATGAATTTAAAACCCTAATACATAAAATTCTAATTTGATAATTAGAAAACCTAATTATAAATCGGTAACCCTAATTATCAAAATCTTAAACCCTAATTGCTAAATTAGCAAAGTCAATGATAATTATATGATCTAGAAACCCTAATTAATTTATTTTTTTGAAAATCCTAAGATATTTTAAAAACACTAATTTTCTATTAAAAACTTAAATTTTAATTAGTAAGTTATAATTAAAATTTTATTGAGTTTTAGTCTTAATTGTTCAAGCCCTAGAAATTATTTGGGGAACCTTAAGGATTAAAATCTAGTGATTAAAACCTAGATTCAAGTACCATGGACAAGAATACCCTTAATTACTTTGTTAAATTATTAAAATAATATTTTTGATTTTATTTTATTAAGCTTTCTTGCAAATCTTTCCAAATCTTGGGTTGTTCACCAACCCTAGAAAATCCCATGTGCCAAAATCTTTTTAAATCAGCCTAAGTCCAGCCATACATGCATCTAACATCACTATATAAAGATTGGAGAGAGAAAAGTTACTTTTGCTAGCCATTTTTGTTCATGACACTCCAACCTTTTCTCTCAAGCCAAGCTAACTGAAATTTAGTAGTATATCAGTCCCTTTATCAAGCCCCGCGGTCACAAACAACAAATCAGAAGCATCAAAAATCAGAAATCAAGAAATCAAAGCATAAAGGTATAAATACCCTAATTTTAGAAATCCTTCGATTTGTTGTTAAATGTTGTAATTGATTGTTTAAAGATGTGTTATAAGGTGTCAATTGAAGTTCTGGGTTGTTAAATCCATGACCCATAACATCAAAGTTCATGATTTTGAGTTTTTGATAAATCTGGAAATAGGAAAATTTGTGTTTTACAGCCAAATATCAGATCTTATAACTCCGTGTATATTAAGTATTTTTGATGTTTAAAACTTGTAACATGTAGTCTGTAATGTGATCTTTAAGATACAAAAAGAATCAAGGTCAGATCATTGGTAGATCGGAAGATATAAATGGTCAAAACCCGTTGACCGAAACTGTCCAATTACCGAACCCAGAATTTTTTTTAGCAATGTCCGTGATGTTTTGATGTTTTTGTGTTATGATACTTTGTAATGGTAGACCTACATGTTATCTACAAACTGGAGTTGATAGATCATATAAACATTATACGAACATCAAGTTATAAGGACTCAAAGTAGGTATCTCAAATCTGTTAAACTCTGACAAGCCGAAGAACAACGTTGTCAGGTTTTTGGAGAGCTTAAATCTCTCTGATCTGATGTTGTTTAGCCACGAATCTTGTTATGTACTTGTAGTATTACATGAGTACTACAGCATGAAATCAATTTCAAGCCCAGAAACGCATTATCCTAAGAGATATAATTGGTCAAACCACCCCCCTAGCACACTGTCAAGATTTTCTGGAAATCGTCAAGAACACCTATAGCGACAGAAAGTGTCGATATAGCCCTTTAGCGACGGTTTTAATTATAATTTCCGGGAATTAATAAAAAAAATTGATAAAAATGGTTTTTAATTATTAAAAATACATAATAAATTCTTAAAAATTATTTTAATGTTCGAAAATTATATTTTAATTATTTTGGGTATATTTCGAAAATATTTAATATTTTTGTAATGTAAATGGTATTTATTTATTTAATTACAATATTAGATAAATTATTTAAAAATGGTTTTAATTCATGAAAAATTATATTATTGTGTTAGAAAATAATTTTGAGTTATTTTTGATAACTTTTAATATTTTGTGATAATTTTCATTAATAAATTAATATTAATGATAGTTATGTTATTTATTAAATGAATTAAATAAATGAATTAAAAATGATTTTATTATATTAAAAATCATTTTATATACACCCTTTGATTATCAACATGTTAGTATATGATAATTCAGTTATATATTTTGTTCGTTAATTTTTATAAATGATTATACAAGTGTCCCCACTTGGATAATCATTGTCTCTAATCACATGTTGATACACCTTTGTTATACATATATGTTGAATTATAGATTATTGTTGGATAAAATAAAACCTTTTATCTAGAACCCTGACAATTATGAACATCCCGTTCACGGGAAAACTTTTATG
This sequence comes from Panax japonicus, assembly GCA_020205505.1. Classification (NCBI taxonomy): domain Eukaryota; kingdom Viridiplantae; phylum Streptophyta; class Magnoliopsida; order Apiales; family Araliaceae; genus Panax; species Panax japonicus. The sequence continues at coordinate 32,244,611 of CM035110.1, read as the reverse complement.
CGCCCAAGGCGGATCAAGTAAATGGATAACATCGTTCTTGTAATGTAGTATTGATCAATACAGGACACATCGGGCTGATCACCCACGTGTCCGTAAGTTATGACGGTTTACAGATGAAGTTCTGCTAAACCTTTTCGAAAATAAAAACAATGTTCATAGAATGTCACTTAAATCTTATTTATAGCCAGTACGTAGTTTCAAAAATTTGAAAGAGGATTGTTATGTTATTATTATCAGTTCAAAATACTTCACAACTATTGACTTGTTGTAGATGGATATTATAAAGAAAACATTTAAATTTTTCCAACTTATATATATATATAATACTTGCTGGGCACTCAAATGCTCATCCTTGCATAATTTAAATGTTTTCAGATAAGTGTGAATAATCAGAAGGATCGGTTAAGAACAAGTGAAAAGGAAAGCAAACAGATTAGGTTTACGGTGTCTTATAGTAAAGGTTGTGTACTTGGGATTAAACTCTGATGAAGGTAAGATAAATTTATAATTTATATTAATGTTATTATTATTAGTAATATTTCCGCTCATAGAAATGGTATCGTGAAGTACCGAGTTCGGGTTTCAAGTATCCGGGTTCGGGGACTTCACATATCGGTCCTATTTGTGCTCAACGTTTGAACTTGACTCCGAAGAAATTAGACCTTGACTTATCTGTTGAGACTCTGTTAGGAGAAACTTTCATTACATCTACTGTTTATAAATCTTGCTTGATTCAAGTTGGAACCATAACATTACATGCCAATCTTATTTCGTTGAAAATTCTTGCATTTGATGTGATTTTAGGGATTGATTGGTTAACCACTAATCATGCTAAAATTGATTGTTTTCGTAAGGTTGTTAGTTTTCATATTCCTAACCAACCTGTTATGAGAATTCAAAAAACAAAACCACTAAATTCAATCACTGTCATATCAAGCCATAAAGCTATTTGTTTATTGAAAAACAGATGTCAAGCTTTCTTAGCCTATGTCACGGACTTGAACAAACACACGTCAAATTTTAATAATATTTCTATTGTTAGTGAATTTCCTGGTGTATTTCCTGAAGAACTTCCCGGTCTACCCCCAGAACGTGAAGTTGAATTCTTTATTGACCTTGACCTTGATACAAAGCCCATTTCTAAAACCCCATATCGAGTGGCTCCTATTGAACTTCAGGAGTTAAAGGTCCAACTTCAGGAGTTGATGGACATCGATTTCATTCGTCCTAGTACATCTCATTGGGGTGCTCCTGTGTTATTCATAAAGAAGAAAGACGGGACTATGTGACTTTGTATTGACTACCGGGAATTGAACCATGTCACCATCAAGAATAGGTATCCGCTACCTCGTATTGATGACTTTTTTGACCAGTTGCAAGGAGCAAAATTCTTTTCAAAGATCAATCTTCGTTCTGGATATCATCAGCTGAAGATTAAAACTGAAGATATTCCAAAGACTGCCTTCAGAACTCGGTACGGGCATTATGAATTCTTAGTCATGTCTTTTGGATTGACTAATGCTCCTGTTGCTTTTATGGATATGATGAATCGTGTGTTCAAAGAATATTTGGATCGGTTCGTTGTTATCTTTATTGATGGCATCCTCATCTATTCGAAAAGCCGTGAAGATCATGAGCACCATTTGAAGCTGGTACTGCAAAGGCTTCGTGATAACAAGTTATATGCCAACCTGAAGAAATGCGAGTTTTGGCTTAAGGAAGTAGCATTCCTTGGGCACGTGGTGTCAAAACATGGAGTATCTGTCGACCCGGCGAAGATTGAAGCAATAAAAAGTTAGGAACAACCAAAGTCGGTGACCGAAGTACGTAGCTTTCTGGGCTTAGCTGGTTAGTATTGGAGATTCGTGGAAGGATTTTCTAGAATCGCTACTCCATTAAATTAGCTGACTCAGAAAGATACAAAATTCGTTTGGAGCAAGGATTGTGAGAAGAGTTTTCAAGAACTCAAGAGGAGACTCATTTCGGCACCTGTTCTGATAATACCATCTGGTTCTGATGGATTTGTTATTTACAGCGATGCTTCAGCCAAAGGGTTAGGATGTGTTCTCATTCAACATGGGAAAGTCATAGCCTATGCCTCACGACAACTCAAAGAATATGAGAGAATTATCCTACTCATGATTTGGAGTTGGCATCAGTCGTTTTTGCGTTGAAGATCTGGAGACACTACCTGTATATGGAGAAAGTGGAGATCTATACAGATCATAAAAGCCTCAAATATTTCTTCACACAAAAAGAACTCAACATGCGGCAACGACGTTGGCTCGAGCTATTTAAAGATTATGATCATACCATCCAATATCATCCTAGAAAAGTAAACGTAGTAGCTGACGCATTGAGTAGAAGATCATATACGGGTACGAGTGCAATGTTGTTAAAACAAAGGCCCATTTTGTATGACTTGCAAAGGATGGAGATAAAGGTAAAGTCTCCAAGTACCCACGTGATGATATCAAGCATACGAGTAGAACCGACTTTAATCGATAATGTTAAATATGCTCATGCTACGGACTTGGAGCTGATGCGTATGAAGAATAAAGTGCAAGAAGGTGTTATTCTATAAGCAAGAATCGATGAAGAAGGAATAATTTGAGTCAACTCCAGACTTTGTGTTCCTAACAATTCTGACTTGAAGCATAGAATCATGATGGAGACACACAACACACCGTTTATAATCCATCCTGGGAGTACCAAAATGTATCATGATCTTCGACATACATTTTTGTGGAGAAATATGAAGAGAGAGATCGCTGAGTTTATCTCGAGGTGTTTAACTTGTCAACGTGTAAAAGTGGAGCATCAAGTGCCAAAGGGTCCATTGCAACAACTTGAGTTTCCAAAATGGAAGTGGGAACACATTACTATGGATTTTGTTACGGGTCTTCCCAAGGTTTCTCAAGGTATAGATGCGATTTGGGTCATTGTTGATAGATTAACCAAGTCTGCTCATTTCTTACCTATATGGGAGACTTATTCCCTTAAACGTCTTGCTAGTATGTACGTAAATGAGATTGTGAGATTGCATGGTATGCCAGTATCCATAGTTTTGGATCATGACCCAAGATTCACTTCACGATTTTGGGTTAGCTTGCAGAAAGCTATGGGCACGCATTTACGATTCAGTTCGGCATACCATCCTCAAACAGACGGACAATCAAAGATGACAATTCAAACTCTTGAAGATCTATTAAGACTCTGTGTCCTAGATTTCAAAGGGAGTTGGGATAAGTTCCTACCATTGGTGGAATTCTCCTACAACAACAGTTATCTAGCAAGTATAGGTGTTGCTCCATTTGAAGCATTGTATGGACGAAAGTGTCGCTCTCCAGTATGCTGGGATGAGGTGGGAGAAACAACGTTGTTGGGACCAGAGTTGGTAAAAATGACTACAGAAAAGATCCAAACGATTCGACAATGTATACAAACGGCACAGGATCGACAAACGAGTTATGCGGATCTTTTTCGAAAGGATGTGGAATTTAATATTGGTGATCATGTATTATTACGTATTGCTCCATGGAAGGGAGTTAGAAGATTTGGGAAGAGAGGAAAGCTCAATCCAAGATTTGTTAGTCCATTTGAGATTCTTGACCTAATAGGAAATGTGGCCTATAGACTCGCATTACCTCCAAGCATGTCTCGTGTTCATAATGTTTTTTCACATATATATGCTTTGTAAATATGTGAAAGACCCGAACCACATTATTGAGTTAGAACCGGACGAGATAGCCGAAGATTTAACGTACAAGGAGGTACATGTTAAGATCTTGGATAGGAAAGAGCATGTCATATGCACAAAGGTTATACCACAAGTTAAGGTTTTGTGGAGAAACCATGCTATTGAAGAAATGACCTGGGAGTTGGAATCAGAAATAAAAGCAAGGTATCCTTACCTTTTTGAAACACCAAGTACGTACGTCAATTTCGAGGACAAAATTTCATAAGAAGGGAATGTTGTAAGACCCCAACTTGTTTATAAATAAAATCAAATTTCCTCTATTTATTATTATGAATAATAAGGTATTAATTTGATATAATGCTTTGGTTATGGGTGAAATGTACAAATTTTACAAAATAAGCAAGTGGTTATAAAATATTCATTGTTGTCGGGGAATATTCGTTTGGTTGTGGAATATTCCAACTGTCGGGGAATATTCGTATGATGGCGCAGCCATTTGTTGTTCCCATAACGAATAACTGTCGAATGAAGAAAACTACATGTTTGAGTTTTTATAAATAATGGCGTAGTTGTTACCGTTAAAACTGTTGGAATACCCGGTGGTTAAAATACAGTAATACGCATGGATGCACAGTAGCACACGGTATTGCACAGTATTGTTGAATTATTGATTCTTACGTAAGAAAGCACTACTGTAAGACCCCAAATTTTATGAAATGAAAGTATTCAATTTTCTTATAATTATTATTTTATTTCGTGAATGGTTAAATTGATAAAAGTTTAAATTTAATGGTGATATGTGAAATTTTTTGCAAAGTAAGCAAGTGGTTATAAAATATTCGTTTGGTCGGGAAATATTCTTTTTGTCGGTGAATATCCGTACGACGGCACAATCATTGGTGGACCCCACAATAGAAGTATTGTCGTAGTAAGAAAACGACAGAATTATCTTTTATAAAAATAACGGCGAATATGTTACCGTTAAAACTGTTGAACTACCCGGTAGTAAAAGTACAGTAATACGCGTGGTTGCATAGTAGCACACGGTATTGATTATTGATGCTTACGTAAGAAGTCACTCAGTTATACTCAATTATTGCTACAGTAATTGTTGCATCATATCTCTCATATTATTGATTTAATTGTTGTCACATTATCATTTGTATAATATGTTATATTATTAAATCAATAATTGAGACGACAAAGTTATTCATATTATTATTTGCAATATTGACAATGTCTATAAGTTCTGTCAATGAGAGGTTAGATAATCTAATTGTGCGCCAATAAGGAGAAATACTTATCGGAAAGCCCCCTCTTTCCTGGGAACGACCTGGTTGTTAAATATTGTGAGTTATAATATTAATGATGAATAAGTTCATGTTGACTAAAGATGAAATTGATAGTTCCATTGTGTTGGAATTATTAGTGTTAGTGGGAATCGACTTTTATTTTGATATTAATTGATGTCTGGAAGTTATATTGACCAATCAGGTAATTAACCGGATAAATGAGCAATTAATTGTTATTGATTCACATGATTATAACTATTTGTTCACATGTGTGTACTATTGATTCACATTCTTGTGCTATTAGGGGAGTTGGTGCAAGATTGATAATACTTGCATGACTAAGTTAAAAATGAAGGTATAGATGGAGGTACCATACTATAATTCGTATTTTCACATGTTTAGAACTATTGAGTCACAAGATTTACTATTGATTCACATGATTTACTATTAGGGGAGGTGGTGCAAGTTTGATAATACTTGCAGGACTAAATTAAAAATGAAGGAAAAGATGAAGGTATTATACTGTAATATTTCGAGCCCCAAAATGTGCAATTATCAAAACTATATTTTCCTATAAATAGAAACTCATTCCTTCATTATTTTTCACCAATTCACTAAAGATATAGAGCAATTATTATAGAGAGAAATTATAGAGAGAAAGGAGAAGAGAAGTGTGTTACCTCACTATTCCAGTTTTCTTTTCTGGTAAGGGGTATTATTTCTTTCGTATTCGTGAAGAGAGCTATTATTATTCCATTCTTTATTATTATGTTGGAATAACTTGTCTATGTGAAGTACCTCATACATGGTGAAATTCTTCTGTTATTTCATTCTTTATTATTCTGTTGGAATAGCCTGTCTGTGCGGTATATCGCATGTCTGGTGAATTCTATTGTTATTCCATTCTTTAGACTAAAAGACAATATGCACCCTAAACTTTACATCGATATTGATATTTACACCCCCAAAGTAAAAAAGGTGTCTATGTACACCCCATACTTATGCAAAACAGATTGCACACTTTCGTCAATTAGTCGGTAAAAAATGATCTGCTAAGGCTATAATGTGAATTTCGGGGGGTATTTAAGTGTTTTCTCTTTTATCTTCTTCTTCTCTCTAAGCTTGGGGTGCACATTGTCTTCTAATCTCTTTCCTTTATCTCTCTCTCTCCTCCATAATTAACTCTCTCTTAAACAAACACCCATTTTCTTAATAGGTTCATCACAGACAAAATGAAGCCAAAGATGTGAACTAAGGAACATCCAAACCAAGTTTGGACATTTTATAATCTTCATTTCTACCATTTTTAGGGATAATGCTGCAGTTGTATCTTGTGGTTATGATCGGCAAAAAGAAAAATGGCTCCGATTGAACACCTGAAAGCAGTAATAATTTGAGGGGTCTCTAGTAAAAGGTGAAAGTTAAATTTCTTTATTTTAATTTTCATATATATAGAAGGTCTATGTCAAAGATGGAGTGGACAAGTAATGAACTGCACTCAATGAGTTTATTCAGTTCACAACCATATACTATTGCATTGCCGTCTAAGTTTTTGATAATATCAAAAATTAGAAGTAAAGAAAAAACAAACAAAAAACATAAACTTTTGCAAGAATATTCCAACGGCTTGGAGATAATGGGTTTGACGGTAAAAGTAGAGGCGAGAGAGAATTTGGCATCTGTTTGTCAGCAAAGTAGAATTTTAGGCCCCAAATTCAGCCCGAATACAGGTTTGTTAAGATTGACCACAAAGAGTTATGCAGCAAATATGGAAATCTTTGGCATCTGTTTGTCAGCAAAGTAGAATTTTCCAGTAATTATAAAACATGATGGATTTCTTTTAGTATGGAGCAAAACAGAGGTTTCGTGATTTGTTATTTTAGAGGCTTGTCCAAACAGAGAATATGGTGGGTGGGGAAATTATGTACAAAAGGGAGTAGTATTATATTATGTACACAGCAAAGAATGAACAACTTATTACTTAAATATCATCAATAAATAGAAAATTAGAAACATAAGAATTGTTTTTATTCCCTCAACTTATTACATTCATCATATAAATGGTGATTATTCTCTCGATTGGAAATGGATGGAGTAATAAGTAAGTTGTAGAAAATAATCATTATTGTCAAACATATTTTATGGAGATAATGGGTTTTTGGCAAGAAATTCCATCGGCTTGGAGAGAATGGGTTTGACGGTAAAAGCATGGGCGGGAGAGAAAATGGGTGTTTGTTTAAGAGAGAAAGTTAATTATGGAGGAGAGAGAGATAAGGGAAAGAGATTAGAAGACAATGTGCACCCCAAGCTTAGAGAGAAGGAGAAGATAAAAGAGAAAAGATTGAATTGTTTTCGAACAGAAGATTTTGAAGGAAATACAGAGTCATCGGTTCCCTTACTCAACAAAAGCTTAACAAAAACACTCAGTGGGACAGACAGGATAGGCTTGAGCTGGCCAGAGCCACCGTTGGATCTTTTGGCTGAGTATGTTCAAGAGAGACTTGATTCTCTTAAATCCTTCAAGTAATTTGCTTCTAAGTCTTTCAAAACATATAATTCTTTTAAGTCATCAATTATTGTTTATCATAGAGTTCAACCTGAGGCAGCTTCACTCGCAACCAGAAAATGGGTGTTTGTTTAAGAGAGAAATTTAATTATGGAGGAGAGAGAGATAAAGGAAAGAGATTAGAAGACAATGTGCACCCCAAGCTTAGAGAGAAGGAGAAGATAAAAGAGAAAAGACTTAAATACCCTTTAAAATTCACATTACGGCCTTAGCCGGTCATAATTGACGAAAGTGTGCAATCTGTTTCGCATAAGTAAAATATGGGGTGTACTTACCTTTTTCACTTTGGCGTGCAAATATCAACATCGGTGCATAGTTTGGGGTGCATATTGTCTTTTAGTCCATTCTTTATTATTATTCTGGAATATCCTGTATGTACGAATTACGCATGACCTGGTTCCATTCTTTATTATTCTGTTGGAATAACTTATCTGTGCAGATTACGCACCCCTAGTGAATTCTTCTGTTATTCCATTCTTTATTATTCTTTTAGAATAACCTGTCTATGTGGATTACTGCATGCATGGTGAATGATCCTTCATATTCAATCTTAATTAAATTGTGGAAATGATCTGTCTACGTGGATTACCACATGGTGGGTGAAAATCCATTTGTAGTTTCGTATATTCTATTATACTCGTATGAGATATCATTTCTTTTGTACTCGTCATCGAATATCATTTTCTTTGGTATTTTTCTTTTACGAGTTACTATTCACTGGTTACTATTCACCCAATTACTATTCACTCTATTATTATTCACTCAGGTATTCGGGGCACTTTTCGTATCGGAGTACTATTCACGAGTTACTATTCACCCAAATTACTATTCACCCAAATATTATTCACTCGGGTATTTTGGGTACTTTTTATGTCGGGTTACTATTCACGAGTTACTATTCCTGAATTACTATTCACAGGGTACTATTGCGGGGTACTATTTACCCGAAAAATATATTTCTTTTCTGTCCAAATTATTTTTAGTACATGAATATTATTCTTGAATTTTACTCCATAAAGCAATATCATGTTGACAATTTGGATATTTTTAAACTCTGGATAAATTTAAAGCCTTTAATATTTATCCTTGATTTCGTTTGATTAATGCTTATATCATTGTCATCATCCTCATGCTTATATTATGATGAAAGTCATTTTTGGCTTACGTGCAAAGATGGACTATTGATTAATGGTTTTACAGTTGTATATCTTTGGCTTACGTGCAAAGATGGACTTTTGATTATTGGTTTTATAGTTGTATATCTTTGGCTTACGTGTAAAGATGAACTATTAATTGATAGCTTTGGCCCGTAGTGCAAAGATGGACAAGTGTATGATATGATCATGACCACTGGTGATAATAAAGAATATCATTGGCCCGTAGAGCATTGATAATTTGATGATATGATTGACAGGATCATGACCATTAGTTAACAGTTGAATGTCTTTGGCTGTAGTGCACTGACGGGCAATTGATTGGTATGATCATGACCATTGGTTTTATTGTTGAATATCTTTGGCCCGTAGTGCAAAGGTAGACAACTGATTGGTATGATCATTGTTATTACATTTGAATATCTTTAGCCTTTGGGGTAAGGATATTGAGTAAACGTTCTATTAAGCCTTTGTGGAAAGAAGAAACTGTTGAATTACATGATTATAAATATGAATTGTGGATTTAACTATAATCTTTTGTGGTTCAGGTGAAGACAGGTAATGAGAGTTCTTTTTGTCTTGGCTATAACAAAGAACTATGGATGACTATTATAGGAATGAAATATTAACGAAGAACTTTTAATCTAGAGGAGATAGTAGACATTATGTTCTACTTGACTCTTCTAATGGATTACTTATTCCGCTGCAGTTGTTGATGTAAAACTTGATGTCTATTATATTCTATCATTTGTTATACTATTTAAGGCTAACAATAAATTATTCTGCATTATCTTAGTCATAATATTTCTTACTGGGCTAGTTGAGCTCACCCTTTCTTTCATTGTTCTCTTCAGGAAATGTGAATATAGCTGGGACGAGTCGGGGAACGGATTGACGGTCCGGATGGTTGTTTTAATAGTCCTCACTATTCTATGGAATAATGTAATAATAATTGTAATGAGGACACCATTGAGTGTGGATATTGTCTAGATGACAATATTCTTGTTTAAACTCTCAGCTATGTTGTGTCGTATATTACACGACTGTTGTATAATTAAGTTGAATTTGAATTTATGTACCATGTATCTGGCGACTCAAGATGGGTGATGTATACCTGTTTTGGGGGCGTCACAAATTGTGACGCCCCCAAAACAGGTATACATCACCTATTCTGAGTCGCCAAATACATGGTACAGAATACAAATACAACTTAATTATACAACTGTCGTGTAAAGTACGACAAAACATAAGCTGTGAGTTTTAATACAAATATTATCGTCCAGACAATATACAAACTCAAATTCAATATTATTACATTTATTTTCCCACTATTTCACTGAATAGTAAGGACTACTAATGCTATCATCTGGTCCGTCACTCCGTTCTCCGACTAGTCCCTACTACATTCTCATTTCTTGAAGAGAACGATGAAAGTAAAAGGGTGAACTCAACTAGCCCAGTAGGAAATATTATGACTAAGATAATGCAGAATATATTATCGTTAGCCTTCAACAGTGTTAAACTGATATAATATAACAACCATCAAGTTTAACTGCAGTGGAACAAACAATCCATTAAAAGAGTCAAGTAGAGAATAAAATCTACTATCTTTTATGATTTAAAAGGTTTTTCATTACTTTTATCGCTGGAACTCAGCTTAATAAATAATTCACATCACCGAATCACCCCTGTACTACGGCTAAGGATATTGTTTAGTATCACGACCACAATTATTCATGCACTATGGGCCAAGAATATTTGTGTATTCATTAATGGTCATGATCATGCCAACAACTGTCCATCAATGCATTATGGGCCAATGAGGACTTTTAACACATCATTTGTAACATTATAGTCATGATGACACTGAATAATCCTTGGTCATAATCATACCAAGTCCATCTATGCACTACAGGCCACAGATGACTTTCAAAAAAATATAAACATGAGGATGATGACAAAGAATATAAGAATTCAATAAAGCAAGTTCAAGAATTAATTTATCCAGGAACTAATAATGTCCAAATTGTCAACATGATACTGCTTTGTAGAGTAAAACTCAAGAATGCTCAGAAGAATATTTCAATGAAAAGATACTGAATGAAGCTCAAATATCAAGGATATTCCATTAATTTCATGGAGTATAGAAGTCAAAACTTTAACCAACTGAGTATAACAAGGAATGGAATAACAAAAGAAATCACCAGGCATGCGATAGACAGCACATGCAGGTTATTCCAACAGAATAATAAATAACGGAATCAGGTCCGGCGTAAAATGCACAGACAGAATATTCCAACAGAATAATAAAGATGGAATTAGGTCCGGCGTAAAACGCACAGACATGATATTCCAACAGAATAATAAAGACGGAACCAGGTCCGGCGTAGAATGCACAGAGAGGATGTTCCAATAGAGTGATAAATAATGGAACCAGGTCCGGCGTAAACGCACAGACAGGATGTTCCAATAGAATGATAAAGAATGGAATAACAGAAGAATTTCACCAAGTATAGGGTAGCCCGCGTATACAGGTTATTCCAATAGAATAATAAAGAATGGAATAACAAAAGTTCTCTTCATGGATAAGAAAGAAATAATACTCCCTACCTTGGAAAAACTGGATACTAGAATAGTGAGGTAGCAGACTTCTCTTCTTGTTTCTCTCTATAATTTCTCTCTAAAATAATCGCTCTAAAGCTTTTGTGAATTGGTGAGAAATGAAGGAAGAATGAGCTTCTATTTATAGGAAAATATAGTTTCGATAATTGCACTTTTTGGGGCACGAAAAATTATAATATAATACCTCCAACTTTTCTTTCATTTTTAATATAGTCCTGCAAGTATTATTAATCTTGCATCACCTCCCCTAATAGTAAATAATGTGAATCAATAGTATAATCATGTGAATCAATAGCATAATCATGTGAAAAATACGAATTATAGTATAGTACCTCCATTTATACCTCCATTTTTAACTTAGTCATGCAAGTATTATCAATCTTGCACCAACTCCCCTAATAGTAAATAATGTGATTCAATAGTACATACATGTGAATAAATAGTTATATAAGCATGTGAATTAGTAGTAATTAATTGCTCATTTATCCGATAAATTACCCGATTTATCAATATAACCCCTAGACATCAATTATCATCGGAATAGATGTCGATTTCCACTAACATTAATAATCCAAACACAATGGAACTATCAAAATTCATTTTTAATCGACACAACTTATTCATCATTAATATTATAACTTACAATATTTAACAATCAGGTCGTTTCCAGGAAAGAGGGGCTTTCCGATAAGGATTTTTCCTTATTGGCGCGCAATTAGGTGACCAAACCTCTCCTTGACAGAACTTCTAGACATTGTCAATATTACAAATAATAATATGAATAACTTTGTCGTCTCAGTTATTGATTTAATAATATAAAATATTATGCAAATGATACTGTGACAATAATTGAATCAATAATATGAGAGATATGATGCAGCAATTACTGTAGCAATAATTGAGTATAATTGAGTGACTTCTCATGTAAGCATCAATAATTAATATCATTTGCTACTATGCAACCACGCGTATTACTGTACTTTTAATACCGGGTGTTTCAACAGTTAATGGTAAAACTTCTGCCATTATTTTTATAAAGTATTTTTGTCGTTTTCTCAATCCGACAATAATTCTATTATGGGGGTCCACCAATGATTGTGTCATTTTACGAATATTCCCTATTAAAACGAATATTCTCCAACCAATCAAATATTATATAACAACTTGCGTACTTTGTAAAATTTGTAAATATTACCCACAACTATAACATTATATCAAATCCACACCATAATATTCAAAAATATATTTCGAGAAAATTTAATCTTTATTCAAAAAGTTAGGGTCTTACACAAATGGTATCAGAGCTTAGGGATATGGTCGCTGGCGAAGATATGAGTTTAGAACTAGGAGGGGAGAGACGAGTAATATACTTTGCTAGTGTATGACTTACCTAAGCTGATATTTTTACTTGATAATTGACAATTTGTGATATTTCAATTGACCTTTATTTTGAAGATATATTCTAGAATGATATGTGAAATACAGGAGATGAGAAATGGAAAAATCATGATACAGAGGATATAACCGGGAAAGTACAATCCGAAAAGAAAGCAAGGTATTCTCATCTCTTCGAATACCAGGTACGTAAATTTCATAAGGAGGGGAGATTGTAAGACCCCGAATTTTATGAAATGAAAGTATTCAATTTTCTTATAATTATTATTTTATTTCGTAAATGGTTAAATTGATAAAAGTTTAAAGTTAAGGGTGATATGTGAAAATTTTTGCAAAGTAACCAAGTGGTTATAAAACATTCGTTTGGTCGAGGAATATTTTTTTTATCGGGGAATATCCGTACAACGGTACAATCATTGCTAAGCTCCACAACGGAAGTATTGTCGTAGTAAGAAAACAACAGAATTATCTTTTTCTAAAAATAACGGTGAATATGTTACCGTTAAAACTATTGAACAACCCGGTAGTAAAAGTACAGTAATACGCTTGGTTGCATAGTAGCACGCGGTATTGATTATTAATGTTTACGTAAGAAGTCACTCAGTTATACTCAATTATTGCTACAATAATTGTTGCATCATATCTCTCATATTATTGATTCAATTGTTGTCACAGTATCATCTGTATAATATGTTATATTATTAAATCAATAATTGAGATGACAAAGTTATTCATATTATTATTTGCAATATTGACAATGTCTAGAAGTTCTGTCAAGCAGAGGTTAGGTAATCTAATTGAGCGCCAATAGGGAAAAATCCTTATCCGAAAGCCCCCTCTTTCCTGGGAACGACCTGGTTGTTAAATATTGTGAGTTATAATATTAATGATGAATAAGTTCGTGTTGATTAAAGATGAAATTGATAGTTCCATTGTGTTGAAATTATTAGTGTTTGTGGAAATCGACATTTATTTCGATATTAATTGATGTCTGGAAGTTATATTGACCAATCGGGAAATTAACCAAATAAATGAGAAATTAATTACTATTGATTCACATGATTATAACTATTTGGTCACATGTGTATACTATTGATTCACATTCTTGTACTATTAGGGGAGTTGGTGTAAGATTGATAATACTTGTATGGCTAAGTTAAAAATGGAGGTATAGATGGAGGTACTATACTATAATTTGTATTTTCACATGTTTAGAATTATTGAGTCACATGATTTACTATTGATTCACATGATTTACTATTAGGGGAGATGGTGCAAGTTTGACAATACTTGCAAGACTAAATTAAAAATGAAAGAAAAGAGGAAAGTATTATACTATAATATTTTGAGCCCCAAAATGTGCAATTATCAAAATTATATTTTCCTATAAATAGAAGCTCATTCCTTCATTATTTTCACCAATTCACTAAATCTATAGAGAAATTATTATAGAGAGAAACTTTAGAGATAAAGGAGAAGAGAAGTCTGCTACCTCACTATTCCAGTTTGTTTTCTAAGGTAAGGGGTATTATTTCTTTGGTATTCATGAAGAGAGCTATTGTCATTCTATTCTTTATTATTATGTTGGAATAACCTATCTATGCGAAGTACCACATGCATGGTGAAATTCTTCTGTTATTCTATTATTTATTATTCTGTTGGAATAACCTGTCTGTGCTAACTATCGCATGCCTGGTGAATTCTGTTCTTATTCCATTCTTTATTATTCTGTTGGAATATCCTATCTGTGTGAATTATGCATGACCTGGTTCTATTTTTTATTATTCTATTGGAATATCCTGTCTGTGCGGGTTACGCATGACCTGGTTCCATTCTTTATTATTCTGCTGGAATATCCTGTCTGTACGGATTACGCATGACCTGGTTCCATTCTTTATTATTCTGTTGGAATAACCTATCTGTGTGGATTACGCACGCCTGGTGAATTCTTCTATTATTCCATTCTTTATTATTCTGTTGGATTAACCTGTCTATGTGGATTACCGCATGCATGGTGAATGATCCTTCGTATTCATTCTTTATTAAATTGTGGAAATGATCTGTCTACGTGGATTATCGCATAGCGGGTGAAAATCCATTTGCAGTTTCGTATATTCTATTATACTCGTATAAGATATCATTTCTTTTGTACTCGTCATGGAATATCATTTTCTTTGGTATTTTTCTTTTACGAGTTACTATTCACGGGTTACTGTTCACCTGGTTACTATTCACTCTAGTATTATTCACTCGGGTATTCAGGGCACTTTTTATGTCGGAGTACTATTTACGAATTACTATTCACGGGTTCTATTCACCCAAATTACTATTCACCCGAATATTATTCACTTGGATATTTGGGGTACTTTTCATGTCGGGGTACTATTCACGAGGTAATATTCCCGAAGTACTATTCACATGGTACTATTGTGGGGTACTATTTACCCGAAAAATATATTTCTTTCATGTCCAAATTATTTTTAGTACATGAATATTATTCTTGAATTTTACTCCACAAAGATGTATCATGTTGACAATTTGGATATTTTTAAACTCTGGATAAATTTAAAGTCTTTAATATTTATCTTTGATTTCGTTTGATTAATGTTTATATCATTATCATCATCTTCATGCTTATATTATGATGAAAGTCATCTTTGGCTTACGTGCAAAGATGGAATGTTGATTATTGGTTTTACAATTGTATATGTTTGGCTTACGTGTAAAGATGGACTGTTGATTATTGGTTTTACAGTTGTATATCTTTAGCTTACGTGCAAAGATGGACTGTTGATTATTGTTTTTACAGTTGTATATCTTTGGCTTACATGCAAAGATGGATTGTTGATTGATGAGTATCGTTGGCTTATGTGCATAGATGAACTGTTTATTGGTAGGATTATGACCAGGGATTATTCGGTATAATCATGACCCGTAATGTTATAGATGATGTGGTAAAAGTCCTCATTGGCCCGTAGTGCATTGATGGACAATTATTGGTATGATTATAACTACGGATTATTCGATATAATCATAACCATTTATGATTACATGAATATCCTTGGCCGTAGTGTAGGGATGATTCAATGATGTGGATTATTTATTAAGTTGAGTCTCAGCGATAAAATATTGATTATACACTTTTAATTCCTAAAAGATAGTAGATATAATGCTCAACTTGACTCTTCTAAAATACAGTTGTATGTCTTTGGCCTGTAGTGCAAAGATGAATTGTTAATGAATATCTTTGGTTGTAGTGCAAAGATGAATTTATTAGTATGATTATGAGCAAGAATTGTGATTTGGTATAACCATGATTTTTGATATTTTAGGTGAAGATATGTGATGAAAATTATATTCGTCGTAGGTGCGAAGAGGAATTTAGAATCACAATTATGATTATGAGTTATTCATATGATTTTGGATAGGAATTGTTGATTGATGTTATAGGGATAATACATTATTGGTGGGCTTTTAACATGGAGAAGATAATAGACCTGATGGTCTATTTGACTCTTCTAATGGATTGCTCGTTCCACTGTAACTATGGTTGAAAAGTTTTATCATCTACCATATGTCATAAATCTCTGATTTATAACTGATGAAGGCTATTGATGATGTAAATTATCTTTAGTCCTGATATTCTTTGATGGGCTAGTTGTGTTCACCCTTTTTGCTTCACAATTCCTTTTAGGTAATAAGAGTGTTGTCGGGTCGAACGTGGATAACAAGGGTATAGAACGGTGGTCTATAGCTGTTGAGGTTTTCCCTAAAATAGTATAGAAATAATTTTGTTGAGAACTTTAGATAAGTGTGTCGTATTGTATACGTCATTTGATATTTAATTTTGGAGAACCGAATAGGGTGAGGTGAACCCAACTTTGGAAGGGTGTTTTGCCACTATCATACAAGATGTCTAATGACATATAACCTCGTGTTATCATAAGACAGGGTTGTGCACATCCACTTACTGAGTATATCTACGAGCACTACCTATATGATCTTGGACTTTATTTGAAATATAATTTTCACTTGGAGACAACGGAGATAGTTATATGTCAAGGGAAGACTCACCATTGGAAAGAATATGATAGTAATCTTCTTGTTTTTCTTTGGGGACTTTTGGGTCAACCAAGGATAATTATGTGGACATATGATATCTATCATAACCTAGACGCATGGTCTCCCATGTACGAAGGTTTCCTTGAGTATTTTCCAAAGATTTTAATTTCTAAAACAATTATTGACTGTATCTTTATGTAAGGTACCATTGTAAGGTCTTGTGGTCAAAGCACCAAGAGACTTATATATATTTGTATTAAAACTCACAGCGTATCTGTTGTTGTACTCTGCACGACAGTTCAACAGTTGTATAAATGAAGTTTATATTTGATATTTATTGTGCGATATCTGGCGATTCAGAATGGGTGATGTATACCTATTTTGGGGGCGTCACAACTACTCAATAATTGTTACAGTAATTACTGTTCAATATTTTATTTTATTTATTCAATAATTGCTGCGTTGATATTTTATATTATTATTGTTTCAATAATTGTCATTGCACAGTATCTCCATTATCAGATCAGTAATTCATATTATTTGAATAATATTGTTAGATAACATTATTGGCAATGTCTAAGGATGTTCTATCTAGAAAAGGGGTTTGGTCACCTAATTGCACGCCAATAAGGAGAAATCTTTATCGGAAAGCCCCCTCTTTCCTGGGAACGACCTAGTTGTCATAATTGTGAATCTGTAATATTATTTATGAATAATTAATTATTGATTTATATGATGAGAAAATATTTATTTTATGTGGATATAAATGATGGATATATTTTATATGGACATAAATGAAGGAATTAATGCTGAGGTGTTTTATCAGTATTTTTTCGGAATGGAGGTTCAGAAAATCATCCGTATGTGGATTTCGGTCATTTTCGTTTGGAATTTGGAAAAACATAACCTTGCAAAGTTGTAGAGAATTTAATTTCCTATGGAATAGACATGATATTCGAATTTTTCTGATAAAAGGGCTATTTATTATGAATTATTGAAGTTTCAGAAATAAATGTTTTTATTAAAAATATGGTGTGCCCCACTTTTGGTTGGTTAGAAATGAAATGTACTAGAATTTATTTTCAAAAGTGGTGGGCTTGAATAGTAGCAGGTAAAGCCATCAGGTAGCAGGTTAGTCTGCTATGACATTCTAAGCATTTTTCTATAAATAGAGTGCTTAGTTAGAATTAAAAATCACACCAAAAATAAGTTTTCTCTCTTTCTCTCTCTATATTATCGGGCATATTATGTGAGTATTTAGATACTTTATGAGTTGCTATTCATCAGTGCAAGTTTCATTCAGCCTTATAACTGATATTTCAGCGGAAGTATTGTTCTTCTGAGGTAAGGGATGTTATTTTCTTCCTAATGATGTTATTCTTTCAATATCATTATACCGAAATATTTGTATGAATTTTATTGTGGAATTTCTACCTTTTTGTGTCGGGGTTACTATTCACGTATACGGCACTATTCACCGAAAAATGAAATTTTCTCCTTTTTGTCCAAGATATCTATTATGGTTACTATCTTTGATTGTATCCATGTTTTCCTCTTTATTTTTGAATTTTGCTTCACAATTGGTTATTATGGAGTATTATTGAACTTGGATAAACTATAATACGAATCCCTAATATTTGTCCTTTTGTCTTACTGAATTCATTTTCTTTAAGATATTTTTCATCATCCTCAGTCCTAAATGATGATATTACTGAATATCATTGGCCTATAGTGAAAAGATGAATGATTACCTAATGAATATCTTTGGCCCGTAGTGCAAAGATGAACAGGTGTTGAGATGAACATGACCAACTGGTGATAAAAATGAATATATTTGGCCTGTAGTGCAAAGATGAAAATTTGATTCAAGATGTATATTGATTGATGTTACAGGGATAAAATATTGATGATGGACTTTTAAATCTTAGAAGATAATAGAATTCTTTATCTACTTGACTCTTCTAATGGATTATTATTTTCACTGCAGTTGTTGATCTAAAACTTGTTGTCTATTATGTTCTATCAGATTTTTTCCTGTTGAAGACTAATGATAAATTGTTGTATATTATCTTAGTCAAAATATTCTTTATTGGACTAGTTGAGCTCACCCTTTTCCCTTTTGCTCCATTTTTCTTCTCAGGAGGTGAGAACATAGACGAAACTAGCCGGGGTTGGGAGTGATGGTTCAGGATAGTTATTTTAGTAGTCCTCACCATTTTGTAAAATAATGTATCAATAATGTGACACCCCCAAATCCAGGTTACCTGACTCCTGAGTTTGGTGTTCATGAATCCAAATATAAATAACATTTAACTACCCATAATATATATAGATAGTAACTTTCATAAATATTTATCAGAGTTTACTAATAATACATCACCAGGTTCACTACCCTTAACTTTACAAACATACCCCTTTGGATATACAAAAAGGGTTTACAATACAACAATATAAATAATACTATTTAGTATAACTAATTTATAACTACGCCTTTGCCTTTGTCCTTTGCAGCACCTCCTGCAACTTCACCCCTAGCTGAAAAATTTTATTTATAGCAAGGGTGAGCAATAAATTTGCCCCGCAAGTTAAGATTATACAATAAATGTATATGAATCAACAATAATATCCTATCTATTTTGATAGAAAGAAACCAAAGTTCGGGGAACTTTGCATTAGCTGAACAAATCGTTAATCAATAACAAGGCTTCTCCTTTTCTATGCAACACCATAATTTGATAATAAAAGAGTTCAACGCTTTCAAAGTTCTACGATATTCAAATGATTAAACAAGAATCAATTCTCTGCAATAACAAAGTAGATTATTCTCCAAATTTATACTGAGTGATCCCACCAGATCTTTGAACTTATTTTTCTCGGGTATCTATCAAAGATTTACTTTGATACATACCAGGAGTATCAGATAACCATAAAGGTTAAATCATACTCCCCTGCAAGTATAACAAGTGATCAGCTTTATTATACCCGATATTATGCATAATACTTAGTAAGCGCGCAAAGGTCGAATTTACGACCCAAAATGTTCCCTTTATATAAAAGGTTGTTCTCCTCAGTCTCAGAATCAAGATTTTGATTTAACAATGAAATACTGTGATTTCAAATTCTATGCACTTATTGATCTAGCTGAAATAATTGGCATTGATCTATCAATAACAATTGAATTCTCTTTTCTTGATCTATCAATACATTTAGAACGCCAGATAAATCTCGGTCAAACTATGACAGAAAAGTTGTTCATAACCCTTTCTGGGTTTTCCAGAAACATCAAAACAGACCGAGTGGTCTACTTTGACCACTCATCACGATCGATCTGTTGCGTTTATAAGAGATATAAGGACTTCAATCTATAGTGCACATAACCAGCTACAATACGTACTAATTAACAACATCAAACAATAATCATACTGACAAAAGCTTGTCAGGCACAGTTTTCAAATTTCTGGGTTGCCCAGATTTTCTTGCGGTCAACGTCGGTCAACCGACTTTGACTGTGAATAAAATGAAATCTATACATGATTTAGCTATACTACCACTTTCAGACTAAAGAACATCTACCAGACTACGGATTCCAACAATAAAACATCACAAATCATAAAGAAACCAAGATCTACAGCGTCTGACATTCCTTGTCAGACCGAGATTTTTTTCTTAAGAACAGATTTTGAAAAAAAAATATTTTAAGGCACTTTGATGCTATGGATTCATGATAGATCATCATAGATCTTCATAAAACATCCATTAACAATATTCTAAACATATAAACACAAAAATTTCTTAAACATCAAAGATCAAAAATAAAAATAGGGTTTATACCTTTCCTTGCCAAATCTTGGATTTTGTCTTAACAATCTATTTATGGTTGATCTATGTCTGTTTCTAGGACTGATCCACTACTGATTTTCGTGGGTTTTGGAGAGAAAGAGATTTGGTGAGAGTAAGCTAGCAAAATGGCAAATTTTCTTGATTTTCTCTCTCTAAATCTTATATATAATGCTTTGGATTCATGTATGTTGCTTCAATTTCGGCTGGGAGCTGAATTTGGCTGATATTTTATGTTGCAAAGTCAATAGTTGGTAAAGAGTTGGTGACCTAATAAAGTTATTGGACAATCTTGCAAGTTAGCTCACAAAAATCCCATAAAGGGCATTTTGGTCATTTCCAATTTTTTTTCTAGAATTTGAACTTGATGAAACCCTTAGGGTTTAGGGTTTGGACAATCTAGGGTTTAGGTTTTGAACCCTTTAGGTCTAAAAAATTTTAGTTCCCACAATTTCAATTTAGGGTTTAATTAGAAAAATAAATTTTCTAAAATAAAATTAGGGTTTCAAAAATAGAAATTCATCATACAAAAATATAATTAAAGTTTTCTAATCATATTTAAGTTTAATAACACAATAGTCTTACCCATTAGGATTAGGGTTTCCTAATTTAGGGTTTATAATTCTGGTTTTAAAATTAGGGTTTCTCGGCGTACAATTAGGGTTTCTAACTGTACAATTAATTTTTTTAAATCTGAGATTAGGGTTTCCAATCCCATATTAGGGTTTAAAAATATTAAACCTTATCCGATCAATCATTGATCAAAAATTCTATACCGATAAAACATATACATATTAATATAATTATTTTAATTATATTTTCTATCGAATCCCGTTCCAATAATTAGGGTTAGGGTTTCTATTCTCCGTTAAGCACAACTCTACTCTAATTTTATTTGTCAATACATAAATTGACTTTCTCGAGACTCGTATCACAGATACTTGTCAGAAAATTGGTAATTAAAATTAATATTAATAATAAAAAAAAATTATTCGTAAATTTTGGATTATTCGAAATCCTGGGTTATCACATTCACCCCTCCTTAAAAGGATTCCGTCCTCAGAATCACCGCTTTCTTATATTCTATAATCTTTTAAAGTTGTATCATCAATTTATTTTAATCAACGCCATATTAATTTTGGTTTCAAATTCTAACCTGTGACTTAAGTCTATAAAAGAAAATCGTTCACAGAATTATCTAACTCCTATTATTCGCGTAATTAAATCATTACCTGCTGCCACGTCCTGAGTAGCTACCGCATCTTGCGCCGTCATGTTAAACTTACGGGGCGTTGGTCTTCCTGGCTGTGCAGGTCCTCGAATCGTCAAGCTTCCTCCACCGGGTCCCTTATTGGCGCTTTCCTTCTCAGCATTTCTTTTCGGATACTTTCGTACAATATGGTCGGTCGATCCGCATCCAAAGCAACCTTTAATTTTCTTCGGACTGGGATAATTGGGTGACATATACCCCTCTTGGCCGCAGTTATAGCAAACTCCCTTCTTCTTCAGGAAAACTCCAGCATGGTGCTTCCCACAATTCGAACATGGCTCCCTTCCCTTCCTATTATCTTCTGTCTTATTACCCGACTGGGTATTCTCATTCCATTTTCTCTTATTCGGATTACTTCTTCCACTACTTCCACCGTCATTTGTTTTCTTCTTCTTTTCTTGATGAAATCGAAACACTGCTTCGCTCCCTCCTTCAGCAATTAGCGCTTTCTCCAATAGAGCCGCAAACGTGTTGATCTGCAGTACAGCTACTTTGTTGTAAATTCCTGGCTTCAATCTGTTCTCGAATCTTCGTGCTTTTCTTGCTTCTGTGTCTACTTGATGAGGTGCAAATCTTGCCAGTTCGTTGAATTTGGCAGCATATTCGGATACCGACATGTTCTCCTGCTTAAGTTCCAAGAACTTAACTTCCATCCGAGCTTGTATACTCGGTGAGAAGTAGTTCTCAAAGAACAACTCCTTGAATCTCGTCCACAACACCACCTATGTACCGGCTCTTGCTTGGTTCGTCTCCCACCAGTAATTGGCTTCTCCCTTCATCAGATAAGTTGCAAAAGCCGTCTTTTGCTCTTCTGGAACACGTGCAATGATGAATGCTTTCTCCATCTCTTTTACCCAAGTTTGGGCTTCAATAGGATCGGTGGTTCCTTTGAATTCTGACAGTCATACCGCTTTAAAATCCTTGAAATTGGCTAATCTATCAGCGGGCTGTTCCCTCGCTCTTCCTCTTCCTGCGGAAGCTCTATTCTCCATAGCTTCGGCTATCATGTTTGCAAAATTTTGCATTGGGTCAACTTGACCTCCTTCGTTATTCACTGAATTTTCTTCTCGTTGGTTTAGAGTCTGTCGTCTAGGCGGCATGATCTGATTTAAATAAAAAAAATCTTATATTAATACCCTTTTTCTATACAAATTCTTAACACAATAAGAATTCAACACAAAATTCTCAAGTAATTGCATATTTATTCAAATAGCACATAGTACCTATAGTACTTAACACATATAAATATCCCTTTAAAATAATACTAGGGTTAACACGCACAACTTTACAAAAGTTGCAATTCCCCAACTTCACACAAAAAGTTGACATTCTCCAATTTCACATTACAATTTCCAGTTCATAAAACCACACTTATGAGTTCATAACCTGGCCACAATTATATGAGTTTACGAACTTACCCTAGTCTGACCTTTGGCATCCGTTCGCTGAGGGGTTCATAAATATTTCATATAACTATGAGTCAAGAATGTCACATAAGTATGAATTTTAAGAACACACAATTTCATTTTAATCTTATATTCATATAGAAAATAAAGATTTTATTCATACAAACATATAATTACATATGTTTAAACACCGTTCTTGATATTACATATCTTAATATCAGAAACTTCTACCAAAAGATACTATTACATATATCTAATTGTCTACCGACCACTTCCTTCACCAGTCTTCTTCTTGCTTGGACACTTGTTGAATCCGTGACCCGTCTGCCCACATGAAAAACACTTCCTCAAATTTGTCTTAGGACAATGCAAAGAGATATGTCCTTCCTACTTGCAGTTGAAGCATACATTCTTCCATATCATGCATTCTCCAGCGTGAGTCTTTCCACACTTGATACAAGCTTGCTTCTTCTTCAGACTAGAATTTTCAGAATTAGAGCTGTCGTTGTTCCTCTTCCTCTTTTTCTTGTCCTTCTGCTGCTTGATTGTTCCCTCAAACGATCCTCCACCTTCAGTCTTCATCCTCTCCACTTGCGCCTTCAGCTCGTTCCGTTCTTCAGTCATTTCACGCAATGCCCGCTCCGTCTTCCACAACCCCTCCAAGAGAAATACCTTACTTCGGAGTTCCTGGACTTCCACAGATAGCTGATCTTGTTCTCCAACTTTGATCTTATTCTTTAAATCCACCTTAGCTGGCTCAGACTCGGCCTCCTCATCTCCACTCAGATACATCTCGGGATAATCATCATGATCACTCCCCAGATTAACCATTGGTTCATCTTCTCCCAACTTCTCAACCGATTCGCTTTGTGCTGACACCCCGGCTACTGGCACTGGTGCAACAGCCGCTAGCATCTCCGTACTCTTTTCACCTTCTTTAGACATCCTACAATCAGTTTTAAACAACTTGATTAGTACTTTACTAGTACAACATTCTCACACTATGTGTCCACATTTCTCACTATCGATACGCTTCTGCAATCCCTCACTTAGTACTCTAAATGAGTATTCTCTATCTCGCTTATGGTTATAATCCTAGGGTTTTTTCCCACCCCACCTAAGGTTATAACTTACAGCTCCACTACCAGCTGGTGACACCTTGGTCACTACAGCTCTGGTACCAACCTGTGACACCCCCAAATCCAGGTTACCTGACTCCCGAGTTTGGTGTTCACGAATCCAAATATAAATAACATTTAACTACCCATAATATATATAGATAGTAACTTTCATAAATATTTATCAGAGTTTACTAATAATACATCACTCAGGTTCACTAACCTTAACTTTACAAACATACCCCTTTGGATATACAAAAAGGGTTTACAATATAACAATATAAATAATACTATTTAGTATAACTAATTTATAACTACGCCTTTGCCTTTGTCCTTTGCAGCACCTCCTGCAACTTCACCCCTAGCTGAAAAATTTTATTTATAGCAAGGGTGAGCAACAAATTTGCCCCGCAAGTTAAGATTATACAATAAATGTATATGAATCAACAATAATATCCTATCTATTTTGATAGAAAGAAACCAAAGTTCGGGGAACTTTGCATTAGCTGAACAAATCGTTAATCAATAACAAGGCTTCTCCTTTTCTATGCAACACCATAATTTGATAATGAAAGAGTTCAACGCTTTCAAAGTTCTACGATATTCAAATGATTAAACAAGAATCAATTCTCCGCAATAACAAAGTAGATTATTCTCCAAATTTATACTGAGTGATCCCACCAGATCTTTGAACTTATTTTTCTCGGGTATCTATCAAAGATTTACTTTGATATCAAAGATTTACTTTGATACATACCAGGAGTATCAGATAACCATATAGATTAAATCATACTCCCCTGCAAGTATAACAAGTGATCAGCTTTATTATACCCGATATTATGCATAATACTTAGTAAGCGCGCAAAGGTCGAATTTACAACCCA
This sequence comes from Panax japonicus, assembly GCA_020205505.1. Taxonomy (NCBI): domain Eukaryota; kingdom Viridiplantae; phylum Streptophyta; class Magnoliopsida; order Apiales; family Araliaceae; genus Panax; species Panax japonicus. The sequence goes on along the minus strand of CM035110.1, from coordinate 32,219,305 downwards.
AAATATTCCCTTTATATAAAAGGTTGTTCTCCTCAGTCTCAGAATCAAGATTTTGATTTAACAATGAAATACTGTGATTTCAAATTCTATGCACTTATTGATCTAGCCGATCATTACAAAAGCTTGTCAGGCTCGGTTTTCAAATTTCTGGGTTGCCCAGATTTTCTTGCGGTCAACGTCGGTCAACCGACTTTGACTGTGAATAAAATGAAATCTATACATGATTTAGCTATACTACCACTTTCAGACTAAAGAACATCTACCAGACTACGGATTCCAACAATAAAACATCACAAATCATAAAGAAACCAAGATCTACAGCGTCTGACATTCCTTGTCAGACCGAGATTTTTTCTTAAGAACAGATTTTGAAAAAAAATATTTTAAGGCACTTTGATGCTATGGATCATGATAGATCATCATAGATCTTCATAAAACATCCATTAACAATATTCTAAACATATAAAAACAAAAATTTCTTAAACATCAAAGATCAAAAATAAAAATAGGGTTTATACCTTTTCTTGCCAAATCTTGGATTTTGTCTTAACAATCTATTTATGGTTGATCTATGTCTGTTTCTAGGACTGATCCACTACTGATTTTCGTGGGTTTTGGAGAGAAAGAGATTTGGTGAGAGTAAGCTAGCAAAATGGCAAATTTTCTTGATTTTCTCTCTCTAAATCTTATACATAATGCTTTGGATTCATGTATGTTGCTTCAATTTCGGCTGGGAGCTGAATTTGGCTAATATTTTATGTTGCAAAGTCAATAGTTGGTAAAGAGTTGGTGACCTAATAAAGTTATTGGACAATCTTGCAAGTTAGCTCACAAAAATCCCATAAAGGGCATTTTGGTCATTTCCAATTTTTTTTCTAGAATTTGAACTTGATGAAACCCTTAGGGTTTAGGGTTTGGACAATCTAGGGTTTAGGTTTTGAACCCTTTAGGTCTAAAAATTTTTAGTTCCCACAATTTCAATTTAGGGTTTAATTAGAAAAATAAATTTTCTAAAATAAAATTAGGGTTTCAAAAATAGAAATTCATCATACAAAAATATAATTAAAGTTTTCTAATCATATTTAAGTTTAATGACACAATAGTCTTACCCATTAGGATTAGGGTTTCCTAATTTAGGGTTTATAATTCCGGTTTTGAAATTAGGGTTTCTCGGCGTACAATTAGGGTTTCTAACTGTACAATTAATTTTTTTAAATCTGATATTAGGGTTTCCAATCCCATATTAGGGTTTAAAAATATTAAACCTTATTCGATCAATCATTGATCAAAAATTCTATACCGATAAAACACATACATATTAATATAATTATTTTAATTATATTTTCTATCGAATCCCGTTCCAATAATTAGGGTTAGGGTTTCTATTCTCCGTTAAGCACAATTCTACTCTAATTTTATTTGTCAATACATAAATTGACTTTCTCGAGACTCGTATCACAGATACTTGTCAGAAAATTGGTAATTAAAATTAATATTAATAATAATAAAAAAAAATTATTCGTAAATTTTGGATTATTCGAAATCCTGGGTTATCACAAATAATTGTAATGAGGACTCCTTTTGAGTTTGTATATTGTCTATTAGACAATATTTGTATTAAAACTCATAGTATATGTGTTGTCGTATTTTGCACGACAATTGTATTACTAAAGTTGTATTTGTTTCTATACCATGTATTTAGCGACTCATAATGGGTGATGTATACCTATTTTGGGGGCGTCACATTCATACTAATTTTCATGTTTTGACAATTTAGCGAATTCGTTCACTACGAATTCATTTCTCAACCATTTCGATTCATTCAACTTTCGTTTTTTTTGTTTCTTCACATATTATCACTATCAAACATCAATTCGCAGATTATAACACATATTGGATATAATATTTCGTACTTTCTTAAGCCATATCACATGAACACACACTAATATTTACTTTTCTTCTTCAAACCCATTTTCCATGAATTTGATACTTTAAAACCATTTGAAGACAACATATAACAGATTATGAACCTTCTACAACACAATTATCAAATTTGGACAATCCCATATTTGAAATTTAGAGCTTAAATTTAGGTTTTTATACCATTAATGCTTGATTTCTTTGCAAGATGGTTGTTGCCTCTTTTTTACGACTAACAAAAGAGCTCTAACTCATTCAAGCATACATGCGTCAACAAGTAATACAGAGCAAGTAAAGTATCGATCCCACAGAGAAAGTTGTTTAACTTAAACTACTATTCATTAATTAAATCACTATATTTATATGCTCACACTATGGATTAAACTTGGTTTGTTCTTGAATTTCAAATAACAACTAAAACAATATAAACGATATAATAAATGATATTGGAACTAATGGGATTCTAACTTCATTCACTATTTCATTCAATCGCCACCATCATGCCTGACTTGTTCACATAACATAGGAGAGTAGCCAAGAGCACTAAAAGAGTATTAGCCATTTTTCAATGCACTAAGACCTACTTACACAGCATCCACATATGATAGACTCTATGTAATCATCAATATAACCAACATCACTATATGTCTATGTGAAATTGCAACTATATTGATTTTAAGTTCAAGCTCTTATCTTAACTTATACGGTGAAACAATATGTGTCTATCTGGTTTACGAAATACATAAGCCATATAACACAGCCCTATATACGTATACTATCATGATTACTGTCCATATTTGCATGTTCATTGTCAATTCCATACAAATACTGAAACGAATGGTGATCAAGCATTCATGTATGCAAAACAATCATGACAGACACCCTATATAATATGCAAAACAACCCATCATTTAAGTGTGCAATCAAACTACATAATAAAATCCATTAGAATCCCATAATGGAGTTTAGTTCATGACTGAACCAAAAGCCATTATGGGATCAAAGTTAAGCATGATCAATAAGCAACAATTGAAAGATGAAAGATGAAACTATCAAACCGAATTGCTGAATACACATCAATATTCAATCCTCATAAGATTCCAGCAAAAACTAATATTAATAATCCGCTCTCGTAGAGAAATCCCAAGTAGGAGTATAAAGGTAGAGTTATAGCCTCCTTCTACGTTGGAATCCTCTCTATAGAGTAAAAACCCTAATTACGATGTAGAGATACGTGAAAAACTAATAAAATATTGAATGATACCCCTGACACCAGTCAGGAATCGTTTTAAATCAAATACAACCTTTAAAATTCTAAAATAAAATAAAACACATCAGCAGCATCAGTCATCGCGCGCGGCTGCTCGCTCTTCCAGCATGATAAACTCGTAGCCGCGAGACTTCCAGTAGGATCGTATGGTTGGCTGATCTCGCGCGCGAGAGAGCGCTCCATAGGTTTGTCTTTCTCGTGGCCGCGAGACTTGCAGTAGCATCCAAGATCTGGCAGGGTAATCGCGCGGGCGAGCGTTCTTAAGGCTATTTTACCTTGCGGCTGTGCGGCTTGAAATCTGCAGATCCTGGTTCCTTTTTTCCTACTGCTGCTGCTGCTTGCTCAGTCATGCTTTATCTCCTTGCACCAATGCACCTTCATGCCATGCATATTCCATTCTTTTACTTCGTTTCAAGCATCCATTTGCCTTATGCTCCATAACACCACCAAAATAGGTCGATTCCTGCACTTATTCACCAAAAGGAGTTTTAAGAACGTGCAATGTAAATTAACATGAAATGCAGCTAAAAAAACTAAAATGTACTTGAGATGGGCATAGTTCACATGAATTGGTACTCCATAAGTAGGTAAAAATCCTACTTATCAAATACCCCCAAACTTGAACCATTGCTTGCCCTCAAGCAATGCATACTAATGAATAATGAATAATGCAACTACATTACTATGCACTTAATTCTCACATTATCCCTACCATTATAGACATTCAGTCCAATTTGCCTCAGCGAAGTTTTTCTAGATTTGAGAATACAAATTCAAACCAAACTGCAAGCATAATGTCATATACTCAAATAATTCACCAATGCTACATAGATGATGTGTGTGTGTGTGTGTTGTGTTCGCCCAGTACTTGATTTAGATGTAGAATGCTCATGCTATCTTGCTCAAACTAAAAAAATTATAGCATCAATCAAGACTTATGTTTATATATGCGACTTTAACTATTCCAACATCTTAAAATAAACTAAGGTTCAACAATGAGTTTATCTGCTTTATTGTACTCACGAGGGCGAATTTCGCTCTTTCTCGCGGTGTTTATTGCTATTTTTCTATTTTTTTTCTTTTTCTACATGACTGTACAATGTCTTACTCCATTAGGCACACTGCTACCCCTTAGCGAGCTTTCGACCAATGACTCCTAGACCATGAAAGACCTTAGGACGCTAGGTGTAGAGACAATCCCCTCGGGCGTACTTACTCAAGTAGCCAGGGCCCCAAATAAGACTAGACATGCTATTTCTACTTTTCTTTTATTTTCTTTTCTTTTTTTATACACAGATACCCATGTTTTCCCAGAGTTTAAAAATCGATGTTTTATATAGTCTCAAAGCCACTTTTCACATATTCCTCTTTTTAATACTACATTTTTTCGTCGAGCAAAACACACGTGTCTCTTATACCTACAAGTACTTATGAACCCATTTGTGCAAACCGAGAGCATGTATACAGCATTATGAATTTCGTTGTATAAAACGTTATAACTCAGCTCATGTTATCCAAAATATTCAGAATTCATTTAAAAACTTCACTTCTGTTGATATCCCAAATGAGAGTGCAAATGGTCCCCAACTCTATTTTAAACCAGCCAGCTTTGTCTTAACCCGGTGTCGCGCGCGGCCGCGAGCTTGTTTACTAAGCTGGGCGCGCTGGCGCGAGACTTGCAGAAACATTTGGTGGGTTTCTTATCTGGGTGCGCGGTCGCGAGATTTTCTTGCTTCCTGGGTCGTACGGCCGCGGACTTATAGACTGTTACCTATATCGGCTTGACGCGCGGGCGCGCGATTTTCATGCCACTTATGCCCCGCGGCCGCACGATGTTCAGTTTCACTCTGCCTGTCAGTGATGTTGTCCAGTGATGGTTCCTGCATAGATATTAATGTACCATGTTAAGGCATGACTTAGTGATTTCATATCACTAACAGCGTGCAAGCATTCTCATAGCCATTCTGGTTACACTCTTTCTCATGAATAATAATATCCAATTAAAAAGAAGTTTGATATAACTACTGAAATAACTCAAAATGACATATTAAAAACTAAGCAAGGGAGAGAATAATAATGGGTTTCCTCCCATTCAGCGCTAAGTTATATTCAATTAGCTTGACTGTCTCTGACTTCATGTCACCGTTAGAATTGGGGTGCTTTCCTTCGTGTTCTTTGCACCCAGAAATTTCATGACCTCATCTTTTGTTAATGGCTTTTCTTTAAAATCTAAATTTTTACCCATTGCACATATCAATGGTCCATAAACCCTCGATTTATGTACTTCATCCTGTAGGCACCAGTTCACCACGTCAACTAGAAAGCACTCTTCTTTATCCGTTGGTAAACTGATTGCTTTAAAGACGTTGAAAGTAATCTCTTGATCCTGGACATGCATAGTAAGTTCACCTTTCTGCACATCTATTGACGTTCTGCCTGTGGCCAAAAATGGCCTTCCCAATATTATTGGTATGCTTTTGTCCTCCTCATAGTCTAGAATGATGAAGTCAGCTGGGAAAATAAATTTGTCCACCTTAACCAACACATCCTCAACAATTCCTCGTGGATATGTGATTGATCTGTCAGCTAGCTGTAATGATATGTTTATCGTCTTTGGATCCGGTAATCCCAACTGATTAAACACTGACAAGGGCATCAAGTTTATGCTTGCCCCAAGATCACATAAACACTTACTGAAGTTCAACTTTCTTATGGTACATGGAATTGTGAAACTGCCTGGATCCTTCAGCTTTGGAGGTAATTTATGTTGAAGCATTGCACTGCATTCCTCTGTCAAGGCTACTGTCTCAAACTCATCTAATCTCCTTTTCCTTGATAATATACCCTTTATAAACTTGGCGTAGATGGGCATTTGTTCCAATGCCTCGGCGAAGGGTATGTTGATCTGCAGTTTTTTGAACACCTCCAAGAATTTGATGATCTGTTTATCTTCCCTTTTTTCATTAATCTCTGCGGATACGGAACCTGAATGTACATTGGTGGTACTGGACTCTTAACTATCTCCTCTGAGCCTGCTTTGTCTTTCTCTTCCTGCCGATCCTCAGATTTCTCCAAATTTTCCAGCTTATTGGCTGGTTCCTCTGCCTCGCGCGGCTGCGCTCTCTCCTCAATACATTCTCGCGTGCACGCGCGACTTATAGTAGCTGACAGATCTTTCCCAGATCTCAATGTAATCGCTTGGCATTGTTCCTTCCCTTCTCTTCTTGGATTGGTCTCCGTATTACTTGGCAATAAACCCTGGGGCCTGTTAGTAAGCATGTTCGCCATCTGCCCCATTTGAGTTTCCAGATTCTTTATAGCCACTGCTTGGCTCTTGATCATAACTTCTGTGTTTGCCATGTATTTCATCATCATCTCTTCCACTTCTGATTTCTTTTCTTGTTGAGTAGCAGCTGGAGTGTGATGTTGTTGTTGTTGTTGAGAAAATCCTAGCGGAAAGGGTAGTCTATGATTAAATTGCGGTTGCGCTGGCTGCGCCTGAAATTGATTATTTGGTTGAAACTGAGCTTGCTGATTCCCTTGATTATTCAACCAACTAAAATTTGGATTATTTCTATTGTTGGGGTGGTATGTGTTCTTAAATTGGCCTTGGTCTTTTCTGTAGTTGCTCACATACTGCACTGATTCTGAGCTGATAGCACATTGGTCCTTCGAGTGTGACCCCGTACAAATCACACATATGTAGGCAACCGTCTTTACCTTTTCTTCAGCCAAAGTATCTATCTTCTTTGCCATAACTGCCATCTGTGCTGATAGCTGAGTAATGGCATCAACCTCCAATACACCTGCAACTTTCGTTTGTGGCATTCGGGATGTATGATTCTAAAAATCATTTGATGCCATTCTCTCGATAAGATCATAGGCTTCCTCATAGTTCTTTGCCCATAATGCACCTCCTGCAGCTGCATCTACAATCGGTCTCGACTGCCATCCCAATCCATTATAAAACATGTTAATTACCATCCAATCTGGCATACCGTGATGTGGGCACTTTCTCAGCATCTCTTTGTATCCCTCCCATGCTTCATGTAACGACTCGCCCTGTTGTTGCTTAAATGGAGAGATAGTTGTCCTCATCTTGGTAGTTTTAGCCATTGGGAAGAACTCAGCTAAGAATTTATGTGCTAAATCCTCCCATGTAGTTATAGATCCTACTAGCAGAGAATGAAGCCAACTTTTCGCTTTATCCCTCAATGAAAATGGGAACAACCTTAGTCTAATAGCATCCTCCGTCACACCATTGTATCTGAATGTATCACAAATTTCAATGAAACTCAATAGATGTTCATTCGGATAATCCGTAGTAGCACCCCCAAACTGAACTGTATTCTGCACCATTTGAATAGTGCCAGTCTTGATCTCGAAGGTATTGGCCTCTATCGCTGGTCTGACTATGCTGGACTGTAGTCCGTTGATATTGGGCATGGAATACTCTTTCAGAGCCCGATGCTCCTCTCTTTGTTCCTTTGCTTGTGCATCGGCAGCCATGTTAGCTGTCGTGTTTTCTAACTGTTCTTGTAAATTTCTACGTACACCCGCTTTCCAACCTCTCCCGTTTATATTATCCTGAACAGGTGTTAACTCGGGGTTGGTTGACCTTGTGCGCATAAAAATTTGTCCAAATTCCTTAAACAAAAAAAACTGAAATGAGACAAGACTAGATTTTTCTAAGTCATACAATATAGCTAAAAACTAATGATAATAATACTAAATTAAATGCCTTTCCCCGGCAGCGGTGCCAAAAAAATGTTGCCTCTTTTTTACGACTAACAAAAGAGCTCTAACTCATGCAAGCATACATGCGTCAACAAGTAATACAGAGCAAGTAAAGTATCGATCCCATAAAGAAAGTTGTTTAACTTAAACTACTATTCATTAATTAAAACACTATATTTATATGCTCACACTATGGATTAAACTTGGTTTGTTCTTGAATTTCAAATAACAACTATAACAATATAAACGATATAATAAATGATATTGGAACTAATGGGATTCTAACTTCATTCACTATTTCATTCAATCACAACCATCATGCCTGACTTGTTCACATATCATAGGAGAGTAGCCAAGAGCACTAAAAGAGTATTAGCCATTTTTCAATGCACTAAGACCTACTTACACAGCATCCACAGATGATAGACTCTATGTAATCATCAATATAACCAACATCACTATATGTCTATGTGAAATTGAAACTATATTGATTTTAAGTTCAAGCTCTTATCTTAACTTATACGGTGAAAGAGTATATGTCTATCTGGTTCACGAAATATATAAGCCATATAACACAGCCCTATATACGTATATTATCATGATTACAGTCCATATTTGCATGTTCATTGTCAATTCCATACAAATACTGAAACGAATGGTGATCAAGCATTCATGTATGCAAAACAATCATGACAGACACCCCATATAATATGCAAAACAACTCAGCATTTAAGTGTGCAATTAAACTACATAATAAAATCTGTTAGAATCCCATAATGGAGTTTATTACATGACTGAACCAAAACCATTATGGGATCAAAGTTAAGCATGATCAATAAGCAACAATTAAAAGATGAAAGATGAAACTATAAAACCCAATTGCTGAATACACATCAATATTCAATCCTCATAAGATTCCAACAAAAACTAATATTAATAATCCGCTCTCGTAGAGAAATCCCAAGTAGGAGTAGAAAAGTAGAGTTATAGCCTCCTTCTACATTGGAATCCTCTCTAGAGAGTAAAAACCCTAATTACGATGTAGAGATATGTGAAAAACTAGTAAAATGTCGAATGATACCCCTGACACCAGTCAAGAATCGTTTTAAATCAAATACAACCTTTAAAATTCAGAAATAAAATAAAACACATCAGCAACATTAGTCATCGCGCGCGGTCGCGCGCTCTTTCAGTATAATAGTCTCGCGGCCGCGAGACTTGCAGTAGGATTTATGGTTGGCTGATCTCGCGCAAGGGCGCGCACTCCATAGGCTTGTCTTTCTCGCGGCCGCGAGACTTGCAGTAGCATACAAGATCTGGCTGGGTAATCGCGCGGGCGCGCGTTCTTCAGGCTATTTTACCGCGCAGCTTGAAATATGCAGATCCTGGTTCCTTTTTTCCTAATGCTGCTACTGCTTCTTACTCAGTCATGCTTTATCTCCTTGCACCAATGCACCTTCATGCCATGCATATTCCATCCTTTTACCTCGTTTCAAGCATCCATTTGCCTTATGCTCTATAACACCACCAAAATAGTCCAATTCCTGCACTTATTCACCAAAAGGAGTTTTAAGAACGTGTAATGAAAATTAACATGAAATGCAGCAAAAACAAACTAAAATGTACTTGAGATGGGCATAGTTCGCATGAATTGGTACTACATAAGTAGGTAAAAATCCTACTTATCAATGGTCACAAGCTTTAGCAATCCTTCTCCCTCTTCTAGACAATCTTAGAGAATTCTCTCAAGCTCTCACTCTCTATGTTTTTCTCTCTTCTTCTCTCTTCTTACTCATCTCTCTCTCTATACTCACGTACTCTTCAGTTATCAGAACCAAAAGACGTCAGTTAAAAAAACCCAAAGGCCATAAGGTCTTGTTTGGCTAAACACATAATTCTCATACTAGTTTATTTTTATAATATTTATATTATATAGTTACTTTTGTCACACTTATAACCAATTTACATAACTTACAATAATAATTATAATTTTTATTATAATAATACTTCTGATTAATAAACTATTATACATCTAATTTAATTATTAAATCATACTAGAACATCACTTATTTAATTTATTTATTATTATTATAATTTTAATAAATAAATTATTTAAAATATTTATTTAACTCAATAAATATTTAAAATTAATTATAAAATTCATTTAATTTCTTCAATAGTTAACTTAACTATTAAACCTCACTTCCCCAATATATGAATATATATTTCTCTTCATACTAGATCACATATTTCAAAATATATAGCATGTATATATACATACTCAAACTTAAAACATCTCATAATAAGAATCTTAATTATTGAATTCTTATTTTAATAATTTATAAAAATTTGGGCTGTCACACAATATGATTATTGAGTATCTTAGCCTTTATGGCAAGGAGAAACTGTTGATTTGCATTATTATAAACATGAATTGTGAATTTAACTATAATCTTTGGTGGTTCAGGTGAAGATAGGTGATGAAAATTCTCTTTGTCTTGGGTACAACAAAGAACTGTTGATGGGTATTACAGGGATGAAATATTAATGATGGACTTTTAATTTGGAGGTGATAGTAGACTTTAATTTCTACTTGACTCATATAATGGGTTGTTGGTTCCACTGTAGTTGTTGATCTAAAACTTGTTGTCTATTGTATATTATCAGATTATTCTCTATTAAGGACTAAGGATAATTTGTTGTATATTATCTTACTCATAATATTCTTTACTGGGCTATTTGTGCTCACCGTTTTGCTTCACAATTCCTTTCAGATAATAATAATATAGTTGGGTCGAGCGGAGATAACAAGGGAATAGAATGAGGGTATGTGACTGTTGAATCTTCTCAATACATTATAAAACAGCATGACAATATATAATTGTATTGAGAACTTAAAATGTGTGTGCCGTATTTTATACGTCATTTAATATTTAATTTTGGCGAACAACAATAGGGTGATGAGAACCCGACTTTGAAAGCGTCAAAAATTCACCTCATTGGAATGAGGAGGACAGAATTGTATTGAGAGCGTAAAGGGTGTGTTGCCACTATCTTATACGATTTCTAACCACATACAAATTTGTGTTATCATACGATATGGTTGTACGCATCCACTTGCTGACTATATCTATGAGCATTATCTATATAATCTAGGAGTATTGTTGGAATATAATCCTCAGCTTGAGACAATGGAGATAATTATATGGCAAGAAGATACACACCATTGGAATGAACAAGATAGTAATCTTCTCGTTCTTCTTTGGGGTTTATTGGGTCAACCAAGGTTAATTCTCAAGTCTTATAATATTTATTATAACTTAGATGCATAGCCTCAATGTACGAAGGCTTCCTTGAGCATTTTTCAGTGATTTTAATTCTTAAAACAGTTATAGACTGTACCTTTATGTAAAGTATCATTGGTTTGGAGTGTGAGTACTATTATTTGTATTGAAACTCACAGCATATGTGTTGTCGTATTTTGCACGACTGTTGTATAAATGATGTTTTTATTTGAATTCTGTAGTGTGTTTTTGACGACCCAGAATGGGGTCGAGTGGACCTATTTTGGGGGCGTCACATCTATGGGTTATTGGACCACTAAGCTATCGATGCACCATTCTAATTTCTCAAGTAATTACACTGTCGCTAGAACTTGTAGCTTAAGGTAGTGTAGCACATGGGCAAATGAGGGGCAAATGAGTAATTTCTTGCGCTGCTACAAGCCATATTACTACCGCTATAGCCTGTAGCAGTAGGGGCAAAATTCATTTCAATCTTTGCCATCTAATATCGCGATCAATGATGTATATTATGATTGTTGGAATAGTACACGTGGCAACTGGTTGCCACGGATGGAGACCCTATATATATAGTCCGGTTCCAGTCCGGATGCCCGGATTTTATCCCGTCCGAAATTTTTTTTTCTTTTTTTTAAAACAACTAAAAAAAATATTTAATATTTTATGGAATTGAAATTTTTCATAATAAAGTGTTTTGGCCGTGATTTGGGTACGTATAACAAAACATGGTGGTACAGTCTGGACAGACTGTACCACTATTTTTTTGGTATAGGTATTCAAATCACCCCCAAACATTGTATTATGAAAAAATTTCAGTTCCATAAAATATTAAATATTTTTTTAGTTATTTAAAAAAAACAAAATAAAATAAAATATTTGGGGTCCGTTTTTGATCAGGTCTATATATATATATATATATATATATATATATATATATATATATATATATATATATATATGTATATATATACAATTTGCTTCTTATGCGGGTGTTCCGCATGCGGACCACCTTTAGCGACGAACAAAATTGTCGCTAGACCCGTCGTAATAGGGTCTGAACCGGACTATAGCGACGGTTTTGAGTTGTGCGACGGTTCAGAACCTATGACAGACAATCCGTCGCTAAATACTGATCCGTTAACGGACCAATCTGTTCGAAAGCGAATATATATATATATATATATAGGGATTCCATCCACAGCAACCGGTTGCTGTGGAGCAACTCCATTTTTGGCCTGTGAAATTTCGACTGGAGCAAAAAAAATTAATATTAATTTCACAGACCAAAAAAGGGGTTGCTCCACAGCAACCGGTTGCTGTGGATGGAACCCCATATATATATATATATATATATATACATACAACACGGATCAGGTCCAGACTCCCGGACCTGATCAAAAACGGACCCCAATTTTTTTGTTTTTTTTTAAAAATAACTAAAAAAATATTTAATATTTTATGGAATTGAAAATTTTTCATAATACAATATTTTGGACGTGTTTTGAATACCTATACCAAAAAATGGTGGTACAGTCTGCATAGACTATACATACATGTTTTGTTATACGTACCCAAATCACACCAAAAATACTGTATTATGAAAAAAATTTCAATTTCAGAATTATTTTTTTTAAGTTATTTAATAAAAAAAGCAAAAAAAAAGGTCCAGATTTTGGTCCGATCCGGAAGTCCGGACCTGATCCGGCCTATATATATATATATATATATATATATATATATATATATATATATATATATGGGTCTCCATCCACAGCAACCGGTTGTTGGGGAGCAACCCCTTTTTTACCAGCCGCTACAGCTTGTACCGGCCACTTAGATTTTTTTTTATAAGCCGCTACAAGCTATAGCGGCTGGGAAAAAATGGGTTGCTCTCAACAACCGGTTGCTGTGGATGGAGACCCATATATATATATATATATATATATATGTGTGTGTGTGTGTGTGTGTGTGTGTGTGTGTGTGTGTGTGTGTGTGTGTGTGTGTGTGTGTGTGTGTGTGGGAGCCCTTCTATAGCAACCGGTTGCTGTGAGTACTGTGCAACACCCCCTTTTTGTACCGTTGATAAACTTATTGGAAGGCTGAGATGAAACATAAATATACCAAGCCGGCACAACTTGTACCGGCTTTTATTTTAATATGAGGACCCCACCATAGTCAACATGTTGTCAGTTTATTGAAATAAAATAAATTTTTAATATGAAATAATGCCCGACTGGCACAGCTTGTACCGACTGTGCCTTTTTTATAAAATACTCCCAGCTGCTACAAGCTCTTACGACTGTTAAAAAAAATCAAAACCGGCACAACCTCTTCCGGCTTGCATAACTTCTTTATTTGCTATTCTTTATAAAATATTTGTTATTTTTTATAACTCTTTCATTTAATAACAAATAAAGAATTATAATTCAAATAAAAAATAATATCCTATTTTATAAAAATATATTTTTATAATTTTTTATTTGCTATTTTTATAAAAATATTTTATATTCTTTATTTTTTATTTTATAATAGGATATAAAATAGGATATAAAAATATTTTTATAATTCTTTATATAACAAATATATTAATTTCTTCCCACTTTAATTTGTTATAAAAATATATTCTTTATAAAAATAGCAAATAAAGAATTATAAAAATATTTTTTTTTATAAAATAGGATATTATTTTTTATTTGAATTATAATTCTTTATTTGTTATTAAATGAAAGAGTTATAAAAAATAACAAATATTTTATAAAGAATAGCAAATAAAGAAGTTGTGTAAGTCGGAAGAGGTTGTGCCGGTTTTGATTATTTTTTTTAACAGTCGTAAGAACTTGTCCCGGTTGGATTTTTTTTTTAACAGCCGTAAGAGTTTGTCCCGGTTGGTTGGTTTTTTTTTTTAACAGTCGTAAGAGCATGTAGCGGCTGGGAGTAGTTTATAAAAAAGACACAACCGGTACAAGCTGTGCCGGTCGGGCATTATTTAATATTAAAAATTCATTTTATTTCAATAAAATGACAACATGTTGACTATGGTGGGGTCCTCATAATAAAATAAAAGTCGGTACAAGTTGTGCCAGCTTGGTATATTTATGTTTCATCTCAGCCTTCCAATAAGTTTATCAACGGTACAAAAAGGGGGTGTTGCACAGTATTCAAAGCAACCGGTTGCTATGGAAGGGCTCCATATATATATTTATATATATATATAATGGATCAGGTCCGGACCTCCCGGACGGGAGAAAATCCGGACCCGATTTTTTTTTTTTTTTTTTTTTTGTAGAACAACTAAAAAAAAAAAATTTTATGGAACTGAAATTTTTCAATAATACAGTGTTTTGGGTGTGTTTTTAATACCTACACCAACCAATGTCTGTACAGTCTGCCAGACTGTACAAACATGTTTTGTTATAGGCATCCAAATCACACCAAAAACACTGTATAATGTAAAATTCCAATTCCATATTTATTTTTTTTAGTTGTTTCAAAAAAAAAAGCAAAAAAAAAAAAAAAAAAGTCCGGATTTTAACAAAATCCGGGAGTCCGGACCTGATCCGGACTCTCTCTCTCTCTCTATATATATATATATATATATATATATATATATATATAGGGTCCGGATCCTGTCCGGACTCCCGGACAGGTGTAAAATCCGGACCTTTTTTTTTTTTTTTTTTTTTTTGCTTTTTTTTTTTTGAAACAACTAAAAAAAAAAAAAAAAAAAATTTATGGAATTGGAATTTTACATTATACAGTGTTTTGGGCGTGATTTGGATGCCTATAACAAAACATGTCTGTACAGTCTGGGCAGACTGTACATACATTGGTTGGTGTGGGTGTTAAAAACACACCCAAAACACTTTATTTTGGAAAAATTTCACTTCCATAAATTTTTTTTTTTTTTTTTTTAGTTGTTCTACAAAAAAAAAAAAAAAAAAAAATATTTTTCAGGTCCGGATTTTCTCCCGTCCGGGAGTCCGGACCTGATCTTTATTCTATATATATATATATATATATATATATATATATATATATATATATATATATATATATCCCTGCTTGAAATATGCATCAATTTGACTCGGTGAATTGTCCTTTTCCATGTCAAGAGCAAGATAACTACAAATTCCAAAATAAAACGGACCTTTATATACACCTCCCTTGGATGACAAGATAAACACAGCATAAACAAATACACCAAATGTCACCAATAACCCACCAAACATAGAAAATGAAATACACGTTTATTTTATACCATTAAACACCACCATCAAAATTCAAAACCAGAAAATCAAAATCCACAACACTAATCATACCATCCCAATAATGTAACCCAAGTCTATCTTCGTTGGTTTCTAGATTTCGTAATAATTTCAAACAAAAAAACATTTCACCCCAAAAACAAAACAACAAAGAAACCAAAAATCCCCTGCAAATCTCCTAAAATCTTCAATGGCGAACAAGCACAGAAAATTGTTTCCAACTTCATCCTCAAACCAAACAGTAGACTGTCCCGATATTTGTGAGCCAATTTGTCCAGATGGTTGTTACCCATTTCCGGACTTCGCTCTATTACCACCATTACCGTCGTCGCCACCACCACCAGAAGTAACCAATAAAGGCCAACATGTTTCGCCTTACGTAATTTTAATAGTCAGCTTACTAGCAAGTTTATTCCTGCTAGTAAGTTACTATGTCATCATCATAAAATATTGTTCTGGGTGCAGCCGATTTAGGCGAAGATCACCGCGGTCAAACGGGCAAGACGAGGATTTAATCAATGAAATACATGGTCCTGCTATTGATCATCCAATTTGGTACATCACAACTATTGGTTTACAGTCCTCTGTTATTAATTCAATGAATATTTTTAAGTACAAAAAAGGGGATAATTTGGTTGAAGGGACTGATTGTTCTGTTTGTTTGAATGAGTTTCAAGAGGATGAGACGCTTAGATTGTTACCAAAATGTAACCATGCTTTTCATATTCCTTGTATTGATACATGGTTAAGGTCTCATACTAATTGTCCATTATGTCGAGCGGGAATTGTGCCTAATATTGGGAATAATGATGCTGGTTTTCCTCCGAACGATACTAATTCGAGTGTATTGGTGGTGAATGAGGATACCCAAGTGGAGAATTTTGGAAATGGTGGTGGATTGGGTGAGAATTTGGTGAGTGAAGTTGATGTTTGTGAAAACAGGGAAAGAACAGGGGATGGAATTGAAATTCCCCTGTTTGATGATGAAAGAAAGGAAATTGGGGATTTCAAGACAGATTTGGTGTCAAATGGGAAAGGAATTTTTGGGGGAATTGCAAATTCTTGTCAGAATGATGCCGTACAAACAATGAGGAGGTCTTATTCAGTGGATTTGGATTCAATTGCTGATGTTGTGAGTGATGTTGGTTGCGAGAAATCGGAAGGAAGTTCGGGGAATCCAAGAGTGGATGGACAGAAGAATGAAATTCAGGCACCATATTTGGGACAACAAAGGGGTTTTAGCAAGATTGGTGGTTTTTCAATTGAAGAGTCTTTGCATAAGAGACCTATCCCAATGAAACGGTCATTTTCTTGTAGTGGGAGATCATATTTGTCCAGACAATATCGATGCCAAAACACAATACTTCCGCTCTGAAAACTGCATCATCTTTGGGTATGTAGATCTGAGTACAAATTTTATGTTCTATCCTTCGTCTCATCTCCGATTCTCTTGTCCTATGTACTGTTGTTAAGTGTAGTGTAATTACTTATTTACAATTAACTTTTTAGATGAATAAGTAAATTACCTGACACCAACACTGGACCAGACAAGGAATATGAGATCGGATAGTAGATGTTTAGGCACTGTCAAGTCTCAATAAAATGCTAAGATGGACAAGCACATGAGCTCCAATAAAATTAAGAAAGTAGTAGGGGACGAAGTGTTTGATTACAAAGGAATAAATTTCATTCTAATGGATGCAATTTGAGGTTCTTGAAGAGTGAAATGCAGAATAAGGTAATTGCTTTGAGGAAAATTTACAAGTATTGTTGTGAACTTGTGATCATTGTTTGGCTTTTGTAAAAAAATCATGCCAAGTGAATATATTTGTTTGGGGAATGATACATTTTTCTTCTCTTTATGATTTTGGTGATTGTTATGCTTCTGTCTTTTCGAGTCTGCTAAACATATTTTTATTTCTGTTACAAAAAGAAAGATGTAAAGAAAAATAGTCTATGTTTTCATTTGCTAAAGCAAATGGTAACACAGTTTTACTGATCACTCTAGGTTGTGTTTCTTGATCCATGTATAGTAGATGCAATAAGACATAATTATATATTTAATTTTCATATTAAACAAAATGGATTAGTGTGGTGAGTAAAGGTTGATCTTTAATATATATATTGCCTTGTTTCCTCCACCTACTCCCTCCGTCCCTATTTAAATCACGTTTTAGAGTTTTTATTATTTTTCAAATATATGATGTTTTAGAAAATTTAAGAGACTTGGTCATTATCTTTTCTAAATAATTGTATATCAATTTTCTAGACTCCACCCTCCGTCTCCTTATCCGAGCGGCTAATTACTCTAACCCATGCATTTTAGGTTTTCACTCCCTACTTTTTCTCCCTTCTCCTTTCTCTCTCTATCTCACTCTTTCATTCCTCCTCCCAGAGTAATTCATGAGCACGAGCGGGAGGGTCGACCGCCCTGGATTCCTGTTGGTCGATTTCACAATCAATGAATACGCGCAAATATACGTGGTTAACAAGTAATACAATGATAAGAAAAATATAGTTCACACGAGGAAATATGTTAATATTTATCAATTACCAATTTCAATTAAATTAATCCTACTTTAAAACGAAATATTGGTTATGATTTGAAAAGTTAAATTAACAAAATTAATAATTAAAATCAGAATTTCACAAGGGTAAATGCATATTTAACATGTTAAGATTATAACTTCCCTTGTTATTTTATTTAAATCAATTTATTTTCCATTCAATTCTGTTAATTAATATGAATCATTATCCAAGAATTTTTTATAGCACTCATGTACTTCTTTCGAAAGACATGTGAATAAATCCTCCTAAATTCGTTCTCTACGATTCAGAATTACGAAGAACGTCATAATCAATCAAGTCACTATATTCCTATGTGCATCAAGTTAACTAGGGTTTTAAGCACAAATTCTTTTAATGGATACAAACCACACATAAGTATATTTCTATCCTACATGCTAATTATATTAACTCTATTTAGATTATATGAACATATGTTATTACATCAAGATCTAAATCTATATTCCATTTTCTAATTTTATATAGATTATCACAGTAATTGTTGGCCAAATAATTAATCAATAAGTATAAGATATAACAAACGATTCAATAAAAACCAACTTTCATTCAATGAGAAGGTTTAATTTAAACTACATACCAAGTTCTGTTGCAATCTTAATTATAATTTAGTTCATAATGATAAAGAAAAATATCATCCAGATTAATAATCCAAACATGTAAGACCCCAACTTTTATGAATAAAGATTAATTTTTCTTGAAATATATTTTTGAATATTATGGTGTGAATTTGATATAATGTTATAGTTGTGGGTATTATTTACAAATTTTGCAAAGTAAGCAAGTGGTTATATAATATTCGATTGGTCGGGAAATATTCATTTTAACAGGGAATATTCGTACGACGACACAATCATTGGTGAACCCCACAACAAAAGTATTGTTGTAGTTAGAAAACGACAGAATTATCTTTTTATAAAAATAACGACGAAAGTTTTACCGTTAAACTGTTGAACTACCCGGTGGTAAAAGTACAGTAATACGTGTGGTTGCATGTAACACCCCCTTTCCAAAATAGAAAGAGAGGTTATTCAAACACAACAAAACTGACGAATATATAACAAAACTTTAATCCACAAAAGAATAATCTCATACTAATTAAATTTTTAAGACAAACCATAATAAATGTCACACTGGCTCAAACCACAATATGAAATAACTATTACAACTCTAAATAAATCAATGTATCATAGCCTAACAAAATATATCAAAACTATTGGATAAAAGGGAGCTCTCGTCACACTTGCCCTTGATTCCCTTGATTACATGCCTGAAGAAGAAAAACACAGCATGAGCCAAATGCCCAGTACGGATATAGAATACAAATAATGAATCGAAATAACTAACCCAATTTAATGAACTGAACTGAACTGAAACGAACCAAACTGACACACCGAAATAATAGGCTGAATCAAATGGCTGGGTGTTATTTCATACCGAGCTCAAAAAATAGTAATATACCTTGCCACCCAGGCAAGTCAAATAATGTCACACAGGCAATCAAATAATGCCACACAGGCAAGTCACACACATTGGACCGCGAATCTAATGCATATAAAATCAGAAGGCGTGTTTGGCACAAACATCAGCAATCCGCAGAACAGAAAAGAACAGAAAACTAGGGTCGACCCATACTCCTCCCACAACAAAACACTAAATGGCCAACTCCCACTAGAGCACAATATCTCCACTAGGATGACAAGTTAAACACATTGAGATAAACTCCAATATCTCTCTCTTCATATTGCTCCACCGAAATGTATGTCAAAGATCACGATACATTTTTGTACTCCCAGGATGGATTGCAAACGGTGTGTTGTGCGCCTCCATCATGATTTTATACTTTAACTCAGGATCGTTAGGAACAAAAAGTCTGGAGTTGACTCGAAGTATTCCTTCATCATCGATTCTTGCTTCCGGCATAGCACCTTCTTGCACTTTCTTTCTCATACGCATCAGCTCCAGGTCTGTAATTTGAACAGCTTTAACTTTATCGATTAAAGTCGGTTCTACTCTTATATTCGCCATCATCACTTGGGTCCCTAGAGTTTTTATCTTTATCTTGATCCTTTGCAAGTCATACAAAATGGGCATTTGCGTTGACAATATCGCACTCGTACCTGCATATAATCTTCTACTCAATGCGTCAGCTACCACATTTGCTTTTCCAGGATGGTATTGGATGGTATGATTAAAATCTTTCAACAGTTCAAGCCAACGTCGTTGTTGCATGTTGAGTTCCTTTTGAGTGAAGAAATATTTAAGGCTTTTATGATCCCTAAAGATCTCCACTTTCTCCCCATATGAGTAATGCCTCCAAATTTTAAGTGCGAAGACAACAACTGCTAACTCTAGATCATGAGTAGGATAATTCCTCCCATATTCTTTGAGTTGTCGTGAGGCATAGGCTATGACTTTCCCATGTTGCATGAGAACACATCCTAACCCTTTGCCCGAAGCATCACTGTAGATGATAAATCCCTTCGATCCAGATGGTATTATCAGAACAGGTGCTGAAATGAGTCTCCTCTTGAGTTCTTGAAAACCCTTCTCACATTCCTCGCTCCACCCGAACTTTGTATCTTTCCGAGTCAGCTAAGTTAGTGGAGTAGCGATTCGAGAAAATCCTTCCACAAATCTCGAATAATAACTAGCTAAACCGAGAAAGCTACGTACTTCGGTACTGATTTAGGTTGCTCCCAGCATTGAATATCTTCAATCTTTGTTGGGTCAATAGATATTCCATGACTTGATACCACATGCCCAATGAATGCTACTTCCTCAAGCCAGAACTCGCATTTTTTCAACTTGGCATAAAGCTTATATTCACGAAGCTTTTGGAGTACCAGTCTCAAGTGTTGCTCATGATCTTCCTGACTTTTGGAATAAATAAGGATGTCATCAATAAAGACGACCACAAAGTGATCCAAATATTCCTTGAATACTTGGTTCATCATATCCATGAAGGCAACAGGAGCATTAGTTAATCCAAAAGACATGACTAGGAATTCATAATGCTCATACCAAGTTTTGAAAGCTGTCTTTGGAATGTCATTGGTTCTAATCTTCAATTGGTGATAACCGGAATGAATATCAATCTTTGAAAAGAATTTGGCTATTTGTAACTGGTCAAACAGGTCATCAATACGTGGCAATGAGTACTTATTTTTGATAGTGACATGGTTCAACTCCCGATAATCAATACAAAGTCGTATACTCCCATCTTTCTTTTTCACGAATAGAACAGGAGCACCCCAAGGAGACGTACTAGGACGAATGAAACCGATGTCTAATAATTCTTGCAGTTGGGTCTTTAACTCCTGAAGTTCAATAGGAGCCATTCGATATGGGGCTTTGGAAATGAGTTTTATACTGGGTTCAAGGTCAATATAAAATTTAATTTCACGCTCTGGGAGTAGGCCAGTAAGTTCTTCAGGGAATACGTCAGGAAATTCATTAGCAATAGAAATATCATTCACAACTGACGTATTTTTGTTTAGATCTGTGACATGAGCTAAGAAAGCTTGACATCTGGTTTTCAATAAACGAATAGCTTTATGGCTTGAGATGACAGTGATTGATTTTAATGGTTTAGTTGTTTGAATTCACATAATAGGTTGGTTAGGAATATAAAATCTAACAACGTTATGAAAACAATCAATTTTTGCATGATGAGTAGTTAACCAATCAATCCCTAGAATCACATCAAATGCAAGTATTTTCAACGAAATAAGATCAACAGATAACGTGCAGGTACCAATTTGAATCAAATAAGACTTATAAACCGTGGATGTAATGAAGGTTTCTCCCAACGGGGTTTCAACAGATAAGTCAAAGTCCAATTTCTCCGGAGTTAAATTTAAACTTTGAACGCAAGTAGGAGAAATAAAAGAATGGGTAGAACCGGTATCCAATAAGGTATATACTTCGCTAGATTTTATGATAAGCTTACCCGTAATGACCTCGTTTGAGTTCCTTGCTTTCTAGGAGGTTACAACAAACGCTCTCCCTTGCACTACTGGCTTAAACTTTTCTAGGACGGCCTTTGATGCCTCCATCCCAGCTGGACTTGTCTTCGGTACGCGATAAAATTGGGCCAGGTGACCTTCTCTTCCACAATTGTAACATGCTTTGGATGGCATCGCACAGTTAGGACTGATGTGTCCCTCTCCTCCACACTTGAAGCATATGATAGGTGGTCATTCTCCTTCTTTAACGACAGGTGCTGATGCTGACGTGTTTCCATCATTGTTGAATCTTCTCTTCTTGAAATGTCCATTCTTATTTTTTGGCCATAATTACCACCGAAGTGGTTACTATTTCTGGCATGTTGATTCCCTCCATGCTTATTGTCACCGCTTCGATGACTATTATCACTAGTATTATCATTTTGTCGGTTGCTCTCTTTTGGTTGGGTTGACTCATTATCGCGCTCCAATAACTGAGCCCTATTAACAACATCTGAATACAAACACAGTTTATGAGAGATAAGATATTGATGTATCTCAGGTTTCAAACCTTTTAAAAACATTCGCGTTATTCTCTCCTCATTATCAACCAAATGGGAAGTAAACCGGGACAACTCTGTAAACTTGGCTTCGTACTACGATACGATCATGTTGTTTTGTTCCAGCTTGATGAACTTTACCTCTTTCATGTGACGAATACTTTCGGGAAAGTAATTATCATTGAACAGTTCTTGGAACTTCTCCCAAGACATCTTCAGTGCGGCAGGTTGAGTACGCTTTACAGATTCCCACCAGTAATCTGCCTCTGCCCGCAACATGAAGGTGGTAAAGGGAACCTTTTGCTCCTCGGAGTATCTCAAGACATCAAATATCATGTTGATTTGCTTAATCCACATCTCCGCCTTAAGTGGTTTTGGCTTTCCAAAAAACTCCGGTGGTCCCAGTTCCTTAAACTTCTTGGCGGTGATCGTCTGAGAGTTGCCTGTATTTCCACCTGTATTTTGGACAGGAGTCGCTCTTACCTGATATTGCATGAATTGCATGAAGCCTCGAAACATCCCATCGTTCATCATTTGGTCAGTGTTGTTGTTTGCCTGAGGAATGTCGCCTTCCTGGTGCACATTATCCTGATTATTGATCTATGGAGACTCAACGGTCTCCTGTGCTCCATTGATGTTCTCAACATTCTCAGATGCCATTTTCAAACACTGCCACAAAACAAAGGTTAATTATCATATCACATATTATCCCTATACTTTGACCGACCAATTAAATACCAAATAAACTTAGGTAGGTCATAGTAGCGAAGGAATTCCCCGTCTCTCTCCTCCTAGTTCTTATCTCACATCTCAGCCAGGGATCATATCCCTAAGCTTTGATACCAACTGTGACGCCCCCAAAATAGGTATACATCACCTATTCTGAGTCGCCAATACATGGTACAGAATGCAAATACAATCTTTAATATACAACAAGAAAGCTGTGAGTTTTAATACAAATATTGTCTTCTAGATAATATTCACTCTCAGAATAAGTCCTCATTACATTTATTATCACACTATTTAACAGAATAGTGAGGACTACTAATACTATCATCTGGTTCATCACTCTGTTCCCCGACTCGTCCCAGCTATATTCTCATTTTCTGAAGAGAACAGTGAAAGAAAGGGCGAGCTCAAATAGCCCAATAAAAATATTATGACTAAGATAATGCAGAATAAATTATCATTAGCCTTCAACAATGTTAAACTGATAAAATATAATAGACATTAAGTTTAACTGCAGCGGATCAAGCAATCCATTAAAAGAGTCAAGTAGAGAATAAAATCTACTATCTTTTATGATTGAAAAAGTATTTCATCACTTTTATCGCTGAGACTCAGCTTAATAAATAATCTACATCATCCCTGCACTACGACCAAGAATATTCATTAGGGTCACGACCACAAACTATCCATGCACTACGGGCCAATGATATTTGTGTATTCATCAATGGTCATGATCATGCCAACAACTGTCCATCAATGCACTACGGGCCAATGAGGACTTTTACCACATCATTTGTAATATTACAGTCATGATTACACCGAATAATCCCTGGTCATAATCATACCAAATCCATCAATGCACTACAGGCCACAGATGACTTTCAAAAAATATAAACATGAGGATGATGACAATGATATAAGACTTCAATAAAACAAGTTCACAAATTAATTTATTCAGGAACTAATAACGTCCAAATTGTCAACATGATACTGCTTTGTAGAGTAAAATTTAAGAATGCTCAGAAGAATATTTTCATGAAAGATATTAGAAGAAGCTCAAAAATCAAGGATATTCCACTAATTTCATGGAGTATAGAAGTCATAACTTTAACCAACTAAGTATAATAAAGAATGGAATAACAAAAGAAATCACCATGCATGCGGTACTTCGTATAGACAGGTTATTCCAGCAGAATAATAAATAACGAAACCAGGTCAGGCGTAATACGCACCGACAGGGTGTTCCAACTAAATAATAAGGAATGGAATAACAACAGCAATCACCATGCATGCGGTATTTCGCATAGACAGGTTATTCCAACAGAATATTAATAAAGACGGAACCAGGTTCGGCGTAAAATGCACAGACAGGATATTCCAACAGAATAATAATAAAGACGGAACCAGGTTCGGCGTAAAACGCACAGACATGATATTCCAACAGAATAATAAAAATGGAATAATAGAAGTTCTCTTCATGAATACAAAAGAAATAATACCCCTTACCGTAAAAGAAATTGGATATAGGAAAAGAAAGGTAGCAAACTGCTCTTCTTCTTTCTCTCTATAATTTTCTATGTCTAGAATTTCAGTGAATTCGTAAGAAATAATGAAGGAATGAGCTTCTATTTATAGAAGAATGGAATGCATAGTAACTAAATCATGAACGGTCCAGATTGATTTAGTTTTAATCGGACGGTCCATATTTAAAGCATAATCTTTTAAATAAAATATAATATATATATATATATATATATATATATATATATATATATATATATATATATATATATATATATATATATATATATAAGACAGTCAGTACTCCTTCCTAGCAAATTTCCACTCCCCAAAATCATTCTCCCAACATGTGGGTCCTGTGACAACCCGATATTTTCTATATAAATGAATCATAAATTTTGCGTATAATTTTTTTTTATTTATTTATTAAAATAAATAGGAATGATATGTGTCAAGGTAATGTGTAATTATAATTATATGTGTGATAAATAAAATTTATTTATTACATTAAGTATTGCAAATAAATTTATTTTAGAATTATTTGATTATTATCAATTATATTTTTATACTAATTAATTCCTTATCGGAAATGTTTTATTAATTATTTTTCAAGAAAAATATAATCTTATATTATTTAAATAATATATGAAATAATTTTAGAATAATTATCTATTATAAAGGTAAGAATGCATGAAAGGTATTATGTATGTATTTATGTGATGAATATAAAATATATTTATTACATGAATGGTTATGAATAATTTTATTTTAGAATTATTGCTCATTATAAATTATATTCTAATAATAATTAGTTTTATAGTAAAAATGTTTTTAATGTTTATTTTCCATGAAAATATGATAATTATATTAATTGAATAATATATGATATGAATATAGAATTTTTATAATACTTATTTTATTATATGAATTTTGTTCAAGATATTAAGTAAATTATTTCTACTTAATTATAAGGTTAATTATGGCAGATAAAATCAGATATGGAATCCAAACCCTAATTCCGGGTTTTGATCAAGGAATGAGAATAATAATATTATATTATTATTTGTCAATATTATAATTATGTATGTTATGTGTGTAATGTTAATGTGTAGAACAGTTTTATTATATTACTACCAAACCCTATTGATATTTTTATAAACCCTAAATATTAGCCTGATAAACCCTAATTTTGGTGCTAGAATAAGGAATGATGATAATAATATGATACTAATTATATTTTGATTTTTCAGTACTATAAATATGTATTGTATATGCGTGGACTTATAATATTGGTTAAATATTGTGTAAAATACCAAAACCCTAATAGTATTATTATTAAACCCTATTTAATATTTAGAAACCATGATTTAAAAATAGAAACCCTAGTTTCAAACTGTCAAACCCTAATTTAAAAATTAAATGTCAGCTTAAGGCTATTATGTAATTACGATAATGTGATTTATGATCGGTGTTATATGTATTAACCCTAATTAGGGAGAATCATAATTATTTAAAAATCTTTATTATTTTTCCATATTATAATCCCTAATTATAATTTTGGAACCCTAATTTGCTTATTGTAAACCCTAATTGCCAGTTTGGGAAATGAAATGCTAATTAGTGTTGCTTAAACATAATTAGAAAAATGCTATATAGTTAAAGACCTAAATTATTTTATAAACCTTAATTATAAAATTTAGACACTAAATTGTTATTTATTTATTTTAAACCCTAAATTGGCTCAAACCCTAAACCCTAAACTAAACCCTAAACCCTAAGGGTTGGTCCTAAATGGCAAAATTCTAGAAATAATAGGAAAAGACCAAAATACCCTTGCATTATTAAAGCTAAATAGCATAGGTTTTGACCTTAGGTGAGTTGGTGACCAAATCCAACCACCCCATGTGACAAATTCCAGCAGATCAGCAGCAAAGCTCAGCCATATACATTGTATATATCATGTATATATAGATTAAGGAGAGAGAAAAGGTCATTTGTTATCTCATTTTTTCACAAACTCTCTACCAAATGCTCTCAAGCTCAAGACCCACGAAATTATCAAGTAAACCAGTTCCAAAACCAAGCCCCCACGATCACAGATAACAGATCAGAAACACAAAATCAAAATTTGGACATCAAAGGTATAAAAAAACCCTAATTTTAGAAATCCTTTGATTTGTTGTTAAATGTTGTAATTGATTTGTTAAATATGTGTAATAAGGTGTCAATTGATGATCTGGGTTGATAAATCAAAGACCCATAACATCAAAGTGCACGAATTTGAAGTTCTAAGCAAGTTGGAAAAAAAACGAATCTGTGATTTTTCATCAAATGTCAGGGCCTATAAATCTTTGCTAGATCATGATTTTTGTTGTTTAAAAGTTGTTATATGTAGTCTGTAATATGATCTTTAAGGTACAAAAAGAATCAGGTCCATATCTATTGTGGATCAAAAGTTATTTAAGGTCAAAGTGGGTTGACCGACATTGACCGGACAATTTCTAGGTAGCCCAGAATTTTCTAAGTGTTGATTTTTCTGACACCTTTTGACCATACTTTATCTGCTTTATTTCTTATTTTTATGATGATGTTAAGCATTAGAGTTATAGTCCTACATGTTTTCTACAAACTTCAATTGATAGATCCCACAAACAATACACAGATTTCAAGTTATAAGGATCTAAAGTAGGCACCACGAACTGTTCTTCGTGAAGAACAGCCTTGTCAGACTTTTTGATGGCTAATAACTCTTAGACCTGATGATTTTATGCCATGATGTTTGTTGTTAATTGTAGTATTAAATGAGCACTAAAAGATGTATGTGTTAGATCGCCCAGAAACATTTTGTACTGAAAGTTATATACGGTCAAACAAGCCACCATGAAGCTGGCCATGTCAGTGTTCTTGAGCTCAAGAACACCAACAGCGACGGTTGTCTGTTGCTATAGCCTTTAGCGACGGTTTTTAATTAATTTAATTTCTGAATTTCCGAAAATTGATTAAATATAGAAAAAAATAGTTTTTAATTAGGAAAAATACAAAATAAATTCCTAAAAATTATTTTTTAGTCTGAAAATTAGTTTTTAATAATTTTTAATATATTTCATAAATATTTAATATTTTTAGAATATAAAAGGTATTTATTTATTTAATTATATTATTAAATAAATTATTTAAAAACGGTTTTAATTCATGAAAAATTATATTACTGTGTTAGAAAATATTTTAAGTCATTTTTGATGAATTTTAATATTTTGTGATGAAATTTCATTAATTAATTAATATTAATGATGTTTAAGTTATTTAATAAATATATTAAATAAATTATGGAAAATAAAATTAATGATTTTAAAAATCATTTAAAGTATTATAAAAATATTTTAAGTTATAAAATTTAACTTTTAATATTTAAAGGATAATTTCATTAATGATTTAATATTAATGATATTTATTTAATGATTAATGATATTAAGTTTATTTAATAATTATATTAAATAAATAGTTTAAAAATGGTTTTATTTATTTAAAAATCATTTAAAAAGGATATAAATGAATTAAAAATATTTTAAGTTATAATTAATGACTTTTAATATTTGGATAAATAGTTCATTAATATTTAAATATTAATGGTAATTATTTAATAATAATTTTAAATGTTTTAAAAATAATTTAAGGGTAATATAAGTACTTTACAATTATTTTAAGTTATTATAAATAACTTTAATATTTTGGCAATGGTTTGATTAATAATTTTATATTAATTAAATATTGATGATAATAGAATTATTTGATATTTAAATCATTTAATAATGATTCTGATATTTCAAAAATTATGGTAAATGGTAATAATTATTTTATAATTATTATAAGGTCATGAAAAATGATATGACTGTTATTTAATTAGTCTAAATGGATATTGAACAACTGTTTAGAGTCTTAGACTCGATAATTATCCGATAAAGATGTCGGTAGACCGACATGGTTCAGAAATTGATCTGGACTTAGAAATTTAGTTAGTTAATTATTTTATTTGTGATTCAATGGTGGATAAAGTTGTGTGACAATATGATTAGGAATGAGTTGATGTTTGTTTGTGATAACATGATTGTTGAACATGTATGACAATGTGATTATGTTATGTGCTGACTGCAATAAGCAGTACTATGTGTTATGATATGTGATTCTAATCGATAGAATGATTTGATTAATGATAGGTCGTGATAGAAAAGATAAATCTAAGTTGCGTAATTGTAAGCAGCGCATCAGGCAAGTATCTTAACTTTGCATTTTCTTTATGCAATAGACAGAAGTGAGAAGTTCAGAATTATTATTATTAATGTACAGATTGTTAAACCTATATTATATACACCCTTTGATTATCAACATGAAAATTTTTATGCGCTACGACGGACAAAGGATGAACGATAATATCGTTCTAGCAATGTAGTATTGATCAATACAGGGCCCATGGACTGTACACCCTCAGGCCCGTAAGCAATGGCCAGTTTACAGATGAATTTCTGTTTAAACCCTTTCGAAAATGAAAACAATGTTCATAATATGTCACAGAAACCCATGTATAGGCAATACACAGTTTCAAAAATTTGAAAGAGGGTTGTTATGTTATTGTTATTGGTACAGATTACTTCACAACTATTGACCGGTTGTAGAAGAATATTATAAAGAAAATATTTAAATTCTTTCAACTTATATATATATAAATACTTGCTGGGCACTCAAATGCTCATCCTTGCTTAATTTAAATGTTTTCAGCTAAGTGTGAATAGCTTAGAAGGCTCGGCCAGGATCAAGTGAAAAGGAAAGCAAACATAATATGTTAATGGTATCATTTGTAATAGATAGACTGTATTAAGTTAATGATATGTATTATATATCATGTAAAGAATGTAGTAAAGGTTGCGTACTTGGGATTAAACTCTGATAAATGTAAGTTAAATTTGTTAAATCTATATTATTGTTATTATTATTAGTATTATTCCGCTCATAGAAATGATATCGTGAAGTACCGAATTCGGGTTTCAAGTATCCGGGTTCGGGGACTTTACAGGATGGTATCAGAGCTATAGGGTTAGAAACCTTAGGTGGGTTAGACCTTAGGCTATAACCTTAGAACATAGGGAAACGTTGAAAATATAAATAACTCATATAGAGTTTAAAAAGGAGATGAATTAAATAAATTCATCGTCAAACAAAATAAAAGATAATTTATAAAACTACTATGTGTTGTGTGTATTTAGTATTTGCTAGTCAGTATAATTTTGTGTGTAGGTGTTAGAAAAGAACAGAATTAGGATACCCTTAAGTCGTAAAGAATAAGTTAACGTCCAGAACTGAGCCAATATCAAAGCTAATAGCTGCAATAGAGGCTCACATTGAAAGCTACCTCAAAGAGGTGGTTATTTTGGAAAGTATAGTACTGGATCAAGAAACGCTAAGTATAACTGATAGGTAAAGTATATGTGGTCAATGTTGAGTTCTTAAACTCGTATATTTATGGTGAGTTCTTAAACATAATTAGAAAAATGCTATATAGTTAAAGACCTAAATTATTTTATAAACCTTAATTATAAAATTTAGATACTAAATTGTTATTTATTTATTTTAAACCCTAAATTGGCTCAAACCCTAAACCCTAAACTAAACCCTAAACCCTAAGGGTTGGTCCCAAATGGCAAAATTCTAGAAATAATAGGAAAAGACCAAAATACCCTTGCATTATTAAAGCTAAATAGCATAGGTTTTGACCTTAGGTGAGTTGGTGACCAAATCCAACCACCCCATGTGACAAATTCCAGTAGATCAGCAGCAAAGCTCAGTCATATACATTGTATATATCATGTATATATAGATTAAGGAGAGAGAAAAGGTCATTTGTTATCTCATTTTTTCACAAACTCTCTACCAAATGCTCTCAAGCTCAAGACCCACGAAATTATCAAGTAAACCAGTTCCAAAACCAAGCCCCCACGATCACAGATAACAGATCAGAAACACAAAATCAAAATTTGGACATCAAAGGTATAAAAAAACCCTAATTTTAGAAATCCTTTGATTTGTTGTTAAATGTTGTAATTGATTTGTTAAATATGTGTAATAAGGTGTCAATTGATGATCTGGGTTGATAAATCAAAGACCCATAACATCAAAGTGCACGAATTTGAAGTTCTAAGCAAGTTGGAAAAAAATGAATCTGTGATTTTTCATCAAATGTCAGGGCCTATAAATCTTTGCTAGATCATGCTTTTTGTTGTTTAAAAGTTGTTATATGTAGTCTGTAATATGATCTTTAAGGTACAAAAAGAATCAGGTCCATATCTATTGTGGATCAAAAGTTATTTAAGGTCAAAGTGGATTGACCGACATTGACCGGACAATTTCTGGGTAGCCCAGAATTTTTTAAGTGTTGATTTTTCTGACACCTTTTGACCATACTTTATCTGCTTTATTTCTTATTTTTATGATGATGTTAAGCATTAGAGTTATATTCCTACATGTTGTCTACAAACTTCAATTGATAGATCCCACAAACAATACACAGATTTCAAGTTATAAGGATCTAAAGTAGGCACCACGAACTGTTCTTCGTGAAGAACAGCCTTGTCAGACTTTTTGATGGCTAATAACTCTTAGATCTGATGATGTTAAGCCATGATGTTTGTTGTTAATTGTAGTATTAAATGAGCACTACAAGATGTATGTGTTAGATCGCCCGGAAACATTTTGTACTGAAAGTTATATACGGTCAAACAAGCCACCATGAAGCTGGCCATGTCAGTGTTCTTGAGCTCAAGAACAACAACAGCGACGGTTGTCTGTTGCTATAGCCTTTAGCGACGGTTTTTAATTAATTTAATTTCTGAATTTCCGAAAATTGATTAAAAATAGAAAAAAATAGTTTTTAATTATGAAAAATACAAAATAAATTCCTAAAAATTATTTTTTAGTCTGAAAATTAGTTTTTAATAATTTTTAATATATTTCATAAATATTTAATATTTTTGGAATATAAAAGGTATATATTTATTTAATTATAATATTAAATAAATTATTTAAAAACGGTTTTAATTCATGAAAAATTATATTATTGTGTTAGAAAATATTTTAAGTCATTTTTGATGAATTTTAATATTTTGTGATGAAATTTCATTAATTAATTAATATTAATGATGTTTAAGTTATTTAATAAATATATTAAATAAATTATGGAAAATAAAATTAATGATTTTAAAAATCATTTAAAGTATTATAAAAATATTTTAAGTTATAAAATTTAACTTTTAATATTTAAAGGATAATTTCATTAATGATTTAATATTAATGATATTTATTTAATGATTAATGATATTAAGTTTATTTAATAATTATATTAAATAAATAGTTAAAAAATGGTTTTATTTATTTAAAAATCATTTAAAAAGGATATAAATGAATTAAAAATATTTTAAGTTATAATTAATGACTTTTAATATTTGGATAAATAGTTCATTAATATTTAAATATTAATGGTAATTATTTAATAATAATTTTAAATGTTTTAAAAATCATTTAAGGGTAATATAAGTACTTTACAATTATTTTAAGTTATTATAAATAACTTTAATATTTTGGCAATGGTTTGATTAATAGTTTTATATTAATTAAATATTGATGATAATAGAATTATTTGATATTTAAATCATTTAATAATGATTCTGATATTTCAAAAATTATGGTAAATGGTAATAATTATTTTATAATTATTATAAGGTCATGAAAAATGATATGACTGTTATTTAATTAGTCTAAATGGATATTGAACAACTGTTTAGAGTCTTAGACTCGATAATTATCCGATAAAGATGTCGGTAGACCTACATGGTTCAGAAATTGATCTGGACTTAGAAATTTAGTTAGTTAATTATTTTATTTGTGATTCAATGGTGGATAAAGTTGTGTGACAATATGATTAGGAATGAGTTGATGTTTGTTTGTGATAACATGATTGTTGAACATGTATGACAATGTGATTATGTTATGTGCTGACTGCAATAAGCAGTACTATGTTTTATGATATGTGATTCTAATCGATAGAATGATTTGATTAATGATAGGTCGTGATAGAAAAGATAAATCTAAGTTGCGTAATTGTAAGCAGCGCATCAGGCAAGTATCTTAACTTTGCATTTTCTTTATGCAATGGACAGAAGTGAGAAGTTCAGAATTATTATTATTAATGTACATATTGTTAAACCTATATTATATACACCCTTTGATTATCAACATAAAAATTTTTATGCGCTACGACGGACAAAGGATGAACGATAATATCTTTCTAGCAATGTAGTATTGATCAATACAGGGCCCATGGACTGTACACCCTCAGGCCCGTAAGCAATGGCCAGTTTACAGATGAATTTCTGTTTAAACCCTTTCGAAAATGAAAACAATGTTCATAATATGTCACAGAAACCCATGTATAGGCAATACACAGTTTCAAAAATTTGAAAGAGGGTCGTTATGTTATTGTTATTGGTACAGATTACTTCACAACTATTGACCGGTTGTAGAAGAATATTATAAAGAAAACATTTAAATTCTTTCAACTTATATATATATAAATACTTGATGGGCACTCAAATGCTCATCCTTGCTTAATTTAAATGTTTTCAGCTAAGTGTGAATAGCTTAGAAGGCTCGGCCAGGATCAAGTGAAAAGGAAAGCAAACATAATATGTTAATGGTATCATTTGTAATAGATAGACTGTATTAAGTTAATGATATGTATTATATATCATGTAAAGAATGTAGTAAAGGTTGCGTACTTGGGATTAAACTCTGATAAATGTAAGTTAAATTTGTTAAATCTATATTATTGTTATTATTATTAGTATTATTCCGCTCATAGAAATGATATCGTGAAGTACCGAATTCGGGTTTCAAGTATCCGGGTTCGGGGACTTTACAGGATGGTATCAGAGCTATAGGGTTAGAAACCTTAGGTGGGTTAGACCTTAGGCTATAACCTTAGAACAGAGGGAAACGTTGAAAATATAAATAACTCATATAGAGTTTAAAAAGGAGATGAATTGAATAAATTCATCGTCAAACAAAATAAAAGATAATTTATAAAACTATTATGTGTTGTGTGTATTTAGTATTTGCTAGTCAGTATAATTTTGTGTGTAGGTGTTAGAAAAGAACAGAATTAGGATACCCTTAAGTCGTAAAGAATAAGTTAACGTCCAGAACTGAGCCAATATCAAAGCTAATAGCTGCAATAGAGGCTCACATTGAAAGCTACCTCAAAGAGGTGGTTATTTTGGAAAGTATAGTACTGGATCAAGAAACGCTAAGTATAACTGATAGGTAAAGTATATGTGGTCAATGTTGAGTTCTTAAACTCGTATATTTATGGTGAGTTCTTAAACTCATATGTTTGTGATGGGTTTTTATACTCATAGTGTGTTATAAGTTGTGATAAATTGGATATAGTTATGTGTAAATGGATATGGAGGATAATGGAAATAGATAGGTTACTAAACAATTGATTGTTAGTGAATGTGTAAGGAATATGTATTATTAGTGTTAGTTGGATATGTATGATTTTAGGTGGTATATATGATAGGTATGTTGGTGTAATGTAATATTTTGTATAAGTTATGGCAGCGATTCCCGACTTTCAAGTCACAAAGGGATAGCGAATGTTTAAAGCACAATGTGCTATGGTATGTCAAGTGCTATGAATATGAGTTTATGTTGGATTAATAGGATAAGTTGGTATAAAGATAGTAGATATTTATTGGTCACTGATTATTACAGTAGACCGAGTTTTCAAAATCTAATATTTTGAGTACATGATTATTTGAATAGAAAGTTTTGTGATATATGTTAAGCGTTTACGATAAGGCTTAGAATGTAAGAATAATTTATGATAATTCCGTTAAAAAAAACGAAACCAAAGGATAGAAGGACCTGTGAACAAAGCTGGAGGACAACCAGATCCGACACCAAATTTTTGCGAATACGGACGATCAAGCTATGCAGAACGAAATACCAGTCGCGGGAAATCAACTAGACAATCGATCGACAAACTTCAAAGACTTCAAGACAACAAGACCGCCAGGATGTAGAAGATCAACCGACCTTGTTAAAGCGTATGTGATAGCTAGGATAATGGTGGGGGCAAAAGACAACTTTTGTCATCTATATGATAAAAGAAGATAATTTCAATAAATAAGCCAGGAATGTTATTAAAAGAAAAGTTTGTGTGTGAAAAGTAAGGACAGAAGGGATATATATCTTTCCAAAATGTCCCAATCCAAGAATGTATAGTGAATGTGTTGTATGCGAATCAATAAAGCATAATGTAAAAGACTGTCCAAGAAAGGAAATGGAAACAAGGAATGCGAATACGGAACAAGGTAGCAGGACATTGGCGACAACAGGATTAACTTCAACAAACAAACCAATGAAATCAACCGCAAACGTCTTTAGCGGGACTGTTCGGGATTCGATAGCAGCCGGGGATGCAACTCCAGGTATTAATCTAACCAATTTTTATTTTCTTATTATATTTTTATATATAGTAAATTATTTTTATAAATTATTTTGAAGGAGGAATTTGAGTTCTCTTAGAAATCAAATTTCTATTTAAGGAGATAGATAAGCGTTATGCTGAATAGTTAAAGATCGATTCGATCAATTATGATCGAGATCTAATTGTAATGATTGTGTATGTTTTGTACCCTGGTATGTATAAGTTTTAAAAGGTGATTCCGGGGACGGAATCTTTATAAGGGAGGGTGAATGTGATAACCCGATATTTTCTATATAAACGAATCATAAATTTTGCGTATAATTTTTTTTATTTATTTATTAAAATAAATATGAATGATATGTGTCAAGGTAATGTGTAATTATAATTATATGTGTGATAAATAAAATTTATTTATTACATTAAGTATTGCAAATAAATTTATTTTAGAATTATTTGATTATTATCAATTATATTTTTATACTAATTAATTCCTTATCGAAAATGTTTTATTAATTATTTTTCAAGGAAAATATAATCTTATATTATTTAAATAATATATGAAATAATTTTAGGATAATTATCTATTATAAAGGTAAGAATGCGTGAAAGGTATTATGTATGTATTTATGTGATGAATATAAAATATATTTATTACATGAATGGTTATGAATAATTTTATTTTAGAATTATTTCTCATTATAAATTATATTCTAATAATAATTAGTTTTATAGTAAAAATATTCTTAAAGTTTATTTTCCATGAAAATATGATAATTATATTAATTGAATAATATATGATATGAATATAGAAATTTTATAATACTTATTTTATTATATGAATTTTGTTCAAGATATTAAGTAAATTATTTCTACTTAATTATAAGTTTAATTATAGCAGATAAAATCAGATATGGAATCCAAACCCTAATTCCGGGTTTTGATCAAGGAATGAGAATAATAATATTATATTAATATTTGTCAGTATTATAATTATGTATGTTATGTGTGTAATGTTAATATGTGGAACAATTTTATTATATTACTACCAAACCCTATTGATATTTTTATAAACCCTAAATATTAGCCTGATAAACCCTAATTCTGGTGCTGAATAAGGAATGATGATAATAATATAATACTAATTATATTTTGATTTTTCAATACTATAAATATGTATTGTATATGCGTGGACTTATAGTATTGGTTAAATATTGTGTAAAATGCCAAAACCCTAATAGTATTATTATTAAACCCTATTTAATATTTATATACCATGATTTAAAAATAGAAACCCTAGTTTCAAACTGTCAAACCCTAATTTAAAAATTAAATATCGGCTTAAGGCTGTTATGTAATCACGATAATGTGATTTATGATCGGTGTTATATGTATTAACCCTAATTAGGGAGAATCGTAATTATTTAAAAATCTTTATTATTTTTCTATATTATAATCCCTAATTATAATTTTAGAACCCTAATTTGCTTATTGTAAACCCTAATTGCCAGTTTGGGAAATGAAATGCTAATTAGTGTTGCTTAAACCTAATTAGAAAAATGCTATATAGTTAAAGACCTAAATTATTTTATAAACCTTAATTATAAAATTTAGAAACTAAATTGTTATTTATTTATTTTAAACCCTAAATTAGAAATTCTAGAAATTATTTTTAAACCCTAAATTGGCTCAAACCCTAAACCCTAAACTAAACCCTAAACCCTAAGGGTTGGTCCCAAATGGCAAAATTCTAGAAATAATAGGAAAAGACTAAAATACCCTTGCATTATTAAAGCTAAATAGCATAGGTTTTGACCTTAGGTGAGTTGGTGACCAAATCCAACCACCCCATGTGACAAATTCCAGCAGATCAGCAGCAAAGCTCAGTCATATACATTGTATATATCATGTATATATAGATTAAGGAGAGAGAAAAGGTCATTTGTTATCTCATTTTTTCACAAATTCTCTACCAAATGCTCTCAAGCTCAAGACCCACAAAATTATCAAGTAAACCAGTTCCAAAACCAAGCCCCCACGATCAAAGATAACAGATCAGAAACACAAAATCAAAATTTGGACATCAAAGGTATAAAAAAACCCTAATTTTAGAAATTCCTTTGATTTGTTGTTAAATGTTGTAATTGATTTATTAAATATGTGTAATAAGGTGTCAATTGATGATCTATGTTGATAAATCAAAGACCCATAACATCAAAGTGCACGAATTTGAAGTTTTAAGCAAGTTGGAGAAAAAATGAATCTGTGATTTTTCATCAAATGTCAGGGCTTATAAATCTTTGCTAGATCATGATTTTTGTTGTTTAAAGGTTGTTATATGTAGTCTGTAATGTGATCTTTAAGGTACAAAAAGAATCAGGTCCATATCTATTGTGGATCAAAAGTTATTTAAGGTCAAAGTGGGTTGACCGGCATTGACCGGACAATTTCTGGGTAGCCCAAAATTTTCTAAGTGTTGATTTTTCTGACACCGTTTGACCATACTTTATCTGCTTGATTTCTTGTTTTTATGATGATGTTAAGCATTAGAGTTATAGTCCTACATGTTGTCTACAAACTTCAATTGATAGATCCCACAAAAAATACACAGATTTCAAGTTATAAGGATCCAAAGTAGGCACCACGAACTGTTCTTCGTGAAGAACAGCCTAGTCAGACTTTTTGATGGCTAATAACTCTTAGATCTGATGATGTTAAGCCATGATGTTAGTTGTTAATTGTAGTATTACATGAGCACTACAAGATGTATGTGTTAGATCGCCCAGAAACATTTTGTACTGAAAGTTATATACGGTCAAACAAGCCACCATGAAGCTGGCCATGTTAGTGTTCTTGAGGTCAAGAACACCAACATCGACGGTTGTCTGTTGCTATAGCCTTTAGCGACGGTTTTTAATTAATTTAATTTTTGAATTTCCGGAAATTGATTAAAAATAGAAAAAAATAGTTTTTAATTATGAAAAATACAAAATAAATTCCTAAAAATTATTTTTAAGTCTGAAAATTTGTTTTTAATAATTTTTAATATATTTCATAAATATTTAATATTTTTGGAATATAAAAGGTATTTATTTATTTAATTATATTATTAAATAAATTATTTAAAAACGGTTTTAATTCATGAAAAATTATATTATTGTGTTAGAAAATATTTTAAGTCATTTTTGATGAATTTTAATATTTTGTGATGAAATTTCATTAATTAATTAATATTAATGATGTTTAAGTTATTTATTAAATATATTAAATAAATTATAGAAAATAAAATTAATGATTTTAAAAATCATTTAAAGTATTATAAAAATATTTTAAGTTATAAAATATAACTTTTAATATTTAAAAGATAATTTCATTAATGATTTAATATTAATGATATTTATTTAATGATTAATGTTATTAAGTTTATTTAATAATTATATTAAATAAATAGTTTAAAAATAGTTTTATTTATTTAAAAATCATTTAAAAAGGATATAAATGAATTAAAAATATTTTAAGTTATAATTAATGACTTTTAATATTTGGATAAATAGTTCATTAATATTTAAATATTAATGGTAATTATTTAATAATGATTTTAAATGTTTTAAAAATCATTTAAGGGTAATATAAGTACTTTACAAATATTTTAAGTTATTGTAAATAACTTTAATATTTTGGAAATGGTTTGATTAATAGTTTTATATTAATAAAATATTGATGATAATAGAATTGTTTGATATTTAAATTATTTAATAATGATTCTGATATTTCAAAAATTATGGAAAATGATAATAATTATTTTATAATTATTATAAGGTCATGAAAAATGATATGACTGTTATTTAATTAGTCTAAATGGATATTGAACAGCTGTTTAGAGTCTTAGACTCGATAATTACCCGATAAAGATGTCGGTAGACCGACATGGTTCAGAAATTGATTTGGACTTAGAAATTTAGTTTGTTAATTATTTTATTTGTGATTCAATGGTGGATAAAGTTGTGTGACAATGTGATTAGGAATGAGTTGATGTTTGTTTGTGATAACATGATTGTTGAACATGTATGACAATGTGATTATGTTATGTGCTGACTGCAATAAGCAATACTATGTGTTATGATATGTGATTCTAATCGATAGAATGATTTGATTAATGATAGGTCGTGATAGAAAAGATAAATCTAAGTTGTGTAATTGTAAGCAGCGCATCAGGCAAGTATCCTACCTTTGCATTTTCTTTATGCAATGGACAGAAGTGAGAAGTTCAGAATTATTATTATTAATGTACATATTGTTAAACCTATATTATATACACCCTTTGATTATCAACATGAAAATTTTTATGCGCTACGACGGACAAAGGATGAACGATAATATCTTTCTAGCAATGTAGTATTGATCAATACAGGGCCCATGGACTGTACACCCTCAGGCCCGTAAGCAATGGCCAGTTTACAGATGAATTTCTGTTTAAACCCTTTCGAAAATGAAAACAATGTTCATAATATGTCACAGAAACCCATGTATAGGCAATACACGGTTTCAAAAATTTGAAAGAGGGTCGTTATGTTATTGTTATTGATACAGATTACTTCACAACTATTGACCGGTTGTAGAAGAATATTATAAAGAAAACATTTAAATTCTTTCAACTTATATATATATAAATACTTGCTGGGCACTCAAATGCTCATCCTTGCTTAATTTAAATGTTTTCAGCTAAGTGTGAATAGCTTAGAAGGCTCGGCCAGGATCAAGTGAAAAGGAAAGCAAACATAATATGTTAATGGTATCATTTGTAATAGATAGACTGTATTAAGTTAATGATATGTATTATATATCATGTAAAGAATGTAGTAAAGGTTGCGTACTTGGGATTAAACTCTGATAAATGTAAGTTAAATTTGTTAAATCTATATTATTGTTATTATTATTAGTATTATTCCGCTCATAGAAATGATATCGTGAAGTACCGAATTCGGGTTTCAAGTATCCGGGTTCGGGGACTTTACAGGATGGTATCAGAGCTATAGGGTTAGAAACCTTAGGTGGGTTAGACCTTAGGCTATAACCTTAGAACAGAGGGAAACGTTGAAAATATAAATAACTCATATAGAGTTTAAAAAGGAGATGAATTGAATAAATTCATCGTCAAACAAAATAAAAGATAATTTATAAAACTATTATGTGTTGTGTGTATTTAGTATTTGCTAGTCAGTATAATTTTGTGTGTAGGTG
The DNA here is from genome assembly GCA_020205505.1 of Panax japonicus. NCBI lineage: Eukaryota > Viridiplantae > Streptophyta > Magnoliopsida > Apiales > Araliaceae > Panax > Panax japonicus. The sequence continues at coordinate 32,178,696 of CM035110.1, read as the reverse complement.
TTAGAAAAGAACAGAATTAGGATACCCTTAAGTCGTAAAGAATAAGTTAACGTCCAGAACTGAGCCAATATCAAAGCTAATAGCTGCAATAGAGGCTCACATTGAAAGCTACCTCAAAGAGGTGGTTATTTTGGAAAGTATAGTACTGGATCAAGAAACGCTAAGTATAACTGATAGGTAAAGTATATGTGGTCAATGTTGAGTTCTTAAACTCGTATATTTATGGTGAGTTCTTAAACTCATATGTTTGTGATGGGTTTTTAAACTCATAGTGTGTTATAAGTTGTGATAAATTGGATATAGTTATGTGTAAATGGATATGGAGGATAATGGAAATAGATAGGTTACTAAACAATTGATTGTTAGTGAATGTGTAAGGAATATGTATTATTAGTGTTAGTTGGATATGTATGATTTTAGGTGGTATATATGATATGTATGTTGGTGTAATGTAATATTTTGTATAAGTTATGGCAGCGATTCCCGACTTTCAAGTCACAAAGGGATAGCGAATGTTTAAAGCACAATGTGCTATGGTATGTCAAGTGCTATGAATATGAGTTTATGTTGGATTAATGGGATAAGTTGGTATAAAGATAGTAGATATTTATTGGTCACTGATTATTACAGTAGACCGAGTTTTCAAAATCTAATATTTTGAGTACATGATTATTTGAATAGAAAGTTTTGTGATATATGTTAAGCGTTTACGATAAGGCTTAGAATGTAAGAATAATTTATGATAATTCCGTTAAAAAAAACGAAACCAAAGGATAGAAGGACCTGTGAACAAACCTGGAGGACAACCAGATCCGATACCAAATTTTTGCGAATACGGACGATCAAGCTATGCAGAACGAAATACCAGTCGCGGGAAATCAACTAGACAATCGATCGACAAACTTCAAAGACTTCAAGACAACCGGACCGCCAGGATGTAGAAGATCAACCGACCCTGTTAAAGCGTATGTGATAGCTAGGATAATGGTGGGGGCAAAAGACAACTTTTGTCACCTATATGATAAAAGAAGATAATTTCAATAAATAAGCCAGGAATGTTATTAAAAGAAAAGTTTGTGTGTGAAAAGTAAGGACAGAAGGGATATATATCTTTCCAAAATGTCCCAATCCAAGAATGTATAGTGAATGTGTTGTGTGCGAATCAATAAAGCATAATGTAAAAGACTGTCCAAGAAAGGAAATGGAAACAAGGAATGCGAATACGGAACAAGGCAGCAGGACATTGGCGACAACGGGATTAACTTCAACAAACAAACCAATGAAATCAACCGCAAGCGTCTTTAGCGGGACTGTTCGGGATTCGATAGCAGCCGGGGATGCAACTCCAGGTATTAATCTAACCAATTTTTATTTTCTTATTATATTTTTATATATAGTAAATTATTTTTATAAATTATTTTGAAGGAGGAATTTGAGTTCTCTTAGAAATCAAATTTCTATTTAAGGAGATAGATAAGCGTTATGCTGAATAGTTAAAGATCGATTCGATCAATTATGATTGAGATCTAATTGTAATGATTGTGTATGTTTTGTACCCTGGTATGTATAAGTTTTAAAAGGTGATTCCGGGGACGGAATCTTTATAAGGGAGGGTGAATGTGATAACCCGATATTTTCTATATAAACGAATCATAAATTTTGCGTATAATTTTTTTTATTTATTTATTAAAATAAATATGAATGATATGTGTCAAGGTAATGTGTAATTATAATTATATGTGTGATAAATAAAATTTATTTATTACATTAAGTATTGCAAATAAATTTATTTTAGAATTATTTGATTATTATCAATTATATTTTTATACTAATTAATTCCTTATCGAAAATGTTTTATTAATTATTTTTCAAGGAAAATATAATCTTATATTATTTAAATAATATATGAAATAATTTTAGGATAATTATCTATTATAAAGGTAAGAATGCGTGAAAGGTATTATGTATGTATTTATGTGATGAATATAAAATATATTTATTACATGAATGGTTATGAATAATTTTATTTTAGAATTATTTCTCATTATAAATTATATTCTAATAATAATTAGTTTTATAGTAAAAATATTCTTAAAGTTTATTTTCCATGAAAATATGATAATTATATTAATTGAATAATATATGATATGAATATAGAAATTTTATAATACTTATTTTATTATATGAATTTTGTTCAAGATATTAAGTAAATTATTTCTACTTAATTATAAGGTTAATTATAGCAGATAAAATCAGATATGGAATCCAAACCCTAATTCCGGGTTTTGATCAAGGAATGAGAATAATAATATTATATTATTATTTGTCAGTATTATAATTATGTATGTTATGTGTGTAATGTTAATGTGTGGAACAGTTTTATTATATTACTACCAAACCCTATTGATATTTTTATAAACCCTAAATATTAGCCTGATAAACCCTAATTCTGGTGCTGAATAAGGAATGATGATAATAATATAATACTAATTATATTTTGATTTTTCAGTACTATAAATATGTATTGTATATGCGTGGACTTATAGTATTGGTTAAATATTGTGTAAAATGCCAAAACCCTAATAGTATTATTATTAAACCCTATTTAATATTTATATACCATGATTTAAAAATAGAAACCCTAGTTTCAAACTGTCAAACCCTAATTTAAAAATTAAATGTCGGCTTAAGGCTGTTATGTAATCACGATAATGTGATTTATGATCGGTGTTATATGTATTAACCCTAATTAGGGAGAATCGTAATTATTTAAAAATCTTTATTATTTTTCTATATTATAATCCCTAATTATAATTTTGGAACCCTAATTTGCTTATTGTAAACCCTAATTGCCAGTTTGGGAAATGAAATGCTAATTAGTGTTGCTTAAACCTAATTAGAAAAATGCTATATAGTTAAAGACCTAAATTATTTTATAAACCTTAATTATAAAATTTAGAAACTAAATTGTTATTTATTTATTTTAAACCCTAAATTAGAAATTCTAGAAATTATTTTTAAACCCTAAATTGGCTCAAACCCTAAACCCTAAACTAAACCCTAAACCCTAAGGGTTGGTCCCAAATGGCAAAATTCTAGAAATAATAGGAAAAGACTAAAATACCCTTGCATTATTAAAGCTAAATAGCATAGGTTTTGACCTTAGGTGAGTTGGTGACCAAATCCAACCACCCCATGTGACAAATTCCAGCAGATCAGCAGCAAAGCTCAGCCATATACATTGTATATATCATGTATATATAGATTAAAGAGAGAGAAAAGGTCATTTGTTATCTCATTTTTTCACAAATTCTCTACCAAATGCTCTCAAGCTCAAGACCCACAAAATTATCAAGTAAACCAGTTCCAAAACCAAGCCCCCACGATCAAAGATAACAGATCAGAAACACAAAATCAAAATTTGGACATCAAAGGTATAAAAAAACCCTAATTTTAGAAATCCTTTGATTTGTTGTTAAATGTTGTAATTGATTTATTAAATATGTGTAATAAGGTGTCAATTGATGATCTATGTTGATAAATCAAAGACCCATAACATCAAAGTGCACGAATTTGAAGTTTTAAGCAAGTTGGAGAAAAAATGAATCTGTGATTTTTCATCAAATGTCAGGGCTTATAAATCTTTGCTAGATCATGATTTTTGTTGTTTAAAAGTTGTTATATGTAGTCTGTAATGTGATCTTTAAGGTACAAAAAGAATCAGGTCCATATCTATTGTGGATCAAAAGTTATTTAAGGTCAAAGTGGGTTGACCGGCATTGACCGGACAATTTATGGGTAGCCCAAAATTTTCTAAGTGTTGATTTTTCTGACACCGTTTGACCATACTTTATCTGCTTGATTTCTTGTTTTTATGATGATGTTAAGCATTAGAGTTATAGTCCTACATGTTGTCTACAAACTTCAATTGATAGATCCCACAAAAAATACACAGATTTCAAGTTATAAGGATCCAAAGTAGGCACCACGAACTGTTCTTCGTGAAGAACAGCCTAGTCAGACTTTTTGATGGCTAATAACTCTTAGATCTGATGATGTTAAGCCATGATGTTAGTTGTTAATTGTAGTATTACATGAGCACTACAAGATGTATGTGTTAGATCGCCCAGAAACATTTTGTACTGAAAGTTATATACGGTCAAACAAGCCACCATGAAGCTGGTCATGTTAGTGTTCTTGAGGTCAAGAACACCAACATCGACGGTTGTCTGTTGCTATAGCCTTTAGCGACGGTTTTTAATTAATTTAATTTTTGAATTTCCGGAAATTGATTAAAAATAGAAAAAAATAGTTTTTAATTATGAAAAATACAAAATAAATTCCTAAAAATTATTTTTAAGTCTGAAAATTTGTTTTTAATAATTTTTAATATATTTCATAAATATTTAATATTTTTGGAATATAAAAGGTATTTATTTATTTAATTATATTATTAAATAAATTATTTAAAAACGGTTTTAATTCATGAAAAATTATATTATTGTGTTAGAAAATATTTTAAGTCATTTTTGATGAATTTTAATATTTTGTGATGAAATTTCATTAATTAATTAATATTAATGATGTTTAAGTTATTTATTAAATATATTAAATAAATTATAGAAAATAAAATTAATGATTTTAAAAATCATTTAAAGTATTATAAAAATATTTTAAGTTATAAAATATAACTTTTAATATTTAAAAGATAATTTCATTAATGATTTAATATTAATGATATTTATTTAATGATTAATGATATTAAGTTTATTTAATAATTATATTAAATAAATAGTTTAAAAATAGTTTTATTTATTTAAAAATCATTTAAAAAGGATATAAATGAATTAAAAATATTTTAAGTTATAATTAATGACTTTTAATATTTGGATAAATAGTTCATTAATATTTAAATATTAATGGTAATTATTTAATAATGATTTTAAATGTTTTAAAAATCATTTAAGGGTAATATAAGTATTTTACAAATATTTTAAGTTATTGTAAATAACTTTAATATTTTGGAAATGGTTTGATTAATAGTTTTATATTAATAAAATATTGATGATAATAGAATTGTTTGATATTTAAATTATTTAATAATGATTCTGATATTTCAAAAATTATGGTAAATGGTAATAATTATTTTATAATTATTATAAGGTCATGAAAAATGATATGACTGTTATTTAATTAGACTAAATGGATATTGAACAGCTGTTTAGAGTCTTAGACTCGATAATTACCCGATAAAGATGTCGGTAGACCGACATGGTTCAGAAATTGATTTGGACTTAGAAATTTAGTTTGTTAATTATTTTATTTGTGATTCAATGGTGGATAAAGTTGTGTGACAATGTGATTAAGAATGAGTTGATGTTTGTTTGTGATAACATGATTGTTGAACATGTATGACAATGTGATTATGTTATGTGCTGACTGCAATAAGCAATACTATGTGTTATGATATGTGATTCTAATCGATAGAATGATTTGATTAATGATAGGTCGTGATAGAAAAGATAAATCTAAGTTGCGTAATTGTAAGCAGCGCATCAGGCAAGTATCCTACCTTTGCATTTTCTTTATGCAATGGACAAGTGTAAGACTATTTCCGAAATATTATTATTACTGTACAGATTGTTAAACCTATATTATATACGCCCATTGATTATCAACATGTTAGTATATGATAATTCAGATATATATTATGTTCGTTAATTTCTATAAATGATTATACAAGTGTCCCCACTTGGATAATCATTATATTTAATCACATGTTGATACACCTTTGATATACATATATGTTGAATTATATAAGACCTTTGTTATGAGAACCCGACAGGTATGAACATCCCGATAATAGAAACATTTTTATGCGCTACGGCGGACAAAGGATGAACGATAATATCGTTCTAGCAATGTAGTATTGATCAATACAGGGCCCATGGACTGTACACCCTCATGCCCATAAGCAATGGTCGATTTACAAATGAATTTCTGTTTAAACCCTTTCGAAAATGAAAACAATGTTCATAATATGTCACAGAAACCCATGTATAGACAATACACAGTTTCAAAAATTTGAAAGAGGCTTGTTATGTTATTGTTATTGGTACATATTACTTCACAACTATTGACCGGTTGTAGAAGAATATTATAAAGAAAAAATTTAAATTCTTTCAACTTATATATATATAAATACTTGCTGGGCACTCAAATGCTCATCCTTGCTTAATTTAAATGTTTTCAGCTAAGTGTGAACAGCTAGAAGGCTCGGCCAGGATCAAGTGAAAAGAAAAGCAAACAGAATATGTTAATGGTATCATTTGTAATAGATAAACTGTATTAAGTTAATGATATGTATTATATATCATGTAAAGAATGTAGTAAAGGTTGCGTTCTTGGGATTAAACTCTGATAAATGTAAGTTAAATTTGTTAAATCTATATTATTGTTATTATTATTAGTATTATTTCGCTCATAGAAATGGTATCGTGAAGTACCGAATTCGGGTTTCAAGTATCCAGGTTCGGGGACTTTACAGGTCCCGCCCATATATCATTATAAATCATATATATATATTTATATAATAACTTAATAATACTCCTTTCCTGACCCTTTTTTTCTCCCCCCCTAATTCTCCCGTGACAAATTATCTTCAACCAAGACTTTGCCAAACACATGGGTCCAATTCGTGGGCCCCCACCTTTTATTATATAAAATAACTTTCTACCGATTATTTTGAAAAATGGGCTAATAGGGGTCCATAAATAAGCAAAATTTACGACAATTACTATAGCAATAATTGAACAAAACTGAGTGACTTCTCATGTAAGCATCAATAATCAATACCGGGTGTTACTATGCAACCACGCGTATTACTGTACTTGCATACTTTGTCGTTTTCATAAAACTTCCGGCATTATTTTCAACAGTATCAACGGTAAAACTTCCGGCATTATTTTCATAAAAATATTTTTGTCGTTTTCTCAATCCGACAATAATTCTGTCGTGGGGTCCATCAATGATTGTACCGTCGTACGAATATTCCCTGACAAAAAGAATATTTCCCAACCAATCGAATGTAATATGACAACTTGCATACTTTGCAAAATTTATAAATATTACCCACAACTATAACATTATATAAAATTTATTCCATAATATTCAAAAATGATATTTATAGAAAAATTATCTTTATTCATAAATACTGGGGTCTTACATAGGACATCCTCTCTACCTTCCGTTTCGTAGTCTTTAGCTCCTGTTTGAGCTCAAAGACTTTGTGTTTCAGCTCGTGGACCTTGTCCTTGGCCAAAACATGATCGTCGTGTTCCTATTCCCACATACCCTCCATACTCATCTTGTCCTCCTGGACAGCTTTGAGTTCCTCTTTCAACTCTTTAACCTCTTGACAGTAATGGACATTTCTATCCAATACTGACATGAACAGTGCCTTCATTGACTTCCCCGTAGTCAACTCTTCTGTAGGTGGAACCTGGTCAAAGGACATCACGTCCACCTCTTCTTCTAGCATGCCATCAAATATAGACATGTAGTCTAAATTATCCGAGTCTCCAGACTCAATTGCCACAACTTCTGGTTCTACTGCTATGGGATTTGGTAGTATTTCTACTCGATTCACTGAATCCTCGATTACTACATGTATGTCTCTATACATATCATTTTCTCCTAACATCTATAATAAAATAATATAGTTTGATTAGTATACGCCAGTAGAATAATAAAACACATAACATAATATAATGCATTTTTATAAGGTTATTTTTCATCTTTTACTTCTTTATTCTTTCTCAAGGTTATGACTTAAGGTTCTAATTTCCCCCTTAAGTTTTATAACCTAGTCTTTGATACCAACCTGTAGCGACCCCAAATCCGGGTATCTTCCAACCCGACAGATGGTGCTATACTGTACAAACATTCATACATTCATTCAATTGAAAATCATCAAAAGAACGAATATCTCTTATATATAATCAAAATAATATTTACATTCTCCTAAGTTCTAAACCAATTACAAAGATTCTTTGTCATAAAATCAATTACTTTATCACATTAAACTTATACTATTACATAGACAGCTTAACGATCTGCCTTAGCTTTTCCTTTATCCTTATTCGATCCTTCGGGATGTTCAGTCTTAGCTGCATTCATATGGTTCAAGCAAGAGTGAGCATAACTAGCTCAGTAAGTATGGCAATTTCAATAAACAACATGCTTGACACATAAGAATCTTATATCTTAAATAACTGAACAATAGTTATGAAGTACTATTGATGATTCAAAATAGCACTTTATCTTTCTTTCATAATATTTTACAATAATAACAATATTCAGTAAAATATTCACTCCGGTCAAAGACCTTGAGCATTTCATTCTTCTTTAAAAAGGATAACTTGGAACTAAGTATGTAAACCTGGTATTACTTACGAGCACTTCTAGGAGATCAGCCTATTGTACTCTATGTTGATCAACACTACATTCATTAAACGTATGTACGTTTAATTGTGGCAAACTCACGTGCCTTTCGTTTGAAGACAAAACATTTGTTTATCATACTCAGTCTTCTTTTGAAAACCATATCAAGTAGTGGATAAAAGATAACAACATTTGATAACAGATGGATAGATTATCAATAATCCAACTAATATATCAAGTCTAGCCAAAAGAATTAACTTTAACTTCATTGTACATCTATTCATGCGTAAGGATACTTGCCTTTAGCTTCTGCAACGGTATAATTACTTTATGATTGAATCTTTCAAGTACCTAGAACACATGATCACATAATGCCTCATATTATGTCATATATAATCAAGTATGTATTTGACTATTTTACCATTCATCTCAATCTAATTGTGTATTAGATTCATTTACTATCCATTCCAGCTTGTCATTAAACTTGCATTCATATTTGACTAGGTTATCTCACCCTTTATACAACATCCTTAAGGTTTAACATAGTTTTAACAATGTTACTTTATGTTCCTTAAAGTATGTTTACTTTGAAATCAATCACCTTCTTTTCTTTGTACCTATAAACATTCATTACCATTTTATTCTAAGGCTGGCGCTACGGCGCCAGTCATAAGCCTACATCTCGCACTGCGGTACGAGTTAACACTGGAGAGGTCCCTGACTTGGCGCTGCGGCGTGAGTCCTTACTTAGTGGGACGCGTTGCGGTGCTACTCTGCAGTAGGTCATGGCATGTTCATGGCGCTGCGACACCATCATTTGAACTATGGTTCGCGCTACGGCGCAAGTTTTCGGTGTGCTCGGAAACTGTTACTGCGCTACGGCGCCACTCATTTGGCTTACGGTTGGCGCCGCTGCGCCAACTCTGTTCACCTGAAAATTTTTACAACCTTAGAATTTTGTAAACTTCCCGGACGCATAATTCCTTCGTTATAAGTCCGAATTGGCTCGTTCAAAAGCCTACGGCTCACAAATTATGTACTCTATACGTTCATGTAAGATATTTATCTATTTGACTTCGTTTACTAAAAATCCACCTATTGGTTCATTTTTAACGTTAACGATAAACGTTCATGAACGTTCAATGCTCGTTTCTTCGTCATAAGTCAGAATTCGATCATTTTCGGGTCTGCAACTCTAGAATGCCAAATATGACTTGTCTCCATCAAAAACCAACATTTTCGAGTTCAAACACAAAATTTGTCTTCTAATCCGGGAATTTCACGAATTCGACAATTATCGTCCAATCGTGCAATTTCCGGCAAATCTTCATTACTTATGATTTGTTCATTAATTCAAATGCATTTAATTAATTGTATAAACATCTCAACATACTTAATACAAAAACTTATATTCATTGTTGGATTTTGACTTATTCCTTCATGAGCTTATAACTTATTAAATTATAAACTACTTTTAGATTCATTGTCCATAACTTATGAAAGTTAAAGTCTTTTAATCATCATACTTATATGTTCTTAACATATAATATCATTCATGTTTATATGATATAAATTCATATAAACCCTTAACTTTTCATACTAACATTTAAGGTTAACTTATAACAAGTTCTTAACTTTTATAAGTTCAAATGACTTATTTCCAATTTATGTGACTTAAGTTCATTGCTTACTCATTCTTTTTAGTTCTTAACATACATGTTCCTTAATCCCACTTTTCTTATCAACCTATCATGGTAGAGATAGAGGATAATTTGGAGAAGAAGTCTTACCCTTGAAGTATTTGCAAAGTAGTCTTCTTCTTCTTTTTGCTTATGGAAGTAACTTATTTGTATCTTAATCTCCCTAACACTTAAGCACTTTGTAATAGTTTGGATTGTTTGAACATGTTGTAAATGACTTACAAACCTTCTCTATTTATAGAACTCACAATGTTAGGGTAGTTTAATTATTAAATCCCTCACCTCCTTAAGCCACCTCCTTACTATTCATTAGTTGCTTAGCACAAATCCTATCCTTTGCTTGGTCATTACTCCTAACACTTGGTCATTACATTAACTTGGTCACCACATTAACTTGGTCACCACACATAAAACTTGGTTACCAAGAGTAACCATATTAATATGGTTTGCTCCATGGTTTAATCACCCATTGGATTCTAGCTTGGGCTTAACTTAACTTAACCTTTGGGCTTTGAATTAACATAAACTAACTTGTTTATTAATCAATAGTTGGGCCTCACCATTTAATTCACTTGGGCTTTTACAAATTATAACCAATCTTCCAAGTCCATTATCATTGTTCAATACATATTATCTATGTATCATTTTCGTATTGTAACTAGTATAGAAATTTATTATATACGATATTCCACCCTTCAAACAAATTTGTTTATTACTTCTTATTATACTCATTTTCATTACCTTGTACAATACCTAAGTATTATAAAATTATTACTTACTCGTTAATACTTCGCCTTCCTTAACGTTCTCAAATTAAGTCCGCAAGCGAAATATTACGTTTTCCATACTTAGATTATTTTTACATAATCCATGTTACCTTAATATTTTATCATTACGTATTTCTCGGAAATTCAAAAATAATTCCCAATTAAATACTGATGAATAGTGTTTTTCGAAAATTTCACGGAAAAATTTTATTTTCGTCTTGGAAATTCAAACACTTTAATTCCTTCACGTAGCTCAAATACTACGACATTTCAACATCAATAGATTATAGAATGACAACCATCTTGATAACACATAGAATATAATTTTATTATTACTTAATTTAATAAAATCATTTTACAATAAAAATCCTAATTTCTCGGTCGTTACAGCAGCCCTACAAAGCTTTGTATGAAAGAAAGTGCAGAACATCATTGCATTGGGATGAAGTGGGAGAACGTCGAATGCTAGGACCTGAATTGGTGCAGAAAATAGCGGACATTGTTAAACTGATACAAATACATCTAGTAGCACTTCAAGACAGGCAGAAGAAATTTACTGTTTCGCATCGAGAAAATAGAGAATTTGAAGTAGGCTCTTACGTCTTTTTAAAGGTATCTCCCTAGAAAGAAAACATACGCTTTGAAAAGAAGGGAAAGTTAAGTCCGAGGTTTATAGGACCTTTTGAAGTGTTAAAATGGGTAGGTGAGGTAGCTTATATGGTAGCATTACCTCCAGACTTAGAACGAATACATAATGTATTTCACATATTTTGGGCTCAAGAACAATTTTTGAAAAACTTAATTTTTAAAGTCTTTGATGCTATGAATCAATGATGGATCATCATAGATCATCTAAAAACATCATAAAACACTTATATAAACACAAAAACATAAATTTTAATAAAGCATACAAGATCAAAGTGTTAGCTAGGGTTTATACCTGTTCTTGAAAACAGTCATCGAAGCGGTGACAACAAGTGTAGAGGGAATCAACAAGCCAGAAATGGTTATCACTTCGGTGGTAATCATGGCCAAAATAGTAAGAATGGACATTTCAAAAAGAGGAGATTCAACAATGATGGAAAGACGTCAACATCGGCACTTGTCGTTAAGGAAGGAGAACGACCACCTATCATATGCTTCAACTGTGGAGGAGAGGGACACATCAGTTCCAACTGTGCGATGCCATCCCAAGCATGTAACAACTATTGAAGAGAAGGTCACCTGGCCCGATTTTGTCGTTCACCAAAGACAAGTTCAGCTAGGACGGAGGCACCAAAGGCCGTCCCAGAAAAGTCAAAACCAGTAGTGCAAGGGAGAGCGTTTGTTGTGACCTCCCAGAAAGCAAAGAACCAGAATGAGGTCATCACGGGTAAGCTAATCATAAACTATAGCGAAGTTTATACTTTATTTGATACTGGTTCTACCCACCCTTTCATTTCTTTTACTTGCGCTCAACGTTTAAATTTGACTCCGGAGAAATTGGACGTTGACTTATTTGTTGAAACTCCATTGGGTGAAACCTTCATTACATCCACAGTTTATAAGTCTTGTTTAGTTCAAATCGGCACCCGCACGTTACCTGTCGATCTTATTTCATTGAAAATACTTGCATTTGATGTAATTCTAGGGATTGATTGGTTAACTACACATCATGCAAAAATTGATTGTTTTCGTAGGGTTGTTAGCTTTCATATTCCTAACCAACCTATTATGCGAATTTAAGCAACCAAACCATTAAAATCAATCATTGTCATCTCATGCCATAAAGCTATTCGTTTATTAAAAAATGGATGTCAAGCTTTCTTAGCTCATGTCACGGATCTAAACAAAAATACGTTAGTTTTGAATGATATTCCTATTGTTAATGAATTTCCTGACGTATTCCCTGAAGAACTTCCTGGCCTACCCCCAGAGCGTGAAATTGAATTTTGCATCGACCTTGAACCCGGTACAAAATCCATTTCCAAAGCCCCATATCAAATGGTTTCTATTGAACTTCAGGAGTTAAAGACCCAACTGCAGGAATTGTTAGACATTGGCTTTATTCATCCTAGTACTTCTCCTTGGGGTGCTCCTGTTCTATTTGTGAACAAGAAAGATGAGAGTATGCGACTTTGTATTGATTATCGGGAGTTGAATCATGTTACCATAAAAAATAGGTACCCATTGCCACGTATTGATGACCTGTTTGACCAGTTGCAAGGCGCCAAATTCTTTTTAAAAATTGATCTTCATTCCGGATATCACCAATTGAAGATTAGAACCGATAACATTCCAAAGACGGCTTTCAGAACTCGGTACGGGCATTATGAATTCCTAGTCATGTCTTTTGAATTGACTAATGTACCTGCTGCCTTCATGGATATGATGAACCGAGTATTCAAGGAATATTTGGATCACTTTGTGGTCGTCTTTAACGATGACATCCTCATATATTCTAAGACCTGTGAAGATCATGAGCAACACTTGAGGATGATACTCCAAAAGCTTCGTGAATATAAGCTTTATGCCAAGTTAAAGAAATGCGAGTTCTGGCTTGAGGAAGTAGCATTCCTTGGGCACGTGGTATCAAGTCATGGAATATCTATTGACCCAGCAAAGATTGAAGCTATTCAAAGCTGGGAGCAACCTAAATTAGTGACCGAAGTACGTAGCTTTCTCGGTTTAGCTGGTTATTATCGTAGATTCGTGGAAGAATTTTCTTGAATCGCTACTCCACTAACTCAGCTGACTCGAAAAGATACAAAGTTCGGTTGGAGCGAGGAATGTGAGAAGAGTTTTCAAGAACTCAAGAGGAGACTCATTTTAGCACCTGTTCTGACAATACCATCTGGTTCGGATGGATTAATCATCTACAGTGATGCTTCGGGCAAAGGGTTAGGATGTGTTCTCATGCAACATGGGAAAGTCATATCCTATGCCTCACGAAAACTCAAAGAATATGAGAGGAATTATCCTACTCATGATCTAGAGTTGGTAGCTGTTGTCTTCGCACTAAAGATTTGGAGGCATTACTTGTATGGGGAGAAAGTGGAGATCTTTACGGATCATAAAAGCCTCAAATATTTCTCCACTCAAAAGGAACTCAACATGCGACAACGATGTTGGCTTGAACTATTGAAAGATTATGATCATACCATCCAATACCATCCAATTTTCCCTTATTAGTTTGTTAACTATAAATATCTCATATATATATATAAATATATCTAATTTCATTCTACAATTCAAAATATATATAACACATACATACATTCCTTTAATCTTCACTTCTCACCGTGTATCAAATTACTTAATAATTCTTTAACCAAATTAAAGGCATGTTGATTTTTTTCTCTCGTCAACAACGTACATCTATACAAGTCTAAACCTAGCACACATCGAGTCTTTAATAGTATTCAATATAGTACACTGAGTGATTTCCCACAAACAACTAATAAATTAGTTTCCGTCTTGTCTACACTGTTTTCACAGTGAGTTAGATCAGTCACTAATTCGTATATACCTCCGTTCTCTGAAGGAATCATTTACCCCACCTCCTATACATCCACCATTAAAGGTACGATTTTATTGCCTTAGACTTGATACTTACTCGTACATATACTCAAGAAATTGGTGATTATCAAAGATATCCAATGTCACCAACTATGATAAACAAATTCTATAAATTATTTAATATAGATAAATCTTATCCATCTTCTTACTAATTCATCTCTACAATTTATAATAATAAATATAATAATGATATATATTTATTAAACACAACATCACTTATTACATAGCTCATATTATCCTATGTAACACAATACCACATACCTCGTAACACACACACACACACACACACACATATATATATATATATATATTCTTGTTCAAACCCATCTCATGCTTTAAGAATATTATCTACTAAATTCTTATTTTAATATTTTCTAAAAATTTGGGTTCTTTCATCCTCTCCCCTTATAAGGATTCCGTCCTCGAAATCACTGAAACCTCATTTTCACTGTGCTATTCTGAATACTACATATTCTTTTGAATAATTTTATCCATTCTCTTTTCGGAAGTTTTAATTACAATAACTTTCTCCAATGCATTCTACCACTTTTTCCTTTCTAAGGAACATTCTACTCACTACATTCATCCTTCAGAAGAATAAGAATCTTCCACAATTTTTTAATAATCGGGAAGTAGTATGAATAAATCAGATTCCAAATTATGCTGAGGGGTCACACAAGACCGTGAACTAGTGCTTCAACACAATCCTTCACACTGCAAACTGGAGTGTTTATCGATCACAAAGACTGAAAACACCCTTCTACACGTACACTAGGTGGCCAGCCTATTGTACCACCACATTGGGCCACAACGTAATGTTTTGTAATGACTATATGCATTATGCTCGAAACCATTGTCCCCGAAAACATGTCCCCTTATACGGTTGTTCACCTCAGCTTTTTCGCATCTGAATCCGCACCAGAGTAATCTGGATTAGTAAAATTACTCAAGAATTTTTGAATTTCACAAATATTTTTTCCAACAGTCATCTACCCGAATCAAATAGCTTAGACTTTTATCAACAATTTGAACATCAATCGTAATAAATTGGCCAACTTAATTGACCTTCTTCATAATTTAAAAGAAAATTAAAAATTCTTTTATGACGTCATGATACCGTACCAGATTATTAGTACGTTGAGGATTCCGCCATTATGTTACTTTGTCATATTTCATCATACAATAGTGGGTTGACGATCTTTCGATCACAACCAACACTACGTTCGACTGCATTGATGACTCCATCGTTTACCATTTTTACACCATTTCAAATGATGCACATGGTTAGAAATACATTTTGAAAATTTTCAAATCATTTTTGTCTTAGCCAAAATAATTAGCATAGACATATGAATAATGGTATTGTTTTTAAACATCATTACTTCAATCACATGATCCAATGTTTTTTCAAGAAAACAAAAGTGCAAACATCAGCACGAAGTCAATAAATTTTGAAAAACTAGTAGAGCTAGAAGATTTAGAAAATCCATGTTTCTCCATCAACTTCAATATTTACTCCATTACTTCATTCTATTAATCTTTAACACCATCAATGCTCACTATACCAAAATTTCTTAATTCTTACCTTATAAGATTTCCATGCCAAGTATAGTTCGTCAAACTTTCCACCCTTTGGAATTTCAAGAACTTGCCACAATCATATGAGTTTAAGAACTTACCCCAGTCAGACCATAGGCGTCCATTCGTTGAGGAGTTCCATACCATATGATTATGAGTTATGAACTTACCATAAGTATGAGTTTTAAGAACTCGTACTTAATCCTATATTCTCTACATATACCCTACCTATCTCTTATACACCTAAGAAAAGAATCACCTTCTCAACAGGTATATAGCAAATAGCATGACATAGACATTTCAATGATTATCAATTCTAGAAACTAAGTTATTTTTACACAAAGTACAATTCCCCACCCGTAACAAGGAATCATACAACTCAGCTGCTGACATGGGTACTCAATTGAATTTCACCTAACTCTATCTCATTCTTAACTTTCTCTTTACTTGATATGAATTCTTCGTATCTCAACATATATAACTCCTCATGAGTTAATATCGTACCATTTCATAGTACATTCTCTTATAGCATCAAGTTATACACACTTAGTCGTTACAGACTATTTATCACTTCATAGCTCATTCTGATCACGTCGTGATCATCGGTTAACTTAGGGTCCTTTACCATTATCAGCTAAACTCCATTCGAGTTCATTCTTATTATCTTTGTCATCTTCATCTTATAGATATCATCTTAACATTTTTATTACCAGAATTAGGAAACTCCTGAATACTCATTCTCTAGATACCTCAAGATTCTTCTTTGAATCTTCGCTTATATAGTTTAATCTTTATCTCTCTCTCTCTCTCAGGTTATATCCTAAGGTACACTTACCTAAAGTTTATAACCTACAGCTTTGATACCAACCTGTGATGCCCCCAAATCTGGGTTACTTTGAACCTCGGATCCGGTCCGCCACGATACTACTATCGTCAAACTATTTATATCATTTATTTATAACTTAATGAATATAACTTTGCTTATTACAATTTAGAAAATAAATTCTTTCCATTTCCAGGATTTATACAATGACCCCAAACTTTTATAAGTTTCAAATCTTGGTCATTTACCATTCCTGTCTTATATCATATTCGATGTTATAAAAATATGCAGAATAATTAAACTTTTTCAATCTTCTCTGAAAATCTCTTATTGATTTCTTAACATGAATCAATTACAAATCCCTGAATCAAATTATGTTATGATTCATTCTATTCAATTACTGTATAAATTTTTACATCACAATTCGAATTCCTTAATGTATCACATAGTACAACTTAACATGTATTACACATTATAGACTACTATCATGTACATTTATTAGAACCTAAACATGGTTGAAGAGCATCTAGTTAAATAATAAATCAATCTCCTTTGATACTAATGAACTTTATTAATCAAGTAGCACGTAACCTTTACCGTGAATCCTTAACCTGCAAAAGTGGTTATTTGAAAAGGGTGAGCTCGATAGACCAACAATTCTAACAGTTTCATGAAGCACACAGCATATAATAACATACTCAGTTCATGCATTCATAACTAATTAATATTTACTACGCATGTTATTTCTCACATAACAGACATAGAGATTTACTTCACAAGCATATCATCAAAGATCAACTTTCAACTTTCATACATTTCTCATATGCATTTCATATATATACATCAACATTCGCATAACATAATATAGCTCAACTAACAGTTATTTATATATCAAATAGGAACTGAAAGACTTGTCTAATTCATAGTTTATGAACTACGTCTTAACTACTTAAAGCTTATCTGCACTGCATGTGTTCCTACACAGTTATATAATCATGGATTCCTACTCATCAGTCATACATTCATCCATTCTCAATGTAATAATAATGTTACATTATTTTCTAACTAGGTTCGTAAAACCTATATTTCATTTTCTCATCATACTCTTAGAATAGCTAGGTATATATAGGTATACCTTAACCACTCGTGTGACGCGCCAAAATAGGTATACATCACCCATCTTGAGTCGCCAGATACATAGTACATAAATCAAATATAACTTAATTATACAACAGTCGTGTAAAATACGACAAAACATAGCTGAGAGTTTAAATAAGAATATTGTCATCTAGACAATATCCATACTCAAAGAAGTCCTCATTATAATTATTATCACACTATTTCATAGAATAGTGTGGACTACTAAAATAACCATCTGGACCGTCAATCTGTTCCTTGACTCGTCCCAGCTATATTCTCATTTCTTAAAGAGAATAGTGAAAGAAAGGGTGAGCTCAACTAGCCCAGTAAGAAATATTATGATTAAGATAATGCAGAATAAATTATCCTTAGCCTTCAACAATATAACAACTTATAGAATATAATAGACAACAAGTTTTAGATCAATAACTGCAGCGGAATAAGCAATCCTTTAGAAGAGTCAAGTAGAGCATAAAATCTACTATCTTCTATGATTTAAAAAGTTTTTCATCAACTTTATCGCTGAAACTCAGCTTAATAAATAATCCACATCATCCCTGCACCACGGCCAAGGATATTCATGTAATCATCAATGGTCATGATTATACCGAATAATCCCTGGTCATAATCATACCAACAACTGTCCATCAATGAACTACAAGCCAATGAGGATTTTTACCACATCATTCGTCACATTACGGACATGATTATAACGAATAATCCCTGGTCATAATCATACCAAGTCCATATATGCACGTAAGCCAAAGATGACTTTAATCACAATATAAGCATGAGGATGTTGACCATGACATAACAATTCAATAAAACAAGTTCAAGGATAAATTTTAAAGATTTATAATTTAATTTATCCAGAAATCAATAACATCCAAATTGTCAATATGATACTGCTTTGTAGAGTAAAATTCAAGAATAATATTCATGTACCAAAAATAATTTGAAAAGAAAAGAAATATATTCTTTGGGTAAATAGTACCAGGTGAATAGTACTTCGGGAATAGTACCCCGTGAATAGTACCCTGACATGAAAAATGTCCTAAATACCCGAGTGAATGATACTAGAGTGAATAGTAATCGGGTGAATAGTAACTCATGAATAGTACTCTGACATGAAAAGTACACTGAATACCCGAGTAAATAATACTAGAGTGAATAGTAATCGGGTAAATAGTAACCTGTGAATAGTAACTAGTAAAAGAAAAATACCAAAGAAAATGATATTTTATGACGAGTACAAAAGAAATGATATCTCATACGAGTATAATAGAATATACAAAACTGCAAATAGATTTTCATCCGCCATGTGATAATCCACGTAGACAGATCATTTCCACAATTTAATAAGGAATGAATACGAAGGATCATTCACCATGCATGCGGTAGTCCACATAGACAGTTTATTCCAACAGAATAATAATGACTGGAATAACAACAGAATTCACCAGGCATGCGATAGACCGCACATACAGGTTATTTCAACAGAATAATAAAGAATAGAACCAGGTCATGTGTAATCCGCATAGACAGGATATTCCAACAGAATAATAAAGAAGAGAACTATGTCATGCATAATCCGTACAGATAGGATATTTTAACAGAATATTAAAGAACGGAACCAGGTCATGCGTAATCCACACAGACAGGATATTCCAATAGAATAATAAAGAACGGATTAACAACAGAATTCACCAGGCATGCGATAGACTGCATAGATAAGTTATTCCAATAAAATAATAAAGAATAGAATAACAGAAGAATTTTTGTGACAACCAAAAAATTTCTAAAATCTTGAATGATTAGAATAAAGGTTAAAGAATAAAACCTAGATGAGAATTTGAGGATTTATTTAAAATTTTCAAGTAAAAACCTATATGGTTTGATATTCGAATGTGAATAGAGAAAATATGGGTTACAAAATTTCTAAACCCTAGAAATGAATTAATATGTACTTGAAGTAATATCAAGGATACGGTATTACGATACCTGTAAATTCGATGTGAACTGAATAGTCTAAGAAATGTTTTATAAGTACATATGGAAATTTTATTATTGGAGATAAGATTTCACATGAAGAGGTGCTATGAGGTTAAACGAAGATGAGTATATATATAGAAATATATATACTTAGTAAGGTGCTATATATATTTTAGCATGAGGAATGATGAATTAAGTTAATGATTTAATGATCAAGATAAAACTATGTTAGTAATTAACATAGCTTGAGTGTTGGCCTTGAATGGCAAATAAGAATTTGAATAAGTATAAAGTCGTTAGTTAATACGATTAGCAATAAGATGTGAGTAATTTAAAACTCAAAATTTGAGTTAGAGATAGAATTTTGAAGCATGGACTGCTCGGTTGCGTCCGGAACGTCATGTTTAGTCAGAATGGACAGTAAACACAATATGTGTAAAGGTTGACTTTTGATCAAAGTCAACAGTTGACTTTTTATAGAGAAAAGTCAAAATTAGTGTGAGAAGTGAAATATGTTATGATTATGAGAATTATGTGTATGATTAAATAAATATACATTATATAATGTGAATACATTTATTTTGTATATAGGAGTGAATTAAGAATTAAGTTCTGTAACCTAATATATATATTAGGTGTGATGATTAAATAACCTGAGAGGTTATAATGTGAGAGAATATTAGTATATAAATGTATATACTGACATTAAGAGATTTATTTTATATATCTCCAATAATTAATTTTATAACCAAGTATAATTTGGTTTATGAAATTAAAAGGGCATGAGTAAGGAATTTATTTTTTTGAGAGAGAAATGTAAACCTTAATTAAAGGATAAGGGTAGAATGGAATAGAATTAAAAATAATGGACTATAATAAGGTTATAGCCAAATTATTTTGAATAGAGTCCAAAGAAGTGGATTTAATGGGCTAAGGAGGTAATATTATTTAAACAAGTCCAATTAATTTATTTAAGCATTTGACTTGTAGATAATATGGTTTAAGGGTGATTAAATTATTAATCTAGCTCATTATATTATGTGTGGGACAAGAATTATAATGACCCAATTTAATTGGTAGAGGAAGGCTAATGTTATTTTATTAGTAAGCAAAATAAAATAACAAGTCCACTAAAATTAATAAATGTCCAAGTGTTGGCCCAATTATAGAAGGACTTTTTAGTCATTTGAAGAGTAAATTAGCAATTAAAATAAAAACAATTTGATTAAGCCAACTTGGAAGATTTTTAGGCCAAAGGGCCGGTTATTGATAAAAAAAAGAGAGGAACGGATTAGAGGAGATAAGAAGAAGAAAGAAGATAGAAAGGGAAGGAAAAGAAAGAAGATAGAAAGAGAAAGGGAGAGATAGGAAGAAAGAGGGAAAGAGAAGGAGATGGGCCGAAGCCATGGAAGGGGAAGAAGGGGGAGAAGAATCATCCATAGAAGAAAGAAGAAAGAAGAAAGAAGAAAGAAGAAGAAGAAAAACAAAAAGGTATAAACTCTTTCTCTAAAATTTCTTTTCTAAATTGATGAAAGGGGGTTTTGATTTTTATGTATCAAACCCTATGATCTAGGTGTTTATCTTTGATTTATGTATGGATCCACCCATGATGGGTGTTGATTTGATTGGAACAAAAAAGGAAAAGAAAAATAAAAATTTTCTAGTTTTGAAACCCAAATTTCTATAAACTTTGAAAATTTTCCATTTTAAATCTATAGCTCCTTTTTACGATCCGTCAAAAAGTAGTGCTAGATATATGTGTTGGCTAGTAAACCCAAGTGGTAGGACTCAAAAATGTTGAGTTTTCATGGGGTAATGACTGATTATGTCAAAACAGTCCCGTTTTTCTAACAAAAAATTGGGCAGATTCGTGGCAGTCTTAAACGAGGGCTATTTCGTCCAGTTTTTATGCTTTAAAAATTCTGGGCTTTTGATATGTTGTAGTACTCTGTTTTAGCTTTCCATAGACTCCAGAACGGACTAATTCCGACTCCGGATGAGGTAGTTATGGTATTCGGAAGGAGAGTATGCAAAACTGTCCAAGATTCCGAACAGCCTCCTTTGTCTAATTTTTTTGGACTGTTGTGTTCTGATTTTGGAAAAATGTCGTGAGACTAAAGTTGTAGCCCTGGAAGTTATCTTCGCGTGGGCTCAAGAATCTCTCAAAAATGTTTTAAAACGAGAGAGTTATGACTGTTTGAGCGAAGCTGGGTAAAATTTAGAAATATGGAAAAATAAATTTTTCCTACGTGAGACCCTTGAGCATGTTTTATGCATATTTTGATGAAGTTTTGAGTCGGGTTTGAGGTGTAATGATGTTTATGATATTTTTAAATGTTTAAGCGAGTTTATTAATTACGGAAAGGAAAAACAATTGAAATAAATTGTTTATTTATGTGATTAATATCATAAATTATTTTTATGTGACTAATAATATTGTATTGAGATATTATTAGAAGTATTGGACTAGAATGTTATTAAAAGGTTGATAACCTTAGTGTAAAATATTATTATATATGAATAATATTCGACGGGAGATTAAAATGAGAGATTTATGTTATTTTTCTATGTAATTGTTGAAATTGATATTCAATGAAGTATATCATGTGTTTGGGCAAACGATAGAAAAATAATATAGTAAATTGAGTTTTACTATAAAAGACATGCATTAGCTGTTTAAACTCCATATTTGCGAGTAGAGATAAAAGATATTTCTGAAATGAATTTAAATGGTTTAAGTTTCAAGATGTAAAATATTTGCATCTTAAAATGTGTGAGACCTTTATTATTTATGAAACAAGTAAAATATTATTACATGATTAATAATATTAGAAGGTGATTACAATATTATTAAAAGATTAATAATATTAGTAAATGATTTAAATATTATTAAATGATTAATAATATTTGTGAGTGATAAATATTCTATTAATGATTAAAAATATTAAACAAAAGTTTATGATAATGGTTAAGTGATAGTAATATTATTAAGGGATAATAATATTACTAGTGAGTTCAAGAATTATTCAATGTTTAATTATGTGGCTAAATGTTAGCTAATTTATTATTTGAGTAATCGTGTTGAGAGATAAAATGTATTATGCTAATTGGAGGATCGATCTTATTAATGATAGGTCTTTCATAAGAGATTAAAATAAATTGCGTAGCAGTAGTCAACGAATCAGGCAAGTTCCTAAACTTGAACTTCTAATTATGGTGCAAGTTTCCTAACTCAACTTGAGTTGTTAATTCAAAGCATGTTAGTGGTTAATTATTGATGATTATACCACGTCAATAAATTATTGATTCGCACATTGTGCATGTTGTTTATGTTCATCAGGTATGAAAGGCTGATCACCTTCATTACCATAGGTTTCAGTTAAACTTGTTCATGTTAATTGTTGACATCCAATGTTATTGGTTCAGTTATTCAATCGTTGAAACTTGACTCATGTTATTTCACAATTATCATATTGTTGAAAACTTGAAAGCTTATTCATTCTATTCAATCATGATATATCTCCATTGTACGTAAAACTTGCTGGGCAAATTTGTTGCTCACCCTTGCTATATCATGATAAAATTTTCAGATTAAGATGAAAGCTTGAATAAGGACAGAGGCAAAGTCAGAGTGCAAGGTTAAATTACGTTGCAGTTAGATTTATTAAATTTTCTGATGAAAATAGCATTGTAAATCTTCTAAGATATTGAAGGTATGTATTAAGTTAAGGTTGTAGACCTTGGGAATGATGTGTAAAAGTTTAATGTATAAACAATGTATGTTTATATCTTCCGCATTAGTGATAGAATTAACATACCGGATCCGCGGCGATTTGGGACCCGGATTCGGGGATGCTACAATTTTACCATGTATGCGGTACTTTGCATAGACAGGTTATTCCAACATAATAATAAAGAATGGAATAACAACGCATACGAGTATTGAAAGAAAATAACTCTCTTCATGAATAGGAAAGAAGAATATCCCTTACCTTAGAAGAAAACTGGAATAGTGAGGTAGCAGACTTCTCTTCTCTTTTCTCTCTATTATTTCTCTCTATAATAATTGCTCTATAGCTTTAGTGAATTGGTGAGAAATGAAGGAAGAACGAGCTTCTATTTATAGGAAATATAGTTTCGATAATTGTATATTTTGGGGCTCAAAATATTACAGTATAATACCTTCCTCTTTTTCTTCATTTTTAATTTAGTCCTGCAAGTATTATCAAACTTCCACCACCTCCCCTAATAGTAAATCATGTGCATCAATAGTTCTACACATGTGAAAATACGAATTACAGTTTTGTACCTCCATCTATACCACCATTTTTAACTTATTCATGCAAGTATTATCAATCTTGCACCACCTCCCTTAATAGTACAATAATGTGAATCAATAGTATACACATGTGAACAAATAGTTATAATCATGTGAATTAATAGCAATTAATTGCTCATTTATCCGATTAATTACCCGATTGGTAAGTATAACCTCCAGACATCAGTTATTATCAAAATAGATGTCGATTTCCACTAGCACTAATAATCCCAACACAATGGAACTACCAATTCATCTTTAATTAACACGATCTTATTCATCATTAATATTATAACTCACAATATTTAACAACCAGGTCGTTCTCAGGAAGGAGGAGGCTTTCCGATAAGGATTTCTCCTTATTGGCGCACAATTAGGTGACCAAACCTCTCCTTAACAGAACTTTTAGACATTGTCAATATTATAAATAATAATATGAATAACTTTGACATCTCAATTATTGATTTAATAATATAACATATTATGCAGATGATACTGTGACAGTAATTGAATCAATCATATGAGAGATATTATACAGCAATTAGTGTAGCAATAATTGAGTATAACTGAGTGACTTCTTACGTAAGCATCAATAATCAATATCGTGTGCTACTATGCAACCACGCGTATTACTGTACTTTTACTACTGGGTAGTTCAACAGTTTTAACGGTAACACTTCCGCCGTTATTTTTATAAAATGATAATTCTGTCGTTTTCTAACTACGACAATAATTCCGTTATGGGGTCCACCAATGATTGTTTCGTGGTATGAATATTCCCCGACAAAAAGAATATTCCCCTACACAACGAATATTTTATAACAACTTGCAAACTTTGCAAAATTTATAAATACTACCCACAACTATAACACTATCTCAAATCCATACCATAATATTCAAAAAAATTATTTCAAGAAAATTAAATCTTTATTCATAAAAATTGGGGTCTTACAACTTGTACTTGACATCAACATTCATATATATATATATATTTATCACACACTTAACTCGCTATGTGTTCGACACATATTTAAATTTTTTAGATATGTGACTTACATATCGTTCTTTCATTTTGCAAACTTTAATAAAATTTAACAAATTTGAGTTTTATATAACCATCATACCAATGAATACTTAAAACATCTTCTATGTCAAGTATTATAGCTTTAGATATTCATTACACATATGCTTTAAGGTTTAGATCAATGTTAAAATAGTTAGGTATCACTGCGTTGTGGCGCAGCTACGCCCTGGTTAGGCTTAGGGACGACGCATCTGCACTGTCCTCTAGCCTGCCCAAAGTTGAGCTTCTACTTTCTTGGTTTTAGCCCAAACTTTAACACACTTAGACTCTTACACTCTTCATGCATGCATGCTACATACTTGTATAATCACTTCAAGATCAACCTTATATGTTAGAGACTTTGGATTAGGATTTTCATGAAATCAAAGCCAAATAGGGTCATGTAATCACTATGTATACTAATTAGCCTTATGTCCACATAAAGAGATCACATAAGCTGTATTATGCATTCTCATAAGTGTTCACATCCTTTATTCATAGCTAGTATCGTTTATCACTTTAAAACATGCCTAAACTCATGCTTGGTCTACTACCATTATAACAAACACTTAAGAACCATGTTTAGAGACATAATGATCATAACCATGTCATCTTAAATCTTCAGAGTCTCTTTTTCTTATTATTAATGCACTTGGTTTGAAAACATATTCAAGTTTGCTTTTGAAATCATTTTAAAATTGAACGATGTTATTTCAATACCTACAAGACAACTTTAAAGCTCTTATCCAGTGTAGTCAAGTAATGTTATTATCTTTTCAAGATCAGAAACTAAATGTTGTAGCATTTTTGGCACCCCCAAATTCGGGTATCTTCCAACCCGACAGATGCTGCTACACGGTACTACCATTCATTCATTCATTTAATTGAAGAGTCTCAAAAGGGCTAATATAAGTTCTATATATTCAAAATAATATTACATTTCCCAGGTTCTTTGTGACACCCCCAAATCCGGGTTACCTGACTCCCGAGTTTGGTGTTCACGATCCACAATATAAATAACATTTAACTACCCATATTATATATAGATAGTATCTTACATAAGTTTTTATCAGAGTTTTATAATACATCACCCAGGTTTTCTAACCTTAACTTTACAAACATACCCTTTAGTTATACAAAAAGGGTTTATAATACAACATAATAAATATGTTCAACATAGTTAATTTATAACTACGCCTTTTCCCTTGTCCTTTGCAGCACCTCCTGCAACTTCGTCCCTAGCTGAAAAATTTTATTTAGCAAGGGTGAGCAACTAATTTGCCCCGCAAGTTAAGACATACAATAAATGTATAAGAATTCAAAACAATAGCCTATCTATTTCGATAGAATGAAACCAAAGTTCGCGGAACTTTGAAATAGCTGAACAAATCGTTATTCAATAACAAGTTTTCTCGTATTCTATACAACACAATAATTCAATAACGAAAGAGTACAACGCTTTCAAAGTTTCTACGATATTCTATTGAATAATCAAGAATCAATTCTACGAAATATCAAAGTGGAATGTTTTTCATGTTTAATACTGAGCGATCACACAAGATCTTGAACATATTTTCTCGGGTAGATATCAAAGGTTTACTTTGATAAATACTCAGGTGTATCAAATAACCATAAAGATTAAATAATACCCCTCTACAAGTATAACAAGTGATCAGCTTATTATACTCTATATTATGCATAATACTCAAAACGCGCGCAAAGGTCGAATTCACGACCAACAAAATGTCCCCTTTATAAAAAAAAAGGTCGTTCTTCTCAGTCTTAGAATCAAGATTTTGATTTTACAACGAAATACTGGTATTTCAAATTTTATTTACTTCTCGGTCGAGCCGGAATAATTGGCTTCGATCTATCAATAATAATTTAATTCTCTTTTCAAACCTATCAAATTCAAACAAATGTTCGTCTAGCTAGAATAATTAGCTAAGACATTTCTCAGTGTAATTTGACAATAAACAGGAATTATCTGTACTGTCAATTCTAACTTCTACAGATATGAATATCCAACAACAGTTATTCTACAAATGTATATTTCTGAATCAGTAATTCAATTTGAATTATTAAGCATGCACTAACTGCGAATTATCAACAATAATTCCCTGGACGTGGCATAATTAGCAATAATTATCCACTAATAATAATTGAATAAAATAACTCAAGGTTGAGTTAGTGAACTTGCCTCTTCCGCTGATTATGGCTACACAAAATACTTATCTACTTTCGAAAGACCTATAACCAATAATATCGGTCTAACAATTATCACAATATTTCATAACACACAGCACTGTAATTCACAGTCAAACTTCTCCTAGACACATTACCACATAGCCACAACAGTGTTTATAACCTATATAAACACTTAACAAGTCAAACTAATTCAGTCTGGTTGGACTTCGGTCCATTCTCGGTATTCTAGTCACCCTATTTGACAATTAACACATTTATTGCCAAGTAAATTCGGTTTCTAAGCTTCAATATTAATTTAGATAAGTCAATTATCATTAATAATATTTTTCGGAAGCTTTCAAAATAATTATCAAGCAATTATTATAATTTATAATAATTTATCAAACACTTAAATCATTTTAAATGATTTTAATTATCAAATAATCTTATCATTATTAATATTTAATAATATCAACATGTTAATAACATACATTCCAAAATATTAAAGTTATCATCAATAACTTAAAATATTTTTAAATCATCAATATTCTACTTAAATGATTTTTAAAATAATTAAAATCATTTTTAAATCATCACCATTAATATATAAATATTAATGAAATTATTATCCAAATATTAAAAGTCATTAATTATAACTTAAAATATTTTAAAACCATTTTTCTCATTTTTAAATGATTTTAAATCAATAAAATCATTTTTAATTCATTTATTTAATATAATAATTAAATAAATCAAATATCATTAATAGTAATTTATTAATGAAAATTCTCCAAAAATATTGAAAATTATATTTTATAATTTAAAATATTTTCTAACATTTTATTCTAAATTAAAATGATTTTTAAATCATTAAAATCATTTTTATCTTATTTATTTAATTTAATAATCAAATAAATCTAATATCATTAATATTAAATTATTAATGAAAATTCTCCAAAAATATTAAAAGTTAAATTTTATAACTCAAAGTATTTTTAAATACATTATTCTTAATTAAAATGATTTTTTGCAATATTAAATCATTTTTCTCTAATTTATTTAATACACTAATTAAATAAATTAAATACCTTTAATATTTAAATAATTATAAATATTAAAGAAGAATATTCCAATTGGTCAAAAATTATTTTTCATAATTTAAAATAATTTTTAAAATAATTTTTACTAATTTTTAGAATTTATTTCTAATTTTTAATTAATTACCAGAAATTCTAAAAATAAAAATTAAATAAATCGTCGCTAAAGCCCTTTAGCGACACAAAGCGTCGCTGTTGGTGTTCTTGAGCCCAAGAACACTGACAGCCGGTTAACAACATGCCTTGTTTGACCAGATTATACGCTCGATTTAAAATCGTTCTGGTTCAGGTTAAGTATTGATCATGTAGTACTCATGTAATACTCCAATTATCAACCATCAATTGGCTCAAACAATAACCCATATTCAAGATCTGAGCCTCGGAAAACAATGTCAGAGCTGTTCTGGGTTTTTCTGGCCCCTGACAGTTTCGAGTTGCCACTTTCAAGCTTAATTTAATCTATGTTCTAGTCTTGGTTCAGGTGGTTTGATGGTTCAAACATGTAGTACATATGTCAGTGAACAAATAAACAACAACAAATCAATTAAACAACAACAGAATCACTAGCTATGCTTCGGTCAATATCTGCCAGAAAACAAGTTCATCACTTTTCTGGAAATTCCAGAAATTCCCATCTGTGGCCAAGTGACCTACTTTGACCATGTCATATGTTAAATCCTTGGATGTTTTAGACGATCTAAATATCCATATCTGTTGTACACATAACCAGCTACAAGATGTACTAATACAAAACATCAAACACTAAAAAGACTGACAGATACGATCATTACAAAAACTTGTCAGACACTGATTTCAACGTTCTGGGCTGCCCAGAAAGTCACTCGGTCAATCCCGATCAACGGGTTTTGACCGTTAATAACTCCCGATCCAGACATCATTTAGCAGTAATACCAACTACAGATTAAAGACCTCCTACCAGGCTACCAATCCAAAACATAAAACAAGAAACATCAAAAATAGACACGGATCTATGGTACCTGACATTAGCTTGTCAGACCACAAATAGTGTTCTTGACAGTTTTTGAAAAATCACCATTTTAAAGCCATTTGATGTTATGGATCCGTGTTATATCAACATAGATCAACTACAAACATCTTCTAGCAATATCATAAATACATAAACACAAAAATTTCTCAAGCAACAAAGATCAAAAATAAAAACTTGATTATACCTTTCTAGCTTCACTTCTTGATCTTAATCCTCAAATCTGTTATTGGTTGATCTAGGTACTGATATTGTGACTGGTTCACTAAGGATTTTCGTGGGTTTAAGATAGAGAGAGAGTTGGTGAGAGCTAGGTTGGACAAATTACCAAATTTTGTGATTTTCTCTCTCTTGAATCCATATATAATCACTTAGATACAATGTATGGCTGGCATTTTCGGCTGGAGGCAGATGATTTGTGTCACAAAGTCAAGGTAGTTGGTAAAGAGTTGGTCACCCACTCCAATAATTGATAGATTTGCAAGTTATCAATTAAAAATATAATAAAAGGGTATTTTGGTCTTTTCTAAAATACCATAAAGGACATTCTTGACATTTGCACAATCTCTTAGGGTTTGGGACTTGGATTAGGGTTTAATATTTGAACCCTTTAGGTATTAGAAATTCTAGTTTCCACAATTGTCCAATTTAGGGTTTAATTAGAAAAATAATTTTTCTAAAATAAAAATTAGGGTTTCTAAAATAGAAATTTAACATACAAAAATATAATTAGAGTTTTCTAATCATATTTAAGTTTAACAAACACTTTAGGCATACTAATAAAAATTAGTGTTGCCTAATTAGAGTTTACAATTCCCGGTTTTGAAATTAGGGTTTTCCGACGTATAATTAGGGTTTTAATTGTACAATTTATTTTCTAAAATTTGAGATTAGGGTTTTAAATCCCTTATTAAGGTTTATTAATTACAAACCTTATCTGATCAATTATTGATCAACATTTCTAAACCGTACAAAAACATAATCAACAATACAATTATTTTAATTGTATTTTCTATCGAATCCCTATTCGAAAATTAGGGTTAGGGTTTTCTAAAGTTGTTAAGCAAAACTCTACTCTAAATTTATTAGTCAATACACAAATTGACTTTCTCGAGACTCGTATCACAGATACTTTTAACCAAATTGATAATTAATATTAATATTAATTAAAAAAAAAAATTTATTCTCAAATTTTGGATTATTCGAAATCCAGGGTTATCACATTCACCCCTCCTTAAAAGGATTCCGTCCTCGGAATCATCGATTTCTTATTCTCAACAATCTTTTAAAGTTGTATCATCAATTCGTTGTTATCAACATAATATTAATTTGTGTTTCAAATTTTAACCTGTGACTTAAATCTATAAAAGAAAACAGTTCACAGAATTATCTAAATCATAATACTCGCGTAATTAAATTTCTAAACGAAATCATTACCTGCTACTACCTCCTGAGTAGCCACTGCGTCTAGCGCCGTCATGTTAAATGTACGGGCTGTTGGTCTTCCTGACTGTGCAGGTCCTCGAATCGCCAAGGTTCCACCACCAGGTCCCTTGTTGGCACTTTCTTTTTCTGCATTCTTCTTTGAACAATTCCGCACCAGATGATCAGTCGATCCACACGCATAGCAACCTTGAATCTTTTTTGGGCTGGAACAATTTGGTGACATATGCCCCTCTTGTCCGTAGTTGTAACAAACCCCTTTCTTCTTCAAACAAACTCCCACATGATTTTTCCCACAATTTGCACAAGGCCCTCCTCCTTTCTTATTCCCTTCAGCTTTACTACCTGATTGAGTATTTTCGCTCCACTTCCTCTTGTTTGGGTTACTACCACCGCTGCTTCCACCCTCACTAGTATTCTTCTTCTTCTCCTGGTGAAAACGAGATGCAGCCTCGCTTCCTCCTTCAGCAATTAATGCTTTCTCCAATAAAGCTGCAAAAGTGTTGATCTGCAGCACAGCTACTTTGTTGTAAATCCCCGTCTTCAATCCGTTCTCAAATCTTCTTGCTTTTCTTGCTTCCGTGTCCACCTGATGAGGTGCAAATCGTGCTAATTCATTGAATTTAGTCGCGTATTCAGAAACAGACATGTTTTTCTGCTTTAGTTCCAAGAACTTAACTTCCATCCGAGCTTCCATACTCGGTGAGAAGTAGTTCTCAAAGAACAACTCCTTAAATTTGGTCCATGCTACTACCGATGTACCCGCTCTCGCTTGATTCGTCTCCCACCAATAATTGGCTTCTCCCTTCATTAAGTATGTCGCAAAAGCCGTCTTTTGCTCTTCCGCCACACGCGCAATAACGAACGCTTTCTCTATCTCTTTCACCCAAGTTTGGGCTTCGATCGGATCCGTAGTCCCCTTGAATTCAGGCGATCCTACCGCTTTAAAATCCTTAAAGTTAGCCAATCTGTCGGCTGGCTGATTCCTTGGTCTTCCCCTGGCTGGAGCCCTATTTTACATAGCTTGGGCCAGCATATCCACAAAATTCTGTATCGGGTCCGCTTGACCTCCTTCATCATTCACTGATTGTTCTTCTCTTTGGTTTCGATTCTATCTTCTAGGCGGCATGATCTGATTTAAATGAAAATCTTATATTAATATTCTTTCTCTATACAAATTCTTAACACAATAAGAATTTAACACATAATTCTCAAGTAATCACATATTTATTCAAATAGCACATAGTATGTATAGTACTTAACATATATAACTATCCCTTTAAAATAATACTAGGATTAACAAACTCAACTTTACAAAAGTTGCAATACCCCAACTTTACCCAAAAAGTTGGCATTCTCCAATTTCACATTACTATTACCAGTTCATCAAACTTACCACACTTAGGAGTTCAGTAACTTGCCACAATCATATGAGTGTATGAACTTATCCTAGTCAGACCTTTGGCGTCCATTCGCTGAGGGGTTCAGAACATTTCATATAATTATGAGTCATGAACATACCATAAATATGAGTTTTAAGAACACACAAATTCATTTTAATCTTATATTCATATAGAAAATAAAGATTTTATTCATACAAACATATATTTACATATGTTCAAACATCGTTGTTGATATTATATATCTTAATATCAGAAACTTCTACCAAAAGATACGATTACATATATCTAACTTGTATACCGACCACTTCCTTCTCCAATCTTCTTCTTGTTGGGACACTTGTTGAATCCGTGACCCGTCTGCCCACAGGAAAAACACTTCCTCAAATTCAGTTTAGGACAATGCAAAGAGATATGTCCTTCCTGCTTACAGTTGAAGCACACATTCTTCCACATCATGCATTCTCCCACGTGAGTTTTGCCACACTTACTGCAAGCTTTCTTTTTCTTCGGGTTCGAATTTCTAGAGTTGTCGCTGTCTTTGTTCCTCTTTCTTTTCTTCTTGTCCTTTTTGCTGGTTCCTTAAGATGATCCACCACCTTCAGCCTTCATTCGTTCCACCTGCGCTTTCAGCTCGTTCCGTTCTTCAGTCATTTCGCGTAATGCCCGCTCCGTCTTCCACAATTCCTCCAAAAGAAATACCTTGCTTCGGAGTTCCTGGACTTCCACAGATAGCTGATCTTGTTCACCAACCTTGATCTTATTCTTTAGTTCGACCCTAGCTTCTTCAGACTCCGCCTCCTCATCACCACTTAGATACATCTCAAGATAATCGTCATGATCACTCCCAAGATTAATCATTGGTTCATCTTTCCCCACTTCTTCAACCGATTCGCTCTGTGCTGGCACCTCGGCTACTGGCATTGGTGCAACAGCCGCTGGCTTCTCCGTACTCATTTCATCTTCTCCCGACATCCTACAATCAGTTTTAAACAACTTGATTAGTACTTCACCAGTACAAATTTCTCTCACCACGAATTTACTTATCTTACTATCGATATGCTTCAACAATCCCTCACTTTGTACTCTAAATGAGTATTTTCTATTTCGCTATGGTCATAATCCTAGGGTTTTCCCCCATCCCACTTAAGGTTTATAACCTACAGCTCCACTACCAGCTGCTGACACCTTGGTCACTACAGCTCTGATACCAACCTGTGACACCCCCAAATCCGGGTTACCTGACTCCCGAGTTTGGTGTTCACGATCCACAATATAAATAACATTTAACTACCCATATTATATATAGATAGTATCTTACATAAGTTTTTATCAGAGTTTTATAATACATCACCCAGGTTTTCTAACCTTAACTTTACAAATATAGCCTTTAGTTATACAAAAAGGGTTTATAATACAACATAATAAATATGTTCAACATAATTAATTTATAACTACGCCTTTTCCCTTGTCCTTTGCAGCACCTCCTGCAACTTCGTCCCTAGCTGAAAAATTTTATTTAGCAAGGGTAAGCAACTAATTTGCCCCGCAAGTTAAGACATACAATAAATGTATAAGAATTCAAAATAATAGTCTATCTATTTTGATAGAATGAAACCAAAGTTCGGGGAACTTTGAAATAGCTGAACAAATCGTTATTCAATAACAAGTTTTCTCGTATTCTATACAACACAATAATTCAATAACGAAAGAGTACAACGCTTTCAAAGTTTCTACGATATTCTATTGAATAATCAAGAATCAATTCTACGAAATATCAAAGTGGAATGTTTTCCATGTTTAATACTGAGCGATCACACAAGATCTTGAACATATTTTCTCGGGTAGATATCAAAGGTTTACTTTGATAAATACTCAGGTGTATCAAATAACCATAAAGATTAAATCATACCCCTCTGCAAGTATAACAAGTGATCAGCTTATTATACCCTATATTATGCATAATACTCAAAACGCGCGCAAAGGTCGAATTCACGACCAACAAAATGTTCCCTTTATAAAAAAAGGTTGTTCTTCTCAGTCTTAGAATCAAGATTTTGATTTTACAACGAAATACTGGTATTTCAAATTTTATTTACTTCTCGGTCGAGCCGAAATAATTGGCTTCGATCTGTCAATAATAATTTAATTCTCTTTTCAAACCTATCAAATTCAAACAAATGTTCGTCTAGCTAGAATAATTAGCTAAGACATTTCTCAGTGTAATTTGACAATAAACAGGAATTATCTGTACTGTCAATTCTAACTTCTACAAATATGAATATCTAACAACAGTTATTCTACAAATGTATATTTCTGAATCAGTAATTCAATTTGAATTATTAAGCATGCACTAACTGCGAATTATCAACAATAATTCCCTGGACGTGGCATAATTAGCAATAATTATCCACCAATAATAATTGAATAAAATAACTCAAGGTTTAGTTAGGGAACTTGCCTCTTCCGCTGATTACGGCTACACAAAATACTTATTTGCTTTCGAAAGACCTATAACCAATAATATCGGTCTAACAATTAGCACAATATTTCATAACACACAGCACTGTAATTCACAGTCAAACTTCTCCTAGACACATTACCACATAGCCACAACAGTGTTTATAACCTATATAAACACTTAACAAGTCAAACTAATTCAGTCTGGTTGGACTTCGGTCCATTCTCGGTATTCTAGTCACCCTATTCGACAATTAACACATTTATTGCCAAGTAAATTCGGTTTCTAAGCTTCAATATTAATTTAGATAAGTCAATTATCATTAATAATATTTTTCGGAAGCTTTTAATAATTATCAAGCAATTATTATAATTTATAATAATTTATCAAACACTTAAATCATTTTAAATGATTTTAATTATCAAATAATCTTATCATTATTAATATTTAATAATATCAACATGTTAATAACATACATTCCAAAATATTAAAGTTATCATCAATAACTTAAAATATTTTTAAATCATCAATATTCTACTTAAATGATTTTTAAAATAATTAAAATCATTTTTAAATCATCAACATTAATATATAAATATTAATGAAATTATTATCCAAATATTAAAAGTCATTAATTATAACTTAAAATATTTTAAAACCATTTTTCTCATTTTTAAATGATTTTTAAATCAATAAAATCATTTTTAATTCATTTATTTAATATAATAATTAAATAAATCAAATATCATTAATAGTAATTTATTAATGAAAATTCTCCAAAAATATTGAAAATTATATTTTATAATTTAAAATATTTTCTAACATTTTATTCTAAATTAAAATGATTTTTAAATCATTAAAATCATTTTTATCTTATTTATTTAATTTAATAATCAAATAAATTTAATATCATTAATATTAAATTATTAATGAAAATTCTCCAAAAATATTAAAAGTTACATTTTATAACTCAAAGTATTTTTAAATACATTATTCTTAATTAAAATGATTTTTCGCAATATTAAATCATTTTTCTCTAATTTATTTAATACACTAATTAAATAAATTAAATACCTTTAATATTTAAATAATTATAAATATTAAAGAAAAATATTCCAATTGGTCAAAAATTATTTTTCATAATTTAAAATAATTTTTAAAATAATTTTTACTAATTTTTAGAATTTATTTCTAATTTTTAATTAATTACCGGAAATTCTAAAAATAAAAATTAAATAAACCGTCGTTAAAGCCCTTTAGCGACACAAAGAGTCGCTGTTGGTGTTCTTGAGCCCAAGAACACTGACAGCCGGTTAACAACCTGCCTTGTTTGACCAGATTATACGCTCGATTTAAAATCGTTCTGGTTCAGGTTAAGTATTGATCATGTAGTACTCATGTAATACTCCAATTATCAACCATCAATTGGCTCAAACAATAACCCATATTCAAGATCTGAGCCTCGAAAAACAATGTCAGAGCTGTTCTGGGTTTTTCTGGCCCCTGAAAGTTTCGAGTTGCCACTTTCAAGCTTAATTTAATCTATGTTCTAGTCTTGGTTCAGGTGGTTTGATGGTTCAAACATGTAGTACATATGTCAGTGAACAAATAAACAACAACAAATCAATTAAACAACAACAGAATCACTAGCTATGCTTCGGTCAATATCTGCCAGAAAACAAGTTCATCACTTTTCTGGAAATTCCAGAAATTCCCATCCGTGGCCAAGTGACCTACTTTGACCATGTCATATGTTAAATCTTTGGATGTTTTAGACGATCTAAATATCCATATCTGTAGTACACATAACCAGCTACAAGATGTACTAATACAAAACATCAAACACTAAAAAGACTGACAGATACGATCATTACAAAAACTTGTCAGACACTGATTTCAACGTTCTGGGCTGCCCAGAAAGTCACTCGGTCAATCCCGGTCAACGGGTTTTGACCGTTAATAACTCCCAATCCAGACATCATTTAGCAGTAATACCAACTACAGATTAAAGACCTCCTACCAGGCTACCAATCCAAAACATAAAACAAGAAACATCAAAAACAGACACGGATCTATGGTACCTGACATTAGCTTGTCAGACCACAGATAGTGTTCTTGACAGTTTTTGAAAAACACCATTTTAAAGCCATTTGATGTTATGGATCCGTGTTATATCAACATAGATCAACTAAAAACATCTTCTAGCAATATCTTAAATACATAAACACAAAAATTTCTCAAGCAACAACGATCAAAAATAAAAACTTGATTATACCTTTCTAGCTTCACTTCTTGATCTTAATCCTCAAATCTGTTATTGGTTGATCTAGGTACTGATATTGTGACTGGTTCACTAAGGATTTTCGTGGGTTTAAGATAGAGAGAGAGTTGGTGAGAGCTAGGTTGGACAAATGACCAAATTTTGTGATTTTCTCTCTCTTAAATCGATATATAATCACTTAGATACAATGTATGGCTGACATTTTCGGCTGGAGGCAGATGCTTTGTGTCACAAAGTCAAGGTAGTTGGTAAAGAGTTGGTCACCCACTCCAATAATTGATAGATTTGCAAGTTATCAATTAAAAATATAATAAAAGGGTATTTTGGTCTTTTCTAAAATACCATAAAGGACATTCTTGACATTTGCACAATCTCTTAGGGTTTGGGGCTTAGATTAGGGTTTAATATTTGAACCCTTTAGGTATTAGAAATTCTAGTTTCCACAATTGTCCAATTTAGGGTTTAATTAGAAAAATAATTTTTCTAAAATAAAAATTAGGGTTTCTAAAATAGAAATTTAATATACAAAAATATAATTAGAGTTTTCTAATCATATTTAAGTTTAACAAACACTTTAGGCATACTAATAAAAATTAGTGTTGCCTAATTAGGGTTTACAATTCCCGGTTTTGAAATTAGGGTTTTCCGGCGTACAATTAGGGTTTTAATTGTACAATTTATTTTCTAAAATTTAAGATTAGGGTTTTAAATCCCTTATTAAGGTTTATTAATTACAAACCTTATCCGATCAATTATTGATCAACACTTCTAAACCGTACAAACACATAATCAACAATACAATTATTTTAATTGTATTTTCTATCGAATCTCTATCCGAAAATTAGGGTTAGGGTTTTCTAAAGTTGTTAAGCACAACTCTACTCTAAATTTATTAGTCAATACACAAATTTACTTTCTCGAGACTCGTATCACAGATACTTGTAACCAAATTGATAATTAATATTAATATTAATTAAAAAAAAAATTTATTCTCAAATTTTGGATTATTCAAAATCCAGGGTTATCACATTCTTTATAACCCATTCCTTCGTTCTTGTCATAATATTCAATATATTATAAATATACACCTATACTATTACATAGGTAAGCTAAGCGTTCGTCTTCTCCTTGCCTTTGTCTTTACCGGAGCCTTTGGTCTGTTCGATCTTAGTTGTGTTCATATGGTTCAAGCAAGAGTGAGCATGACTAGCTCAGCAAGTACTAAAATTCTAATAAACAACATGCTTGAAACATAGAACTCATATATCTTCAATAACAGAACAATAGTTATGAAATACTATCGATAATTCAAAATAGCACTTCTTTTCATTCAAAACGTTTTACAATAATAATATTCAGTAAAACATCAATTTCAGTCCAAGACCTTGAGCATATCATAAGTTCTTTTGAAAAGGACAACCCGACACTAAGTCCGTAATTCCGACATTACTTACGAGCACTTCTGGGTGATCAGCCCATAGTACTCTATGTTGATCAACACTAAATTCATTAAACGTGTATACGTTGAAGTTGTGACAACCTCACGTGTCTGTCGTTAAACGACGAAAACATTTTAGCATATTCAGTCTTTGATTGAAAACCACACCAATATAACTTAGTAAACATTAAACATTCTTGATAGAATCATAACATAAGTCTAGCCAAAAAAATTGGCTTTGAATTCCTCATACAAAACTTTATGCGAAAGGATACATGAATTACAAAGCTTGTCCAGATTTAACTAGAACAAGGGTTAGAATACTTGCCTTCAGAGTTTGCATACTGATTATAACACGTAATATTTAAGTCTCTAAGTCTCTATAATACATAATCATATAACATACCACATTAGGTCTTATATAATTAAGTAAATATATTATTATATCTTACCCTTCATCTTAATCTAAATTCTGACTTAGATCTGTTATTATGGTTTTCGGCTTTTCATTACGTCATTCATATTACGTTCACTTTCAATTGATTATTAACCTTTAATTATCATACATTAAGTGCCTAACAATACCTTAACAATGTTATATTAACACCTTAGTTCATTACTAATGAGTTATCTTTCATTCTATACTTGTAAACATTCTTGTCTGTCAAAACTCTAGGATTGGCACCGCAGCGCCACACTTAGCTCTTCATCTCGCACCGCGGCATGAGTTAGTAGTATTCCCTTACACTGTAACGGCGCTACGGCGCCACCATTTGGCCTTGGTTTGGCGCCGCGACGCCAACTCTGTGCCTTAGAACATTTTTGTAGATTTTAAATTTTACGAAACTCCCGGACGCATAACTTCTTCGTTATGAGTCTGAATTGGCTCGTTCAAAAGCCTACGGTTCAAAAAATACATACTCTATACGTTCATGCAAGAATTTTATCTATTCGACTTCGTTTGCAAAAATTTCACCTATTAGTTCATTTTAACGAAAATGATAAACGTTCATGAACGTTCAATGCTCGTTTCTTCGTTCTAATTTGGAATTCGGTCATTTTCGAGTCCGCAACTGGGATGCCCCCAAAATAGGTCCAATCCATCTAACCTATTCTGAGTCGCCAAATACATGGTACAGAAAACAACTAAAATTGTCGTGCAAAATACAACAACACGTATACTTTGAGTTTCAATACAAATATTGTAACGTATATAATACGACAATATTCATACTCAAATTATTACATTCCATATAAAGTACAGCAGCAAATATTTCAAGTGTCCAAAGGGACACGAGAAGATTTCTGTTTTCTTCATTATAACGCGGTGCACTTTTGACGCTTTCAAGATCGGGTTCTCATCACCCTATTGTTGTTCACTAAAATCAATTATTAAGTGACGTATAAAATACGACACACACATCTTAGGTCCTCAATACAATTATATATTGTATGTCATGCCGTTTTATAATGTGTTGAGAAACTTTAAAAGTTTCGGACCACCACACTATTCCCCTGTTATCCCCGCTCGACCCAGCTACACTCTTATTATCTGAAAGGAATTGTGAAGCAATAGGGTGGGCACAACTAGCCCACTAAATAATATCATGATTAAAGATAATTAAATTATCAATAGCTTTCGTCAGTAATAAATTAGAGATTTAGAACATATGGTAGATGATAAAACTTTTCAACCATATTTGCAGCGGAACGATCAATCCATTAGAAGAGTCAAATAGACTATAAAGTCTATTATCTTTTCCACATTAAAAGACCACCAACAATGTTTTATCCCTGTAACATCAATCAACAGTTCCTTTCCACAATCATATGAATAACTCATAACCATAATTGTGATTCTAAATTCCTCTTCTCATCTAGGACGAAGATAATTTACATCACATGTCTTTACCTGAAACATCAAATATCATGGTTATACCAAATCACAGTTCCTGCTCAAATTCATACTAATAATTTCATCTTTGCACAAGTAATTATACCATTATATACATGTATTCCCAATAAAAATTTCACCAATTTTAGAGTTAACCCTAGGAGTTATAAGGGTTTATTTCTAAAATAATCTTTTATCATAAAATCCATAACTCATAATCTATACATCCAAAAATCACCATTTTTAGACACAATCAAGGAAACTCATCAAATTATCATTTCAAATTTTGCCAGAATTTTTGAAGGTTCAAAAAAATTTCGATACTGAAAAACATAATAACCCTTAAAATCCCTTACAATCCCTTACCTCGAAAGAGCAGTATTTCTGACCAGAATATAAATCTGAAGGAACCTCGTACTGAATAGCAACTCTCAAAGTATCTAAATACTCAAAAAATATGCTTGATAATATAGAGAGAGAAAGAGAGAAAGCTTATATTTCTGGTGTGATTTTCAAATCTAACTTAGCCCTCTATTTATAGGAAAATGTTAGCACGCCGTAGCAGACTTGACCTGCTACCTGATGGCTTTACCTGCTACTATTGCCACCCACCACATTCGAATTAGAATTTCAGCACATTTTTTAACCAACCATAGGTGGGGCCAACACATTCTAGAATTTTCCACCTAAATGATAAATTTCAAAACTTCAATAATTTCTGAACCAGACACCTCTTAAAATTCATAACAAATTATACGTTCGTTTTTAACTGTTCAAAATTTGTGGAAATATACTCAATTTATATATGTATAACATATCCAAAAATCACAACGATCCAACCGTCGGATTAAAAATTATAACTCACGTAATATATCACAAGAACACTGGTTTAATTTTTAATACCTCCTTTCCGACAAAATACTGATAAAACACCTCAACATTAATTTCTTCATTTATAACTACATAAATAAATCCATCATTTATATCTGCATCAAATAAATATTTCCTTATCATATAAATCAAT
Source organism: Panax japonicus (assembly GCA_020205505.1). Classification (NCBI taxonomy): domain Eukaryota; kingdom Viridiplantae; phylum Streptophyta; class Magnoliopsida; order Apiales; family Araliaceae; genus Panax; species Panax japonicus. The sequence goes on along the minus strand of CM035110.1, from coordinate 32,137,084 downwards.
AATTAATTATGCACAAATAATATTACAGAATCACAATTATGACAATCAGTCTGTTCCCAGGAAAGAGGGGGCTTTCCGATAAATATTTCTCCTTACTGGCACGCAATTAGGTGACCAAACCTCTCCTTGACAGAACTTTTTATACATTTCCAATAATTCTATCTAATAATATTATTCAAATAATATGAATTATTGATCTGATAATAGAAAATATTGTGTCGTGACAATTATTGAAACAACAATAATATAAAATATCAACGCAACAATTATTGAAACAATAAAATAAAATATTGAACAGTAATTATTCTAACAATTATTGAGTAGTGCTTTCTTACGTAAGGAACAATAATTCAAAAATACTGTGTAATATCGTGTGCTACTGTGCAACCACGCGTATTATTATATTTTAACCATCGGGTATTCCAGCAGTGTTAACGGTAACAACCACGCCTTTATTTTGAAAAATTTAAACTTGTCGTTTTCTTCATCCGACAGTTATTATGTTATGGGGCCCACAAATGACTGCGCCATCGTACGAATATTCCCCGACAACAAGAATATTCCATGACCAAACGAATATTCTCAAACAGAAATGAGTATTTTATAACCACTTGCGTATTTTGAAAATTTTATATATATCACCATTAACTTTAACTTTTTTATATAAACCATAACTTTTTGAAAATTGAATACTTTTATTTCATAAACTATGGGGTCTTACAATCTCCCCTCCTGATGAAATTTCATCCCCGAAATTTACGTACCTGATAATTCAAAGAATTGAGAATACCTTGCTTTCATGTCAGATTCCATCTTCCATGTCATCATAATTTCTCAATTACACATCTCCTGTATTTTAGATATCATTCTAGAATACAGCTTCGAAACAAGGGTTAATTGAACAAATTAACATATCACATAATATACCGATATTATGACTGACCAACAAATAAGCTTAGGTAGGACACACTAGCGAAGGATTTACTCGTCTCTCCCCTCCTAGTTCTATTCCCCGATCTCTGCCAAAGACCATATCCCTAAGCTCTGATACCAAATGTGAAGCCCCCAAAATAGGTCCAATCCATCCAACCTATTATGAGTCGCCAAATACATGGTATAGAAAACAACTACAATTGTTGTGCAAAATACAACAACACAAATACTGTGAGTTTCAATATAAATATTGTAACGTATATAATACGACAATATTCATACTCAAATTATTACATGCCATATAAAGTACATCAGTGAATATTTCAAGTCTCCAAAGGGACACGAGAAGATTTCTGTTCTCTTCATTATAACGCGGTGCACTTTTGACGCTTTCAAGATCGGGTTCTCATCACCCTATTGTTGTTCACTAAAATCAATTATTAAGTGACGTATAAAATACGACACACATCTTAGGTCCTCAATACAATTATATATTGTATGTCATGCCGTTTTATAATGTGTTGAGAAACTTTAACAGTCTCGGACCACCACACTATTCCCCTGTTATCCCCGCTCGACCCAACTACACTCTTATTACCTGAAAGCAATTGTGAAGCAATAAGGTGAGCACAACTAGCCCAGTAAAGAATATTATGAATATTGATAATTAAATTATCAATAGCTTTCGTCATTAATAAATTAGAGATTTAGAACATATGGTAGATAATAAAGCTTTTCAACTACAGTTGCAGCGGAACAAGCAATCCATTAGAAGAGTCAAATAGACTATAAAGTCTATTATCTTCTCCCCATTAAAAGTCCACCAATAATGTTTTATCCCTGTAACAACAATCAACAGTTCCTTTCCACAATCATATGAATAACTCATGACCATAATTGTGATTCTAAATTCCTCTTCTCATCTAGGACGAAGATAATTTACATCACATGTCTTTACCTGAAACATCCAATATCATTGTTATACCAAATCATAGTTCCTGTTCATAATCATACTAATAAGTTGATCTTTGCACTACGGGCCAAAGATATTCATTAACAGTTCATCTTTGCACTACATACCAAAGATATTCAACAACAAGTCATCTTTGCACTACGGGCCAAAGATATTCATCTCTCAAAGAAACATACAATAATTTCAGAATTTATATAAACCATAATTATAATCATGTTGATCAATTCACCTTTGCACTTAAGCTAAAAATATTCAATTGTAAATTCAATAGTCATGATCATACTAGTCAACGATTCAACTTTGCCCTACTGGCCAAAGAGAACCCATAATCACGATCATACCAATAATCTACCCATCTTTACACTCAAGTCAAAGAGAAATTTCATCACCGAGATTATAAAAATGTTATATATGATAATAAAAACAATATGATTAACAACTGCATTTAATTTTAAGAGTAATATTCATGAATCAATGATTTCATAACACCTTAATCCAAATGTTATAAATCACTTAATAATCTCATAATCTAATATTATTAATATTACCATAATATCTTAATCATTTCTTAAACTTATAAACAATTTATTTTAATTGTTTACACTTTACTAATTAATGCATTTAATCATCCTAAAATACCAAACTCATAAAATTTTATTACCAATAACCAAAACCCTTATCAAAAATCTGCATATACCTCATATATGATTCTCAAGTCATAAAATCCTATTTTTCAATTTTGTTACTTCACATAATATATTTAATTCATTTACTCATAACTAGAATATTTTCATCAAAAATACCAAATCAGTCGTAAAAATATTTTTTTCAGGGATTTAGTATAATATAGTCCCATATTGAACATATATTTTTCTCGGAATTTTTAAAATTCATTATTATTTTTCACATGGTCAAAATTGCCGAATATTTAGACATTTATCATAAATTGTACTTTTGTCCAAAAATTTCGAAATTTACAGAATATACTGATGTTATATAAATGTACTCCCAATAAAAATTTTACCAATTTTGGAGTTAACCACAAGAAGTTATAAGGGTTTACATTTAAAATAGTCTTTTCTCATAAAATCCATAACTCATAATCTATACATCCAAAAACCGCCATTTTTGGTCACAATCAAGGAAACTCATCAAATTATCATTTCAAATTTTTTCAAAATTTTTGAAAGTTCAAAAAATTTTCGAAACAGAAAAACATAATAACCCATAAATCCCGTACAATCCTTTACCTCGAAAGAGCAGTATTTCTGAACGGAATGTAAAGCCGAAGGAACCTTGTACTGAATAGCAACTCTCAAAGTATCTAAATACTCACAAAATATGCTTGATAATATAGAGAGAAAAAGAGAGAAAGCTTATGTTTTTGGTGTGATTTTCAATTCTAACTTAGCCCTCTATTTATAGGAAAATGTTAGCACGACGTAGCAGACTTGACCTGCTACCTGATGGCTTTACCTGCTACTATTACCATCCACCACATTTGAATTAGAATTTCAGCACATTTCTTCACCAACCATAGGTGGGGCCCACATATTCTAGAATTTTCACCAAAGTGATAAATTCCTAAACTTCAATAATTTCTGAGCCAGACACCTCTTAAAATTCATAATAAATCATACGTTTGTTTTTAACGATTCAAAATTTGTGGACATATGCTCAACTTATATATATATATATATATATATATATATATATATATATATATATATATATATATATATATATATATATATATATAACATATCCAAAAATCACAACGATCTAACGGTCGGATTAAAAATTATAACTCACGTAATATATAACAAGAACACTAGTTTAATTTTTAATATCTCCTTTCCGACAAAATACTGATAAAACACCTCAACATTAATTCCTTCATTTATAACCATATAAAAAATCCATCATTTATATCCGCATCAAATAAATATTTTCATATCATATAAATCAATAATTAATTATTTACAAATAAAATTATAGAATCACAATTATGACAATCAGGCCGTTCCTAGGAAAGAGGGGGCTTTCTGATAAAGATTTCTCCTTACTGGCGCACAATTAGGTGACCAAACCTCTCCTTGACAGAACTTTCTAGACATTGCCAATAATGTTATCTAATAATATTATTCAAATAATATGAATTATTAATCTGATAATGGAAAATATTATGTCGTAACAATTATTGAAACAACAATAATATAAAATATCAACGCAGCAATTATTGAATCAATAAAATAAAATATTGAATAGTAATTATTTTAACAATTATTGAGTAGTGCTTTCTTACGTAAGAAACAATAATTCAAAAATATTGTGTTAATGGTAACAACCACGCCTTTATTTATAAAAACTCAAACTTTTCATTTTCTTCATCCGACAGTTATTCTGTTATGGGGCCCACAAATGATTGCGCCATCGTACGAATATTCCCCGACAACAGGAATATTCCACGGCCAAACGAATATTCCCCAACAGAAATGAGTATTTTATAACCACTTGCGTATTTTGAAAATTTTATATATATTACCCTTAACTTTAACTTTTTTATCAATTTAACCATTTACTAAATAGGAAAATTGAATACTTATATTTCATAAAATCTGGGGTCTTAAAATCTCCCCTCCTTATGAAATTTCATCCCCAAAATTTACGTACCTGATAATTCAAAGAGTTGAGAATACCTTGCTTTCATTTCAGATTCCATCTTCCATGTCATCATGATTTCTCCATTTCTCATCTCCTGTATTTCAGATATCATTCTAGACTACATCTTAAAAACAAGGGTTAATTGAACAAATTAACATATCACATAATATCCCGATATTATGACCGACCAACAAATAAGTTTAGGTAGGACACACTAGCAAAGGATTTACTCGTCTCTCCCCTCCTAGTTTTATTCCCCGATCTCCGCCAGAGACCATATCTCCAAGCTCTGATACCAAATGTGATGCCCCTAAAATAGTTCCAATCCATCCAACCTATTCCGAGTCGCCAAATACATGGTACAGAAAACAACTATAATTGTCGTGCAAAATACAACAACACATATACTGTAAGTTTCAATACAAATATTGTAACGTATATAATACGACAATATTCATGCTCAAATTATTACATGCCATATAAAGTACAGCAGTAACTATTTCAAGTCTCCAAAGGGACACGAGAAGATTTATGTTCTCTTTATTATAATGCGGTGCACTTTTGACGCTTTCAAGGTCGGGTCCTAATCACCCTATTGTTGTTCACCAAAATCAATTATTAAGTGACTTATAAAATACGACACACACATATTAGGTCCTCAATACAATTATATATTGTATGTCATGACGTTTTATAATGTGTTGAGAAACTTTAACAATCTCGGACCACCACACTATTCCCCTGTTATCCCCGTTCGACCCAGCTACACTCTTATTACCTGAAAAGAATTGTGAAGCAATAGGGTGAGCACAACTAGCCCAGTAAAGAATATCATGACTAAAGATAATTAAATTATCAATAGCTTTCGTCAGTAATAAATTAGGGATTTAGAACATGTGGTAGATGATAAAACTTTTCAACCATAGTTGCAGTGAACGAGCAATCCATTAGAAGAGTCAAATAGACTATAAAGTCTATTATCTTCTCAACATTAAAAGTCCACCAATAATGTTTTATCCCTGTAACATCAATCAATAGTTCCTTTTCACAATCATATGAATAACACATGACCATAATTGTCATTCTAAATTCCTCTTCTCATCTAGGACAAAGATAAATTACATCACATGTCTTTACATGAAACATCAAATATCATGGTTATACCAAATCACAGTTCCTGTTCATAATCATACTAATAAGTTCATCTTTGCACTACGGGCCAAAGATATTCATTAACAGTTCATCTTTGCACTACGGGCCAAAGATATTCATTAACAGTTCATCTTTGCACTACATACCAAAGATATTCAACAACAAGTCATCTTTGCACTACGGGCCAAAGATATTCATCTCTCAAAGAAATATACAATCATTTCAGAATTTATATAAACCATAATTATAATCATGTTGATCAATTCACCTTTGCATTTAAGCTTAAAATATTCAACTATAAATTCAATGGTCATGATCATACCAGTCAACGATTCAACTTTGCACTACTGGCCAAAGAGAAACCATAGTCACGATCATACCAATAATCTACCCATCTTTACACTCAAGTCAAAGAGAAATTTCATCACCGGGATTATAAAAATGTTATATATGATAATAAAAACAATATGATTAACAACTGCATTTAATTTCAAGAGTAATATTTATGAATCAATGATTTCATAACACCTTAATCCAAATGTTTTAAATCACTTAATAATCTCATAATCTAATATTATTAATATTACCACAATATCTTAATCATTTCTTAAACTTATAAACAATTTATTTTAATTGTTTACAGTTTACTAATTAATGAATTTAATCATCCTAAAATGCCAAACTCATAAAATTTTATTACCAATAACCAAAACCCTTATCAAAAATCTGCATATACACCTCATATAGGATTCTCAAGCCATAAAATCCTATTTTCCAATTTTGTTACTTCACATAACATATTTAATTCATTTACTCATAATTAGAACATTTTCATAAGAAATACCAAATCAGTCCTAAAAATATTTTTTTCTGGGATTTAGCATAATATAGTCCCATATTGAACATATATTTTTCTCGAAATTTTTAAAATTTATTTACTATTTTTCATAAGGTCAAAACTGCCGAATATTTAGACATTTATCATAAATTGTACTTTTGTCCAAAAATTCTAAAATTTACAGAATATACTGATATTATATAGATGTACTCCCAATAAAAATTTCACCAATTTTGGAGTTAACCACAAGGAGTTATAAGGGTTTATTTTTAAAATAGTCTTTTCTAATAAAATCCATAACTCATAATCTATACATCCAAAAATCGCTATTTTTGGACACAATCAAGGAAACTCATCAAATTATCATTTCAAAGTTTTCCAGAATTTTTGAAGGTTCAGAAAATTTTCAAACAAAAAAACATAATAACCCTTAAAATCTCTTACAATCCCTTACCTAGAAAAAGCAGTATTTCAAACCGGAATATAAAGCCGAAGGAACCTTGTACTAAATAGCAACTCTCAAAGTATCTAAATACTCACAAAATATGCTTGATAATATAAAGAGAGAAAGAGAAAAATCTTATGTTTCTGGTGAGATTTTCAATTCTAACTTAGCCCTCTATTTATAGTAAAATGTTAGCACGTCGTAGCAGACTTGACCTGCTACCTGAGGGCTTTACCTGCTACTATTGCCACCCACCACATTTGAATTATAATTTCATAACATTTCTTCACCAACCATAGGTGGGGCCCACACATTCTATAATTTTCCACCAAATTGATAAATTCCCAAACTTCAACAATTTCTGAACCAGTCACCTCTTAAAATTCATAATAAATCATACGTTCGTTTTTAACGGTTCAAAATTTGTGGACATATACTCAACTTATATATGTATAACATATCCAAAAATCACAACGATCCAACGGTCGGATTAAAATTTATAACTCACGTAATATATCACAAGAACACTGGTTTAATTTTTAATACCTCCTTTCCGACAAAATACTGATAAAACACCTCAACATTAATTCCTTCATTTATAACCACATAAGTAAATCCATCATTTATATCTGCATCAAATAAATATTTTCTTATCATATAAATCAATAATTAATTATTCACAAATAATATTACAGAATCACAATTATGACAACCAGGCCGTTCCCAAGAAATAGGGGGCTTTCCGATAAAGATTTCTCCTTACTGGCGTGCAATTAGGTGACCAAACCTCTCACTGACAGAACTTTCTAGACATTTCCAATAATGCTATCTAATAATATGAATTATTGATCTGATAATTGAAAATACTCTGTCTTGACAATTATTGAAACAACACTAATATAAAATATCAACGTAGCAATTATTGAATCAATAAAATAAAATATTGAACAATAATTACTGTAACAATTATTGAGTAGTGCCTTCTTACGTAAGAAACAATAATTCAAAAATACTGTGTAATATCGTGTGCTACTGTGCAACCATGCGTATTACTTTATTTTAACCACGGGGTATTCCAACAGTGTTAATGGTAACAACCACGCCTTTATTTATAAAAACTCAAACTTGTCATTTTCTTCATCCGACAGTTATTCTGTTATGGGGCCCACAAATGATTGCGCCATCGTACGAATATTCCCCGACAACAAGAATATTCCACGACCAAACGAATATTCCCCAACAAAAATGAGTATTTTATAACCACTTGCGTATTTTGAAAATTATATATATATCACTCTTAACTTTAACTTTTTTTTTTATCAATTTAACCATTTACTAAATAGGAAAATTGAATACTTTTATTTCATAAAATCTGGGGTCTTACAACAACTCTAAAATGCCAAATATGACTTGTCTCCATCGAAAACCAACGTTTTCTATTTCAAACACAAAATATGACTTCTATTTTGAGAATTTCACGAATTCGACGATTATCGTCTAATTGTGTGAATTCTTGCTATACGTCATTACTAATCATTCTAAATGAATTTTAACCAAAACATGAACATTTCAAGTTACTTATTACACCAACTTATTGACAAAGTAGGTTTTGACTTATTCTCATAAGTCAGTGAATTATTTAACTTATGAACTACAAATCCTCATGCTTAGGACTTACTATGAACTTAAGTCCATCAATCAATGTTCTCATACTATATTGAACATACTAACATCATATGACAAACATATGACAAGTTCTTCACAAGTTTATCAACTTATTTAGGTTAAAGTTACTTATTCAACTTATTCGGCTTAAGTCCATTCATAACTCAATTCTTATATGTTCTTAGCATACATGTTCATTAATTACACTTATCTTATCATCCTATTATGATAGAGATGGAAGAATATTGGACACAAGATCATTACCTTTGATGTCTAACTTCTTCTTCTTGGATAATCTAACAAAGGAAGCTTTGACTTAAAAGTGCATATTATCTCTAACACTTAAGTTACTTTGTAAGAGAAAGTTGAAAGGAATTTGATTAAGCAACAAATGAATTATGAGCTCTCTATTTATAGGCTTGACAAAGTGAGGGTAGAATTGTCATTAAGTACTCCACCTCCTTATTAACCTCATTACTATTCATTTACTTAACCACTAAGTAAACTTGTTAGCCACATAAAGTAATTGATCACCACAACACTTGGGCATTACATAAAGTTCTTGCCCGTCAAGTCTATCCATTTCTCACTCGGTTTGCCCCATGGATCATAGTTATTCATTGGGCTTGCTAATTAATCTAGTTAATTTCTTGTTGGGCTTATACGACAATAGTTTGGACTCATGACATATCAAACACTTAGGCTTGAGTATCACTTTCTATTGGACTTCTACCATTATGCTAATAATCCTACAAGTCCATTCCCTTTAATTAAACAACTTAACATACATACCTCACGTATAATTCTCGTATACTAGCTCGTATATTTATTCGTAATATACGTTATTTCATTCTCCATACACAATAGTATAATAAGCCATATTATACTAACGTTCATTACCTCGTATAGTGCATACGCATCATACGATGACAACTTTCTTTCCTTAACGCTTAATGTAAGACCCCAGTTTTTATAAATAAAGATGAATTTTTATAATTATTATTTTTGAATATTATGGAATAAATTTGATATAATGTTATAGTTGTGGGTAATATTTATAAATTTTGTAAAGTACGCAAGTTGTTATAAAATATTCTTTTTGTCGGGGAATATTCGTACGATGGCACAATCATTGGTGGACCCCACAACGGAAGTATTGTCGTAGTTAGAAAACGACAAAATTGTCTTTCTATAAAATAACGGCGGATGTGTTACCGTTAAAACTGTTGAACTACTAGGTAGTAAAAGTACAGTAATACGCGTTGTTGCATAGTAGCACACGGTATTGATTATTGATGCTTACGTAAGAAGTCACTCAGCTATACTCAATTATTGCTACAGTAATTGCTGCATCATATCTCTTATATTATTGATTCAATTATTGTCACAGTATCATCTGTATAATATGTTATATTATTTAAACAATAATTGAGACGACAAGTTATAAATGATTAATAATTATTGGAAGATTAAATATGTGTTGATTAAAAATAAAATGATTTCTGGTAATTTTTATTCAATCCTTGATGTATATAAAGAGTCTATTATTAGACGTTTGTGGTAAGTTTAATTATTTATGGGGGGCCATATGTCATCATCTAAGAGTCTCTTTCATAAATAGTAATTACCTTCGTAAATAGTAATAAATTTTCTATAAATAGAGGCCTAGGGCTTCATTATTTTTCACGAATTCGTTCAAGCTATAGAGAGAGAAAGTATAGAGAGAATAAGAGAGAAAGAAGAAGAGTATTCGGTTACTACACTACTGCAGTATTCAATCTCCTAATAAAGTAAGGGGTGTTATTCTTTCTTCTTGAAGAGAACTTATGTTATTCCATTCTTTGTTATTATGTTGGAATAACCTGTAAAAGTGGCATTGTGACAACCCGGAAATCCGGATTGTCCAGAAATTAAGATTTAAAGAATTAATTATTAATAAAATGAATTTTTATTAATACTATTCTGTGCTATGTGTTTATTAATCGTTCTATAACCTAGAATGATTATTAATCGGGAGGATTCTGGCTACGAGCTAGACTGAACGAGTAGAAATTTTCAAGACGAAAATAAAATTTTTCCGGAGACGAAATATTTTCGGGGAAAAAGACGAAATAGGCACTATTCATCCGTTTCTGCTCGGAGATTTATTTTGAAATTCCGAGAAGTTATAGATTACGTAAAATGTTGAGACGTGATGGAATATTTAATAATATTTCAGTTATGGCCAAAGACAAAATATCCAAAAATATTTGGATTCCGAGAATCGCAGTTTTTAAAACTATCGGACGAAAACCGTAAGACGGAACTACGAAACTTAAGGGCTAAGCAAACTTGAGGGCTAAGTTAACTTAGTCCTTAAGTAATGAATAGTAAGGAGGTGTGAATAGTGATTTTAGGGGCGAAATGACTATTTTGCCCCTAACCTTGAAAATCTATAAATAGGAAGCTTAATTTCATTTGTTTAGATTATTGAAAATCCTACACTTGAGAGAGAAAGAGAGAGAGTTCGGATGGAAGATGAAAGGGAGAAGAAAAAGGAAAAGTTGGCTCGTGAGCAAACTTTGTCCGACGAAAGGAATTTAAAGAAGAACGGTAATCCGAACCCTAATTTCTTCTAATATTTTCTTTAAGTTTTCTATGTCAAAAACATAGCTTAATGAGAATAAGGAGTAAAACATATTGAGAATGATTTCATATGGTTGAAATCGTAAGAAAATGAAGAAATAAGAAATAAGAAATTTAGTTTATAAATTTCTTAAGCAAGTATAAGATTTGTAAGGATTTTGAGCGATCCAAATGAATATTATGAATGAGTAGGTTAAATAAGTAAGGAATGGTGTTCTATAACATCAAATTCCAAGAAAAAGTAAAATCGTAATCCAAATTATCAATTAAAAATGAAGAACGAACGAAGAACACGAAGAACACGCGAAGAACGCGAAGAACGTTGTTGATGGACAAATTTAAAACCATCGTAGTATAATTGTTGTTGATGGACAAGTTTAAAACCATCGCGTATAAGTTAGTTGCTTATTGCTTGGTTAGGAACGTTAGAAACGTTCATGAAGAACGGATTAAAATGGAGCTATAACGAAGTTATGGCGAAAATTTCGTAAAAGAAGTTCGACAATTTGAAAGTTAGTAAATGAACCCAAATGTGTAGGGTTTCATAAGAATGTAAGAAAATGTTGAAAACGTGAGTCGTGGACTCAAGAACGAACGAGTTCCGAGTTCGGATGACCGAATTACGGACGAACTAACGAAGAACGTTAAAAACGTTAAAATGAACGAAGGGTGAAGATTAAGCCAATTGAATGGCAGGTTAATGGATTCAGAACAAAGTTCTATCCATGAGTAATCGAAGTAAGTAAGATAAGTAAGAAAATGGCTTTGGAATGACTCCATTCCGAGTTATAACGAAGAAGTTATGAGATTTCGAAGTACACATCTCAGAACGACCAAAGACTTAGAAAAAATTTTCGGGAAGAAGGTCTTGGCGCCGCGGCGCCAGGCATGCCTAGAATGGTGGCGCGGCAGCGCCGGGCCGGAGAGCCAGACACTGCTAACTCGCAGCCGCAGCGCGAGTCTTAGTGTAGAGAGTGGCGCCGCAGCGCCAGCCTCGGCAGTTTGACACTGCAGAGTGGCGCCGCAGCGTGAGAGTTGTAAAGGGGATCGGCGCCGCAGCGCCGGTACAGGGAAAAAGCCAGTAATGAGATTTTAAATGCTCAACTATTGGGGATGTGCAAGAAAGAGATACGAACATGTAGTTTTACTAATGTAACACTTAAGTGAGTGTTTTAAACCTTTGATGAAGGTCGAATGAAAAGGTTGAACGAGATTAAAAGAATGTAATTACGGGTTACGGGACCGATAGCCGGGGACCGTAGTCGCAATGAATCGAACGTGAGGGATTGCTATGATGGTGATTCCTTAGACGTTGATGGATGATAGCAATGTATAACATTTCGATGTTATGACATGGTAATGAGATATGAATGTAAAGCGTATAAACGCTGTGAATGCAACGTTGTTGCAATGAACGATCGGTCTTAGCATACAACAATCAGTATGGCTTCGACATTAAGAAAGAATAATGAACATGGGGTTCATGGGATGGATAACGATCGAAAGTGATTAAAACCTTGAGTAGAGGTTGAATGAGAGATTAAGAGACGAGCAACGTGAACGTTGAATACGTAAACGATCCTCGTGAATCGTATTCGCGTTTGACGAACGTGCTAAGTATACCCTGGTTGTATAACTTAGACGTTGATGAATGTAGTAAGTAAGATACGAATGGTATCAAGAAAGCCGTATCGAACGGTAATGAGATTAATGAAAGCCGAATGTGAATCGGATAAGAATGAATCCTGAGGTATGGCAATTACTTGCTAGAAAGCCAAAAAGGAATAAGAAATTAACTTAACGAACATTATAATTTAATAATTCGTATAAGTTAAGAGAAAGTTAGGTTGTGGTGCAATCGTAACCTTTGATGGTTGACATATGGGAGCTGGGCTAAACAATTCCTTCAGAGAGCGAAGGTATATACGAAACTGGCAACCGATCTAACTCACTGTGATGGCAGTGTAGATGAGACGGGAACTTGTTTGTTGGTTGTTTGTGGGAAACCACTCAGAGTACCATATGGACTACCAGCAGAGAAGCGATGTGTACTAAGTCCTAGAGAAGTTATAAGAAGAAGATCAGAATGTTAATCATCAAAGATGATGAACGTTTTGAGTAAGACATCTCCGTATGTCATGAAGCTGTAGAATGGTAATAAAAGTTGGTCGCGTAAACTTAGATTGCAAGAACGCGAACCTTAAGAAGTAAAGTTAAGTAAACCAATGCGTAAGTCAAGTATATGACTAATTGGTGTACGTGTTATTTCCTTATTTGTTATAGGGAATGGAATGAGCAGTTCAGCGTAAGCTGTAGCTGTGCGTAAGGCAAGTTTCCTAACTTCATTCATATTTTAAATGAATGCTAGTTTCTTAAACTTCTCAGATGTTGAACTTGAGAAGTTCTGTCTATGTGCGAATGTGTGATATTTGTACAAGGTGGTAAAACGTATGAGGCCTTGTGCCACAATGTGAACACTTTGGTGTTTCTATGATATGAACTGTTCTGTGATTGAACTGTTCAATAAAAGAATGTTCTGTTTATACATGAACCGTTATTGTTAAGTCTGTGCTATTGATTCTAGCCAGACAGAATGTATATGAAAGAGAGTAGAGAATGAAAGTATTTCAAAGTGGATATAACTGATGTTTTAAAATGATAGGAATCGAGATTATTCCTATTGTTCAAGCTGCTTCATAACCTTTGTTCGGTTATCGAAGTTCCAAAGGAATGTTAAACTCTTGAAGTTGTTATTCAACTGCTAAGACTTGCTGAGCAATTGAATGCTCACACTTGCTTTAAATGAAAAACATTTTCAGCGAACGATGTTAGAAGAACATAAGGATCCCGTATAGATCAAGCTGTCGGTATCCAGATGAAGTGCCATTCAGAATGTGAATGAGCGAGAAGATCAAGTAAAGACTTGTAATGTAGAAAGATGAGAATTAAACTATAGAATAGTTTAATGAACGATTATGTATCCTTGGTGGCGGATAAAAGTCACTCGTACAAGATGTAAAGAATAATGTAATTATCATTATTTGTAATGAGAAAAGCTATAAGGTTTTTAGAACCTGGGATTTGAGAGTGTATGTTGTTATATTTCAGTATATAATGATGTATATTGGATGAATGATGTACTAGTGACGCACGGAATCCGGGTGTGAAGATAGACCGGATTTCGGGGCGTTACAGGCATACCCTATACATGACCTGTATACGCGGTATACCCTATACTTGGTGAAATCCTTATGTTATTCCATTCATTATTATTCTGTTGGAATAACCTGTATACGCGGAATACCCTATACTTGGTGACATCCATTTACTATTTTGTCTTTATATTTCTGTCGAAATATCCTGTCTGTGCTATACACCGGACCTGGTTCCGTCTTTATTATTATTCTGTTGGAACATCATGTCTGTGTGTTTTACGCCGGACCTGGTTCCATTCTTTATTATTCTGTTGGAATATCCTGTCTGTGCGTTTTACGCCGGACCTGGTTCCGTTATTTATTATTCTGTTGGAACATCCTGTCGGTGTGAATTTCACCTGACCTGGTTCCGTTATTATTATTCTGCTGGAATAACCTGTTTGTGCGGTCTCTATCGCATGCATGTTGATATCTTTTGTTATTGTATTCGGTATTACTCAGTTGATTAAAATTCTGACTTCTATACTCCATGGAATTAGTGGAATATCCTTGATATTTGCGCTTCATCCAGTATCCTTTCATGGAAATATTCTTCTGATCATTCTTGAATTTTACTCTACAAAACAGTATCATGTTGACAATTTGGACGTTAATAATTTCTGGATAAAATATTTCTTGAACTTGTTTTATTGAATTCTTATATCATTGTCATCATCCTCATGTTTATATTTTGTTGAAAGTCATCTGTGGCCTGTAGTGCATAGATGGACTTGGTATGATTATGACCAGAGATTATTCGGTGTAATCATGACCGTAATATTACAAATGATGTAAAAATTAAAAATCCTCATTGGCCCGTAGTGAATTGATGGACAGTTGTTGGCATGATAATGACCATTAATGAATACACAAATATTCTTGGTCGTAGTGCATGAATAATTGTGGTCGTGATACTAAAGAATATCCTTGGCCGTAGTGCAGGGGTGATTCGATGATGTGGAATATTTATTAAGCTGAGTCTAAGCTATAACAGTGATGAAAAACCTTTTAAATCATAAAAGATAGTAGTTTTTATTTTCTACTTGACTCTTTTAATGGATTGCTGGTTCCGCTGCAGTTAAACTTGATGTTTATTATATTTTATCAGTTTAACACTGTTGAAGGCTAATGATAATTTATTCTGCATTATCTTAGTCATAATATTTCTTACTGGGCTAGTTGAGCTCACCCTTTCTTTCACTGTTCTCTTCAGGAAATGAGAATATAGCTGGGACGAGTCAGGGAAAGGAGTGATGGACCAGAGGATAGTATTAGTAGTCCTCACTATTCTGTTAAATAGTGTGACAATAATCATATTGAGGACTCCTTTTGAGTTTGTATGATCTCTAGTAGACAATAATTGTATTCAAACTCACAGTTATATTTTGTCGTATTGTACACGACAGTGGTATTAGTAAGTTGTATTTGAATTCTGTACCATGTGTCCGGCGACTCAAGATGGGTGATGTATACCTAATTTTGGGGGCGTCACAGTTGGTATCAGAGTTTAGGGATATGATCCTTGGCTAAGATGTGAGACTAGAACTAGGAGGGGAGAGACGGGGAATTCCTTTGCTAGTATAACCTACTTAAATTTATTTTGTATTAAAATTGGTTGGTCAGAGTTTAGAGATATTATGTTACATGTCAATTAACCTTTGTTTTGTAGCAGTATCTGAAAATGACATCTGAGAATGTTGAGAATAGCAATGGAGCACAGGCGATCGTTGATTCACTACATATCAATAATAAGGATAATGTGCATCAGGAAGGCGACAATCCTCATGCAAACAACAACACTGACCAAATGATGAATGATCAAATGTTCAGAGGCTTTATGAAATTCATGCAACAGCAGGCGAGAGCGACTCCTGTCCAAAATGTAGATGGAAACACAGGAAACTCTCGGGCGGTCACCGCTAAACAGTTCAAGGAGCTGGGACCACCAGAGTTTAAGGGAGAGCCAAAACCACTTATGGCGGAAACATGGATAAAGCAGATTACCAAGATATTTGATGTCTTGGGATGCTCCGAGGAGCAAAAGGTTCCCTTTGCCGCTTTTATGTTGCGCGGAGAGGCAGATTACTGGTGGGAATCGGTAAAACGTACTCAACCTGCTGTACTGAAGATATCTTGGGAGAAGTTCCAGGAGCTGTTCAACGATAAATACTTTCCCGAAAGTATTCGCCACATGAAGGAGGTGGAGTTTATTAAGTTGGAATAAAATAATATGACCGTGTCGCAATACGAGGCAAAATTTGCAGAGTTATCACGGTTTGCGTCCCACTTGGTGGATAATGAAGAGAGAATGGCGCGAATGTTTTTAAGAGGTTTGAAGCCGGAGATACGTCAACATCTTATTTCTCATAAACTGTGTTTGTATTCAGATGTTGTAAATAGGGCTCAGTTAGTGTAGCGCGATAACGAGTCAACTCAACTAAAAGAGAGCAGTCGACAAAATTATAATACCAGCGAGAGTGGTCATCGAAGCAGTCACAACAAGCGTGGAGGGAATCAGCAGGCCAGAAATGGTTACCACTTCGGTGGTAATCAGGGCCAAAGTAATAAGAATGGACATTTCAAAAAGAGGAGATTCAACAATGATGGAAAGACGTCAGCACCAGCACCCGTTGTTAAGGAAGGAGAAAGACCACCTATCATATGCTTCAAATGCGGAGGGGAGGGACACATCAGTCCAAATTGCGCGATGCCGTCCAAAGCATGTTATAATTGTGGAAGAGAAGGTCATTTAGCCCGATTTTATCGTTTACCAAAGACAAATTCAGCTAGGATGGAGGCACCAAAGGCCGTCCCAGAAAGGTCAAAGCCGGTAGTGCAAGGGAGAGCATTTGTTGTGACCTCCCAGAAAGCAAGGAACACGAATGAGGTCATCACGGGTAAGCTTATCATAAACTCTAACGAAGTCTATACTTTATTTGATACTGGTTCTACCCATTCTTTTATTTCTCCTACTTGCGCTCATCGATTAAATTTGACTCCGGAGAAATTAGACTTTGACTTATCTGTGGAAACTCCGTTGGGAGAAACCTTCATTACATCCACTGTTTATAAGTCTTGTTTGGTTCAAATCGGTACCCTCACATTACCTGTAGATCTTATTTCATTGAAAATACTTGCATTTGAGGTGATTCTAGGGATTGATTGGTTAACTACTCATCATGCAAAAATTGATTGTTTCCATAAGGTTGTTAGCTTTCATATTCCTAATCAACCTATTATGCGAATTCAAGCGACCGAACCATTAAAATCAATCACGGTCATCTCAAGCCATAAAGCTATTCGTTTATTGAAAAACGGATGTCAAGCGTTCTTAGCTCATGTCACAGATTTAAACAAAAATACGTCAGTTTTGAACGATATTTCTATTGTTAATGAATTTCCTGACGTATTCCCCGAAGAACTTCCTGGCCTACCCCCAGAGCGTGAGATTGAATTTTGTATCGACGTTGAACCCGGTACAAAACCCATTTCTAAAGCCCCATATCGAATGGCTCCTATTGAACTTCAGGAGTTAAAAACCCAACTGTAGGAATTGTTAGACATTGGCTTTATTCGTCCTAGTACTTCTCCTTGGGGTGCTCCTGTTCTATTTGTGAAGAAGAAAGATGGGAGTATGCGACTCTGTATTGATTATCGGGAGTTGAATCATGTCACCATCAAAAATAGGTATCCATTGCCACGTATTGATGACTTGTTTGACCAGTTGCAAGGAGCCAAATTCTTTTCAAAGATTGATCTTCGTTCTGGGTATCACCAATTGAAGATTAGAACCGATGACATTCCAAAGACGGCTTTTAGAACTCGGTACGGGCATTATGAATTCCTAGTCATGTCCTTTGGATTGACTAATGCTCCTGCTGCCTTCATGGATATGATGAACCGAGTATTCAAGGAATATTTGGATCACTTTGTGGTCGTCTTTATTGATGACATCCTTATTTATTCCAAAAGCCGTGAAGATCATGAGCAACACTTGAGGCTAACACTCCAAAAGCTTCGTGAATATAAGCTTTATGCCAAGTTGAAGAAATGCAAGTTCTGGCTTGAGGAAGTAGCATTCCTTGGGCACGTGGTTTTAAGTCATGGAATATCTGTTGATTCAGTAAAGATTGAAGTTATTCAAAGCTGGGAGCAACCTAAATCAGTGACCGAAGTACGTAGCTTTCTCGGTTTAGCTGGTTATTATCGGAGATTCGTGGAAGGATTTTCTCGAATCGCTACTCTATTGACTCAGCTGACTCAAAAATATACAAAGTTCAGCTGGAGCGAAGAATATGAGAAGAGTTTTCAAGAACTCAAGAGGAGACTCATTTCAGCACCTGTTCTAACAATACCATCTGGCTCGGAGGGATTTGTCATTTACAGTGATGCTTCGGGCAAAGGGCTGAGATGTGTTCTCATGCAACATGGAAAAGTCATAGCATATGCCTCGCGACAACTCAAAGAATATGAGAAGAATTATCCTACTCATGATCTAGAGTTAGCAGCTGTTGTCTATGCACTTAAAATTTGGAGGCATTACTTGTATGGGGAGAAAGTGGAGATCTTTACGGATCATAAAAGCCTCAAATATTTCTTCACTCAAAAGGAACTGAACATGTGACAATGACGTTGGCTTGAACTATTGAAAGATTATGATCATACCATCCAATACCATCCTGGAAAAGCAAACGTGGTAGCTGACGCATTGAGTAGAAGATCACATGCAAGTATGAGTGCAATATGGTCAATGCAAGGGCCCATTTTGTGTGATTTGCAAAGGATGGAGATAGAGTTAAAGACTCCAGGGACACATGTGACGATGGCGAATATACGAGTAGAACCGACTTTAATCAATAAAGTTAAAGCTGCTCAAGCTACTGACCTGGAGCTGATGCGTATGAGGAAGAAAGTGCAAGAGGGTGCTATGCCGGAAGCAAGAATCGATGAAGAAGGAATACTTCGAGTCAACTCCAGACTTTGTGTTCCTAACGACCCTGATTTAAAGTATAAAATCATGATGGAGGCGCACAATACACCGTTTGCAATCCATCCTGGGAGTACCAAAATGTATCAGGATATTCGTCATACATTTTGGTGGAGCAATATGAAGAGAGAGATAACGTTGTTTATCTCAAGGTGTCTAACTTTTCAACGAGTTAAAGCGGAGCATCAAGTACCAAAAGGTCCATTGCAACCACTTGAAATTCCAGAATGGAAGTGGGAGCACATTACCATGGATTTCGTTACCGGTCTTCCTAAGGTTTCTCAAGGCATAGATGCGATTTGTGTCATTGTTGATAGATTGAACAAGTCTGCTCATTTCTTACCGATACGAGAAACTTATACACTTGAACGTCTTGCTCGTATGTACATAAACGAGATTGTAAGACTGCATGGTATGCCGGTATCCATAGTTTCTGATCGAGACCCAAGATTTACTTCACGATTTTGGGTTAGTTTGCAAAAAGCTATGGGCACAGACTTACGATTTAGCTTGACATATCATCCTCAGACGGACGGACAGTCGGAGAGGACTATTCAAACTCTTGAAGATCTATTAAGACTCTGTGTCATTGATTTCAAGGGAAGTTGGGACAAGTTCTTACCATTGGTGGAGTTTTCCTACTACAACAGTTATCAAACAAGTATTGGCATGGCTCCATTCGAAGCGTTGTATGGAAGAAAGTGTCGTTCTCCAGTATGCTGGGATGAGGTGGGTGAAGCAACGTTGTTGGGACCGGAGTTTGTACGTATGACTACGAAAAAGATTCAAACGATCCGACAACGTATAAAAACCTCACAAAGTCGACAAAAGAGTTATGTTTATCTTCATTGAAAGGACGTGGAATTCAATATAGGAGATCATGTGTTGTTACGTGTTACTCCATGGAAAGGAGTTACAAGATTTGGAAAGAGAGGAAAACTCAATCCTCGATTCATCGGTCCATTTTTAATCCTCGATCGAATAGGAACTGTAGCCTATAGACTCGCTTTACCGCCAAGTATGTCTCGTGTTCATAATGTTTTTCACATATCCATGTTACGTAAATATGTGAAAGACCCGAACCACATTATTGAGTTAGAACCGGACGAAATAGCAGAAGATTTGAAGTATGAAGAGATTCCTGTTCAAATCTTGGATAAGAAGGAACATATTCTACGCTCCAAGGTTATACCTCAAGTCAAAGTTTTGTGGAGAAACCATGATGTTGAGGAAATGACTTGGGAGTTAGAATCTGAAATGAAATCAAGGTATCCTTACCTCTTCGATATACCAGGTACGTACCCTAATTTCAAGGGCAAAATTTCATAAGAAGGGGAGGTTGTAAGACCCCAGTTTTTATAAATAAAGATAAATTTTTATAATTATTATTTTTGAATATTATGGAATAAATTTGATATAATGTTATAGTTGTGGGTAATATTTATAAATTTTGCAAAGTACGCAAGTTGTTATAAAATATTCTTTTTGTTGGGGAATATTCGTACGATGGCACAATCATTGGTGGACCCCACAACTGAAGTATTGTCGTAGTTAGAAAACGACAAAATTATCTTTCTATAAAATATCGGCGGAGGTGTTACCGTTAAAACTGTTGAACTACTCGATAATAAAAGTACAGTAATACGCGTTGTTTCATAGTAGCACACGGTATTGATTATTGATGCTTACGTAAGAAGTCACTCAGCTATACTCAATTATTGCTACAGTAATTGCTACATCATATCTCTTATATTATTGATTCAATTATTGTCACAGTATCATCTGTATAATATGTTTTATTATTTAAACAATAATTGAGACGACAAGTTATAAATGATTAATAATTGTTGGAAGATTAAATATGTGTTGATTAAAAATAAAATGATTTCTGGTAATTTTTATTCAATCCTTGATGTATATAAAGAGTCTATTATTAGACGTTTGTGGTAAGTTTAATTATTTATGGGGGGTCATATGTCATCATCTAAGAGTCTCTTTCATAAATAGTAATTACTTTCGTAAATAGTAATTACCTTCGTAAATAGTAATTACCTTCGTAAATAGTAATTACCTTCGTCAATAGTAATTACCTTCGTAAATAGTAAATACTTTCGTAAATAGTAATAAATTTTCTATAAATAGAGGCCTAGGGCTTCATTATTTTTCACAAATTCGTTCAAGCTATAAAGAGAGAAAGTATAGAGAGAATAAGAGAGAAAGAAGAAGAGTATTCGGTTACTACACTACTGCAGTATTCAATGTCCTAATAAAGTAAGGGGTGTTATTCTTTCTTCTTGAAGAGAACTTATGTTATTCCATTCTTTGTTATTCTGTTGGAATAACCTGTAAAAGTGGCATACCCTATACATGACCTGTATACGCGGTATACCCTATACTTGGTGAAATCCTTCTGTTATTCCATTCATTATTATTCTGTTGGAATAACCTGTATACGTGGAATACCCTATACTTGGTGACATCCATTTACTATTCTGTCTTTATATTTCTGTCGGAATATCCTGTCTATGTTATACACCGGACCTGGTTCCGTCTTTATTATTATTCTATTGGAACATCCTGTCTGTGTGTTTTACGTCGGACCTGGTTCCATTCTTTATTATTCTGTTGGAATATCCTGTCTGTGTGTTTTACGCCGGACCTGGTTCCGTTATTTATTATTTTGTTAGAACATCCTGTCGGTGTGAATTTCACCTGACCTGGTTCCGTTATTATTATTCTGCTGGAATAACCTGTTTGTGCGGTCTCTATCGCATTCATGGTGATATCTTTTGTTATTGTATTCGGTATTACTCAGTTGATTAAAATTCTGACTTCTATACTCCATGAAATTAGTGGAATATCCTTGATATTTGCGCTTCATCCAGTATCCTTTCATGGAAATATTCTTCTGATCATTCTTGAATTTTACTCTACAAAATAGTATCATGTTGACAATTTGGACGTTAATAATTTCTGGATAAAATAAATCTTGAACTTGTTTTATTGAATTCTTATATCATTGTCATCATCCTCATGTTTATATTTTGTTGAAAGTCATCTGTGGCCTGTAGTGCATATATGGACTTGGTATGATTATGACCAGGGATCATTCGGTGTAATCATGACCGTAATATTACAAATGATGTAAAAATTAAAAATCCTCATTGGCCTGTAGTGCATTGATGGACAGTTGTTGGCATGATCATGACCATTAATGAATACACAAATATTCTTGGCCGTAGTGCATGAATAATTGTGGTCGTGATACTAAAGAATATCCTTGGCCATAGTGCAGGGGTGATTCGATGATGTGGAATATTTATTAAGCTGAGTCTCAGCTATAACAGTGATGAAAAACCTTTTAAATCATAAAAGATAGTAGTTTTTATTTTCTACTTGACTCTTTTAATGGATTGCTGGTTCCGCTGCAGTTAAACTTGATGTTTATTGTATTTTATCAGTTTAACACTGTTGAAGGCTAATGATAATTTATTCTGCATTATCTTAGTCATAATATTTCTTACTGGGCTAGTTGAGCTCACCCTTTCTTTCACTGTTCTCTTCAGGAAATGAGAATATAGCTGGGACGAGTCGGGGAACGGAGTGATGGACCAGAGGATAGTATTAGTAGTCCTCACTATTCTGTTAAATAGTGTGACAATAATTGTATTGAGGACTCCTTTTGAGTTTGTATGATCTCTAGTAGACAATAATTGTATTCAAACTCACAGTTATATTTTGTCGTATTGTACACGACAGTGGTATTAGTAAGTTGTATTTGAATTCTGTACCATGTGTCTGGCGAATCAAGATGGGTGATGTATACCTAATTTTGGGGGCGTCACACTTAATAAGCCTAACGTTCCTAAATTAAGTCCTCATGCGATATATTATATTTTCCATACTTAGATTATTATTACATAATCAATCTCACCTTGATATTATAACATTACGTATTTCTCAGAAGTTTTAAAATAATTCCCGAGCAGAAATTGATGAATAGTGTTTTTCAGAAAATTTCTCGAAAAACTTTTATTTTCGTCTTAGAAATTCAAACACTTTAATTCATCCACGTAGTTAAAATACTACGACATTCCAACGTTTCTAGGTTATAGAATAATATTCATCTTATCAACACGTAATAATAATAAAAAATATTATTTTATTCATTATTAAAAGTATTTACAAAGGTTCGATTTTTTGGGGCGTTACACTCTCTCCCCCTTATAAGGATTCTGTCCCCAGAATCTCACTATATATAAAAAAAATTACATAAATAATTGAGGATAATTCTTTTTCATCATTTCTTCTAACTCCCACGTTACTTCTTCGGCATCGTGGTTCTTCCATATCACCTTCACGGAAGGTATGACTTTATTCTGTAGAACTTGTTCTTTTCTATTAACAATTTGAATCAGTGTTTTCTCATACGTTAAGGCCTTCTCGATATGAATAGGTTCATATTCTATCACGTGCTTATAATCCGGCTTATAAGGATGCAATACCGATACGTGAAATACATTATGTATTCGTTCTAGGTCTGGAGGTAATGCTATCATATTTGCTACCTCACCCACCCGTTTTAATACCTCAAAAGGTCCTATAAACCTCAGACTTAACTTTCCTTTCTTTCCAAAATGAATCTTTCCTTTCCAGGGAGATACATTTATAAATACGTACGAACCTATTTCAAATTCTCTATTCTCTCTATGCGAATACGTAAACTTCTTCTGTCTGTCTTGAGCTGCTACCAAACACATCTGTATCAGTTTAACAATATCCGATGTTTGCTGCACCAATTCTGGTCCCAGCATTCGGCGTTCTCCTACCTCATCCCAATATAGTTGCATTATGTATTTCCTCCCATACAAAGCTTCGTAAGGCGTCATACCTATGCTTGCATGATAACTATTGTTATACGCAAACTCCACTAATGGTAGATGATCATCCCAACTACTCTTGAAATCCATGACGCAATATCTTAGCATATCTTCTAACGTCTGAATTTTTCTCTCGCTCTGTCCATCCGTTTGTGGATGATACGCCATACTAAGCTTCAACTGCGTTCCTAACTGCTCTTTTAGACCCCTCCAAAAGTTCAATGTGAATCTTGGGTCACGATCTGACACAATCGATACTGGTGCTCCGTGTCTAGAAATTATTTCCTTAATATAAAGTCTAACTAATTGGTCTAAGTTATACTTGACCCTAATTGGCAGAAAGTGAGCTGACTTCATCAACCGGTCCACTATTACCCAAATTGCATCATATCCTTTCTGAGTAGTTGGAAGTCCTACCACAAAATCCATCGTGATATTCTCCCATTTCCACTCCGAAATTTCTAACGACTGTAGCAAGCCACTTGGTCGTTGATGTTTGGCCTTAACTCTTTGACAAGTCAAGCACCTACTCACATACTCGGCTATCTCCCTCTTCATGTTCGGCCACCAAAAACTCTGTCGAAGATCTTGATACATCTTAGTGCTATTAGGATGAATCGAAAACCTCAAACTATGATCCTCTTGTAATACCTTCTCATTCGGAACTCAAATTCTTCCTTCAAATCTCAATAATCCCTCATTATCAAGACTAAACTGGATATCTATTTCTTTGGCCAGCCGTTCCTTCATCCGGTCACACTCATCAGTTTTGAGTTGCATCTCCTTAACTCTCTCTATGATGGTAGATTGCATCTCCGTCATAAACAACATTTTCCTACTTCACTTGGCAGCTTCACTTCCAACTCTATCCTAGCCATCTCTATTATTAACTCAGTTTGAGCCATTAACAAAGACAACTTTTCCCAACCCTTCCTACTTAAGGCATCGACAACTACATTGGCTTTTCCAGGGTGATACAGGATTTCACAGTTGTAACCCTTTATCAACTTCAACCATCTCCTCTGCCTCATATTCAACTCCTTCTATGTGAAGATATATTTTACACTCTTGTGGTCCGTGTATATCTCACATTTTTCTCCATAAAGATACTATCTCTATAACTTTAGAGCAAAAACTACGGCGGCCAGTTCTAGATCATGAGTAGGATAAACTTTCTCATAATCCTTCAACTACCTAGATGCATACGCAAAGACCTTGCCATGTTGTATGAGCACGCAACCAAGTCCATTATGCGAAGCATCGCTATAAACTACAAAATTTCCTGTGTCATCAGGTAATGACAAAACAGGCGCTTCACTCAACCTCTTCTTCAGTTTTTGAAAACTGTCCTCACACTTGTCAGTTCAAGCGTATTTCACCGTCTTCCTCGTCAAGTTAGTCAATGGAGTAGCTATCTTCGAAAAATCCTGGATAAATCTTCGATAGTAACCCGCTAACCCTAGGAAACTTCGTACCTCAGTTGACATTTTCGGTTGTTCGCAATTTATTACGGCTTCCACCTTCGCTGGATCTACTGAAATCCCCTCATGGTTAACTACATAACCTAAAAATTGTACCTTCTCCAACCAAAATTCACACTTATTGAATTTTGCATACAACTTCTCCTTCATTAGTGTCTCCAACACTAATCTTAGGTGTTCATCCTGATCTTCTGGCAGCTTAGAATAGACTAGAATATCATCTATAAACACCACGACGAACTTGTCCACATATTGTTTGAACACTCTGTTCATCATATCCATAAATGCAGCTGATGCATTAGTTAACCTAAATGACATCACCAGAAACTCATAATGACCATAACGAGTTCTGAATGTTGTCTTTAGTACATCCTCCTTCCTAAACTTCAAATGGTGATACCCCATTCTTAAATCTATTTTTAAAAAGTACTTAGCCCCTTTCAACTAATTAAAGAGATCATCGATCCTGGGCAATGGGTATTTATTTTTTATCGTTAACTTGTTCAACTCTCGGTAGTTGATACACAGCCTTAACGATCTGTCCTTCTTCTGGACAAATAGTAACGGTGCTCCCCATGGTGAAACACTCGGTTGAATGTATCTCTGGTCCAACAGTTCTTGCAACTGCACCATCAACTCCTTTATTTCCACTGGCGTCATGCGATACGGTGCCTTAGAAACTGGTGTCGCTCCTGGCACAATGTCTATCACAAACTCTTTCTCCCTATCCGGCAGAAGACCTGACAATTCACTCGGAAATACATCAGCAAATTCTCTCACAACAGGTATTTGTTCCATGGTTGCTACCACTCTCTGGGTATCAACAAAATGGCACAGGTAACCTATATATCCTTTTCTCAGTAATTTCCTAGTTTGTGTCATGGTTAGATAACATGAACGTCCCGGCGATCTATTCCCGTAAAATACTACCTGAGGTTGTCTTAACGATTTAATGTTCATACATTTTTTTTGACAATCTATAATTGCCCCATGGTTAACTAACCAATCCATTCCGAGAATTACGTCGAATTCTCCTAACTTTATCGGTAATAAATCTACCGATAATTTACAACCCCGTATGTCTACGCAACAACTCCTATGAATATCTTCAACATGAATTATCTCTTTGTTCCCTACCTTAATATTTAAAGGTATAGGCAACTTTTCGGGAAGTAATTCTGATCGTTTAGTAAAATCACAAGCTATAAACGAACAAGTAGCACCCGAATCAAACAGCACATAAGCATTTATTTCATTGATCGGAATAATACATGCGACAACATCCCCCGATGAAACTGCATCTTGGACTGTCATATTAAAGGTATGGCCCATCGGCCTACCCGGCTGCGCTGGCCCACTAATAGCTAATTTACTGCTATTAGTTCCCTGACTCTCGTCCGTCCCCATCTTCGGGCAGTTCTTTGCTATGTGGTCAGTTTACCCACATACAAAGCATCCGCGAATCTTCTTCGCACTCAGAAAGTTAGGCACAATGTGCCCCTCCTATCCACAGTTTTAACATACGACCTTCCCCTTAAGAAGACTCCTAAATGAGTCTTTCCACAGGTCTTGTAGGCCTCCATTCTCCTCTTCAGATCTCTTAACTTAACTTCAGTATTCCCAGAGCTGAACGACTTCCTCTTTTGTCCTTCACCACTACCGCTGGCTCCTTCGACCTTCTCTCCCCCATCCACTTTCCCCTTATTTTTCTTATCTTTGTGGTACTGGCTCAACGCCTCGCTACCACCTTCGGTGATTATCGTCTTTTCTAAAATAGTTCCAAAAGAAGCACTTTTAAACACTGAAATACGGTTATAGAGCTAGGGTTTCAAGCCCTGCTCGAACCATTGCGCCTTCCTAACCTCGGTATCCACTTGGTGTGGAGCGAACCTTTCCAGTTCATTGAACTTGGCGGCGTATTGGGGAACCGTCATGTCCCCTTGTTTCAACTCAAGAAATCGCATCTCCATCCTTCCTTGCATGCTCGTGGGAAAGTAGTTCTCGAAGAATATCTCCTTGAACCTCTCCCACATCAGATTTGATAACCCAGCCCTTGCCTGATTGGCTTCCCACCAAAAGTTGGCATCTCCCTTCATCATAAAGGTCGCAAAAGAAACCTTTTGGGCCTTATCGACATTTGCTATCACAAATGCCTTCTCTATTTTCTTAACCCATGTTTAGGCTTCAATAGGGTCCGTAGTTCCCATTGAACTCCGGCGGACCCACACTCTTGAAATCCTTAAAGGTAGTAGCTCGTGCTATTCCTGGATTTACGGGAATATTAGCTCATGTTCTATTAAAGGCAACTGTTAATAAATTAACAAACTCCTGCATTGGGTTAACTAGACCTCCTTCTGGTTGATTCACGTTAGCACTTTGATTATGTTGTACTCTTCTCAACGACATTTTGCTGATACAATAAACACATTTTGTTATTATTCCTTTCTTTATTAGTTATCATTTAATATTAAACAATAACTCCAACATCCATTACTCATTGCTTTCCATAAAAAGGACTTATATTCATTCTTCATAGTTTAATACTACATCAGTTACATACACAGCCTAAGCTGATTACATTGCTTTCCCTCTATTGCTTTCCAAAAATTGGTATTTACTGAAGACTGCCCTTTACTATACAAAAAGGGCTTTACGTTACTATTAATTACAAAATATTTTCATACTACTCTAGCTACTACTAGTCTACATCTATCTCAAGGCATTCTTGAAATCTTCCTTGGCAAGACCGGTGATGAATGCATATTATTAATTTAATTTGATTCTATTATATTTAGTTTTATTGCATGTTTCATGTGTATATGAGCTTATTAAGGTGTTTAATGATTTCAGGAAGAATTGGAGCTGAAATGAGGAAGAAGAGAAAATTAC
This sequence comes from Panax japonicus, assembly GCA_020205505.1. Lineage (NCBI taxonomy): Eukaryota > Viridiplantae > Streptophyta > Magnoliopsida > Apiales > Araliaceae > Panax > Panax japonicus. The sequence continues at coordinate 32,108,358 of CM035110.1, read as the reverse complement.
AGAAATTTTTGCATTACGTTGGATGCATGTTCTTAGCTTGGGACTTGAATTTTATTGTAGAGCTCTTGTTTAGCTTTCCGGAACATCTTGAATCGTACCAATCGGAGTTCATATGAAAAAGTTATGATATTTTTACTAAACGGACGTTGAACCTCATAGTTTAGAAGTAGCAATTTACACAGCAGTCACTAGGAGTCCGATTTAAACCTTGATTCAGAGAGATTCTGTCGATTCGGAAAGAATAAAAGTTGTAGATCTTGTCGATATCTTCGTTTTGATAGGTAGCAGGCCCCGTAACTCCTCCTGGATCAAAAGTTATGCTCGTTTTACCAAAGGATGTCGCAGCAGGAAATGAAAATTCGCCCCAGCGAATTTGAGCGGGAAAATCAGGAAATCTTGGATTTTTGGAAAGTTTCTAAATGCAGATTTTGGTAGACTTTTACATGAAATTGGATTGATATTTCTATTAGCTTTAGGATTTCCTTTAGACTAAGATTTATTTCCGAATTAGATTCTATTTCTTTATGGAAACTAGTTATGATTTGTAATTTATTTTAGGATTTGGATTTCTACTTCATATAGGATTTAGGATTTTGTCTAGCACTATAAATAAAGTATGCTAGTCAGGGTTTTAGGCATTCAATTATCTACTACATTCTCTCATCTATAACATTGGAGGATTGAAGACATGAGCTAAGTTATTTTTATTCAATTCTAAGGGATGTTGAACTTTATTTATAATTAATGGTTAATTGAGTATTCATTATTTATTCCTTCTCACATGAAATTCATTCTTGATAATCTGATTTAATTTCTGAATGCTATTTGGCTTAACTAATTTGATTTCTGCAGGATTAAGTTGATTAACAAATATCATATGCTTGATCAAGGAATAATATTACGTGTAATTGATATTGTTTCTAATCACAAGTAGTAATTAGTAATACATGATTGTGGACAAGCTTTTGAGTATTGCTATGATTATCAGAAGACAAGTTAAATAATCCGAGCTTATGTGTTTGTTGCTTGGAATAGTCTAATTCCCTAGTTCTTAATACTACTATTATATTAAATCTAGAGATCTTATTCTAGGTTATATAATTGTTAGAATCTTGTGAAGAACTTTTTTATTAAGTGACAATCTAAGTGGAGTTTCAGGTAGCAGAGCTTGTTGTTACCTAGGGCTATTAGTTTTATTGAAGGGTAAATAATGTTACACTTGATTAATCTATTATTGTAAAAAGGTGATACTGAACTGAAGAACTGAAGCTTTTTATTTATTGTTTATTCATATTAGTTTATTCTTGTTAATTTAATTAATTAATTCAAAATCCCTTTTTCATTAGAAATCATAGGATAAATATAAAATAAATCACTCTCTGTGGGATCGATCATTGCTTACTACTATGCTAATTGTTTAAATTTGTATAGTGAAAGTGAGGTTAATTTAGGAGTGTAAACGACAGCTCCCAAATTTTGGCGCCGTTGCCGGGGAGTGTTATTTGTTTTGTTTATTCTTTGTTTTCGTTTATTTTTATTATTTATTATTTTGTTTTTGTTTTTATTTTATAACTTAATCCTCTCACTCTATTGACTTAAATTTTGTTCAAGAGATAGAGAAAATTGCAGATATAGAAGAAACTCTTGTTCCATCACTTGAAGAGAAAAAGATGGTGGTGCCAAACAAAAATAGGACTTTAAAAGAACTGGATACTCTCGATCTTGATCAATCACCATTTTATATTGAGTATCCTATTTTAGATGTTGCTTTTGAACTTAACTCTAGACTAATTAATCTTTTGCCTACTTTTCGTGGTCTTATAGGTGAAAATCCATACAAGCATCTAAAGGAGTTCCATGTGGTGTGTTCCACGATGAAAGCACAAGGAGTGGCAGAGGAGCAGATCAAGCTTAGACTTTTTCCATTCTCATTAGCAGATTTGGCTAAAGATTGGTTATACTATCTACCTTCTGGATCAATACGATCATGGACTGATATGAAAAGGTTATTCTTGGAGAGGTATTTTCCTGCATCAAGAGTTACCAATATAAGAAAGGAGATATGTGGAATCAGGCAGTTCAATGGAGAGAATCTCTATGAGTATTGGGAGAGGTTCAAGAAGTTATGTTCCAGCTGTCCACCTCATGGAATTTATGAACATTACTTGATCCAGTACTTCTGTGAGGGGTTGCTACCAATGGAAAGAAGCATGATTGATGCAGCAAGTGGAGGAGCACTGGTAGACAAGACTCCAGAAGCGGCAAGGACTTTAATTGCAAATATGGCAGCTAACTCACAGCAGTATGGAACTAAGATGGATCGCACGCTACAAAGGGTAAATGGGGTAAGCACGAGAGACTTGGAGCAACAAATTTCTGATTTAACTGCTTTGGTTCGACAAATGGCTGCAAAGAATACGCAAGGTATTCAACAAGCTCAACCTCAGTACGACACAAAAAATCAATAAGTACCTGCCAATTCTTGGATATCTATTGAGGATATGTTTAAGGCATTCATGAACCAAACACAATAGTTCATGTGTCAGACACAACAATTCCAGCAGGAGACAAGAACTTCTGTTCAAGATCTGAGGGACCAAGTTGGTCAACTTGCAACCACAGTAGGAAGGTCACTTTCACAAACTATTGAAAATGTAAGTGCCATAACATTGAGATGTGGTGAAGAGGATCAACAGCAAGAAAAGTCAATACAAAGCAAATCCAACAATAGTGAAATAGGCAGCAGTGATGTACTCAAGCACAAATTTCCATTTCTTTAAATTTATGAACCACAACTACCTTTTCCCCAAGTTCTAACAAGGAATTGTAAAGTGGGAAAGAATGCAACGTGGTATACAGAGTCTAATCAAAAATTCCTTGAAGAAATGGCGAATATGGAACAAGAACTTAAAGATGATAAAGAGTTCACTAGTGGAAACCATTTGGATGTGCTCGAGACTACTGCTAAATTTGAAGAAATCAGGTATTCAAAGTCTGAAAAGGATGAACAAGAGGCAGAGATGGAAGAATTAATAATTCCTACAGATTTCTATAAAGAGGACATAGATGATGATACTTTCCTTATACCAGCAACAACACACAATGATAAACACCATGTGACCTTACACATGGAATTAGACGACGCAAATGTCCAGTTCGGTATATATAAAGTTAAGAGGTATCTTGGTAATGTTAATTCTATTTTTGCTATTGATGTTGTTGACTTTACGGTGTAGGAATCTCTTGAGCAAATATACATGAAGGATTTAAGGGCTGAAATGGAGCAAAATCAGGATCTGAAAGATGCTCCTAATGAAGAATTGAAATTGTTACCAGTCCACTTGAAGTACACAAGTCCAATTACATAGGATGAGAAGGATGATGTCAAGCCAATGACAATAAACAAGGGCAGCTGCTTGGGAGGTAACCCAAGATTCCAGATTTGATTTTTCTATCCCATTACTTTTTAGTTTTTTTTATTGCATGTTAGCTAGTAGTATTTTCTTCTTTACATGATTTTCTTACATTGGGGACAATGTAAGGTTTGAGTGTGGGGGGGGGGGAGATTTAGGTTTTTATTTTATTTAGGAATATTGATCCGATTTTGATGGGAATTTAAAAAAAATTAATGCTTTGAAAATCTTGATTTCATGATTCTATCTGGCTATGTGTTAAAAGATTAAAGTCAAAGATTGAAAATTAATGCTACATTTCAAAATCTATTTAATGCTTAGTTGGTTAATGAATGATGAAGACTAAGCCATGATCCATAGTAACTGATTTGAATTGAATTTGTGATACATGAGTACTTGAATATGAGAAGCATGTTTATTTGGCTAAGTTATTTTTGGAGTTGTCTATGTGCACTGATTTCACGACTTAGAACTGTTTAACTTGCTTATGTTGTTACAGAACCATGTGAAAAAAATGATGAATAAAAAAAAGAAGGAAAAAAATGAAAATTGAAAATCTGCTTCAATGTCCATTGTGCGAAATAACTGGGTATCTAAGCATCGGGAAACATCGGTATTCACGCTGAAAAGTGCGATGGATAAAAGCAGCTTGACTAGTCGACTCTTGTGGCCTTTGTTACTTGAATAAGTAAGCCCTTATGGGTGTCTCTACACCTAGCGCCCTAAGATCATCTGGTTTGGAAGTCGTTGGTGAAAAGTTCGCTAATGGGTAACTCTGAAAAGCCTAAGAAAAGGAGACATTGCACATGTCAAGAAAAAAAAATAAGAAAAAAGGAGAAGCATGAAAATACATTCATCTGTACTAAAAAGAAGGTTCTATGAAGAAAATTAAAAAGCAAGAAAATTTTGTTCTTGGTTATGAGTCAGTGTGCACGGTTTTTGCTCCATAGTAACTAAGTTGAGTAAGTATGATGATTTTGGGAAAGTTACTTATGTTGCTACAATTTGATTTAATGAAATTCATTGGTGAAATGATAAATTTGGTAATTATGAGTTAATTGATAAGGCTGTTGATTAGATTTCTGCAAATTTAGTGTTGATAGTCATTATTTGTATCTTGAAATCTTTTGACACTATGGTTGAATAGATTTTTTTGGAAATCAAATTTTTGGTTTACACGAGGACGTGTAAAAGGCTAAGTGTGTGGGAATTTGATGAATGCATATTATTCATTTATTTTGATTCCATTATATTTAGTTTTATTGCATGTTTCATATGTATATGACCTTATTAAGGTGTTTAATGATTTCAGGAAGAATTGGAGCTGAAATGAGGAAAAAGAGAAAATTACAGAATTTTTTGCATTATGTTGGATGCATGTTCTTAGATTGGGACTTGAATTTTATTGTAGAACTCTTTTTTAGCTTTCCAGAATATCTTGAATCATCCCAATCGCAGTTCATATGAAAAAGTTATGATATTTTTACTAAACGGACGTTGAACCTCATAGTTTGGAAGTAGCAATTTACACAGCAGTCACTTGGAGTCCGATTTCGACCTTGATGCAGAGAGATTCTGTCGATTCTCAAAGAATGAAAGTTGTAGATCTCGTCAATATCTTCGTTTTGATAAGTAGCAGGTTCCGTAACTCCTCCTTGATCAAAGGTTATGCTCGTTTTACCAAAGGATGTCGCGGTAGGAAATGAAAATTCGCCCCAGCGAATTTGAGCGGGAAAATCAAGAAATCTTGGATTTTTGGAAAGTTTCTAAATGCAAATTTTGGTAGACTTCTACATGGAATTGGATTGATATTTCTATTAGCTTTAGGATTTCCTTTAGACTAAGATTTATTTCCAAATTAGATTCTATTTCTTTATAGAAACTAGTTATGATTTGTAATTCCTTTTAGGATTTGGATTTCTACTTCCTATAGGATTTAGGACTTTGTCTAGCACTATAAATAGAGGATGCTAGTCAGGATTTTAGACATTCAATTATCTACTACATTCTCTCATCTATAACATTGGAGGATTGAAGACATGAGCTAAGTTATTTTTATTCAATTCTAACGGATGTTGAACCTTATTTATAATTAATGGTTAATTGAGTATTCAGTATTTATTCCTTCTCACATGAAATTCATTCTTGATAATCTGATTTAATTTTTGAATGCTATTTGGCTTAACTAATTTGATTTCTGGAGGATTAAGTTGATTAAAAAATATCATATGATAGATCAAGGAATAATATTACGTGTAATTGATATTGTTTCTAATCACAAGTAGTAATTAGTAATACATGATTGTGGACAAGCTTTTGAATATTGTTATGATTATCAGAAGACAAGTTAAACAATCCGAGCTTATATGTTTGTTGCTTGGAATAGTCTAATTCCCTAGTTCTTAATGCTGCTATTATATTAAATCTAGAGAGCTTATCCTAGGTTATATAATTGTTAGAATCTTGTGAAGAACTTGTTTTATTGAGTGACAATCTAAGGGGAGTTTCGGGTAGCAGAGCTTGTTGTTACCTAGGGCTATTAGTTTCATTGAAGGGTAAATAATGGTACACTTGATTAATCTATTATTGTAAAAAAGGTGATACTGAACTGAAGAACAGAAGCTTTTTATTTATTTTTTATTCATATTAGTTTATTATTGTTAATTTAATTAATTAATTCAAAATCCTCTTTTCATTAGAAATCATAGGATAAATATAAAACAAATCACTCTCTGTGGGATCGATCTTTGCTTACTACTGTGCTAATTTTTTAAATTTGTAAAGTGAAAGTGAGGTTAATTTAGGAATGTAAACGACAGCTCCCAACCGACAATAATATCACGGCTGATAGTATGTCGCGTCTGTCCCACCTCTACAAGATAACCAGTTACCTGCTGCTGGAAATCTGTGTGAGAACTCCTATGGATATAGGACATTCTCCCTATCTTCTAGAGTTTGGTATTTAGCTCCTCCTTGGGCTCAAAGACCTCATGTTTTAACTTGTGGACTTTGTCCTTAGCCAAAATCCTCTCATCATGTTCCTGATCCCACATGGACTCGACATTAGTCTTGTCCTCTATAACAGTTTGGAGCTCTACCTTAAGCTCCTTAACCTCTTGATAGTAAAGGAAATTTTTATCCAATACTGACATGAATAAAGATATCATCGACCCCCCAGGAGCTATCTTAGCTTCTATAGCTACTGGATTAAAGGACACTATCTCCACTTCCTCCTCTATCATCCCGTCGAATGTTGACATGTAGTCAGCATCATCTGAGTCTCCAGACTCAATAACCACAACTTCAGGCTCTGCCGCTATGGGGTTCGGTATAACTTCTACTTGGTTCACCGACTCTTCACTAATGGCTTGACCATCTATATACATTATGTTTATCCCTGACATCTACACAAAATAGTTAAGTTGATTAGAACACGTCAGTAGAATAATAAAAACACATAACATAATCATAATGCATTTTTATATGGTTACTTTCTTCTTTTACTTCTTTGACTTCTCTTAAGGTTATGACTTAAGATTTTTAATCCCCCTTAAGTTTTATAACCTAATGCTTTTGATACCAACCTGTGACGCAACCAAATCTGAGTATCTTCCAACCCGACAGATGGTGCTACACGGTACTATCATTCATTCATTCATTCAATTGAAGAGTCTCAAAAGGAATAATATAACTTCTATATATTCAAAATAATATTACATTTCACAGGTTCTTTATAACTCATTCCTTCGTTCTTGTCATAATATTCAATATATTACAAACATACACCTATACTAGTACTTAGGTAAGCTAAGGGTTCATCTTCGCCTTACCTTTGTCTTTACCGGAGCCTTCGGTACATTCGATCTTAGTTGTGTTCATATGGTTCAAGTAAGAGTGAGCATGACTAGCTCAACAAGTACTACAATTCTAATAAACAACATGCTTGAAACATAGAACTCGTATATCTTCAATAACTGAACAATAATTACGAAGTACTATCGATAATTCAAAATAGCACTTCTTTTCATTCAAAACATTTTACAACAACAATATTCAGTAAAACATCATTTCCAGTCCAAGACCTTGAGCATATCATATGTTCTTTTGAAAAGGACAACCCGACACTAAGTCTGTAAGTCTGACATTACTTACGAGCACTTCTATGTGATCAGCCCATAGTACTCTATGTTGATCAACACTACATTCATTAAACGTGTATACGTTTAAGTTGTGGCAACCTCACGTGCATGTCGTTAAACGACAAAAACATTTTAGTATATTCAGTCTTCGAGTGAAAACCACACCAATATAACTTGGTAAACATTAAACATGCTTGATAAAATCATAACATAAGTCTAGCTGAAAGAATTGGCTTTGACTTCCTTATACAAAACTTCATGCGAAAGGATACATGAATTACAAAGCTTGCCCAGACTGAACTTGAACAAGGGTTAGAATACTTACCTTCGGCGTTTGCTTACTGATTATCACACGTACTCTATAAGTCTCTATGTCTCTACAATACATGATCATATAACATACCACATTAGGTCATATATAATCAAGTAAGTATATTATTATATCTGTTATTATGGTTTTCAGCTTTTCATTATGTCATTCACATTACGTTCACTTTCAATTGATTATTAACCTTTATTCATCATACATTATGTGTCTAACAATGCCTTAACAATGTTATATTAACACCTTAGTTCAAGTTCATTACTAATGAGTTATCTTCCATTCTATAATTGTAAACATTCTTGTCTGTCAAAACTCTAGGACTAACGTTGCGGCGCCACACTTAGCTCTTCATCTCGCGCCGCAGCGCGAGTCAGCAGTATGCCCTGACACTGTTACGGCGCTGCGACGCCACCATTTGGCCTTGACTTGGCGCCGCGGCGCCAACTCTGTGCCTTAGAAAATTTTGCAGATTTTAAATTTTACGAAACTCCCGGACGCATAACTTCTTCATGAACATTTCAAGTTACTTATTACACCAACTTATTGACAAAGTAGGTTTTTACTTATTCTCATAAGTCAATGACTTATTTAACTTATGAACTACAAATCCTCATGCTTAGGACTTATTATGAACTTAAGTCCATCAATCAATGTTCTCATACTATATTGAACATACTAACATCATATGACAAACATATGACAAGTTCTTCACAAGTTTATCATCTTATTTAGGTTCAAGTTGCTTATGCAACTTATTCGGCTTAAGTCCATTCATAACTCAATTCTTATATGTTCTTAGCATACTTGTTCATTAATTACACTTCTCTTATCATCCTATTATGATAGAGATGGAAGAATATTGGACACAAGATCATTACCTTTGATGTCTAACTTCTTCTTCTTGGAAAATCTAACAAAGGAAGCTTTGACTTAAAAGTGCATATTCTCTCTAACACTTAAGTTACTTTGTAAGACAAAGTTGAAAGGAATTTGATTGAGCAACAAATGAATTATGAGCTCTCTATTTATAGGCTTGACAAAGTGAGGGTAGAATAGTCATTAAGTAGTCCACCTTCTTATTAAACTCCATACTATTCATCTACTTAACCACTAAGTAAACTTTCTAGCGACATAAAGTACTTGATCACCATAACACTTGGGCATTACATAAAGTTCTTGCCCATCAAGTCTATCCATTTCTCACTTGGTTTGCCCCATGGATAATAGTTATTCATTGGGCTTGCTAATTAATCTAGTTAATTTCTTGTTGGGCTTATACCACAATAGTTTGGACACATGACATATCAAACACTTAGGCTTGAGTATCACTTTCTATTGGACTTCTACCATTATGCTAATAATCTTACAAGTCCATTCGCTTTAATTAAACAACTTAACATACATACCTCATGTATAATTCTCGTATGCTAGCTCGTATATTTATTCGTAATATATGTTATTTCATTCTCCATACACAATAGTATAATACGTCATATTATACTTACGTTCATTACCTCGTATAATGCATACGCATCATACGATTACAACTTTCTTTCCTTAACGCTTAATAAGCCTAACGTTCCCAAATTAGGCCTGCATGCGAAATATTACGTTTTCCATACTTAGATTATTATTACATAATCAATCTCACCTTGATATTATAACATTACGTATTTCTCGAAAGTTTAAAAATAATTTCCGAGCAGAAATTGATGAATAATGTTTTCAGAAAATTTCTCAGAAAAAACTCTTATTTTCGTCTTAGAAATTCAAACACTTTAATTCATCCACGTATTTAAAATACTACGACATTCCAATGTTTCTAGGTTATAGTATGACATTCATCTTATCAACATGTAATAATAATAAATAATATTATTTTATTCATTATTAAAATTATTTTCAAAGGTTCGATATTCTGGGGCGTTATAACATTCATGTACCTTTATTCCATTATATCAAGTTTTTCTTGAAAACTTTTCTAACACAAGACCTAACAATTTTGGTCATGGACAAGGACACCATAAACATAATATTATGCTCATTTACATCTGAAATCAATCATATATATCAATCATTAAGTTCAGAACCTCTAACACATAAGTTTCCACAAGGTTTGTTTTCAAAACTTAAGGTCTTCATTAAAGATCTTTTATTAACTTATGTTGGACCCTTTATAACTCATAAAGAAGCTTTGAATCTCATGTTATACTCCTTTTTAGGTATGTATTTAAGTCATAACACCAATTTCACAACACTTAGCAATAACATAATTCAATATCTGATTTTGGGGTACGGCACAGCTGCGCTGCACCCTAGCATAAATATGGTGCAGTTGCGCCATGCCTGGAATAGGAGCAGTAACTTGCTCTGTTTTGCAGAGCCTTACGTAACTCTAGTTCTTATTGATTTAAACAGGTCCAATCCATTATTAAAAGTTTCATACATGTAAACCTACTTCCTAAACACATTATAGCATGTTAATTCATATCAATTGGCATAGAATTCTAAAGAATTTCAAGAATTTAGCCAAAACCAAGCTAAGAACAAAAGTTGAGATTTTATACCTCCTGAAGCTTAATAATCTTAGTTTCTTCCTTCTAAGATATCTAGCCTCTTCTTTGAACAACAACTCCCTCAATCTTAATCATTAGAGTTTTAATGGACAAAAGCAAACAACGTAAAAACTTAGAAATGAAGCTCCTATTTATAGATAAATGGTGGACTAGCTAAAAGCTTTACACTAAAGGTTACATCTATGGTATAGAAAGAAAACACAGTGGTTAATCAAGAGTGGTTCAACTACCATTTCCTATCCATTGGCCTAGCAATCATCACCTAAGCTGTAACACCCCGAAATCTGGTCTATTTTCACATCTGGATTCCATACGTCACGATCCCATCTTCTTCTAAACTTACATCATTATATAGCTAAATATAACAACATACATTCTCAAATCCCAGGTTCTAATACCCTATAACCTCTTTCATTATAAATAATAATAATTACATTATTCTTTACATCTTGTACGAGTGACTTTCATTTGCCACCAAGGATACATAATCGTTCATTAAATTATTCTATAGTTTAATTCTATCATTCTATATTACAAGTATTCGCTTGATCTTCACGCTCATTCATCAAATGAATTACACTTCTTCTGGATATCGACCAGCTTGATTTTTACGAGATCCTTAAGTTATTTCTAACATCGTTCGCTGAAAATATTTTTATTTAAAGCAAGTGTGAGCATTCAATTGCCCAGCAAGTCATAACAGTTGAATAAATAACTTTAAGAATTCAAACATTCTTTTAAGACTTCAACAACCGAACAAAGGTTATGAAGAAGCTTGCATAATAGGAATAATCTTGATTTCTATCATTTTAAGACATTAGTCACATTTACTTTAAAATACTTTCATTCTCTACTCTCTTTCATACACATTCTGTCTAGATAGAATCAATAGCACGGACTTAACAATAACGATTCATGTATAAACAGAACATTCTCATATTGAATAGTTTAATCACAGAACAGTTCATATCATAAAAACACCGAAGTGTTCACATTATGGCACAAGGCATCATAGGTTCTACCACCTTGTACAAATATCATACATTTGCACATAGACAAAACTTCTCAAGTTCAACATTTGAGAAGTTTTAGAAACTAGCATTCATTTAAAATATAAATGAAGTTAAGAAACTTGCCTTACGCACAGCTCCAACTTATAGTTTACGCTGAACTTCTCATTCCAATTCCTATGTAGCACATATGGAAATAACATATACACCAATTAGTCATATACTTGACTTTACGCATCAATTTACTTAACTTTACTTCTTTGGGTTTGCGTTTTTACAATCTAAGTTTACGCGACCAACTTCCTTTACCGGTTAACGGCTTCAGGACATACAGAGATGTTTTACTCAATACATTCATCATCTTTGATGATTTACATTCTTATCTTCTTCTTATAACTTCTTTAGGACTTAACACACATCATTTTTCTGCTAGTAGTCCATATGGTACTCTGAGTGGTTTCCCACAAACAACCAACAAATAAGTTCCCGTCTCATCTACACTGCCCATAACAGTGAGTTAGATCGGTTACCAGTTTCTTATATACCTTCGCTCTCTAAAGGAATTGTTTAGCCCAGCTCCCATATGTCAATGATCAAAGGTTATGATTGTACCACAACCTAAACTTATCTTAACTTATCTGAACCATTAAACTATACGTTTGTTAAGTTAATTTCTTACTCCTTATAGCTTTCTAGCAACTAAATGCCATACTTTAGGATTTATTCTTATCGGCCAAGTCATACAGTCTTTTGTATACTCAGAACGATCATTCAATATTCATTCTACGCATTTATAGCGTTAAGCATTTTACGTTACCTTATTCTTATCTTACAATGTCTGGTTCATTTGACTCGGAACGTCATCCAAGTTATAAACATTAACTCAGCTTCTTTACATTATACGTACATGTCCTTAATTCAGCTTCTTCACCATTCACAAGTTTAATCATTGGTCTTCCTTATCCTACGGTCAAACCATACACAGGGTGTAGGTTCTACCCGTTTAATATTCGTGTACACGTAACCTTCACGTTGGTTTAAGTGTTTAACGCTTACATTTCATTCTAACATTCTCCATCCGACTCACATTTGGCTTTTATTAATCTTATTACATTCACTACGGCTTTCTTGATAATTTATATCTTACTTACTACCTACGTAAACGTCGAAGTTATACAACCAATGTACACTTAGAACATTCGCTCGACGCGAATACGATTCATGAGGATCGTTTACGTATTCAACATTTACGTTTTTCATCCCTTAATCTCTCATTCAACCTCTACCTAAAGTTTTATTCGTTTTCATTCATTACTATCAGCTGAACCCCATGTTCATTATTCTTTCTTAAGGTTAAAGCCATACGATTCATTGTATGCTAAGACCGATCATTCATCGCAACAACATTACATTCACAAAAATAGAGGTTTTCTTATTCCAAATCTCCCATTTATTTGCGTATTGCTGAAAATGTGGAATGTATTAAAAATGTGTGTTAGTACCATAGTTATGAACTAACTCCATTTTTAGGATTGCAATGTAACCTTTTGTTTAGCGTAATTTAATTTCTCTCCTATTTTATATAATGAATCATTTTGGAATGGGTTGTTGTATTTCATATTTAATGACTAATTGCTTGATACAGAAATTAGTATTGATATTAATCGAGATTGAAAAATGGATGTTTTTATCTAGCCCCTTAAATACAACAACACCTGTTATGACCATGCCAATGGAATGTGTGCATAAACTGCTAATAGGATAGACATATCTCTATTTCCTTTGTGTGGCCTTGAGACTTAGATTAATGACCTTAGCCTAGTTATTTTCACCAATAGACATATTGTGATTTATCTGGCTAGGGATGTGCATTTGGCCTTCGATAGAAGCTTATGCGTATTTACTGTTCTCGGTTGACCATTCCATGATTCGTTTGTAATGTGGAGAGTTAGGAGATTATGCGACGCATTAGGGGAATTGTAATCCTATCTTAACTTCCCAGTACAACTCCTTCTCTTAGTCTTACAGTTTTAATCACATAGCTTAACCAACCATTTTATTTCACTTGTTTAAATAAGGTAGTAAAGACTTTACCTCAGTATTTGTTTACTTTTAAGACATTGTCCTCGTGGGTTCGACAATCAACTTATCTTATATTACTTGTGGACCGTGTATGCTTGCGCAAGATTTAGTAATAGAAAAATTGGCAAACAAGTTTTTGGCGTCATTGCTGGGGACTTAGTATTATTTGTTATTCAATATTAACACTAAGTCATTACAATCTTAATTTAAACTGATTCTTTTGTTTAAGTCTCTTTTAGGTAGTGTTCATTATTTATGCCACTTCGAAAGGGTCAAAACATATTACCTCTCGATCCCGAGGTTGATAGAACATACGTCGACTATGGAGAGAAAAATCTAAGGACATACCTACTCCTATCAAAATTGCTGAAGAACTTCAGAAATCATTGAGGGAGTATGCTATGCCTCATATCAACGATCTCCAGGCGAGCATTCTCAAGCTTGCTATCCAAGCTAATAATTTTGAGATCAAGCCAGGCACCATTTAAATATGCACCAATATTCAGTTTGGGGGACTACCGAATAATGATCCCAATGATCACTTAATCAATTTTGTGGAGATTTGTGATACATTTAAATGCAATGGAGTGTCTGACGATGCCATCAGACTCCGGTTGTTTCCATTCAGCTTAAGGGACAAAGCCAAGAGATGGCTTCATTCATTACCGTCAGGTTCCATCACCACGTGGGCTAACTTAGCACAGAAGTTCGTGGCGAAGTTTTTTCCGCCCGCCAAAATAGCCAGGCTCAGGTATGATATCATTTCTTTTATCCAGTTTAAATCAGAATCCTTATACGACTCATGGGACCGATTCAAGGATCTGCTAAAAAAATGCCCTCACCATGGATTGCCAAAATGGCTTCCTATCCAGACCTTTTATAATGGGCTATCTGGAGGAGCCTTCTTGGCTAAACATCAAACAGCAAGGTACGAACTAGTGGAAACAATGGCAGCCAATAATTATCAATGGCCGAATCATAGACAAGGCCCGAGAAGAGCAGTGGTGGTATATGAGGTTGACTCATTCACAACATTAGTGGCTCAGGTTGCAGCACTAAAGAAACGGCTAGACACCATGGGAGCGTCAGTAGTGCAGAATGTGCAGAGTGTCACAGTCAAGTGTGAATTATGTCAAGGGAGCCACCCTACTAATCAGTGTGCAATAAGTCCTGAGTTAGTTCAATTTGTTTCCAACTACGGGCGGCAACAAAATGCTAATCTTCCCACTCATTACCACTCGGGCATGAGAAATCATCCCAACTTCTCTTGGGGCAACAACAACAACAACAACACCAATCAAGCACAACCTTCTTCCACCAGGCCAAATTTTTCTAACCCTCTGGGTTTTCAATCTCAAAATCAGTACAATCCATAACCGCAGAACTCTCAAAATCAGTTACACTATCCACCACCCTGACAGGAGAGAAAGCCTAGTTTGGAAGATCTCTTATAGCGATACATTGCCCAGAATAAAACAAGGAATAACAATCAAGAATCTTCCATTCGGAATCTAGAAGTTCAAATCGGATAATTGGCTACTACTTTAAACAGTCGTCCAGAAGGCACATTGCCTAGCAACACTGATGTCAACTCAAAACGAGAAGGGAAATAACAATACAAATCAGTGACACTCAAAAGTTGGAGAACTACCAATGAATAAGGTGGAGAGAGTTCTCCAGTGGAAGAAGTTGCTAAAAAGGAACCTGAAGTGGAGAAGAATAATGAGAAATCTGGGGGGTGAGGAAAGTACTCAAGTTAGCCCTACAACACCAACCCCTCCAATGAGTATAGTCAATCCCCCTCTCCCTTAGTTTCCTTTCCCCCACCGTCTACAGAAACAAAAGCTGGACAAGCAGTTTTCTAAATTCCTAGAGGTATTCAAGAGGGTTCACATAAACATCCCATTTGTAGAGGCATTGGAGGGAATGACAAGTTATGTCAAGTTTATGAAGGACATATTATCTATGAAGCGTAAAATGGGGGATTATAAAATAGTGGCGCTGACAAAGGAGTGCAGTGCCATCCTACAAAACAAGCTTCCGCCGAAGCTAAAAAAATCCAGGAAGCTTCAAAATTCCTTGCACTATCGGGGACCAATTCATTGGCAAGACTTTGTGTGATCTAGGGGCTAGCATCAACTTGATGCCTCTGTCTATATATCAGAAGCTGGGCCTAAATGAAGCAAAACCTAAAAGTGTTACTTTATAATTGGCTGATAGATCTCTTACGTACCTGAAGGGGATAGTAGAGGATGTGTTTGTTAAGGTTGACAAGTTCATTTTTCCAGCTAACTTTATTGTCCTATATTTTGAAAAAGACAGGGAGGTCCCTATAATATTGGGTAGGCCATTCTTGGTGACGGGGAGGACCCTAATTGTTGTACAGAAAGGGGAGCTGACAATAAGGGTTCATGATCAAGAAGTAACTTTCAATGTCTTCAGATCAATGAAATATCCTAATACTCTTGAGGACTGCTTCCAGATTAATGCGATTGATAATTCAGTTAGGGAGGTGTTCTTAGAGACCTGTATTACAGACCCTTTAGAAGCCATATTAACAAGGGCCAGTACTACGGAAGAGCCCACACATGTGGAATGTGCCAAGTGGCTAGATCAACCCCAAATATCAAAAAACTTCCAACGACATTTTGAGTCTGTAAATGATGATGAGGCGTCAACTTCAAGGCTCAGCCGTCGATTATATAACCTCCCCTCCTAGAGTTAAAGCCATTGCCAAATCACCTGAGGTTTACTGATATGAAATTTTGGCTTGTGCAGGAATTTGTTCCTCAAACACAAAATTTTAGAAGTCGCGCTGCAGCGCCAGTGTTATATCACGTTCTCGAGCCACAACGCCATTTTTCATGTTGCAGCCTCAAGTTTCATGCTGCAACATCGGGTAAAGAGGGGACATACTGCAAACTCGCACCGCAGCGCCATCTCAATGGGTAGGATACTATAAACTCGCGCCCAGCGCCATGATCGACGTCGCAACGCCATAACATATTCAAAGCAGTCTGTAAACTCCTCCCGCAATGCCTTGTGGTAGTCAGATATTCGCGCCATAATGCCGATGTGAGTTTGTTGCCACGCCGCAGTGCCATCAGCAAATTTTTATTTTTAAAGGCATCTTTTCAGATGATATATGGCACTCTTTCCCATTCCTCACACTGCAATTACTGCATTTTCCTCCTCACGAGCCATTAGGCAAAATCAACCATCGCGACCCTTCCGTTTCCAACCGTTCGGACGCAACTGTCGTGCAATTAATTTAGACGTTGCTCACCTACGCATTCCGTATTTAAAAGCTAAGCGAGGTACAGTTCTTTATTATACTGTTGGGCTTGAAAAATCACTTACAGAGCGTGCCTTTAGATTATTCTTACAAATCAAATATTGCTTTTAAGCATCCTAGAACTAGTATTTGTGCCCCTCCTCCATCCTCTTCCCAAACTCCTATTATGCTTGGGATGCCGTCAAATTTCCAACAGAGGATGCCTATAAGCGTTATACTCAAAATTTCTTGCTGCGTAGTTTGGTGCCTGAGCGAGGGCTTAGGCCTGATGACAAATTGGATGGTCACATGAATGCTATTATTATCAGCATAAAATGGGTGCATTTCACCAAGCCACCAGAATCAGCCGTGGTCGCGGTGGTGAAAGAGTTCTACGCCAATGCCATTACTTATGGCCCTCCAGTAGTGCCAGTGCGGGGAAAGTTAATCCAATTCGATAGATGGGCTATCAATGCAATTTATGGGACTCTCAATTATAACGATCGTGATTATCGGGAGGTTGGAATTCGGAGTTACAACACTGTCTAAATCAATAGTAAACTCTGTAAGCCTGGACTGCTTGGAAAACTAATGAGTATCATAGTGAAAAGACATCATTCCCGTAGCAGGCCTTAAGCCGGTATGGTAAGGCTTGGTACTCGTTTATTTGTGCCAATATCATGCCTACACCTCACTTGAGTGATATAACTCGGGAAAGGGAAATTCTACTTTTTGCCATTGTTACGGGTTTAAAGGTCAATGTAGGTGTATTGATCAATGAGTCCATCAAAAAGGCTATAAAGAGCAATGTTATGTTTGGTCTCCCACACCCGTCTCTAATTACCCGTCTATCCAAAAGGGCGGGTGTTCAATGGGAGATAGAAGATGTCACCCTGCCACAAATGTCTGTCATTGATCATCATCTCATAAGCTGCTATGCATTCTGGGAAGGGGCACTGTCGTATCATTGAAGAGAGGGCTATTTGCCAGCACCTCAGCAACCGCAATCCAGTGATCTGACTCATCCAATGAAGCAGGTACCTCCACTCATGTGCCTAAACCTCCGTTATTTGAGACCGTTCATCCAAGGGCCCTCTCAGAAATCCTGAATAGCCTGAACTTCATACACTGCAAGGTAGACATTGTCGCCCAATAGCAGAATTAATTCCACCATTACCATGCAGAGTTCGCCAACACACTCTCCAATATTCATGTTGGTTAAGGAGGAGACGATGCTGCTTTCATGCCCTTTCCATTTCCAACACCTCCAATGTATGCTCCTTATCCGCCATAATTTCCGACTGTTGAGGGAGCCCGCGCAAATGAACCAGTGAACGTGGAAGATGATGGTGATGAAGATGATCTTGAGGTGGTCGGTGATGATGATGATCTTGATCTCGTAGGTGATGAAGGTGGTGATGCTCCAGATGTTTGATGATAAAGTCCAGAAGCCATTGAGGACATTAGCCAACTTGCAAGTTTTGGGGGTGAATTCCTTTTATTTTTTTTATATATGAATTGTGTTAGTCTATTAATATTTGAATTGCTATGTTTATTTATGTTTATGGTGTGAGGATTTGATGAATCATTTGGGCTGAATAGCCCCACACTACTACTTAACTATGTTTTACTCACGTTTGAATATTATTGTGATTATTATTTTATGTCGTTATTGGTTTATTTTGGATGCATGTTTTGCATAGTAGAATTTAAATTTATATATGAATGCATGTTTTTGGTTGTATATCTAACATTTATAATTATTATCATTTTGGGATTGCATATTTAGGGATATTTTGGTTATGTCAGATATCATTTCGTGGATAGCCAGAGTTTTTCGGGTTTACACTGATCATTGGTATAGTTATTGCAATTTGTTATGGCTTTGCCCTATTTTAACCCTAATTTTACAAGGGTACTTTATAGTTTATAGTTTTTTCCTATTGCATGTTGATTAACCCTAACCCCCAGTCTGTAACTATTTATATGTTGGGTTAGGGTAGTTTAGTGCCTAAGTTTTGATTGTGGCTAATGACAAGCGCCAAATAATTATTTTGTTTTCTTAGAATAGGGTCAAATTTATGTGAACTAGGGGCGTGTTATTTAGATAAATCGAGACTATTTTGGATCCATCCTTTTAGCGAGCACTGACCAATTGTCTTTTCTAGTTATGCGTCCAGATTTAGGTTGTTTATTTATTGTGTTAAAAATTTGTACGTTGTTAAAACTCTATTAATTTAAAGGTAATAAAAGACTTAGAGGCTTTTACACTTTCGGGTCTATAGTTCTAAAAAATAAAATATTATAACAGTCCAGCGGTGGGTTGAGATGGAGCGTGGAAACGCACTCGCCCATAAACGCAGATTGGTAAAATCTATTTTGGACTTATGTTGTTTATGTGGCCTTTAATGCTTGAGATATTAGATTCTTAGGGGTGTTTTACACCTAATTTCCTAAAGTCATCTGGCTTGGGAGTCATTTATTGAAAGCTCGCTAATGAGTGCTCTGTTTAGCATAAAAGTAATCAAGTACTGTCTGAGTCAGGATTTACTTTATATTATTAGATCATTTTGATCCTTTCTTATTTTTGCGTCTTGTTCTTAATGCTTGTTATTTATATGGTTTGCATAGTAAGCTTATTGGTTATCATAATCTACTGTGTGATCTTAATTTGGGTTATGGCTAGTTAAGATGTTTGGTCTGCACACACACACATAGAATGGATCGATTACAGTCTCATGTTTATTAATAGACATTAAGCCCTCGATTGTATGCGTTTTGACCTATTCTGAGAGGATGTTTATGATTGGGCTTAGAGGCCATAATATTAGTCTATAGGATTAGTTTTCATTCGTATCTTGCGGTAATGGGGTATGGATGTCTCATAGTTTGCTTGAGGACAAGCAAAAGCTTAAGTTTGGGGGTATTTAAAAACTTGTTGGCCGATTTCGCTATTACTAAATCGTGGGCAAGCATACGCTGTTCATAAGTAATATAAAATAACCATGAGGACAAAGTCTTAAGAGTAAACAAATACTAAGGTAAAGTCTTTACTACCTTATCTAAACAAGTGAAATAAAATGGTTGGTTAAGCAATGTGATTAAAACTGTAAGACTAAGAGAACGAGTTGTGCTAGGAAGTCAAGATAAGATTACAATTCCCCTAGTGCGTCGCCTAATCTCCTAACTCTTCACATTACAAATGAATCAAGGAATTGTTAACCGAGAACAGTAAATACGCATAAGCTTCTGTTGAAGGCCAAATGCACATCCCTAGCCAGATAAATCATAATATGTCTATTGGTGAAAATAACTAGGCCAAGGTCATTAAGCTAAGTCTCAAGGACACACAAGGGAAATAGAGATATGTCTATCCTATTAGCATTTTATGCACACATTCCATTGGCATGGTCATAATAGGTGTTGTTGTATTTAAGGGGCTAGATAAAAACATCCATTTTTCAATCTTTGTTATTATCAATACTAATTTCTCTATCAAGTAATTAGTCATTAAATATTAAATATAACAACCCATTCCAAAATGATTCATTATATAAAATAGAAGAGAAAGTTAATTACGCTAAACAAAAGGTTACATTGAAATCCTAAAAATGGAGTTAGTTCATAACTATGGTACTAACACACATTTTCAATACATTCCACATTTTCAGTAATACACAAATAAATGGGAGATTTGGAATAAGAAAACCCCTGTTTTGAAGTGTTCTTCCTCCAAATCTTCTCTTCACTGCGTAGCTACTGAGCGTCTATAGGATGCAATAATTGTTCCTCCTTTGCAACACAGCTTCTTTTTCTTCTAAGAATTTAAGACTGTAATAACTATTTTTAAGCTACGCTAACTGTCTGAGATTTCTATCGCAGACGGCTAAAATTAAATCCTTCTCAACCCTCTCTCTCCTTAGGTCGTTTAAAGCCTCTTTACTGTCTGGACGTCGGAGCTCGCGCTGCGGCGCGAGCTTTGATCTAGCAAGCGGCGCTGCGGCGCCACGTAGGCTTTAAAAGACCAGAGGTGGCACTGTGGCGCAACTCCATAAAGGGCCTCGGCGCTGCGGTGTGAGGGTGACGTCAGGAGCATGGCGTTGGGGCACCGAGCATGGCGTTGGGGCGCCGAGCATGGCGTTGGGGAACCGGGTATGGCATTGGGGCGCCAATTTCCAATGTGTCCCATGTTGCTCAGCGCTGCGGCGCGGGCTTTCGATATAGTAAATGGCGCTGGGGGGCCGATTTCTAGTATCTATCAACTTGTCATGGCGCTGTGGCTCGGATTCTTAGTGTGTCCCTGGTGCTATGGCGCCAATACAGTAAAATTTCCCATTATGCCTTTGGAAGCTGGAAAACATCTGTTAAACCTTGCATTATAGAAATTAGACAAAATAACAATAAAATATAAATAAAAACTAACTAAATGACTGAAAACAAGCAACAACTTAAGCCACAAAGGTTGTGATTCGCAAGTATAAATCCCACTCATCACTCCCCCCTCTATAAATAGAGTGTTTGGGGTGGCCATTTTAAGAAGAGAAAAAGCGAGGAAGCCCTGCCCATTTTGCTTTGTACGCACTATAAACTTAGTGCTTTCTCTTTTTATACAATTGTGAGCTTGTTCTTTGTCATATTTTACCGTTGGAAACTGAGTGTTCATTCATTTAAAGCCATTTGAAGTCTTCTTGGCAGCCCACAGTAAGACTTCTTACATTTCTTAAATCCTTTCTCCACTTTTTCCACACACAATTATTCACGTTGAGAGTCGTGTGGTGTTCGTATGCCCGAACTTCGGTCCATGGCTTTTTACTTTATATATATATATATATATATATATATATATATATATATATATATATATATATATATATATATACTAACATCATCGAGTTATGCCTCAATTGAGCCTGGATTTATATTCGGAGTGTTTACTACTTTTATATATACATATATATAAGTTTACTTCATGGCTATTTACTGCTTTATTTACATTTCGTCCCACCTGGAGTTTACTTCATGGTGGCTGATCGTTTCTATATATATATATATATATATATATATATATATATATATTTACCACTTTTATATATTTATATTTCGTCCCGTCTGGAGTTTACTTTGTGGCGGTTTATCATCTCTATATATATATATATATTTACATTTCCAATCCCCCATAGAGTTTACTTCATGGTGGTCGATCGTTCATATATATATATATATATATATATATATATATATCTATATATATATATATATAATTGCTTACACCTTTCATACAAACTGCAACATCATATGAGCCTAGGAATCATGTGATCACAAATTCAGTCTCCCGAATCTAGATTTGGTTCCCGTGATGAACATTTTTTGCTATAACCAACTTGTAAATTAATCACGGTGTTTGAATTTCCTTAGATAGCTCTCATGCCCACAAGGAGTTCAACACTTTTTTGTACATTATTTCCTTAAAGATGACTCGCATCTCCAAAATAAAAGCAATCAAGCTGAACACATAATAAAATTAAAGTATCAAAGGCCTCAATTACTATTGAGCATAAGGGTTTGAAAAACCTCTTTTACAAAACATCACTGTTATATCTTGTTAAAACTGAACTTTTATACAAAATTCAAACCCTTTGTATATAGGTGCAAACGAGGCATAACACTACTCCCAGATAATTGCACATTGACCCACACACACACACACATTCATAGAACAGTTTAATTTAAAAATTGGCAGTCACCGTGGTAACACAGATGGCCCCGGACCCTAACGAATCTCGGTTTCACAGACCAGTTAAGCAGTGTTACATCACTAGGTCAATGTGCAAACCTTTTCTCGGTTGAGTTGGTGCAACCATTTAAAAATACCAACTGGCGACTCTTACAGTCCAATCGTCGACATATACATGTCAGACCTTTTCGCAACTTATTTTTTCAAACAAATCTCACCTAACATGAGAACACCAAAAGACAAGAACAGAAAAGGGACAGTAAAAATCCCGACGTCGACAGGAGACTTGGCTGCCACACCACTTACAATTCAATATATTCAGCTCAAAGGTATTGAAAACCCTTTGAAAGTGCCTGCACCAAAGCCAATAATATTTCCTTTTAGGCCACTGTATCGTGTTGTCAGCCTACAAAAAGTGCCTTGGAATTATGGAGAGGCTGAAGGATTTACATCCAATACAACTACTGCAGTGTCTAAAGAAAATCTACTATATCTTCCTCAACGAGTGATGAAGCTTATCATCAGATCAAAGGGGAAAGTGCCAATGGAGAAAATTGTAGAATTCCTCTGCACTATGGGACACAATGAAGCCAAGGTGGTTTTTATCTTGAAAGAAACTCCATAACAAATTTCTATCGTGGACTTGGTTTTCTCTTCAAAAGATCACCGGAAGGTCTTACTGAAAATATTAGAAGAAGCCCACTTGCAAAAAACAGTGGATGTTGAAAAATTCTGTCATCTTGTTATTCACATCTTCAACAGTAACGTGATATCCTTCACCGATGATGACATACCTCCCGAAGGGACGGGTCATTGCAAATCGTTGCACATAGCAATCATGTCCTTCGGATATGTGGTTGGAAGAGTTCTAATAGATGGAGGATCATTCTTAAACATCTTCCCCTACACCACCTTAGAGAAAATGAACATCAATCTCAACAGGATCTGAACCAACCATACAATTATCAAAGGATTTGATGGATCCCGACGAAATGTTGTCGAGGGGATTGAAATACCTGTGAAGATTGGTCCACATACATTCTACGTGTCCTCTCAAGTGCTTATGATCTATGAAAACCCAAAAACCCTAAAAAACTTGGATATGTAAATTCAGTTATATTAATAAAATCTCTCCGTTCTGAAAGTGTTTTGTGTTAATATATACTCTATTTAACAAATTAGGTCAAACAAATTTTTGTCCAAAAATTAATGTGCTTGACACCTCGTGCTTAAAAAATGTCTTCCGAAAATGGACTTTTCGGTATATTTGTTTTGAAAAGCTGATTTGTCGTGCTTGTTAGGATTTGTGAAAAATCTAAGTTAGGAACCCTAAATTACAAACCCTGACCCTAGATTATAAACCCTAATCCTAACCCTAATTAGCTAGACCAAACCCTAATCAGGTTATCCTAACACCTAATCATGATTACTAAACTTAAATTTGGTACTATTAAACATCATTAAGTAATCCTAATCATAAAAACCAAAACCCTAACTAAGATTAATGAGTATTAAGGCAAAATTAAGCTACTAATTTGGCCAACTAGCTCATAAGTTGGTTGGGAGTCATCCACAAAACTTTCAAGACATCACAAGACATGCTTCCAAACTCCCAAGCACCACCATAGTCACAGATTAGATCTTTTAGGAGGCAAGTAGGTGGAAAATGACCAAAAAGCCATGTTAGACAATTCTATAAAAGGAAACCCTAGCTCAGTTAAAACCAATGAAAATTATACACCTATACACTCATATAACCTGCCTATACAAGCCCTGGTGATAGAAACAACAGATTCAATACCAAGAAATCAAAATCAAGCAAGAAAATATGCAAACCCTAATTTATTGCTAGATCTTTGATGCTATGTTTAATTTGTTGTTTGATGTTTAGATATACGTAGTAACATGTTAGAAAGTATACTAAGTTGATAAAACATATTTTCATAACATAGATGCATCAAATTAGTGTTTTAAGCAATCTATAAATTTTGGAAAAATAGGTCTGACAGTCGAATGTCAGTGCCTGTAGATCCGTGTATGTTAATAGTTAGGTCTGTTAAATGTATGTTATTTTGTAGTTTGACATGAGGTCTTTAATCTGGAAAGGAAAACAGGTTTATTAGAACCATATATTGAAAGATATAGATGGTCAAAAGTGGTTGACCGATCACGAAGTTTTTTTTTCTAGGTTACCTAGAAAACTCAAGCTAGAACAGGTTGAACCGGCTACTTTGACCAAAGTTTTAATCGCTTTTTGTTTGATGTTTTACTGACCTATTGTAATGAATTAATACCTTGACATACATACTACATATCTATGATACTCAATTGCTTAAACAATTCATAGTATTACTGGAATTAATGGTTAAAAGTCGTTGAACGAGTATGACCAAGTTTTCTGGGTTATCCAAAAAACTGATGAACATGAAGAACAACCTTTGGTTTTACTTTGACCAACATAGATCGAGACCTTAGAATCATACTTTGTCCAAATGAGTGTTACATACATGTACTTTGACATATAGACTACCTATTACAACAAATAAAACACAAATCTATCACACAAATTGAAAGATAGAGAAGCTACGAAACTGTTGACAGACCATGACAACTGTTCTTGGTTACCCAGAAACTCAAGAACAGCTCTGACAGTGACTTTGAACCTCTATAACTTCTTGTTATATGTAGGTTAAAGCTTGAATTTTGTCTGATGTTGTACTACTGTATGAGTACTATAACATCTATACTTGTCCAAACTCAGAATCATCAATAGTAGCAAATTAGATTAAGGTCAAAGTGGTCCCTAGGCCATGACCGACTGAAACCCAGAAACTCAAGAACACCTATAGCGACACTTTCTGTCACTTTAGGGCTTTAGCGACTGACATAAAATGTTTTCTAAGAAATTAATTAATAAAAATTAGAAATAATTAATAAATATAAAAACAGTTTTAAAAATTATTTTAAGTTATTATAATTAACTTTTAATATTTTTACATAAATTTAATAAATATTTTATTTTATTTGGATATTATTAATAATTAAGTTAATAATAAAGTAATTAGAATAATTACATATAAATAATAAATAATTATTGGAAAATAATATTAATGATATAAAAATCATAATAAATGATTATAAATTATTTAAAAAATAGTAAACAAGTTTTTTATAATATTCTAAGTAAATAATAATTATTTAGAAATGGAAATAAATGATTTAAAAATCATTTAAGGGAGAAATAAATACTTAAAAATTATTACAAGCTTTCAAAAAATATTATAAAGGATATTTAAATTCTCTAAAAATATAATAAAGCTTATAAATAAAGTTTAGACAAGTTATCAACTTACTAAATACTCGGTAAAGTCTTTGGACACCGAAACCATATTAAACTTAACCCGAACGTATGTAGTTTATGTATTTGAGTATTGTTATCAATACTAATGTGTTACATTAATATGAATGAACATCTTAGGTTTTTATTAACGAATCAAAGAACGTTGCTTGATTGATCTTAGCTCAGACAAGTTCTTTATCCTTAAATATCTTATCAAGCAAGTTTCTTAATCATGATTACTTTTGCAAGTTTACTACACCTAAACTATTCGTTAAAACAAGATGTCTATCTTGAATTGCTATTGATATGATATACCAAACCTAAATTTGAATTGCCAATTGTTGTAAAGTTATTGCTATAGTTTCAATATAACTCAAAAATAAATTGTTTATTCATATGATATTGTTTAGTGAGCATAAATTGTTATCTCGAACCAAATTGTTTTGTTAAGACATCCTATACTAAAGTTGTGTATCCCAAAAAGGGATCGATGTTTGGTCAATTAATATATTAACGTTTAGTGCATGTGAGCACCATTAGGATGAGATGCATACTCCTAGGATATTTAATAGGCTGATCCCCTAACTTATATCTAAACAAAGTTTATAAGTCTTTGTGACTGAAAAAAATAAAAAGTCCAGAAATGGTTGAAAAAGAAATTCCAGAAATGGTAGCAACAATCAGTAAAATTTTGATCAGTTATACTTTTCAAATTATAAATTATTATAAGTATAGAACCTGATGGGCATGTTATGGCTCATCCTTGCAAATTTTTCCCTTTGCAGTATTAGATGTTAATCCTGGCACTTCTAGAGTTAATAAAGGGAACCGTCCTTGCTTAGATTTGTTTATATTACTTTCTAGTTGAATGTAATACTTTGTAATAAGAAATTATGTATGAAGAATCATGTAATCGAACCTTCATGATATATATATATATATATATATATATATATATATATATATATTTATATGACATCTTTTATTTTCACAACTGTGTTTTCTTACATATATAGATATAATTAGAATTTTTAAGTTTGAGATCCTTGGGAACTATTTATCTGAATAAGGGTATTGACAACATGGATTGTTCATGTTGTTGTTGATACTCTGGATTTTGGATATTTAGGTACTATCGATACGATAATGTAATTTGCATGATATAGACTATACATCTGAGTGAGGGTATTGGTAATATGGACTATTCATGTTATTATTGATACTCTGAATTTTGGATAGCTATATATTATTCACAAATACAGTTCATACATATAAGTGAGGGTATCCAAACACAACAATAGTTCTCCAGGGAATTGTTATCTGTTATGGGATACTGTGAATCTTGCATGTATGGGAATTGCATTTGGTTATAAATTGTATAGTCACTCAATTAGATATCAGAATATAATCAGATACTATGGGCTATAGATTTGAATGTGTTATATGCATTGACCAGTAGTAAGCACCATATCGAATACCGTGGGAGTATAGATGTGACAACCCGAGAAATTAGACAATTTATTAAAATCATAATTGATTGATTTAAGGTTCAATATTAGGACCTAGACAGGAAATAAGTGTATGCGTTTGATGTTATTGGGATTGAATTTTGAGGATTTCAAAATTCGGTGAAGGATATAGGTGAATTATTCAGGATTAAGGATTTATGTGAATATGTATGTGTACTAAATGTGGTTAAGGGTCAAGGGTTGACCAGATTAATTATATATGTGTCAAACCCTAAGTATATATTAAGAACATCAACGTTCTGTTAGAAAACCCTAGCAATGGATAAGAAATCGTAGAAATCGGTTCTGAAACCCTAGTTTCAGTTCCGGGAATCCGAAACCCTAAATTCATGATATGAATATGGTGATTAAGTTAGAAAACCCTAACGATATATTCAGAAACTCTAATTTCAGTATCGAGAATTTAAACCCTAATTTGGGAATCCTAATGCGAAGTATTAAACCCTAAGGGTTAAAAAGTTGTGTGTAAGAAATATGAACATTATGTGATGGTTTATCGTTAATTATTATATAAACAAACAAAAGAAACTAGTGTAACCCTAATTATATATTAGGAATGAAGGATTTAATAACTTAAGGGTTATGGAAAAAAGAGAATTGTGGTATTTAGAATACTTATTAATTCTAGGAGATTTATTTTATATATCTCAAATGATTAATTTTATAACCTAATTATAGCAAGTCTAATTGGGTTAAGGAAATAAGTGTACCTGAGCAAGGATTTGTGTTATAATTGAGGAAATGAAAACCCTAATTAAATGAATTGGGTTGGATAAGAATTTAAGGTATTGGATTATGTATATTTTATAGCTCAAGTGTTGGCCAATGAAATTGGTTAGAGGCCCAAGCAATACATTAATTGAGTGGCTCAAATATTCTTATTGATAAGCCCAAAAGATTTAAGGGTGGCCCAAACTTAGAGCCCAATTGAAGGAAGGACGTGATGGATATTTGATATTATTAAAAGTGTTGGACTATGATTGATTTACATGGCAGGTGGATAGAGAAGGAAAAAGGAGGAGAGATTGAGCACGTGACTAAGATTTATTTTGGTCTCTTATTTGTCTAGAGTTGGTTACCAACTCTCCTACCAACTATCTACCAACTCCCACCTACTCCTCTTATGTGTCATTGTTTTATTTATCCAACATCTTTGTTCATGCTTGTAAGTAAAGCTTTGGTAGTTTAGTGGGAGAAAAGGAGAGAATTATATGCAAAAACATCTCCCACTTTAAGCACCACACATGTGGTAAAAGGATATTTCATTAATACAAGCTAGGTGTCCAATGGTTTAAGGAGCCACATGATATACTAATCTCCCACATGTTTATGATTAAGAAAGAGAAAGATAGAGTGAGTGGGGAGATTATTATTAGATATACAATTATATCTATTCATTTTTACAAAGTCACCAAAGTTATTTCATCTCTCTCATGATATCACTTGCTTTTTGGCCAATCAATAATTTAATTAAAGCCCAAAAATTTGATCCAAGTGAGGACGAACATTTTTGGAAAAAGAGATTTAATCAAACTTGGTAGATATTGGCCACATGGCCGGGTAATGGAAGAGGTTAAAGGAGAGGGAGATGTGCATGCACATCATTCATTTATACATTACACAATTGGCAAAAGATAATTCACCCAATTAGGCTAGGTGTCACATTTTTTTAATAAGGTAGCTTGCATATCTAGCCTTGATATTGGTTTGGTGACCAACCCTAAACCATAAATGCTTCAAACCCTAAAACCTAAGGGTTTCATCAAATGGCAAATTCTAGAAATATATGAAAATGTCCAAAATGCCGTTTTTACATTTTTTTTTTATTATGTAACTTGTGAATCTTGCCTTATCTTTGGTTGTTCACCAACCCTAACCCTAACCTAGCATAGCATGTGACTAAAACCCATACAAATCAGCCACTCTTGCCATCTTGCAAACTTTGATGCATTGAATCAAAGTTTTATAACTTAAAACTTAATTAAAGTAACTTACTTTACTTACAAAACCAACCTAGACCTTCTCTCTCTTCATGTTTCGAAATTTAGAGTGAGAGAGGAGAGGAGTATGTTCGGCAGCTCCTAGGGAGGAGAAGCAGAGAAGATTTTGATATTTCTTTCAATTCAAGATCCATCTCATATCTTAGAAGAAGAAGAAGAAGAAGAAGAAAAGGAGCATGAAAAATCAAAGGTATAAACCCTTTTTGTTCATGAAATTTTTGGTTGAAGATCAAACCTTGAATCTATAGTTCTAATCTCAAAAAAAACCTTATATCTATGTGTTAATGAGTGTTTCATGTTTAGATCTAACCATATTGAGTGTTGATTTGGTTGAAATCAAAAGGAATTGAAAAATAGAATTTTTTCGGAAAAGTTTAAAACTAGAAAGTATGATCTAGCTTTTGATTCTTGAAATCTATGATGGATATTTGTGATTTATGTTCTTAGGATGCTAGATCTATGTGTGTAGGATAAAACCCCTTTGGAATCTCTCAAATAGGTTGAAAAATGAGCAAGTTATTGAATTTTTCCCAAACTACTCAAAGTTAAGAACATTGTTAGAAGGACTGTTTTGAACAGCCACTTCCGGGCTAAATTCCAGGAGCTTAACATGTCCAAATATGGATTGTGATAGATGAAAATTGAAGATCGGAAAGATGGAAATCCAACAAAATTGTTGGATCGTTAATCGGAGTTTCAGATCTCGTTTTATATAAGTTTCAGCAAAGGACTCCAAAACTGTAAAATGGCAAAAAGTTTCTGTCCAGATCTGTCCAGGGGCTGTTTTGGCAACTTAAATTGTGAAATAAATTCCGGCCTTCTGGAAAATAAAAATATATGGTATTATGTAGCTCGTGTCCAAAAATGAGCTAATTCCGAGTTAAAACGACCAAGTTATGACCATTACAATTTTTGTGATTTTCTGACAGAAATCGCTACAAACGGAGTTCTACAACTCCGATTGCCACGAAATTTAAAATGGAGCATCACGTTAACATATATAAGGTTATCCCACGAGATGGGAATGTTTGGAGTTAAGCAAGAGGTAGCTAATTTCTTAAGCTACGCACTAGAATTAATATTTGAGAAATATCAAAGGAAGTTGGAAAATTATGGAAAAAAAAAATTTGTGGATGAAATATGTGTTATATGTTTGGACTAAGGATAGAAAAATAATAAACTGATTTGGTATTTTCGTGATACGAATTTAGAATACAGCATGCTGGATTATATAATTTGTGATTCCAGTTTGCTGGATTGAGAAATAGTTTACTGAAATTGAAAATATGTTAAATCCAGTTTGCTGGATTGCAGTTTAGATTGCTAGATTTGGAATTCAGGTTGCTGGATTTGGAATCCAGGTTGCTGAGTTGGTAATTTAGTTGCTAGATTTAGAATCCATGTTGTTGGATTAGTATTTGACTTATTAGATGTTAATGAATACTTATGAAATGAAAAAGAGAATGTTAAATCATATAAATGTGACACTATGGCATGATTAAGCGCTTAGGAAGAGTTTAATTGAACTTAAACTCGATATTTGTCCGACTAGACCGTCGGGATGATAAAATTGTGTCGGTATCAACTCAAACTTAATAGTCTAATTTGATGCTAAGTCTTATGTGTATTATAGACTGATAGGATTATGTGCTATGTGTTTAGGTTATTCTGTGGATATAAATATAACAGTATTATACTGTGATGATATTATTCTAATATTGGAGATCTATATTACAAATATTAGGTCTTCGGGTAAAGCGTTATAAATTGCGTTGCGGTAATCAACAGTTCAGGCAAGTTTCTTTGTACTTAACTCTAATAAGAGTATTTTATTCAAGCTTATGGTTAATCATTGCTGATTGCCATGAAAATTGTACTCTGTACATCTTGCATGTATAAGTCAGGTATGAAAGGCTGATCACCTTCATTACCTGTTGGTTCAGAAATGTTTGTTCATGTTTAAAACTTGTTCAGTCAAAAATTTGTTCGTGCTAGTTCTCAATTATATTGATGAATTATAGCAAGCTCATTATTCATACTCTTCAATCATGATATATCGTTATATTGTTGTATATAAACTTGTTGGGCAACTTTCATGCTCACCCTTGCTATATCATGATAAAACATTGCAGATAAGGCGAATGCGTTCAGATACAGGAAAAGATAATACCAAGTTCAGCTTGGGATATAAAGTGCGGCTATCTTGTAATAGCGTATTTTGATAAATGTGTTGTATTTTAGATAGTTTATGATTTGTGTATAAGTTAAGGTAACTCGATTTTGGGGAAAAGTGTGTAAGTTTAATGTATAAACAATTTATGTTTATATCTTCCGCAAACAGTTATAGAATGATTAGTGTACCGAATCCGCGGTGATTTGGGGCCCGGATTTGGGACTGTCACAGTTGGTATCAAAGCTGTTGGTTATGAAGCTTAGGTAGTAATACCTGAGACCAATAACCGCAGTGATTAGGATTAAGTATTAACTCAAATCGAGTTAGTGTATCGGTAAGATTCAAAGATGAATCTCGGCGAGTGTAAAGACACAGAGTTCCCTAACTCTGATAATAAAGTTGAGCAGTAATGGTGAATAGATCGAGTCTAAAAGACTAAAAGTGCAGGGATAGAGGATCGTAAAACAAAACGATCAAGGCATAGAAATAAATCGTAATATATACGATAAGATCACCCCGTGATCTAATAAGGTTATGATATGGGAAAAGAATCAATATGATGATTGGAAGGTTACAGCAAGATGCTGTGTGTAAGTTGTACTATGAAATTGTACTATGAAAACTCATGAAAGAGTTATGGATTATGAATACGGATTAAATGAAATTCGTATGGAAAAGGGGGTTAAGATTAGGTGGGGATTTCAATGAGGACTTGTGTCGGCAACTGAGTTGTATGATTCCTTGTATGAGCGGGGAATTTGTACTTGGTTTTAGAATCACTTAGCTTCCTGGTCGATATAGTGGTTAGGTTGACCAATTCTTTGTATGGGAGGGAAATTGTTCACTTAGCTTCCTATATTGATTAGTGGCCGAGTTTGGTTTGACAACCACTTAGTTTCTGGCATTGATAATCATTGAAATGTTTGTGTCGCGCTATTTGCTATATGCGTGTTAAGAGGGTGATTCCTTTCTTATGTGTATAACAGATAGATAGGTCATAGGTAGAGAATATAGGTTTAAGTACGAGTTCTTAAAACTCATACTTATGTGACATTTTTGACTCATAGTTATATGAAATGTTTATGAACCCCTCAGCGAATGGACGCCAAAGGTCTGTCTAGGAAAGTTCGTGAACTCATATGATTGTGGCAATTTATGGACTCATAAGTGTAGTTTTATGAACTGGGTATAGTTATGTGTGAATGGAGTATTGAGGATAATAGGAACAGATAGAATGTTTAAGCAAATGATCATTAGTGGAGAATTAGGTTTTCCTAAACCCTTATCTATGCTAGATTTCAAAATTTTGACATCAAGTTAAATACGCACTATGTGCCTTTTAAAATTTTTTTTTTTTTATTTATCACTTATGTACCATGGAACCTGGTGCAGAGATGATAAAAATGATGGAGTCATCAATGCAGTATTACTTAGTGTGAATTCGACTTAAAGTCACTATTCCACTATGGTATGATGTAGAATGATAAAATCACCAAATGACGGAATCCTCAACGGACTGTAAATACAGTACGGCATCATGACGTCATTCTCGAAAAAAGTTTTCAAAAAAAGTTTAATTTACCAAATTGCTTTGGAACGGAATCCTATGATAAGACTGAGGTGAACTATGTTGTTTGGATAAATAATTCAATCTAATAGCGTAAATATTCGCTAAAAAATAATTATTACGTTATGCATGACGTAACTGTACGATGGGCTAATCACCTAAAGTACTAGCAACGGTAGTTTACCTTCTTTGTGATTGTAAACATACCAAGTAATGTTTTGTTATGCGGTATAAATACCGTTAAAACTATGTGTTCATGGTCTATATGACCCCTCAGCACAATTTGAACCCTTTTACTCTTGTGAGTGGTGTATTGGGTAGCATGTGATATGTGTGAATGGTGTAAGGTGCACGGTGTAAGGTGTAAGGTGAATTTCGGGGACAAAATTCTTAGAAGGAGGGGTGAATGTGACAACCCGAGAAATTAGACAATTTATTAAAATCATAATTGATTGATTTAAGGTTCAATATTAGGACCTAGACAGGAAATAAGTGTATGCGTTTGATGTTATTGGGATTGAATTTTGAGGATTTCAAAATTCGGTGAAGGATATAGGAGAATTATTCAGGATTAAGGATTTAAGTGAATATGTATGTGTACTAAATGTGGTTAAGGGTCAAGGGTTGACCAGATTAATTATATATGTGTCAAACCCTAAGTATATATTAAGAACGTCAACGTTCTGTTAGAAAACCCTAGCAATGGATAAGAAATCATAGAAATCGGTTCTGAAACCCTAGTTTCAGTTCCGGGAATCCGAAACCCTAAATTCATGATATGAATATGGTGATTAAGTTAGAAAACCCTAACGATATATTCAGAAACTCTAATTTCAGTATCGAGAATTTAAACCCTAATTTGGGAATACTAATGCGAAGTATTAAACCCTAAGGGTTAAAAAGTTGTGTGTAAGGAATATGAACATTATGTGATGGTTTATCGTTGTTTATTATATAAACAAACAAAAGAAACTAGTGTAACCCTAATTATATATTAGGAATGAAGGATTTAATAACTTAAGGGTTATGGAAAAAAGAGAATTGTGGTATTTAGAATACTTATTAATTCTAGGAGATTTATTTTATATATCTCAAATGATTAATTTTATAACCAAATTATAGCAAGTCTAATTGGGTTAAGGAAATAAGTGTACTTGAGCAAGGATTTGTGTTATAATTGAGGGAATGAAAACCCTAATTAAATGAATTGGGTTGGATAAGAATTTAAGGTATTGGATTATGTATATTTTATAGCTCAAGTGTTGGCCAATGAAATTGGTTAGAGGCCCAAGCAATACATTAATTGAGTGGCTCAAATATTCTTATTGATAAGCCCAAAAGATTTAAGGGTGGCCCAAACTTAGAGCCCAATTGAAGAAAGGACATGATGGACATTTGATATTATTAAAAGTGTTGGATTATGATTGATTTACATGTCAGGTGGATAGAGAAGGAAAAAGGAGGAGAGATTGAGCATGTGACTAAGATTTATTTTGGTCTCTTATTTGTCTAAAGTTGGTTACCAACTCTCCTACCAACTATCTACCAACTCCCACCTACTCCTCTTATGTGTCATTGTTTTATTTATCCAACATCTTTGTTCATGCTTGTAAGTAAAGCTTTGGTAGTTTAGTGGGAGAAAATGAGAGAATTATATGCAAAAACATCTCCCACTTTAAGCACCACACATGTGGTAAAATGATATTTCACTAATACAAGCTAGGTGTCCAATGGTTTAAGGAGCCACATGATATACTAATCTCCCACATGTTTATGATTAAGAAAGAGAAAGATAGAGTGAGTGGGGAGATGATTATTAGATATACAATTATATCTATTCATTTTTACAAAGTCACCAAAGTTATGTCATCTCTCTCATGATATCACTTACTTTTTGGCCAATCAATAATTTAATTAAAGCCCAAAAATTTGATCCAAGTGAGGACGGACATTTTTGGAAAAAGAGATTTAATCAAACTTGGTAGATATTGGCCACATGGCCGGCTAATGGAAGAGATGAAAGGAGAGGGAGATGTGCATGCACATCATCCATTTATACATTACACAATTGGCAAAAGATAATTCACCCAATTAGGCTAGGTGTCACATTTTTTTAATAAGGTAGCTTGCATATCTAGCCTTGATATTGGTTTGGTGACCAACCCTAAACCCTAAATGCTCCAAACCCTAAAACCTAAGGGTTTCATCAAATGGAAAATTCTAGAAATATATGAAAATGTAAAAAATGCCCTTTTTACATTTTTTTTATGTAACTTGTGAATCTTGCCTTATCTTTGGTTGTTCACCAACCCTAACCCTAACCTAGCATAGCATGTGACTAAAAGCCATACAAATCAGCCACTCTTGTCATCTTGCAAACTTTGATGCATTGAATCAAAGTTTTATAACTTAAAACTTAAGTAAAGTAACTTACTTTACTTACAAAACCAACCTAGACCTTCTCTCTCTTCATGTTTCGAAATTTAGAGTGAGAGAGGAGAGGAGTATGTTCAGCAGCTCCTAGGGAGGAGAAGCAGAGAAGAATTTGATATTTCTTTCCATTCAAGATCCATCTCATATCTTAGAAGAAGAAGAAGAAGAAAAGGAGCATGAAAAATCAAAGGTATAAACCCTTTCTGTTCATGAAATTTTTGGTTGAAGATCAAACCTTGAATCTATAGTTCTAATCTCAAAAAAAAACCTTAGATCTATGTGTTAATGAGTGTTTCATGTTTAGATCTAACCATATTGAGTGTTGATTTGGTTGAAATCAAAAGGAATTGAAAAATAGAATTTTTTCGGAAAAGTTTAAAACTAGAAAGTATGATCTAGCTTTTGATTCTTGAAATCTATGATGGATATTTGTGATTTATGTTCTTGGGATGCTAGACCTATGTGTTTAGGATAAAACCCCTTTGTAATCTCTCAAATAGGTTGAAAAATGAGCAAGTTATGGAATTTTTCCCAAACTACTCAAAGTTAAGAAAATTGTTAGAAGGACAGTTTTGAACAGCCACTTCCGGGCTAAATTCCAGAAGCTTAACATGTCTAAATATGGATTGTGATAGATGAAAATTGAAGATCGGAAAGATATGAATCCAACAAAATTGACGGATCGTTAATCAGAGTTTCAGATCTCGTTTTATATAAGTTTTAGCAAAGAACTCCAAAACTGTAAAATGGCAAAAAGTTTCTGTCCAGATCTGTCCAGGGGCTGTTTTGGCAACTTAAAGTGTGAAATAAATTCTGGCCTTCTGCAAAATAAAAATATATGGTATTATGTAGCTCGTGTCCAAAAATAAGCTAATTCCGAGTTAAAACGACCAAGTTATGACCATTACAATTTTTGTGATTTTCTGACAGAAATCACTACAAACGGAGTTCTACAACTCCGATTGCCACGAAATTTAAAATGGAGCATCACGTTAACATATATAAGGTTATCCCAAGAGATGGGAATGTTTGGAGTTAAGAAAGAGGTAGCTAATTTCTTAAGCTACGCACTAGAATTAATATTTGAGAAATATCAAAGGAAGTTGGAAAATTATGGAAAAATAATTTTTGTGGATGAAATATGTGTATATATGTTTGGACTAAGGATAGAAAAATAATAAACTGATTTGGTATTTTCGTGATACGAATTTAGAATACAGCATGCTGGATTATATAATTTGTGATTCCAGTTTACTGGATTGAGAAATAGTTTACTGAAATTGAAAATATGTTAAATCCAGTTTGCTGGATTGCAGTTTAGATTGCTAGATTTGGAATTCAGGTTGCTAGATTTGGAATCCAGGTTGCTGAGTTGGTAATTTAGTTGCTAGATTTAGAATCCAGGTTGTTGGATTAGTATTTGACTTATTAGATGTTAATGAATACTTATGAAATGAAAAAGAGAATGTTAAATCATATAAATGTGACACTATGGCATGATTAAGCGCTTAGGAAGAGTTTAATTGAACTTAAACTCGATATTTGTCCGACTAGACCGTCGGGATGATAAAATTGTGTCGGTATCAACTCAAACTTAATAGTCTAATTTGATGCTAAGTCTTATGTGTATTATAGACTGATAGGATTATGTGCTATGTGTTTAGGTTATTCTGTGGATATAAATATAACAGTATTATACTGTGATGATATTATTCTAATATTGGAGATCTATATTACTAATATTAGGTCTTCGGGTAAAGCGTTATAAATTGCATTGCGGTAATCAACAGTTCAGGCAAGTTTCTTTGTACTTAACTCTAATAAGAGTATTTTATTCAAGCTTATGGTTAATCATTGCTGATTGCCATGAAAATTGTACTCTGTACATCTTGCATGTATAAGTCAGGTATGAAAGGCTGATCACCTTCATTACCAGTTGGTTCAGAAATGTTTGTTCATGTTTAAAACTTGTTCAGTCAAAAATTTGTTCGTGCTAGTTCTCAATTATATTGATGAATTATAGCAAGCTCATTATTCATACTCTTCAATCATGATATATCGTTATATTGTTGTATATAAACTTGTTGGGCAACTTTCATGCTCACCCTTGCTATATCATGATAAAACATTGCAGATAAGGCGAATGCGTTCAGATACAGGAAAAGATAATACCAAGTTCAGCTTGGGATATAAAGTGCGGCTATCTTGTAATAGCGTATTTTGATAAATGTGTTGTATTTTAGATAGTTTATGATTTGTGTATAAGTTAAGGTAACTCGATTTTGGGGAAAAGTGTGTAAGTTTAATGTATAAACAATTTATGTTTATATCTTCCGCAAACAGTTATAGAATGATTAGTGTACCGAATCCGCGGTGATTTGGGGCCCGGATTTGGGACTGTCACAGTTGGTATCAAAGCTGTTGGTTATGAAGCTTAGGTAGTAATACCTGAGACCAATAACCGCAGTGATTAGGATTAAGTATTAACTCAAATCGAGTTAGTGTATCGGTAAGATTCAAAGATGAATCTCGGCGAGTGTAAAGACACAGAGTTCCCTAACTCTGATAATAAAGTTGAGCAGTAATGGTGAATAGATCGAGTCTAAAAGACTAAAAGTGCAGGGATAGAGGATCGTAAAACAAAACGATCGAGGCATAGAAATAAATCGTAATATATACGATAAGATCACCCCGTGATCTAATAAGGTTATGATATGGGAAAAAAATCAATATGATGATTGGAAGGTTACAGCAAGATGTCGTGTGTAAGTTGTACTATGAAATTGTACTATGAAAACTCATGAAAGAGTTATAGATTATGAATACGGATTAAATAAAACTCGTATGGAAAAGGGGGTTAAGATTAGGTGGGGATTTCAATGAGGACTTTTGTCGGCAGCTGAGTTGTATGATTCCTTGTATGGGCGGGGAATTTGTACTTGGTTTTAGAATCACTTAGCTTCCTGGTCGATGTAGTGGTTAAGTTGACCAATTCTTTGTATGGGAGGGAAATTGTTCACTTAGCTTCCTATATTGATTAGTGGCCGAGTTTGGTTTGACAACCACTTAGTTTCTGGCATTGATAATCATTGAAATGTTTGTGTCGCGCTATTTGCTATATGCGTGTTAAGAGGGTGATTCCTTTATCATGTGTATAACAGATAGATAGGTCATAGGTAGAGAATATAGGTTTAAGTACGAGTTCTTAAAACTCATACTTATGTGACATTTTTGACGCATAGTTATATGAAATGTTTATGAACCCCTCAGCGAATGGACGCCAAAGGTCTATCTAGGAAAGTTCGTGAACTCATATGATTGTGGCAATTTATGGACTCATAAGTGTGGTTTTATGAACTGGGTATAGTTATGTGTGAATGGAGTATTGAGGATAATAGGAACAGATAGAATGTTTAAGAAAATGATCATTAGTGGAGAATTAGGTTTTCCTAAACCCCTATCTATGCTAGATTTCAAAATTTTGACATCAAGTTAAATACGCACTATGTGCCTTTTAAAAAATATTGTTTTTATTTATCACTTATATACCATGTAACCTGGTGCAGAGATGATAAAAATGATGGAGTCATCAATGCAGTATTACTTAGTGTGAATTCGACTTAAAGTCACTATTCCACTATGGTATGATTTAGAATGATAAAATCACCAAATGACGGAATCCTCAACGGACTGTAAATACAGTACGGCATCATGACGTCATTCTCGAAAAAAGTTTTCAAAAAAAGTTTAATTTACCAAATTGCTTTGGAACGGAATCCTATGATAAGACTGAGGTGAACTATGTTGTTTGGATAAATAATCCAATCTAATAGCGTAAATATTCGCTAAAAAATAATTATTACGTTATGCATGACGTAACTGTACGATGGGCTAATCACCTAAAGTACTAGCAACGGTAGTTTACCTTCTTTGTGATTGTAAACATACCAAGTAATGTTTTGTTTTGCGGTATAAATACCGTTAAAACTATGTGTTCATGGTCTATATGACCCCTCAGCACAATTTGAACCCTTTTACTCTTGTGAGTGGTGTATTGGGTAGCATGTGATATGTGTGAATGGTGTAAGGTGCACGGTGTAAGGTGTAAGGTGAATTTCGGGGACAAAATTCTTAGAAGGAGGGGTGAATGTGACAACTCGAGAAATTAGACAATTTATTAAAATCATAATTGATTGATTTAAGGTTCAATATTAGGACCTAGACAGGAAATAAGTGTATGCGTTTGTTGTTATTAGGATTAAATTTTGGGGATTTCAAAATTCGGTGAAGGATATAGGTGAATTATTCAAGATTAAGGATTTATGTGAATATGTATGTGTACTAAATGTGGTTAAGGGTCAAGGGTTGACCAGATTAATTATATATGTGTCAAACCCTAAGTATATATTAAGAACGTCAACGTTCTGTTAGAAAACCCTAGTAATGGATAACAAATCGTAGAAATCGGTTGTGAAACCCTAGTTTCAATTCTGGGAATCCGAAACCCTAAATTCATGATATGAATATGGTGATTAAGTTAGAAAACCCTAACGATATATTCAGAAACTCTAATTTCAGTATCGAGAATTTAAACCCTAATTTGGGATTCCTAATGCGAAGTATTAAACCCTAAGGGTTAAAAAGTTGTGTGTAAGGAATATGAACATTATGTGATGGTTTATCGTTGTTTATTATATAAACAAACAAAAGAAACTAGTGTAACCCTAATTATATATTAGGAATGAAGGATTTAATAACTTAAGGGTTATGGAAAAAAGATAATTGTGATATTTAGAATACTTATTAATTCTAGGAGATTTATTTTATATATCTCAAATGATTAATTTTATAACCTAATTATAGCAAGTCTAATTGGGTTAAGGAAATAAGTGTACTTGAGCAAGGATTTGTGTTATAATTGAGGGAATGAAAACCCTAATTAAATGAATTGGGTTGGATAAGAATTTAAGGTATTGGATTATGTATATTTTATAGCTCAAGTGTTGGCCAATGAAATTGGTTAGAGGCCCAAGCAATACATTAATTGAGTGGCTCAAATATTCTTATTGATAAGCCCAAAAGATTTAAGGGTGGCCCAAACTTAGAGCCCAATTGAAGAAAGGACATGATGGACATTTGATATTATTAAAAGTGTTGGACTATGATTGATTTACATGTCAGGTGGATAGAGAAGGAAAAAGGAGGAGAGATTGAGCATGTGACTAAGATTTATTTTGGTCTCTTATTTGTCTAAAGTTGGTTACCAACTCTCCTACCAACTATCTACCAACTCCCACCTACTCCTCTTATGTGTCATTGTTTTATTTATCCAACATCTTTGTTCATGCTTGTAAGTAAAGCTTTGGTAGTTTAGTGGGAGAAAATGAGAGAATTATATGCAAAAACATCTCCCACTTTAAGCACCACACATGTGGTAAAAGGATATTTCATTAATACAAGCTAGGTGTCAAATGGTTTAAGGAGCCACATGATATACTAATCTCCCACATGTTTATGATTAAGAAAGAGAAAGATATAGTGAGTGGGGAGATAATTATTAGATATACAATTATATCTATTCATTTTTACAAAGTCACCAAAGTTATTTCATCTCTTTCATGATATCACTTACTTTTTGGACAATCAATAATTTAATTAAAGCCCAAAAATTTGATCCAAGTGAGGACGGACATTTTTGGAAAAAGAGATTTAATCAAACTTGGTAGATATTGGTCACATGGTCGGGTAATGGAAGAGGTGAAAGGAGAGGGAGATGTGCATGCACATCATCCATTTATACATTACACAATTGGCAAAAGATAATTCACCCAATTAGGCTAGGTGTCACATTTTTTTAATAAGGTAGCTTGCAATTGCATAGCTAGCCTTGATATTGGTTTGGTGACCAACCCTAAACCCTAAATGCTCCAAACCCTAAAACCTAAGGGTTTCATCAATTGGAAAATTCTAGAAATATATGGAAATGTCCAAAATGCCCTTTTTATATTTTTTTATTATGTAATTTGTGAATCTTGCCTTATCTTTGGTTGTTCACCAACCCTAACCCTAACCTAGCATAGCATGTGACTAAAAGCCATACAAATCAGCCACACTTGCCATCTTGCAAACTTTGATGCATTGAATCAAAGTTTTATAACTTAAAACTTAAGTAAAGTAACTTACTTTACTTACAAAACAAACCTAGACCTTCTCTCTCTTCATGTTTCGAAATTTAGAGTGAGAGAGGAGAGGAGTATGTTTGGCAGCTCCTAGGGAGGAGAAGGAGAGAAGATTTTGATCTTTCTTTCCATTCAAGATCCATCTTATATCTTAGAAGAAGAAGAAGAAGAAGAAGAAGAAAAGGAGCATGAAAAATCAAAGGTATAAACCCTTTTTGTTCATGAAATTTTTGGTTGAAGATCAAACCTTGAATCTATAGTTCTAATCTCAAAAAAACCTTAGATCTATGTGTTAATGAGTGTTTCATGTTTAGATCTAACCATATTGAGTGTTGATTTGGTTGAAATCAAAAGGAATTGAAAAATAGAATTTTTCCGAAAAAGTTTAAAACTAGAAAGTATGATCTAGCTTTTGATTCTTGAAATCTATGATGGATATTTGTGATTTATGTTCTTGGGATGCTAGATCTATGTGTTTAGGATAAAACCCCTTTGGAATCTCTCAAATAGGTTGAAAAATGAGCAAGTTATGGAATTTTTCCCAAACTACTCAAAGTTAAGAAAATTGTTAGAAGGACAGTTTTGAACAGCCACTTCCGGGCAAAATTCTGGGAACTTAACATATCCAAATATGGATTGTCATAGATGAAAATTGAAGATCGGAAAGATAGGAATCCAACAAAATTGACGGATCGTTAATCAGAGTTTCAGATCTCGTTTTATATAAGTTTTACCAAAGGACTCCAAAATTGTAAAATGGCAAAAAGTTTCTGTCCAGATCTGTCCAGGGGCTGTTTTGGCAACTTAAAGTGTGAAATAAATTCTGTCCTTATGGAAAATGAAAATATATGGTATTATGTAGCTCGTGTCCTAAAATGAGCTAATTCCGAGTTAAAACGACCAAGTTATGACCATTACAATTTTTGTGATTTTCTGACGGAAATCGCTACAAACGGAGTTCTACAACTCCGATTGCCACAAAATTAAAAATGGAGCATCATGTTTACATATATAAGGTTATCCCAAGAGATGGGAATGTTTGGAGTTAAGCACGAGGTAGCTAATTTCTTAAGCAACGCACTAGAATTAATTTTTGAGAAATATCAAAGGAAGTTGGAAAATTATGGAAAAATAATTTTTGTGGATGAAATATGTGTATATATGTTTGGACTAAGGATAGAAAAATAATAAACTGATTTGGTATTTTCGTGATACGAATTTAGAATACAGCATGCTGGATTATATAATTTGTGATTCCAGTTTGCTGGATTGAGAAATAGTTTACTGAAATTGAAAATATGTTAAATCCAGTTTGCTGGACTACAGTTTAGATTGCTGGATTTGGAATTCAGGTTGCTGGATTTGGAATCCAGGTTGCTGAGTTGGTAATTTAGTTGCTAGATTTAGAATCCAGGTTGCTGGATTAGTATTTGACTTATTAGATGTTAATGAATACTTATGAAATGAAAAAGCGAGTGTTAAATCATAAAAATGTGACTCTATGGCATGATTAAGCGCTTAGGAAGAGTTTAATTGAACTTAAACTCGATATTTGTCCAACTAGACCGTCCG
The DNA here is from genome assembly GCA_020205505.1 of Panax japonicus. Taxonomy (NCBI): domain Eukaryota; kingdom Viridiplantae; phylum Streptophyta; class Magnoliopsida; order Apiales; family Araliaceae; genus Panax; species Panax japonicus. The sequence goes on along the minus strand of CM035110.1, from coordinate 32,065,012 downwards.
GATGATAAAATTGTGTCGGTATCAACTCAAACTTAATAGTCTAATTTGATGCTAAGTCTTATGTGTATTATAGACTGATAGGATTATGTGCTATGTGTTTAGGTTATTCTGTGAATATAAATATAACAGTATTATACTGTGATAATATTATTCTAAGGTTGGAGATCTATATTACTAATATTAGGTCTTCGGGTAAAGCGTTATAAATTGCGTTGTTGTGACAACCCAAGAATTTGGAGAATTTATTAAAATCTTAAATGATTGATTTTAGGTCAAATATTAGACCGAGACAGAAAATAAGTGTATGCGTTTGATGTTATTGGGAAGGAATTTTGAGGGTTTCAAAATTCTGTAAAGGAAATAGGTGAATTATTCAGGATTAAGAATTTATGTGATTATGTTCTGTGTACAGAATGTGGTTCAGGGTCAAGGGTTGACCAGATAAATTATATCTGTAACAAACCCTAAGAATATATTAAGAACGACAATGTTCGGTTGGAAAATCCTAGTGTTTAATAAGAAATCCTAGAAATCGGTTCTGGAAACCCTAGTTTCAGTTCCGAGAATCCGAAACCCTAATTCGGAGTATGAAACCCTAAATCGGGAACTTAATGGCATAAGTGTAAATAGTTAAAATATTAATTAGGGTTAATCTTAACAAATTGATTACAAAACCCTAATTCCAAATTTGAAAACTCTAATACCAGATCTGAAAACCCTAATTTCAGATTCTGATAAAATGAAACTCTAATCTGGGTATATAACGGAGAATTTTATTGCTTTAGTGCTATGAATTAAGTATTAATTAGGGTAAAGGTTGATTAATTAACAAACTCTAATTTTCAATTTATTGGAACCCTAATTGTTCCGTCAGAAATCCTAATTGTTCAGTGGTGGATTAATTGTTAAAAATAGCAATGCTAATTAGGAAAACCTAATCCTAATTATTTTAATTTATGAGTAATTAATTAGAAAACCCTAATCTAATTACGAGATTTAATTTATAAATGAGAAAAATTTAGTTTTTCAATTTAAAACCCTAAAATGTGGTTTTGAACCCTAATCTGTAATTTTGACCCTAATTGCGTATTTAGCAATCGAAAGTATGAAATGTTAATCCTAATTAGTAAGAATGAAAGTATGTTTGAGGAATTTTAATATAATTAGTAAATACTAATTATAAGTTTAAAATGTTAATATTCTAATTTCTATAACCGAAATTCGGAAATTGTAGAAATTAAATTTTTTTGCAAAGTTAAGGGTTAAAACCTAAACTCTAAATTGTCCAAACCCTAAACCCTAAGGGTTTCATGAATTAGAAAATCTAGAATAATTGGGAAATGTCCAAAATGCCCTTAAATCATATTCTTTAAATAAGGTAACTTGCAAATCTTGCAAAATCAAGGTTGGTGAACAACCCTAGCCTAAGCATAGCCCTAGCCTTTGACAAACTCTCCAGCAAAGCCAGCAATCTCAGCAACCTCAGATCACTCAATGAATCAAGCATTTTACAAATCTGGAAAAACTGGAAAAATATCGACTGACAGCCTAATGTCAGACGCCATAAATCCTTATCTATTTTTGATATTTGTTGTTTAATGTTATAAATATGTTCTATGTCATGATCACTGTGATCTAAAATTGGAATCATGGTCGGATTAAGTCTAGATCGTCGGTTATGCTCGGTCAAACAGCGTTGACCGTTCACGAAAAACGTTTCTGGGTAACCCAGATTTTCCAGAGATGGACTGACAAGATATTTGAGGCTTCTGATTTTGATTATCGTTAATGTTTTGGTCCAATTGTTGGTTGGTACTTGTACCTTGCCATGTGAACTATAGATATAAGTCCTCATACCCACCAAATCATGATCAGGATCGAGTATAGTGTTGGTCAAAAAGCGTTGACCGATCAGCCTTAAGAATTTTCTGGAAAACCCAGAAAATTCAATACCCGGTTTCTGACCCTTACTTTGACCATGGTAAATCGTGAAATTTTGATGTTGTTAGACTAATTTTATGTTATGATATTATACCCTGTAATACGTACTACAAGACTGAACCTTTAGATCAAGAAAACAAAGCCTAGAATGAAAGATACAAGGATTTAAAATTGAACCCTCGTCTGTTCTTCATTTTCTGGAAAACCCAGAAAATGAAGAACAGCGATGTCAGACATTTTGAGAGCCTAGATCTCGCTCATATGATGTATTTTGGCCATGAAACAAGTTGGTAATTGTAGTATTACATAAATACTACAACATGAAATCAATCACAGTCCCTGAAACCGATCAGAACACGGTTTAATTTCCGGTCAAACTAGGTACCCCGAATTCTGTCAAGAACACCAAGAACACTCAAGAACACCTATAGCGACAGATAAGTGTCGCTATAGGCCTTTAGCGACGGTTTATTTATATTAATTTCCAGAGATTAATTAAAAATTAGAAAAAAATAGTTTTTAATTATTAAAAATACAAAATAAATTATGAAAAATTATATTAAAGTCTGAAAAATAGTTTTTAACTATTTTGAGTATATTTCAAAAATATTTAGTATTTTTGGAATAAAAATGGTATTTATTTATTTAATTATAATATTAAATAAATTATTTAAAAATAGTTTTTAATTCATGAAAAATCATGAAAAATAATATTATGATAAAAGAAAATATTTGAAGTTATTTTCCATAACTTTTGATATTTTGTGATGAAATTCAATAATATTTTAATATTAATGGTAATTAATTTATTTAATTAATATATTAAATAAATTAAGGAAAAATGGAATTAATGCTTTATAAATTATATAAAAATGATTTAAGTGTTATAAAAATATTTTAAGTTATAAAATGTAACTTCTGATATTTTGGCATGAAAATATTAATATTTTAATATTAATATTAATTATCGGATAATGAATTTAAGTGTTTAAAAATCATATAATTATGATTTTAAAGTATTAAAAATACTTTGATATATTATAATTATATTATAATATTATGTAATGATATTCATTAATATTTTATATTAAATAAATATTAATGATTAAGGAATTATGTGGTATTTAATTCATTAAATACGGTTTTAAAATATTGATAAATGGTAATAATTATCCAAAAATTATTACGAGTCTAGAAAAGATGTTTTGACTGATAAGAAATTATCTGTGATATTGTTAAGTGCTTAGTCAGAGTTTAATTGAACTTAAACTCGATTATTGTCCGACTAGACCGTCGAGATGATAGAATTGTGTCGGGTTCAACTCAGACTGTAATAGTTTGACTTGATACCTAGTCTTATGTGTGTTATAGACTGATAGGCTTATGTGGTAATGTGTTTAGGTTATTCTGTGGATATAACTATAACAGTATTATACTGTGATGATATTATTCTAATAATTGGAGATCTATATTATTAATATTAGGTCTTCAGATAAAGCGTTATTAATTGCGTGCGGTAATCAACGGTTCAGGCAAGTTTTCTTGTACTTAACTCTAATAAGAGTAGTTTATTCAAGCTTATGGTTAATCATTACTGATTGCCATGAAAATTTGTAATATGTACATCTTGCATGTATAAGTCAGGTATGAAAGGCTGATCACCTTAATTACCAGTTGAATCAGAAATGTTTGTTCATGTAAAATACTTGTTCAGTCAAAACTTTGTTCCTGCTAGTTCACAATCATATTGTTGAATTATAGCCAACCAATTATTCATACTCTTCAATCATGATATATTGTTATGTTATTGTATATGAACTTGCTGGGCAACTTTCATGCTCACCCTTGCTATATCATGATAAAACATTGCAGGTAAAACAAATGCGTCGTATACAGGAAACGATTAAAGCTAAGTACAGCTTGGGATATAAAGTGCAGTTAGTTTGTAATTGTGTATATGATCAATATTGTTGTGTAATAGATATTTTAAGAAATGTGTAATAAGTTAAGGTTACTCGATCTTGGGTAATAGTGTGTAATGTATTGTATAAACAACTTATGTTTATATCTTCCGCAAATAGTGATAGAAATAGTGAACCGAGTTCGAGGCGATTCGGGGCCCGGATTCGGGGATGCTACAGTTGGTATCAGAGCTGTTGTTTATGAAGCTTAGGTAGGAATACCTGAGGGCAATAACCGCAGTGATTAGGATAAAATCTAACTCACATAGAGTTAGTTGGTCGGTAAGATTCAAAGATGAATCTCGGCGAGTGTAAAGACACAGAGTTCCCTAACTCTGATAATAAAGTTGAACCGTAACGGTGAATAGATCGAGTCTAAAAGACTGAAAGTGCAGGGATAGAAGATCGTAAAATAAAACGATCATAGTGCATGGAATTGAATCGTAATATATACGATAAGATCACCCCGTGATCTGATAAAGGTTATGATATGGAAAATGAATCAATCTAATGATTGAAAAGTTTACAGCAAGATGCTGTGTATCAGTTGTACTATGAAATAGTACTATGAAAACTCATAAATGAGTTATGGATAATGAATACGAATTAAATTCGTATTGAAAAAGGGGGTTAAGATTGGGTGGGAATTTCAATGAGGACTCGTGTTAGCAACTGAGTTGTATGATTCCTTGTACTACTTAGTTGGTGGCATTGGTAATAGTTGAAATGTTGTGTCACGCTAGTTATTATATATAGATAAATAGGTCATAGGTAGAGAATATAGGATTAAGTACGAGTTCTTAGAACTCATACTTATGTGACATTCTTGACGCATAGTTATATGAAATGTTTATGAGCCCCTCAGCGAACGGACGCCAAAGGTCAGACTAGGGTCAGTTTGTAAACTCATATAATTGTGGCCAAGTTATGAACTCATAAGTGTGGTTTTATGAACTGGGTATGGAGTATTGAGGATAATAGGAACAGATAGAATGTTTAAGCAAATGATCATTAGTGGAGAATTAGGTTTTTCTAAACCTCTATCTATGCTAAATTTCAAAATTTTTACATCAGCTAAATACGCACTATGTGCCTTTTAAAATAAAATTTATTTTTATTTATCACTTATGTACCATGTGACCTGGTGCAGATATGATAAAAATGATTGAGTCATCAATGCAGTATTACTTAGTGTGAATTAGACTTAAAGTCACTATTCCACTATGGTATGATGTAGCATGATAAAATCACAAAATGACAAAATCCTCAACGGACTGTTAAATACAGTGCGGCATCATGACGTCATTCTCAAAAATGTTTTATTGAAAGAAATTTCTCAAACAAAATTGTTTTGCTGCGGAATCCAATAAGACTGAGGTAAAAGTTTATGCGCCCAAGGCGGAAAAGAGGAACAAATTGTTCCGACCAACAGTACCTGATCAGTACAGGGCATATCGGGCTGATCACCCTTTGTGTCCGTAAGTAATGACGGTTTGCGGATGAATTTCCATAAAACCTTTGCGAAAATGAAAAACAACCAGTCTATACGATTCCTCAGAACAGATTTAAAATTTTTACCCTTGTAAGTGATGTATTGGGTAACAAGTAATAATGTGTGTGAATGGTTCATGTGTGAATGGTGTAAGGTGCACGGTGTAAGGTGTAAGGCGAATTTCGGGGACGAAATTCTTATAAGGAGGGGTGAATGTGACAACCCAAGAATTTGGAGAATTTATTAAAATCTTAAATGATTGATTTTAGGTCAAATATTAGACCTAGACAGAAAATAAGTGTATGCGTTTGATGTTATTGGGAAGGAATTTTGAGGGTTTCAAAATTCTGTAAAGGAAATAGGTGAATTATTCAAGATTAAGAATTTATGTGATTATGTTCTGTGTACAGAATGTGGTTAAGGGTCAAGGGTTGACCAGATAAATTATATCTGTAACAAACCCTAAGAATATATTAAGAACGACAATGTTCGGTTGGAAAATCCTAGCGTTTAATAAGAAATCCTAGAAATCGGTTCTGGAAACCCTAGTTTCAGTTCCGGGAATCCGAAACCCTAATTCGGAGTATGAAACCCTAAATCGGGAACTTAATGGCATAAGTGTAAATAGTTAAAAGATTAATTAGGGTTAATCTTAACAAATTGATTACAAAACCCTAATTCCAAATTTGAAAACCCTAATACCAGATCTGAAAACCCTAATTTCAGATTCTGATAAAATGAAACTCTAATCTGGGTATATAACGGAGAATTTTATTGCTTTAGTGCTATGAATTAAGTATTAATTAGGGTAAAGGTTGATTAATTAACAAACCCTAATTTTCAATTTATTGGAACCCTAATTGTTCCGTCAGAAATCCTAATTGTTCAGTGGTGGATTAATTGTTAAAAACAGCAATGCTAATTAGGAAAACCTAATCCTAATTATTTTAATTTATGAGTAATTAGAAAACCCTAATCTAATTACGAGATTTAATTTATAAATGAGAAAAATTTAGTTTTTCTATTTAAAACCCTAAAATGTGGTTTTGAACCCTAATCTGTAATTTTGACCCTAATTGCGTATTTAGCAATCGTAAGTATGAAATGCTAATCCTAATTAGTAAGAATGAAATAATGTTTGAGGAATTTTAATATAATTAGTAAATACTAATTATAAGTTTAAAATGTTAATTTTCTAATTTCTATAACCGAAATTCGGAAATTGTAGAAATTAAATTTTTTTGCAAAGTTAAGGGTTAAAACCTAAACTCTAAATTGTCCAAACCCTAAACCCTAAGGGTTTCATGAATTGGAAAATCTAGAATAATTGGGAAATGTCCAAAATGCCCTTAAATCATATTCTTTAAATAAGGTAACTTGCAAATCTTGCAAAATCAAGGTTGGTGAACAACCCTAGCCTAAGCATAGCCCTAGCCTTTGACAAACTCTCCAGCAAAGCCAGCAATCTCAGCAACCTCAGATCATTCAATGAATCAAGCATTTTTACAAATCTGGAAAAACTGGAAAAATATCGACTGACAGCCTAATGTCAGACGCCATAAATCCTTATCTGTTTTTGATATTTGTTGTTTAATGTTATAAATATGTTCTATGTCATGAGCACTGTGATCTAAAATTGGAATCATGGTCGGATTAAGTCTAGATCGTCGGTTATGCTCGGTCAAACAGCGTTGACCGTTCACGAAAAACGTTTCTGGGTAACCCAGATTTTCCAGAGATGGTCTGACAAGATATTTGAGGCTTCTGATTTTGATTATCGTTAATGTTTTGGTCCAATTGTTGGTTGGTACTTGTACCTTGCCATGTGAACTACAGATATAAGTCCTCATACCCACCAAATCATGATCAGGATCGAGTATAGTGTTGGTCAAAAAGCGTTGACCGATCAGCCTTAAGAATTTTCTGGAAAACCCAGAAAATTCAATACCCGGTTTCTGACCCTTACTTTGACCATGGTAAATCGTGAACATTTGATGTTGTTAGACTAATTTTATGTTATGATATTATACCCTGTAATACGTACTACAAGACTGAACCTTTAGATCAAGAAAACAAAGCCTAGAATGAAAGATACAAGGATTTAAAATTGAACCCTCGTCTATTCTTCATTTTCTGGAAAACCCAGAAAATGAAGAACAGCGATGTCAGACATTTTGAGAGCCTAGATCTCGCTCATATGATGTTTTTTGGCCATGAAACAAGTTGGTAATTGTAGTATTACATAAATACTACAACATGAAATCAATCACAGTCCCTGAAACCGATCAGAACACGGTTTAATTTCCGGTCAAACTAGGTACCCCGAATTCTGTCAAGAACACCAAGAACACTCAAGAACACCTATAGCGACAGATAAGTGTCGATATAGGCCTTTAGCGACGGTTTATTTATATTAATTTCTGGAAATTAATTAAAAATTAGAAAAAAATAGTTTTTAATTATTAAAAATACAAAATAAATTATGAAAAATTATATTAAAGTCTGAAAAATAGTTTTTAACTATTTTGAGTATATTTCAAAAATATTTAGTATTTTTGGAATAAAAATGGTATTTATTTATTTAATTATAATATTAATAAATTATTTAAAAATAGTTTTTAATTCATGAAAATTCATGAAAAAATAATATTATGATAAAAGAAAATATTTTAAGTTATTTTCCATAACTTTTGATATTTTGTGATGAAATTCATTAATATTTTAATATTAATGGTAATTAATTTATTTAATTAATATATTAAATAAATTAAGGAAAAATGGAATTAATGCTTTATAAATTATATAAAAATGATTTAAGTGTTATAAAAATAATTTAAGTTATAAAATGTAACTTTTGATATTTTGGCATGAAAATATTAATATTTTAATATTAATATTAATTATCGGATAATGAATTTAAGTGTTTAAAAATCATATAATTATGATTTTAAAGTATTAAAAATACTTTGATATATTATAATTATATTATAATATTATGTAATGATATTCATTAATATTTTATATTAAATAAATATTAATGATTAAGGAATTATGTGGTATTTAATTCATTAAATACGATTTTAAAATATTGATAAATGGTAATAATTATCCGAAAATTATTACGAGTCTAGAAAAGATGTTTTGACTGATAAGAAATTATCTGTGATATTGTTAAGTGCTTAGTCAGAGTTTAATTGAACTTAAACTCGATTATTATCCGACTAGACCGTCGGGATGATAGAATTGTGTCGGGTTCAACTCAGACTGTAATAGTTTGACTTGATACCTAGTCTTATGTGTGTTATAGACTGATAGGCTTATGTGGTAATGTGTTTAGGTTATTCTGTGGATATAATTATAACAGTATTATACTGTGATGATATTATTCTAATAATTGGAGATCTATATTATTAATATTAGGTCTTCGGATAAAGCGTTATTAATTGTGTGCGGTAATCAACGGTTCAGGCAAGTTTTCTTGTACTTAACTCTAATAAGAGTAGTTTATTCAAGCTTATGGTTAATCATTACTGATTGCCATGAAAATTTGTAATCTGTACATCTTGCATGTATAAGTCAGGTATAAAAGGCTGATCACCTTCATTACCAGTTGAATCAGAAATGTTTGTTCATGTAAAATACTTGTTCAGTCAAAACTTTGTTCCTGCTAGTTCACAATCATATTGTTGAATTATAGCCAACCAATTATTCATACTCTTCATTCATGATATATTGTTATGTTATTGTATATGAACTTGCTGGGCAACTTTCATGCTCACCCTTGCTATATCATGATAAAACATTGCAGGTAAAGCAAATGTGTCATATACAGGAAACGATTAAAGCTAAGTACAGCTTGGGATATAAAGTGCAGTTAGTTTGTAATTGTGTATATGATCAATATTGTTGTGTAATAGATATTTTAAGAAATGTGTAATAAGTTAAGGTTACTCGACCTTGGGTAATAGTGTGTAATGTATTGTATAAACAACTTATGTTTATATCTTCCGCAAATAGTGATAGAAATAGTGAACCGAGTCCGAGGCGATTCGTGGCCCGGATTCGGGGATGCTACAGTTGCGGTAATCAACAGTTCAGGCAAGTTTCTTTGTACTTAACTCTAATAAGAGTATTTTATTCAAGCTTATGGTTAATCATTGATGATTGCCATGAAAATTGTACTTTGTACATCTTACATGTATAAGTCAGGTATGAAAGGCTGATCACCTTCATTACCAGTTGGTTCAGAAATGTTTGTTCATGTTTAAAACTTGTTCAGTCAAAAATTTGTTCGTGCTAGTTCTCAATTATATTGATGAATTATAGCAAGCTCATTATTCATACTCTTCAATCATGATATATCGTTATATTGTTGTATATAAACTTGCTGGGCAACTCTCATGCTCACCCTTGCTATATCATGATAAAACATTGCAGATAAGGCGAATGCGTTCGGATACAGGAAAAGATAATACCAAGTTCAGCTTGGGATATAAAGTGCGGCTATCTTGTAATAGCGTATTTTGATAAATGTGTTGTATTTTAGATAGTTTATGATTTGTGTATAAGTTAAGGTTACTCGATTTTGGGGAAAAGTGTGTAAGTTTAATGTATAAACAATTTATGTTTATATCTTCAGCAAACAGTTATAGAATGATTAGTGTACCGAATCCGCGGCGATTTGGGGCCCGGATTCTGGGCTGTCACAATAGATATAGGGGCGTTACATTAAATGGTATCAGATCTATTAAGGCTTTAGATATAAGGAAGAGAAATCTTAGTATATAGTCTTCGATTCCGTAAACATAATAAATTACACATAAAAATAACATTAAAATCTTATGTTTGTGTAAATTTCTATAATAGTATTAAAGGGGTTTACTTTATAGATCAACATCTCGAGGCTCATCCAGCTGTAGATTTGGTTCAGGTTCTCCGTAAACTTCATCATCCATGTCTTTGGAGGAAGGTTGTTTACCGCTTTGGTCATTTGATCTATCTTATTCTGCAGATTTTGAATTGATATCTCTTGATTCTGAATTGACCGCTTTAGATTCTTCATTCTCTCCTCAGTTGATGCTACGAACATGGAAAATAATTACTCCAACCTTGAATCTTTTGTTTCAATCTCAGAAGCCTTGTACTAATGACCATTAGGTTGAGGTTATGACACGTTGTTCCGTCCAATTATTAAAATTTTGGGTTGACAGCTCTTGGCTAATCCTCATCTCCTCTAGGTTTGCTATGCCCTTCAATATTATATCCCTCAGATTTGGCTTTTCTTCTTGTGGCAATGGAGGTGGACATGAAAATTCCAGTGTGTATGATGGATTTGGAGCGTAATATTGGTCATCGAAAATGTAGCTCCATGACGAATCCGGGTGATACCCCCAAACTTGGTCATAGTTAGGATCAAAGTAGTTGTTGAGGTAATCACCACTATATTGTACTGGTTCAAAACTGATGGTGCATTAATGACTTTGATGGTTGCCAACACAATAGTCACATGTAACTGCCATCGTTTGACAACGTTGTGCTGCAAAAGCGTCCAACCTCCTCGAAAGTGTCTCAATCTGTGCTGATAATGCAGAAAGTGTCGCGAGTCCATCAATCTTCGCTCCCCTTGGTTGAGTCATGTTCGTGTATGGCCCTTGATACTTATAGTCATCTATGGTAACTGCAAAGAGATAAAAATAGGAAGAGAATTAAAAATAAAAATAAAAATATTTAAATTAAGACTAATTTGATTGAAATTAATATTATTAAAAAATATTAAACAAATTCCCTGGCAACGGCGCCAAAAACTTGTTGGGTAAAATCTAGTTACGCACAACACTCAAGTATACGTGGTCAACAAGTAATAAAGTGATAAGTTGAGTATCGTTCCCACAGAGAATTATTTAATAAAAATCACCAAGTACTAACCCGTAACCAACTCAATCTTATCTAAACGAATGAAATTCAAATTATATAAATTAAACTACTATTAAATTCCACTAATTAAATTAAGACTATGGAAATTTAAGATCACAACTTCACTTAATGTTTCATTTAAGTTAACACACTTCTCATCAATTATTCTCTATCCCGAATTGTTAATCAAGAACACTAAAGTAGTATTAATCACCTCTCGATGCACTAATACTGTATTAACGTCAATCCACAACTAAGATAGAAATCCATTAAACACCTTAATCAACTAACCCACTATATCTCTATGTGAATTAAAATTGGAGAAGGTTGAAGAATAAGTCCTCTATCCGATTACATGCGGTGTCAAGCATATCTCTACCTTAACACTCATCAAGTTTTAGCTACTAACAAAATCCTGAACACATGATATCATGCTCAGATCTAAATCTATACTTCATCTCTCGAGTTCATATAAATTATCACGGTAATTGATGGCAAATAAATTAAACAATTAAGTCCAAATCATAATAGACAATCCTCACAATAGAACATAATAATTGATAACGAAGCATATTAAAATAAACTACACAATAAGATCCATTGTAATCTCAAACAAAGAATTAGTTCATTGAATTAAAACTAAGAATCCACAATTGAATACACATTAAAAGACAAAGATAGAAGAAGATAAGAAGATAGAATCTATTGTCTGTAGATTTGATGCTCCCTCCTTGCTCCTACTTTGACTCTTCAATGGTCTCCAAGTTGCTTTAATCTCCAAAACTCATTAGAACTAGGGTTTTGATCTAATTTACTCTAATCTAATCTAATGGAATTCTTCCAAAAACTTCCTCTAATCCTTGTAAATATCCTCCTTTTATAAGCCTCCTTATATGTCTTTAAGTCCTCTTAGAAGTCCTTGAATCAAATAACTCGAACCAATCCTTATCGGATTCAAATTCAGATAAAAACTACTCATTCTGCGCGTACCCAAGCCCCAACTTGTTATTTGCCTTGTAAATATCAATCCCCAGCTTTCTATGCTACTGATTTCGCACTCTGGACCCCAAGCCCCGGCTTGAGTATAAGGCATAAAAGAGCAAGCCCCGGCTTGGGTGCAAGCTGCTAATTATTTTTTCTGCTGCAGTGTCCTCTGGTAAAATGGCCATAACTTTTGATCAGAGAGGAGTTACGGGGCCTGTCACCTATCAAATTGAAGCTATCGAAGAGATCTAAAACTTTCATTCTTTGAGGTTTGAGAAATAACAAATAAATGAAGGTTGAAATTGGACTGGAAGTGACTGATATGCAAATGGCCACCCAAAACAATGAAGTTCAACGACGTCCGTTGGTAGAAATGTCATAACTCTTTCATCTGAACTCCAATTTGAATGATTCAAGATGTTCTAAAAAGCTAAGAAGAAACTCTACAATATAGTCCAAGTTCCAAGCCAAGAACATGAAATGAACATGAAATCCCAAATGATGTCCGGATTACTTTTCTTTGCATTTTCCTTACCAATAGTCACTCACACCGCTCCCAAACATATAACCTACAAAATGAACACAAAATGCATGAAAAGCAACTAAGACACATAAATATAAGCAACTAATTCAAGTAAAAGATACCGAATAAGTGGATATAAAATCCACTTATCAATTTTCAATGATTTGCAGCGCCGAGTAGTTCGATATCTAGTATAGGAGAACAAAATTGCCTATCTGATAGATTGATCTGTGGTATGCCACGTGATCTAGGATTCCTTCAATGATGTCAACAAGTTCTAAGGTAGTATAGAAGTCAAAATGCTCAATAATAGTATAAATAAAAGAGCATTTGAAGTTTGTAATATAGCTGGTAGTATGTGTAAACTACTAAGTTAATTTGTATGAATCTTGTGACATATAAATAAAAGATATGTTTATGTTATTCAAATTCTTATGTGGATTTTTGTTCTTGTTTTATAAAATCATGCCACCAACCAGAAGACTTAAACGAGAGATAGATAATGATGATAATCCTACCAAAAATTTAGTAGAACTTTTATTAGGTGCTATGAATAGACCCATAACCCAAAATACTTCCTTTAAAGATTTTAAATTAGTTGGTCCACCCGAGTTCAAAGGTACATCTGAACCTGTCAATGCACAAATCTGGATTACTGAAATAGAAAAAAAAATCTTAGTAACCAATGTAAATAATAATAAAAAGGCAACTTTTGTAACCTTTTTCTTGAAAGGTGAGGCAAATTACTAGTGGAAATCAACTAAGGGTCGGATAAAAACTGAAATTGTGCCATAGGATAGATTCAAAGAATTGTTCTTCAAAAACTATTTTTCCCAATATCTGAAGGATCGTAAGGGGTACGATTCCTATAATTAAAACAAGGAGACATGACTGTATCTCAGTATACGGCCAAGTTTAATGAACTATCCAGGTTTTCTCCTCACCAAGTCAATACTAGACTTAGAAAGACTCGGAGGTATAAGGAAGGTTTGAAACCTCATACAAAGTAAATTTTCAATTTTCCAACTAAAGATTTTTCCCGAAATACTCAAGAAAGCTTCCATAGCTGAGAGTGAAAATGAGAATCTCATTAAATTTAATTAGGAAAAGAAGAGTTAAAATGAGAAATGGAAACCTAAGACCGGACCCAACTCAGGTGGTTTTAAATCTTATTAGCCGCTTCAACAACATCATTCATATTTGGAAGATAGATGAAGGAGTTGAGATATTTGATGTGGAATTTATTGCATAACTCCTTCATCATTTGGTTGTTGAGGTTTTTGGCTTTGTCTAACACAATCAACTCTGGTTGTCCATATCGATAAATGACATTATTTCTGATGAAACCAAAGATAACTTTTTTAGTAACCTTGGGGGAAGAGGTTTCTTCTACCCACCTGGTTAAGTAGTCGATCATGGTGAAGATAAACCGATGCTCATTACTGGCTTTGGGCTTGATAGGCCCGATCACGTCCATTCCCTACATTGAGAAGGGCCAATGCGAACTCATATTGTGGATCTCCCTTGGAGGGGGGGTGGATAGCATTCCAATGAATTTGGCATTGGTAACATCTCTTGTTGTGATCATCACAGTCAACCTTGAGGGAGCCAGTAATACCTTGTTCTAAGGATTTTCTTGATAAGTAGAGGGTCACTCATGTGTGGGCCACATAATCCACTATAGATTTAATACATGAGCCTCTGAGCTTGGTCTTTGTCTAAAAATCTGAAAAGACCCAGTCCTGCATCTCTTTTGTAGAGAGCTTCTCCGCTCTAGTAGAATTTCATAGACATTCAATGAATCCACTTTCTTTCAGCTCGACATACCTCAGCGGTTGTAGATTCATCTCGTAGATACTCCTTAATATGCTGATACCAAAGGTGTTGGATGGGAGGTAGCCCATCTGATACTTCTCCAATGTAGTTCCCATAGGTTGTTTGGAATGTCTTCCTTATCAAGTATATTGATAAAAGAGGACAAAGTTCTAGTACATCTGTAAAGTCATTCCTATTCCGAGGAATGTGAAAGAAGGCTAGTTCTTCAAACTCTTAAGCCATCTGTATAACCTGTCGATGGTAAGGCAGCAAATGTAGCTCTTTGGTGTGATAGATCCCAGTTTTTGTTTGATTACTAATTTAGAATCTCCAAAGATAGTTAATTATGTGATGCCCATGGATTTAGCTAGTTTTAACCCCATGATACAACCTTCATACTCAGTTATGTTACTGGTGTTGGCAAACTACAATTTGATGGAAAGGGGATACTGCTCCCCCATAATGGATACTAGAACTGCTCCAGCTCCAAAACCTTCAATGTTTACAGCTCCATCAAAATACATCTTCCATAGATGGTGTGTATCATCCTGACGGTGTTGCTAAACTGTCATTACCCCTTCATCGGGGAAGTATGTCTCCAAGGGTTTGAAATCCCTTGAAGGTGTGGCGGCCAGTTGATCTGCAATTCCTTGACCTTTTATAAACTTTTGCATCACATAAACAATGTAAAATTGCTATATGATCAACTGCCATTTGGACAGTCTACAATTCAAATGGGTTTTCTGAACACGTACTTGAGAGGATCCACGAGGGATATAAGATGAGTTGTGTGACCATGGAGATAATGATGTAATCTCATGGAAGTCCATGCTAAAGCACAATTAGTTTTCACAATCAGAGTGTACGTGTGTTCACTGTTCACAATCCCAGCAGGCAGCCCATGGAGTTGTCATTGATTTACAATTACATGAACAGGGGAACAGCATCCTTGGGAGGTACCAAAATAGGTTCTTTAATTAGATGCTCTTTGATAAGAAGGAAGACTTTTTGACACTCATCATTCCAATTCATGGAGGTTTTCTTCCTTAGCAACTTAAAGATAGGCTCACAAGTTGCTGTGAGTTGGGAGATGAATCAGCTGATGAAATTGATTATTCCCAAAAATCCTCATATTTCCCTCTCTATCTGGGGTATGGGCATTTCCGTAATGGCCTAGATTTTTTTAGGATCTAGCTTAATCCCTTTGTGGCTGACTAGGAATCCTAGTAGTTTTCCTTATTTGACACCAAAGGCACACTTGGCTGGATTCAACTTCAAGTTGTACTTACACAACCTGTTGAAGAGCTTTTTGAGATGATCTAGGTGGTCTTCCTCCCTTTAGGATTTGACAATGATGTCATCCATATATATTTCTATCTCTTTATGCATTAGATTATAGAAAAGAGACATCATAGCTTGCTTGTATGTAGCTCCGGTATTGATGAGGTCGAATGACAACTGTCTATAGCAAAGGGTTCCCCAAGGAGTGATGAATGCAATTTTTTCATGATCCTCTTCAGCAACCATAATTTGATGGTACCCCGCAAAGAAGTCAGCAAAGGAGTACATGTCATACTGAGCTATAATGTCAATGAGTATATGGATGAATGGCACGAGAAAGTTATCTTTGAGACAAGCTTTGTCCAGATCCCTGTAATCCATATAAACTCGAACCTGTCATCCAGGTTTAGGCACGGGGACTATTGGATAGCCACTAAGGGTATGTTAACACCATGATGATGTCGGCTTGAAATTGTTTCAAAATTTCTTCTTTACCTTTTAAACTCCACTCAGGTTTTAATCGCCTGAGTTTCTGCCTAACTAGCTTGAATCCCTCTTTGATGGGAAGGCGATGAATGAAGATGTCAGTTGACAAACCGACCATGTCTTCAAGAGACCATACAAACACATTCTGGAATTGGGTTAATAGAGTAACCATGTCATTCCTTTGGTTTGGAGTAAGGTTCGTACCAATCTGGATTTTTTGGGGTTTTCTGAGGTTCCAAGGCAACAAGAGGTGGTTTGATCAAGATTTGGCTTGGGTTTGTCATCGACCCATTGATGAGTGAGTTTTATACTCATAAATGAGTGCGTTTAAGCTTAATCTTTTACTTGATTTTAAGTTTTTGTGTCTATTCATGCGTGTTTTATGTTGTTTTGTAGGAATTGGGACAAATGTTACTTGGATCGACGTTTGGGGTTGCTAGATTCGTATTTTCGGCTTGCTATTTACACAACAGTCACTTCATAGTCAATTTGAGTATTTCTCCAGACCTTATTTCAAAAAACTCAAAGAATTAAAGTTGTAGATCTACATCTCCTCTTTCCAGAACATCTTGAATCATCGAAATCAGAGTTCATACAAAGAAGTTATGGTCATTTTCCCAAAGGATGTAGGAGAAAAAAATTTCCAAAAATGTTCCAGCGCCGGGGCACCCATTTTAAGCCTATGCTCAGTGTCGGGGCGCTGGGGAGCAGTGTTGCAGCACCGTGCCCAGTGTATGGCGCTGAGAAAGGGTCTGGTTAAGCTTGGACGCGTTTTGGGGTGAATTTTGACACTTTTTTTACTCCAAATTGGATTGGGTTTGTTCCTAAGTTAAAAATTGGACTTGTAACCTATAAATACATGATATAAGGCATAAAATAAAGGGAGATTACATAGATTAGACTAGATAAAATACTCCTTTAGATTAGAATATAAACCCTAGTTATTAATTAGCCATTGAAGATTGAAGCAACTTGAAGAACACTGGTGAGATGAAGAGCAAAAGCAAGAGGGGAGCATCAGATTTGCTGACAACAGATTCTATTCTCTTCTCTTCTCTTCTCATACTTTTATCTTTTAATGTCTATTCAGTTGTGGATTCTTGATTTTAATTCAATGACAATGAACTAATTCTTTCATTAAGATTACAATAGAACCTTTTATGTCTATAAATTAGTTATTCAATTTATTCCAATTATTTGTGTCAAAGTGAATTGTTTATCTTGTCTTATGCTTATTGATTAATTATTTGATCAGTAATTACCTTGTTACTCAAGAAGGAATTGAAAGGGGAGATCTAGGGTTAGAACTGGGTATGGTAACATTTGACTTATTTATTTGCAAGACGAATAATTAGGTTCGTGAATTGAACGGAAATATCTATTCGCCGCATGTAACATATAAGGAATTGGAATTGAAGGAGTTTAATTCAATTGTTTTGCATAGGAATATGGCAAGATTAATCGGGATTAAATAGAAGTCATTTGATCACTTGTAAAAGGACTATTGGCATTTGAGAATTCATGTTAACAATTCAGTAGGCATAATAATTGGGATAATTGGATAATTGATTTATAGTTCATAATTGGACATATTGAAGTCTTAATCTTTATTTATTTGAATTCATTTATAAAACAATTCAGTTTAATTAGTTAATTTAGTTTTCTTAATTAGAAAAATCACAATTTGCAGTTGTTTAAATAAAATTAATTTGGTTAAGAGTTAGTACTTGGTAATTTTTATTAAATAATTCCTCGTGGGAACGATACTTTTCTTATCACTTTATTACTTGTTGACCGTATATACTTGCACGTATTCATTGATTGTGAAATCGATCAATAAGTTTTTGGCACCGTTACCGGGGAATTAATTTAATAATTATTTACCAATATTAATTTCAATCAAATTAGTCTTAATTTAAACATTTTTATTTTTAATTCTCTTCCTTTATTTCTCTTTTTTTAGGTACCATGGATGAGTTTGCGTATCAATGGCCATACAAGAACATGACTCAACCAAGGGAAACAAGGATTGATATACTTAATTCATTTTCTGTAGAGCCAATACAAATTGAAGCAAATTCGAAGACGTTGGAGGTTATCGCAACCCAACGGAGGCGAAGGATGGCAAACATGACTCAACCAATGGAAATAGAGATTGACGGACTCGCGATACTTTCAGTATTGGCAGCACAGGTGTCCGTAATAGCTAAGAAAATGGAAAAAGGGAGTCCACCATCCACGCAGCAAGTAGCTATGGTTTGTGAGTTATGTGTTGGGAGTCATGTTATAGATCAATGTGCCATAAACGCTGAATCAGCTCAATTCGTAGGGAGCCACAGTCGATCTACCCAACCGTATCTGAATCAAAACGCATATAATCCGGGTTGAAGAAATCATTCGGGATTTTCTTGGAGCAGCAATCAAGCTCAAGCGCCTAGACAGCAAAACACATCCGAATTTCAAAATCAAACCCAATAACAGCCAGAGAAAAAACCAAGTTGGGAAGAAGCTTTGGAAAAATTCATTTCAGTTACGAACAAAAGGATCGATGCACAAAATAAGTTACTGAATCAGGTAGATATGAATGTGTAAAGCCAAGGTGGTTCGATAAAGAAACTGGAAAATCAATTGGGACAGATAGCACATACGTTGAACACCCGACCACATGGAACACTCTCTAGTGATATAGAGATAAATCCGGGCAGAGATGAGCATTGCAAGGCAATGACTCTACGTAGTGGAAAGGATTTGCAAGAAATAGTCAAGGAAAAGGAGATCGACGAAGATTTAACTGTAAGATTCAACGAAGATGAACCAATTTCATTAGTATCCCATGTGCCTCCTCCACCAAAGTTCAATAATCCAGGCAATTTTGCAAAAACATGCCCAATTGGTAGTCATGTCCTCGGCAAAGCTCTTTGTGACATAAGAGCTAGTACAGTTGTGGAGTCATGGTGGGATGAAAAGGAGGAGATAGAGGAAGATTCCATTATATTTATTAAGCTTCAATGCCCTAATCTGATCATCGACATAATGGGGGAAACACCTAGTTTTTGGACGTTCTTAATGGGGAACATATATACAAAGAGCATGCTAGGTGACTTTCATTCAAGGGTCATTACTAGTGGGAACTTCCCAAAAGAGACATTGCTTCTGATGGATGGAGGGCTTCCTCAATTTTCGTAGGGGAATTGGAAAGAGAATTGAAGAAGTCAGGCTGAGACTATAAAACAAGCGCTTATTGGGAGGCAACCTAAGTTTAATTTTTATTTTTAGTTTTTATTAGGTTTTATATTAGTAGTTTTGAATTTACATTTAATTAGGATTTAATAAAATTGTGTCTATCATGGTTTACAGGTTATTCAAGTCAAATTCGAGTGAGATGCCCAATTTGTTCCATGTGTTTAGAATATTCTCCAAACTTAGTGGACAAGGAGGAAGATTGTTATATTTTCAGGGAAGTCTTCTGCTCTACTTTTTTCTATTTCAGCCACTGAGGACAATGTCTAAGTTTGGGGGCGCTTTCGTATTTCATATAGTTAGTTATCTGCATGGTACTTCGTTTTTTTATGTATTAGCATTGTGTTTTTTTAGGTTGCATATAATGCATGGTAGTTTTTTTTCATATTCACATATGTGTTGCATTAGTATGTGTTCATGTAGTATAATTACTTTTTTTTTCATAAATTTGTGTGATCGGTTGGTGTGGTCTTTGCTCGGCCTATGATAAGATTGGTTTTGCATGTTAACTTGAACAGTCTTGATAATTAATGATGAGTTCTAATTTTAATCATGATAATAATCTAAGTCTGTCTTAAACATATGTAACCAGTTAGCACTTAAAGTTTAACTATTTTAATCCACTTGGTTCAAGGGTTTCATAATTTGTTTCTGAGGGAAAATCTTGGTTAAAATTTAAAGAAATTAGCGAACTGGCAGTAAAGTTTGGAATGACGTAAAAACATGAGTTTGGGGGAATCTATGAGGTATATATATACAAAAAGAAAAAAAAAAGAGAAAAAAAAAGAAATGATGAAAAGAATAAAAAGAATAAAAAATCCAGAAAAAGAAAAACAAAGAATGAACACCGTGACATGCTTGTCTAGTTTTGTGGCTTTTGCTACTTGAGTAAGTAATCCTGAGGGGATTGTCTTTACACCTAGCGCCCCAATGTCTTAATGGCTTGGGAGTCGTTGGTCGAAAGCTCGTTAAGGTAGCACTGAAAAGCCTAAGGGGAATAAGACATTGAACAGCCATGAGAAAAAAAATAAAAAAATTGAATAAAACGCAAAAAAGATCAAAAATACCCTCGTGATTGAATAAAAGTAGAAATAAATCCTTTATTTACCCTCAGACTTGGTAATTGCTTAGTTTTAACTGGAGTTGTCATGTTCACAAAAGTAATTGAATTGGAACTAAAATTTTCCTTCTAAGAAGTTGTTATGTGATTATCTTAAACTGTGGTTGGTTAGAATGTTTAACAAGCACACACACAACATGGGTGATGACTGGTTTGGATTGACTAATTGGTTAGTGTTATGGAATTTGACTTGATTGGATATATTGTTTGACTATCAATGGTATCTTTGAGGATTGTTGCTATATATCATACTGATTTATTACTGCATTCGTAGGTATATTAGGAAGTAGATCATGCATATGCATTCATGTAGTTGAGTTCGGTTATTTATTTTTAGTTCTTTTGTATTTTTGCTTGAGGACATGCAAAGGTTTAAGTTTGGGGGTATTTGATGAGTGAGTTTTATACTCATAAATAAGTGCGTTTAAGCTTAATCTGTTGGTTGATTTTAAGTGTTTATGTCTATTCATGCATGTTTTATGTTGTTTTTTATGAATTGGGACAAAAGTTACTTGGCTCGACATTTGGGGTTGCTAGATTCGCGTTTTCGGCTTGCCATTTACACAGCAGTCACTTCAGAGCCAATTTGAGTATTTCTATGGGTCTTATTTCGAGAAACTCAAAGAATAAAAGTTGTAGATCTACGTCTCTTCTTTCCAGAACATCTTGAATCATCAAAATCGGAGTTTAGACAAAAAAAGTTATGGCCATTTTCCCAAAGATCGTCGGAGCAGAAAATTTCCAAAAATGTTCCAGCGCCGGGGAGATTGAAGCAACTTGAAGAACACTGGAGATCAAGAGCAAGAGCAAGAGGGGCAGATTTGCTGACAACAGATTCTATTCTCTTCTCTTAAAATACTATTAGCTTTTCATGTCTCTTCAGTTGTGGATTCTTGATTTTAATTCAATGACAATGAACTAATTCTTTCAATAAGATTTCAATTGAACCTTTATGTCTATAAATTAATTATTCATTTTATTACAATTATTTGTGTCAAAGTGAATTGTTTATCTTGTCTTATACTTATTGATTAATTATTTGATCGGTAATTACCTTGTTACTCTAGAAGGAATTAAAAGAGGAGATCTAGGGTTAGAACTTGGCATGATAACATGTGACTTAGTTATTTGCATAACGAATAATTAGGTTCTTGAATTGAATGGAAATATCTATTCGCCGCATATAACACATAAGGAATTGGAATTGATGGAGTTTAATTTAATTTTTTACATATGAATATAGCAAGATTAATCTGGATTAAATAGAAGTCATTTGATCACTTGGAAAAGGACTTTTGGCATTTGAGAATTCCTGTTAGCAATTCAGTAGGCATATTAATTTGGATAATTGGATAATTGATTTATATTTCATAATTGGGGGTATTGAAGTCTTAATCTTTATTTATTAGAATTCATTTATAAAACAATTCAGTTTAATTAGTTAATTTAGTTTTCTTAATTTGAAAAATCACAATTTGCAGTTGTTTAAATAAAATTGATTTGGTTAAGAGTTAGTACTTGGTAATTTTTATTAAATAATTCCTCGTGGGAATGATACTGTTCTTATCACATTATTACTTGTTGATCGTGTATACTTGCACGTATTCATTGATTGTAAAATCGATCAACACCCATTCTTTGATCTCCTGAGGTATCTTATTGTCCTCTTGTTCAATCTCCATCAAGTCTGAGTCTAACTTTACATAAAAGTTACAGTCCTTGTGAAGAATAGACAACTCATCAGCAAGTTTAGGCACATCTAACTTTAGAGTCCTAAAACAAAATGCTTTTACTTAATATATGAAATTGTTTAATCATACAAAGTGTTAGCATTAAATGACAAAATTGAGTGCTAATACTGTACATCAAAAATAAGTAGTTATTGTTATCTACAGGGCAGAGGGAGTTTCTGCCCTTTTTACCCTTATCAGCAAATGCAAGGATTGTTGCTCCAATTACCAAGGGTGAAGTCCTGGTGGACAGCAGTGATGAAGGGGATGTTATCATCCTTCTTCTCTTTTATGATGACCATGATGTCTAGACAATCATCATCCGGGATGTCTCTGTTCATACCCTCCGTATGGACTAGGACGTGCATGTTTGACAGATGTCTAGTAATCTCTTGTTTGCGCCTTCGATTCCTTTCTTCCACCTCCGGGTATGGAATCAAGACTTCCTTTCCTTTAACCGGTATCGGCTTTAGGAAATAACATATCCACCACATGGGCAGGAACATTTAATGAAGGTCGTACAGGCTTAGCCTTTATAGGTCTAGGCAACCGCCTTGAAGATGAAGGAACCTGTTTGTGCTTGTGAGGGTTCCTATGACCGGACCCAAAAGAGTAGCCTAATCCGGCTATCCCTGTCTGACTGGGAACTTGAATTGGGAATTCAACTCCCTAATGATCCTTTCTTAACCCTTGTTCAGGTTGAAAATCCAAGGATATCATCTCTTGACTTTCTGATATTACCTCGGCAAAAACTCCGGGTATCTGAGGTGGCGCCCCAATGGTTTGATAGTGAGTGTTACTCACCTCAAGGGCCTGGAAGCTGACAGGCTCAATTTCTACATTGAAACTGGTGAATGGTATGTCACTTTATACAAGACATTTTGGCTTAGCATTAATAGTGACCAGACTATTGATGAAGGGTGAATGGGACGGCTCCAGCCATATGAATCCGCGGTCTTCCCAAAAGTAGGTTGTATCCCATAGTTATCTTATAATGCCCCTGTATCTATACTCCCACGGTATCTGATATTGTGCTTACTACTAGTCCATGTATATAACACATTCAAATATATATGCCCATGATATCTGATTAAATGCTTATTTCTAATTGAGTGACTATCCAATTTATAACCAAATGAAATTCCCATAGATCCGAGATTCACAGTATCCCATAACAAATAACAATTCACTGGAGAACTATTGTTGTGTTTGGATACCCTCACTTGGATGTATGAACTGTATTTGTGAATAGTATCTATTTATCTAAAATTCAGAGTATAAATAATAACATGAACAATACATATTACCAATACCCTTACTGAGATGTATAGTCTATATCATGTGAATTATACTATCGTATCGATGGTACCTATCTATACGAAATCAAGAGTATCAACAACAACATGAATAGTCCATGATGTCAATACCATCACTCAGATAAATAGTTCCCAAGGATCTCAAACTATATTGAAAATTCTAATTACATCTATATATGTAAGAAAACACGGTTGCATAAATAATAGATGTTATATATATATATATATATATATATATATATATATATATATATATATATATATATATATATATATATATAAGGTTCGATTACATGATTCTTCATACATAATTTCTTATTACAAAGTATTACATTCAACTAGACAGTAATATAAACTAATCTAAGTAGGGACGATTCCCTTTATTAACTCCAGAAGTGCCAGGATTACCATCTAATACTGCAAAGGGAATAATTTGCAAGGGAGAGCTGTGACATGCCCAACAGGTTCTATACTTATAACAATATATTATTTGAAGAAGTATAACAATTCAAAATTTTACTGATTGTTGCTACCATTTTTGGAATTTCTTTTTCAACCATTTCAGGACTTTTTATTTTTGTCAGTCACAAAGACTTAGAAACTTTGTTTAGATATGAGATAGGGGATCAACCTATTCAATATCCTAGAAGTATGCATCTCATCCTAATAGTGCTCACATGCACTAAACGTCAATATTTTAACTAACCAAGCATCGAATCCGTTTTCAGGATACACAACTTCAGTATAGGATGTCTTACCAAAGCAATTTGGTTTGAAACAACAATTTATGCTCAAAAAACAATATCATATGAATAAACAATTGTGACTTCTTTTTATATATAGGTTAAAGCACGAAATTTGTATGATGTTGTACTACTATATGAGTACTATAACATTTATACTTGTCCAAACACAAAATCATCAACAGTAGTAAAAGAAATCATGGTCAAAATGCTCCATAGACCACGACCGACTGAAACCTAGAAACTCAAGAACACCTATAGCGACACTTCCTGTCACTATAGGGCTTTAGCGACAGATAAAAATTGTTTTTTTAAAAATTAATTAATAAAAATTAGAAATAATTAATAAATAACTATAAATAGATATAAAAACAATTTTAAAATATATATTATGTTATTATAATTAACTTTTGATATTTTTATATATATTCAATAAATATTTTATTTTATTTAGATATTATTAATAATTAAGTTAATAATAAATTAATTAGAATAATTACTTATAAATAATAAATAATTATTGAAAAATATTATTATTGATATAAAAATCATAATAAATGGTTATAAATTATTTAAAAATAGTAAGCAAGGTTTTTATAAAAATTCTAAGTAAATACTAATTATTTAGAAATAGAAATAAATAATTTAAAAATTATATAAAGGATAAATAAATACTTAAAAATTATTATAAGCTTCTAGAAATTATTATAATGGATATATAAATTATCTAAAAATATAATAAAGCTTATAAATAAAATTTAGTTAATATATCAACTTATTTAATTCTTGTTAAGGTCATTGAATCAATATTTAATTCTTGTTAAGGTCATTTAATTCTAGGCCTAGTTGTTCGGGTGATCATTGGATCAATATTTCAAACTTGAGGTCTTGGGTTTGAATTTGTGCATCAGCATATTTTTTGGGATAAAGTTTAATATTGGTCACGTCAGCCCGTCCACATAAGATATGTACGTATATGTGTGTGTGTGTGTCTATATATATATATATACATATTCTTTTAAAAATTTCTTATCAAACTAAATAAAATATTAAACAAATCTCAACATTAAACTAAATATATATAAACTATATATGAATATTTTTATATATAAATATATATATATATATATATATATATATATATATATATATGTAAACAAATATTCATATACATATTTATAAATGTATCTCTAAATATTCATATAAAATTTTATAACAAATATTCATATCTAAATTTTATAAATTTTAGATGAAATATTTATAAATTTATAAATAAATATTTGTTTATAAAGTTTAAAGATAAATTTATATGAATATTTAGAGATAAATTTATATATATATATTAAAATATTCATACTACTACTACTACTACTACTACTACTACTGCTACTACTACTACTGCTAATAATAATAATAATAATAATAATAATAATAATAATAATAATAATAATAATAATAATAATAATAATAATAATAATAATAATAATAATAATAATAATAATAATAATAATAATAATAATGGGTTAAATGCTTTCTAAGTCACTATACTTTACGTCAACTTCTAAATGGGTCACATAACTTTTTTTTCTTACAGTCAACTCACTGTACTCGACTTTTCTAACACAAAGTTTAAAAAATCGTTAAAAGTTTTGACTTTAACGGAAAAAGACAGCTAAGTAGCTGAGTTATCCGTTAAAAAGATGATGTGGCATCCTTGTGTGATGTGGCAGTGATTATGTGGATTTTGAAGAATTTTTTATGAAAAAAATGAAAAATATATTTTAAAGTATAATATAAATTTAAAAAGTGTGCCAAAAAATAAGAAAATAAATTAAAAAATTATATTTAATTATTTTTGTAATTAATTTCAAATAAAATTTTATTTATAATTAAGCCATTTATAAAATATAAAATCCAAAAATATTCTAATTAAAATTAAGGGGAATGTGAAATATATTTAGGGGGAAATAAAAGAAAATTATAATAAAAAATAGAAAATTTAGCAAAAAATACATGGTAGAAATTAAAAAATAAAAAGAGTTATTTAGTTATTTTTGTAATTAATAGAAAATGTTTTCTTTATATAATTAATAAAAAATATACGTGAGGAAATTATAAAAATTATAAAATTAAAAATCTTATTAAATTCGAACATTAAAATTATAATTGAGTCAATTTTGTGATTTGTTTTCTTTTCTAACTAGGATAAATAAATTTGAACTGTTACATGCAAATAATTTTTATTTTAATTTTATCAAATAATTTTTATTGTAATTTTAGTTTTATCAAATAATTTTTATTTTAAAATTATACAAAATTTAAAATTTATAATTTAATTTAATCAAATTTAAGAAATAATCATTTTTATTAAAAAGAGCAGGAAATAAAGCATCCAATAACCTCCCATTTTCCCTCCCTGTTTTAAGATAGAGAAAATTGATTTTTTTAGAAAATTAATAATAAATATAATTATTTAAGAAATTATAAAATTAATTTATTCTTCTTCTTCGTTGATTCAAGTAGATCTAGATCTGCTAACACTACTTAGAGACACTACTTAAGGACCGAGAATTAGGAGGAGATAACCATGGGAATATCAGTGGCAATGAAGGGTGTGGCGATGGCGGTGGAAATACAAATGGTGGTAGATCAGGTGGTGGCGGTGGTGAAGGAACTGGTGGAGGTGGAGAAAGGACTAGCGACGGCGGAGGGGATGGGGATGGTGGAGGTGAAGATGCTACTAGATGCGGTGGAGGGGAAGCAATGACTAGTGGGGGTGATAAAGAGATTATTAGTGGTGTAGAGGGTGAAGGGAGAGGATTATTACTTCTTCTGCTACTACTACTCCTTGATCTTCTATTTTTATTATTGCTCCCTAATCTTCTCTCTAAGTAGTGTTAGCAGACACTACGGTGTTTTATAATGTACTTAATTATATTTATAAATATTTAAATAAATTTATTTGTTAATAATTAAAAAAATATTGAATATATTTTTTTATTTATTTTCTTATTTTTTTGGGCTAACTTTTCTTATTTATATTATTATATTTGTAAATAATTAAACAAAAATTTATTTGATATTAATTACAAAAATAATTAAATATATTTTTCATTTATTTTCTTATTTTGACAAACTTTTATAATTTATATTATTATTTTTAAAGAATTAAATAAAAATTTATCTGGTATTAATTACAAAAATAATTAAATATATTTTTTATTTATTTTCTTATTTTTTGGCTAACTTTTTTAATTTATTTTGACATATGTTGTTTTATTTAGAATAAATCTTTCATTTTCTCAATAAATTATTTTCTCAATTTCCACGTAAGAAAGCCACATGGGATGATTTGTTCCACATAAGAATTTTTTTTACATGTATCCAGCTGATGTAGACATTTTCATTAAAAGTCAATAAACTTAATGGATAATAATAATAATATTAGTACTACTACTATAACAACAACAACAACAACAACAACAACAACAACAATAATAATAATAATAATAATAATAATAATAATAATAAGAATTGATTGCCAGGTAGCTGAGGCTCGGGTAAGTAGGTTGTGTGTGAAGGCCCAGGAATGCATGATAACAGACAGATGGTTGAATTTGGCGTCCCTAATGCTTACCTCTGCTGATTTAATATTTTCTAAAGCCTCTGAAAAAGGTTAACTTTACACTGCTTAATCATAAATGTATCACATTATTAATCATTTTGGAATATGTTCTTTGTTTTTGTGCACAATTACTTTTATGTTAATCATGTCATAGCCTATAGGACTCAGCAGTTCCTAAAGCCTAATTTGTTGTTCTTTACAGGTTGTTGCTTTCTCCAATACCTTTTTAAAAATTTGAGATACGAGCTAAGCTATTTATTGATTTTTATCCAGATCCTGAATGTGTCTTCACAGTCATTTTCAATCTTGTTAAGAAGTCTGACAGTCTGGATGAAGCACTAGAGATGGCTAATGTTAATGCACCTTTTCTATACATGAGTTTTGATCAATTTGGGGATTAATTTAGACCCATTAATTGATTGAATTTGTATTAAATTAAAAGTGCATTTGATAGTCTATTTCAAGGAGATTAATAGAGAGTAATATATGATTCAAGTAGGAATTATATATTATGTTTTAATTGTATCCAAATTGGGGAATATGAAAAGGTTCATTGTTGTTTAAGAAAACTATTTTAGTAGGAATAAAACTATTTAATACTTTATAAGTATATGTGAAATAGTTTAATTCACTAGTGGTGCTAAAGGAAAGGCTTGGACTTGGTCGCAATGACGTGGTGCAAAGCACCACCCGCCCGCGCCCGCGTCCCGCGACCCGGGGGCCGGGTTCGGGTCGCAAAGTCGCATTGGCGCTTTAGGCGCACTTTGCACTTCGCACGTACGTATCGTCGCTAGGAGCCTCGCCCGAGCCAAGAGCCATCTTTTTATCTTGAACCAGATTCATTGAACCTTTAATTATTATGGATACAAAATAAACTGATTTGTAATTAATTCATTATTTACTTTGTAAACTGATGTCTTAATTAACAATTCAGTTTTGGAAAACTGAACAGTCTTGCTATTGCATCTTCTTCCTGCAAATCAACTTTTACAAAGTAGCATAAAATAAAGATTTTTAGTGAGTTGCTATCACTGAAAAAGTAGAAAAGACTTGACATATATCCTGGAGGTGAATTGCTAGTAGCCTTTAGCAAACCTTAGTGGTAAAGGGCAATAAACACCTTAAGGACAGGGAATACCCGTGTCAATTTCTTACTCTCTGTATTTCATATTTTCTTTTCAATCTTAAGGTGTTTATAAGAAATGGATACAGAGTCTTTCAAAATCATGAACCAGGATTTTGTCAAGCTCGATCGTTTTGACGGAAATAACTTTAGTCGTTGGCAAGATAAACTGAAGTTTCTACTCACAGTTTTGAAGATAGCATATGTTCTGGACCCTAATCTTCAGCCTATTCCAGAAGATCCCAAACCAGTAGAAGGCCAGCAGCCAGATAATGATGCCATCGAAGTACTGAAAGAGCAAAGAATGAAAAGGACTGAAGATGAGGAACTTGCTCGTGGACATATCCTCAACACGCTGTCGGATCGTCTCTACGATTTCTATAGTAACATTCAGTCACCAAGGGAGTTATGGGAGGCTTTGGAATTCAAATATAAGGCTGAGGAAGAAGGTACAAATAAATATTTAGTATCTAAATATTTTGATTATAAAATGGTTGATAACAAACCTATTTTGGAGCAAGTGCATGAGCTCCAGGTTATTGTTAATAAGTTGAGGGTCCTTAAAATTATCTTGCCTGAAACTTTCCAAGTTGGAGCGATAATTAAAAAATTACCTCCATCTTGGAAAGATTTTGCTAAAAAGTTGATGCATAAATCTGAGGATGTTTCCTTGGATCAAATTCAGAAGCATCTTCGTATTGAGGAAGAGGCCCGAAAACGCGATGCTAAGAATTTGATTCAAGGTCAGTCTAATGTAAACTATTTGGAGGCAAGATCATTTAAAGGGAAAGGACCTGGAGTTAAAAAAGATAATCATAAGTTCAAGCATCCTGGACAGAAAAATAAAAAATCTGATCCTAATAAAAGAAAGGGTAAGTGTCATGTTTGTGGAGAAACTGGACACTATGCCAGAGAATACAAACAACGCAAAAGTGGCTCCGCTAACATGGTTGAGGAGAACCTTGTTGCCATGGTATCTGATCTTAGTCTTGATGTGACTATGATTTCTGAAGTTAACATGGTAAATGAGCCGAATGGATGGTGGTTGGACTCTGGAGCTACTGTCCATATTTGTAATAATCGAGAAATGTTTAAAACATTTGAAGAGATTATTGGACAAGAAGTTTAGATGGGAAACAGTTCAGTGGCTAAAGTTGATGGAAAAGGAACTGTGGAAGTGAATTTCACCTCTGGGAAGAAGCTAACATTGCTGAATGTGTTGTTTGTGTCAGAAATTAGAAAGAATTTAATTTCTGTTGACCTTTTAGATAGGAAAGGTTTTAAAATTTCTGTTGAGTCCGACAAAGTCATTCTTTCAAAGAATGGTGTTTTTGTTGGAAAGGGTTATGCTTGTAATGGAATGTATAAATTATCTATCAATAAGAACAATTCTGTTTCTGCTTATATCACTTGTGCAATTTCTTTATGGCACAGTCGATTAGGACATATAAATTCAAAGAATTTAAAAAATATGCATGCAATGAAATTGATTGATATTGGCAATACTGAACTTGAGAAATGTGAAGTTTGTGTTAAATCAAAAATTGTGAGGAAACCTTTTCCAAATGTTCATAGAGAATCACAATTATTAGATTTAATACATACTGATATCTGTGAGTTAAATGGAATATTGACAAGGGGTGGAAAACGATATTTCATTACTTTTATAGATGATGCTAGCAGATATTATAATGTGTATTTGTTGAGAACAAAAGATGAGGCGTTTAACTCATTAAAAAAATATAAATTAGAAGTAGAAAATCAACTTGAGAAGAAGATTAAAATTCTACGTTCTGATAGAGGCATGGAATATTGTTTGAATGCTTTTGATGCATTTTGTGAAGAAAATGGCATTATACATCAAACAAGTGCAGCATATACACCTCAACAAAATGGTTTAGCAGAAAGAAAAAATCGTGTGTTTCATGATATGATTAATTGTATGTTAAATCATGCTTGTTTGCCAAATAATTTATGGGGTGAAGCTCTTCTAACTGCATGTCATATTTTAAATAGGATTCCTAGTACTGTTATTAAAACTAGTCCTTATGAAATATGGAAAGGCAGAAAACCTAATATAAATTATTTTAAAGTGTGGGGGTGTATAGCTTATTTTCGAGTTCCTGATCCTAAAAGGACTAAGTTAGGAGCTAGAGCTATTAGAAGTATATTTGTTGGATATGCTGAAAATAGTAAAGCATACAGGCTTCTTGATTTAGAGTCTAATGTTATAACTGAGTCAAGGGATGTTGAATTTTTTGAAAATAAATTCTCAAAAGATGTTGAGAATGTGGATATGCCTAAATTTGATGAGCCTAGAGGTCCTATAAGGTCTAATGTTGAGGTTGAAGAACCTAGTGTTCCAATTCAACCAAGTGGACCTAGAAGGAGTACTAGAGCTAGAAAAGATAAAGATTTAGGTGATGATTTCATTTCATCACAATCTCTATTATTTTTGGTAGAAGGAGACCAAAATGATGAGGTGGTAAATGAAATACCCTATGTATATAGTCTTGAGACTGATCCTAAATCGTTTAAAGAAGCTATGGCTTTTAGGGATGCTGCCTTTTGGAAGGAAGCTGTAAATGATGAAATGGATTCAATCTTGGGAAATAATACTTGGGTATTGACAGATTTACCTAGAGGTTCTGAATCTATAGGTTGCAAATGGGTTTTTAGAACAAAGTACAACACTAACGGTACTATTTCTGCTTTTAAAGCAAGATTAGTAGCAAAAGGTTTTAGACAAGTAGAAGGTATTGACTATTTTGATACTTATTGTGACGCCCCCAAATCCAGGTACTTGAAACCCGAACTCGGTGCTTCACGATATCATTTCTATGAGTGGAATAATTCTAATAATAATAACAATAATATAGATTTTCAAACTTAATTTACATATTATCAGAGTTTAGTTCCCAAGTACGAAACCTTTAACATTCTTACATGATCATAATAATAATATTTATTATTCTTATCATAAAGTCAGACTATTACATAAAATAGCTTAAACATTTAGTCAGCAACTTTCCCTTTCCCCTTGTTCTTGGCAGATCCTTCGGTTTGTTCACACTTAGCTGAAAACATTTACAATTAAGCAAGAATGAGCATTCGAGTGCCCAGCAAGTAATAACAACAATAATGATTAACTGAAAGGATTAAATGTTTTCTTTGAAAGATACTTCTACAACGGATCGACAGTTGTGAAGTAAGCTGAACTAATAATTAACAACATGTCATTTTGATTTCAAATTTTTGAAACTACGTATTGACTATAAATGAGAATCAGTTGACAGACTATGTACATTATTTTATATTTTTGAAAAGGTTTAAATAGAACTTCATCTGTAAACCGTCATTACTTACGGGCACGGGGGGTGATCAGCCCGTTATGCCCTGTATTGATCAATACTACATTGCTAGAACGATATTATCGTTCATCCTTTGTCCGCCGTAGCGCATAAAAATTTCCCATAATTGGGATGTTCATAACAGTCTTGAATCCATACCAAAACAATTCGGTTGGATAAGTTTTATCTTGTTCAACAACAACTTTAGATATGTGTCTAGCTGGATCAAATAGCTTAGACAACTTTTATTTCAAGGTATATATACTAAGCACTATAAGTATGTATCAACATGTGATAAAATATAATGATTATCCAAGTGGGGACACTTGTATAACCATGTTATAGAAATTAACGAAAAGAATAAATAACTTGATCAATATTAACAGGATAAAGGAAATTGTACAACAATTATGTCTTAATAACTTGCTTATATAGAATCATTGCATAAGTATATACAAAGGTTGAAATATTTGAACAGTTCAGATATTATCTTACGCAATGTCCTTAGCATAAAGTAAATGCAAAGGGTTAGATACTTGCCTTGTCTGCTGCTTACACAACTTAGATATATCTTTTCTATCAAGTCCTATCATTAAATAGATCATTGTCTGATTAGAATAATATATTATACATAATACTGCTTATTGCAGTCAGCACATTCCTAATCACATTGTCACATAACTTTAACACCATTGAATCACAAATAAACAGTTATACAGTCAATCTAGCTAAGTCTAGATCAATTTCTAAAACATGTCGGTCTACCGACAACTTTATTGGGTAAATATTGAGTCTATGACTCTATATAATTATACAATATCCACTTAGATATCTTAAACAACCGCTATACCATTTTTCATGGCCTTATAATAATTATAAAATAATTATTACCATTTACCATAATTTTTGAAATATCTGAATCATTGTTAAATGATTTAAATATCAAACAATTATTAATGAAACCATTAATATTAATTTATCATTATCCAAATATTAAAAGTTATTAATTACAACTTAAA
Organism: Panax japonicus; assembly: GCA_020205505.1. NCBI lineage: Eukaryota > Viridiplantae > Streptophyta > Magnoliopsida > Apiales > Araliaceae > Panax > Panax japonicus. Next base: position 32,031,350 of record CM035110.1, on the reverse strand, counting down.
ATATTTTTAATTCACTTGCATCCTTTTTAAATGATTTTTAAATAATAAAACCCTTTTTAAACTAGTTTATTTAATATATTTATTAAATAAATTTAATATCATTAATCATTAAATAAATATCATTAATATTAAATTATTAATGAAATTATCCTTTAAATATTAAAAGTTATAATTTATAACTTAAAATATCTTTAAATACTTTATTTTCATTTAAAATGATTATTATAATATTAAAATCATTTTTAAACTAAATTATTTAATATAATTATTAAATAACTTTAATATCATTAATAATAATTAATTAATGAAATTTAGCTTTAAATATTAAAAGTTATATTTTATAACTAAAAATATTTTAAAATATCTTATTCTTATTTAAAATGATTTTTAATTTAATAAAATCATTTTTAATTCATTTATTTAATTTATTTAATAAATAACTTAGTTATCATTAATATTAATTTATTAATGAAAATTATCACTTAATATTAAAAGTTATCAAAAATAACTTAAATTATTTTCTTATACCATAATATAATTTTAAATGATTTTTCAAATATTAAAATCATTTTTAAATAATTTATTTAATATTATAATTAAATATTTTTAATATTCCAAAAATATTAAATATTTATGAAATATATTTAAAATAATTAAAAATTAATTTTTAGAATTTAAAATAATTTTTAATAATTTATTTTGTATTTTTAATAATTAAAAACTATTTTTTTATATTTATTTAATAATTTCCGGAAAATAAATAAAATCTGTCGCTAAAGACCACCTATAGCGACAGAACCGTCGCTATAGGTGTTCTTCATGTTCTTGAGTTGTTCATAGCAGTTCGCAGGTATCACGTTTGACCACGATTTCCGGTCAGATCATGATGTTAATGGACATGTTATGAGTCACATATTGTAGTACTAATGTACTACTACAAGATCCAACAACAAATGTGCTTATAACATGTATAACCAACGAGATCTGAGCCCTTAAAGTGGCTGTCAGACCTGTTCTTCATTTTATGGGTTTTCCAGAAATGAAGAACAGCTCGTAATACCTACTTTGGGCTTCCACAACTTGCAAGATATGATCTGTTTTAGTGATTCAAAAGTTGCAGTATATAAAACACATGTAGCACTATAGATCCATCACAAAACATCACTAAAACAACAATAGAATAGCCAGATTCGACATGGTCAAACCATGTCAGTCATCGCATTCTTGAGTTTTCTGGGTTTTCCAGAAAACTCAATTCGTGATCATCTGCCTTGGTTTGACCAACCACTGATTTCGATACATTAATGAAATAAGTAATATTAAGGCATGATTAGGTAGTATAACAAACATACTACAATCTAAATATAAGAACCATAACGATACATCAAAACACTGTCAGATACAAGCCCTTGAAGAACCTGTCAGACTCTTGTTCTTAGTTTCTGGGCTACCCAAAAATTACCCGGTCAATGCCGGTCAACGGTCTTTGACCGATTATAACTTAAAATATACACATCCCACGATCCTGATTCCACTTTTAGACTAAAGGTATTACAACATACTACCAGATCATAGCTTAAAAACACAAAAACACATAACAGGACAAGATCTATGGGACCTGACATTTGGTTGTCAGACCATATTTCTCACTTTTCCAGACTTTGCAAATTTTCAAATCCGAGACTCTAGATGTTATGGATCTAACATCTAACAACCCAGATCATCATTAGACACCATATATAACATGTATAACACAAAAAAACTAACATCTAACAACCGAATTTTGGCCAGAAATTGAGATAGGGTTTTATACATTTCTTGACCTATTTTGATTTCTATGCTTCTGATTTGCTAGGGATGAACGTGGGGCTGTGTTTGTGACTGATATATGAAGAAATTTTCGGAGGTTTGGAGTTGAGAGAGAATGGTTGAGTGTTTGACAAAAATGGCTTAGCAAAAATGAATTTCTCTCTCTCCAATCTCTTATATAGCAATGCTAGATTCATGCATTGGCTGAGTTGTTGCTTGTTGCTGGCATTAATGTGTCACATGAAGTGGTTGGGAGTTGTTTAACAACTCAACCTATTGTCAACACCTATAACTTAGGCTCTTTAATGCTTAAAAAAAATATGGTATTTTGGTCTTTTAATTTTTCCAATTAATGGCATTCTTGGCATTTGACAAACCCTTAGGGTTTGACCCTTAGGGTTTAACCCTAAGGTTTATTACATAGTATTTGTAGAATTTAGCAATTAGGGTTTGTCCCAAAAATAAATAAATAAGATTATTTTAGTTTATAAAATTTAAAAATTAAGATTGTTAATTAGATTAGGTTTATTAATTACGTTATACATGAATGTTAGGGTTTAGTACCCCAAATCATAATTACCCTTGCCAATTTGGCAATTAGTGTTCACAATTGTTAATAATTAGGGCTACTAAAATATATAATTAGAGTTTATATTAATTAAATTAGGGTTCTTGATATAAATTAATTTTTTATTTATATATGGACATTAGGGTATTATATCGTAATTAACTTTACCACTTGAATAAGTAGTGCTTAAAATTAACAATTAGGGTTCACATAAATATCGATTAGGGTTTCGATTTCACAATTAGGGTTTCGCGACAAAATTAGGGTTTCGCGATAAAATTAGGGTTTGGCCTAATTAGCGCTCCATGAAGTAATACGTAACCATATATTAGATAACACAGATATTTAATAATCTTACATTTTCCATTTAAATAGATAAATAGAGTCAAATCAATTAATGCTATGGTTTGGTTAATATACCGTAATTGACCAACCATCAACAGTACAATTTTTACAGTACATATTTATAGCACTGAAAAATCAAAATATAATTAATATTATATTATTATCCTCATACCTTGACAATAATCCAAAATTAAGCTTTGGATTCCATATCTGATTTATTCTTTCTATTTAACTTTAATAATTAAGGTAAAATTTACTTAATAACCTGAACAAAATTCATATAATGAAATAATCATTATAATTATTCTAAAATCATTTTATATATTATTTAAATAATATATACTTATACTTTCATAGAAAATAATTAATAAAACTTTTTCAATAAGGAATTAATTATTATTAAAAATATACTTTTTTAATAATCGATAATTCTAAATTTAATTTAATTGTAAATAATCATGTAATAAATATATTTTTATTTACCACATAAATACATATATACATTATCTTGTACAATTCCTCATCCTTAAATAAATAAATAAAAAATATACGCAAAATTTATGATTTATTTGTATCTAAAATATCAGGTTGTCACATTCACCCTCCCTTATAAAGATTCCGTCCCCGGAATCACCCCTTTAAAACCTATACCTACCAGGGTACATGACATTCACAATCGTTGCAAGTAGATTTTAATCACTTTGATCAGACTGATCTTTAACTTTTATTAAAAGCTTGTCTTTCTAATTATACGGAAATTTGATTTCTAAAGAAACTCAAATTCCTCCCTCAAAATTTTGTTATAAAATAATTTACTATAAATAGGAAAATCATATATAAGAAAAATAAAAATTATAAGAAAAGTACCTGGAGTTCCACTGCCAGCTGCCACCGTGTCTTGGACTGTCATGTTGAAGACTCGTGCGGTAGGTTTAGTCGGCTTGCTGGATGCAGTTGGTCCCATGATTGCCAAAGTTCCGCCGCTTTTCCCCATGTTCGCACTTGTTGCCTCCGCTTTTCTTTTCGGACAGTCTTTCACCTTATGTTCCTTTAATCCGCACATAAAACACCCACCTATTGACTTAGAATTGGGACAGTTAGGAGAAATATGGCCCTCCTGTCCGCACTTGAAACATGCAAATTTTCCCTTCAGACATTCTCCTAAATGATTTTTCCCACAATTCCCACATTGCACCAACGGCTTCTTATTTGCACCTTCTTGTTTGACTTGCACCCCACCAAAGTTGTTCACCTTCCTTTTATCCCTCATATTCCCAGTATTTGTTTCCCCCTTCCCAGTCCCCTCAACTTTACCCTTGTTCCTCCTTTCTTTGCTGTAAAGGCTCATGGCCTCACTCCCTTCCTCAGTAATAAGTGCTTTCTCCATGAGTGCTGCAAATGTAGGGATTTGCAACACTGCCACCTTGTTGTAGAGCCAGGATTTTAATCCCAGCTCAAACCTCCGCGCTTTTCAAGCCTCCGTATCAACTTGACGCGGGGCAAACCTGGCCAATTCATTAAATTTTGCAGCATATTCCGCAACAGACATATTCTCTTGTTTTAATTCAAGAAATTTTACTTCCATCCTAGCCTGCATACTAGATGAAAAGTAATTTTCGAAAAATAGTGTTTTAAACCTTTCCCAAGTAATTACACCTTCCCCAACCCTTGCCTGATTAGCTTCCCACCAAAAATTCGCCTCTCCCTTCATCATATAGGCAGCAAAAACCGTTTTCTGCTCCTCAGCCACCCTAACTATTACAAACGCTTTTTCGATTTCTTTAACCCAAGTTTGGGCTTCTACAGGGTCAGTTGTACCTCTAAATTCGGGAGGTCCTACAGCTTTGAAGTCCTTGAAGTTTGATAATCGATTGCCCTGTTGGTTCCCAGCGGCTGCTGTTCCTTGTTACATGGCTTGAGCTATCATATTTGCGAATTGCTGCATTGGATCTGGTTGTGGTTGTCCTTCAACATTGTTGACAGATTCTTCTGCCCTTTGATTACGATTTTGTCGTCGAGGCGGCATTATCTGGTTAAATAAAACATAATTTAACTTACATTCTAAACCTTATCATATAAGTTTAATATATATTAAAATTGTTACATTATCCAAACATGAGTTCATTTTCATTAATTCAAAGTAATTTACATAGCATAGTCCATACTACTATCCCTTTGTGACCACTAGAGTCGGGATTTACACTTTGATTAACACAAAAGTTGAGAATATTACATTACACAAACATACTAAGCACACATATAATATTTAAACAAACCTACACCACATAACCTATACTACCTATTCACTATGCCTTTTTCTTGATCGAGGACAACTCTTTGCTTGATGACCTTCTATCCCACAAATAAAACAAACACACTGCTTAGGATTGGGACACTGAGGAGAAAAATGTCCCCCATGTCCGCAATTGTAGCAAATATTTTCCCCTTTCCTGCACACGCCTTCATGCTTCTTGTCACATTTTGTACACTTTTCTATGTGTTTAAAGTTCCCTTGGTTGTTATCAGAATTACGATCATTCATTTTTCTTTTTCCTTTCTGGTTCAGAGCTGCACTTGACTTGTTACTTTTAGCTCCTATTTGGTCAATTTGGAATTTAAGCTTATCTTGTTCTTCCATTGTTTCAATTAATGCTTTTCGCAGTTGACTATTTAATAATTTTTCTATTTCCCACAACCGTTCCAAAGAGGAAACCTGGTCCCGCAGATTCTGCACTTCAGTTGATGCTTGGTCAGCTCCAACTTCAGTGTCTGAATCACTGTCGGTTAGTTCCACCATTTCTGGATCTGGTACGACATTCTCCACAATAACCACCTCATCAAGGTTACTTTCAGTTTGAGCCTCTATTTCAGCTTTTGGCTTGGATATCGGCTTCTTCTTTACGATCCAAGGGTATCCTAATCCTTTTTCACCTGGCATCTACACACACAAATTATCCTGATTAGCATAGAATATATACACATAACACATAAATGTTTTATATAAGTTATCTTTTAATTTGTTTGACGATGAATTTATCCGATTCATCTACCTTTAAACTCTATATGAGTTATTTATATTTTCAACGTTTTCCTCTGTTCTAAGGTTATAGCCTAAGGTCTAACCCACCTAAGGTTTCTAACCCTATAGCTCTGATACCATTCTGTGACGCCCCCAAATCCAGGTACTTGAAACCCGAACTCGGTGCTTCACGATATCATTTCTATGAGCGGAATAATTCTAATAATAATAACAATAATATAGATTTTCAAACTTAATTTATATATTATCAGAGTTTAGTTCCCAAGTACGAAACCTTTAACATTCTTACATGATCATAATAATAATACTTATTATTCTTATCATAAAGTCAGACTATTACATAAAATAGCTTAAACATTTAGTCAGCAACTTTCCCTTTCCCCTTGTTCTTGGCAGATCCTTCGGTTTGTTCACACTTAGCTGAAAACATTTATAATTAAGCAAGAATGAGCATTCGAGTGCCCAGCAAGTAATAACAACAATAATGATTAACTGAAAGGATTAAATGTTTTCTTTGAAAGATACTTCTACAACGGATCGACAGTTGTGAAGTAAGCTGAACTAATAATTAACAACATGTCATTTTGATTTCAAATTTTTGAAACTACGTATTGACTATAAATGAGAATCAGTTGACAGACTATGAACATTATTTTATATTTTTGAAAAGGTTTAAACAGAACTTCATCTGTAAACCGTCATTACTTACGGGCACGGGGGGGTGATCAGCCCGTTATGCCCTGTATTGATCAATACTACATTGCTAGAACGATATTATCGTTCATCCTTTGTCCGCCGTAGCGCATAAAAATTTCCCATAATCGGGATGTTCATAACAGTCTTGAATCCATACCAAAACAATTCGGTTGGATAAGTTTTATCTTGTTCAACAACAACTTTAGATATATGTCTAGCTGGATCAAATAACTTAGACAACTTTTATTTCAAGGTATACATACTAAGCACTATAAGTATGTATCAACATGTGATAAAATATAATGATTATCCAAGTGGGGACACTTGTATAACCATGTTATAGAAATTAACGAACAGAATAAATAACTTGATCAATATTAACAGGATAAAGGAAATTGTACAACAATTATGGCTTAATAACTTGCTTATACAGAATCATTGCATAAGTATATACAAAGGTTGAAATATTTGAACAGTTCAGATATTATCTTACGCAATGTCCTTAGCATAAAGTAATTGCAAAGGGTTAGATACTTGCCTTGTCTGCTGCTTACACAACTTAGATATATCTTTTCTATCAAGTCCTATCATTAAATAGATCATTGTCTGATTAGAATAATATATTATACATAATACTGCTTATTGCAGTCAGCACATTCCTAATCACATTGTCACATAACTTTAACACCATTGAATCACAAATAAATAGTTATACAATCAATCTAGCTAAGTCCAGATCAATTTCTGAAACATGTCGGTCTACCGACAACTTTATTGGGTAAATATCGAGTCTATGACTCTATATAATTATACAATATCCACTTAGATATCTTAAACAACCGCTATAACATTTTTCATGGCCTTATAATAATTATAAAATAATTATTACCATTTACCATAATATTTGAAATATCTGAATCATTGTTAAATGATTTAAATATCAAACAATTATTAATGAAACCATTGCCAAAATATTAAAGTCATTAATAATAACTTAAAATAGTTTTAAAACATTTATAATACCTTTAAATGATTTCTAAAACAATTAAAATCATTATTAAATACTTACCATTAATATTAATTTATCATTATCCAAATATTAAAAGTTATTAATTACAACTTAAAATATTTTTAATTCACTTGCATCCTTTTTAAATGATTTTTAAATAATAAAACCCTTTTTAAACTATTTATTTAATATATTTATTAAATAAATTTAATATCATTAATCATTAAATAAATATCATTAATATTAAATTATTAATGAAATTATCCTTTAAATATTAAAAGTTATAATTTATAACTTAAAATATCTTTAAATAATTTATTTTCATTTAAAATGATTATTATAATATTAAAATCATTTTTAAACTAAATTATTTAATATAATTATTAAATAACTTTAATATCATTAATAATAATTAATTAATGAAATTTAGCTTTAAATATTAAAAGTTATATTTTATAACTAAAAATATTTTTGAATACCTTATTCTTATTTAAAATGATTTTTAATTTAATAAAATAATTTTTAATTCATTTATTTAATTTATTTAGTAAATAACTTAGTTATAATTAATATTAATTTATTAATGAAAATTATCACTTAATATTAAAAGTTATCAAAAATAACTTAAATTATTTTCTTATACCATAATATAATTTTAAATGATTTTTCAAATATTAAAATCATTTTTAAATAATTTATTTAATATTATAATTAAATATTTTTAATATTCCAAAAATATTAAATATTTATGAAATATATTTAAAATAATTAAAAATTAATTTTCATAATTTAAAATAATTTTTAATAATTTATTTTGTATTTTTAATAATTAAAAACTATTTTTTTATATTTATTTAATAATTTCCAGAAAATAAATAAAATCTGTCGCTAAAGACCACCTATAGCGACAGAACCGTCGCTATAGGTGTTCTTCATGTTCTTGAGTTGTTCATAGCAGTTCGCAGGTATCACGTTTGACCACGATTTCCGGTCAGATCATGATGTTAATGGACATGTTACGAGTCACATATTGTAGTACTAATGCACGACTACAAGATCCAACAACAAATGTGCTTATAACATGTATAACCAACGAGATCTGAGCCCTTAAAGTGGCTGTAGAACCTGTTCTTCATTTTCTGGGTTTTCCAGAAATGAAGAACAGCTCGTAATGCCTACTTTGGGCTTCCACAACTTGCAAGATATGATCTGTTTTAGTGATTCAAAAGTTGCAGTATATAAAACACATGTAGCACTATAGATCCATCACAAAACATCACTAAAACAACAATAGAATAGCCAGATTCGACACGGTCAAACCATGTCAGTCATCGCGTTCTTGAGTTTTCTGGGTTTCCAGAAAACTCAATTCGTGATCATCTGCCTTGGTTTGACTAACCACTGATTTCGATACATTAATGAAATAAGTAATATTAAGGCATGATTAGGTAGTATAACAAACATACTACAATCTAAATATAAGAACCATAACAATACATCAAAACACTGTCAGATACAAGCCCTTGAAGAACCTGTCAGACGCTTGTTCTTAGTTTCTGGGCTACCCAGAAATTACCCGGTCAATGTCGGTCAACGGTCTTTGACCGATTATAACTTAAAATATACACATCCCACGATCCTGATTCCACTTTCAGACTAAAGATATTACAGCATACTACCAGATCATAGCTTAAAAACACAAAAACACATAACAGGACGAGATCTATGGGACCTGACATTTGGTTGTCAGACCATATTTCTCACTTTTCCAGACTTTGCAAATCTTCAAATCCGAGACTCTAGATGTTATGGATCTAACATCTAACAACCCAGATCATCATTAGACACCATATATAACATGTATAACACAAAAAAACTAACATCTAACAACCGAATTTTGGCCAGAAATTGAGATAGGGTTTTATACCTTTCTTGACCGATTTTGATTTCTATGCTTCTGATTTGCTAGGGATGAATGTGGGGCTGTGTTTGTGACTGATATATGAAGAAATTTTCGGAGGTTTGGGGTTGAGAGAGAATGGTTGAGTGTTTGACAAAAATGGCTTAGCAAAAATGAATTTCTCTCTCTCCAATCTCTTATATAGCCATGCTAGATTCATGCATTGGCTGAGTTGTTGCTTGTTGCTGGCATTGATGTGTCACATGAAGTGGTTGGGAGTTGTTTAACAACTCAACCTATTGTCAACCCCTATAACTTAGGCTCTTTAATGCTTTAAAAAAATGGTATTTTGGTCTTTTAATTTTTCCAATTAATGGCATTCTTGGCATTTGACAAACCCTTAGGGTTTGACCCTTAGGGTTTAACCCTAAGGTTTATTACATAGTATTTGTAGAATTTAGCAATTAGGGTTTGTCCCAAAAATAAATAAATAAGATTATTTTAGTTTATAAAATTTAAAAATTAAGATTATTAATTAGATTAAGTTTATTAATTACGTTATACATGAATGTTAGGGTTTAGTACCCCAAATCATAATTACCCTTGCCAATTTGGCAATTAGTGTTCACAATTGTTAATAATTAGGGCTACTAAAATATATAATTAGAGTTTATATTAATTAAATTAGGGTTCTTGATATAAATTAATTTTTTATTTATATATGGACATTAGGGTATTATATCGTAATTAACTTTACCACTTGAATAAGTAGTGCTTAAAATTAACAATTAGGGTTCACAGAAATATCAATTAGGGTTTCGATTTCACAATTAGGGTTTCGCGACAAAATTAGGGTTTCGCGACAAAATTAGGGTTTGGCCTAATTAGCGCTCCATGAAGTAATACGTAACCATATATTAGATAACACAGATATTTAATAATCTTACATTTTCCATTTAAATAGATAAATAGAGTCAAATCAATTAATGCTAGGGTTTGGTCAATATACCATAATTGACCAACCATCAACAGTACAATTTTTACAGTACATATTTATAGCACTGAAAAATCAAAATATAATTAATATTATATTATTATCCTCATACCTTGACAATAATCCAAAATTAAGCTTTGAATTCCATATCTGATTTATTCTTTCTATTTAACTTTAATAATTAAGGTAAAATTTACTTAATAACCTGAACAAAATTCATATAATGAAATAATCATTATAATTATTCTAAAATCATTTTATATATTATTTAAATAATATATACTTATACTTTCATAGAAAATAATTAATAAAACTTTTTCAATAAGGAATTAATTATTATTAAAAATATACTTTTTTAATAATCGATAATTCTAAATTAAATTTAATTGTAAATAATCATGTAATAAATATATTTTTATTTACCACATAAATACATATATACATTATCATGTACAAATCCTCATCCTTAAATAAATAAATAAAAAAAAAATTATACGCAAAATTTATGATTTATTTGTATCTAAAATATCAGGTTGTCACACTTATGCACCGGTAGCACGAGTTACTTCCATTTGAATTCTTTTTGCCTTAGCTTCATTGTATGATCTTTATGTTCATCAAATGGATGTAAAGACTGCATTTTTGAAAGGCAATTTGAATGAGGAAGTATATATGGAACAACCCGAAGGGTTTGTTGCTCCCGGTAATGAGGCTAAAGTATGCAAATTAGTTAAATCTCTTTATGGTCTAAAACAGGCACCAAAACAGTGGCACGAGAGATTTGATGCTGCTATTATAAACTTTGGGTTTAAATATAATAGTGCAGATAGGTGCATATACTACAAAACCACTTCTGATTATATGGTGATAGTCTGTTTGTACGTAGATGATATGTTGATCATCAATACGAATATGGTTGGAGTAAATGAGACTAAAATGTATTTATCCTCTGTCTTTAAGATGAAAGACTTAGGTGAAGAAGATACTATTTTAGGAATCAAAGTTAAAAAACATAGTGGGGGTTATGTTTTGAATCAATCTCACTATATTGAAAAGATATTAACTAAGTTTAGTCATCTCGAGTTCAAGGAGGTGAATACTCCTTTTGAGAATGGAGTTAAACTCAAAGAAAATGAGGGTAGAGTTATTGCACAGCTAGAATACGCAAGTGCTATTGGTACCCTTATGTATGCTATGCATTGTACTCGACCAGATATTTCTTTTGCATTTTCTAAACTTAGTAGATATACGAGCAGTCCTAGTATTGATCATTAGAAAGCTATTGGAAGGGTACTTGGATATCTAAAAAGAACCAGTGGCATAGGACTGTTCTACTATAAATTCCCTAGTGTTTTGGAGGGATACTCTGATGCAAACTGGATTAATAGTGTGGGAGATAATAAATCTACAAGTGGGTGGATTTTCACTCTTGCCAGTGGTGCTGTTTCTTGGGCAAGCAAGAAACAGACATGTATTTCTCACTCTACTATGGAGTCAGAGTTTATAGCTTTGGCTCAAGCAGGAAAAGAGGCTGATTGGATTAGAAATATGTTGTTAGACATAGATCTATGGCCAAATCCAATGCCTCCAATTTCACTATATTGTGATAGTGAAGCTACACTAACCATTCTGAGACATATTGGTCTAAGACATGAATTTGTGAGACAATTGATACATGATGGTATCATAACTATTGTCTATGTGAAGTCAAGTAAAAACTTGGCTGATCCACTTACTAAACCTCTAACGAGAGATTTAATAAGTTTGACTACACGAGATATGAGACTTAAACCATTCTGAGCCAAGGGTGATGGGAACCCAACCTATTACTAGGTTACCCCTAGTTTATAGGTTCAATGGAAAAAACAAGTCACAGTTGTTGGCTGTGTTACTATCAATTTGGTCTCATATGTAGTATATGATAGTAACGTCTGTTGCACGACCGAGGATGAGTTATGCTCTTAACAAAGTGTTGCACTTATAGCAACAGGAGTGCTAGAGAAACATTTTGCCTATATGAACTAGAAGTGTAGCCGCTTCTTATAGAGAGTTATGGTTTACTCTCTTAGAGGTTCAAGAAACAGGATATTGCGCATTGCTTTAATAGCGCAAAGTGATTGCTATGCTCACCGTAAAAGTGGTTTTATATGTGTATGATAACTCCGGTCATATCATTTGAAATAAAGGTTCAATCTACGGACACCATCTATTTTGATATGGCTTTGAGTTGTTTATACTAAAAGAAGGTTCAATGTTCGTCATACCTTCTATTATGCATACAAACCTTAGAGTTGATAAATAAAGAATTGTTTGAAGAAAAGTAGTTTTCAAACAAGTGGGGGATTGTTAATGCACCTTTTCTATACATGAGTTTTGATCAATTTGGGGATTAATTTAGACCCATTAATTGATTGAATTTGTATTAAATTAAAAGTGCATTTGATAGTCTATTTCAAGGAGATTAATAGAGAGTAATATAAGATTCAAGTAGGAATTATATATTATGTTTTAATTGTATCCAAATTGGGGAATATGAAAAGGTTCATTGTTGTTTAAGAAAACTATTTTCTTAAGTCCCACATTGAGTAGAAATAAAACTATTTAATACTTTATAAGTATATGTGAAATAGTTTAATTCACTAGTGGTGCTAAAGGAAAGGCTTGGACTTGTTCGCAATGACGTGGTGCAAAGCACCACCCGCCCGCGCCAGCGTCCCGCGACCCGGGGGCCGGGGGCCGGGTTCGGGTCGCAAAGTCGCATTGGCGCTTTAGGCGCACTTTGCACTTCGCACGTACGCATCGTCGCTAGGAGCCTCGCCCAAGCCAAGAGCCATCTTTTTATCTTGAACCAGATTCATTGAACCTTTAATTATTATGGATACAAAATAAACTGATTTGTAATTAATTCATTATTTACTTTGTAAACTGATGTCTTAATTAACAATTCACTTTTGGAAAACTGAACAGTCTTGCTATTGCATCTTCTTCCTGCAAATCAACTTTTACAAAGTAGCATAAAATAGAGATTTTCAGTGAGTTGCTATCACTGAAAAAGTAGAAAAGACTTGACATATATCTTGGAGGTGAATTGCTAGTAGCCTTTAGCAAACCTTAGTGGTAAGGGGCAATAAACACCTTAAGGACAGGGAATACCCGTGTCAATTTCTTACTCTCTGTATTTCATATTTTCTTTTCAATCTTAAGGTGTTTATAAGAAATGGATACAGAGTCTTTCAAAATCATGAACCAGGATTTTGTCAAGCTCGATCGTTTTGACGGAAATAACTTCAGTCGTTGGCAAGATAAACTGAAGTTTCTACTCACAGTTTTGAAGATAGCATATGTTCTGGACCCTAATCTTCAGCCTATTCCAGAAGATCCCAAACCAGTAGAAGGCCAGCAGCCAGATAATGATGCCATCGAAGTACTGAAAGAGCAAAGAAGGAAAAGGACTGAAGATGAGGAACTTGCTCGTGGACATATCCTCAACACGATGTCGGATCGTCTCTACGATTTCTATAGTAACATTCAGTCACCAAGGGAGTTATGGGAGGCTTTGGAATTCAAATATAAGGCTGAGGAAGAAGGTACAAATAAATATTTAGTATCTAAATATTTTGATTATAAAATGGTTGATAACAAACCTATTTTGGAGCAAGTGCATGAGCTCCAGGTTATTGTTAATAAGTTGAGGGTCCTTAAAATTATCTTGCATGAAACTTTCCAAGTTGGAGTGATAATTGCAAAATTACCTCCATCTTGGAAAGATTTTGCTAAAAAGTTGATGCATAAATCTGAGGATTTTTCCTTGGATCAAATTCAGAAGCATCTTCGTATTGAGGAGGAGGCCCGAAAACGCGATGCTAAGAATTTGATTCAAGGTCAGTCTAATGTAAACTATTTGGAGGCAAGATCATTTAAAGGGAAAGGACCTGGAGTTAAAAAAGATAATCATAAGTTCAAGCATCCTGGACAGAAAAATAAAAAATCTGATCCTAATAAAAGAAAGGGTAAGTGTCATGTTTGTGGAGAAACTGGACACTATGCCAGAGAATGCAAACAACGTAAAAGTGGCTCCGTTAACATGGTTGAGGAGAACCTTGTTGCCATGGTATCTGATCTTAGTCTTGATGTGACTATGATTTCTGAAGTTAACATGGTAAATGAGCCGAATGGATGGTGGTTGGACTCTGGAGCTACTGTCCATATTTGTAATAATCGAGAAATGTTTAAAACATTTGAAGAGATTATTGGACAAGAAGTTCAGATGGGAAATAGTTCAGTGGCTAAAGTTGATGGAAAAGGAACTGTGGAAGTGAATTTCACCTTTTGGGAAGAAGCTAACATTGCTGAATGTGTTGTTTGTGTCAGAAATTAGAAAGAATTTAATTTCTGTTGATCTTTTAGATAGGAAAGGTTTTAAAATTTCTGTTGAGTCCGGCAAAGTCATTCTTTCAAAGAATGGTGTTTTTGTTGGAAAGGGTTATGCTTGTAATGGAATGTATAAATTATCTATCAATAAGAACAATTCTGTTTCTGCTTATATCACTTGTGCAATTTCTTTATGGCATAGTCGATTAGGACATATAAATTTAAAGAATTTAAAAAATATGCATGCAATGAAATTGATTGATATTGGCAATACTGAACTTCAGAAATGTGAAGTTTGTGTTAAATCAAAAATTGTGAGGAAACCTTTTCCAAATGTTCATAGAGAATCACAATTATTAGATTTAATACATACTGATATCTGTGAGTTAAATGGAATATTGACAAGGGGTGGAAAACGATATTTCATTACTTTTATAGATGATGCTAGCATATATTGTTATATGTATTTGTTGAGCACAAAAGATGAGGCGTTTAACTCATTCAAAAAATATAAATTAGAAGTAGAAAATCAACTTGAGAAGAAGATTAAAATTCTACGTTCTGATAGAGGCATGGAATATTGTTTGAATGCTTTTGATGCATTTTTTGAAGAAAATGGCATTATACATCAAACAAGTGCAGCATATACACCTCAACAAAATGGTTTAGCAAAAAGAAAAAATCGTGTGTTTCATGATATGATTAATTGTACGTTAAATCATGCTTGTTTGCCAAATAATTTATGGGGTGAAGCTCTTCTATTTGCATGTCATATTTTAAATAGGATTCCTAGTACTGTTATTAAAACTAGTCCTTATGAAATATGGAAAGGCAGAAAAAACCTAATATAAATTATTTTAAAGTGTGGGGGTGTATAGCTTATTTTCGAGTTCCTGATCCTAAAAGGACTAAGTTAGGAGCTAGAGCTATTAGAAGTATATTTGTTGGATATGCTAAAAATAGTAAAGCATACATGCTTCTTGATTTAGAGTCTAATGTTATAACTGAGTCAAGGGATGTTGAATTTTTTGAAAATAAATTCTCAAAAGATGTTGAGAATGTGGATATGCCTAAATTTGATGAGCCTAGAGGTCCTATAAGGTCTAATGTTGAGGTTGAAGAACCTAGTGTTCCAATTCAACCAAGTGGACCTAGAAGGAGTACTAGAGCGAGAAAAGATAAAGATTTAGGTGATGATTTCATTTCATCACAGTCTCTATTATTTTTGGTAGAAGGAGACCAAAATGATGAGGTGGTTAATGAAATACCCTATGTATATAGTCTTGAGACTGATCCTAAATCATTTAAAGAAGCTATGGCTTCTAGGGATGCTGCCTTTTGGAAGGAAGATGTAAATGATGAAATGGATTCAATCTTGGGAAATAATACTTGGGTATTGACAGATTTACCTAGAGGTTCTAAACCTATAGGTTGCAAATGGGTTTTTAGAACAAAGTACAACACTAACGGTACTATTTCTGCTTTTAAAGCAAGATTAGTAGCAAAAGGTTTTAGACAAGTAGAAGGTATTGACTATTTTGATACTTATGCACCGGTAGCACGTGTGACAACCCGGAAATCCGGATTGTCCAGAAATTAAGATTTAAAGAATTAGTTATTAATAAAATGAATTTTTATTAATACTATTATGTGTTATGTGTTTATTAATCGTTCTATAACCTAGAATGATTATTAATCGGGAGGATTCTGGCTACGAGCTAGACTGAACGAATAGGAATTTTTAAGACGAAAATAAAATTTTTCCGGAGACAAAATATTTCGGGGAAAAAGACGAAATAGGCACTATTCATCCGTTTCTGCTCGGAGATTTATTTTGAAATTCCGAGAAGTTATAGATTACGTAAAATGTTGAGACGTGATGGAATATTTAATAATATTTCAGTTATGGCCAAAGATGAAATATCCAAAAATATTTGGATTCCGAGAATAGCAGTTTTTAAAACTGTCGGATGAAAACCGTAAGACTGAACTACGAAACTTAAGGGCTAAGCAAACTTGAGGGCTAAGTTAACTTAGTCCTTAAGTAATGAATAGTAAGGAGGTGTGAATAGTGATTTTAGGGGCGAAATGACTATTTTGCCCCTAACCTTGAAAATCTATAAATAGGAAGCTTAATTTCATTTGTTTGGATTATTGAAAATCCTACACTTGAGAGAGAAAGAGAGAGAGTTCGGATGGAAGATGAAAGGGAGAAGAAAAAGGAAAAGTTGGCTCGTGAGCAAACTTTGTCCGACGAAAGGAATTTAAAGAAGAACGATAATCCGAACCCTAATTTCTTCTAATATTTTCTTTAAGTTTTCTATGTCAAAAACATAGCTTAATGAGAATAAGGAGTAAAACATATTGAGAATGATTTCATATGGTTGAAATTGTAAGAAAAAGAAGAAATAAGAAATAAGAAATTTAGTTTATAAATTTCTTAAGCAAGTATAAGATTTGTAAGGATTTTGAGCGATCCAAATGAATATTATGAATGAGTAGGTTAAATAAGTAAGGAATGGTGTTCTATAACATTAAATTCCAAGAAAAAGTAAAATCGTAATCCAAATTATCGATTAAAAATGAAGAACGAATGAAGAACACGAAGAACACGCGAAGAACGCGAAGAACGTTGTTGATGGACAAATTTAAAACCATCGTAGTATAATTGTTGTTGATGGACAAGTTTAAAACCATCGCGTATAAGTTAGTTGCTTATTGCTTGGTTAGGAACGTTAGAAACGTTCATGAAGAACGGATTAAAATTGAGCTATAACGAAGTTATGGCGAAAATTTCGTAAAAGAAGTTCAATCATTTGAAAGTTAGTAAATGAACCCAAATGTGTAGGGTTTCATAAGAATGTAGGAAAATGTTGAAAACGTGAGTCATGGACTCAAGAACGAACGAATTCCGAGTTCGGATGACCGAATTACGGACGAACGAACGAAGAACGTTAAAAACGTTAAAATGAACGAAGGGTGAAGATTAAGCCAATTGAATGGCAGGTTAATGGATTCAGAACAAAGTTCTATCCATGAGTAATCAAAGTACGTAAGATAAGTAAGAAAATGGCTTTAGAACGACTCCATTCTGAGTTATAACGAAGAAGTTATGAGATTTCAAAGTATGCATCTCAGAACGACCAAAGACTTAGAAAAAATTTTCGGGAAGAAGGTCTTGGCGCCGCGGCGCCAGGCATGCCTAGAATGGTGGCGCTGCAGCGCCAGGCCGGAGAGCCAGACACTGCTAACTCGCGCCGCAGCGCGAGTCTTAGTGTAGAGAGTGGCGCCGCAGTGCCAGCCTCGGCAGTTTGACACTGCAGAGTGGCGCCGCAGCGCGAGAGTTGTAAAGGGGATCGGCGCCGCAGCGCCGGTACAGGGAAAAAGCCAATAATGAGATTTTAAATGCTCAACTACTGGGGATGTGCAAGAAAGAGATACAAACATGTAGTTTTACTAATGTAACACTTAAGTAAGTGTTTTAAACCTTTGATGAAGGTCGAATGAAAAGGTTGAACGAGATTAAAAGAATGTAATTATGGGTTACGGGACCGATAGCCGGGGACCGTAGTCGCAATGAATCGAACGTGAGGGATTGCTATGATGGTGATTCCTTAGACGTTGATGGACGATAATAATGTATAACATTTCGATGTTATGACATGGTAATGAGATATGAATGTAAAGCTTATAGACGCTGTGAATGCAACGTTGTTGCAATGAACGATCGGTCTTAGCATACAACGATCAGTATGGCTTCGACATTAAGAAAGAATAATGAACATGGGGTTCATGGGATGGATAACGATCGAAAGTGATTAAAACCTTGAGTAAAGGTTGAATGAGAGATTAAGAGACGAGCAACGTGAACGTTGAATACGTAAATGATCCTCGTGAATCGTATTCGCGTTTGAAGAACGTGCTAAGTATACCCTAGTTGTATGACTTAGACGTTGATGAATGTAGTAAGTAAGATACGAATGGTATCAAGAAAGCCGTATCGAACGGTAATGAGATTAATGAAAGCCGAAGGTGAATCGGATAAGAATGAATCCTGAGGTATGGCAATTACTTGCTAGAAAGCCAAAAAGGAATAAGAAAGTAACTTAACGAACATTATAATTTAATAGTTCGTATAAGTTAAGAGAAAGTTAGGTTGTGGTACAATCGTAACCTTTGATGGTTGACATATGGGAGCTGGGCTAAACAATTCCTTCAGAGAGCGAAGGTATATACGAAACTGGCAACCGATCTAACTCACTGTGATGGCAGTGTAGATGAGACGGGAACTTGTTTGTTGGTTGTTTGTGGGAAACCACTCAGAGTACCATATGGACTACCAGCAGAGAAGCGATGTGTGCTGAGTCCTAGAGAAGTTATAAGAAGAAGATAAGAATGTTAATCATCAAAGATGATGAACGTTTTGAGTAAGACATCTCCGTATGTCATGAAGCTGTAGAATGGTAATGAAAGTTGGTCGCGTAAACTTAGATTGCAAGAACGCGAACCTTAAGAAGTAAAGTTAATTAAACCAATGCGTAAGTCAAGCATATGACTAATTGTGTACATGTTATTTCCTTATGTGTTGTAGGGAATGGAATGAGCAGTTCAGCGTAAGCTGTAGCTATGCGTAAGGCAAGTTTCCTAACTTCATTCATATTTTAAATGAATGCTAGTTTCTGAAACTTCTCAGATGTTGAACTTGAGAAGTTCTGTCTATGTGCGAATGTGTGATATTTGTACAAGGTGATAGAACGTATGAGGCCTTGTGCCACAATGTGAACACTTTGGTGTTTCTATGATATGAACTGTTCCGTGATTGAACTGTTCAATAAAAGAATGTTCTGTTTATACATGAAGCGTTATTGTTAAGTCTGTGCTATTGATTCTAGCCAGACCGAATGTGTATGAAAGAGAGTAAAGAATGAAAGTATTTCAAAGAGGATATAACTGATGTTTTAAAATGATAGGAATCGAGATTATTCCTATTGTTCAAGCTAATTCATAACCTTTGTTCGGTTATCGAAGTTCCAAAGAAATGTTAAACTCTTGATGTTGTTTATTCAACTGCTAAGACTTGCTGAGCAATTGAATGCTCACACTTGCTTTAAATGAAAAACATTTTCAGCGAACGATGTTAGAAGAACATAAGGATTCCGTATAGATCAAGCTGTCGGTATCCAGATGAAGTGCCATTCAGAATGTGAATGAGCGAGAAGATCAAGTGAAGACTTGTAATGTAGAAAGATGAGAATTAAACTATAGAATAGTTTAATGAACGATTATGTATCCTTGGTGGCGGATAAAAGTCACTCGTGCAAGATGTAAAGAATAATGTAATTATCATTATTTGTAATGAGAAAAGCTATAAGGTTATTAGAACCTGGGATTTGAGAGTGTATGTTGTTATATTTCAGTATATAATGATGTATGTTGGATGAATGATGTACTAGTGACGCACGGAATTCGGGTGTGAAGATAGACCAAATTTCGGGGCGTTACAAGTTGGTATCAGAGCTGATAGGTTATAAATCTTAGGTATGAGTACCTAAGACTATAACCGTAAAGAGAAGGATAAGAAGATCACTACGTGATCATAGTAAATCGTAGTAACAGATGATCTGTTAAACGATGGATGATTTATGGCTAATGCTATGAGTGATTGGTACTACGAAGTAGTACGAGAAGAAGAACTCAAATTGAGTGGTAAAGGATAGTATACAAGTTAAAGAAAATTTGTATTAAGTAAAGAGAAAGTTAGAAATTATAAGATTTCAATTGAGGACTCATCTGATGGCTGAGTTGTATGAATCTTTGTATGGACAGAGGTTTGTGCTTGGTGTAACAACCACTCAGTTTCTTATAGTGATAATCATTGAAATTGATCGCGCTATCAAGATGTATGTGACGAGAAGGTGAATCTTTTCTTATGTATATACTTGATAGGTGGAGAATGATAAGATAGGTGCGGGTTCTTGAAACTCATACTTATGAAAAGTTTGTGACTCATAGTTATATGCTATGTTTCTGAGCCCTATGCATATGGATAGTCCTTGATTTGTTCTTGGATTACATATTGCAAAGATAAGTTCTTAAACACATATGGTTGTGGAAAGTTCCTAAACACATAAAGTGTGGTAAGTGGATGAACTATACTAAGGTATAGGAATGTGTAGACTGAAAATGAGTTATTTTCAGTAGAATTAGCATTGAAGGTGCTAGAGAAGATTATGTATTGTCGCAAGTAAGACAATGAAGGAATACGGAGAATAGGATATTCCAAGTCATCTAGCTATGCTAGATTTCGAAGTTTCTTGAAATCGTGCTGATTTGCGCGTTTTGAAAATGAATGAATTGGTTCAATTTTTGAAACCAATGGATTTTAAAAGAACTATTCTTGATATGTCTATGCTAGTTGATTCGGCTAGACAGAAATTGATTTGAAATATCAAAATGAATTTTATATCATCAGTGCATTTGATGCAAGGATGGTAAAAGGATGGAGTTATTAATGCATTAAAATTGGTGGGGAATTTGATCAGAGGATCAACAACCTGCTATAGTATGATGCATAATGATGAAGTCATAAACTGACGAAGTCCTCAACGTACTATGAAGAGTGCGGTATCATGACGTCATGAAACATTTTGATGTATTATAAAAGAATTTAAAGAAGTAGTCGATGTCAATTTAGTTGACGAGACGAATGTTTCAAGTTGATGTCCAATTTATTGGTATGGTCTAAGCTACTTGATTTGGCTAAGACGAATGGTATTTTATGATTAAAAGAAAATCGAGCTTTCTTTGAAACGTTATGCCAAACCAAATTGTTTTGGTGAGGAATCTGATGAGTAAGTCTGAGGTGAACATACCCTGAAATGGGGTTATACGTTAGGCTGATCACCTACGTATGGAAGAGGTAGTTTACCTTCTTTGTGATTGTAAACTTACCATGTAAGAAAGGTTTACGGCGAAAGGTTGTTTAACCTAGTAAGAGTTCATGGTCAATTTGACCCCTCAGCAAAAGAATGAAATGTTTTAAAGGAATCTTTATATTCCTCATTATTCCTTTCACTTCATGATTCTTGATAAGTTATGAAGGGTAGGGAATGAAAGAAAGATAAGAACTTCTTTGAAGAGAAGTTGAAAAGAAGATTAAGTTAAAATTTCGAGGACGAAATTCTATGAAGAAGGGGTGAATGTGATGACCCGGGTATGGTTATGGTTTAAAGAAATTCCGAGGACGGAATTTTTATAAGGGGGAAAGGATGTGACAACCCGGAAATCCGGATTGTCCAGAAATTAAGATTTAAAGAATTAGTTATTAATAAAATGAATTTTTATTAATACTATTATGTGTTATGTGTTTATTAATCGTTCTATAACCTAGAATGATTATTAATCGGGAGGATTCTGGCTACGAGCTAGACTGAACGAAT
Source organism: Panax japonicus (assembly GCA_020205505.1). Lineage (NCBI taxonomy): Eukaryota > Viridiplantae > Streptophyta > Magnoliopsida > Apiales > Araliaceae > Panax > Panax japonicus. The sequence continues at coordinate 32,009,179 of CM035110.1, read as the reverse complement.
AGGAATTTTTAAGACGAAAATAAAATTTTTCCGGAGACAAAATATTTCGGGGAAAAAGACGAAATAGGCACTATTCATCCGTTTCTGCTCGGAGATTTATTTTGAAATTCCGAGAAGTTATAGATTACGTAAAATGTTGAGACGTGATGGAATATTTAATAATATTTCAGTTATGGCCAAAGATGAAATATCCAAAAATATTTGGATTCCGAGAATAGCAGTTTTTAAAACTGTCGGACGAAAACCGTAAGACTGAACTACGAAACTTAAGGGCTAAGCAAACTTGAGGGCTAAGTTAACTTAGTCCTTAAGTAATGAATAGTAAGGAGGTGTGAATAGTGATTTTAGGGGTGAAATGACTATTTTGCCCCTAACCTTGAAAATCTATAAATAGGAAGCTTAATTTCATTTGTTTGGATTATTGAAAATCCTACACTTGAGAGAGAAAGAGAGAGAGTTCGGATGGAAGATGAAAGGGAGAAGAAAAAGGAAAAGTTGGCTCGTGAGCAAACTTTGACCGACGAAAGGAATTTAAAGAAGAACGGTAATCCGAACCCTAATTTCTTCTAATATTTTCTTTAAGTTTTCTATGTCAAAAACATAGCTTAATGAGAATAAGGAGTAAAACATATTGAGAATGATTTCATATGGTTGAAATTGTAAGAAAAAGAAGAAATAAGAAATAAGAAATTTAGTTTATAAATTTCTTAAGCAAGTATAAGATTTGTAAGGATTTTGAGCGATCCAAATGAATATTATGAATGAGTAGGTTAAATAAGTAAGGAATGGTGTTCTATAACATCAAATTCCAAGAAAAAGTAAAATCGTAATCCAAATTATCGATTAAAAATGAAGAACGAATGAAGAACACGAAGAACACGCGAAGAACGCGAAGAACGTTGTTGATGGACAAATTTAAAACCATCGTAGTATAATTGTTGTTGATGGACAAGTTTAAAACCATCGCGTATAAGTTAGTTGCTTATTGCTTGGTTAGGAACGTTAGAAACGTTCATGAAGAACGGATTAAAATTGAGCTATAACGAAGTTATGGCGAAAATTTCGTAAAAGAAGTTCAATCATTTGAAAGTTAGTAAATGAACCCAAATGTGTAGGGTTTCATAAGAATGTAGGAAAATGTTGAAAACGTGAGTCATGGACTCAAGAACGAACGAATTCCGAGTTCGGATGACCGAATTACGGACGAACGAACGAAGAACGTTAAAAACGTTAAAATGAACGAAGGGTGAAGATTAAGCCAATTGAATGGCAGGTTAATGGATTCAGAACAAAGTTCTACCCATGAGTAATCAAAGTACGTAAGATAAGTAAGAAAATGGCTTTAGAACGACTCCATTCTGAGTTATAACGAAGAAGTTATGAGATTTCAAAGTATGCATCTCAGAACGACCCAAGACTTAGAAAAAATTTTCGGGAAGAAGGTCTTGGCGCCGCGGCGCCAGGCATGCCTAGAATGGTGGCGCTGCAGCGCCAGGCCGGAGAGCCAGACACTGCTAACTCGCGCCGCAGCGCGAGTCTTAGTGTAGAGAGTGGCGCCGCAGCGCCAGCCTCGGCAGTTTGACACTGCAGAGTGGCGCCGCAGCGCGAGAGTTGTAAAGGGGATCGGCGCCGCAGCGCCGGTACAGGGAAAAAGCCAATAATGAGATTTTAAATGCTCAACTACTGGGGATGTGCAAGAAAGAGATACAAACATGTAGTTTTACTAATGTAACACTTAAGTAAGTGTTTTAAACCTTTGATGAAGGTCGAATGAAAAGGTTGAACGAGATTAAAAGAATGTAATTATGGGTTACGGGACCGATAGCCGGGGACCGTAGTCGCAATGAATCGAACATGAGGGATTGCTATGATGGTGATTCCTTAGACGTTGATGGACGATAATAATGTATAACATTTCGATGTTATGACATGGTAATGAGATATGAATGTAAAGCTTATAGACGCTGTGAATGCAACGTTGTTGCAATGAACGATCGGTCTTAGCATACAACGATCAGTATGGCTTCGACATTAAGAAAGAATAATGAACATGGGGTTCATGGGATGGATAACGATCGAAAGTGATTAAAACCTTGAGTAAAGGTTGAATGAGAGATTAAGAGACGAGCAACGTGAACGTTGAATACGTAAATGATCCTCGTGAATCGTATTCGTGTTTGAAGAACGTGCTAAGTATACCCTAGTTGTATGACTTAGACGTTGATGAATGTAGTAAGTAAGATACGAATGGTATCAAGAAAGCCGTATCGAACGGTAATGAGATTAATGAAAGCCGAAGGTGAATCGGATAAGAATGAATCCTGAGGTATGGCAATTACTTGCTAGAAAGCCAAAAAGGAATAAGAAAGTAACTTAACGAACATTATAATTTAATAGTTCGTATAAGTTAAGAGAAAGTTAGGTTGTGGTACAATCGTAACCTTTGATGGTTGACATATGGGAGCTGGGCTAAACAATTCCTTCAGAGAGCGAAGGTATATACGAAACTGGCAACCGATCTAACTCACTGTGATGGCAGTGTAGATGAGACGGGAACTTGTTTGTTGGTTGTTTGTGGGAAACCACTCAGAGTACCATATGGACTACCAGCAGAGAAGCGATGTGTGCTGAGTCCTAGAGAAGTTATAAGAAGAAGATAAGAATGTTAATCATCAAAGATGATGAACGTTTTGAGTAAGACATCTCCGTATGTCATGAAGCTGTAGAATGGTAATGAAAGTTGGTCGCGTAAACTTAGATTGCAAGAACGCGAACCTTAAGAAGTAAAGTTAATTAAACCAATGCGTAAGTCAAGCATATGACTAATTTGTGTACATGTTATTTCCTTATGTGTTGTAGGGAATGGAATGAGCAGTTCAGCGTAAGCTGTAGCTATGCGTAAGGCAAGTTTCCTAACTTCATTCATATTTTAAATGAATGCTAGTTTCTGAAACTTCTCAGATGTTGAACTTGAGAAGTTCTGTCTATGTGCGAATGTGTGATATTTGTACAAGGTGATAGAACGTATGAGGCCTTGTGCCACAATGTGAACACTTTGGTGTTTCTATGATATGAACTGTTCCGTGATTGAACTGTTCAATAAAAGAATGTTCTGTTTATACATGAAGCGTTATTGTTAAGTCTGTGCTATTGATTCTAGCCAGACCGGATGTGTATGAAAGAGAGTAAAGAATGAAAGTATTTCAAAGAGGATATAACTGATGTTTTAAAATGATAGGAATCGAGATTATTCCTATTGTTCAAGCTAATTCATAACCTTTGTTCGGTTATCGAAGTTCCAAAGAAATGTTAAACTCTTGATGTTGTTTATTCAACTGCTAAGACTTGCTGAGCAATTGAATGCTCACATTTGCTTTAAATGAAAAACATTTTCAGCGAACGATGTTAGAAGAACATAAGGATTCCGTATAGATCAAGCTGTCGGTATCCAGATGAAGTGCCATTCAGAATGTGAATGAGCGAGAAGATCAAGTGAAGACTTGTAATGTAGAAATATGAGAATTAAACTATAGAATAGTTTAATGAACGATTATGTATCCTTGGTGGCGGATAAAAGTCACTCGTGCAAGATGTAAAGAATAATGTAATTATCATTATTTGTAATGAGAAAAGCTATAAGGTTATTAGAACCTGGGATTTGAGAGTGTATGTTGTTATATTTCAGTATATAATGATGTATGTTGGATGAATGATGTACTAGTGACGCACGGAATTCGGGTGTGAAGATAGACCGAATTTCGGGGCGTTACAGCACGAGTTACTTCCATTCGAATTCTTTTTTGCCTTAGCTTCATTGTATGATCTTTATGTTCATCAAATGGATGTAAAGACTGCATTTTTGAATGGCAATTTGAATGAGGAAGTATATATGGAACAACCCGAAGGGTTTGTTGCTCCCGGTAATGAGGCTAAAGTATGCAAATTAGTTAAATCTCTTTATGGTCTAAAACAGGCACCAAAATAGTGGCACGAGAGATTTGGTGCTGCTATTATAAACTTTGGGTGTAAATATAATAGTGCAGATAGGTGCATATACTCCAAAACCACTTCTGATTATATGGTGATAGTCTATTTGTACGTAGATGATATGTTGATCATCAGTACGAATATGGTTGGAGTAAATGAGACTAAAAAGTATTTATCCTCTGTCTTTAAGATGAAAGACTTAGGTGAAATAGATACTATTTTAGGCATCAAAGTTAAAAAACATAGTGGGTGTTATGTTTTGAATCAATCTCACTACATTGAAAAGATATTAACTAAGTTTAGTCATCTCGAGTTCAAGGAGGTGAATACTCCTTTTGAGAATGGAGTTAAACTCAAAGAAAATGAGGGTAGAGTTATTGCACAGCTAGAATACGCAAGTGCTATTGATAGCCTTATGTATGCTATGCATTGTACTCGACCAGATATTTCTTTTGCAGTTTCTAAACTTAGTAGATATACGAGCAGTCCTAGTATTGATCATTGGAAAGCTATTGGAAGGGTACTTGGATATCTAAAAAGAACCAGTGGCATAGGACTGTTCTACTATAAATTCCCTAGTGTTTTGGAGGGATACTCTGATGCAAGCTGGATTAATAGTGTGGGAGATAATAAATCTACAAGTGGATGGATTTTCACTCTTGCCAGTGGTGCTGTTTCTTGGGCAAGCAAGAAACAGACATGTATTTCTCACTCTACTATGGAGTCAGAGTTTATAGCTTTGGTTCAAGCAGGAAAAGAGGCTGATTGGATTAGATATATGTTGTTAGGCATAGATCTATGGCCAAATCCAATGCCTCCAATTTCACTATATTGTGATAGTGAAGCTACGCTAACAAGAGCGTATAGTGGTACCTATAATGGTAAGTTTAGACATATTGGTCTAAGACATGAATTTGTGAGACAATTGATACATGATGGTATAATAACTATTGTCTATGTGAATTCAAGTAAAAACTTGGCTGATCCATTTACTAAACCTCTGACGAGAGATTTAATAAGTTTGACTACACGAGATATGGGACTTAAACCATTATGAGCCAAGGGTGATGGGAACCCAACCTATTACTAGGTTACCCCTAGTTTATAGGTTCAATGGAAAAAATAAGTCACAGTTGTTGGCTGTGTTACTATCAATTTGGTCTCATATATAGTATATCATAGTAACGTCTGTTGCACGACCGAGGATGTGTTATGCTCTTAACAAAGTGTTGCACTTATAGCAACAGGAGTGCTAGAGAAACATTTTGCCTATATGAACTAGAAGTGTAGCCACTTCTTATAGAGAGTTATGGTTTACTCTCTTAGAGGTTCAAGAAACAGGATATTGCGCATGGCTTTAATAGCGCAAAGTGATTGTTATGCTCACCGTAAAAGGAGGTTTTGTATGTGTATGATAACTCCGGTCATATCATTTGAAATAAAGGTTCAATCTACGGACACCATCTATTTTGATATGGCTTTGAGTTGTTTATACTAAAAGAAGGTTCAATGTTCGTCATACCTTCTATTATGCATACAAACCTTAGAGTTGATAAATAAAGAATTTTTTGAAGAAAAGTAGTTTTCAAACAAGTGGGGGATTGTTAATGCACCTTTTCTATACACGAGTTTTGATCAATTTGGGGATTAATTTAGACCCATTAATTGATTGAATTTGTATTAAATTAAAAGTGCATTTGATAGTCTATTTCAAGGAGATTAATAAAGAGTAATATATGATTCAAGTAGGAATTATATATTATGTTTTAATTGTATCTAAATTGGGGAATATGAAAAGGTTCATTGTTGTTTAAGAAAACTATTTTCTTAAGTCCCACATTGAGTAGGAATAAAACTATTTAATACTTTATAAGTATATGTGAAATAGTTTAATTCACTAGTGGTGCTAAAGGAAAGGCTTGGACTTGGTAGCAATGACGTGGTGCAAAGCACCACCCGCCCGCACCCGCGTCCCGCGACCCGGGGGCCGGGGGCCGGGTTCGGGTCGCAAAGTCGCATTGGCGCTTTAGGCGCACTTTGCACTTCGCACGTACACATCGTCAGTAGGAGCCTCGCCCGAGCCAAGAGCCATCTCTTTATCTTGAACCAGATTCATTGAACCTTTACTTATTATGGATACAAAATAAACTGATTTGTAATTAATTCATTATTTACTTTGTAAACTGATGTCTTAATTAACAATTCAGTTTTGGAAAACTGAACAGTCTTGCTATTGCATCTTCTTCCTGCAAATCAACTTTTACAAAGTAGCATAAAATAGAGATTTTCAATGAGTTGCTATCACTGAAAAAGTAGAAAAGACTTGACATATATTCTGGAGGTGAATTGCTAGTAGCCTTTAGCAAACCTTAGTGGTAAGGGGCAATAAACACCTTAAGGACAGGGAATACCCGTGTCAATTTCTTACTCTCTGTATTTCATATTTTATTTTCAGCTAAGCTAATATCCACTAAAATCACCCAGCAGCCACATGATAAGCCTGCACTGCATTTGAAAATGTAATTGGTTTGATAGTGATCATTTGAGCTTATAGATTTTTGCGGCCTTATCTTATTTAATTTTATTTCTTTTCCCCTTTTTTCCAGCATGTTCAACCTGTACAACTTATTGGAGAATCCATATAGCTGTTTTGTTGTCTATATGAATGCCCTTGATTTGGCAGTCCATGGAAAGGTCATCGAACTTATTATTCCCTCTTTCAAGAAAGATCAGTCTTAAAGGTTGACTGTTTGGATGGAGCAATCTTTTATGAAAAGTTGTGGGCTTCACGAGGAACTGCTGCTGGATAATAAGGATGACAGCTCCTTTATGGTTGAACCAACAAAATCTCTTAAATGCCAATTTACATGCCATCGTTTGTTAGTTTGTCTTGGGGATCTTGTTAGATACAGGGAACTTTGTCAAAAAATTGATAATCAAAACTGTAAGTGATCTGTTGCAACCATCTATTACTTCGAAGCAGCAATCATTTGTCCAGATAGTGGAAATCCTAAAAATCAGGTATTTTCTATCTTATCATAACATAATCGTCTTTCACTCTACTAGTTGCCTGAGGAAATAACTTGTGAAGTTTGGAAATGTATAATAATGTTATACTATTTTATTAGTCATGTAACCATTGCCACTTGAGAGAAGGTTTCATTATAGTTAACACCTTGAACTTGTTTATAACCTTTTGCTACCAGTCGGCCTTTGTAGGTTTGTATATTACCATCCATGTTAGTTTTCTTCTTGAAAACCCACTTGCACCCGATTGGTTTTATCCCTACGGGTGGATCAACCAAAGTTCATACTTGTTTAGTATACATGGAATCCATTTTAGATCTCATAGCTTCAAGCCATCTCTCAGAATTTGGTCCATTCATAGCTTCTTGGTAGGAAGCAGGCTCATCCTGATCTATGAACATTACATCGCCGTATTGAGTCACAAGATATCCATAATATCTCTCGGGCTCTTGGCGTGTCCTACAAGATCTATAAATTCCACGTGTAATTTGAGCAGGTTCATTTTCCACAATTTCTTGTGGTTCATGCTCACGTTCCAACTTAGGTTCAATAATATTTTGTGGTTATCAAATTTCTTCGAGTTCTGCTTTCCTCCCACTGTTTCCTTTAGAGACAAATTTTCTTTCTAGAAAAATACCAGTTCGAGCAGCAAACACTTTGTTCTCAGAAGGTTTGTAGAAATAATACCCTTTTATTTTCTTTGGATATCCCACAAAATTACATTTATCAGATTTGGGTCCGAGCTTGTCTGAATCCAGACGTTTTACAAATGCCTCGCAACCCCAAATCTTCATAAACGACATACTAGGATGTTTCCCAGTCCACATCTCATATGGTGTCTTCTGAACCGTCTTTGTAGGAACACGGTTAAGTATGAATGCAGCTGTCTCTAGGGCATGACCCTAAAAGCTTATTGGAAGATCTGCACGACTCATCATTAATCGTACCATGTCCAACAAGGTGCGATTTCTCCTCTCAGATACACCATTCCATTGTGGTGTTCCTGGTGGAGTGAGTTGTGATATAATACCACACTCCTTTAGAAGGTCATCAAAGTCTTAACTTAAGTATTCACCTCATCGATCGGATCGAAGGGCTTTTATGCTTTTGCCAAATTGGTTTTGAAATTCATTCTTGAATTCCTTGAACTTTTCAAAGGATTCGGATTTGCGTCTCATAAGATACACATATCTATATCTACTGAAGTCGTCAGTAAATGTAATGAAGTAATAAAACCCACCTCTTGCTGTAGCGCCCCCAAATCCGGGTATCTTACAACCCGACAGATGGTGCTATACTGTACAAACATTCATACATTCATTCAATTGAAAGTCTCAAAGAATGAACATAATTTATATATATTAAATTCAATATTTACATTTCCCAGGTTCTAAACCCATTACAAAGGTTCTCTTGTCATAATATTCATTACATTACAACAATAGACCTATACTATTACATGACAGCTTAATAATCTGCCTTAGCTTTTCCTTTATCCTTATTTGATCCTTCAGGACGTTCAGTCTTAGCTGCATTCATATGATTTAAGCAAGAGTGAGCATGACTAGCTCAGCATGTATAACAATTTAAATAACAACAAGCTTGATACATATGAATCATATATCTTCGATAACTGAACAATAGCTATGAAGTACTATTGATGATTCAAAATAGCAATTCATCGTTTCTTTCAAAATGTTTCACAATAAATAAATTCAGTAAAACATTCACCCCGGTCAAAGATCTTGAGCATTCATTCTTTCTTTGAAAAGGACAACCCGGACCTAAGTACGTAAGCCCGATATTACTTACGAGCACTTCTAGGTGATCAGCCTATTGTACTCTGTATTGATCAATACTACATCCATTAAACGTATGTACGTTTAATCATTTGGAAACCTCGCGTGCCTGTCGTTTTACCGACAAAACATTTGTTTAACAATCCAGTCTTCTTTTGAAAACTATAAGTAGTTGACAAAAGATACTAGCATTTGATAACAGATGAACAGATTATCAATAATCCACTCAATATGTTAAGTCTAGCCAAAGAAACTGGCTTTAACTTCATTATACTTCAATTCATGCGAAAGGATACATGAACATCATAAACTTGTTCAGATTAAACTGAAACAAGAGTTAGAATACTTGCCTTTAGCGTCTGCTACTGTGTATTTTACTTTACGTTCAAGTCTTTCAAGTCTCTACAATACATGATCACATAATGCCTTACATTAGGTCACATATAATCAAGTATGTATTTGAACATATCTTACCCTGTATTTCAATCTAATTATAGATTAAATTTCATTCTTATGCGTTTCAACTTATCGTTTGCTTTACATTCATTCGACTTGGTTATATTAATCATTATTCATTACTTTTAAGTCTTAACAATGTCCCAATAATGTTACTTTAAGTTGTTTAAGGTAGGTGTAGTTCAATCTCCTACCATCCCATTCATTTTTATTCTTTACTGTCTAAGTTCTGTGTCTGGCGCCGCGGCGCGGACATTACTCTTACAACTCGCGCTGCGGCGCGAGTTAGCAGTAGTCGAGTCCCAGATGTCGCGCTGCGGCGCGGCCAAAAAGGCTGAGGGTTGGCGCCGCGGCGCCAACTCTGTGCACCAGAAAATTTTTTCTAACTTTTAATTTTTGTGAATTTCCCGGACGCATAACTTTTTCGTTTTAAGTCCGAATTGGCTCATTCGAAAGCCTACGGTTCACAAATTACGTAATCTACGCGTTCATGCAAGAATTTTATATATTTGACTTCGTTTGCTAAAAATTCACCTATTGGTTCATTTTTAACGAAAACGATAAACGTTCGTGAACGTTAAACGCTCGTTTCTTCGTTCTAAGTCGGAATTCGTCCATTTTCGAGTCCGCAACTCTTAAATGACAAACATGACTTGTCTCCATAGGAAAATAAAATTTCCAAACTCAAACTCAAAATTTGACTTCCATTCCGGGAAATTTACGAATTCGACATTTATCGTCTAACCGTGCGATTTCCAGAAATTCTTCGTTCTTAGAACTTGTTCAACACTACCAATGGATTACATTCATAATGTGAACATCTTAACATCTTTATACCAACTATTTATACTCATGGTTGGATTTTAACTTATCTCATTGTAAGCTTATACTTGATAACTTTCAAACTACTTATGAACTTATCATTCATAACTTATGACAATTAAAGTTCTTAATCATCATCCATACATGTTTTCATCATATAACTTTAATTATGTATTCTTGATACATATTTTCTTACAAGATGATGTATATACATATACTTTCATTAATAAACCTATCACAAGTTCATCATGCATTCACATAAGTTTACAACTTATGCTATCTTAAATGACTTATTACCAACTTATGTGGCTTAAGTTCATTTCTTATACATACTTCTTTCTTTTTATTATCATTCATGTTCCTTAATCCAACCTTTTCTTATCAACCTATCATGTTAGAGATAGAAGATAATTGGAGAAGGAGTCTTACATTTGAAGTCTTTAATAAGTAGCTTCTTCTTCTTCTTGACTTATGGAATAACTTACTTGCAACTTAATCTTCCTAACAATTAAGCACTTTGAGAGAGAGTGTTTGGATTATTTAAACAACTATTAAATGACTTGCCAACCTTCACTATTTATAGAATTCCTAAGGTTAGGGCAATTTAGTCAATTCCATCATCCCACCTCCTTTTGCACCTCCTTACTATTCATTACTTGCAAGGCACAAAACCTATCTCTTGCTTGGTCATTACTTATCTTGAGCACCACTTTTACTTGGTCATCACTTATCTTGGTTATTACTTATCTTGATAACCACACTTTATCCATATCACTATGGTTTGCTCCATGGATCACACAATCCAATGAACTTTAGCTTGGGCTTAGATTAAATGAACATTGGGCTTTGCTTAACAAACCTTCATATGTTTATTAATTCATAAGTTGGGCCTTAACCCTTAATTCACTTGGGCTTGTACAAAATCCTAACCAATCTTTACAAGTCCATTAATATTACATAATACATATACATATAGTTTATGTATTATTCTCGTATTCTAATTCATATAGAATTTATATACGATAATGTATTCTTCTTACAAACTCATATAATACTTTGTATTATACTCATTTCCATTCCTTGTACAATACTCACGTATCATACCATCATTCCTTAACGAAATAGTTCTTCATTTTCCTTACGTTCTCGATTTAAGTCCGCAAGCGAAATATTACGTTTTCTATAACTAGATTATTATTACATAATCCTTCTTACTTTAATATTCTACCATTACGTATTTCTCGGAAATTCAAAAATAACTCCCAAGCAAATACCGATGAATAGTATTTTTTTTTGGAAAATTTCTCGGAAAACTTTTATTTTCGTCTTGGAAATTCAAACACCTTAAATCCTTCACATAGCTCAAATACTACGATATTCCAATATCAATAGGTTACAAAACGACAACCATCTTGATATCCCACATAATATGATTTTATTATTATTTAATTTAATAAAATCATCTTACATAAAAATCCGAATTTCTCGGTCGTTACATTCTTCCCCCCTTATAAAGATTCTGTCCTCAGAATCTCGTTTTTTTTTTTCAAATAAATGAGGAAAATTTTTCTTCATCTTTTCTTCTAACTCCCACGTTGCTTCTTCAGCATCATGGTTCTTCCATAACACCTTCACTGATGATATTACTTTGTTCCTCAGAACTTGTTCCTTTCTATCGATGATTTGAACTGGCGATTCTTCATATGATAAATCCTTCTCGATATGAATCGGCTCATACTCGATTACATGCTTATAGTCCGGCTTATACGGACGTAATACAGATACGTGAAACACGTTATGTATTCTTTCTAGGTCTGGAGGTAATGCTATCTTATAAGCTACCTCTCCCACCCGATTTAATATTTCAAAAGGTCCTATAAACCTTGGACTTAATTTTCCTTTCTTTCCAAAGCGTATCTTTCCTTTCCAGGGAGATACCTTCAGAAACACATACGTACCTACTTCAAACTCTCGATTTAATCGATGTGAGTCCGCATACTTCTTCTGTCTGTCTTGAGCCGTGACGAGACGCATCCGAATTAACCTTACTATATCCGCTGTTTGCTGCACCAATTCTGGTCCTAGCATCCGGCGTTCTCCCACCTCATCCCAACACAATGGTGTTCTGCATCTTCTTCCATACAGAGCTTCATAAGGCGGCATACCTATGCTTGCCTGATAACTGTTGTTATAAAAAATTCTACCAGTGGTAGGTGATCATCCCAACTACCCTTGAAATCCATGACGCAAGACCTCAGCATGTCTTCTAACGTCTGAATTGTTCTCTCACTCTGCCCATCAGTTTGTGGATGATAAGCCGTGCTTAACTTTAACTGTGTTCCCAGCTGTTCTTGCAAACTTCTCCAGAAGTTCGATGTGAATCGTGGATCACGATCTGACACAATCGATATCGGTACTCCATGTCTGGAAATAACTTCCTTGACATAAAGTTTAGCTAACTGGTCTAAGTTATACTTGACCCTAATTGGTAAAAAGTGAGCCGATTTTGTCAATCGGTCGACTATTACCCAAATAGAATCGTACCCTTTCGACGTTGTTGGAAGTCCTACCACGAAATCCATCGAGAAATGCTCCCATTTCCATTCTGGAATCTCCAATGACTGTAGCAAGCCACTGGGTCGTTGATGTTCGGCCTTAACTTTTTGACAAGTCAAACACCTACTTACATACTCTGCTATTTCCCTCTTCGTGTTTGGCCACCAAAAACTCTGTCAAAGGTCTTGATACATCTTAGTGCTACCAGGATGTATCGAGTACCTTGAACTATGAGCTTCTTGTAACACTTGCTCCTTTAATTCCGTCTCATTCGGAATCCAAATTCTTCCTTCAAATCTTAATAATCCTTCATTATCAAGACTATACTTATCATCTCCTTTATCGGATAACCGCTTCTTCATTTGGTTACACTCATCAGTCTTGAGTTGTACCTCCTTGACCCTCTCTACAATGGTAGATTGTCTTTCCATGGTAAAAAGTATTTGTCCCGATTCACTCGGCATCTTCACTTCTATTTCCATCCTAGCCATCTCTGTTATTAACTCATTTTGAGCCGTTAACATAGATAACTTTTCCCGACCCTTCCTACTTAAGGCCTCGGCAACTACATTGGCTTTCCCAGGGTGATACAGGATTTCACAGTCGTAATCCTTTATCAACTCCAGCCATCTCCTCTGTCTCATATTCAACTCCTTCTGAGTGAAGATATACTTTAGACTCTTATGGTCTGTATATATCTCACATTTCTCCCCATAAAGATAATGCCTCCATATCTTTAGGGCAAATACTACCGCGGCCAGTTCCAGATCATGAGTAGGATAAACTTTCTCATAATCTTTCAACTGTCGTGATGCATACGCAATGACTTTGCCATGCTGCATGAGCACGCAACCAAGCCCTCCATGCGAAGCATCACTATATACTACAAAATTTCCTGTGTCATCTGGCAATGACAAAACAAGTGCTTTACTTAATCTTTTCTTTAGTTCTTGAAAACTGTCTTCACATTTATCTGTCCATACGTATTTCACTATCTTTCTTGTTAAATTAGTCAACGGGGTAGCTATCTTCGAAAAATCTTGGATAAATCTTCGATAGTAACCCGCTAACCCTAGGAAAATCCGTACTTCAGTCGGCGTTTTCGGTTGTTCCCAGTTCATCACTGCTTCTACCTTTGCTGGATCCACTGAAATCCCTTCCTGATCAATGACATGTCCTAAAAACTGTACTTTCTCCAGCCAAAATTCACACTTAGTGAATTTCGCATATAACTTCTCCTTTCTTAGTGTTTCCAACACTAATATTAAGTGTTCAGCATGATCTTCTGGCGTCTTTGAATAGACTAGAATATCATCAATAAACACAACCACAAACTTGTCCAAATATGATTTGAACACTCTGTTCATCATGTCCATAAATGCAGCTGGTGCATTCGTCAACCCAAATGACATCACCAGAAACTCGTAATGACCATAACGAGTTCTGAATGCCGTCTTTGGTATATCCTCTTTCCTCACTTTCAATTGGTGATACCCCGTCCGCAAATCTATTTTAGAAAAATACTTTGCCCCTTTCAACTGATCAAAGAGATCATCAATCCTGGGCAATGGGTATTTATTCTTTATCGTTAATTTGTTCAACTCTCGATAGTCGATACAAAGTCTTAACGATCCATCTTTCTTCTTGACAAACAACACTGATGCACCCCACGGGGAAACACTTGGTTGAATGTACTTCCTATCCAACAGTTCTTGTAATTGAACCATTAGCTCTTTCATTTCCACCAGCGCCATACGGTACGGTGCCCTTGACACTGGTGCCGCTCCTGGCACAATGTCTATTACAAATTCGATCTCCCTATCCGGTGGTAAACCCGGTAACTCACTTGAAAATACATCCATGAATTCGTTTACTATAGGTATTTGTTCCATGGTTGTTCCCACTCGCTGGGTATCAACAACATGGCACAAGTAACCCACACACCCCTTTCTTAAGAGTTTTCTGGTTTGTGTCATCGTAAGACAACACGATCTCCCCGGTGATTTATTACCGTAGAATACTACAGGAGGTTTCTTCAACATCCTTATGCTCACACGTTTCTTTTGGCAATCTATAATTGCTCCATGGTTAATCAACCAATCCATTCCGAGAATTACATCAAATTCTCCCAACTTTATCGGTATTAAATCTACCGATAACTTACATCCACATACATCTACGCAACAACTCCTATGAATACTATCCACATGAATTATCTCTTCATTTGCTACCTTAATGATCACAGGTATAGGCAACTTTTCGGGAAATAATTCTAATCGTCTAGCAAAATCACATGCTATAAACGAACAAGTAGCACCCGAATCAAAAAGCACATATGCATTAATGTTATTGATTGGGATAATACCTGCAACTACGTCTCCGGATGCCACCGCATCTTGGACTGTCATATTAAAAGTACGGGCCATTGGTCTACCCGGCTGAATTGGACCGCTAATAGATAACTTTCCACTATTAGTGCCCTTATTTCCTTCCATACCCTTCTTCGGGCAATTCTTTGCTATGTGGTCAGTTGATCCACATACAAAACATCCGTGATTTTTCTTCGGATTTGGACAGTTAGGCGAAATGTGCCCGTCCTGTCCACAATTATAACATACGGCCTTTCCTTTGAGACAGACTCCCAAGTGAGTCTTCCCGCAGGTTTTACAGGCCTCCATCCTCCTTTTTGAATTGCCTTGTTTCACTCCGGTATTCCCAGAGTTTAAACCCTTTCTTTTCTGACCGTCACCACTACCACTGGCTCCTTCGGTCTTAATTCCCCCATCAATTCTTCCTTTATTTTTCTTATCTTTGTGGTACTGGCTTAAAGCCTCATTCCCACCTTCGGCTATTATTGCCTTCTCTAATATAGTTCCAAAGGAAGTACTTTGGAACACAGAGATTCGGCTATAGAGCCAGGGTTTTAAGCCCTGCTCGAATCTTCTAGCCTTTCTCACTTCAGTGTCCACTTGATGTGGAGCAAATCGTGCCAGTTCATTAAACTTGGCGGCATACTGGGGAACTGTCATATCCCCTTGTTTCAATTCCAGAAACCTCATTTCCATTCTCCCTTGCATACTCGTGGGAAAATAATTCTCGAAGAAAATCTCCTTAAACCTCTCCCACGTTAGGTTTCCTATATCGGCCCTAGCCTGGTTTGCCTCCCACCAGAAGTTGGCCTCTCCTTTCATCAAATAAGTTGCAAAGGCAACCTTTTGACCCTCCTCCACATTTGTAATTACAAATGCTTTCTCAATTTCTTTCACCCAAGTTTGGGCTTCTATAGGGTCCGTAGTTCCCTTGAACTCCGGCGGACCTACACTTTTAAAGTCCTTAAAAGTAGTAGCTCGTACTACTCCAGGAATTATAGGTACATTAGCCCCCGTTCTATTAAATGCAGCCGTTAAAAGATTACCGAACTCTTGCATTGGATTAACCGGACCACCTTCCGGTTAGTTAACATTAGCTTCTTGATTTCGTTGTCCCCTTCTTGGCGGCATTTCGCTGTTAAGAAAACAACACATCATTATTACTTTCTTCTTGTGAGTTAGTTATTATTTGTGATAAAACAATAACTCATACTCATTACTCAATATGTTCCATAAAAAGGCTTATATTGATTAATAACTTGTAGTATAACACTACATTGTTTACATCATTCAGCCTTAGCTGATTACTTTACTCAGTCTT
This sequence comes from Panax japonicus, assembly GCA_020205505.1. Lineage (NCBI taxonomy): Eukaryota > Viridiplantae > Streptophyta > Magnoliopsida > Apiales > Araliaceae > Panax > Panax japonicus. The sequence goes on along the minus strand of CM035110.1, from coordinate 31,992,842 downwards.
AGCTGATTACATTACCATCCCGCAATTACTTTCCAAAAATTGGGATTTACAAAAGACTACCCTTGTTTATACAAAAGAGGGTTTTACGTCACTACTAGATACATAATATTTACATATCTACGCTACTCTAGCTATTGTTAGATTACATCTGCCGTAAGGCATTCTCAAAATCTTTGCTGGCCAGACCGGCTATAACATCCCGACTGATGGTATGCCGTGTCTGCCCCGCCTCTACCGGATACCCAACCACTTGCTGCTGGAAATCCACATGAGAACTCCTATGTATATAGGACATCCTCTCCAATCTCCTCTGTTTAGTCTTTAGCTCTTGGTTGAGCTCAAAGACTTCACATTTCAGCTCTCGGACCTTGTCCTTAGCTAAAACACGATCATCGTGTTCCTCCTCCCACATTCCTTCCATGCTAAGCTTGTCTTCACGAACAGCTTGGAGTTCTGCTTTCAACTCCTTTACTTCCTGGAAATAATGGACATTCCTATCCAATACCGCCATAAACAATGTTTTCATCGAATCCCCCGTAGACATCTCCTCTGCGGGTGGAACTTGGTCAAAGGACATTACGTCCACCTCCTCCTCTAGCATGCCATCGAAAATAGACATATAGTCTAAATTGTCCGAGTCTCCAGACTCTATTACTACCACTTCAGGCTCTATCGCTACGGGATTTGGTAGTATCTCTACCCGATTAACCGAATCCTCGCTTACAACATGTATATTTCTATACATATCATTTTATCCTGACATCTACAATAACACAATACAGTTTGATTAGTACATGTCAGTACATAAATAAAAACACATAACATACTATAATGCATTTTTATAAGGTTATCTTTCTTCTTTTACTTCTTTATTAAGGTTATGACTTAAGGTTCTAATTCCCTTTAAGTTTTATAACCTAGGCTTTGATACCAACTTGTAGCGCCCCCAAATCCGGGTATCTTACAACCCGACAGATGGTGCTATACTGTACAAACATTCATACATTCATTCAATTGAAAGTCTCAAAGAATGAACATAATTTATATATATTAAATTCAATATTTATATTTCCCAGGTTCTAAACCCATTACAAAGGTTCTCTTGTCATAATATTCATTACATTACAACAATAGACCTATACTATTACATGACAGCTTAATAATCTGCCTTAGCTTTTCCTTTATCCTTATTTGATCCTTCAGGACGTTCAGTCTTAGCTGCATTCATATGATTTAAGCAAGAGTGAGCATGACTAGCTCAGCATGTATAACAATTTCAATAACAACAAGCTTGATACATACGAATCATATATCTTCGATAACTGAACAATAGCTATGAAGTACTATTGATGATTCAAAATAGCAATTCATCTTTTCTTTCAAAATGTTTCACAATAAATAAATTCAGTAAAACATTCACCCCGGTCAAAGACCTTGAGCATTCATTCTTTCTTTGAAAAGGACAACCCGGACCTAAGTCCGTAAGCCCGATATTACTTACGAGCACTTCTAGGTGATCAGCCTATTGTACTCTGTATTGATCAATACTACATCCATTAAACGTATGTACGTTTAATCATTTGGCAACCTCGCGTGCCTGTCGTTTTACCGACAAAACATTTGTTTAACAATCCAGTCTTCTTTTGAAAACTATAAGTAGTTGACAAAAGATACTAGCATTTGATAACAGATGAACATATTATCAATAATCCACTCAATATGTTAAGTCTAGCCAAAGAAACTGGCTTTAACTTCATTATACTTCAATTCATGCGAAAGGATACATGAACATCATAAACTTGTTCAGATTAAACTGAAACAAGAGTTAGAATACTTGCCTTTAGCGTCTGCTACTGTGTATTTTACTTTACGTTCAAGTCTTTCAAGTCTCTACAATACATGATCACATAATGCCTTACATTAGGTCACATATAATCAAGTATGTATTTGAACATATCTTACCCTGTATTTCAATCTAATTATAGATTAAATTTCATTCTTATGCGTTTCAACTTATCGTTTGCTTTACATTCATTCGACTTGGTTATATTAACCATTATTCATTACTTTTAAGTCTTAACAATGTCCCAACAATGTTACTTTAAGTTGTTTAAGGTAGGTGTAGTTCAATCTCCTACCATCCCCTTCCTTTCCCTTCATTTTTATTCTTTACTGTCTATGTTCTGTGTCTGGCACCGCGGCGCGGACATTACTCTTACAACTCGCACTGCGACGCGAGTTAGCAGTAGTCGAGTCCCAGATGTCGCGCTGCGGCGCGGCCAAAAAGGCTGAGGGTTGGCGCCGCGGCGCCAACTCTGTGCACCAGAAAATTTTTTCTAACTTTTAATTTTTGTGAACTTCCCGGACGCATAACTTTTTCGTTTTAAGTCCGAATTTGCTCGTTCGAAAGCCTACGGTTCACAAATTACGTAATCTACGCGTTCATGCAAGAATTTTATCAATTTGACTTCGTTTGCTAAAAATTCACCTATTGGTTCATTTTTAACGAAAACGATAAACGTTCGTGAACGTTAAACGCTCGTTTCTTCGTTCTAAGTCGGAATTCGTCCATTTTCGAGTCCGCAACTCTTAAATGACAAACATGACTTGTCTCCATAGGAAAATAAAATTTCCAAACTCAAACTCAAAATTTGACTTCCATTCCGGGAAATTTACGAATTCGACGTTTATCGTCTAACCGTGCGATTTCCAGAAATTCTTCGTTCTTAGAACTTGTTCAACACTACCAATGGATTACATTCATAATGTGAACATCTTAACATCTTTATACCAACTAATTATACTCATGGTTGGATTTGAACTTATCTCATTGTAAGCTTATACTTGATAACTTTCAAACCACTTATGAACTTATCATTCATAACTTATGACAATTAAAGTTCTTAATCATCATCCATACATGTTTTCATCATATAACTTTAATTATGTATTCTTGATACATATTTTCTTACAAGATGATGTATATACATATACTTTCATTAATAAACCTATCACAAGTTCATCATGCATTCACATAAGTTTACAACTTATGCTATCTTAAATGACTTATTACCAACTTATGTGGCTTAAGTTCATTTCTTATACATACTTCTTTCTTTTTATTATCATTCATGTTCCTTAATCCAACCTTTTCTTATCAACCTATCATGTTAGAGATAGAAGATAATTGGAGAAGGAGTCTTACATTTGAAGTCTTTAATAAGTAGCTTCTTCTTCTTCTTGACTTATGGAATAACTTACTTGCAACTTAATCTTCCTAACAATTAAGCACTTTGAGAGAGAGTGTTTGGATTATTTAAACAACTATTAAATGACTTGCCAACCTTCACTATTTATAGAATTCCTAAGGTTAGGGCAATTTAGTCAATTCCATCATCCCACCTCCTTTTGCACCTCCTTACTATTCATTACTTGCAAGGCACAAAACCTATCTCTTGCTTGGTCATTACTTATCTTGAGCACCACTTTTACTTGGTCATCACTTATCTTTGTTATTACTTATCTTGATAACCACACTTTATCCATATCACTATGGTTTGCTCCATGGATCACACAATCCAATGAACTTTAGCTTGGGCTTAGATTAAATGAACATTGGGCTTTGCTTAACAAACCTTCATATGTTTATTAATTCATAAGTTGGGCCTTAACCCTTAATTCACTTGGGCTTGTACAAAATCCTAACCAATCTTTACAAGTCCATTAATATTACATAATACATATACATATAGTTTATGTATTATTCTCGTATTCTAATTCATATAGAATTTATATACGATAATGTATTCTTCTTACAAACTCATATAATACTTTGTATTATACTCATTTCCATTCCTTGTACAATACTCACGTATCATACCATCATTCCTTAACGAAATAGTTCTTCATTTTCCTTACGTTCTCGATTTAAGTCCGCAAGCGAAATATTACGTTTTCCATAACTAGATTATTATTACATAATCCTTCTTACTTTAATATTCTACCATTACGTATTTCTCGGAAATTCAAAAATAACTCCCAAGCAAATACCGATGAATAGTGTTTTTTTTTGGAAAACTTCTCGGAAAACTTTTATTTTCGTCTTGGAAATTCAAACACCTTAAATCCTTCACATAGCTCAAATACTACGATATTCCAATATCAATAGGTTACAAAACGACAACCATCTTGATATCCCACATAATATGATTTTATTATTATTTAATTTAATAAAATCATCTTACATAAAAATCCGAATTTCTCGGTCGTTACACTTTCTAACGAACTCATGGGTCCACATTCATCACTATGTATAAGTCCTAATATATCGCTAGCCTGTTCACTGTGTCCAGTGAAAGGGGCTTTAGCCATCTTTCCTAATAAACAAAACTCGCATTTCTCATATAATTCAAAATCAAATGAATCCAAGAATCCATCTTTATGGAGTTTTGATATGTATTTCTCATTTATATGGCCCAAACGACAGTGCCAGAGATATGTCGGATTTGATTCATTTGATTTAAATCGTTTTGTATTTATGTTATAGATAGACATTTCTAAATCAAGAATATAAAGATCGTTATACAATTGTGCAACTCAATAGCAAATATCATTTAAGTAAAACGAACAATGATTATTCTTAATTATAAATGAAAAACCTTTCTTGTCCAAAAAAGAAACAGAAATAATATTTTTGCTTATAGTAGGCACATAATAACAATCCTCTAATTATAATACTATCCCAGTGGGCAAAGATAAATGATAAGTTCTTATGGCCAGTGCAACAACTTTTGCTCCATTCTCAACTCGTAGGTCAACCTCTCCTTTTTCCAAAGTCCTACTCCTTCGAAGTTCCTGCACATTAGCACAAATATGAAAACCACATCCAGTATCCAATACCCATGATGTAGAAGTAGACAAGTTGACTTCTATAACATATATACCTGAATTAGAAGTCACACTTCCTTTCTTTTTCTTCACTTCTTCCAAATAAGCATGATAATTCCTCTTCTTGTGTCCAGGTTTTCCACAGAAGTGACAATCACCTTCTTTATCCACCCCACCTTTTGGTTTTAAAGCCTGTTTGGTTTTGGGATTAGGTTTAGCACCAGATTTAGATCATATCATCTTCTTAGCTTTCCAATTTCCCTTAGCATTCCCCCTTTTGAACCATCATTATGTGGGTGGGTCCTGCCTTTTTCATGTTATTCTCTGCAGTTCTTAACATGCTCAACAACTCAGTAAGTGGTTTCTCAAATTCATTCATTAGATAATCCATAACAAATTGAGAGTAGCTGCTGTTCAGATATTTCAAAATAAGATCAGTTTGGGCCTCCGGAGTGATTGGAAAACCCAACCTATCAAGGTACTCAATATACCCAATCATTTTCAGCACATATGGACCAACTGGATCACGTTCACCCATCTTGCAGTGATACAACGCCTTGCTTGTATCATACCTCTCTTGTCGAGCATACACTTCGAACAATTTCTTGAGATGCTCGATCATCTCATTAGCATCCATCAACTCATGTTGCTTTTGAAGCTCAACTTTCATGGTTGCTAGCATGAGACAACTCACGTCTAGAGCATCATCTTGATGCTTCTTGTAAGCATTATGCTCCACACGTTGTGCAGTGACAGCTGGTGCTGCAAGAATGGGCCCATCAAAGACATATAGCTTGCACTCTTGTTTGAGGAAAATCCTCAAGTTCCTGTGTCAGTCAAGAAAATTAATTTCACTCAGCTTGTCCTTCTCAAGGACTGATCGTAGTGAAAGACTACTTATGTTTTTGTTGTTTGCCATTGATATCTACAATTTATAAGTGCCAAAATAATAAGTCAAATTGCAGAGTTGATATTATGTAATTGATAATAGTACATTCAAAATATACATCCCACTATTTTATTCAAATAAATAGCCCTCACCATTAATTCGGAAAGCATTTTCTATTAAATCTTTCTAGTGAGCCAAGATGAATATTTCATTATGACTTAAGTTAGCTTTGGCTAATCTCTTAAAACACAATTATTTAGGTAGAAAACCCTTTTGTCAATTATATCATATATAACTCTTTGATAGTTTGGTAAACAATAATTGTTTCTAGTCCATCTAATGGTGCCTACCAAACTCTATGCCTCTAAGTTCACAATCTTATTGAGATAACTTAGTTAAGTCGGGCCCAATGATTTTAACAGTTTGGATATCACAATTATCCTATCACATCTTACCTAGATAAATAGGGTACTTTGCTTTGGCAAACCTACATCTATTGATCAAGGTCTTGATGAGTGTTATTTATTGGAAAGCATTTGATTTAGACTTAATAATTTAATGAGGGATTTTATTAATAAATTTAGATCTCACTAATTTTAATCTTATTAAGCATGCACATTATTTATCATATCATATCGCAAACGAGCATAAATAAAATGCGAAATTAAATGTGTCACAGTTATGGCCCAATCCACTGTCAATCTTTTCAAGCTAATAAAAGATTGAAGGTCAGTCTAAGGTGGTAAAATATCTCAAAATAATAGCTTCCTTGGATCTTCCTCATACATGTGCCTCCTCTCCATCATCATCTTTCCATCGTGTTCTCTATGTTGACATCTTCATCGATTACAGATTATTACATGACATAAAGAAACCTCGAGTTACATTTGAGGGGATTTAGATGAGAAGAGAATCTTACATCAGAATTTATAGAAAGGCACGACATGCAAGCCGTATTTCAAAACCAAAACCACTAACCTATGGGTCAAAAGGCCATAACTGTTCACCATGCATATCATAATAAGCACATAACAATTTATATATAATTAAATAAAATTATATATAACATATTGGGGTCATGACCATCGTGCGCTATGAGGGGGGGGGGTCTCGCCCCTGGCGGTGGTCTGGCAGACCGGTCTTTTAAATTTTTTTTTGAATAACAATCTGTATTGCAAAATTTCTCCATACAAATCTCTGAAACAATTTCAGAATAATATATTTTATTCACCAAAACACCCATAATAACAAATCATATATGTCCAATTTCGATTAATTATATTAAAACGAATAACAGTACACCCAGAATATATCATATATGTCCAATTTCGATTAATCATATTAAAACGAATAACAGTACACCCAGAATATATCATATATGTCCGGTTTCGATTAATCATATTAAAATGATTCTTCATGCTTCTAATCTAATTAGAACAGTTATATTGTTATTCCACCTTCTAAGATACGATTAACAGAATCATTATATATATGCATATATAATACAGATACAATTCTTAATTATAGAATATGCACACAACAGAATATCATATATTTAATTTCATATCGGTAAACATGCATCAGCATATATCATATATATAGAATACAATAAAATACGTAATTTGAATTAATCATTTTTGCAAGTAGCTTTGATACCACTGTAGGGTTTCGACCCAAAAATGCAGCGGAAATAAACCAATTTAAAGGCAATTCCAAAACCCTAAAATAGGATCCATGTGAAAACCAATTAACTCAGTGGTTAGAAATTATACCGATTATAAAAATAAAATTGATGCGCTCGAATCTTGAACGCAATCCAAACGAATCGCGCCTCTATGGTATCCACACGAACGCCCCGCGAACCGTCGTACGATCTGCAATAAAAGGAACTGCGGTACTAGCCACCAAGGATGACGATTTCAGAACTGTTTCTCTCTAGTCTCTCTCTAAGAGCGGCTAGGGTTATGGATAATGAATAATACCTAAATGGCTGCTACATATCATATATATAGCGATTAAAAAGAATTATTCAAAATCTAATTTAATAAAATCTGAATTTATATATATATATATAATATATATATATTAAGTCTTAATTATTATACCTATATATAAATTATCCTATTTATTTAAATTCGTAATTTAAATATTATCAATCATATTGACATATTTAAATCATTACAATTTAAATTAATTCCCTTTTAATTACGTTCTATGTGTGTGACCCTATATATTACTATTACGTTGGCAATAATTTTAAAATCATATTATAAAATTATAAATCGTGAGCGGCATCTCGTAATGCATCACTGCTACCCAAGTAATAATAAGATCGATGATTCGATGCAACCTTTTCGTGACCAATGTTTCAATGTAATTTAATCCTTTTAACATTGTCATCCTAGATTAAACTCGAGTCATGGAATGTGCCATACTCTTCATAATTTAAACTTTGTTTTCTTGATCACTGAGTAGACTATATGAAACAAATCACTATTTGAGCATAGCCATGCATTTCATAGGCGTACTCAATTAAGAGGCCTATGAATATCACCCCTAATATATAGGAGGGTTAAATTTCATCTAGATCACTCATATTCCTCACACGATTCATGATGTACCCAATAATCATCTTTATAGTCTACCCCATTAAAGGTGACATTTGATGATATCAAAGTACATAAATTCTCGTGTAGTAATATAGTGATTTCAAGTCGGAGGACCATTACACCATTGTCATTATGAGAATCGCTAATGACACTTTACATACTGTTCCACATAGAATTCTCATGGTGGGTCTGTCCAGTACATCGTTCTCCAACATGTACCTATGCATTGACTTAATATCTCATATATTTATGACCAATGAGTTTTGGTCATCAGTAAATCCATATACTAGTCTCAATGCATCATTATTGTCCCATCAACAATGATACTCGACTAGGGATATTTAAGAGCAATGATACTAATTGTAATTATATAATCTCATGTTCAAGTCATATACTTGAAACTATATAATTTGTATCACTATTCTAAGGAATTTTATTACGTTAACATTTATATAACGTAGTAAATAAAACCATAATATAATCATTCATTTATTCAATCAAATATAATATCAAAATGTTAAGCAATTATATCAAATAATTGACTTCTAGGGCATAAACTCTAACACTAAGTCCATTTGCAGTTGGCATTATTGGCAACATACGTTGGCGATGATTTCCTTGCCTTGTATCACTGTGTTAGAAGTTTGGCTATGAAAGAACCATTTCTAGACGCTTGGGATAACCTAATGTTACTCTTTGAAAAGGTAAGAAAAACTATTTGAAAAGTCACGCTAATGGTAATTTTATTCCTAGATAGCTCTTTTCTTCCGAGTGTTTCTCTTTGGTCTTAGTAGTTCTTCATTGTTTGATTTGTTTCTCAGAATATTACAGAACAGGTCTTATCCATTGCATTAACTTTATAGTGATGTGCATTTTGACCTTTTAAAACCATCTGAAAGAAGTTACTCACGGACCAAGTCATATGCACCCAATGGTTCCTCAAATAGCAAGAAGTTGGAAGCCACTGAACATGTTTCATCTGGAATAACAAATTTATGGCCTCTTTTTTACAGAATGACAAGTTTCATTTTTATAAAATCCAGGTATTTAGTGAAGCATTTGTCCTTTCAATATCTAGTTTTGTCATATTTCTTCTCAGCTATCTTATTTTTTTTATTTAGTGTAATCTTTCTTTCCTGGAGTGTTTGTTGGTATTTGAAAATTTCTTATATGCTGTTGTATCTTGGTATCATCATAGTTTTTCTTTCCTGGAGTTTACCTTTACCCATTTTGTTGATGAAATGCTTATGAGCTGTTATATCTGGTCATTAAGTGACATTTTATCATCCTCATTTAATAATCTAGCGACTGACATGCACTAAAAGATCTAGAAACTCTGTGATGCCCCTGTCCAACATCTAGTATGTGGGAATAAGATAAGTGATTTATAAGGGTCTTATTTGTTAACTAGTAACAAATTTGATTTAAGGACTTTATGGCTGATATGGCGTCCCAAAGTGATACCTTTTAAAAATTTTATTGACTTAGGTGATTTTTTGTGGGTTTGATATTTTTGGATAATTGATGTGATTTTATCATCAGTAATAGTGAAATTCTCTACAAATTGGATTACTTTTAAAATGTATATAAATTTTATGCTTTCTTCTTAGAAAAGCTAAATTTATTTTTAATACACATCCCTTACAACTGCATCTTTATGAAAAGCCCTCTACTTCGTATTGCAATTATTGTAGATGTGGTCAGGTTTGTTTCCATGGTATCGTTTCCTTGTCAAAAGCTTAATACCTAATCAACCTTTTCCCTAAAGATATTAGTTATTGTTACCTAATCAAGATTAATACATCCTAATTTTGTTATTGTACGCTTTATCACTATTTTTTGATTTATTTTAAAAAATTAATATGTTATTGGAATAAGGTTTGAATTAAAAACGATTATACAAGATGGAATGCATTTACTTCAATCGAATTAATCTTGAAATCAACATTATAACTTACTTTTCAGGACAATTAGAGAGGACTTGATCTTGGTCTGGTATCTCCAGAAGTAATTCAAATTTTTTTTGATCTGGAGCAATATCCTCTTATTTCAGAACTCACTCATCGTTTCCAGGTAAACTTGTTTTCTGTAAATCAAATATTGTCCGTAAGATGAACATATGTTCATCTTTAAACCTTTTCCAGGTTAAATGTGTTTTTCAAAATACATATTATCAATCTTTCCCTTCGTTATTTTGTGTTTGAGATGGAATATGTATATTATTTGGTAATAGAGATTATTTTAATAGATATTATATGTTGACCGTAGCTATCTTGATGCAGGGTTTTAGAGAAAGATTATTAGCATATTCCAAGTTTCTACATAGATTAGCCATAGAAGAAGTTATATCGATAACAACAACGCTCTTAGCACAATATGGTAAGCATAAATAAAATTTCTTTGAAGAGATTGATTATGTTATTACAGACACTACCAGGGGAATTGTTATTGATTTCTTTACTGTATGGCTTTCTGCTCCGACATTGTCGTTTCTTTCAATCGCTGGTGAGGCTAACGTACCTGATAGCATGGAAGCACTAAAGGGTCTTCTTAGCTCCATTCCTGATAATGCATTTCAGAAGAATCTAGCTGGGAAGGATTGAAATTTGAGTCATAAAGTTGCTTCAGTGCTCATTGGTGGCTTGAAGCATGGTAGTGTGGGTGTTATTTCCAGCATTGGAGTTGTGGTTGCCTCCAATATCTAGTATGGAATGCGCAAAATACTTAATCCGACCCTTGTCAATAGTCAAGTGAATAAAAGATCATCCATCTTCAAAACAGCAGCAGTCTATGCAGCCTTTCTTGGAACATCAGCCAATCTACGGTATCAGGTAGAGAGCTAGTACTTTATGCTCAACGTAAGCTTCTATTTCTATGTAATATGTTTACCTTGGTTTTGAACCAGATCAATCATTGATAACTTATGATAATACCTTCTCTTGTCATTCCTGTAAAGATGAAAAATACATTGTAATCATAGGATATTAACTGACAGGCATCAACAACTTGTGTGGCACAACTTCCATATTTGTGAGGTTTATGGGAAGGTGGTTCACTGAACCAAGGTCATCTAATAAGAACATTTTTAAGGGAAATACTACAAAATGAGCTTGATCAACTGTTGATGAGATGTTGATATAAAGCACTACCCAATTTATTTTTGAAATGATTAAACACCTTGATATCTACTTTATTGATTTGTAGTTTTGTGCATGAGATGTGACCAAGTGTTGCTAACTTTAGTCTATTTCATAAAGTGCTTGCAGTAATATAGTCCACCTTTTTCAGTCTTCTTCTTTTTGGATCCCCTTTCAAGTTCCAAGATAAGCCAGAGGTTTATCTTGCCATCTGTTATACCTGTATGAGGTTACTTTTCTAGAGAGAAATGCGGCATAGTTTATTGATGCTAAAATTATATGTCAATGGTCATAACTACAATCTTGAACTGTTCTTGTAGTTAACTATTGGATGCATTTTAAAATTAACATTTTTGGTGCTTTTATCAATGTACTTGACTTTAACAATAATATCACTTGCAATGCAGGTTATTGCCAGAATAGGGGAACATCGAATTTTAGACCAATTTTCAGATCAAACATTTTTGTAAATATGCTATCTTTTATCGTCCGAAAAATCGACTCCTATTTTGGAACCCAGGTTAGATGCTTCTACTTACTAAACAACTTTTTCTATTTTTTTCCTTTCTTATTTCATTAATTCGATTTCTGGTAAAGATGATGGCATAAAGAATTCAATGGCACACATATTATTACTAACTGTGAGATACATATATAAATACACACACACACATAAAAGCTTATATATACATATATATGTATATATTATTCCATCTATAGCACAATTACTGTGTCCTAAATTATATTGCTGAGGTGATTATAGTTTGTGTACTTGTTAAAGGGGAGAAAGAGGAATATAAAGTGTTTATGACCAATGTTTTTTTCATGTTGTGCTAGATTGATAGGATGGGCATTGATTAGTTGTAGCCTTTAAACTTTTCTCTTTTTGGGATAAAATAATATTAATCCAACTTTATGTCTATTATTTGGTGCAACAATGGATTGATCTTGTGCGGTATACTGGATTACAGGATAAGAAGAGTAAACCATCCTCTGACCAAAATCCAGATTCTTCTAATACTGTTGCATTGTGTTGCAACTCTCCAGAAGATGCCAATATTGATGAAATCAACAATTAGTGAGATCTTAATCCTGCAGTCATTCTGTGTTCATATATCTCCCGGAATGCTCTGTAAGGAGATAATTACATTTTACATGTTTTGTATGGTTTTCATGTGGCTTAAAATTATATTACATTCATTATAGATCTTCCAAATTCTAGTGAGCATACAACGTAGGGATTAGATTAATCTGTTGAGGAGATAAATTAAAGTTTTGTTTCTTACACGCCTCTATGTGCATGGCTATTGATTAGTGAGCCACGGTACTAGAATTGTCACTAGCAGCTTTTTTTGTTCAGTTAGTGTGGACTTGATGTTTCTTGAATGCCCTCTAAGCCTAAATTATGCTCTATTTATTGATGTTTAGTTTAATATTCTTTCCTTTATACTCACTTGACAGTATGATTTACTTAATATGCCAGTTGTCATCAACTGTGTATCAAATTGCATGCTATTTATCCAGATTTAGAAATTTTGAGTTTGTCAAAATATAAATCAAGGACCGTGTAAATAGGCATACAGAATTGTGTGCCAAGTGTAATAGAAGATTTAGTTTTTTCACATAATTGTTACTTCAAAGTTGGACACATAGAGCATGTGTATCTTTGTCATAGTTGTAATATTATACATGCACATTGCACATGGTACCATCTTGTGTATGTTTGTCAAACTAATATGTACTTCATGTTATCTTGTTTAATGCATTTTATTTAGTCAGTTGAAGGACTCTGGAATCTTTCTATATGCTCAACCATTTAATAAATATTGTGGGTAGTCTGTTGGTTTAATAATATTAGTACAACGTAGCAACTCTATTGTCTTTGTGTATTAATTTTGGCATTAAGTGCCTCTGGTGACCTATTTGCTTCATTTTCCTGACTTGTTATTATTTTTAAATATGTGCAGGAAGACTGCTTCTACGACCTTCCTTACAATACTGGGTATCACATTTTTGTGCTACGTTTACGGAAGACAAGGGACGAAATTATGAAGTGTACTCTCTCTCTATATGTAGATATTTACTTTGATTGAAGAATTGTGGTAGCTTTAGATAGTTAATTGTAAAGATATTGAATGATTATGAAGTGGATGATTTTATTAAGTTAATAATATTTTAGTTTTTTGTATTTTTGCCATTATTTTTTATGGGGACATTGAGCCAGCCAAGTACATAAAAAGAATGTCAAATTTTGATTTGGCAACAATATAATTAGTTATCAAAGCATTAAACAAGTTTTAATATAGCAATAATTTTTTTATACATTTAGCAACAAATTTTCGTTGCTAATGGCATTAAAAATATAATATTTGGCAACGAAAAATTAACCTAATAACAACGGAGAGGATATTGTTGCTAATACTAACATAAAAGGCAACATTTTTTATCGTTGCAAATCATATCAACTTTCATTGCACATATAAATAAACGACAACATATAATGTCGTTGCTAATCGACGACTTTCGTTTCTATTGAAAAATAACTAGAAACAAACATTTTCGTTGTTGATTCAGCATAATGTCATTGCCAAATAATATAATCAGCAACAAAAATCATAGCTAAAAAGTTTACATTCCGCAACGAAAGCAAGCTTAGGCAACAATTTTCATAATTTACCACAACGAAAAATGTCGTTGCAAAATGGTGTCAATTACAACGAAAATGCATGATCGTTGAAAAAAAAAAGAGTTCATTTCGTTGCCAATTAGCAGGCTTTTGCAATGAAATGGGGTTTTTAGCAACGAAATTTTAATTATTCTGCAACAATACATTTTGTTGCTAAAGGATCGATGTCTCTGTACAAAAGCAAAATTTCGTTGCAAAATGAATTACTTTTGGCAACGAAAAAAAAACGTTCGTTGCAGAACAATTAGCAACGTTCATTGCGCAACGAAAGATGCAACGACATTACAGTCGTTACCAAAAACTTTTTGCAACGAAATTTGATACCTTTATCAATGAAAATTGGTTGTTGCTAAAGCCCTATTTTTTGTAGTGATTGTTTAAGTAATTGAGTATCATAGATATGTAATATGTTTGTCAAGGTATTAATTCATTATAATAAGTCATTAAAACATCAAACAGAAAGTGATTAAAAGGTTGGTCAAAGTAGCCGGTTCAACCTGTTCTTGAGTTTTCTGGGTAACCCAGAAAATAGAACTTCGTGATCGGTCAATCACTTTTGACTATCTATATCTTAAAATATATGGTTCTAATGAACCTATTTTATTTTCCCGATTAAAGACCTCAAGTCATACTACAAATAACATACAATTACCAGACCTAACTATTAACATACACGGATCTAAAGGCTCTGACATTCGATTGTCAGACCTGTTTTTCCAAAATTTCCAGATTGCTTAAAACACTAATTTGATGCATCTAGATGTTATGAAAACGTGTTCTATCAACTTAGTATACCTTCTAACATGTTATTACATATATCTAAACATCTAAATAATAAATTAAATATAGCATCAAAGATCTAGCTATAAATTAGGGTTTGTACCTTTTCTTACTTAATTTTGATTTTTGGCTATTGAATATGCTGTTGCTATCACCAGTTCTTGTATATGCCGGTTATATGATTGTATATGCTTATAATTTTTGTGGGTTTGCACTGAGCTAGGGTTTCATTTTATATAATTTTTGAACTTGGCTTTTTGGTCATTTTTCCACTTATTTGCCTATTAAAAGATCTGATTTGTGACTATGGTGGTGCTTGGGAGTTTGGAAGCATGTCATGTGATGTCTTAAAACTTGTTTGGATGACTCCCAACTTACTTGTGAGCTAGTTGACCAAATTAGTAGCTTAATTTTTCCATAATCCTCATTAATCTTGATTAGGGTGTTGGTTTTTATGATTAGGGTTACTTAATGATGTTTATTAGTACCTAATTAAAGTTTAGTAATCATGATTAGGTGTTAGGATAACCTAATTAAGGTTTGGTCTAGCTAATTAGGGTTAAGGTTTACAAAATAGGGTTAGGGTTTATAATCTAGGGTTAGGGTTTGTAATGTAGGTTTCCTAACTTAGATTTTTCACAAATACTAACAAGCACGACAAAGCGTTTTGTCAGTGTAAGCACGTCAAAGAAGCTTGTTAAAACAAATATACCGAAAAGACTATTTGAGGAAGAAAATTTTTAAGGACGAGGCGTCAAGCACTTCAATTTTTGGATGAAAATTTATTTGACCTAATTTGTTAAATAAAGTATATATTAACATAAAACACTTTTAGAACGGAGATATTTTATTAATATAACTTAATTTACATATCCGAGTCTTATTAGGGTTTTTGGGTTTTCACAGGAAAGCTAAATAGAGTACCGGAGAATAACAATAATCAGTCAACAGTAGCTGCAGTTGGAGCTCAGAATCGACCAACCACGAGAAAATTTAAAATGTCGGCGAGGGATGTTGTTGCTTCATAGGACGTGGTGACAGGTATCATCCTTATCAACACTTTGAATGCGTACGTGTTATTCGATTATGGTGCTATTTGTTCCTTTGCGTCTAATAGTTTTTCTAATAACCTAAATACACCATGTGAAAATTTAGACAAACCGTTATGTGTAGAAATTGCAAACAATGAAAAGATTCTGTTTAAGACCATATATAGGAACTTTAGTGTGGATATAAAGGGACACAATTTTTTGCTAGATCTTATTTCAATTCAGTTGGGAGAATTTGATGTTATCTTAGGAATGGATTGGTTAGTTAACCACAACACGATGATCGATTGTCATCAAAAACGTATAAACCTTTTGACTACATCAAAGTCAAAAGTAGTGTTTAATGGAGGTTGTTCACCTAAGCAATCTCGATTTCTAACTATAATTCAGGAAGAAAGGTTACTTAGAAAAGGTTGTTTAGGATATTTGGCTTATATAGTTGATACTCGACAGGAAGGAGTAAAACTAGATCAAATACCCATAGTTAAGGATTTTCCTGATGTATTTCCAGATGACTTACCAGGTTTACCACCGGATAGGGAAATTGAGTTTGTCATTGATCTTGCACCGGGAACGACACCAGTTTCTAAGGCACCATATAAAATGGCACCTGTAGAACCAAAAGAGTTACTAGTAAAACTACAGGAATTCTTAAATAAAAAGTACATACAACCTATTGTTTCACCTTAGGGAGCACCAATATTGTTTGTAAAGAAGAAGGATGGAACCATGAGGTTATATATAGACTATAGAGAATTAAATAAATTAACCGTTAAGAATAAATATCCTTTATCAAGAATTGATGATTTATTTAACCAATTAAAGGGGGCCGAACTCTTTTCAAAGATTGACCTTAGAATAGGTTATCATTAATGAAAAGTAAGAAATGAAGATGTGCAGAACACATCGTTTAGGACACGGTATGGATATTATGAGTCTCTTGTAATGTCTTTTGGGTTGACAAATGCACCGGCAACATTTATGGACTTGATGAATCGAGTGTTTAAACCATGCTTAGACAAATTTGTTGTAGTGTTTATCGATGATATTCTGGTATACTCGAAAACACAGGAAGAACATGATGAACACTTAGGAGTCATTTTGGAGATATTATGAAAAGAACAACTTTATGCAAAGTTCTCTAAGTGTGAATTCTGGTTAAAAAGAGTTCAATTTTTAGGTCATGTAAATGACAAAAATAGAATATCAGTAGATCCACCTAAGATCAAAACGGTTGTGAATTGGGAACAACCAACAACTCCAACAGAAGTAATAATTTTTCTCGGTTTAACGGGTTATTATCGACGGTTTATAAAATATTTTTCAAAAATAGCAACCCCATTAACCAAGTTAACTTGAAAGATGGTGAAATACGTCTGGACAGATAAATGTGAAGAAAGCTTCCAAGAGTTGAAGAAGCGACTGAGCATGGCTCTAGTGTTGTCCTTACCAGATGATACAGGAGGCCTTGTAGTATTTAGTGATTCGACACACAGAGGTTTAGGGTATGTGTTGCTGCAACATGGGAAAGTGATCGCTTATGCATCACGATAACTCAAAGATTATGAGAAGAGGTATCCTACTCATGACCTAGAGTTAGCCCCGATAGTTTTTGCCTTAAAAATTTGGAGGCATTACTTATACGGGGAGAAGTGCGAGATATATACAGATCACAAAAGTCTGAAATATATTTTTACACAAAAGGAACTGAACTTAAGACAAAGAAGATGGTTAGAACTGATAAAGGATTTTGATTGTGAAATCTTATATAATCCCGATAAAGATAATGTCGTAGATGATGTGTTAAGTAGAAAGAATCAAGAAAAGTTGAACGTAATAACCACTAATGATAAGTTAATAAAAGATTTTGAAAAATAAGAAATTGAGGTTGGATGTCCAACTACTCTACCCAAAAGTTATTTATCATAGAGGGAGTTTCGTCTCTACTTGATAAAATAAAAGAGATGCAGGAAAAGGATGAAGATTTTCAAAAATGCAAGTCTAATATAACTCGTAGTAAGAATAACAAATTCAGAATAGACAAGGATGAAATAATAAGATATGAAGATAGAATTTAGGTTCCGTTAAACCAAGCCTTAAAAGACGAAATCTTAAACGAAGCTCGTATTTCTAAATTTTCCATACTTCCTGGCATTACTAAAATGTACAAAGACTTAAGTCGACACTTTTTGTGGTCGAATATGAAAGAGAAATAGCTGAATGGGTAAGCAAATTTCTCACGTGTCAAAGGGATAAAGCTGAACATCAAAAGCCGAGTGGTTTACTTCAAACCTTACCAATTATTGAGTGGAAGTGGGAACATATAACCATGGACTTTGTGGTAGGTCTTCCAGATACACGGAGGGCCACAATGCCATTTGGGTAATAGTTGACCGTCTAACCAAGTCAGGTCACTTCCTACCTATTAAAGTTACTTATAACTTAGACCAACTTGCCAAGCTATACATTAATGAAATTATCTCTAGACATGGAGTACATAATTCTATAGTGTCAGATCGAGATCCACGCTTTACTTTAAATTTTTGGAAAAGTCTTTAGAAATATTTTGGAACCCAATTAATTAAGATTGAGTACAACTTATCACCCTCAAACTAATGCGAAAAGTGAGAGAACCATTTAAACATTAGAGGATATGTTAAGAACATGTATCATTAATTTCAAAGGAAGTAAGGAAGATCAATTACCTTTGGTAGAACTTGCCTACAACAACAGTTATCATGCTAGCATAGGTATGCCACCCTATGAAGCCTTATACGGGAGGAAATTTAGAACACCTTTGTGTTGGGATGAAGTCGGGGAAAGACAAATGCTAGGACCTGAAATAATCCAACAAACTACTGAAACCATTAGAATTATACGTGAATGATTACAAGCATCACAAGATCAACAGAGGAAATACGCTGATCCATCTCGTCAACAACGAAATTTTAGAGTAGGAAGCCATGTGTTCTTGAAAGTATCTCTTTGGAAGGGCAAGATACATTTTGGCAAGAAAGGAAAACTGAATCTGTGATTCATTGGACCTTTTGAAATTTTGAGGAGGATATGTGAAGTTGCGTATGAAATAGCACTACCTACTGGGTTAAACTATATTCATA
Source organism: Panax japonicus (assembly GCA_020205505.1). Classification (NCBI taxonomy): domain Eukaryota; kingdom Viridiplantae; phylum Streptophyta; class Magnoliopsida; order Apiales; family Araliaceae; genus Panax; species Panax japonicus. The sequence goes on along the minus strand of CM035110.1, from coordinate 31,973,686 downwards.
ATTTGTTTCATGTATCCGTATTACGACCATACAAACCTGATTACAAACACGTTATTTTTTCTTATGTAGAACCTGTGCAGATCATCGATCATAAAGAACAAGTTCTGAGGAACAAAGTGATAGCATCGGTCAATGTTATCTGGAGGAATCAGAATGTTGAACAGGCTACATGGGAGCTCGAAGATAAAATGCGAGAGAACTACCCCCAACTGTTTACTTAACCTGTACTGTAATTTCGAGGACGTAATTCATATTAGTGGGGGTGAATGTGAAAACCCAAAAACCCTAATAAGACTCGGATATGTAAATTAAGTTATATTAATAAAATCTCTCCGTTCTGAAAGTGTTTTGTGCTAATATATACTTTGTTTTTCAAATTAGGTTAAATTAATTTTTGTTCGAAAATTGACGTGCTTGATACCTCGTTCTTAAAAATTTTCTTTCGAAAATGGACTTTTCGATATATTTATTTTGACAAGATGCTTTGTCATGCTTACATTGACAAAACGCTTTGTCGTGCTTGTTAGAATTTGTGAAAAATCTAAGTTAGGAACCCTAGATTATAAACCTTAACCCTAGATTATAAACCCTAACCTTATTTTGTAAACCCTAACCCTAATTAACTAGACTAAACCCTAATTAGGTTATCCTAACACCTAATCATGAATATTAAACTTCAATTAGGTACCAAAACCCTAATCAAGATTAATGAGGTTTATGGCAAAATTATGCTACTAATTTTGCCAACTAGCTCACAAGTAGGTTGGGAGTCATCCACACAAGTTTTAGGACATCACATGACATGCTTCCAAACTCCCAAGTATCACCATAGTCACAGATCAGATCTTTTAGGAGGCAATTGAAAAATGCCCAAAAGCCAAGTTGGAAAATTTTATAAACAGAAACCCTAGCTCTGTGCAAACCCACAAAAATTATAAGTATATACACTCATATAACCTGCCTATATAAGCCCTGGTGATAGCAACAATAGATTTAATAGCCAGAAATCAAAATCAAGCAAGAAAAGGTGCAAACCCTAATTTATAGGTAGATCGTTGATGTTATGTTTAATTTATTGTTTAGATGCTTAGATACATGTAATAAAATGTTAGAAAGTATACAAAGTTGATAGAACACGTTTTCATAACATCTAGATGCATCACATTATTGTTTTAAATAATATAGAAATTTTGGAAAAACTGGTCTGACAGTCGAATGTCAGAGCATGTAGATCCATGTGTGTTAATAGTTAGGTCTGTTAATTGTATGTTATTTATAGTATGACATGAGTTCTTTAATCTGGAAAAGAAAATAGGTTCATTAGAACCATATATTGCAAGATATAGATGGTCAAAAGTGGTTGATCGATCACGAAGTTCTATTTTCTGGGTTACCCAGAAAACTCAAGAGAATAGGTTGAACCGACTACTTTGACCAAACTTTTAATCGCTTTTTGTTTGATGTCTTAATGACTTATTGTAATGAATTAATACCTTGACAGTCATACTACATATCTATGATACTCAATTGCTTAAATAATTCTTAGGATTACTGGAAATAATGGTCAAAAGTCGTTGACCGAGTATGACTAAGTTTTTTGGGTTATCCAGAAAACTGATGAACATGAAGAACAGCCTTTGGCTGTACTTTGAACAACATAGATCGAGACTTTAGAATCATACTTTTTCCAAATCAGTGTTACAAACATGTACCTTGACATATAGACTACCAATTATAACAAACAAAACACAAATCTATCAAACGGATTGAAAGATATAGAAGCTACAAACCGTTGACCGACCATGACCACTGTTCTGGATTACCTAGAAACTCAAGAATAACTCTGACAGTGACTTTGAGCCTTTATAACTTCTTGTTATATGTAGGTTAAAGCATGAATTTGGTCTGATATTATACTACTGTATGAGTACTATAACATTTATACTTGTCCAAACTCATAATCATCAACAGTAGCAAATAAGATCAAGGTCAAAGTGGTCCCTAGGCCATGACCGACTGAAACCCAGAAACTCAAGAACACCTATAGCGACACTTCCTGTCACTATAAGGCTTTAGCAATAGACATAAAATGTTTTCTAAGAAATTAATTAATAAAAATTAGAAATAATTAATAAATAAATAAATAAATAGGTTTAAAAATTATTTTAAGTTATTATAATTAACTTTTAATATTTTGACATAAATTCAATAAATATTTTATTTTATTTTGTTATTATTAATAATTAAGTTAATAATAATTTAATTAGAATAATTACTTATAAATAATAAATAATAATTGAAAAATAATATTAATAATATCAAAATCATAATAAATGATTAAAAATTATTTAAAAATAGTAAACAAGTTTTTTTATAATATTCTAAGTAAATATTAATTATTTAGAAATGGAAATAAATGATTTAAAAATCATTTAAGGGATAAATAAATACTTAAAATTTATTATAAGCTTCCATAAATTATTATAAAAGATATTTAAATTATTTAAAAATATAATAAAGCTTATAAATAAAATTTAGACAAGTTATCAACTTATTAAATACTCGGTAAAGTCTTTGGACACCGAAACCATATTAAACTTTACCCAAATGTATGTAGTTTATGTATTTGAGTATTGTTATCAATACTAATGTGTTAGATTTATATGAATGAACATCCTAGGTGTTTATTATTGAATCAAAGAATGCTGCTTGATTGATCTTAGCTCAGGCAAGTTCTCTATCCTTAAATCTCTTATCAAGCAAGTTTCTTAACCATGATTACTTTTGTAAGTCTACTAAACCTAAATTATTGATTAAAACAAGATGTCTATCTTGAAGTGCTATTGATATGATATACCAAACCTAAATTTAAATTGCGAATTGTTGTAAAGTTATTGCTATAGTTTCAGTATAACTCAAAAATGAATTGTTTATTGAGCATAAACTGTTATGTCAAACCAAATTGCTTTGGTAAGACATCCTATACTAAAGTTGTGTATCCTAAAAAGGGATCGATGTTTGGTCAATTAAAATATTGACGTTTAGTGCATTTGAGCACTATTAGGATGAGATGCATACTCCTAGGATATTGAATAGGCTAATCCCCTATCTTATATCTAAACAAAGTTTTTAAGTTTTGTAACTGACAGAAATAAAAAGACCAGAAATGGTTGGAAAAGAAATTCCAAAAATGGTAGAAACAATTAATAAAATTTTGAACTGTTATACTTCTTCAAATCATATATTGTTATAAGTATAGAACATGTTGGGCATGTTATAGCTCACCCTTGCAAATTATTCCCTTTGCAGTATTAAATTGTAATCTTGGCATTTCTGAAGTTAATAAAGGGAACCGTCCTTGCTTAGATTAGTTTATATTACTGTCTAGTTAAATGTCATACTTTGTAATAAGAAATTTTATATAAAGAATCATGTAATAAAACCTTACTGATATATATATATATATATATATATATATATATATATATATATATATATATATATATATATAACATCTTTTATTTCTTCAATCGTGTTTCCTTACATATATAGATGTAATTAGAATTTTTAATATAGTTTGAGATCCTTGGGAACTATTTATCTTAGTGAGGGTATTGACAACATGTACTGTTCATGTTGGTGTTGATACTCTGGATTTCGGATAGATATGTACTATCGATACGATAATGTAATTCGCATGATATAGACTATACATCTGAGTGATGGTATTGGTAATATAGATTGATCATGTTATTATTGATACTATGAATTTCGGATAGATAGATACTATTCCCAAATATAGTTCATACATCCAAGTGAGGGTATCCAAACACAACAATAGTTCTCCAGGGAATTGTTATCTGTTATGGGATACTGTGAATCTTAGATCTATGGGATTTGCATGTGGTTATAAATTGTATACTAACTCAATTAGATATATGCATATAATCAGATACCATGGGCATATAGATTTGAATGCATTATATACATTGACTAGTAGTAAGCACCATATCAGATACTATGGGAGTATAGATATGGGGGTGTTAAAAGATCATTACGCGATACAACCTACTTTCGGGAAGACCGTGTATTCATATGGTCGGAGCCGTCCCATCCACCCTTCATTAGCAGCTCAAGTATATCATTAACAGTAGTCTGGTCACTATTAATGCTAAGCCAGAATGTCCTATATAAAGTGACATACCACTCACTAGTTTCAATACAGAAGTTGAGCCTTTCAGCTTCCAGGCCCTTGATGTGAGCAACACTCATTATCAACCCATTGGGGTACCACCTCGGATACCTAAAGTTTTTGTCAAGGTAATGTCGGAAAGTCAAGAGATGATATCCTTGGATTTTTAACCTGGACAAGGGTTAAGAAAGGACCATCCGAGAATTAAATACCCAAATCAAGTTCCCAGTCAGACAGGGAAAGCCTAATTAGGCTACTCTGTTGGGTCCAGTCATAGGAACCCTCACAAACACAAACATATTCCTTCATCTTCAAGGTGATTACCTAAACCTATAGAGGCTGAGCCTGTATGGACTTCCTGTAGCTATGTTGTTTCCTAAGCCGATATCGGTTAAAGAAAAGGAAGTCTTGATTCCATACCCGGAGGTGGAAGAAAGGAATTAAAGGCCAAAATAAGAGATTGCTAGAGATTTATCAAACATGCACGTCCTAGTCTATACGGAGGGTATGAACAGAGAAATCCTAGATGATGATTATCTATACATCATGGTCATCATTCAAGAGAAGGATGATGACAATAACCCCTTCATCACTGCTGTCCACTAGGACTTCACCCTTGGGAATTGGAACAGCACTCCTTGCATTGCCGACAAAGGGTAAAAAGGGTAGAAAATCCCTCTGCCCCGTGGATAACAATAACTACTTACTTTTGATGTACATTATTAGCAGTTACTTTTGTCATTTCATGCTAACACTTTGAATGATTAAACAGTTTCATATATTAAGTAAAAGCATTTTGTTTCAGGACTCTAAAGTTAGATGTGCATATACTTGCTGATGAGGTGCCTATTCTTCACAAGGACTGTAACTTTAATATTAAGTTGGACTCAGACTTGATGGAGATTGAACAAGAAGACTATGAGATACCTCAGGAGATCAAAGAATTTGTCAAAGACAAACCCAAGCCAAATCTTGATCAAACAACCTCTTGTAACCTTGGAACCTCAAAAAAACCCCAAATAAATCTAGATTGGTACGGACCTTACTCCAAACTAAAGGAAAGACATGGTTACTCTATTGACCCAATTCTAGGATGTGTTTACATGGTCTCATGAAGACATGGTCAGTTTGTCCACTGACATCGTCATTCATCACCTTCCCATCGAAGAGGGATTTAAGCCAATCAGGCAGAAACGCATGCGATTAAAACCTAAGTAGAGTTTAAAAGTTAAAGAAGAAATTGTGAAATAATTTCAAGCTGACTTCATCATGGTGTCAAAATACCTTGAGTGGCTATCCAATATAGTCCTTGTGCCTAAACCTGGAGGAAATGTGCGAGTTTACGAGGATTACAGGGATCTGAACAAAGCTTGCCTTAAAGATAGCTTTCCTGTGCCATTCATCAACATACTCATTGACAATACAACTCAGTATGACATGTACTCATTTGCTGACTACTTTGTGGGGTACCATCAAATCATGGTTACTAAAGAGGATCGTGAGAAAATTACATTCATCACTCCTTGTGGAACCTTTTGCTACAGACGGTTATCATTTAACCTCATCAATGCCGGAGCTACCTACCAGTGAGCCATGATGACTCTTTTATATGATCTAATGCATAAAGATATAGAAATCTATGCGAATGACATCATTGTCAAATCCCGAAGGGAGGAAGACCACCTAGATCATCTCAAAAAGCTCTTCAATAGGTTATGTAAGTAAAACTTGAAGTTGAATCTAGCCAAGTGTGTATTTGGTGTCAAATCAGGAAAACTGTTAGGATTCCTAGTCAGCCACAAAGGGATTAAGGTAGATCCTAAAAAAATTCAGGCCTTTACAGAAATGCCCATACCCTAGACAAAGAAGAAAATATGTGGATTTTTGGGAAGAATCAATTTCATCAGCCGATTCATCTGCCAACTCACAATAACCTATGAGCTTATCTTCAAGTTGCTAAGGAAGAACACCTCCATGGAATGGAATGATAAGTGTTAGAAAGCCTTCCTTCTTACTAAAGAGTAGCTAATCAAAGCTCCTACTTTGGTACCTCCCAGGGATGATGTTCACATGTTCATGTACCTATCAATCAATGACAATGCCATGGGCTGCCTCCTAGGAAAGAAAGATGATAGAGGCCAAGAAAGAGCTATCACTTACCTCAGCAAAAGAATTAGCAGCAACGAACACAAGTACACTCTGATTGAGAATACTTGTTGTGCTTTAATATGGGCTTCCATGAGATTACAGCAGTATCTTCATGGTCACACAACCCGTCTTATATCCCGCGTGGATCCCTTCAAGTACATTTTCAACAAACCCATGTTGAATCGTAGACTATCCAAATGAAAGTTGAACCTATAACAATTTGACATTATTTACGTAACGCAAAAGTCTTTATTTGGTTAAGGAATTTCGGATCAACTGGTCACCGCACCTTCAAGGGATTTCAAACCCTTAGAGACATACTTCACCAATGAAGGGGTAATGATTGTTCAACAACACCGTTAGGACGATACACATCAACTATGGAAGATGTATTTTGACGGAGTTGTAAACATGTAAGGTTCTAGAAGTGGAGCAGTTCTAGTATCCATTACGGGGGAGTAGTATCCTGTTTCCATCAAATTGCAGTTTGCCAGCACCGGTAACACAATTGAGTATGAAGGTTGTATCATGGGGTTGAAAACAGCCCAATCCATGGGCATCAAACGACTAACTATCTTTGGAGATTCTGAATTGGTAATCAAACAAACCACTGGGATCTATCACACCAAAGAGCTACATTTGTTTCCTTACCATCAATATGTTATACAAATGGCTTTAGAGTTTGAAGAAGTAGCCTTCCTTCATATTTCTCGCAATAGGAATGACTTTGCGGATGTACTAACAACTTTGTCCTCCTTGATCAACATACTTGACAAGGAAGACATGCCAAACAGCCTATGAGAACTACATTGCAGAAGAATCGGGTGAGCTACCTCCCATCCAACACCCTTGGTATCATTATATCAAGGAGTATATGCGAGATGGATCTACACCCGCTGAGGCATGTCAGGCTGAAAGAAAGAGGATTCATTGAATGGCTATGAAATTCTACCTGAGCAAGAATGCACTCTACAAAAGAGATGCAGGACTGGGTCTTCTCAGATGTTTAAACAAAGACCAAGCTTAGAGGCTCATGGATGAAATCCATGGTGGAGTATGCGGCCCACACATGAGCGCCCTCTACTTGTCAATAAAATCCTAAGAACAAGGCATTACTAGCTCTCTCTCAAGGCTGACTGTGATGATCATGTCAAGAGATCTTACCAATGCAAAATTCATGGGAATGCTATCCACGCTTCTCCAAGGGAGCTCCATAATATAAGCTCTCACTGGCCCTTCTCAATGTGGGGAATGGACGTGATTGAGCCCATCGAGTCCAAAGCCAGTAATGGGCATCGGTTTATCTTCACTATAATCGACTACTTCACCAAGTGGGTAGAAGCAACCTCTTCCCCCAAGGTTACTAAAGAAGTTATCATTGGTGTCATAAGAAACAATGTCATTTGTCGATATGGACAACCAGAGGTGATTGTGTCATAAAATGCCAAAAAATTGGACAACCAAATAATGGAGGAGTTATGCAATAAATTCCACATCAAATATCTCAACTCCATCATTTATCGTCCAAAGATGAATGGTGTTGTTGAAGCAGCTAATAAGAATATCAAAAAGAGCATGCAAAAGATGTCTGCCAATCACAAATGATGGCCTGACTTTTTGCCTCTAACTCTATTGCCTATAGAATGTCAATGCGCACTTCCATTGGGGCAACCCGCTACTCATTAACCTATGGAATGGAATCAGTGCTCCCCATAGAAGTAGAAATGGAATCCGTCATAGTGTTGATGGATGCTCAGCTGGATGAAGATCAATGGTTAAAAGATATGAACCACCAATTATCTCTAACAGATGAAAGGCGGGCCGCAACTATCTTCCATGGTCAGTTGTACCAACAGAGCTAGATCTTTTAACAGAAAAGTCTGGCTATGAAAATTCAAAGAGCATGATTTGGTCTTGAAAAAGTTTATTGATAACCAGGATCAATCCAAAAGAAAATTCTCCCTAAACTAGGAAGGCCCGTTTGTTGTCAATGAGGTATTGATAGGAGGAGCCCTCAGATTACAAGTAATGGATTGCGATGAATTTCCACAACTCATTACTCGGACACCGTGAAATGGTACTATATCTGAAGTTACCAGCAAACTAGCATCTTGGTCCTAGATTATTAGATCCCCAGTCAATTCAGGTTTTCAAAACCATTCTCACTATATACAACCTTTCTTTACATCTGTTTGGCCCATCAGGGACAAACACACCTTCCAACCAGCAGCCTGGTTCCGAATCATCAGATCCATCACTCAACTCAGGTTTTTCAAAACCTTTCACACTTTCAGTTTTATTCCACCAAGGATAAAACTTTTCACACTTTCAGTTTGTCCCACCAGGGATCAAACTTTTCATCTGCAGTCTATCCTTTACATGGTGTGAACTATGCCAATTTGACTATTTTAAAAGTCAATTTTTTTTTCACATCAATATGTTCAGCATGGTTAAATAATAACATTTACTATGTTGAATATTTTTTATCAAGTCATATGAGCATGCATAATCACTACTATGTGTTTAGAAGCATTTAATGTGATAACTAATTTTTCAATAGATAAAAACTGGAAAAGAAGACATGCATGCGTTACCAGTATAGTGCAGAACACTTGTATGGTGATGAATTTTGTAGAAAATAGATCGAACTCAATAGATCTGAAGAAGAACTCTCGGATTCTCTCTGTGGCACGACTTAAAAATGACTTATAAAAGGAAAATGACCAATAAATACACCCACGAATGGTCGTAAGTGTATCTGTTGCTATCGTAGGTTTACTTATGGTTCTCCTAGATGGGTCCCACCCCTCCGGCTCGATCCAATTTGAGTTACAAAGAATGTCTCACAAGCTGAAAAGTCAAATCAAGAAAAAAGACGCTACGCGATTGAGCGAAAAAGCCTAAAATCCTAGTTTTCAAAGACCAAACTACGGGTCTACATATTACTCATTGGTATTCAGCCAGACACAGGGTACACAACACTGATGATCATAACTATTGCAAACTACACTCGTTAATATCACACAAAGGTCTGATACCATTAACTTAGGGTTGTAATTCCAATTGCAACCTATCCCTAGCGTAAACTTCATACAACATCATCCGTTGAAACACATTTCAACGAAGGTCAAGTAACCTTCACATTATTCAACTGTTGGAAAGTAAATACAATGAAGCATTAAAAGTGGTATGATGATCTTACCCGTTGAAGCATATTTCAGCGAAGGTCAAGAAACCTTAACGTTATTCAGCCGTTGGGAAGTAAATCCAACGAAGCATCGGAGGTGGTCCAATGATCTTAGCCGTTGAAGCACATTTCAGTGAAGGTCAAGAAACCTTGATGTTATTCAGCCGTTGGGAAGTAAATCCAGTGAAGCATCAGAGGCAGTCCGATGATCTCAGTCATTAAAGAACATTTCAGCGAAGGTCAAACAACCTTGACATTATCAGCTGTTGATAATTAAACCCAGCGAAGCATCAGATATGGTCCAGTGATGGTATCCGTTGAAGTACATTTCAATGAGGGTCAGACAGCCCTGACAACATAAACTATTGAAAGTAACTCCGATAGAACACTGGAAAGACCTGGCGATACAAACCAGGGAAAACCATCCTCATCGGGGAGGATTGATGATGGAATCTATTATATAAATCTTAATCAGACAGAGCACAACTCCTAACGAGTCTCTCTTACATGAGAGATACATCCTCAATATGAAGTCTATACTCAAGATTAAGGACTTTTGTGACAACCCCATTGTCAACATCTTGGAGATTCCTGGGAGCTTCGGAGCAGACATCCAAGCAGTTCATCATGATCATCAGTGATAACACCAGTCCATAACAGAATTCGTTAGAGTAGATAGTCATCACATCCCATTGGAAAACGATCCAACAAACCATATTCATCAAGCATTTGCATCATGTTGCATTACATTGCATCACAATTATCCCGCCACATTTCAATTATCTAGTATTCTTTATCCTATTCATGCCATTATATTGCATAAATATGATAAAGAAGGGAATCTGTACACACTTAAAATTTTTCATTCCTATTACTGACCTTGCAGGAGGGCAGAATCTTCTTCCAGAGATATCCCTAGAGGTTAAATCAGCTTAATCCCACAGACAACCCCGGGATACTTAGTTTTCCACCTCGGAGACAACCCCAAGGCACTCAGTTCCAACCTCGAAGATAACCTTGGGAGGTCAGGCACACCTCAGAGATAACCCTGAGGACATTGAGTACTCACAACAGCATAATCTTAGAGATAACCTTGAGCAACGACTGCTAAATCAGCCCAGAGCTAGAGATAACCCTGGTGAGGGGAAAAACTATCATTTTGCTACCTCAATCCCACACTCACACTATCTCAACATCATTTCATACCAAATTCTACACAAAAGTGTCCCAAAAGAACCATAACTCAAATCTCGAGTGACTACTACACAAGACATTACACCAGATAGAATTTTAAGACTTGAAAATCTGGTTTTGCACCCATTTTCCCAGATTTGTACAACCTCTTATTCCATTTCATTGTGTAGCTCTCAACAACAGCATTTTAGAAAGGTATTATACTCCTCAATTGGATGCCCGGATTGAAAGTTATGAAGGTTCAATCAGACAACAAGTTGTATGCGTGCACGTACTTCGAGATGACGGGATCCATAGAGCTCGGGGCACCCCGGATAGCCGTAGGTAGACCTAAACCTCCCCCTATAAATAGAGGGCTTGGGGTGGCTATTTTAAGAGGAAGAAAGGCAATGAAGCCCTGTCCATTTTGCTTTGTACACACTTTAAATTGAGTGCTTTCTTTTTCCAAACACATGTGAGCTTGTGTTTTGCTATATTTTACCGGTGGAAACATAGTATTCATTCATTTAAAGCTATCTGAAGTCTTCTTGGTAGCCCACTGTAAGATATCTCAGATTTCTTTAAGCCTTTCTTCACTTCATTCACACATATTTATTCACGTTGAGAGTGTGTTGTGTGTGTATGCTCGGATCGTCGATCTGTGGCTTTTATTGCTTTCATATATATATATATATATATATATATATATATATATATATATTAACATTCTAGTCAGGCCTAGTTATCATTCCGTGAACTTTTACAGCTTATATATATATATATAACTTGTGATACCCCCAAAATAGGTCCACATGACCCATTATGAGTCGCCAGATATCACACTATAAAAATCAAATACAAACTTCATTTATACAACTGTTGAACTGTCGTGCAGAATACGACCATGGTTAAACTGTGAGTTTTAATACAAATGTATGTAACTCTCATGGTGCCTTAATCACAACCTTACAATTGTACTTTACATAAAAGTACAGTCAAAAACTGTTTTAGAAATTAAAATCTTTGGAAAATGCTGAAGGAAACCTTCGTACATGGGAGGCCATGCGTCTAGGTTATGATAGATATCATATGTCCACAGAATTATCCTTGGTTGACCAATAGTCCCCAAAGAAAAACAAGAAGATTGCTATCATCTTATTTCCAATGGTGAGTCTTCTCTTGACATATAATTATCTCCGTTTTCTCCAATTGAGAATTATATTTCAAACAAACTCCAAGATTATATAGGTAGTGCTCGTAGATATACTTAGCAAGTGGATGTGCATAACCCTGTGTTATGATAGCACGAGGTTGTATGTCATTAGACATCTTGTATGATAGTGGCAAAACACCCTTCCAAAGTTGGGTTCACCTCACCCTATTCAGTTAACCAAAATTAAATATCAAATGACGTATAATACAACACACTTATCTAAAGTTCTCAACAAAATTATTTTCATACTATTTAGGGAGAACCTCAACAGCTATAGACCACCGTTCTATTCCCCTATTATCCCCGCTCGACCCAGCTACACTCTTATCACCTAAAAGGAATTGTGAAGCAAAAGGGTGAGCACAACTAGCCCAATAAAGAATATCATGACTAAAGATAATTAAATTATCAATAGCCTTCATCAGTAATAAATCAGAGATTTAGAACATATGGTAGATGATAAAACTTTTCAACCATAGTTGCAGCGGAACGAGCAATCCATTAGAAGAGTCAAATAGACCATAAGGTCTATTATCTTCTCCATGTTAAAAGTCCACCAATAATGGTTTATCCCTGTAACATCAATCAACAATTCATGTCCACAATCATATGAATAAGTCATAATCATAATTATGATTCTAAATTCCTCTTCGCACCCAGGACGAAGATAATTTTCATCACCTATCTTCACCTGAAACATCAAAAATCATGGTTATACCAAATCACAATGCCTGCTTATAATCATACTAATAAATTCATCTTTGCACTACGGCCAAAGATATTCATTAACAATTCATCTTTGCACTACAGGCCAAAGACGTGCAACTGTATTTTAGAAGAATCACGTAAAGCATGATATCTACTATCTTATACGAATTAAACTATAATCAATACTTTATCGCTGAGACTCAGCTTAATAAATAATCCACATCATCGAATCATCCCTGCACTACGGCCAAGGATATTCATGTAATCATCAATGGTCATGATTATATCGAATAATCCCTGGTTATAATCATACCAATAACTGCCCATCAATGCACTACGGACCAATGAGGACTTTTACCACATCATCTATAACATTACGGGTCATGATTATACCGAATGATCCCTGGTCATAATCATACTAATAAACAGTTCATCTATGCACATAAGCCAAAGATACTTATCAATCAATAGTTCATCTTTGCACGTAAGCCAAAGATATACAACTATAAAACCAATAATCAATAGTCCATCTTTGCACGTAAGCTAAAGATATACAACTGTAAAACCAATAATCTACAATCCATCTTTGCATGTAACCCAAAGATATACAACTGTTAAACTATTAATCAACAGTCCATCTTTACACGTAAGCCAAAGATGACTTTCATCATAATATAAGCATGAGGATGATGACAATGATATAAGCATTAATCAAACGAAATCAAGGATAAATATTAAAGACTTTAAATTTATCCAGAGTTTAAAAATATCCAAATTGTCAACATGATACTGCTTTGTGGAGTAAAATTCAAGAATAATATTCATGTACCAAAAATAATTTGGACAGAAAAGAAATATATTTTTCAGATAAATAGTACCCTGCAATACTACCCTATGAATAATACTTTGGGAATAGTACCTCGTGAATAGTACCCAGCATGAAAAGTACCCCAAATACACGAGTGAATAATATTTGGGTGAATAGTAATCCATGAATAGTAACTCATGAATAGTACTCTGACACGAAAAGTGTCCCGAATACCCGAGTGAATAATACTAGAGTGAATAGTAACCAGGTGAATAGTAACCCGTGAATAGTAACTCATAAAAAATACCAAAGAAAATGATATTCCATGACGAGTACAAAAGAAATGATATCTCATATGAGTATAATATAATATACGAAACTGCAAATGGATTTTTACCCACCATGCGATAATCCACGTAGACAGATCATTTCCATAATTTAATAAAGAATGAATACGAAGGATCATTCATCATGTATGCGGTAGTCCACACAAACATGTTATTCCAACAGAATAATAAAGAATGGAATAACAAAAGAATTCACCAGGCATGCGATAGACCACACAGACAGGTTATTCCAACAGAATAATAAATAATGGAACCAGGTCATGCGTAATTCGCACAAACAGGATATTCCAACAGAATAATAAAGAATGGAACCAAGTCATGCGTAATCTGCACAAACAGGATATTCCAACAGAATAATAAAGATTGGAACCAGGTCATGTATAATCCGCACAGATAGGATATTCCAATAGAATAATAAAGAATGGAATAACAGAATAATTTCACCTTGTATACGATAGTCCGCGTATACAGGTTATTCCAACAGAATAATAAGGAATGTAATAACAATAGCTCTCTTCATGAATACGAAAGGAATAATACTCCTTACTATAATAATAATATCCCTTACCTCAGAAGAAAACTGGATACTGGAATAGTGAGGTAACAAACTTCTCTTCTTATTTCTCTCTATAATTTCTCTCTATAATAATTGCTCTATTGCTTTAGTGAATTGGTGAGAAATGAAGAAGAATGAACTTCTATTTATAGGAAAATATAGTATCAATAATTGCACATTTTGGGGCTCAAAACATTACGGTATAATATCTTCCTCTTTTTCTTCATTTTTAATTTAGTCCTGCAAGTATTATCAAACTTGCACCACCTCCCCTAATAGTAAATCATGTGACTCAATAGTAAATCATGTGACTCAATAGTTCTAGACATGTGAAAATACGAATTATAGTATAGTACCTCAATCTATACCTCCATTTTTAACTTAGTCATGCAGGTTTTATCAATCTTACACCAGCTCCCCTAATAGTAAATGAATGTGAATCAATAGTACACACATGTGAAAAATAGTTATAATCATGTGAATCAATAGCAATTAATTACCCATTTATCCGGTTAATTACCCGATTGGTTAATATAACCTCTAGACATCAATTATTATCGAAATAAATATATATTTCGACTAACACTAATAATTCCAACACAATGGAACTATCAATTTCATCTTTAATCAACACGAACTTATTCATCATTAATATTATAACTCACAATATTTAACAACCAGGTCATTCCTAGGAAAGAGGGGGCTTTTCGATAAGGACTTCTCCTTATTGGCGCACAATTAGGTGACCAAACCTCTCCTTGAAAAAACTTCTAGACATTGTCAATATTGTAAATAATAATATGAATAACTTTGTCGTCTCAATTATTGATTGAGTAATATAACATATTATGCAGATGATACTGCGACAATAATTGAATCAATAATATGATAGATATGATGCAGCAATTATTGTAGCAATAATTGAGTATAACTTAGTTACTTCTTACGTAAGCATCAATAATCAATACCGTGTGCTACTATGCAACCACGCGTATTACTTTACTTTTACTACCGGGTAGTTCAACAGTTTAACGGTAAAACTTTTGCCATTATTTTTATAAAAATGATAATACTTCCATTGGGGGGGTCCACCAATGATTATGCCGTCGTACGAATATTCTATGTTAAAATGAATATTCCCCGACCAATCAAATATTCCCCGACACAACGAATAACAACTTGCTTACTTTGTAAAATTTTCAAATATCACCCTTAACTTTAACCCTTTTATCAATTTTACCATTTACTAAATAGAATAATTATAAGAAAATTGAATACTTTCATTTCATAAAATTTGGGGTCTCACATAACTATTTATAACTTTTATACATACTGCATCATAATGTGAGCCTAGGAATCATGTGATCACAAATTTTGTTTCTGAATCTACATTCGGTTCCCGTGATTGACATTTTTAGCTGCAACCAGCTTGTAAATTATTCACGGTGTCTGAATGTCCTTAGATGGCTTTCATGCCCACAAGGAGTTCGGCACTGCTATGTATCTTATTTTCTCGAAGATGCCTCACATGTCGAAAATAATAAAAGTAGTTAAGCCGAACAAATAATAAAATAGAAGTATTAAAGGACTCAATTATTTATTGAGCACAAGGATTTGAAAAACTTGTTTTACAAAACATCATTGCCATATCTCGTTAAAATTAAACTTTTATAAAAAATTCAAACCCTTTGTATATATGTGCAAATGAGGCATAACACTACTTCCAGATAACTGCACATTGACCTACACACACATTTAGATACAAGTTTAAATTAAAAAGTGGCGGTAACCGTGTCACCACGGAAGTCGGGGGGTTCCTAACACCTTCCCTCCACTTAATCAAGCCCCCGAACCCTAACGAATCCCAGTTTCACAAACCAGTTAAGCAGTGTCACATCACTAGGTCTTTGTACAAACCTTTTCTCGGTTGAGTTGGTGCAACCATTTAAAAATACCAACTAGCGACTCTTACTGTTAAATCATTGACATATACATGTCGGACCTTTTCAAACTTATTTTTTCAAACAAATCTCACCTAACATGAGAACACCCAAAGACAAGAATATAAAGGGACAAATAAAAATCCTGACGTCGACACCTGATAAAAAAAGCAAACCACGATGTTGTGTCTGTACATTCAGTTGACTGAAAGGAATAAGACATGGCTATCTCATAAGTAAAGAAATACCCATGACGTCTGAATGTGCCAATCTGTCTTAAGTGTGTCATAAACCACACGTACAACAAGATAACACTACTTCTGAAAAACCCCACAGAATGGGTATGGAAAACATGGTCGACCTCAAGGTTTCTGCCAAGATCGTCAACAAGATAGTATAACTCTCCCCGAGAGCTTGGACTACTGTAATCATGTCGATATCTTGATGGTCCATATACAATGGCATGTATAGATAGACCACAATTTAGATTAAGAAAATATTTACGCGGGCAATATGACACTCACCCTAAGTAATGGTGAAGTCCCCGGAATATCGTAGATAGGTATCCAATGATCCAAACAGTCAATCAGGATATCTATGGACACCACATGCCTCAAGGTGATCTCGTCTAGGGAAACTATGTGCCTCAAGCCTGACAAGGTTATAAAATGCCGGCTCATATCACCGACAGTCATCCGAGCGCAAGGTCGATCTAAAGGCAAGTCTGTAAGACACTAATACTCCTCCAATGAAGGAGTCAACTCATGGATATCAATTCTAAACACATGTCTTAATGCTATCCAATGATTTATCATGTTGTTTGCAAAGCTCAATAGAACGTGGAATATTAAGAGGATCTTAGAGTACCTCAACAACTGATAGACTGTCACCCGATCTAGGGAAGATAAACTGCCATGCCAAGATCTCAAAGAAGATGCCACCAACATGGGTGAGGAATACTCAATCCGGCTAACAGTGGATGAAGACATCTATAGAGCCGTATCATAAGACCATCCAGGGGTCAATGCTAAACTCGCCTCTGGGAATGCATATCCATGACATAATGCATGCATTATAATAAATGATAAATGATAGATGACAATATGATATATAGAATAGAAAGAATTATACATACAGTCCTAAATACATCATCATCTAATACATCATCTTTGTATACAAATGGAAATAAAAAGTACAGGAAAATGGGCCACAATCGCCCAATATATAACAGAGGCCTATCAAAAGATATAACGAGAAATAGGGCACAGCCGCCTAATATCTAACAAAGGCCTATCAAAAGAAATAGTGAGAAATACATCAGAAGAAAACAATGATTTCCACAACATCCAGTCTATCCATCTGATGTAACTCCTTCTGAGTCACTGAGTGTCTACCAGAAGGGATATCAGGCCAATATTGTGGAGGATCTGTGTCAATAAAGCCATCGAAATATGAGCCACCTGAAGGGCCAGCACCAGAGCTGGAAGGATCAAAATTATCCAACTCTGATGGATCTCTGTCCAAATACCCGATGAAAATATGTGCCCGGTCCAATTACCGGGTCAAAGTCTTAATATGCATCAAATAAGTGGGCTCTCGAACCCAGGACTATCCAATATGTCCATCATGACAGAGCCAGGAACCATATCTCCCATAAACTGTATGGCGCGGGTCTGAGCTCTAATGGTGTGAGGAAACCACCAGCGGTAAAAAGCGTTTTGAGTGAAGGGTCCCTTTGATAAACTAAAGCCATCTATGCCCATCAAGGGGATCCCGGTGATCGGATGAGATAAAGGCCAATGATGCCTGGAAGGAGGAAAGAACGGAATGTGTATCTCTCTTATGGTGCTCCTGATACCACGCTCCCTTAAATAGAGCTCCTAACCTCCATCAGTAGGAGAGGAATATGATAGGTGGACAATATATGCTCAACACCAGTCGGGAAGCCACGCTCAAAGCCAAATGTCAAGTGGTCCTCGAAATAAGGAACCCATATAATAACATCAGCTGTCAATAACTCCAACTATAAGAGAGAATGGTTGAAACCCTCAGCTATAGGAACCTTCACCAGAGTGGAGTAATGTCATCGCCATACCTGGGGATAGGTCTCCAGACATAATATGCTAATAGGATGAAGACATGGAAGCCTCTCGTAGGCCCAAAACTACAAATGCGTAGATCAAATATATGCAGTCAGGAAAACTAACAACCTTAATGAGGGGAATCAAAAATCAAGAAAAAAATACTCAATAGTAAAAATAGGTAAAAGCCTAGCCAAGCCTTCGTTACGCCCTCTAAGAGTAGGCACCTCCCTCTGAGGAAGTAAGCAAAGGTGTTGGAGCCCCAATCAAAGTGTGACGCCCCCAAAATTAGGTATACATCACCCATCTTGGGTCGCCAGATACATGGTACAGAATTCAAATACAACTTACTAATACAACTATCGTGTACAATACGACAAAACATAAACTGTGAGTTTGAATACAAATATTATCTACTAGAGATTATACAAACTCAAAAGGAGTCCTCATTACAATTATTATCACACTATTTCACAGAATAGTGAGGACTACTAATGCTATCCTCTGGACCATTACTCCATTCCCCGACTCGTCCCAGCTATATTCTCATTTCCTGAAGAGAACAGTGAAAGAAAGGGTGAGCTCAACTAGCCCAGTAAGAAATATTATGACTAAGATAATGCAGAATAAATTATCATTAGCCTTCAACAGTGTTAAACTGATAAAATATAGTAAACATCACGTTTAACTACAGCGGAACAAGCAATCCATTAAAAGAGTCAAGTAGAAAATAAAATCTACTATCTTTTATGATTTAAAAGGTTTTTCATCACTGTTATAGATGAGACTCAGCTTAAAAAATATTCCACATCATCGAATCACCCCTGCACTACGGCCAAGGATATTCTTTAGTATCACGACCACAATTATTCATGCACTACGGCCAAGAATATTTGTGTATTCATTAATGGTCATGATCATGCCAACAACTGTCCATCAATGCACTACGGGCCATTGAGGATTTTTAATTTTTTACATCATTTGTAATATTACGGTCATGATTACACCGAATAATCCCTGGTCATAATCATACCAAGTCCATCTATGCACTACAGGCCACAGATGACTTTTAACAAAATATAAACATGAGGATGATGACAATGATATAAGAATTCAATAAAATAAGTTCAAGAATTATTTTATCCGGAAATTATTAACGTCCAAATTGTCAACATGACACTGTTTTATAGAGTAAAATTCAAGAATGATCAGAAGAATATTTCCATGAAAGGATACTGGATGAAGCGCAAATATCAAGGATATTCCACTAATTTCATGGAGTATAGAATTCAGAATTTTAATCAACTAAGTAATACCAAATACAATAACAAAAGGTATCACCATGCATGCGATAGAGACCGCACAGACAGGTTATTTCAGCAGAATAATAATAACGGAACTAGGTCAGGTGAAATTCACACCGACAGGATGTTCCAACAGAATAATAAATGCGGAATAGTAAATGATGGAACCAGGTCCGGCGTATAGAATAGACAGGATATTCTGACAGAAATGTAAAGACGGAATAGTAAATGGAACCAGGTCCGGCGTATAGCACAGACAGGATATTCCGACAGAAATATAAAGACAGAATAGTAAATGGATGTCACCAAGTATAGGGTATTCCGCGTATACAGGTTATTCCAACAGAATTACAATGAATGGACTAACATAAGTTCTCTTCAAGAAGAAAGAATAACACCCCTTACTTTATTAGGAGATTGAATACTGCAATAGTGTAGTAACCGAATACTCTTCTTCTTTCTCTCTTATTCTCTCTATACTTTCTCTCTCTATAGCTTGAATGAATTCGTGAAAAATAATGAAGCCCTAGGCCTCTATTTATAGAAGATTTCTAGTTTAGCACTTGCCATGTGAAAAGGCAAGTGGCTTGACGACTGGTGATGTGAAAAGAAAAGTGGTTTGACGCCTGTAATGTGAAACGACAATTGGTTCGACGCCTCTAATGTGAAACGACAAGTGGTTCGACGCCTGTAATATGAAACGGCAAGTGGTTTGACGTCTGGTAAAGGTAATTACTATTTACGAAGGTAATTACTATTTACGAAGGTAATTACTATGACGAAGGTAATTACTATTGACGAAAATAATTACTATTGACGAAGGTAATTACTATTGACGAAAGAGACTCTTAGATGATGACATATGGCCCCCCCATAAAATAACCAAACTTACCACAAACATCTCATAACAGACTCTTTATCAAGGATTGAATAAATATTACCATAAATTAATTTATTTTTAATCAACACATAATTAATCTTTCAACAATTATTAATCATTTATAACTTGTCGTCTCAATTATTGATTTAATAATATAACATATTATACAGATGATACTGTGACAATAATTGAATCAATAATATAAAAGATATGATGCAGCAATTACTGTAGCAATAATTGAGTATAGCTAAGTGACTTCTCACGTAAGCATCAATAATCAATACCGTGTGCTACTATGCAACCACGCGTATTACTGTACTTTTACTACAGAGTAGTTCAACAATTTTAACGATAACACCTCCGCCGTTATTTTTATAAAGTATTTTTTTGTCGTTTTCTCAATCCGACAATAATTCCGTTGTGGGGCCCACCAATGATTGTGCCGTCGTACGAATATTCCCTGACAAAAAGAATATTCCCCGACCAAACGAATATTTTATAACAACTCGCGTACTTTGCAACATTTATAAATATTACCCACAACTATAACATTATATCAAATTTATTCTATAATATTCAAAAATAATAATTATAGAAAATTCATCTTTATTTATAAAAACTGGGGTCTTACAACCTCCCCTTCTTATGAAATTTCGCCCTCGAAATTAGGGTATGTACCTGGTATGTCGAAGAGGTAAGGATACCTTGATTTCATTTCAGATTCTAACTCCCAAGTCATTTCCTCAACATCGTGGTTTCTCCACAACACTTGACTTGAGGTATAACCTTGGAGCGTAGAATATGTTCCTTCTTATCCAAGATTTGAACAGGAACCTCTTCATACGTCAAATCTTCCGCTATTTTGTCCGGTTCTAACTCAATAATGTGGTTCGGGTCTTTCACATATTTACGTAATATGGATATGTGAAAAACGTTATGAACACGAGACATACTTGGCGGTAAAGCGAGTCTATAGGCCACAGTTCCTACTCGATCGAGGATTAAAAATGGACCGATGAATCGAGGATTGAGTTTTCCTCTCTTTCCAAATCTTGTAACTCCTTTCCATGGAGTAACACGTAACAACACATGATCTCCTATATTGAATTCCACGTCCTTTCGATGAAGATCAACATAACTCTTTTGTCGATTTTGTGAGGTTTTTATACGTTGTCGGATCGTTTGAATCTTTTTCGTAGTCATACGTACCAACTCCGGTTCCAACAACGTTGCTTCACCCACCTCATCCCAGCATACTGGAGAATGACACTTTCTTCCATACAACGCTTCGAATGGAGCCATGCCAATACTTGCTTGATAACTGTTGTTGTAGGAAAACTCCACTAATGGTAAGAACTTGTCCGAAATTCCCTTGAAATCAAGGACACAGAGTCTTAATAGATCTTCGAGAGTTTGAATAGTCCTCTCCGACTGTCCGTCCGTCTGAGGATGATATGCCGAGCTAAATCGTAAGTCTGTGCCCATAGCTTTTTGCAAACTAACCCAAAATCGTGAAGTAAATCTTGGGACTCGATCAGAAACTATGGATACCGGCATACCATGCAGTCTTATAATCTCGTTTATATACATACGAGCAAGACGTTCAAGTGTATAAGTTTCTCGTATCGGTAAGAAATGAGCAGACTTGGTCAATCTATCAACAATGACCCAAATCGCATCTATGCCTTGAGAAACCTTAGGAAGACCGGTAACGAAATCCATGGTAATGTGCTCCCACTTCCATTCTAGAATTTTAAGTGGTTGCAATGGACCTTTTGGTACTTGATGCTCCGCTTTAACTCGTTGACAAGTTAGACACCTTAAGATAAACAACGCTATCTCTCTCTTCATATTGCTCCACCAAAATGTATGACGAATATCATGATACATTTTGGTACTCCCAGGATGGATTGCAAATGGTGTATTGTGCGCCTCCATCATTATTTTATACTTTAAATCAGGGTCGTTAGGAACACAAAGTCTGGAGTTGACTCGAAGTATTCCTTCTTCATCGATTCTTGCTTCCGGCATAGCACCTTCTTGCACTTTCTTCCTCATACGCATCAGCTCCAGGTCTGTAGCTTGAGCAACTTTAACTTTATTGATTAAAGTCGGATCTACTTGTATATTTGCCATCGTCACATGCGTCCCTGGAGTCTTTAACTCTATCTCCATCCTTTGCAAGTCACACAAAATGGGCCCTTGCATTGACAATATCGCACTCGTACTTGCATGTGATCTTCTACTCAATGCGTCAGCTACCACGTTCACTTTTCCAGGATGGTATTGGATGGTATGATCATAATCTTTCAACAGTTCAAGCCAACGTTGTTGTCGCATGTTGAGTTCCTTTTGAGTGAAGAAATATTTGAGGCTTTTATGATCCGTAAAGATCTCCACTTTCTCCCCATACAAGTAATGCCTCCAAATTTTAAGTGCAAAGACAACAGCTGTCAACTCTAGATCATGAGTAGGATAATTCCTCTCATATTCTTTGAGTTGTCGCGAGGCATAGGCTATGACTTTTCCATGTTGCATGAGAACACATCCCAACCCTTTGCTTGAAGCATCACTGTAGATGACAAATCCCTCCGAGCCAGACGGTATTGTCAGAACAGGTGCTGAAATGAGTCTCCTCTTGAGTTCTTGAAAACTCTTCTCACATTCTTCGCTCCAACCAAACTTTATATCTTTCCGAGTCAGCTGAGTCAATGGAGTAGCGATTCGAGAAAATCCTTCCACGAATCTCCGATAATAACCAGCTAAACCGAGAAAGCTACGTACTTCGATCACTGATTTAGGTTGCTCCCAGCTTTGAATAGCTTCAATCTTTGCTGGGTCAACAGATATTCCATGACTTGATACCACGTGCCCAAGGAATGCTACTTCCTCAAGCCAGAACTCGCATTTCTTCAACTTGGCATAAAGCTTATATTCACGAAGCTTTTGGAGTGTCAGCCTCAAGTGTTGCTCATGATCTTCACGGCTTTTGGAATAAATAAATATGTCATCAATAAAGACGACCACAAAGTGATCCAAATATTCCTTGAATACTCGGTTCATCATATCCATGAAGGCAGCAGGAGCATTAGTCAATCCAAAGGACATGACTAGGAATTCATAATGCCCGTACCGAGTTCTGAAAGCCGTCTTTGGAATGTCATCGGTTCTAATCTTCAATTGATGATATCCAGAACGAAGATCAATCTTTGAAAAGAATTTGGCTCCTTGCAACTGGTCAAACAAGTCATCAATACGTGGCAATGGATACCTATTTTTGATGGTGACATGATTCAACTCCCGATAATCAATACAAAGTCGCATACTCCCATCTTTCTTTTTCACGAATAGAACAGGAGCACCCCAAGGAGAAGTACTAGGACGAATAAAGCCAATGTCTAACAATTCCTGCAGTTGGGTTTTTAACTCCTGAAGTTCAATAGGAGCCATTTGATATGGGGCTTTGGAAATGGGTTTTGTACCGGGTTCAAGGTCGATACAAAATTCAATTTCACGCTCTGGGGGTAGGCCAGGAAGTTCTTCGGGGAATACGTCAAGAAATTTATTAACAACAGAAATATCATTCAAAGCTGACGTATTTTTGTTTAGATTTGTGACATGAGCTAAGAAAGCTTGACATCCATTTTTCAATAAACGAATAGCTTTATGGCTTGAGATGACCGTGATTGATTTTAATGGTTTGGTCGCTTGAATTCGCATAATAGGTTGATTAGGAATATAAAAGCTAAAAACCTTACGAAAACAATCAATTTTTGCATGATGAGTAGTTAACCAATCAATCCCTAGAATCACGTCAAATGCAAGTATTTTCAATGAAATAAGATCTACAGGTAATGTGAGGGTACCGATTTGAACCAAACAAGACTTATAAACAGTGGATGTAATGAAGGTTTCTCCCAACAGAATTTCCACAGATAAGTCAAAGTCTAATATCTCCGGAGTCAAATTTAATCGATGAGCGCAAGTAGGAGAAATAAAAGAATGGGTAGAACCGGTATCAAATAAAGTATAGACTTCATTAGAGTTTATGATAAGCTTACCCGTGATGACCTCATTCGGGTTCCTCGCTCTGTGGGAGTTCACAACAAACGCTCTCCCTTGCACTACCGGCTTTGACCTTTCTGGGACGGCCTTTGGTGCCTCCATCCTAGCTGAATTTGACTTCGGTAAACGACAAAATCGGGCTAAGTGACCTTCTCTTCCACAATTATAACATGCTTTGGACGGCATCACGCAATTTGGACTGATGTGTCCCTCCCGTCAGCATTTGAAGCATATGATTACCACCGAAGTGGTTACCATTTCTGTCCTGCTGATTCCCTCCACGCTTATTGTCATCGCTTCGATAACCACTCTCGCTGGTATTATAATTTTGTCGGCTGCTCTCTTTTAGTTGAGTTGACTCGTTATCGCGCTCCACTAACTGAGCCCTATTTACAACATCTGAATACAAACACAGTTTATGGGAAATAAGATGTTGACGTATCTCCGACTTCAAACCTCTTAAAAACATACACGCCATTCTCTCTTCATTATCAACCAAGTGGGATGCAAACCGTGATAACTCTGCAAATTTTGCCTCGTATTGCGACACGGTCATATTATTTTGTTCCAACTTAATAAACTCCACCTCCTTTATGTGGCGAATACTTTCGGGAAAGTATTTGTCGTTGAACAGCTCCTGGAACTTCTCCCAAGATATCTTCAGTACAGCAGGTTGAGTACGTTTTACTGATTCCCACCAGTAATCTGCCTCTCCGCGCAACATAAAGGCGGCAAAGGGAACCTTTTGCTCCTCGGAGCATCCCAAGACATCAAATATCTTGGTGATCTGCTTTATCCATGCTTCCGCTATAAGTGGTTTTGGCTCTCCCTTAAACTCCGGTGGTCCCAGCTCCTTGAACTGTTTAGCGGTGACCGCCCGAGAGTTTCCCGTGTTTCCATCTACGTTTTGGACAGGAGTCGTTTTTGCCTGCTGTTGCATGAATTGCATAAAACCTCTGAACATTTGATCATTCATCATTTGGTCAATGTTGTTGTTTGCATGAGGATTTTCGCTTTCCTGATGCACATTATCCTGATTATTGATATGTGGTGAATCAACGATCGCCTGTGCTCCATTACTATTCTCAACATTCTAAGATGTCATTTTCAGATACTGCCACAAAACAAAGGTTAATTGACATGTAACATAATATCTCTAAACTCTAACCAACCAATTTAAATACAAAATAAATTTAAGTAGGTCATACTAGCGAAGGAATTCCCCGTCTCTCCCCTCCTAGTTCTAGTCTCACATCTTAGCCAGGGATCATATCCCTAAGCTCTGATACCAACTGTGACGCCCCCAAAATTAGGTATACATCACCCATCTTGGGTCGCCAGATACATGGTACAGAATTTAAATACAACTTACTAATACAACTGTCGTGTACAATACGACAAAACATAAACTGTGAGTTTGAATACAAATATTGTCTACTAGAGATTATACAAACTCAAAAGGAGTCCTCATTACAATTATTATCACACTATTTCACAGAATAGTGAGGACAACTAATGCTATCCTCTGGACCATTACTCCGTTCCCCGACTCGTCCCAGCTATATTCTCATTTCCTGAAGAGAACAGTGATTACTATTTACGAAGGTAATTACTATTGACGAAGGTAATTACTATTGACGATGTGATAACCCAGGATTTCGAATAATCCAAATTTTTGCGAATAAATTTTTTTTTTATTAATATTAATATTAATTATCAATTTTGTGACAAGTATGTATGATACGAGTCTCGAGAAAGTCAATTTGTGTATTGACTAATAAATTTAGAGTAGAGTTGTGCTTAACAACTTTAGAAAACCCTAACCCTAATTTTCGGATAGTGATTCGATAGAAAATACAATTAAAATAATTGTATTGTTGATTATATGTTTGTACTGTTTAGAAATGTTGACCAATAGTTGATTGGATAAGGTTTAATATTAATAAACCTTAATAAGGTATTTAAAACCCTAATCTTAAATTTAGAAAATAAATTGTACAATTAAAACCCTAATTGTACGCCGGGAAACCCTAATTTCAAAACCGAGAATTTTAAACCCTAAATTAGGAAACCCTAATCCTAATCGACAAGCCTATGGGTTCATTAAACTTAAATATGATTAGAAAACTCTAATTATATTTTTGTATGTTACATTCTATTTTAGAAACCCTAATTTTATTTTAGAAAATTTATTTTTCTAATTAAACCCTAAATTTGAAAATTGTGGGAACTAGAAATTTTTGATACCTAAATGGATCAAATCTTAAACCCTAATCCAAGCCCCAAACCCTAAGGATTTGTACAAATTCCATGTTTACCATTTTAATTAATTTCCTAATGTCAAAAATGCCCTTTATGGGATTTTTATAAGATTGCTTGCAAAAGTGGCTATATCTTTAGTAGGTAACCAACTATATTGACTTAAAGGCAATAAAATCTCAGCCATTTCAGCATATTGTGACAGCACAACATGGCATTCATGCATCTAAGAGATTATATAAAGAATCAAGAGAGAGAAATGTAAATAATTTGCCATATTGATAACCTAGCTCTCACCAACTCCCTCTCTATCTAAAACCTCTGAATTTGCTTAGTAGATCAGTCCCAAATACTTTCCTTAGATCAACCATAAACATATTGGAGAATCAAGATCAAAATTTGGGCAAGAAAGGTATAACCCTATTTTAATTTTTGATCTTTGTTGCTTGGAAAAATTTCGTGTTTATGTGTTTAAATCGTTGCTAGAAGATGTGTTTAGATGATCTATCACAGATCCATATCATCAAAGTTGGTAAAAATTAAAGTTTTTCAAAACTGTTCTTGAGCTCGAAAGGTCGTCTGACAACCAAATGTCAGTGGCTATCAATCCTTGCTCGTATATGCTTTGAGTTGTTTTAAAGCTTTAATATGTAGCATGACATGTTGTCTTTAAACTGGAATTGGTATTACAGATAGTTGATGTCTAGATTGGAAGTTATTCAAAGTCAAACCCCGTTGACCGGGCATGACCATGAACTTTCTGGGTAACCCAGAAAGTGTTAAAGAGCGTCTGACAACATTTTTCAAGCTCCGGATCTGACAGGTTGTGTTGTTTAATGTTTTGTTTGTGACCAAGTTGTAGCCTGATAGATCTACTATAATAATATGTCCTTACATTTTTCAAACCATCATCGTAGCGATTAGAGTGGCTAGTCAAACTAGCTTACTCGACATGAATGTATGTTTTATGGAATTTCCAGAAAACGTATGAACTAAGTTTTTGTCAGTGATTGACCGAACCATAAATTCTGATTATGTTATGTTTGGACTAAACTTGTGTTACATACTTGTTCCTTGTCATGTGGACTAGAGATTTAGACCTTAATAACATCAATGTTATGGTCAGATCATGAAGATAATTTAGCCCCAAAGTAGTACCACGAAATTGTCTTGGTTTCTGGGTTACCCAGAAAACCCAGAACAGCTCTGACACTGTTTTGCGAGGCTCAGATCTTGAATCTGGGTTGTTGTTTGAGCCAATTGATGGTTGATAATTGGAGAATTACATGAGTACTACACGATCAAGATTTAATTTGGCCAGGAACATGCATGGATTAAAATCTATGGCTGGTCAAACAAGGCAGGTTGTTAACCGGCTGTCATTGTTTTTGGGCTCAAGAACACCTACATCGACGCTTTCTGTCGCTAAAGACCTATAGCGACGGTTTTATTTATTTTATTTTCTGAATATTCCGAAAATTATTTAAAAATAGAAATAAATTCTAAAAATTATCAAAAATAGTTTTAAAAATTATTTTAAATTATAAAAAATAATATTTGACCAATTGAAATATTATTCTTTAATATTTATAATTATTTAAATATTAAAGGTATTTAATTTATTTAATTAGTGTATTAAATAAATTAGAGAAAAATGATTTAATATTATGAAAAATCATTTTAAATAAGAAAAATGTATTTAAAAATATTTTGAGTTATAAAATGTAACTTTTAATATTTTTGGAGAATTTTCATTAATAATTTAATATTAATGATATTATATTTATTTGATTATTAAATTAAATAAATAAGATAAAAATGATTTAAATGATTTAAAAATCATTTTAAATGAGAATAAAGTGTTAGAAAATATTTTAAATTATAAAATATAATTTTCAATATTTTTGGAGAATTTTTATTAATAAATTAATATTAATGATATTTCATTTATTTAATTATTATATTAAATAAATGAATTAGAAATGGTTTTATTTATTTAAAAATCATTTAAAAATGAGAAAAATGATTTTAAAATATTTTAAGTTATAAATTATGACTTTTAATATTTAGATAATAATTTCGTTAATATTTATATATTAATGGTGATGATTTAAAAATGATTTTAATTATTTTAAAAATCATTTAAGTAGAATATTGATGATTTAAAAATATTTTAAGTTATTGATGATAACTTTAATATTTTGGAATGTATGTTATTGTATTTGGATATTATTAAATATTAATAATGATAAGATTATTTGATAATTAAATCATTTAAAAATGATTTAAGTGTTTGAAAATTATTATAAATTATAATAATTGTTTGATAATTATTAAAATCTTCCGAAAAATATTATTAATGATAATTGACTTATCTAAATTAATATTGAAGCTTAGAGACCAAGTTTAATTGACAATCAATGTGTTAATTGTAGGGTAGGGTGACCAGAACACCGAGAATAGACCGAAGTCCAACCAGACTGAACTAGTTTGATTTGTTAAGTGTTTATATAGGTTATAAACACTGTTGTGGCTATGTGGTAATGTGTTTAGGAGAAGTTTGACTGTGAACTACAGTGTTGTGTGTTATGTGGATTATTGTGCTAATTGTTAGACCGATATTATTGGTTATAGGTCTTTCGAAAGAAGATAAGTATATTGTGTAGCTGTAATCAGCGAAAGAGGCAAGTTCCCTAACTCAACCTTGAGTTATTTTATTCAATTATTATTGGTGGATAATTATTGCTAATTATGCCACGTTCAGGGATTTATTGTTGAAATTAAATTATTGAATTAGAATATATATATATATATATATATATATATATATATATATATATATATATATATATATATATATTCGTAGAATTATTGTTGTTGGATATTCATATCTGTAGAAGTTAGAATTGACAGTACAGATAATTCCTGTTTATTGTAAAATTATAATGAGAAATGTCTTAGCTAATTATTCTGGCTAGACGAACAATTGTTAGAACTTGGTAGATTCGAGAAAATAAATTCGATTATTATTGACAGATCGATGCCAATTATTTCGGCTCGACCGAGAAGTAAATAGAATTTGAAATCCCAGTATTTCATTGTAAAATCAAACTTTTGATTCCAAGACTGAGAAGAACAACCTTTTATATAAAGGAAACATTTTGTTGGTCGTGAATTCGACCTTTGCGCGCGTTTTGAGTATTATGCATAATATAGGGTATAATAAGCTGATCACTTATTGTACTTGTAGAGGGGTATGATTTAATCTTTATGGTTATCTGATACACCTGAGTATTTCTCAAAGTAAAACTTTGATATCTACCCGAGAAAATAAGTTCAAAGATCTTGTGTGATCGCTCAGTATAAATCTGGAACATATTCCACTTTGCTATTTAGTAGAATTGATTCTTGATTATTCATTAGAATATCGTAGAAACTTTGAAAGTGTTGTACTCTTTCATTATTGAATTATTGTGTTGTATAGAATACGAGAAAACTTGTTATTGAATAACGATTTGTTCAGCTATTTCAAAGTTCCCCGAACTTTGATTTCATTCTATCAAAATAGATAGACTATTGTTTTGAATTCTTATACATTTATTGTATGTCTTAACTTGCGGAGCAAATTAGTTGCTCACCCTTGCTAAATAAAATTTTTCAGCTAGGGACGAAGTTGCAGGAGGTGCTACAAAGGACAAGGGAAAAGGCGTAGTTATAAATTAATTATGTTGAACATATTTATTATGTTGTATTGTAAACCCTTTTTGTATAACTAAAGGGTATGTTTGTAAAGTTAAGGTTAGAAAACCTGGGTGATGTATTATGAAACTCTGATAAAAACTTATGTAAGATACTATCTATATATATTATGGGTAGTTAAATGTTATTTATATTATGGATCGTGAACACCAAACTCGGGAGTCAGGTAACCCGGATTTGGGGGTGTCACAGGTTGGTATCAGAGCTGTAGTGACCAAGGTGTCACCAGCTGGTAGTGGAGCTGTAGGTTATAAACCTTAAGTGGGGTGGGGGAAAACCCTAGGATTATGACCATAGCGAGATAGAAAATACTCATTTAGAGTACTAAGTGAGGGATCGTTGAAGTGTATCGATAGTGAGAT
Source organism: Panax japonicus (assembly GCA_020205505.1). Classification (NCBI taxonomy): domain Eukaryota; kingdom Viridiplantae; phylum Streptophyta; class Magnoliopsida; order Apiales; family Araliaceae; genus Panax; species Panax japonicus. The sequence continues at coordinate 31,942,704 of CM035110.1, read as the reverse complement.
AAGTAAATTCGTAGTGAGAGAAATTTGTACTGGTGAAGTACTAATCAATTTGTTTAAAACTGATTGTAGGATGTCGGGAAAAGATGAAATGAGTACGGAGAAGCCAGCGGCTGTCGCACCAATGCCAGTAGCCGAGGTCCCAGCGTAAAGCGAATCGGTTGAAGAAGTGGGGAAAGATGAACCAATGATTAATCTTGGGAGTGATCATGACAATTATCCTGAGATGTATCTAAGTGGTGATGAGGAGGTGGAGTCTGAAGAAGTTAAGGTGGAACAAAAGAATAAGATCAAGGTTGGTGAACAAGATCAGCTATCTGTGGAAGTCCAAGAACTCCGAAGCAAAGTATTTCTTTAGGAGGAGTTGTGGAAGACGGAGCGGGCATTACGTGAAATGACTGAAGAATGGAACGAGCTGAAAGCGCAGGTGGAGAAGATGAAGGCTGAAGGTGGTGGATCATCTGAAGGAACCAGCAAAAAGGACAAGAAGAAAAGAAAGAGGAACAAAGACAGCGACAACTCTAGAAATTCTAACCCGAAGAAAAAGAAAGCTTGCAGTAAGTGCGGCAAAACTCACGTGGGGGAATGCATGATGTGGAAGAACGTGTGCTTCAACTGTAAGCAGGAAGGACATATCTCTTTGCATTGTCCTAAACCGAATATGAGGAAGAGTTTTTCCTGTGGGCAGACGGGTCACGGATTCAACAAGTGTCCCAACAAGAAGAAGATTGTTGAAGGAAGTGGTCGGTAGACGACTTAGATATATGTAATCGTATCTTTTGGTAGAAGTTTCTGGTATTAAAATATGTAATATCAAGAACGATGTTTGAACATATGTAAATATATGTTTGTATGAATAAAATCTTTATTTTCTATATGAATATAAGATTAAAATGAATTTGTGTGTTCTTAAAACTCATACTTATGGTATGTTCATGACTCATAATTATATGAAATGTTCTGAACCCCTCAGCGAATGGACGCCAAAGGTCTGACTAGGATAAGTTCATACACTCATATGATTGTGGCAAGTTACTGAACTCCTAAGTGTGGTAAGTTTGATGAACTGGTAATAGTAATGTGAAATTGGAGAATGCCAATTTTTTGTGTAAAGTTAGGGTATTGCAACTTTTGTAAAGTTGAGTTTGTTAATCCTAGTATTATTTTAAAGGGATAGTTATATGTGTTAAGTACTATAGGTACTATGTGCTATTTGAATAAATATGCAATTACTTGAGAATTATGTGTTAAATTCTTATTGTGTTAAGAATTTGTATAGAGAAAGAATATTAATATAAGATTTTCATTTAAATCAGATCATGCCACCTAGACGACAGAATCGAAACCAAAGAGAAGAATAATCGGTGAATAACGAAGGAGGTCAAGTGGACCCGATGCAGAATTTTGTGGATATGTTGGCCCAAGCTATGGAAAATAGGGCTCCAGCCAGGGGAAGACCAAGGAATCAGCCAGCCTACAGATTGGCTAATTTTAAGGATTTTAAAGCGGTAGGACCGCCTGAATTCAAGGGGACTACGGATCCGATCGAAACCCAAACTTGGGTGAAAGAGAAGGAGAAAGCGTTCGTGATTGCGCGAGTGACAGAAGAGCAAAAGACGGCTTTTGCGACATACTTAATGAATGGAGAAGCCAATTATTGGTGGGAAACCAATCAAGCGAGAGCGGGTACAGCGGTGGTGACGTGGGCTAGATTTAAGGAGTTGTTCTTTGAGAACTACTTCTCGCCGAGTATGCAAGCTCGGATGGAAGTTAAGTTCTTGGAACTTAAGCAGGAGAATTTGTCTGTTTTGGAGTATGCTGCTAAATTCAACGAATTGGCGCGATTTAAACCTCATCAGGTGGACACCGAAGCTAGAAAAGAAAGAAGATTTGAGAACGGATTGAAGTCGGGGATTTACAACAAAGTAGTTGTGCTGCAGATCAACACTTTTGCGGCTTTATTGGAGAAAGCATTAATTGCTGAAGGATGAAGCGAGGCTGCATCTCGTTTTCATCAGGAGAAGAAGAAGAATACCAGTGAGGGTGGAAGCAGCGGTGGTAGTAACCCGAATAAGAGAAAGTGGAGTGAGATTACCCAATCGGGTAGCAAAGCTGAAGGGAATAAGAAAGGAGGAGGACCTTGTGCAAATTTTGGGAAGAATCATGCAGGTGTTTGTTTGAAGAAGAAGGGGGTTTGTTATAACTGCGGACAAGAGGGGCATATGTCGCCAAATTGTCCCAGCCCGAAAAAGATTCAAGGTTGCTATGCGTGCGGATCGACTGATCATCTGGTGTGGAACTGTCCGAAGAAGAATGCAGAAAAAGAAAGTGCCAACAAGGGACCTGGTGGTGGAACCTTGGCGATTCGAGGACCTGCACAGCCAGGAAGACCAACAGCCCATACATTTAACATGACGGCGCTAGATGCAGTGGCTACTCAGGAGGTAGTAGCAGGTAATGATTTCGTTTAGAAATTTAATTATGCGAGTATTATGATTTATATAATTCTGTGAATTGTTTTCTTTTATAGATTCAAGTCATACGTTAGAATTTAAAACACAATGTAATATTGTGTTGATCAAAATAAATTAATGATACAACTTTAAAAGATTGTAGAGAATAAGAAAGCGGTGATTCCGAGGACGGAATCCGTTTAAGGAGGGGTGAATGTGATAACCCAGGATTTCGAATAATCCAAATTTTTGCGAATAAATTTTTTTTTTGTTAATATTAATATTAATTATCAATTTTGTGACAAGTATCTGTGATACCAGTCTCGAGAAAGTCAATTTGTGTATTGACTAATAAATTTACAGTAGAGTTGTGCTTAACAACTTTAGAAAACCCTAACCCTAATTTTCGGATAGGGATTCGATAGAAAATACAATTAAAATAATTGTATTGTTGATTATGTGTTTGTACTGTTTAGAAATGTTGACCAATAGTTGATTGGATAAGGTTTAATATTAATAAACCTTAATAAGGGATTTAAAATCCTAATCTTAAATTTAGAAAATAAATTGTACAATTAAAACCCTAATTGTACGCCGGGAAACCCTAATTTCAAAACCGAGAATTTTAAACCCTAAATTAGGAAACCCTAATCCTAATCGACAAGCCTATGGGTTCATTAAACTTAAATATGATTAGAAAACTCTAATTATATTTTTGTATGTTAAATTCTATTTTAGAAACCCTAATTTTATTTTAGAAAATTTATTTTTCTAATTAAACCCTAAATTTGAAAATTGTGGGAACTAGAAATTTTTGATACCTAAATGGATCAAATCTTAAACCCTAATCCAAGCCCCAAACCCTAAGGATTTGTACAAATTCCATGTTTACCATTTTAATTAATTTGCTAATGTCAAAAATGCCCTTTATGGGATTTTTATAAGATTACTTGCAAAAGTGGCTATATCTTTAGTAAGTAACCAACTATATTGACTTAGAGGCATTAAAATCTCAGCCATTTCAGCATATTGTGACAGCACAACATGGCATTCATGCATCTAAGAGATTATATAAAGAATAAAGAGATAGAAATGTAAAGAATTTGCCATATTGATAACCTAGCTCTCACCAACTCTCTTTCTATCTAAAACCTCTGAATTTGCTTAGTAGATCAATCCCAAATACTTTCCTTAGATCAACCATAAACATATTGGAGAATCAAGATCAAAATTTGGGCAAGAAAGGTATAACCCTATTTTAATTTTTGATCTTTGTTGCTTGGAAAATTTTCGTGTTTATGCGTTTAAATCTTTGCTAGAAGATGTGTTTAGATGATCTATCACAGATCCATAGCATCAAAGTTTGTAAAAATTAAAGTTTTTCAAAACTGTTCTTGAGCTCGAAAGGTCGTCTGACAACCAAATGTCAGTGGCTATCAATCCTTGCTCGTATATGCTTTGAGTTGTTTTAAAGCTTTAATATGTAGCATGACATGTTGTCTTTAAACTGGAAGTGGTATTACAGATAGTTGATGTCTAGATTGGAAGTTATTCATGGTCAAAACCCGTTGACCGGGCATGACCATGAACTTTCTGGGTAACCCAGAAAGTGTTAAAGAGCGTCTGACAACATTTTTCAAGCTCCGGATCTGACAGGTGTTGTGTTGTTTAATGTTTTGTTTGTGACCAAGTTGTAGACTGATAGATCTACTATAATAATATGTCCTTATATTTTTCAAACCATCATTGTAGCGATTAGAGTGGCTAGTCAAACTAGCTTACTCAACATGAATGTCTGTTTTCTGGAATTACCAGAAAACGTATGAACTAAGTTTTTCTCAGTGATTGACCGAACCATAAATTCTGATTATGTTATGTTTGGACTAAACTTGTGTTACATACTTGTTCCTTGTCATGTGGACTAGAGATTTAGACCTTAATGACATCAATGTTATGGTCAGATCATGAAGATAATTTAGCCCCAAAGTAGTACCACGAAACTGTCTGGGTTTCTGGGTTGCCGAGAAAACCCAGAACAGCTCTGACACTGTTTTACGAGGCTCAGATCTTGAATTTGGGTTGTTGTTTGAGCCAATTGATGGTTGATAATTGGAGAATTACATGAGTACTACACGATCAAGATTTAATTTGGCCAGGAACATGCATGGATTAAAATCTATGGCTGGTCAAACAAGGCAGGTTGTTAACCGGCTGTCAGTGTTCTTGGGCTCAAGAACACCTACAGCGACGCTTTCTGTCGCTAAAGACCTATAGCGACGGTTTTATTTATTTTATTTTCTGAATATTCCGAAAATTATTTAAAAATAGAAATAAATTCTAAAAATTACCAAAAATAGTTTTAAAAATTATTTTAAATTATAAAAAATAATTTTTGACCAATTGTAATATTATTCTTTAATATTTATAATTATTTAAATATTAAAGATATTTAATTTATTTAATTAGTGTACTAAATAAATTAGAGAAAAATGATTTAATATTATGAAAAATCATTTTAAATAATAAAAATATATTTAAAAATATTTTGAGTTATAAAATGGTACTTTTAATATTTTTGGAGAATTTTCTTTAATAATTTAATATTAATGATATTATATTTATTTGATTATTAAATTAAATAACTAAGATAAAAATGATTTAAATGATTTAAAAATCATTTTAAATGAGAATAAAGTGTTAGAAAATATTTTAAATTATAAAATATAATTTTCAATATTTTTGGAGAATTTTCATTAATAAATTAATATTAATGATATTTGATTTATTTAATTATTATATTAAATAAATGAATTAGAAATGGTTTTATTTATTTAAAAATCATTTAAAAATGAGAAAAATGATTTAAAAATATTTTAAGTTATAAATTATGACTTTTAATATTTAGATAATAATTTCATTAATATTTATATATTAATGGTTATGATTTAAAAATGATTTTAATTATCTTAAAAATCATTTAAGTAGAATATTGATGATTTAAAAATATTTTAAGTTATTGATGATAACTTTAATATTTTGGAATGTATGTTATTGTATTTGGATATTATTAAATATTAATAATGATAAGATTATTTGATAATTAAAAAATTTAAAAATGATTTAAGTTTTTGAAAAATTATTATAAATTATAATAATTGTTTGATAATTATTAAAATCTTCCGAAAAATATTATTAATGATAATTGACTTATCTAAATTAATATTGAAGCTTAGAGACCAAGTTTAATTGACAATCAATGTGTTAATTGTCGGGTAGGGTGACCAGAACACAGAGAATGGACTGAAGTCCAACCAGACTGAACTAGTTTGATTTGTTAAGTGTTTATATAGGTTATAAACACTGTTGTGGCTATGTGGTAATGTGTTTAGGAGAAGTTTGACTGTGAACTACAGTGTTGTGTGTTATGTGGATTTTTGTGCTAATTGTTAGACCGATAATATTGGTTATAGGTCTTTCGAAAGAAGATAAGTATATTGTGTAGCTGTAATCAGATAAAGAGGCAAGTTCCCTAACTCAACCTTGAGTTATTTTATTCAATTATTATTGGTGGATAATTATTGCTAATTATTGTTGTTGGATATTCATATCTGTAGAAGTTAGAATTGACAGTACAGATAATTTCTGTTTATTGTCAAATTATAATGTGAAATATCTTAGCTAATTATTCTGGCTAGACGAACAATTGTTAAAACTTGGTAGATTCGAGAAAATAAATTCGATTATTATTGACAGATCGATGCCAATTATTTCGACTCGACCGAGAAGTAAATAGAATTTGAAATCCCAATATTTCGTTGTAAAATCAAACTTTTGATTCCAAGACTGAGAAGAACAACCTTTTATATAAAGGGAACATTTTGTTGGTCGTGAATTCGACCTTTGCGCGCGTTTTGAGTATTATGCATAATATAGGGTATAATAAGCTGATCACTTATTGTACTTGCAGAGGGGTATGATTTAATCTTTATGGTTATCTAATACACCTGAGTATTTATCAAAGTAAATCTTTGATATCTACCCGAGAAAATAAGTTCAAAGATCTTGTGTGATCGCTCAGTATAAATCTGGAAAACATTCCACTTTGCTATTTAGTAGAATTGATTCTTGATTATTCATTAGAATATCGTAGAAACTTTGAAAGTGTTGTACTCTTTCATTATTGAATTATTATGTTGTATAGAATACGAGAAAACTTGTTATTGAATAAAGATTTGTTCAGCTATTTCAAAGTTCCCCGAACTTTGATGTCATTCTATCAAAATAGATAGACTATTGTTTTGAATTCTTATACATTTATTGTATGTCTTAACTTGCGGAGCAAATTAGTTGCTCACCCTTGCTAAATAAAATTTTTCAGCTAGGGACGAGGTTGCAGGAGGTGCTGCAAAGGACAAGGGAAAAGGCGTAGTTATAAATTAATTATGTTGAACATATTTATTATGTTGTATTGTAAACCCTTTTTGTATAACTAAAGGGTATGTTTGTAAAGTTAAGGTTAGAAAACCTGGGTGATGTATTATGAAACTCTGATAAAAACTTATGTAAGATACTATCTATATATATTATGGGTAGTTAAATGTTATTTATATTGTGGATTGTGAACACCAAACTCGGGAGTCAGGTAACCCAGATTTGTGGGAGTCACAGACGAAGGTAATTACTATTGACGAAAATAATTACTATTGACGAAGGTAATTACTATTGACGAAAGAGACTCTTAGATGATGACATATGCCCCCCCATAAAATAACCAAACTTACCACAAACGTCTCATAACAGACTCTTTATCAAGGATTGAATAAATATTACCATAAATTAATTTATTTTTAATCAACACATAATTAATCTTTCAACAATTATTAATCATTTATAACTTGTCGTCTCAATTATTGATTTAATAATATAACATATTATACAGATGATACTGTGATAATAATTGAATCAATAATATAAAAGATATGATGCAGCAATTACTGTAGCAATAATTGAGTATAGCTAAGTGACTTCTCACGTAAGCATCAATAATCAATACCGTGTGCTACTATGCAACCACGCGTATTACAGTACTTTTACTACCGAGTAGTTCAACAGTTTTAACGATAACACCTCCGCCTTTATTTTCATAAAGTATTTTTTTGTCGTTTTCTCAATCCGACAATAATTCCGTTGTGGGGTCCACCAATGATTGTGTCGTGATATGAATATTCCCCGACAAAAAGAATATTCCCCGACCAAACAATATTTTATAACAACTTGCGTACTTTGCAACATTTATAAATATTACCCACAACTTTAACATTATATCAAATTTATTCCATAATATTCAAAAATAATAATTATAGAAAATTCATCTTTATTTATAAAAACTGGGGTCTTACACAAACTCTCTGATACGGTCCACCTCCCGAGTGGCACTAACTAAAGTGAATGATACCGTCGAGGAGTTGTCCACCAAGAAATAACCCCTGATGATGATTAGGAATAATTGCCGAAGCATGCGATCTCTAACCCTCGAATAATCGGGTAGAGGCTCAATCAGAGACCCACTAATGACATCTACACTCAATCCGATGCTTGAGCACCGTTCCCGGGACTCCTAAAAAGGATCTGATGGCAATTAGGGAAATGTCAGCAACCAAAGGCACTAGCACCCGTGTAAACTCCAATACAATGATGAATCGCTAATCTATCGGTATCATTATCACCTCACAATCTAATAAGTGGAGAGACTGGGTCTGGTGAAACCAACACTACTCAGAAAAATCCCTGAGATAACCCTAGGGACAATGATGGGGGCTGATAGAAAAGAAAGCCTCGAAGCCCCATGCATAAATAATCACCCGGTACTCTACATGGAGTGTAACACCCCCATATCTATACTCCCACGGTATCTAATATTGTGTTTAAAGTAAATCAACATAATGCTTTTAATTCTATACACACATGGTATCTGATTATAAGATTACATTAAATAGAGGGACTATCAGATATAATTCCCATAGATCCAAAATTCACAGTATCCCATAACAGATGTAAATTCTCAAGAGAACTATTATTGTGTTTGGATACCCTCACTGGAATATATGAACTGTATCTGTGACTAGAGTCTATTTATCCGAAATTCAGAGTATCAGTAATAACATGAATAGTCCATAATACTAATACCCTCGCCCAGATGTATAGTCTATGCCAAACACATTTATACTATCGTATAGATAGTAACTATATATCTGAAATCCATAGTATCAATAACAACTTGAACAGTCCATGTTATTAATGCCCTCACTCAGATAAATAGTTTCCAAGGATCTCAACTAGATTCGAAGAAGTCTAATTTTACATCTATATATGTAAGAAAACACGGTTACGGAAATAGATGATGTTATATATATCATAATATTAAGATTTGATTACATGATTCTCATAACGAGTTCTTATTACAAGATATTCAAACAGACAAGAATTTGCAAAGGTGAGCTATGACATGCTCAGCAAGTTTTGTATTTTGTAATAATATAGTATTTAAAGAAATATAACAATTCAAATTTTGACTGATAGTTGTTACCATTTCTGGATTTCTATTTATTTCAACCATTTCTGGAATTTTTCTTTATTTCCGTCAGTCACACAGACTTAGAAATTTTGTTCAGATATGAGATAGGGGATCAGCCCATTCAACATCTTAGGAGTATGAATATCATCCTACCAATGCTCAAAATACACTAAATGTCAATATATTATTGACTAAATTTCAATCGGTTACGGGATACCCAACTTCAAAATAAGATGTCTTACCAAAATAATTTGGTTTGACACGACAGTTTATGCTCAATAAACATTATCACATGAATAAACAATTCATTTCTTAGTTATGCTGAAGCTAGAGCAATAAACAATAAGAAGGTAATTCAATTGTAGGTGTAGTATATTATATCAACAACATATCAAGATAAAAATCTTGTTCAATAAAGAAACAAGGTTTAAGAAACTTTGCTTTACAAGAGATTTAAGGATAGAGAACTTGCCTGAGCGTAGATCAGTCAAGTTGTGCTATTCAAACGTTAAAAATACCTACGAATGTTCATATATATAATTCTAACATGTTAGTATTTATAATAATAATTAATTATATCATTTATATATGAACGAATTAAACTAATTAAGTTTTTAGTGGTAAGTACCTTTGATAAATGGACTAAATTTTATTTATAAAATTTAATTATCCTTTATAATATCTTTTTAGAAATTTTAAAGTATTTAAAACATTTATTTATCTTTAAAAATGATTTTTTAATCATTTATTTCTCTTTATAAGTAATTAATATTTACTTAAGATTTGACAAAAACATTAATTATTATTTTTAAATAATTTATATTCATTTATTATAATTTTTATATCAATAATAATATTTTCCATAATTATTTCGTATTTATAAATAATTATTCTAATTTCTTTATTAATAAATTAATTATTAATAATATCTAAATATAATAAAATAATTATTAAATTTATGTAAAATATCATAATTTAATTATAATTATTTAATATAATTTTTAAAACTGTTTTTATATTTATTTATTATTTATTTCTAATTTTTATAATTTATTTTTAGAAAAATAATTTTTGTTTGTCGCTGAAGCCCTTCAGTGACAGGAAGTGTCGCTGTAGGTGTTCTTGAGTTCTGGGCAGCAGTTTGGTCATGGTCGAGTGACCAATTTGACCACTAATTATAAGGCTACTGCTAATGATTTTTGGTTTGGTCAAGAGTTGATGTTGTAGTACTCATACAGTAGTACAATATAAAACAAATTTTAGGCTTTAACATACATATAACAAAAAGTTATAAAGGCTCAAAGTCACTGTCAGAGCTATTCTTGAGTTTCTAGGCAACCCAGAACAATAGTCATGGCCGGTCAACGGTTTTGTGGCTTGAATATCTTTGATTCTGTGTATTAGATGTGTGTAATGTTTGTTATAACATGTAGTATATATGTCAGGGTACATATATATAACATTAAATTGGAAAAATCATAACTCTAAGGTCTCTAATTATGCTGGTCAAAGTACAGCCAAACGCTGTTCTTTGCGTTCTTCAGTTTTCTGGAAAACCCAGAAAACTTGGTCAAGCTTGGTCAACGGTTTTTGACTATTAATTCCAGTAAACCTATACGTTTTTTGTTCAATTTAAGATCATAGATATGTAGTATATATAACAGGGTATTAATCTATAACAAAAACTTACAAAAATAACAAACAGAAGATGATTAAACAGATTGGTCAAAGTAGTCGGTTCGACTGTTCTTGAGTTTTTTGGGTAACCCGAAAAACTGCAATCCGTGAACGGTCAACCAACTTTGACTGCTTATAACTTGAAATATATGGTTCAAATGAACCTGTTTTCATTTCCAGATTAAAGACCTACTAACAGGATACAAATATCAAACAATTAACAGACTAAAACACAAACACGTATGAATATATAAGCCCTGACATTCGACTGTCAGACTTAGTTTTCAAAATTTCCAGATTTCTTAAAACACTTATTTAAGGCATCTAGATGTTATGAAAACGTGTTCTACCAACCTAACATACTTTCTAACATACTAATACATAATTCTAAATATCTAAACAACAAATCTAACATAGGATCAAAGAGCTAATTATGAACTAGGGTTTGTACCTTTTCTTGAATGATTTTCGATTCTAGCTTCTGATATTGTTGCTGCTATCACCAAAGCTTGATTTGATAAGTTTATAAGTGTATCTAGGCTTAGGAATTTCGTGAGTTTGCTTAGCCCTAAGGTTCCTATTTATAGAATTCTTCAACTTGGCTTTTTGGTCATTTTTGTGCAACTTGCCTCTACAAATATTTGATCTGATGACTATTTTCATGCTTGGGAGTTACAAGCATGTCATGTGTAGCCTAGGGACTTGCAATAGTGACTCCTAACCTACTTGTGAGCTAGTTAGGTTTGTTTATTAGCTTAATTAGGCTTTAATCTTCACTAATCTTGATTAGGGTTTTGTTTCTAATAATTAGAATTGTTAAGTAATGTTAATTAGTACCTAATTGAATATTACTAACCAGGATTAGGTGTTAACATAAGCTAATTAGGGTTTAATTAGCTAATTAGGGTTAGGGTTTTGCTAGTTAGGGTTAGTGTTTGTTAATCTAGGATTGTTAACCTAAATTTCTCACTAATCCTAATTAATAAGCATGACAAAACGTTTTGTCAGTGTAACCACGACAAAGAAACTTGTCAAAATAATTTTACCAAAAAGTGCGATTACGGGAAAAAAAAAAAATTAAGCACGAGGTGTCAAGCACGACGTTTTTCGGACAAAATTTATTTGGTCAAATTTGTCAAACAAAGTATATATTAACATATAACACATTCAGAATGGAGAAATTTTATTTATATAACAGGATTTTTCACATACGAGTCTTATTATGGTATTGGGTTTTCAAAATTGTTATATGTTTGTGTGTGTGAATGTTGCATTTACATTTCTGATGAATGTGTACGAATGCATCTTTATTTACTGCACTGTTAAATATCTATCTGTGATATTAGTGCTTCACACATGTCATCATTTTGCATAAACGGTGAGACACGTTGTATGTGAATGTATGTTGTGTGGTTCCTCCATCAGGAGGCTATCCTGTCGGTGTTTGATTACTAGACTCGTGGGAAGAATAATTCCCCGGGGCTCGGGAAAGGCACCACCTAGATTCGCTCCAGTTAAAAGACTGGATTAACTTCCCGTCAAGTAAATTACGATGATCTGGGAACCTTCATGCCAAAAAGTCGCGAGAGAAACCCTAAGATAGGTTAACCTCTGATAAACCAAACACGGAGAAAATTCTCTTCATACTTTCCATTTTCAATTACTTGTAAACGCATTTACTTGTAATTTTATTCCATGTTCATCCATATATAATGGAAAATATGAAGAATAATTGTGCATGCATAACATGTTACCAATTAACAACTAGTTTTGCATGACAAATTTCCTAAACGGACATGTTATGATAACATTTACATTACCTTAAGACTAAACTACGTAAGTCTTTTGTAGGGAAACAATTGGGCCTATTACCCGCTTAAAGTCAAAAAAGGCCACAGGCCTACAGCCAATCATGTCTTCTTCTGACCAGTCTAATACTCTCTTCTGAGATGAATTTGACGGATTGAGTAAACAAATCACAGACTTGGCCGTTCTACTGAAAGAATTGCACCAATCTACTCAGGGTACGAAGATACCTACACATACAGAATCCTCTACACAAGGAGGAGTTCAAGGGATGGAAAAAATAATTCCAGAATCTCAATTGGATACAACCAACATAGACCCTGAACACACCCATCTCAAAGGAGATCCAGACAACGGTGATATCAGGAAGAAGGTCTTCCAAATGGAGGAAACCATCTGCGTTCTCAAAGGGATTAGAACGCATGGAAGTGTTTCATATACAAACCTTTGCATATTCCCTGGTGTTCAATATCCAAAGAAATTTAAAACCCCTGATTTTGAGAAATATGACGGATTAGTGGATCCTTATACACATTTAAAAGTGTTCATTGGAGAACTCGGATCTTATGCAGAAAATGAAAAGCTCCGAATGCAGCTGTTTTAGAAAAGTCTGACTGGAGAAGCCCGTTCATGGTATACCAGATTAGACAACTCAAAGATCCATAGCTGGGAATAGCTGGCTCACGCCTTCCTTACTCAATACAACTTTCAATCTCAGATGGCTCCTGACCGGTACCAAATTACCAAGGTCAAGAAACAGTCTAATGAGTCATTTAGAGAGTACGCTCAAAGATGGAGGCGCCTTGCTGCTCAAGTTATTCCTTTCATGACAGAATTAGAAATGGTCATGACCTTCATAGATGTACAGGAAGCTCCTTTCTATGAAAGAGTTCTAGCTGGTATTGGAAAACCATTCTCTGAAATGATCAAACACGGCGAGATGGCTGAAATTGGATTGAAGTCTGGTAAAATTCAAGACCTAGCCGCTCTTAAAGCTGTTGCTGAGCACATCCAGTCCGGATCTTATGGAAACAACCCCTGGAGGTCCATAAAAAGAAAGAGGAGGATGTTTCCTTGATACTACAAGGACAAAAAGACAATCAAAGCATGCCTATACAGAGGAGAAACTACTCCCCTTTTCCAGAACCCTCCATTGTCTAAAAGTGGAGAAGTAAAGCGACCTTGAATGTTCACACCCTTAAGGGACTCACTCGAGAATGTTCTTGCTCTTCTAACTTCTCCGAAGAAAATTACACATCTTCTTCCACTAGCCAACCCTAATGGGAGGGGTTTTAATGCTACTCGGAAGTGTGCTTATCATGCTGGGGCACCTGGACATAATACTCAAGATTTTTGGGCCTTGAAACATAAGATTCAAGATCTAATAGACAACGGTGAGATCGTGGTCACTAAACCAGATCAACCTCATGTGCAAGATAACCCTCTTCCTCAATACAAAGAAGAAGTGGTCAACATGATCAGTTGGAGCACCGCGCAAGGTTCCAATTCTAATGGCGAATCATCACAATCCATCATAGACGGTGTTGACAAATGGGATTATGCAAAGTTCCAGTTTACCATGGAACGAAAAATGAAAGCTCTTTGCAAACAAATTGAGCAACTGGCAGAACTGGTGACCCACCAACATCAAGTCACACGCCAATTAATCAGGCAGGAGCATGCCTATCTCCTTCCTTTTGTTATGAATGCCTCCTCACCACCTTCAGAAAGTGAAGCTATGGAGGATAAGGTTGCGAAGAGAGCTAATGCTAAAGCCCGTTGGGACTTTGCCAATCAAAGGGAATTCTCCTATTTGGGCCAATCTATGGAGGAGATACTTTAAATGTTGATCAACGAAGGAAGAATTACCTTCCTTCTCCCTCCCATCAATCTCCGCTCAGGGCGGTTCAATCCTGATGAAATGTGTCAATATCATTCACATTCTTGCGATCACAGTACAGAAGAATGATGGGCAGTCCGCCATCTCATTCAGAATCTTATTGATAGCGGTGTCCTGCAAATAGCAGATGATTACAATGTACAACTCAAGGGTGGGAATGCATATCCTACCAAATAGAAGGGATCAGTAGCAGTTATATCTGAAGTGAATGATGAGACTGTCAATGTATTTCCCATACAACCAATTAAACTCAAAGGAGCTGACAATCCTTTGAAAGTGGTCGCATCAGAGCCAATTTCTTTATCTTGTAGACCACAATATCCTGTTGTCAGCTTACACAACATTCCTTGGAATTATGGAGAAGCTGAAGGATCCATGTCTCATACTACTGCTACAGTGTCAAAGGAAAATCCACTGTACCTTCCTCAATGGGTTGTCAAACGTACTTGCAAAGCAAAGGGGAATTTTCCAGTGGAGAAGATTAAAAAATTCCTCCCTACTATGGGCAACAATGAAGCCAAAATGGTTTTAAGCTTGCGAGAAGCTCCACACCAGATTTCAATACTGGATTTAGTTTTCTCTTTCGAGGATCAACGGAAGATCTTATTGAAGGTTTTAGAAGAAGCCTACTTACCAAAATCAGTGGATGTGGAAAAATTTCAACATTTGGTTGATCACATTTTCAATAACAATGTGATATCCTTCGCTGATGACGACATACCGCCCGAAGGGACCGGTCATTGCAAGCCATTGCATACTGCAGTTTTGTCTTCCGGGTACATGCTAGTAGGAGTATTGATAGATGGAGGTTCATCTCTAAATATTTGTCCTTATGCCACCTTAGTAAAGATGAATATCAATCTCAAGTGGATCCAAAGCAGCCATACGGTCATCAGAGCTTTTGATGGATCCAAAGTGAAATTCCATTGGAAAGATTGAATTGCCAATTGAGATTAGTCCAAATACATTCAATGTATCCTTCCACGTCCTCAATATAGACTCAGGATACAACCTGCTCTTTGGGAGACCATGGATACACATGGCTGGAGCTGTTTCCTCCATGTTACATCAACAGCTCAATTACATTATCAATAACAGTCTAGTCACTGTCAATACTGAGCCGGGTTGTCCTGAACAAGGAGCTCTACCAATTATCAGCTTTAATTTAGAAGTTGAACCGGCTAGTTTCCATACTCTGGAAGTGAGTAACACGCAATACCATTCTATTGGAGCACCACTTCCTGTACCCAAGATTTCTGCCGAGGTTATGTCGGCTACTAAAGAAATGATGTTATTGGGTCATCAACCTGGACAAGGGCTTGGTAAAGATAAGCAGGGTATTAAGCACCCTATACTAATGTCCAGTTAAATTGGAATAGCCAGACTAAGCTATCCTGCCAGTTCCAGTCACAGGAATCCTCATAAGCACAAGCAGGTTTCTCAAGCTTCCGCCGCACGGCGATTTTCTATACCTTTACCCCATGAATTAATGCAATCTCCAGTAAAGGTTCCAGCCCATGTTGTGGCTATGCTGTTTTTGAAACCAGTACCAATCAAAGCAAAAGATGTGCTGATTCCTGATCCCGAGGAAGAAGAAAAGGTACAAAAATGTAAACATGACCTTGCCTTGATGATGGCAGGTATTTTCATCATTGTTCATGATGAACATACAAATAGATACACCCCAGACGAAGATTGCCCAGATGTTATGGTTAACATTCAGGAGAAGGAGGATAATGATGATTCTTCCATCATTGCAGTCTATCAGGACTTTGCCCTCGACAATTGGAGTAGCACTCCATGCATTGGTCGACGAGGGCAAAATGGGCAGAAAATCCCTCTGCCCTATAGATAACTTTAATTGCTTACTTTCATTTACAGTACTAGCAGTTATTTTTTCAAGTACATGCTAACACTTTTGTATGATCGAATAGTTGCATATATTAAGTGAAATCATCTTTTATTTCAGGACTCTGAATTTAGATGTGCATGTACTTACTGATAAGGTGCCTTCTCTCCACAAGGGCTATAACTTTGATGCAAAGTTGGACTCAGACTTGATGGACATCCAAGAGGACATTGAGACACCTCAAGAGATTAAGGAATGGGTCGCAGATAAACCTAAACCCAATCTTGATCAAACCACTCCTTTCAATCTCTGAACCTTAGACAACCCTAAGCTAATCCAGATTGGTTCAGACCTTACCACAAATCAACTGAATGACATGGTTGCACTGTTAACCCAATTCCAAGATGTGTTTGCATGGTCTCACGAAGACATGGTGGGTTTGTCCACAGACATTGTTCTTCATCACATTCCCATTAAAGAAGGATTCAAGCTAGTTAGGCAAAAACTCAGACTATTGAAACCTGAGTGGAGTTTAAAGGTGAAAGAAGAAATTGTGAAACAATTTCAAGCTGACATCATCATGGTGTCTACATATTCGGAGTGGATATCCAACATTGTTCCCGTACTTAAACTATGGGGAATGGTGCGAGTCTGCGTGGATTACTGGGATTTGAACAAAGCTTAACTTAAAGATAGCTTTCCCGTGCCCTTTATCCACATTCTTATTGACAATACTTCTAAATACGACATGTACTCCTTTATTGATTGCTTTGCGGGATACCATCAAATTATGGTCGCTGAGGAAGATCATGAGAAAACTGTTTTCATCACGCCTTGGGGAACCTTTTGCTACAGACGATTGTCATTCGGCCTCATCAACGCCGAGGCAACTTATCAGCGAGCTATGATGGCTCTTTTCAACGATTTAATGCACAAGGAGATAGAGATCTGCGTGGATAACATCATTGTCAAATCCCGGAAGTAGAATGACCACTTAGACCATCTCACAAAACTTTTCAACAGGTTGCGTAAGTACAAATTGAAGTTAAATCCCACCAAGTGCGCATTTGGTGTTAAGTCAGACAAGTTGCTAGGTTTCCTAGTCAGCCACAAAGGGATTGAATTGGATCCTACCAAAATCTAGGCCATCAAGGAAATGCCCATTCCTCAGACAGAGAAGGAAATACGGGGATTTTTAGGAAGGATCAACTTCATTAGCAGATTCATTTCTCAACTCACAGCAACATATGAGCCAATCTTCAAGTTGTTAAGGAAGAACTCCTCCATGAAATGGAATGATGAGTGTCAGAAAGCCTTCCTCACAATCAAAGAGCAACTGATTAACGCTCCTATTTTGGTATCTCTCAGGGATGATGTTCCCCTAGTTCATGTACCTATCCATAAATGACAATGCCATGGCTGTATACTGGGGAAAAAAGACAATAGAGGCCAAGAATGAGCAATCTATTACCTCAGCAAAAGATTCAGCATCAGTGAACACATGTACACTCTGATTGAGAAGGCTTGTTGTGCTTTAGCATGGGCTTCTATGAGGTTAGATCATTACCTCAATGTTCACACAACCCATCTCATATCCCGAATGGATCCTCTCAAGTATAAGTTCAGTAAGCACACACTGAATTGTCAACTGTCCAGATGGCAGTTGATCCAACAACAATTTGACATCGTCTATGTGATGTAAAAGTCTATCAAAGGTCAAGGAATTGCGGATCAACTGGCCGCCGCACCTACAGGGGATTACAAACCCTTAGAAACATACATTCCTGACGAAGGAGTAATGACAATTCAGCTACAACATTAGTACGATACATCCTGTGCGTGGAGAATGTATTTTGATGAAGCTGTTAACACAGAAGGCTCTGGAGCTAGAGAAGTTTTAATATCTGGTACGGGGGAGCAGTATCCCGTCGCTGTCAAATTGTAGTTTGTCGGCACCAACAACACAGCTGAGTATGAAGGTTGTATCATGGGGCTAAAACTTGCCTGTTCAATAGGCATCAGGGGGTTAACTATCTTTGGGGATTCAGAATTGGTAATCAGACAATCCACATAAATCTATCAAGCCAAAGAGTTATATTTGTTGCCTTATCATCGACAAGTTTTACAGATGGCTTTGGAATTCGAACAAATCTCCTTTTTACGCATTCCTTGTAACAGGAATGATTTTGCAGATGCAGTAGCAACGTTGGCCTCCTTGATTTACATACCTGACAAGGAAAACATGCCAAACATCACGTTTGCTATGCAAAAAGCCCCAGTATATGGGAATTACATTGGAGAAGTATCGGATGAGCTACCTCCTATCCATAACCCTTGGTATCAGCACATCAAGGAGTATCTATGAGATGGATCTACACCCGCTAAGGCGAGCCTAACTGAGAAGAGGCGGATTCATCGACTTGCTATGAAATTCTACCTGAACGGATATGCACTCTACAAAATAGATGCTGGATTAGGTCTCCTCAGATGTCTGGATAAAGACCAAGCTCAGAGACTCATGGATGAGATCCATGGTGGAGTACGTGGCCCTCACATGAGCAGACCCCTACTTGCCAAGAAGATCCTCAGAACATGGCATTATTGGCTTACACTCAAAGCTGACTGTGATGATCACGTCAATAGCTGCTATCAATGCCAGATTCATGGGAATGCTATCTACGCCCCTCCACGGGAACTCCACAATATGAGTTCGTCATGGCCCTTCTTAATGTGGAGAATGGACGTGATCGGGCCCATCTAGCCCAAAGCCAGTAATGGACATCAATTAATATTCACCATGATCGACTACTTCACCAAATGGGTAGAAGCAGAATCCTTCCCCAGGGTTACTAAAGAAGTTATCATTGATTTCATCAGAAATAATGTTATTTGTCGATATGGAGAACCAGAGGTCATTGTGTCAGACATTGCTAAGAACCTCAACAACAAAATGATGGAGGAGTTATGCAGAAAATTCTACATCAAACGCCTTAACTCTTTCATCTACCGTCCAAAGATGAATGGTTCTGTTGAAGCAGCTAATAAAAACATCAAAAAGATTATGCAGAAAATGTCCGCCAATCACAAAGGATGGCCTGACCTATGACGACCCGAGAATTTAGAAATTTTATTAAAATCTTAAACGAATGATTTAAGGTCAAATAATAGACCTAGACAGAAAATAAGTGTTTGCGTTTGATATTTTTGGGATGGAATTTTGAAGATTTCAAAATTCTGTGAAGGATTTAGGTGAATTTTTCAAGATTAAGTGTATATGGAAATATGTTATGTGTTTATGGTTATGTATGTATTTAGAATGTGGTTAAGGGTCAAGGGTTGATTAAATAAATTTTATCAGTGTCAAACCATATTTATATATTAAGAACGTCAACGTTAAATTAGAAAATCCTAATGATTGATAAGAAACCCTAAAAACCGGTTTTTGAAACCCTAAGTTCAGTTCCGAAAATTTAAAACCCTAATTCAAAAATTTAAAACCCTAGATTGGGAATGCAAATACTGGTATAAGGTTTAAATGTTAATAAATTATAATTTAATTAGAGAAACCCCTAATGAATTACTTGAAACCCTAATTGACCATTAGAAAACCCTAATACCAGATCTAAAAAACCTAATTTCAGATTCTGAGAATTTAAAACCCTAATCTGGGAATTTCAAGGATAAATTTAATGCTTAAGTCCTATTAATTATGATATTAATTAGGATAAAACTTAATTAATTAGAAAACCCTAATTTCAAATTTTAAACACTAATTATTCCGTCAGAAACCCTAATGTACAATTGTGGATTTAATTGCTAAATTAGCAATATTAATCCTAATTTGTTTAAGTCCTAATGTAATTAGGAAATTATAATATAATTAGGAAGCCCTAATTATAACATACAAATCACGATTTTCTATTTTAAAATTTAATTAAAAAATCTTAGAATTTTAATTTGCTAAAATATTTAGGGTTAAAACCTAAACCCTAAGGGTTAAACCCTAAACCCTAAAGTGTTAAACCCTAAACCCTAAGGGTTTGTATCAAATTACCCATCTAGAAATAAAATGGTATAGAAATGACTATAATGCCCTTTTGTATTTTATTTTTTGATGTTGGTATGTAGGTTTTGACTCTAGGTGAGTTGTTCACCAAAACCTAGCCTAGCCATGTGACTAATTTAGTCTATATCTGCCATTTAACTTGCTAGATACATTGTATCCTATCATTTATATGGATTAAAAGGAGAGAAAAGGCTCACTTTCATTTCATTTTTTCTCCTAAGCTCTTCTCTTTCTAAATCCGAAATTATAGAGTGAGAGGGAGTGTAAATCAAATCCAAGATCATGTAATAACAAGCCAAGATCAGATTATGAAGGATCAGTTCTTGAATAAAAGCTTAAAAGGTATAAAAACCCTAACTTAGAAATCCTTAGATCTAATGTTTGAAGATTTAATTTTTTTTTTCTAGATATGTGTTAGAGGGTGTCATTTGATGATCTGGGTCGATAAAACTTAGATCTATATCATTTTGATTCTTGAAATTGAAGATTTCTTAAATCTGGAAATCTGGAAAATTAGTGTCTGACAATCAAATGTCAGACCTCATAGATCGGTGTCTGTTATTTATTTTTGTGTTTTAACTGTTTGTACTGGTAGTATGTTATGTGGTCTTTACTCTGAAACTCGAATCAAGTCCATATCTGGTGTAGATCGAGAGTTATTGTTTGTCAAAACTCGTTGACCGTTCACGAAATCTGGTTTCTGGGTAACCAGAAACCCAAATTTTTCTGACAATGATTTTTCAGGCCTTGAATCTTGCTTCTGTTAAGTTCTTTGGTCATGTTGTTGCATTTAGGTTGTAGTCTGACATGAGATCTACATTTCCAAGCCATTATCTTACTCAGATCTTGCTAAGAATCAAAACTATTGGTGGTCAAACCACCATTGACCGAACTGCTCAAGAACATTTCTGGGTTTTCCAGAAATGTTCAAGAACAGTTGTTGAGGCCTAGTTTGACCGACCTAGATCTTATTGTTTTAATGTTGATAAGTTGATACGATTATTAGTTGTTGTACTATGATATGTGATCTACATATATGAACCGTTAGATCATACAAAATAGACCCAGGATGCAAACTACAAGGATTCAAAGTAGCACCTTTGGCACTGTTTGAATTTCTGGGCAGCCCAGAAATTCAAGAACGTGTCTGACAAGAGGTTCTGAAGCTTTAATCTTGCTGCTAGGATGTGTATTAGACATGGAAATTATGTAGAGTTGTAGTACTATATTAGTTCTACAACATTAACCCAAATTTTAATCCAAAAATATGAAGATCACAAATTTATCAATGGTCAATGTAAGCCCCACGATGACTGACATGAAGATCTGGGCAGGCTCAAGAACATCCCAAGAACACCATTAGCGAGGGTTTTGTCGCCTATGGTACCTTTTAGCGACAGTTTACTTAAAAAATAAATAAATTAAATAAATAAATAGAAATAAATAGTTTTTAATTAAAAAAATACATAATAAATTATGAAAAATTATTTTAAAGCCTAAAAAATAGTTTTTAATTATTTTGGGTATTTCAAAAATATTTAATATTTTTGGAATATAAAAGGTATTTATTTATTTAATTATTATATTAAATAAATTATTTAAAAATGATTTTAATTCATGAAAAATCATGAAAAATTATATTATGGTGTTAAAAAATATTTGAAGTTATTTTTGATGACTTTTAATATTTTGTGATGAATTTCATTAATTATTTATTATTAATGGTAATTAATTTATTTAATAAATATATTAAATAAATTATGAAAAAATAAAATTAATGCTTTAAAAGTTATATGAAAATAATTGAAGTGTTATAAAAATATTTTAAGTTAGAAAGTATAACTTTTTATATTTTGTCATGAAAATATTAATATTTTAATATTAATATCAGTTATCGTATTGTATTTAAGTTTTTAAAAATCATATAAATATGATTTTAAGGTATTAAAAATACTTTGATAAAGTATAATTATATTATAATATTATGTTATGATTTTCATTAATATTTAATAATAAATAAATATTAATGATTAAGAAATTATGTGGTATTTAATTCATTTAAATACGATATAAGTGATTGAAAATTTTGATAAATGATATTAATTATCTGAAAATTAGTACAAGTCTATGAAAATTGTTTTGACTAATAATATGATTATCTAATATATTGTTTAGTGTTTAGGCAGAGTTTAATTGAACTTAAACTCGATATTTGTCAAACTAGACCGTCGGGATGATTGAATTGTGTCGGTTTCAACTCAGACTTAAATAGTTTGATTTGATGCCAAGTCTTATGTGTATTGTAGACTGATAGGATTATGTGTTATGTGTTTCGGTAATTCTATGTGTATATATATAATAGTATTATATTGTGACGATATTATTCTAATATTGGAGATCTATATTACTAATATTAGGTCTTCAGATAATGAGTTATAAATTGTGTAGCGGTAATCAACAGTTCAGGCAAGTTTTACTTAACTCTACTAAGAGTTGTTTCATTCAGATATACTTATGGTTAATCATTGCTGATTGCCATGGATAATTGTACTCTGTACATATTGCATGTATAAGTCATGTATGAAAGGCTGATCACCTTCATTACCAGTTGGTCCAGTTATATTTGTTCATGTTCAATACTTGTTCAGTTAAAAGTTGTGTTCGTGCTAGTTCTCAATTATATTGATGAATTATAGCCAGCTTATTATTCAGATTCTTTCAATCATGATATATCCTTAAATTGTATTTAACCTTATTGGGCAACTTTCATGCTCACCCTTGCTATATCATGATAAACATTGAAGATAAGGAGAATGCGTTCGGATACAGGAAAAGGTTAATGCCTAGTTCAGCTTGGGATAAAATGTGCAGTTAGTTTGTAATAGTATTGTTGGATAATAATGGTATATGTTAGATAGTTTATGATTTGTGTATAAGTTAAGGTTACTCAATTTTGGGGAATAGTGTGTAAAGTGTACTGTATAAACAATTTATGTTGTTATCTTTCGCAATAGTGATAGAATGATTGAACCGAATCTGTGGTGATTTGGGACCCGGATTTGGGGCTGTCACATGACCTCTTGCCTCTAACTTTATTAGACTACAGAACTTCCATGCAAATTTCACTGGGGCAACCCCCTACTCACTAGTCTATGGGATGGATGCAATGCTCCCCATAGAAGTGGAAATAGAATCCCTCAGAGTATTGATGGATGCTCAGTTGGATGAAGACCAATAGGTACAAGACAGATATCACTAATTGTCTCTAATAGATGAAAGGCGATCCACGGCTATCTTTTATGGTCAGTTATATCAGCAAAGGATTGCCCGATCCTTCAACAAAAAGGTCCGACTACAATAATTCAAACAACATGACTTGGTTTTGAAGAAGATCATTGACAACCAAGATCAATCTAAGGGAAAATTCGCTCCTAACTGGGAAGGCCCATTTGTTATCAAGGAAGTATTGACAGGAGGTACTCTCAGATTGCAGGAATTGGATGGCGATAAATTTCCATAGCTTATCAACTCGGACATGGTGAAACGATACTATGTCTAAAGTTACCATCAAACAAACATCTTGGTTTTGATCATCAAATCACCAGTCATTCTGATTTTGAAACCTTTCCTTTTTGAATAACTCTTTTACCCTTCAGGGAAATATACACTTCAAACCAGCAGCCTGGTATCACGTCATTTCAAATCTTTCACAATTTTGGTTATCCTAAAGACTAGATTAAACCTTTCACGCTTGCAGTATATTCTGAAGACGGGATTAAACTTTTCTACGCCTGCAGTTTATCCTCAAGATGGGATTAAACTTTTCTACGCTTGCAGTTTATCCTGAAGACAGGATCAAACTTTTTCACACCTGCAGTTTGTCCCCATTATGGGATCAAACTTTCTTCTCCCCGTAGTATAGCCTTCACATGGGATTCAGACTTCTCTTCGCCTTCAATTCATCCTGAGGGGTGAACTGCGTCGACCTGATCTCCCTGATACCGGGGGTACGTAATCAACCATATTCTATATGGCCCGGTCGCAATAAAGAAAAACAACAAAAACATTTCTGCCCTTTCTATATAAAAACAATAAAAACATTTCTACACCCATTTTCCTTTCACATGCAGCGTTGAACCTCTTACACCAGGTTTGAACTACGCAGATTTGATCTCCTCTTCAATAGGAGTACGTAGGCATCTATTTACGGTTCAGTGTAACCCCAACTAGAACAACATTCTTGTCACACGGTACTGGGATCAACCTTCAATTAGCAATATTTCATCATTTTCAGATCAAAGGGATGGAATTACCCAACCTCTTTTCACAAATAGAAGATTCGGTGACCATCTAAGCTGCGATCATGCCTCAAAGAGCAATACCAACCCATAAGAGATGGAATTAACTAGGCTTCTCATAAATAGAAGTACTGGTAACCATCTGTGGTGCGATCAATCTCAGAGAGGAAGAAACCATTCTCCTCTCCACTTTTCCATACAGATACCAGTCCCAAGACACCAAAGATGGTAGGGATTTATAGAAATCAATGATCTATTCTGAGAGATCTTGCGACGTCTTAATGTCCATCTATCAAGGATAAGTTCTGAATGCATCAAGATCACAAGACCTTGAAGAAATAGGCAAACATCAAGCAAGTATCAAGGCATAACTAAAAGGGAAGTGAATCAAAATATATTTCACTGCCATACATAATACTGTTTGATATATACATATGTGCTGTACATGATAAAATGGCTAAGCTAGCCTGTGCAGGAAAATACAAAGTTATCTACAGATCTGTGTGTATGCGGACTATCAAATCTAACAAAGCATCCCTCTTTGACGACGGAGAAAGCACTGCAAGCTCCTGCCCTAGGGTATCTACACGAGCTAGCAGATCAAAGGCTAACTACTTGGTGGCATAGTGCTCATCAATGTAAGCACTCATGTCAGCAAGACTGACAGTCATCTGGGATCTAACAGAAGTACTATCTACAATGGCCACATCCCTAGTAGATAAGGCGGCATCTCGCTCCACAATCAATTCATCCCTGGCTGATCTAGCCTCATCCCTCTCTAACAGAGCGGTATCTCTCTCATCAAGAGCTTTCAACATCGCGGTCCTAGCCTGATCTCTATCATAAGTTATCAGATGTAAGCTCTGCTCCAAATATTGTGCCAAATATTGAGTAACAGTGGCACTCGGGGTGGGAAAATCCTTTACAAATGCTGACAGCCCAACAGTCAAGTCATCGATGGGAATAACAGCATCTTCTATAGGCTCCTCATCATCAGAATCAATCCTCTGCACTGTGGATACTGACGCAGTTGATGCAGTCTCTGTCTTCATCCATGCAGAATACTCTGCAGAACAACCTGGATGACTGATAGAAAACTCAGCCAGCTCTCACTGATCCCCAAAGGCATACAACCTGGATCTGTCCTCCGCTGATAAACTGGTGTGACGCGAAGCGCTGACTCACTGCCCCCTCATAAGAATAAAAATCCTAAAACTGGTCAAACTGACACATCACAGCCAATGGGTGGTAAGTAATCATGCCCCTCAATCCAACCAAAAGGAGATAATCCATGCTCGGAACATGAGTAATGAAGTTATAGGGTGAACTAAGCCCTGAAAACGGTAATATGTCAAACGGATCCCTAATCCCTGCTAGAAAAACTGACCACGATACAGCATCTGTACACTCCGCAGGCTGAAAGGAGTACGACACGACTATATCATGGGTGAAACAAAACCCCTGCCATCTAAATGTGCCA
The DNA here is from genome assembly GCA_020205505.1 of Panax japonicus. NCBI lineage: Eukaryota > Viridiplantae > Streptophyta > Magnoliopsida > Apiales > Araliaceae > Panax > Panax japonicus. The sequence goes on along the minus strand of CM035110.1, from coordinate 31,916,604 downwards.
ATCGGTCTCAAGTGTGACATAAACCACACGTACAGCATGACTAAGCTACCTTTAAACACTCCTGTCGGATAAGTCCAGCAGTTTGTAGTTGACCTCAGTGTCTCTATGATAATCATCGGTACAATGGTACGACCCTCCCTGAGAGCTCTCACTTCCATAATGACGCTGATATCCAGCTCATCCATGTACCGCGGCATGAAGACGTATGACAATACGCATAGAAGTAGTACATCTACTCTGGCTGAACGCCAATGATCCTCTGGTGTGGTGAAATCCCCGGAATGCCATGCATAGCTATCCTCAGAGCCAAACCTGTCAAACAAGAAACGCTGGGATATCACGTGGCCGGATGTAATCTCGTCCTGGACCACTCTACGTCTAAATCCGGTGAGGGTCATGAACTGTATGCTCATGTATCCAATAGCCATATGCACGCAAGGTCTGTCCAGCGACAATATCGTCAACCGTGCATACTCCTCCAAAGTAAGAGTCAACTCCTAGGTCCCAAATCGGAAAACCTGCCTCTCCGATGCCTAGTGCTCTAGCATACCCTCTATAAATCCTGTGGGAACCTGAAACATCATTAGGGTCATAGTATGCTGCAGCAAATCATCTACGATCACCATATCTGACGGTGATATACTATCATACCATGAGCGCATACCAGCTACCACCACAAATGGTGGGGTATGATCAATACAACTAACTGTCGAAGAAGACATCTGTACGGGTCGTGTCATAAGACCATCCAGGGGTCAATATTGAATATCTCTGGACATACATACATATGTATAATAGAATAATTTACTAATTTTCTCCTTTTTAGTTGCGGTTGAGTTCTCTTTTTCTTTTCCTTGAATTGATTCGCATAGATATAATAAAGCAGTTAGGGTTTTGGTTTATTTATTAATTAATATGTTTTATTAATTATTAATTTTTTTTATTAGGATTTAAAATTACACAATTATAAATTAGACCCAATTAATTTAAAAGCCCAAATTAATACAATCCTTTACTTATTATGGTCCATGTTAATTAAATAGAATCTGACCCAAACATAAGGAAAGCCCAATTAAATATTTTAAAGCTTACTTAAATATTTTATTTTTATTTTATTGGGTATTACATCACCTTCCCCTTAAAAAGGATTCCATCCCCGGAATCAAAAGAACAGAACGTACCTAATTTTTAAAAAGATGTGGATATTCCGCTCGAATAGACTCCTTCATCTCCCAAGTAGCTTCTCGCTCCGAATGGTTTTTCCACAAGACTTTAACAAAAGGAATTGTCTTCTTCCTCATAATCCATTCTTGACGATCTAGAATCTCCTCGGCTTCTTCCTCACAAGTAAGATCTTCTTGAATCTTATGTAACTGGTATTGCACAACATGAAGTGGATGATAGTTATATTTCCTTAACACTGAAACATGAAAGATATTATGCACATGAGATAATTGTGGAGGCAAAGCCACCCGATATGCCACTTTTCCAACTCTCTCAAAGACTTCAAAAGGGCCAATGAAATACGGACTAAGCTTCCCATTCAAATCATACCTTCGAACACCTTTCCATGGAGAAACTTTCAAAAACATGTGTTCACCAGGCGTGAATTCAAGAGCCCTCCTATGAATAACAACATAACTCTTTTGCCGCGATTTAGCTTCTTTCAACTTTTCTTTAGCCACTGATACTTTCTCTGTAGTAATCCTAACCAAATCAGGTCTTTCTATTACCCTTTCTCCAACCTCATCCCAACAAGTCGGAGCTCGACACTTCTTACCATATAATGCTTCAAAAAGGGCCATATCAATACTAGCTTGCCAACTATTATTATATGCGAACTCCACCAAACTAAAATAATCATCCCAGTTCCCTGTCCATTCTAAAGCACAAGATCACAACATGTCTTCTAATGTCTGAATAGTTCTCTCTGATTGTCCATCTGTCTGCGGGTGAAAAGTTGTACTATAGTTGAGTCGCGTTCCCCAAGCTCATTGAAATCCTTTCCAAAATCGAGAAGTAAATCGCGGATCCCGATCCAAAACAATAGAAACTGGAGTCACACGAAGCCTAACAATCTCACGTTGAAAAATATCTGCTAACTTAATCACCGAAAAACTCTCACGAGTAGCCATAAAATGCGCCGATTTGGTCAAACGATCCACTACCACCCAAATAGCATCATTCTTTTTAAGAGTCCTCGGTAATCCAATCATATAGTACATCGAAATGTAATCCCATTTCCACATGGGAATCTCTAACTGTTGCAACAAACCACCAGGCCTCTGATGCTCTATTTTCACTTGTTGACAAGTAAGACATTTACTCACAAATTCAGCTACATCCTTTTTCATTCCGCTCCACCAGAAATTCTCCTTCAAATCCTTATACATCTTTGTAGACCCCGGATGAATAGAAAATGGCGAACTATGAGCTTCAGTCAACACTGCCTCATGAATCATTGGATCCACTGGAACACATAACCGTTTACCAAACCATATCACACCTTGCTCATCAATGCAAAACTCTGGCTGCCTACACTCATCCATATTTTGCGCTACAGCCCACAACTCTACATTATCCTTTTGGGCTTCTTTAATACGCAAAATTAGAGAAGGTTCCACCCTCATACCTGCTACCAACCCATCAGAACCTCTAGCATATAGCTCCAAACCCATACGTTCCATATCCGAGATAAGTTGAGGTTGTGTAACCAAGGCAGCTACACTCCCTGAACTTTTCCGACTAATAGCATCTGCAACCACATTAGCCTTACCTGGGTGATACTGAATCCTAGCATCATAATCCTTAAGAAGCTCAAACCAATGCCTTTGTCTCATGTTAAGCTCCTTTTGAGTAAAAATATATTTAAGGCTCTTGTGGTCGGTGAAAATGTCACAAGTCTCTCCATATAGATAGTGTCTCCAAATCTTTAGGGCGAAAATAACTACTACTAACTCCAAGTCGTGGGTAGCGTAATTCACCTCATAAGTTTTAAGTTGTCTAGAAGCATAAACAATTACCTTACCATTTTGCATCAAAACACGCCCTAATCCCTTCTTGAAAGCATCACTGTAAATCTGATAACCTCCTGTCCCTGACGGTAATGTAAGCACTGGAGTCGACAGAAGCCTCTTCTTCAGTTCCTCAAAACTTTTCTCACGTTCCTCATTCCACACAAACTTTATGCCTTTCTTCATCAACTGAGTTAACAGCAAAGCTAACAAAGAGAAACCTTCCACAAATTGCCTGTAGTACCCTGTCAAACCCAAGAAATTCCTTACTTCAGTTACCGTGGTAGGTCTTAGCCAATTAGTGATAGCCTCAACCTTCGCAGGATCCACCTTAATACCTTCAGCAGACACGACACGTCCCAAAAATGCTACATGTTCTAACTAAAACTGGCATTTGGAGAACTTATCATATACCTTATTCTTCTGCAGAACCCCCAAAACAGTACAAAGATGCTCTTCATGCTCCTCCTTAGACTTGGAATACACCAAAATGTCATCAATGAAGACAATGACAAATTGGTCCAAATACTCGCTAAAAACCTGATTCATCATATACATAAACATTGCCGGAGCATTAGTCAACCCAAAAGACATCACTAAAAACTCATAGTGCCCATACCGAGTACGAAAAGCTATTTTTGGAATGTCCTCTTCCCTCACCCTCAACTGATGGTACCCCGACCTCAAATCTATCTTTGAGAAGAAATTTGCCCCTTGGAGCTAATCAAAAAGGTCATCTATCCGTGGCAATGGATATATATTCCTGATAGTGATATGATTTAGCTCCCTATAATCTATACACAATCTCATAGATCCATCCTTCTTCTTCACAAACAAGACTGGAGTACCCCATGGCGATACACTCAGTCTAATGAATCCACGATCTAACAACTCCTGCAATTGTTCCTTCAACTCCTGTAACTCTAATGGAGCCATTCTATAGGGTGCCTTAGAGATAGGTTCCGCTCTAAGAATGAGCTCAATAGTAAACTCAACTTCCCTTGGCGGTGGCAATCCTGGTATATCCTTAGGAAATACCTCAAGAAATTCTCGCACAATTGGATAGTCATCAAGTTGGGGCTCATCCCTCGAGGTATCCTTCACATAAGCCAAATAACAATCACGCCCCTTAGGAATCATTTTGCTCGCCTTTAAAGCTGAGATCAACTTTACAACACCATTTGGCTTTGAACATTGAAACTCAAATTCTGGAGTGTCTAAGGGTCCAAAAATAACTTTCTTCGCCTGACAATCAATAGTGGCTTGATGCTTACTCAGTTAATCCATACCCAAGATAATATTAAAATCATGCATCACCATCGGAAGTAAGTTAGCTACATACACTCTCCTCCTTAACTTCAAAGGACACTCGCGAAAGTGCTCTAAAATAATCACAGAATTCCCCATCGGGGTAGCAGTAGACAAATGAGGATTTAATATTTGAGAAGACACAACAAGATGATGAACAAATCAAAATTCAACAATAAAGTGTGTAGATCCAGTGTCAAACAAAACTGATGCCTCATGATTTTCTATAAGAAGAATGCCTGAAATAGTACCTGGTACTTGGGCCGCCTAATTAGCTGTAGCGCCCCCAAATCCGGGTATCGACAGATGGTGCTATACTGTACAAACATTCATACATTCATTCAATTGAAATTCTCAAAGAATGAACATAACTTATATATTTTTAATTCAATATTTACATTTCCCAGGTTCTAAACCCATTACAAAGGTTCTCTTGTCATAATATTCATTACATTACAACAATAGACCTATACTATTACATGACAGCTTAATAATCTGCCTTAGCTTTTCCTTTATTCTTATTTGATCCTTCAGGACGCTCAGTCTTAGCTGCATTCATATGATTTAAGCAACAGTGAGCATGACTAGCTCAGCAAGTATAACAATTTCAACAACAACATGCTTGATACATATGAATCATATATCTTCGATAACTGAACAATAGCTATGAAGTACTATTGATGATTCAAAATAGCAATTCATCTTTCTTTTCAAAATGTTTCACAATGAATAAATTCAGTAAAACATTCACTCCGGTCAAAGACCTTGAGTATTCATTCTTTCTTTGAAAAGGACAACCCGGACCTAAGTCCGTAAGCCCGATATTACATACGAGCACTTCTAGCTGATCAGCCTATTGTACTCTGTATTGATCAATACTACATCCATTAAACGTATGTACGTTTAATCATTTGGCAACCTCGCGTGCCTGTCGTTTTACCGACAAAACATTCGTTTTAACAATTCAGTCTTCTTTTGAAAACTATCAGTAGTTGACAAAAGAGACTAACATTTGATAACAGATGAACAGATTATCAATAATCCACTCAATATGTTAAGTCTAGCCAAAGAAACTGGCTTTAACTTCATTATACTTCAATTCATGCGAAAGGATACATGAACATCATAAACTTGTTCAGATGGAATTGATACAAGAGTTAGAATACTTGCCTTTAGCGTCTGTTACTGTGTATTTTACTTTACGTTCAAGTCTTTCAAGTCTCTATAATACATGATCACATAATGCCTTACATTAGGTCACATATAATCAAGTATGTATCTTAATATATCTTACCCTTCATTTCAATCTAATTATAGATTAGATTTCATTCTTATGCGTTTCGACTTATCGTTCGCTTTACACTCATTCGACTTGGTTATATTAACCATTCTTCATTACTTTTAAGTCTTAACAATGTCCCAACAATGTTACTTTAAGTTGTTTAAGGTAGGTTTAGTTCAATCTCCTACCATCCCCTTCCTTTCCCTTTATTTTTATTCTTTACTGTCTAAGTTCTGTGCCTGGCGCTGCGGCGCGGGCATTACTCTTGCAACTCGCACTGCGGCGCGAGTTAGCAGTAGCCGAGTCCCAGATGTTGCGCTGCGGCACGACCAAAAAGCTTAGGGTTGGCGCCGCGGCGCCAACTCTGTGCACCAGAAAATTTTTCTAACTTTTAACTTTTGTGAACTTCCCGGACGCATAACTTCTTCATTTTAAGTCCGAATTGGCTCGTTCAAAAGCCTACGGTTCACAAATTACGTAATCTACGCGTTCATGCAAGAATTTTATCTATTTAACTTCGTTTGCTAAAAATTCACCTATTGGTTCATTTTTAACGAAAATGATAAACGTTCGTGAACGTTAAACGCTCGTTTCTTCGTTCTAAGTCGGAATTCATCCATTTTCAAGTCCGCAACTCTTAAATGACAAACATGACATGTCTCCATTGGAAAATAATATTTCCGAACTCAAACTCAAAATTTGACTTCCATTCTGGAAAATTTACGAATTCGACGATTATCGTCTAATCGTGCGATTTCCGACAATTCTTCGTTTCTTAGAACTTGTTCAACACTACCAATGAATTACATTCATAATGTGAACATTTTAACATCATTATTCCAAATATTTATACTCATGGTTGGATTTTAACTTATCTCATTGTAAGCTTATACTTGATACTTTCAAACTACTTATGAACTTATCATTCATAACTTATGACAATTAAAGTTCTTAATCATCATCCATACATGATTTCATCATATAACTTTAATTATGTATTCTTGATACATATTTTCTTACAAGTTGATGTATATACATATACTTTCATTAATAAACCTATCACAAGTTCATCATGCATTCACATAAGTTTACAACTTATGCTATCTTAAATGACTTATTACCAACTTATGGCTTAAGTTCATTACTTATACATACTTCTTTCTTTTTTTATCATTCATATTCCTTAATCCAAGCTTTTCTTATCAACCTATCATGTTAGAGATAGAAGATAATTGGAGAAGGAGTCTTACATTTGAAGTCTTTAGTAAGTAGCTTCTTCTTCTTGACTTATGGAATAACTTACTTGTAACTTAATCTTCCTAACAATTAAGCACTTTGAGAGAGAGTGTTTGGATTATTTGAACAACTATTAAATGACTTGCCAACCTTCACTATTTATAGAATTCCTAAGGTTAGGGCAATTTAGTCAATTCCATCATCCCACCTCCTTTTGCACCTCCTTACTATTCATTACTTGCAAGGCACAAAACCTATCCCTTGCTTGGTCATTACTTATCTTGAGCACCACCTTTACTTGGTCATCACTTATCTTGGTTATCACTTATCTTGATAACCACACTTTATCCATATCACTATGGTTTGCTCCATGGATCACACAATCCAATGAACTTTAGCTTGGACTTAGATTAAATGAACATTGGGCTTTGCTTAACAAACCTTCATATGTTTATTAATTCATAAGTTGGGCCTTAACCCTTAATTCACTTAGGCTTGAAACAATTATAAACAATCTTCCAAGCCCATTACTAAGTCATAATACAAATACATATAGTTTATGTATTATTCTCGTATTCTAATTCATATAGAATTTATATACGATAATGCATTCTTCTTACAAACTCATATAATACTTTGTATTATACTGGTTTCCATTCCTTGTACAATACTCATGTATCATACCATCATTCCTTAACGCAATAGTTCTTCATTTTCCTTACGTTCTCGATTTAAGTTCACAAGCAAAATATTACATTTTCCATAACTAGATTATTATTACATAATCCGTTTTACTTTAATATTCTACCGTTACGTATTTCTCAGAAATTCAAAAATAAATCCCGAGAAAATACCGATGAATAGTGTTTTTCGGAAAATTTCTCGGAAAATTTTTATTTTCGTCTTAGAAATTCAAACACCTTAAATCCTTCACATAGCTCAAATACTACGATATTCCAATATCAATAGGTTACAAAACGACAACCATCTTGATATCCCACATAATATGATTTTATTATTATTTAATCTAATAAAATCATCTTACATTAAAATCCGAATTTCTCGGTCGTTACATTAGCTGTCAATGCAAATACTCTCCCATCGGTGTTGCGCTGACCACCATTACCAGCATTACCGCCTCCCACATTACCACGCTGAACTGGGCAGTCCCTTGCTCTATGTCCCATTTGTCCACATAAGAAACAAGCCCATGTCTCTCTATAGAACTCCCTACAAGCATGATACCCACCACAAGTAGCATATGGACCAGGTGGAAGTGGCAAAAGGTTCGGATTTCCCCCACCTGCTGGTCCTGGATACCGTCCCTAAATTTGACCCTGTTGGCGGTGCTGACCCTCATTCTGATTTTGCTGAAAACCCCTGTTCTGTTGAAATCCCCTATTTTAATACTGCCCTCCAGCTTTCCACTGACCCTGCTGCTGACCTCCACGACCACCCTGCTGCATTGGGTAAACAAAATCCCTTCGAGGATTAAATCGCTGACCCGATGGAGGTTCACTCCAATTATTTTGCCTTCTATTCTGATTTCTGCCAAACTTCCTCAATCCTTGCCCTTGTTGGTCATCTCTATCTCTCTTTCGACTCCCTTCTGATTTTGAAGCTCGAAAGTCCTTGTGCTCCATTTCCACACTCTTAGCTGCATTGGCCACCTATGATACATCTGTAAATATGGTATGGAAGATCGATCTCCTATACTCATATTTCAAAGCACATTTAAACTTTTCTTCTTGTTGTGCTGCTGTCCCAGCTATTGAACCCGCAAAACCAGCCAATCTCGTAAACCTCGCTATGAAATCATTAATAGTCTCATCATCCTTCTGCCGAATGGACACAAATTCCCTGATGTATGCATCCCTATCAGCGTTTGGGAAATACTGTTGATAGAAAAGTTCACAAAAACCGCTCCATATGAGTCCATCCATAAATCCATCTCCCTGTGTAGCCTTCAACGATTTCCACCATAGCTGAGCATCATCCTCTAGCTTATATACTCCTAATCTCACCTTCTAATTTTTGGTACACCCAATAACATCAAAAATCTTCTCCAAGTGGGCGATCCAGTTCTCTGCATCAATTGGAGTTAGTGCAAAATGAAAAGAGTTGGGCTTTTACTTAATGAACCTCTCCAATAACACATACAACGGCGGCACATGCTGACCCACTTGATCCTCGGGAGGAACATTCTTCTCATGTTGTGGTATCTCTGCATCATCCCCCATGTCATTTGCATGCTAATTTCCTTGCATCTACGGAATACCCTGCATAGCCTGTGCCACGGCCTGCGTAACTGCCTCATTCACCATTGCTACAACCATAGCTAGGGTTATTGTCGCATTACCATGATTCCCATCGTTTCCACCTTGGTTAACAGCCTCAACCTGGGGCTGCCTCTGACCCCTCTTACCGTTATTACCCTGCCTCCCAGCAATTCTAGAAGACTTACGAGCCATCTATGATACAAAATCAAACAGACGAGAACAAATAGATCAAAATAAATAATCAAGGCCAAATTTATGTAAAATGAAAATCAAACGCAATACAACTCTATAATAAAAGCTTATAACTACCCAATGGTCTACCCATAACTCACAGGTCAAGCCTAAAAGGAAATCTACAAGATCAAAACCTAAGCTCTGATACCAACTATGTAACACCCCCTCTCCCAAAAAAGAAAAGGAATGTCATGCACAAGCATAATAAATACAAACCTCTAATAAACCTCAAAATGTCTCCAATAAAATTTAATACCAAATGTCACATACTCCAATTTAAATAAAAGGAACTCCACATTTACATAGTCTCTACTAATAAGAAACAAATGTCAAAATAGACCCCAAAACATCCAATTACAAAATCTTAGGAAAATCAAGTCTAATAATAATTCTCAAAAATTAATCTACTCATTTGGATCAAAGGTAGATCTCATCCCACATACTTATCACCCATGATTACCTGCCGGAAAAAGAACACAGCGTGAGCCAATTGCCCAGTACGGATATGAAGATGAATAAATATATCACAATAAGTAATGAATCTAAAAGAGTTAAAAGAATGAACACATGTGAATTACAAACGAATTACGAATAGATCAAAGTTTGAGAGTCCATTTACAAATGTCTAACACTGTCAATCGAATAATTATATCCAAAAGAATCCCAAACAAATAAGGCTGAATCAAATGGTTGTAAGATAACAATTTCATACTGAGCTCAAATACAAATAGCCAAAGGCTAACAAAATACATCAGTACCATGATGTATATAAATCAAATCGGATAAAACGCACGACACATACGTCACTAATCCGCCAAATAAATCGAATCAAATCAAATACTGGGTCGACCCATACGTATCCTGAACAAATATATCAAATGGCCAAAGCTCATACTCCGAGCATAAAAAAGGATACGCCATGGACTGATGACACATCCACGGAAGGTGTCATGCCCTTGTGTCAAGAGGACATGCCTGTGGTACCCCCACAGGTGGTTAGCTCAAGTATACCCTAATGATTAAACTATAAAATGTAAGCCAAAAGGGGTTCAAATCATAAGGCTTACATGACCATATTCAAATGAAATCAAATTATCAAAGACAAACATACCCAATTATTACAAGATATCAATGATCAAAACAACTCTGAATGTGAACGAAAATATACGAATAATGGTACAAACGAATAAAGTCTACAAAATATATTGACACGATTAACTAGTTCAAAGAGTACAAATACGAATTCAAATATCAACGCCAAAACGAAATTATCTCGATAATTTTGACAACAAGGAGTAATCCCGAGAGGCAATACCAAATTTCTAACCGAGTACAAAACGAACGAATTAAATTTAAAGGAATATCGCTGAAAAAGTACGGAATTCGTACCTTAATATAGTACCAAAATAATTCGCCGAATCCAAATATCACCCGCTAAACTCCCTCAATCCGATCTAATTATCAAAATAAAATATATTACTGTTAATTAAATTATGAACTCATACAAATTATATTTTCATAAATTCAATAATTTTAATATATTATATTCAGTTTTTACTCAAAAGATGTATTTTAATTATAATAACAATATTAAAATTTTATTTATTACTATCCTCTTTTTTTTAATTTCCGTATTTAATATATATATATTATACATATTGAATTTGCCACAACGGATATATATATATATATATATATATAAATGAATTACAGTTTCAAAATCCACATGCTCCTTCAGATTTCATAAGAAACTCACCTATAAAACTTTAAATGTTCTTACAATACCAAATAAGGAGATATTCTCATTCAATTGAAAAGAGTAATATTAACTTACCAATTTTCTCCTTTTTAGCTGCGGCTGAGATCTCTTTTTCTTTTCCTTCAATTGATTCGTATAGATATAATAAAGCAGTTAGGGTTTTGGTTTATTTATTAATTAATAAGTTTTATTAATTATTAATTTTGTTTATTAGGATTTAAAATTACACAATTATAAATTAGACCCAATTAATTTAAAAGCCCAAATTAATACAATCCTTTACTTATTATAGTCCACATTAATTAAATAGAATCTGACCCAAACATAAGGAAAGCCCAATTAAATATTTTAAAGCTTACTTAAATATTTTATTGGGTATTACAAGCTAGAAAATCCGTCATCATCACGGATCCTAGAACCATATCACCCATAAACTGTGTGGCGCGGGTCTGAGCTCCAATCGTACGAGGGATCCACCAATGCTAGAACATCTCCAGAGAACAGGGGCCCTTTGACAATGTAGAATAGTCAATCCCCATCAACGGGATGTCACTGATGGTTGACTGCGAAACAGGCCAATAACGCATGGGAGGATGTAATATCGGCATACAGATCTCTCCTGTAGTGCTCCTAATAGCACGCTCTCCTAAATAGAGCTCCCATCCTCCATCTGTGAAGAGAGGAATCTTGCGGGTGGAAATGACGTACTCTACTCCAGTCGGGTACCCATTCTCAAAACCAACTCCTAAATGCTCTCTAAAGTAGGGAATCCATATAATGACATCGGCTATCAACAACTCCAACTATAGGCGACAATGAGTGAAAACCTTAGCAACAGGGACCTCCGCCAGTATGGAATGATGCCATCTCCGTCCTCGTGGATAGGTATCTAAACCTAACATGCTCACAGGACGCAAACAGGGAAGCCTCTCATAGGCCCAAAACTGCCAACACAAAGGCAAACATCTTCTATCAGTCAACAGTCTTAACCTATACATGGGAAAAGACAAGAGAAACACTCACCAACAGAAATGGGTAAAATCCTAACCACGCTTCGGTCAAACCTTGCGATCGCATACGCATTCCCCTGAGGAAGTAGGAAAAGGTGTAGGAACCCCAATCATACTCTCCTATATGGTCCACGTGTCGAGTGGTGCTGATCAAAGCAAAGGACACCGTAGAGGAATTATCTGCTATGAAGCAGCCCCTAATGATCATCAGGAACAATAGCTGAAGAATGCAATCCCTGACTCTCACATCATTGGGTATGGGCTCACTTAACAACCAGCTCATAGCATCTACGCTCAAAGGACCTGTACGAACAGTCCTGCCCTTGAGTGCCTCCGCTGGGACTCCCAACAAGGATCTGACGGTAGAAGGGGTGATATCCGTCGTGCAAGGCACCGACTCCCCTCCAAACTCCATACCTGTGATAAACTGCCAATCCATCAGCGTCATCATCACCTTGCAGTCCAGAAAATGGAGTGACTAAGTCTGGTGAAACCACCTCTCAGACAATGCCCTGAGGTAACCCCAGGGACAGCGATAGGGTAGAATGGAGAAGAACCTCCCAAATCCCCAGCCATGGACGATCGCTCTATAGTCATCATTCAAGGCCTGATACATAGAGTGGATGCTAAACTAGTTCCCTCGAGGTGGTGTGAAGCCGGGAACCTACATCAAATGTAGATCAACATCAGACTCCTTGACTCCTCATCAATAGGAAATAAGGAAGATTAAAGATCTAACTTCATACCTCGTTTGCGTGCAGGTATACTGAAGGATGCCTAATCAAGTCACCCAGAAGATCTGGGTTCGCCAATTGAATACCTGGCAATTCCCTTCGGGGAACATGTATTACAGGAGCAAGAACCTCGATCGGTGCATCCTCCTCCTCATCCTCGACATTCGGCACTTCAACCCGAATAGGACGTATCACCGCCTCCGCTAAACGACGAGGCTGTCTAACAAAACGACACTGAGGCTGATCAGAAGTGGTCCTGCGGGAACTACTCGGCTGATCTAGATCCATGATATCTGGACAACAAGTCTCTAAATCACCTCAGAAAGGGTGTGGTAATTTCTTACCTAGAGTCTTTTCAAAATGCATTCTATAATTACATGCATGCATGCATTATTTTAACATACATCTACAGTAGAGTTAAAAATGCATGACTACCCAATACCTACATTTTCAGAAAATTTTTCCATAGCCCCTTTTGTAAATGGGACTATCCACATGCACATAGGCATGACTAGGTGGCCATTCAGTAGTACACCTGTACATACTCATATACATTCAATATGCATTAATACATTGCAGTAAAAAATCTGTAAGTGTAGTCTAATTACCAGGATTATTTTGCTTGTCTACCTTTACTCATTTGTCCTCCGATAGGATAAGAAACGACAGTAAAAGGGGCCAATTTGACTATTTCAAAAGTTAAATTTTTTCACATCATTATGTTCAACATGGTTTAATATTAAATTTGCTATGTTGAATATTTTTTTATCAAGTCATATCAGCATACATATTCACTACTATGTGTCTCAATGCATTTCATGCGATAAGTCATTTTCCAACGGACAGAAATTGGAAAACAATTACATGCATGTATTACCAGGATAGTGAAGAACGCTTTTATGGTGGCAGAATAAGCAAAACGTTGCCCGAACTCAGCAGATCTGAAGAAGAGCACTCGAATTTCCTTCGCTGCGCAACTTGAAAATGACTTATGAAAGCAACCAGCCGCCTAGACATAGGCACGGTTAGCCACAGGCTAACTTGCGGCTCCTGCAAGTACACCTGTGGCACTCATCCATGGGCCCCACACCTTCGGCTCGCTCCAGTTAGAGTTGCAAAGAAGGTCTCATAGGCTGAAAAGGCCAAATCCGGAATAAAAGTGCTACGTGATTGAGCGGAATAGCCTGAAATCCTGGTTTCTCGTCGGTCAGACTTAAACTCCCATCGTCTCAGAGGTATTCACTTGAATACAGGGTATACTATACCAATGAGCTCAGCTTTTATAAATCATGCTCGGTAATACCCGACAAAGGTTCGATGCCGTCATTTGCAGGGTCACAACCATAAACATCCCCGGCAGGGGTTACAACACAAAACCACGATATATTAAACCTTCCCCGACGGGGGTTATACCGCAAAACCACGATATATTAAACCTTCCACGGTGGGGGTTACAACGCCGAAGTTATCAACATCTACATATCCCCGACGGGGGTCACAACGCACATCCTTCAAACTTCTGCATATCCCAAGCAGGGGTTACAACGCAATACAACCATTGATACACACATCAATGAAGGTCAAGCAGCCTTGACATTATGTTAGCCGGTGGCAAGTAAACCCATCGAAGCAACCTTCCCCGGCGGGGGTCACAACGCAATGTTACCATTGACACATACATCAATGAAGGTCAAGCAGCCTTGACAATATGCCCAACATGGATTTTCTGGTGATACACACATCAACGAAGGTCGGGCAGCACTGACATCAAGAAAACTGTTGGCAGTAACTCCGACAAAATGAGGGATTATGTTATACACATCCTCAAATAGACGAAGCTTTATCCCCACACACAAACAAGAGGTGCCTCTATGGAATATAAGCCAGTGTCTAGGATTCAAGACTTTGGTGATAACCCTAAAATCAACATCCTTAGAGACTTGGATCGCATGTCCAAGCCATCATTGATTGTCATCCCAACAGGATTACCTGACAATCATTCATGCATTCTACATGCATTTGCATCATGTTACTGCATATGGCATCATGTTTATCTTTCTTGCATTTCAAGTGTCAAGTATTCTTTATCCTATCCATGCCTTGCATTGCATGAATATGATAAAGAGGGGTATCTGTAGACACTCAAAATCTTCTGCACTCCTATTACTAACATTGTAGGAGGGCAGATTCGTCTTTCGGGGATAACCCTGGAAGACAGCTTACATCCATTTCGGATACTACCAGAAGTTCAGTTCCATTCCGGATATTAACGGAAGTTTAGTTCCAACCAAGAACACAAACCAGGAACATCAGTCCTAACCCTGGAACACACACCGGGAATGTCATATCCAATCTCGGAGATAACCCCGAGATATGCAGATCAAAAGACCGGCAACAACACCAGAGAGGACAGTTTTATCTCGGCAATAACACTGCGACGCTCAGTTCCAGTCCCAGAGACAACACTGGGAGTAGCAACCCCATCCTTGGTGATAGCCCCAAGAGATGCCATTCAGTTCTGGCGATAACCCCAAAAATGCTTGTTTTAAACAAATTCAATCAGCTTTAACCCCAAACATCCTATCAAGGCACACACACCTTAGACCCGGATTTAACAAACGGGCAGACAGGAACACCTACAGATGACAGTGAGGCATACAAACAAGCAGTAATCCAATCTCACATGTAACCCTAAGCAACGTCTGTTTTCCGCTTAAACCGGCGATAACCCTGGTGAGGAGTCACAACGTCATCTTTCCATCTCAACAAGATGATATTGCGACATACCAACAAGTAGTCCAATCTCAGCTGTAACCCTGAGCAACGTCTACTTTCAACTCAAACCGGTGATAACCCCGGTGATGAGTCAAACATAATCTTATTCCTTCGACAATGGCACATCGTCTCAACACTTCATACATACATACATCCAACAATGTCCCAGAAGAATCGAGGATTGATAATCCCGAGTGACTATTATGTGTGACAGTACTTTGGATAGAATTTGAAGCTTGAAGACCATGGGCATAGACCCCTCTTTCTGACTTTGTACAGCCTCTAATCCATGTCATTGTGTAACTCTCGACACAAGCGGTCCGAAGAAGGTCAGATATACCTCGTTCGGATGCTCAGATTGAAGTTCTGCAAGTTTGAGAAAATATTATTGTGCATGAGTGCACATACTACGAAACAACGGGACCCGCGAGGCTCAGATGCATCACGACCAGTCGCTGGTACAACTGCGGCTGTCGTAGTTGTACCTGCAGCTATCCATCTATATATACAAGCCTTGGGGTCAGCCATTTGAAAAGAAGAGAGAGAAGGAAAAAGGCAACAAAGCCCTGTCCATTTTACTCTGCATACACATCTTTTGAGTGTTTCCTCATCTTTAAACACTAGTTAGCTCACATATAGCTATCTTTTATCCGACGGGAGCTGAGTTTTTATCCATTTAAAGTCATAGAAGTCTACTTTGGCAGCCCACTGTAAGCCTTCTTATATTCTATAAAGCCTTCTTATCATATTAGCACACATTGTTATACAAATTGAGAGTCGTGTTGTGTGCGTTTGCCCAGACTTTGGTCTGTGATTTTCATTTCTGTATATATATATATATATAGTCCGGATCAGGTCCGGACTCCCGGATTTTAACAAAACCCGGACCTTTTTTTTTTTTGCTTTTTTTTTTGAAACAACTAAAAAAAAAAATTTATGGAACTGAAATTTTTTCATAATACAGTGTTTTGGGTGTAATTTGGATGCCTATACCAAAACATTTCTGTACAGTCTAGGCAGACTGTACATACATTGGTTGGTATAGGTATTAAAAACACACCCAAAACACTGTATTATGGAAAAATTTCAGTTCCATAAATTATTATTTTTTTTTAGTTGTTTCAAAAAAAAAAGCAAAAAAAAGAAAAAAAAATTTGGTCCGCATTTTAGGACCTGTCCGGACTCCCGGACAGGATCCATTCTATATATGAGTCCGGATAAGGTCCGGACTCCCGGATTTTAACAAAATCCGGACCTTTTTTTTTTTTTTTGCTTTTTTTTTTGAAACAACTAAAAAAAAAAAAATTTATGGAACAGAAATTTTTTCATAATACAGTGTTTTGGGCGTGATTTGGATGCCTATACCAAAACATTTCTGTACAGTCTGGGCAGACTGTACATACATTGGTTGGTATAGGTATTAAAAATACACCCAAAACACTGTATTATGGAAAAATTTCAGTTCGATAATTTTTTTTTTTTTTTTTTAGTTGTTTCAAAAAAAAGTAAAAAAAAGAAAAAAAAATTTGGTCCGCATTTTAGGACCTGTCCGGACTCCCGGACAGGATCCATTCTATATATGAGTCCGGATCAGGTCCGGACTCCCGGATTTTAAGAAAATCCGGACCTTTTTTTTTTTTTTTTGCTTTTTTTTTTTGAAACAACTAAAAAAAAAAAAATTTATGGAACTGAAATTTTTTCATAATACAGTGTTTTGGGCGTGATTTGGATGCCTATACCAAAACATTTCTATACAGTCTGGGCAGACTGTACATACATTGGTTGGTATAGGTATTAAAAACACACCCAAAACGCTGTATTATGGAAAAATTTCAGTTCCATAAATTTTTTTTTTAGTTGTTTAAAATAAAAAGCAAAAAAAAAGAAAAAAAAATTTGGTCCGCATTTTAGGACCTGTCCGGACTCCCGGACAGGATCCATTCTATATATGAGTCCGGATCAGGTCCGGACTCCCGGATTTTAACAAAATCCGGACCTTTTTTTTTTTGCTTTTTTTTTGAAACAACTAAAAAAAAAATTATGGAACTGAAATTTTTTCATAATACAGTGTTTTTGGCATGATTTGGATGCCTATACCAAAATATTTATGTACAGTCTGGGCAGACTGTACATACATTGGTTGGTATAGGTATTAAAAACACACCCAAAACACTGTATTATGGAAAAATTTCAGTTCCATACATTTTTTATTTTTTTTAGTTGTTTCAAAAAAAAAAGCAAAAATAAGAAAAAAAAATTTGGTCCGCATTTTAGGACCTGTCCGGACTCCCGGACAGGATCCATTCTATATATATATATATACTTATATATATATATATATTATATATATATACTAATATTATCGAGTTATGCCTCGATTGAGCCTAGACTTTAGTCTGGAGCGTTTAATTACTTTCATATATATATACTTATATATATAAATTGTGGTCAGACTCTGTCTGATAAGCCTGGATTTTATATCTGGTGCGTTTAATTACTTTTATATATATATATATATATATATATATATATATATATATATATATATATATATATAAATGTTGTCAGACATATCTGATGAGCTTGGATTTGACATATCTGATGAGCTTGGATTTAAATCCAGTGCGTTTAATCGCTTTTATATATATACATATATATAATTGTTGTCGGACATATCCAATGAGCCTGGATTCACATCCAGTATATATGTATATATATATATATATATATATATATATATATATATATATATATATTTATATTTCTGCCAGGCCTGGAGTTAACTTCGTGGTCTTTTACAGGTTTATTTACATTCCGTCCTGCCTGGAGTTTACTTCGTGGCAGTTGATCGCTTTTACAGCTTTATTTACATTCTGTCCCGCCTGGAGTTTACTTCGTGGCAGTTGATCATGCTCATATATATATATATATATATATATATATATATATATATATATATATATATATATAACTACTTGCTGCTTTCCATACAAATTATAGTATCATGTGAGCCTAGGTATCATGTGATCACAGGTTTAATTTACTGAATCTAGATTCGGTTCCCATGATGGACATTTTTTAGTTGTAATAAGCCTGTACATTATTTTACAGTGTCTGAATTTCCTTGGATGGCTGTCATGCCCATGAAGAGTTTGGCACTGCTGTATATTATTTTCTCGAGAATGCTTCGCATCTCGAAAATAAAAACAAACAAGCCGAAAATTTAATAATAAAATGAAAGTATGAAAAGGTCTCAATTCCTATTGAGCACAGGGTTTGAAAAACCTCTTTTACAAAATGTTATTGCTATATCGTGGTTAAAACTGAATTTTTCTATAAATTCACACCCTTTGTATATAGGTGCGAACGAGGCCTCGTACTACTTTCAAATAACTGCACATTGATCCACACACACACAAACACACATATTCATATAACAATTTCTTTGAAGAGTGGCGGTCACCGTGGTAACACGAATGTCGTGGGGTGCCTAACACCTTCCCTCCGCATAATCAAGCCACCGGACCCAAAATGAATCTCGGTTTCACAGACCTGTCTAGCAGTGTCAAATCACTGGGTCAATGTGCAAACCTTTTCAGTTGCGTTGGTGCAACCAGTTAAATACACCAACTGGCGACTCTTAAAGTCAAATCGTCGACATTATACATGTCGGACCTTTTTCACTTATTTTTTCAAACAAATCTCACATTAACATGAGAACAACAAAGAACAAGTAACGAAAAGGGACACTCAAAAATCTCGACGTAGACAATCTGCACAGGTTCTTTTATATAAGAAAGATCTTTTTCTATTTGGATTGGCTCATATTGTATAACGTGTTTATAATTAGGTTTATATTGTCGTAATACGGACACATGAAACACATTATGAATATGATTCAACTTAGGAGGTGGTATTATTTTATAAGCAACTTCACCCACCCTCCTCAAAATTTCAAAAGGTTCAATGAATCTAGGACTTAATTCTCCTTTATTGCAAAAATGTATCTTTTCTTTCCAAGTAGATAATTTCAAGAATACGTGACTTCCTACGTTAAAGTTTTGTTGTTGACGATGTGGATCGGCAAATTTTTTTTGTCGATCTTGAGATGTTTGCAATCATTGACGAATAATTCTAATAGTTTTAGTTGTTTGTTGAATTATCTCAGGTCCTAACATTTGTCTTTCCCTGACTACATCCCAACATAGAGGTGTTTTATATTTACGCCCATATAAAGCTTCATAAGGTGGCATACTTATGCTAGCATGATAACTATTGTTATAGGCAAATTCGACTAAAGGTAACTGATCTTCCCAACTTCCTTTGAAGTCTATAATACAAGTTCTCAGAATATCCTCTAATGTTTATATGGTTCTCTCACTCTGTCCATCAGTCTGAGGATGATAAGATGTACTCAATCTTAATTGTTTTCCTAAGTGTTTCTGAAGGCTTTTCCAAAAATTAGAAGTAAATCTTGGATCTCGATCCGATACTATGGAAACAAGTACTCCATGCCTAGAGATAATTTCATTGATGTACATTTTGGCAATGTGATCTAGGTTATGAGTAATCTTAATAGGTAAAAAGTGACCTAATTTTGTTAAACGGTCAACTATTACCCATATGGCATTATGGCCCTTTTGTGTAGTTGGAAGACCAACAACAAAATCCATAGTTATATGTTCCCACTTCCACTCAAGAATTGGTAAGGGTTGAAGTAAACCACTCAGCTTTTAATGCTCAGCCTTAACCCTTTGATACGTGAGTCATTTGCTTACCCATTCAGCTATTTCTCTTTTCATGTTCGATCACAAAAAGTGACAACTTAAATCCTTATACATTTTTGTACTGCCAGGATGTATGGAAAATTTAGAATTATGAGCTTCGTTCAAAATTTCATCTTTTAAAGCTCGTTATAACGGAACCAAGATTCTATTTTCATATCTTATTATTCCATCTATAACTATTCTAAATTTATTATACTTGTCATGAGTTGAATTAAATTTAAACTTTTGACATTCTTTATCCTTCTCCTGTATCTCTTTAACTTTATTAAGCAGAGATGAAACTCCTTCTAAAATATACAATTTTTGGGTAGAGGTAGTTGGACATTCCACCTTAATTTCTAAATTTTCAAAATATTTTATTAACCTATTATTGGTGGTTAATACATTCAATTTTTCCTGATTCTTTCTACTTAATGAATCAGCTATAACATTGGCTTTACCAGGATGATATAAGATTTCACAGTCAAACTCCTTTATCAGTTCTAACCATCGTCTCTGTCTTAAATTTAATTCCTTTTCTGTAAAAATATATTTCAGACTTTTATGATCTGTATATATCTCGCACTTCTCCCCGTACAAATAATGTCTCCAAATTTTTAGAGCAAAAACTACCGCTGCTAACTCTAGGTCATGAGTAGGATACCTCTTCTCATAATCTTTGAGTTGTCGTGATGTATAAGCTATCAGTTTCCTATGTTGCATCAACACACGCCCTAAACCTCTATGTGATGCGTCACTATATACTACAAGGCCTCCTGTATCATCTGGTAAGGATAACACTGGAGCCATGCTCAGTCACTTTTTTAACTCTTGGAAGCTTTCCTCACATTTATCTGTCCAGACGTATTTCACCGTCTTTTGAGTTAAATTAGTTAATTGGGTTTCTATTTTTGAAAAATCTTTTATAAACTGACGGTAATAACCCGCTAAACTGAGAAAACTTTGTACTTCTGTTGGAGTTTTTGGTTGTTCCCAATTCACAACCGTTTTGATCTTAGCTGGATCTACAGATATTCCATTCTTATCAATTATGTGACCTAAAAATTGAACTCTCTTCAACCAGAATTCACACTTTGACAACTTTACATAAAGTTGTTCCTTTCGTAATATCTCCAAAACGACTCTCAAGTGGTCAGTATGTTCTTCCCGTGTTTTTGAGTATACCAGAATATCATCGATAAACACTACAACAAATTTGTCCAAGCATGGTTTAAACACTCGATTCATTAAATCCATAGATATTGGCGGTGCATTTGTTAATCCAAAAGACATTACAAGAAATTCATAATGTCCATAGCGTGTCCTAGATGTTGTTTTCGGCACATCCTCCTTTCTTACCTTTAATTGATGATAAGCTGTTCTAAGGTCAATTTTTGAAAAATGTTCAACCCCTTTTAATTGGTCAAACAAATCATCAATTCTTGGTAAATGATATTTATTTTTAATAGTTAACTTATTTAGCTTCCTATAGTCTATACATAGTCTCATAGTTCCATCCTTCTTCTTTACAAATAAAACTGGTGCTCCCCAGGGTGAAACACTAAGTTGTATATACTTTTTATCTAAGAGTTCCTATAATTGTATAAGTAACTCTTTCAATTTTAAAGGTGCCATTCTGTACGGTGCCTTAGAAACTCAACTTTCCTATCTGGAGGCAAACATGGTAAGTCATCCGGAAATACATCGGGAAAATCCTTAACTATAGGTATTTGACCTAGTTTTACTCCTTCCTGTCGAGTATCAACTATATAGGCCAAATATCATAAACAACCCTTTCTAAGTAATCTTTCTGCCTGAACTATAGTCAAACATCGAGATTACTTAGGTGAACAACTACCGTTGAACACTACCTTTGACTTTGAAGCAGTCAAAAGATTTAGATGTTTTTGATGACAATCAATCATCGCGTTATGATTAACTAACCAATCCATTCCTAGAATTACATCAAATTCTCCCAACTGAATTGGTATCAAATCTACCTTAAAATTATGTCCTTTTATTACCCCACTACAGTTTCTGTATATGGTCTTAACCGGAATTCTTTCATTATTAGCAATTTCTACGCAAAATGGTTCATCTAAATTTTCACAAGGCATATTCAACTTTGCAAAGAAATTTCTAGACACAAACGAACATGTAGCACCAGAATCGAATAACACATATACATTTAAAGTGTTGATAGGGATGATACCTGTCACCACGTCCTGTGAAGCAATAGCATCCCTCACCGATACATTAAATGTTCTCGCAATAGGTTAATTCTGAACCCCAACAGCAGCTATTGTTGATTGATTATTCTCTTGTATTCTAACCCCTTTTCCTCCTTGATTCTTAGGTTTGGGATAGTTCTTTGAAAAATGGTCCAATAAACCACAATTAAAACATTTATTTTTCCTTGGAAGAGGACACTGTGGATAAAAATGTCCCGACTGTCCACAATTAAAACATTTGTTATGAAGGCATTCTCCTCTATGTTTCTTACCACAATTAGGACAAGGTTTAATAATATTATTACTAAAGTTGTTATTAGTATTTCGTATCTTTTTCCCTAGGTTGTTAGAAAAAGAATTATCCCATTTACGTTTGTTATTAAACCCACCTGAACTGGGTTCTGTCCTAATTTTTCCTTTTTTATTCTGACTTCTCTTGTCCTGAAACTTAGCAAGACTTTCATTCTTACTTTTGGCTATAGTGGCCTTCTCTAATATTTCAGGGAAAGTTTTTATTTGAAGTATTGACAATTTACTCCAAATCTGAGGTTTTAAACCTTCCTGAAACCTACGAATCTTTCTAAGTTCAGTGGTTACTTGATGAGGAGAAAACCTAGACAATTCATTAAACTTAGTTGTATACTGTGTTACAGTATGATCTCCTTGTTTCAAGTCCAGAAATTTTATTTCCATTCGGTCTTTCAGGGATTGGGAAAAATATTTTTCAAAGAATAACTCTTTGACTCTATCCTAAGGAATAATTTCAGTTTCTACCCGACCTTTGGTTGATTGCCACTAATAATTAGCCTCACCCTTCAAGAAAAAGGTTGCAAAAGTTGTCTTTTGGTTATTATTAACATTGGTTACTAGGAAAAATTCCTCTATCTCTGAAATCCAAATTTGTGCATCTACAGGTTCTGATGTACCTTTAAACTCAGGTGGTCAAACTAATTTAAAGTCTTTAAAAGTTGTGTTTTGGTTCACAGGTCTATTTATAACTCCTAGCATAAGGTCTACTAACTGCTGGGTAGAATTATCATTATTCATTTCTCTTTGGGGTCTTCTGGTTGGTGGAATGATTCTATATAAACCAATAAAATTCACATAAGAATTTGAGTAACACAACATATTATTTATTTTATATATCACAATGGTATTACACAATAATTTCATAATTGAACATACTACTATCTTACAAAGTACTGATTACATTACAAACTTTGAATGCTTCTTTATTGTACTAATATAAAGCATTCAACCACTTATGCTACTCTCTAGAATTCATTGATATCATCAAAGGAATCCTGAATCATGTGACAAACTACAGATTGGTCGATGAGATAAGATGTTTTCTTCTCCTCTACCGGATATCAAACTACACGGCGCTGCAAATCGTTAAAAGTATCTCGAACACCCAGAGATGTTTTAAGAAGCCTTGACTGAATTTCCTTTCTGCCCCTCTGTGCATGGTGCATCTGTACTTTTAGTCGTTAACTATGTACCCTCTCATGCTGTAGCATTCCCTCAGCTATATCAGCCCTAAACCTTATCTTATTACCCTCATTTTCTGTTGTCTTCAACAGTGATGCCATTGCCTCATCATGCTCATCAATTCTCACTAACTGTCCTGCCACTAGATCTTCCTCTTCCTCAGCATCTAACAGTTGTTTATTATGAAGCAATTCCTCATCTTCTGCATCACTGGCTATGTATGACTCTATTTGTGGTGGATTATTGGCTATTACCATTTCCTCAACATTGGAGTTGGCCATCTATAAAAGAAAACTCCTTAAATACTAGTATAACATTTTACACAACATAATAATTTTAATATTATATTTTATATTTTATATATACTTTTAAAAGTTTTACGGTCTCGAAGACTATATACTAAGATTTCTCTTCCTTATATCTATAGCCTTAAAGCTCTCATACCAAAATTGTAACACCCCCATATTTATACTCCCACGGTATCTAATATGGTGTTTATAGTAAATCAACATAATGCGTTTAAATCTATACGCCCATGGTATCTAATTATAAGATTACATTAAAT